>CM057002.1:9059040-10372242 GCA_029891345.1 Dryococelus australis | reverse complement strand
GCCCACTACATCAGTCTTAAACAATATTGGCAGCCTTCCAAACTTTTCAGTGAGTCATTGAAGCTGAAACAATATAACATGGCAATTCAATATATTAAATAAAGTTTAAGAGCCCCAATCCGATTTACGCTGAAGCCATACTTAGGTTGGAGGTCAAGATTGAGGTGAGCGTGCATGCTCTTATATCCTCTCATGGTGTAACAAGGGGTTTACACACAAGTAAATAATTAATGAGGATTGAAACTTCGAAATCCAAAACAGCTACAATGAGAAGTGGTACATAGAGGTTATCCAGCTGTCGCCGAGGGTTGAATACAAGCCCACAATAGTGCCCAGCGTTTAAAGTGTGTTCCCCATGTTGTAGTGAGGATTAGGGGGTGTTCTTTTTTGGCTGCAAATGAGGGAATTCAACCCCTAAAACACTGATAGCTTTGTGGTATGTATCCCTGTATTTATTCTGCGAGGAGGCCTTCAATATACGTGATGCCAGAGTTGCGAGGAGTATACCTTAGAAATCCAACATTGTTTAGGTAATATTCCAGTGTATAAATTTGGTTGAGTTTTTTCCTGATTGGTACGAAGTCAAGTGAAATAAGAACCACAAACTTTCGTCACTTTACCTGGAAGTGCTTGGCGGTGGTGCACTCCTCACCGGCTGGCTGGTAGCAGGGGTCAGTGGCCAACTCTAGTTGCGGTGGAGCAGTGCGGACGAGCATCTCTTGAGGCGGATGGGGAGGAATAATTGTGAGTGAGTCAAGTACCAGTGATGGATCTAAGCCAATAAGAGTGTGGTCAAGTTGTATGATCAGTTAATGTTTAAATCCTATTCTTCCTTCTGGTCTAGTAGGTGGTAAGAACAAAGAGTTCTCCTCCTCGATAGGTGGAGTAGGCTGAATTATAAATTCGTGCTCAAGCTGTCTTAAAATGGTTTTCAACTTACGCTTGCTTCCGCCCTCTTATTTTAAGTATGGCATTAGGTCTAAGCAAAAGAAAAAAAGAAAGCAAATAAATTAAGATGGAGCCGGTGAAATTAAAATGTCTTGGCTGTGTGCACAAGTTCAGTTGAGTTCACAACATGCAATCTCACCCTGGTATTCCTCATCCAGCCGAGCAAGCAGTGGTGGATGAAAATATCAGCCATTGCCAGCGGTGAAACAGAGCTTTGGATTTTACATGTTGTTTACATCAAACAGATCTAGGTAAATTTTTCTACTGCAGGTCCAGTGACGAAGACAATTGCCTCTCTGAACCAGGCAGTTCTCCAGCAGGCTCAGAGTAAGGGAATATTCGAGACACTCGACTCCACTGGTAGAAAAAGTGTTCCTAAGGTTTTTGGGCACTCCTGAAGATTTGTCAGCACAATAACTTAATATATTACAGACAAATTTCAGTTTGCCTCTTAAGTTCTGGAGTATCAACCTTGGTGGCTGTGATATGCGCAACCGGTTCTGTCTTACTATAAAATTGAGCACTTCACACCACTGATAAAATACTTTAAAAAAAGTATTAAAGGTTTAACACACCAGGTTAACCAAAACTAGAATAATTAAAATAATTGTCCACGGAAAGTTCATATGTACAGTTTACATTTTTATTCAAAGTAGAAATGAAATACGTGATCTCCACACTCTCCTAATTTAGAATATATTAAACTTAAAATAATTTTATTTCTTACGTTGAAATTACATTAAGCCAGGCAAAAGGCGTCCTGGGACACAATGAAATGTAAATGTGTTTTACGAGGTGAAAGAAAGTTAATTTCGAAAAGCCAAAATTAATTTAATCCTAAATGAATTTAATGGGACGTGTCATGAAGGGACCTAGTGAACCAATGAAAGACCCTTTACCAGAAGGGCAAAGAATAAGACTGCCTGGCTAGGGCTTCAGGGGTTCCCAGAAGGGGACATTGTCACAATGACCAACAATAACTGGAGGGATAGAGTGGTAGGAAGAGGTTGAGGAAGGTTGGGCGGACAATATCAGCAGGGGGATGATGTTGATGACCCTCCGGAGCTGCTGGTGGAGGCCTGAAGAGGGGGAAGTACTCTGGAGCTGGAGGTCCTCCAGAACGTTGTTGGGAGCTGCCGAGGGCGTCAATGTTCACTGGTTCCTCCGCGGTCATCAGCACGGGTAAAGGTCTCTGCCTTTGTACTAGCACCTTTGCACCTTCACAGCATAATGACAGGTGCAGCAGACTGCATTGAGTCCACGCTGAGATTCCTTTTATACTAGATTTCCCATTTTGGTGGCACTCAGAAGGGTACGGGGGGTTTAGCCCTGCCTCTTGGGGGTGGAGCGTGTGACATTACACACATGGGTTCCTGGATCCTTATCTCAGCGGTGCTAACGCTTGGTGCAAAGGCGATGACATATCTTGCCCTCATGCGATCGGAGAGGGCGTGACTCTCCGCTGGAAGGCCTGCTACCCATACAGCGGCACAATATTTGAACATCGCAGCAGTCCTTCGGGCACTGCAAATTTGAACTGGGCGCTTATCAGCGAGGAGCGTTGATGGGACGAATACTTGGAGTGATGCAGGCTAACAGTAAAAGCTAGGAGCACTGGGTTTGAAGGTTCCGTTGAGGCTCCGTCAACTCCATGTTGACCACGTGTTCCACCTCCATTACTGTTTCATTTGGTTGTGACTTGCCCATAAGAATTACTTTTATTCAAGATGGGGCAAAGTTGCCTTGTAGAGAGTGCTCTTCAGTACCTCAGTAGCACAGTAATGTGTCACATATCAATGCAATGAAAGTATTGAATTGTACATAATTTAAAATGTGAGTTAAATTTTGAAACTTTTATAATAAATAAAACTTTAATGCTTTTCCATTTTGTGAAAAGTCATTCAATCTATACCATTACAATAAATCCTAGCCCCCTTCAAAATATACACATTAAGGTAAGTAAATACAAAAGATGCAATACAACAATTTTTAGAAAAAAACCACAACTCTCTGTAAGTACAAAATGAATGACTCAAATAGCTCTACGCTGATCTTTGGCATGGTCATGACCTCAATTCAATTTTCAGAGATTGTTTCCAGCGGTTCTTGGTAGAGAGTTTGAAGTGCTTCAGCAACTCACCGGAATTGAAAGGCACCGAAAAAACAAAGCTTTCTGGTTCCATCTCATTTTGTTCCACTGCACGCTTGTACCACAGTTCGTCAATAGCTTTGTTGTTTGTCTTGCTGAAGTGCCTGTAACCAAAATAGCAATTAACAAAATATGTGGTTACAATGACACCTCTGTAATACAAACTTCAAGGCACCTGAATTTTTGTAGTTTGAAATAATGAGGTTTGTAATAACAGTTGTTTGCAATAATTTAAAATAAAAAAATCCTTGAAAAATTTAAATGTAGATTCTGTGTTTCAGCAAACTTGAAAATGACTTCCTTATCACCAACATGACTTTCATTTCACCAGTTGACTTGACATTATGTTGTAGTACAAAATAAACAATTATGTTTTACTAAGCATAGAAATTAAGATTGAATTCCTCCCTCTCTGAAGGGAACTTTGTATTAAAGATGATTTTATTAACAAATCTCACTAAAATGAGAATATACAGAAAATAAATAATTATTTTATTCTTGTCCCAAACGCTTATAAACTTTAAACACATTACACATGATCCTGTTTACAGCTGTTTTTACACTACAACATGTCACAATCACCCAAGAACACATTCTGGTGTCAAATGCAATACGTTCAATAATTACTGCATTAATAGACATGATCTGTACCATCAGTATACAAAAAATAAGTTTACTGCAGATAATGTACCTTAAGATAGTGGGTCTTACTTCAGATCCTTTCTCTATAAAAAAAAATGTCAATTATGGAGAAAAAAAAAGCCATATTCATATAATTTAGTGTGAAAGTATGAATCAATATTAGGGTTGTGCATGAACATGTTAGGAATACGTAGTTTTGTATATTTGTAAATATGAACTGTACTGCACTATTCCACAAAGAAAAAATTACAATAATGCATTGCTCTTGGCGAAAAACTAAATAAAGGTGATAATACTAACTAATAATTAAGTTTGACAAAAGTTCAGGTTACATTCAAACTTTTAGTAGTGCACAGCTTTGAACCATCACAATCCAATGTGCACACACATGAGTATAAACACCACACATACAGTTTACTGAGTAACTTTCTTCACCACCACCAATCTAATAATTAAGTTTGACAAAAGTTCAGGTTACATTCAAACTTTTAGTAGTGCACAGCTTTGAACCATCACAATCCAATGTGCACACACATGAGTATAAACACCACACATACAGTTTACTGAGTAACTTTCTTCACCACCACCAATCACACCTAGGTAAACGCGGTTGTATTACTAGCGGGGTAACTCCCAAATTGGAATCATGCCAGACAATGCTGCTGGTTGGTGGGTTTCCGCAGGATCTCCCTCATCGGCTCTCAAGACCTCGATGAGTGCAGGAAGGATCACAAACTTATGTGCGTATAGATAGTCCTCTGTGGTTTGCAAAACTGTGTTTACTTTTTTTTTAAATTTTTTATAGTTTGCAGAAAATTCATTACCTGCTGTTACAATATTGCTAGCTTCTAAAAATCATGTGTACCAACTACCTTTTATTGCAATATTATGAACTATTCAGTGCCCTATTACCATACACAGTTAAAATGTTTTGACCATCATGTATCCGAGGACACGTCTGTGTTTGAAACACTGCTTACGGTTCCTTTATTTTGTCCTCCATCTCTGGCATGTCTTGCCACCTGGTGAGGCCGCTCCTTGTAGCTACAAACGTGATGGTGATCCCAAACCTCTGCTTGAACTGTTGCCTGCAATAATATACTGGAACGTAATATCTCTCGTGTTTTACATTTCATGTACAAGTACTCTACGTACATATCTACAAGACGGTACTATCCTTGATGCAGCATGTCAAAACAACAAACGAAAACGTTTGCACAAATTATTACAAATAAATATTGACATACATCGCAACTTTTCTATGCACAATAAACAACCTGGAAAATAAAATATATTAATTACTATAACACTAAAGCATTTGATTATAATACTGCTAAAAATTGAAGAATCCATTCCTAGTAACAAGAAAAATAATAAAAGGAACTAAATAACTCATTTATAAAAAGTTTAGCTGTAACAATAAAAGTATTTAACTATAATTATATCAAACGTATATACTTTATTAAAGAAGCTCCCTTTTACGGCTTTATTATTCACTGTTTCTTTGTATAATTTAAAAAAACAAGTAAATTTATATACTGCAGACTGAACTATGTATGTACTGTAGTTTTTATTATTAATGACAAGATTTTATATACTCAATGTCACATTTTTTAATGAGATGGATCATAGATATTTTAAAATATTAAATTACACTATTTGGTTGGAGGCATTTACATAAAACAACGTATATTTTTCTAATTGCAAAGAAGAAAAAAGAGAGAGAGAGAGAGAGAGAGAGAGAGAAGATGGATGGTAGGTAGGTAGGTGGTACCTAATATATTATTGACAGCAAGTTCATTAGGCATGAAAGAGAGAGAGAGCGAGAGTGAAGAAAGAGGGGAAGGGTGAGGTGGAGAGGTGGATATGTTGAAGGGGGTTGAAGGAGAGGGAACAGGAGGAGGTGGTGTGCAGGAGAAAGAAGAGAGAAGAGGAGGAAGAGACAAGTGGGGGAGAGAGGGCAGGAAGAGGGGGAAGGTGAGAAACATGGGTGGAGAGAGGGGTGGGGTAGGAGAGAGGGAAGGTGGAGTGGGGGAAGAAGGTAAATGGGAGAGGGGGAAGATAAGAGGGTGGAAGAGAGAATGGTGAAAGGGAGGTGTGAAGAGGAGATGAGAAGGGAAAAGGGAGGAAAAGTGAGGGAGGGAGGGAGAGAGAGAAGAGGAAGGTGCAAGGTGGAGAGAAGGGGGAAAGCAAAGGGGCGAGAGGGGGAAGAGAAAAGGGGAGGGAGAGATGGAGAGAGATGGGAAAAGAGAGGTAGATACTAGAAGGGGAGGGAGAGAGGGATAGAGGGGTTGAGATAGAGAGGGGGGTAGAGGGATGGAGAGAGGAGGGAGAGAGATGAGTGAGAGGGTGATAGGAGGGTGGGAGAGAGGGAGCAGGATGAAAATAAAGTGAGAGAGAGAGGAATGGATGGAGAGAGAAGGGAGAATGGAGAGGAAGTAGAGGGACAGAGAGAGAGGATAGTAGGTAGAAAGAAAAGTTAGAGGGAGAGGAGGATATATGTGAACGTGTGTGTATCTGTATACAACCCAAACCACTGGATGTAAATACAAGATAATTTATGGATGACTTCCCCTTAGAATGCAGGAACCTACTAAGGAAAAAAATCTTACTAAGAAAGGATTTTTCAAAATCTGACTCCTAAGAGGGTGAAAAGGGATCAAATGTGTTTTCAATGACTCCTCTAAAGCTCATTACCCTGGTGAGATATTGTTGTACTCTTGGCGTCAAAAAGTTGGTTGTATGTACTTATAAATACCTAAGAATTAATTTTAAGATTTTACTAAATTAATATCCCTAAGAAGGTGAAAAAGATTCAAAAGTATTTATTTTCAATTATATGTTACCTAATCACACAGTTTCCATGCTTGAAACCTTCAAACCAACATGTGGTCTTCGATATAGAATGGTCTTGGTAGATAGACAGTTATTATAACACAATGTCATAAGTCATTTGAGAGCCATGAGAGCTAGTAAAATATTACAAAAATATAACAATATTCAATATTGGGGTTCCAATTATGTTACCACAAAAATTCTGCAATCGCACCAGGCTTCAAGTGAAAGCTTGGCAAAAAGATGTAATTGAGGCCATAAGGGTGGGGGAAGAGGGAGGGAAGTTTTCATAATGCGCAGACAACTCATTCCACCAGAGTACCCTTCAGAATTAGAGACTGCGATTCCCCTGAAGGCTGGTTTTGCTATGGCTAAGTGAGGTCCATAGGAGAGATTTGAGGGAGAAACGATTCTCACATAGGCAGCTATACATGGCTTGCTCCGGAGTAAGCTCACCTAGCAACCTCTTCGTTATCATCTCCTGTATACCCTCGTATCGCTCAACCGGTTCCTTCATCCAAGACATGAAGAATGCCCCAAGCAGAGTGATGAATGACACGGCCCATCAGCCCACACCCAGGAAAATCAACTACAGGCAGTGCATAGTACTTGTCACAGTGGCAGACTGGAAGTACGAGGAGTAAGGGAAATAGGGCTCAAACCACCAACCCAGTGCTAGAAAAACTGGGGGCGTCACCATTCATTTTAACAATTATTCTTAAAAGTAAATACATAGGTCTATAACCCATAGTAATTTCCAGTTGATGTATATTATTTCAACCACTTCTAACAGATGTGTGCTAACAGTGATTTTGGTTGCGTGATGGTGCTAGCCCATGTAGTTGTGTGTTTGCCTGCTCCTGTTACAGTGCACTCTTAGGGTGCCTGCCAAGTTAGATAGTCAAAACATGCCATAACCCAACTGTTCGCATCACTGGACAAGAAGTAGTCAAGCTAGCAAGAGAGTGCAGTCTCGTGATGCTGCTTGAAGTGCCAAAAGATTATAGGTGCTGTGTTTGTACCTGTTGTCCCGGACTCCATTCCTCGCTACTCTTGTACGACTCTGCCTCAGGGTTCCCTAGGCACATGTGCGGTGTCGCTCCCAGCACTTGAACACAGATCATCAGTGGATTCACTCATCATGATGGGGAAAGTGATCAAAATTGCTCTTGTTAAGAACACTTTCACCTGTAAGGAGGAGTTTACGGTCCACCAAAGGTGGATATGGCATTTAAGGGAAATGAAGGGGACAAGTCTGTGGTTCCATCTCACTACTGTTATTAATAATAATTAGTTAACCTGCCCCCACCCTTGGTGGATGTCAACATCACAGCCATCACTAATAACTGCCCTCTGGATGAAATGCCGATTGTGCCCCAAGCTTGCTTAGTAAGGAACGCAGACTCAGAATACTGTCGTCTGTGAATCCTATGTTTCACAATAATGAGTCCAAACAATAAACTTATGTAGGTACTGGCGAATGTGTAGGTAAGCTATTACTACTTGATGTGAGCTTGGGGAGGGTGTGGATCGTGAAAGTGCCACATTAGTGATACTTAAGGCTCATTCTCATATATCATGTTGAATTACTGGTTTATAGCTAATTAATTTTATTTTATGGACACTTATGTTAAAACTACAACTATACCTGTCTGGAAATATACATTATGCTATAGAAGAAACATAAATTCTGAGCTTGTGTCAAGTAATAATGATGTAGTTAGTGCAGCACCATTGTTAAATCATCAATACAGTCTTACAGCTTCCCAATTGTAAGAAAATGCATGGATACAATTTTGAAAGAACATCTAAATAAATTTGTAAAATGTAAAGGTGCTAAAAAAAGTTAGTTATTTTTTTAAAAGTAAAGTTATGGCAACTAAAATGATAATTCAACTCAAAGTGAATAAGACAGAGCCTTAAGAGGTACTTATATGTATCACACGTTATGCTTTGATGCCAAATCTGAAGAGATGATGCCAACAGCTGCTTCACACAGAACCATTGTCCTGTGCACACCACCTAGTAGAGCAGGTAGGAACTATCTACACAAGCTACCATCACAAGCTGCTCTACTGGAGTCTATACGCCAAACTCATGCTATCCAAGACAGTGTAACAACTTTCACTGCCACAAGGCAAAACTTAGTTTAAACCACATCAACGAACCTGATCAACCCTTCCTAACTACTATTGTAATTAATGACAAGACGGGAAATGGATGTGACAAAATCCCTGCACAGGTAACATATTACCAAGCGTGCAAAGTGCCGACCACGTGGTCGCAGAGAACTAAGTAATCCCGTAACTTTATGAAAACTAACTAGTGCAGTGTGCAATGATTATTAAAGGAATACAGCAATAATAAGTAATACTTTTAACCAGTACAGTGCATAATAAATTACACACACGTGTCTTTACTCGGGCAGTGGAACACAAAGTCTAACTGAACCACGCAAAAATTCTCATGGTAAATTAACGTAATTTTTATATTAATTAAAAGGCTTTTTAATTAATGCAAAATCATTCTCCCCTTGTTTAAAAGCACTCTATGTGTGTATTCGCCTTTTTAGGTAGTAGTAAAGATTCATTTTTAAATACTGAAGATGCTAAAAAATTATTGCCACGTAATTTATATCATTTTTGTGTATGTCAATGTAAACCACAATTCACATCTCACAAAGTGTAATGTATTTTTCAAGGGTTATATGCTCCATTTCACTGATTTCATTTTTGTCAGGGGATATTCCGCTTTGGTAGGCAGCGCTCAACTCCCGTTAACTCCGCCCCACCCCCTCTTTAGTCTGAGAGTAGTGGCCATCAGGGCAGGTCGTGTCATGCGGCTAAGGGGTGAAGCAACTTTTGTACTCAAATCATGTAGCTCTGCAATAGACTTGTAATCATAGTGGAACCTTTTATTTAACTTCTTCGTACACCCCCGAGTATGCCTCCCTTCCGGAGCAGACTCACAGCCCCTCCGGCATAACATTCCTTTTTAATTATTTTGTCCCATCCGTTGACGCTTTTGTGATTACAGCTTATGGCAGTGCGGGACCTCATGCTGCACCATCTCATCTGGATTTTTCTCAAATACAACTGGTATTTTCTTGAAACAGATGTGTATGCGTACATAATTCACTCTTCACTGGGATCATAAGGGCGAGAGCCCCTTGCAACCGTCAACTTCCTGACACGTTTCTCTACATCACGTAAGTCTGAGTGTATTTGCGTGAAATTGGAAGTGTTGATGTCAGTGCATTGGAACAGCATGCTGGGGAGTCACACTACCCCACCCAGTTCAGGAGTGTGTATGTTACGTCGCATATTCAGCCGCTGATGTCAATCATCACGTGCAACCTCGTTAAGACACAGGGTGCAGGGTCCATTAGCCCGGGATTTTCGAACATGGCCTACCTCAAGAGTCTCGTGCTAACCTGAGCAGATTCTCTTAACTGGTTAGCTGGCGCCCTCAGTACATTAATCTTGAGACCTTGTGACCTACCTGAAAACATGTACCAGACTTACTCTCATACATGTGCACGTGGCATCGCTCCACTTGTGAATGAATGCTGAGGGAAGAGCAAGTTTTAGGTTAAGGTTCTGTGTTTGGGGTCACTGCACAAGACATTCCCACAATGATGGGATAATGTCAGGTGGTAGTGGGTAGATGTGTGCCAACACTCATCCTGCAATCACCAGTAGAGAGGAATGGGAAGACAGATTATGCTCTGGTGTATCTTTTTAGTATCATGATCCTGGGTTATTGTGTGAGGAAGGATATGACACATGGCTGGACTGAGTTATAACTGTGCCTTGACGTATCCCATGCACCGACACTTAACCTACGGTAACAGAGAGCTGGTTCCATAGGGCCCGAGTATGTGCCCCGGGCAACCCCACTCGGCCAATCTCAGCAGTCTCAGACACCAGGTGCAGTTGCCAGCAGGGCATCACAGTCCTTATGTGAAGAAGCTACAGACCACGTGAGTGAAATTATACTACTGTAGTGATGCGGTGAATACTACAGACTGTGGCAACTTCCCAAGACTATAGCACAATCCGCACCTGACCTGTGACACCTTGGGAGGAGTCGATTACGTTCGTTCAGAGTGTGTTGGAATTTGAGCAAACTGTTTGGGGACGTATCTACATGCTACCCTGACGCTTCACCTGTCAACCCAAATTTGTCAAAGACTCAAGATATTGTCCCTCCCTTTCGGCAAAAGCTGCAATGCTATGAGCAGCACTTGCAAAGTTTTACTCTGAGCTTAAGCTAAGTTTCCTCCAGGAATGTGTGGGGAGGGATTTTAATAATTCAAGGGCTTCAGTGTGTGTTCTTCGCTGTGGAGACACATCTTCTATATCTCTCCCTTCATCCAAGTGGAAGGACTACTTAATCCTGACCACCTACCTCCTGGTTATGAACTGCTAGACCCCCAAACCCAAATTCGTAATGCAGGGGACACACCTCCAACAAAATGGAAGTGTGTGGAAGAGTACTTTATGAGGCATTAGAGTAACCCTTCACTTACAAAGCAAAAATAAGCAGCCAAAAGGTTCCACCACATACATTATTAAGATGATGTGTTTTTACAGTGTAATGACAAAATTTCATGAACTGATTGAAATTTATTAATTAAATGTGAGCTTTGCTCTTGTAGGATTTTTGAAGGGCAATCACAGATGCAATGCTTTTTAAAGTGTAAAATAAAAAGCATAAAATTTAATGATGCCAATGTAATATTAATTTTTGAAGTCTTTAGTCACAAATGAGCTATTTAGTTCATTACTGGAATGTTACACTTAAGCTAACAAATATAAAATAATATGTCCATGTCTGCACTCAAATCCAAACTGGAAGCAAACTGAATAAAATAATTATTCTAAAACATTATCGTGCAAATTGCCAATAATGCAAAAAAAAATTTTTTTGTTACTTGTTGAGCACAATACCCAGCAGAAATTTAAAGGAATATGTACTTAAAGATATAGGTTAACATAATCCAGTGATCATCCCCCTGGCAAGCATTACTGAAACAGGTAAGTACACAATTTGATGCTGTTAGGATTAAAACAGTGCACATACAAATATACATCAATTTAAATTCAAATTCATGCAAAATTTAGTACAAATTGTTAGTAACATATTTGGATACAAGAATAACAGTTCAGCAAGAGCAAGGTAAGAATTGCAAGAATTTCTTAGTGTCTGACATCACAGTTCGGTAAAGATCATGGTAGTTTTAACAATCTGGAATTTGTTTTAGAAAATATTAATGAATGACATTTACAACCAACTGTTTCAGCTGCTTGGAACAAGCACACGTGTTTGCATTGCAGAATTATGATTCAATGTATCTACAAGAATCCCTACATCTGTACTACAAGAGAGTGAAGACTATCACAAGGTTATTTATTAATAAAACACATATCTGGGAATCAAGCTAAAGTACCTGATTAAAAAGAAAAAAATGTTACAAGCAGAAAAACTGGTACAACCCTGCTGCAGAAAAAACACTTTCTAATATAGTTTTTCACAACTATTATGTTAGTTGTCACCGTGAACTACATAACTTTCACATAGGGTTACTGGGGTCAGCAATGACGTATAGTAACAATAAAACTATATTAGCTGATGAGAGCAAATAATGTGTAATATACATGGTGAAGGTTGTGGAGAGTGGAGTGGAGTGGAGGGGAGGGTAAAGGAGCAGTTGGCGTAGCCAGGGAGAGCTGAAGAGGAGCATTTGCCGCTTCTCTTATCTAGAGAAGAAAAATTAATTATTGAAATCATAGAATAAGAAATATGCCAGGTGCATTAGACCACACATTCCACAAATAACACTCATTATACGTTTCTGATATGAAAACAAATACTTTATATTAAACACATCTTTATTAAAGATTAATGATTGTTTCATCCCTACTTCAGCTGTGAAGTAAAAAGCAACGTGAGTGATTTACTGCACAGAAAGTATGTAGTACCAGAGAGGTTTACAGGTGTGGAAGCAATGGAGCAATAAATTAGTGCAGACCCTAAATTATTTTGAACCCTGAATCAAGAATCATCATTTCCTCACTGTATCACAGCATGTAAAAAAGATAAGTTTGTTTATACATCGGCACAAATCACCAGCGCTCATTAGAAAGTGGTTCAGGAGTGTTTATAAGTTCTAATTCCTAACTGAAATGCTAAAATGTAACCATTTGTGAAGGCTCCATGGCCACAGCCCCTGTTTCCCTTCCCTAAGTCTGGTCCTGTATAGAGCCAAAGAAATTTTCAAAAATCACAGTGCTATACAGTTCTAAAATACCAGCTGGTTCTGGATCTTTATGAATTTTTAACCCCAATCCTACCAACCCATGAAGTTGAAAATGTACTAATATAGCACAAAGGATATTACTGTTAACAACTTCACAAATCACATGTGGGACACTTAATAAAGTCAAGTCACACAGGCGAGTGGCAACCATAACCTGAAGAAGAAAAGAATACGTAATAAAGTTTAATAAATAGAAGTACACATCCTGCAAACTATGTTTATTAACTCTGAAATAAGCTAACTGAAAACCATTGTAAGTCACTCATGCACATTTCATTTAAACACATGCAAAACTTTTTAAAGTTCCACAACATTATTCTCAAAAAAAATGTTTTCCTTAAAAAAATTATTCATATTAATCCAAACACACTTTTGAAAAAAAAAAAAATGAAAAGAGTAATTTATTCCTTGATGTGTGCATGATGTAAGGAAAATGCAGACACTATAAAACAGTTCCATAGAGTTCTACTATCATACTAAAAAAGAAGAAAAGAGTATTATTAGGCCTGCGAAAATGAGCAGAAAGCATTTTAAAACACACATGATATTTCTGCATGAAAAGAAAGCAAAATCATCAAACAACACAAGTTGGAACTATTAGTGCAACTTGATGCACCACGAGCGCTGTCAAATAGCGTACTGTAGCGCCCAACCACCACCGCTCATTCCACTTCTGTATTGTTCCTATTCACAAGTGAGTCAACCTCTTACCGCCTGAGAGGCCGGCAGGCACCGAACCTGCACACCTGCCGTGCATCAGCAGAGGTTTCCCCTTCCATGTGGCCTACTCTAGCCAACTCTAACTCGACACGTCTCTCGAGACTATTTATTCCTATAAATACCCTTCATACAGGGCAGTTCGCGAACCATTCTGAACGGAGCATCTTTTGCAACTCTCGCTATCTCGCCACGCTTGCCTTCAGCAGTAGCAGTTAGACCTAGCGTATAACATTACTATTGTCAGAACTTGTGTTTCTCAACACACTAAGCAGACGCTCTTGTAGCAGAGCCTTCTCCTTGCTTCAAGTGTTGGCCATGTGCCTCATCCATGCTGGGCGTAGCAGTAACGGGGTCTCTCTCACCATGAACTTCAAATGATATCTCAGGCGCCCTGCGGCAAACTGCTTGGCAAACTTGGTCCCTCATCCATTAGAAGTTAGCGGGCACAGGTCGGAGATACATTCCACTTATCTACTTCATGGTGCATGCACAATCGCAGTGATAGAATTTCAAACCAAAGACCCCACTGAAGGATATTCTCACCTCTTATCAATGTTTGGTGTTTAGTTGCTAGCTTGTAATACCACTCTTTTAGCACCACTGTGGCAAGGGGAGAGAGAACCTTTCTCTGAGGCTCCCGTAGCTTGAGGAGAATAAACACGTTAAGACATTACGACTCTCAGGCTACAAGCTGGCCATGCCACTAACTGAGAGCCATAGGGTCATTACATGGGAAATGCTGTGAACACAGAGTGGCAGTTGAAGTCTGTAGCTGGTGACTGCTCACTCAACTTCTCACTGAGGGGAATCAGGGGGGCCCTCTCCCCAAGTCGCTATAGGCCCGAGCACGTCCCTCGTGAAGCGCACGCTCCTGCACCAATCAATCGATAGGGCTTCGGCAGGAGTTTACCCCAAGGCACCGGCCCCAGGAAGAGTAGATTCCTTCCTGGGCAGACCAAGCCAGAACCTGTCCTCCCCCGCGCTGCTACGCAATACTAAACCATCTTTATGGTCATACCTGCGCCTCCAAGACACCCACTGAATCGGATAAATCATAATTCTCTATTCTTATTTTCTTTTTTTATCCTGTGAACATAACGTAGCATCACTGCAAGTGCATAGCTGTTATGTACCCACAGCAATTCCTAAATGCCCAATCACCGGGTGAGCCATAAAAGAGATAGCATAACCATCAGTGCCCAGTTACGCATTCTGGTGAGCCAGGGCAAGACGCTCCCAGGGTACAATAATGTTGGCCCATATGGCCCCTTAAAATCCTGGTTAAGGAAACTCCGTTTACCTGGTCTCTAGAGGGGTACTGACTGGCCTGTACACCTTCATTCAATATTTTCACGCTGAGTGTATTAGGTGTCAAACTTCACATACTGTACATAAAATGTTAAAAGTAGTTACAATATAGCAGACACTTCCTATGGCAAGCTGCTGGGAAATAAAGATATTTATAGGTGCAGTGTTTCACAGATATAAGGCAAATTTTAAAAATGTATTAATTAATTTTGATACTCTACTAAAAATAGTTCGGAATGAAAACATTTCTTTAACAACAGTATACTGTAACATAATACATAAAAATATTATTGCAATCCCATTGCACTGAATTTACAGAACACACAAACATAGGACTAATAGCGTACGTAACAAAGATTAAAAATTATTAATCAATTTAAACTCAATTTATAAACAACACATTTATACAAATCCTCCTATATTAGCAATTGCAGCTCATGGATATTTTAACTTATAATACAAATAACTATAACAATCTCCACATGCATCCAAGTACAGTGATTATCTAAAAACCAATAATTAGCAAAATATTTGTAAATATTGGGATAATTTTTTACATAGTGGCATCTTCAAAAGAAATTTAGGTGTAAAAGAAAGCTTTATGTGTTTAATACACCCTTTCATCAATGGTTCTGGGTTACATGAGAAAAATCAGTATTCTAATCACTGACAAAATGAATTTTAACATACCAGAATCATTTTCCCTTAAAAAAAAAAAAAAAAAAAAAAAAAATAATTCACTTTTTGGCTAAGGAATAGAGTTTCCCAAGCACAACAGAATAGTAAAAGATACGGATGAAAATAATTCAGAGCATCTGATGAGTAAAAATTAGTGATGTCAAAATTTCATTATTGTTTAAAATTTGGTTCCAAAGAATGTTGTGTGTGATCAACAGCCCCTTCTCTTCGATATTTTGTGCAGAGTGCGGAGATAGCTTACAGCAAAGCTGGCCCTGGCAACACCTTCACGTGAGAAGACTAGAGACAACAAGACATGACGGTGTGATGAGATGAGACTGTTCATTGCTCCACCTTGGTGCTACGCCGCTACCACCCTGTGTCATACTGATGTGGCCAGAGTACTTGGAACTCATGCGAGTGGACTGAAGCATTCTGCTGAGGTCAAGGGTGAAGTGGCGACGTGTTGTCAGCAGCTGCTGTGCAGTATGGTCTCTCTCCGGTAAAGGGGAGCTAGACAGTTGGCCGGGCGGGCAGCCACAGCCTGACAGTATAGGATCTACACTGAGGGGAAAAAATTAGCTGCTACTGTTTCTCCCTACTAGTTATAAAGCGGGGAAAACTTTAAGAAACTTTTAACAGGACATGGTACATAAATTAATGCTGAAAACATTCATTAAAGTTTACAAGTTGCAGAAACGTACATAGAAAAATCAAGAAAGGGCAGTTCTAACAATTTCAGCTGACGCGTAACGTACCAGGAACTTATACTCACTCTCGGGTCTTCATAGTGGTTGCCGGAGTCTTTTTGTCTAGAAGCTGAGTCAGGTGCTTCTATATAGATATGGGGGTTCAGTTTGCTAGGGTACTAGCGCCTTCCCGATATACAAAACTAGCCACATGGCTACCCGGCAGGGCACTAAATCTGGCGTGGATAGCACTATTCAGTGTTTGGGTGCCACCACTGCCTTGGTTATACCTGGAGCAGCACTTTAGAGAGGCATGACTACTGCTGGTACAGAGGGTTGGTGAACAATGTCCTGTGACTTAGGCAGAGGTACAGGGTGAAGAATAGCAGGCACGATATAAGCGATGATAGATGTAGGCGGTTGTTCAGGTCTGCGTAAATATTCGACGATCCACTCCGGGTACTCGACGAGGCCGGTTCTCTCAGGTGGTGTGGGGAGATTGCAGGGCAGAGGAATTTCCACATGGTATTGCAGGTGTCTAAGCGCTTGCACTTGTTCTTGAGGCGACAAACTCGCTAGCTGCTTGACCAGGGATGGTTGATATTCGTGTGCTCGGCCTGATGCTAAGAGTGTCTGCCTAACTCCTTCCTTCATTCCTTTCCTCTGGGCATGGGGCATTGGGAACTAGAAATTTACCCTCCTACTACTGTACCACGGATGGTAGTGGACAGGTAAACACCCAATTCTGAAGTCTGGTGGAGACTGTGGTACATGAGGGAAGTCAGGCTTCACCTTGTCTAGATACACACGCATGTGTGTGGCCCTGTCCCAGTCTTCCCAACCTGGAGGACACATGTCTCTTCCAGCGAAGCCGGCTAGGGAGAGGTCAGTGAACACCAGGCCGACAAGCTGTTCTAAGGACAGTGTACCTGTGTGGCTACTCCTTTCCGTCAATCCCAGAGGGTTGAGGAGAAGGGTGGCCAAAATTAGTGCATGTTTTGTAGAAAATTGTGTCAGGCTCATTTGAGCAGAATTCCCCGGGATAACCTGCAAACCTGCTACGCGAACGGTAACTACAGAAAGGTGCTAAATCTATAAGGAAGGTACTCAAAGTAAAAGATGACCCACATTTAATTTCGTTAACCGGAAATAAACACGTGGTGAAAGCACTTTAGCTCCTGGTCACTAGCGCGAATTTCAACTGGAAAGATAGAAATGTAAATTATGATGCCCGGTAGAGGCGACCGACACAACAAAAGGGGAATGCCGTGTGAGTTGCTGTACCCTATGCAACAAACTCTTGTATTGTTGTACAAACATGTTTGTAGGGCAAGACGTAACGCATTTGCTGGCATGTAGCAGGATGACTAAGCAAGGAACGTGACAGGATTTAGCCTTGAAAAAGACTTTAAGGAGAGGTCAATGTCTGAGCAACGCGTGCTGGACAGCCTAAGACTGGTCTGACCTTCTAATCAGTTCCCGAGTGGAGGGCACTGGAAATAAAAACTGGTCTTAAGATGTGGGCCATCTCTGCTTTTATACTAATCTTGGGCCACTACTCGCTACTGATTGGCTTGTGCTGCTAGAGCGAAGGGTAGTCGTAGAGTGGGGGGTGCGAATGCATGGCTTGCCTCCGTGATGTCACCGGCCAACTGGAAGGGGATGTGAAACAAAAGACAAGCGATAATTAATACTACAGCTATCTAGTGGGGAGTAAAAGAACTTGTTGTCTTTAAGCATTGTTACAGTGGACCGGTGAATAAAACAACCTGCAAGGCAGACAGTACAATCTCTCATATTAACGGGATAAAGTTAACTACCAACTCCGCAGCAAATGACCTAGGGATGGAGCGGAAGTCGTTAAAATTACCATTATTATAAGATGCCATGTAACACAGCTTACTTTGTGAGCAAATATTTTCACGGAATGATATGTTCCTTTAGTGCAATATTTTATGCTACGCTACAACATGCACATTTCCAACAACCTGAAGATTTTTATCAATGTGTTTAGGTTCTCTTTATGTACCATGTCTTCTTAAGATGCCTAACAACAAGTCGAAAGCTCAAAGCACCTCCATTAAATGCAGGCAAAGTTGTTAGTCGATTCAAAATTCCCAACACAAACCATACACACAGACAGGGATTTTATGCTTGTCTACAAATGGCAAACTGAGAAATATCACAAAACATTACACAACAGAAGACAATTGACACAGCCAACAAGTACTCAGTATTGCCAACTGTAAGCGACTTACGGGACAAAATGCCCTCGGTGTAAAATTGCTACAAGAGTGTTATCAACTTTCATAAAAGACATGTGCAGGCTTAAAGAAATTGCAACTACACTTGGCCAACTACATGTAGCCAATTACTCAGTCCACTGGTAAACCCACACACCTGGGGCATTGTCTGCTGTGGCGCTCCTGGTGAGGTTTACAGCTAATCGGTCTAGGCTACTGAGAATCTTCATGAGGTGGTGTATCAAAGGCTTTGGTGGATGATGATCTCCCTGTCCTCCAACATTCCTATGGGGTGTGGGCTTTTAGCTGAGACCAGTTCACAGTATGTCTAAGAGCCCCTGCATCATACCATATGTGCCTGGTGCATGGTCAAAAGACACTCTACAGTAACCTGAAATCCCAAACTCACTGGGAACAAGGGGTGGGTGCAGTCAGCTAGTTCGCCATACGTTCCTGTAGCTTGGGCTTAAAGTCTCATTCACCCTTTACCCTCGGGGCACTCTTTTGCTCTTGTACCTGTTCCTGAATTCCAGTTAATGCCTGGGTTGGAGTCGCTGAGATGGAGACATGTAAGATAGCCCTGTGCCAACAGGCCCCGCCTTTACAACCCAGCCTCAGAGATATGATGGTTGGAGTGCAAAGTCTCAGACTGACTGTCGGTACTTGTCTAAGAGTGCTCGGATCTGATGAACACCATCTTCCAGGTGCAAAGAAGTGAATTCCATGACAATCCTTGCAGCACCATAACCAGTAGTCTTCCCGATAAAGCCCATTCCAGGACAAGGTTGCCTGATGGCAGAAGGCACTCAAAATACCATTTAGTGGCACTGGGCCTTACCAAGAGGAACTGGCAGCACTGATAGGATACCTCATGGTGGTGAACCTGACCTGGCAACCCTGAAAAAATGACAGCACAATGGAGCAATCACATGACTACCAGCCTGCCCTACACGCCGCTCCTCTCGGCATATACTCTCAGCCAACATGGGGGACCCAGGACAGCCAGAGAACTTTCTGCAAGCTAGAAGCACCAAGATGAAGGTGTGTATAGTTCGAAAGTTAACGTCTAGGGCTGAAATAAAATATATTTATTCACTATTATTCCAAATGAGAGGGCTTTCAAAAGTGTTCACTTTACCATGAACAGTCTATACAACATTACAAGGTAATGTTTGTTAGGTGGCAACTGAAATTGGATTCTCTCTGAATCTCACATTACTTTATGACCTGGTATAAAATTAATGGTTCTAAATTCACAAAGCTTGTTTCAATGTCATTGTTAATTTTTACACGTAACAGAACATTTGAAAGAAAAAAAATAATAATAAAAAAATGAGCTATGATGGTTTTCACAAATTGATCGATACATTGCTACCAAAAACAAGGTGCGATCATCTCTTAGACAAAAAGTCAGCAACAAGGTCCTCAAGCACAACATTCAAAACAAGTTTCATCAAACTAACAGTTTTTATGACAAAAATCAAGTAAATGTTTAATAATAGTATAAATTTCCACCTTAACTTAAATTTCTCTCTAAGCTTAATCTTACAATTAAAATTTTTTAAAAAGAGTAACATTAAAGTGCCTAAAACACAAGTTTTAAAACCAAAGACTTTAGCCATGTAGTTAGCGGAGCATGCTGATGTTTACGTCTGTTACTTTACCTTGGCAACAAAACCATCAGCATGGCCATGGGACTGCAAGCGTCACGAATGAGGACATTCATCAAGTAAACACTGCATACTTTCTCATCACACCTTCCCTTCAGGGTCAATAAATTGTAACCATAATATAACCACATTGTCTCTCTTATGTAGCAGTTTTCCTGGATTACAAATTGATTGCTCAAGTAGGTTATTCAACACTGACAACCAATGATTTGAATGTTTTTTATATTTGATTTCTAAGTCGACTTTTGTAATAGTTGGTAGCTTGCCTACTTAGGCTGTGGGGATATCTGGTTTCATAAAATAAACAATGCATACATAGGCTGTACAAGACATTTTTTGTTTCAAGTTACAATTAGTTAAGTCACAATATGCCCTTCATCAGTTTGAATGCAGGTTGGGATGGAGGAAGGAGTTCAAAGCAACCTGAATTTAAATTTATGTAATTTATTTTACTTTGGTTGTTTGACTTTTAACAATGAAGGAAATAGCCAACAATTTATTGACCCCACATCTGACATTAAAAACTTGGAATTAAACAAAAAAAAAATGCACTACAAAAATTTTTTAATCTTTCAAACATGGCTCTAATTTGTGTCTTCATCAAGAATTAAAGTTATGATGAGCAATGTTTTCACTCCCATATAATTACTACAACACATAGAACACTAACCTAGGCATGTGGAATGAGTATCTCAAGTTATAAATGTACTTATTAGTTTAGAAACAAGTAATATTCATAAATGAAACACTGTATAGAAATACACATGCAAAACTGTACACACATTACATCTTTTCCCTCAATAAGAACTTTTAAAGGGCCTAGTGCATATTTTGTTGTTTGAATGATTCTTGCAAATGGGAGTAATTACTTGTTTGAACAATCATGGACATATGCAACTGTGAACACTTCATAATAGTATCATAAAACCTACTGGTACTAGATAAAAAAAAATTACTTATATTAAAACACATAAATCAAATAAATAGGAATGAACGAGCCTGAGTAAGCTGTTGTCGACAAATATGTATGTAACATACATATAATTCCAAGAAGAATTTAAGTCAGAAAACAAAAGACAGAACGACACAGTGTATGTTACATTTCTGTTGTGTTGTGACGTTCTATCTATAGTTTTCTGACTTATCTTGAAATTATACATGTTTCGTATTTGTTGACAAAAGCTAACTCCGGTGCGTTCATATCTATTAATTTCATTAATATTTTTTAATCCATGTTATTTTTTTACGTAGTATGTTTTCTGAGAATAAAACAAAGTGTGTGTATGGCATATGTCCATAATTGTTCAAATAATTTAGTGCATATTGTTTCATGAACAGATTTTTTTTCTTCCATAGAACATCAACACTAAGCAAAGTGATGACTCGTGAGCCTCCACATGGTTACGAAAGGCACAAACTGAAATTCATGAAATATCAGGAGTGGTTCCTAAATAATAAAACTTGGCAAAAGCTATCTCTGGATTTGAGAGTCGAGAGGTTGTGGTCGCCTCCTTGATCGAGTGCCGCTGACTGTAAATGAGATGAAGGTGGAGCAGTGGCAGAATACAAAGGCAGGAGAAACTGCAACATCTGCCACAGTTTCCACATGTGAAAATCTGGGAGTAACCCCACCAGGAATCGAACCCGGTTCTCCTTGGTGGGAGGCAAGTAGTATAACCACTACACCACCGTGGCCCCCAGCTCTGGATTTGGACACAGTTTTGATATGTGGCGTCACCATGATTTGTCAGTTGTACATTACATTTCATGGGATGGTAATACGTTGGACATATTTTATGTGTATGCCAGCCCTTTGACAATCCAAGAGAGGTGTTTTAAAGAGGAAGCTTAACTAGCTCCATTGCAACAACAAGGTGGTTAGGTCACAACCAGTCATTCATTAACAAGTGAGTAAGCCGAGGAATGCTTTAATAACAATGAAAGTTCTGTCAGATACCATTAATATGAACACATTTTCAAAACCAGATCAAAACCCAGAATTCTAGGACTGAGAGGAAAATTTCTTATGAAAAACGAGAACAGATAACAGATAAACAATAAAACCATATAAAAACTGAGAAAAATTTAGAACTACACTCATTTGCAAAAAAATTGATTACCATGAATGAATCATGCAAATACAATGAAGGTTACACACACATATCATTGTAGCCCAATATGTGTCCCATTTACATTTAATAAAGTTTGTTTGTGCAGATGTGCCACTTAGGTACATACATGACCTTCCATTATCCATAGCGTCAAGACACCAAATAAGGCCTTAGTATCAAAGCAAGTCAAAGAGCCAAGTTCAGTGAACACGTAGCATGTACCAATGGCACAATCAACAAGCCTTCACTCAGCTGGATGAGTTTGAGAGAGGCTGTATCATTGGCCTCCTAGAGGCAGGATGCACGTTTCAGCACACTGCTTGCCACATGAACAATTCTGTTCTGTCTACACCATGAGTTGGTGTTGGATGCAGTGGGGACAGGAGGGTACACACACCTGTCGAGAAGGTGAAGGTAAACCCCGGCAGACCACCCGCAGGGAGGATAGTTTCATTGTGCAACAGGCTGTAAGCATCCAGAGACATCACACAGGAGCTGGGGATACGCTTGTGTCCATCAGTACCTTATCCAGGCAGCTAGCAGAGCGGGATGTTGTTGCAGCATCCCTTATGACATCTACCATTACAACCTGAGCAATGCCAAGTACATGTGACGACCTTCTAGTAATGGGCAGCATGACATTTTGCAGTTTGGTGGTGAGTGGTGTTCAGTGATGAATCATGGTCCTGTCTGGATATATATGATCACCGAATACAGTTCTGGAGACATCCTGGCCAGCGCCATGATATTCATTGTAGAGTGGCACACTGCCCCAAAGAGAAGTGTAATGGGGGGGGGGGGGGGGGCATTTCCTACAATTCCTGAACCGCACTGGTAGTGATTGGAGGAATCTATGTATGCTCCCCTTCTTGGTGAAGGTTGACAACCTCACTTTCCAGCAGGAAAATGCCTGGCCTCACACAGCATGGGCATCTCCGGCCTGCCTTCGTGATGTCGACAAGCTTCCTTGGCCAGCAAGGTACTCAGACCTCTCCCCCATGGAGAAATTTTGGGATCAGACTTTGGGCAGCAGCAACTACGGTGGATTTGCAGGGTCAGTTGAGCCTGTGGCAGAACATTCCTCAGAGGACATCCTATGTCTATTACCACTTGTCTCTATACTATGGGTGGTCCAACACCATAATAAGTGCATACTGCATGTGTTGGTCCCCTGCAGTACATGCTTGGTGTGCCTGTACAATATTTCAATGTTTTCTATGTATGTACTACCATGTTCTAGGCCTGCACCCACTTGCATACCCCTGTGATTACACCTTCAGGATAATCAACTGCATTTGCAAATGAATGTATTAAAAATATTTATGATACCTAAAATTTTTCTTTACACTTTAAAATAGGCAACCGCTGCTTGGTGTGATCAAACTATTCCTGACCAAATTTCTTGCTGCAAGACTACTTGTACCCGAGATGACGGTCGTCACGCAATACTCAAGCCTGTGTCCTCATTCAGAATAGGTTAAAGAGGTTCAGGAATTGCTCTTATCAAATTAGAAATCTCCACCTCTAGCATATAAGTATGAGTTGTATGTCTTGTTTATATCTCCAAGTCACAAGAACATTTTCCCAAGTTCGTTATTTAGTGACTGACTCACAAAACTACCTCATAAACAAGACCACACCAGACACTGTGATATTTTATGATTTTAAATATGTTATTTTATATATAATGATGAATATATTAACTACTTTTCAAGTTAAACAACATTCATACAGCAGAGAAATCATCTTTTTTGATTGGAAAATATGTAACTTACATGTTACGAAATACGTATATTACTTTACAACACATTTATCATCCAAAGTAGTTACTAGACAGCATTTAGACATAAGGTTTTGTTATGTGATAAGTACAAATCTTACAATTTGTTATTTGTAAACTGAGTAACACAGTAAACTTATAACAATATTATATTTTGGTTCCACATGTGACCTCTGACCATCCAACACTCTTTGCAAAACTCTGAACCAATGAAAAACATTCAGCAATATTATATCAACGAGAGAATGACTTCTGCTGCAGCATTTGGAGGAACGTGAAGTCTAACTTTATGTCATGATACAATGTGAAATGGTATGGTCTCTGGCTAGGAGGGAAACTTACATTAAAGAAACAGATATACGTAAATATGTCAGGCTTCTGTAAAATGGCCATAATGGGAGTTGTATCTCATCAAATTTTGGAGCAGAGCCATTATAACAGCGGCTTTAAAAAATACGTATGTTCCCTGGCAATGTAACAGTGTACAAGTAGGTACCGACGCATGCCAGCATGCTGCGCAGCGCAGCTACGCTCTCTACGGGTGACTTTGTTCCATCTGCGAGTGACCCTTCACTCGGGACAAGTCATAAAAGCGGCGAACTAGACAAATGTATTGAGCATGGAGATTCCACAAGCATGGACAGCTGAATACGTAATTGTAATGAAGCTAGGTAATTACAATAAACACCGCCCGCCCAGTTCCCTACATGCAAGCGCCACCCCGACGAATAGAATATTTAATTTTGAATATCCACAACTCTGCATGGTAGCATAGAAGAAGTTCCAACCAACCACCAAGATGGCAGCACCACTGTGGCCTTGTGACGTTACGGACAGCCAGCCTCAGACCGAGGTGTTTTTATTCATCGTCGCCTCAAAGCAGGGAGATAAGAAATGTTCAACCCTCCAGCGCTCTGATAAACCAACCCCTGCGTTGGAAGGCTACGCTACCCCCTGCACCCCGGAGAACTACTGAGCTACAGAAAAGAAGTATAAATAGATGTCCAACACTGTGATCCAGCGAGAGACGCCGGGCTCGCCATCCGAATAGGATCGTGAGCCCAACCCAGTATGCAAAGACTCTCCTCCCTCTCCGGAGCCTGCGCCAAGGATCAAACTACATTCGCTCCAGCCGGCAGCTTGGGAAGGCCGCCAGCACTCCAGCTTCTACAGCTTGGGAAGGCTGACAGCACTCCAGCTCCTGCAGCTTGGGTAAGGCTCGTCCACACCAGTCACCACTCACCAGACAGAAGATCCTACCACCTGTATCCACTACCCTTACCTTAAGTCAACTTCCTTTGACTCCTACGGTACGCGATTAACATTACCCTGGAGAATCCCCCCTTAACTTCATCATAAGCTGTGAATTGTGTAAGTAGATATTTTGCTATTCCTTTTTCCAGGCATGCCTTCGCCTGTAGAGAGTTAATTTTTGGGTCTAGTATTTTAGTTGTATATTTTGTATCGGGTGACGTCCTCAATATTATTTTTTTTTCACGTAATAAAACTTACGTAACTCATACTTTGTGTGTGTCGTCTACATCACTCCTAGAATAGATTCCTTGGTCCATTATAAAGTTCAATGCATCACACTCACGGTGGACTTGGTAGCCGCCAGAGGCAATGTGAGAGATGCGCCTTAAATTGAGCGCTCCCCATTAATAATCTGCTAGCCAATTCAAATCCTGTTGCACTGTTAACTGTAGAATCAATACAGTCACCTATCCAATATGATATTGTAGTACCAGCGACACATGAGGGTCCCCTGGATCATTTGTTAGGTTGGTGCCCACCTGAGGACATTGAGCGGGAAGACATAGCTCCGGAACCCACCAAGACCGTCGTCCCTGTTAGTGTACCGGAAACCCTGGCAACCCCTGTTCCGGACACCCCAGCTCCCTCAAGCATAGTATGCTTAGCCTCGGGTAGATGGATTCGGGTTCGACACCTGACAGTGGAAGCCCTACCTACCGAATGCATAATAAGATTAGCCTCTGGGAAATTCATTAGGGTTTGACTCCCACCGAAAGTCACCCCTAAACCACATGGCAAATCCCCTGCTAATTTTGTTCCCGCACGCCGGCCGACGAAGCTGCTGCAGATAAATCCAGTCAACCCAGCCAGATCGATCATCCCCAGTCTCACCCTCGATTAATCATTTACTCATCCATTCACCTCCTTCCGGACAGCTGGCGTCCCACCTATTGACAGCCCTGGTTGTGAGAGAACTAAAACTCCTCCTTATTTCCATGCCTCACCCTGGGGTTTGATTCGCCTCTCCTCCGCCGGGACAAAGAGGGCAATCAGCGTAGTTACACCTCCATTCGAAAGCACCGAGCAGTTCGATATGCATCAGTACCTAAAATGCCACCATTGATAGAACTATCTCAACTCTCGTGAAAAAATTTCACACTGGCTGGGAATAACTACGCTAAACTTGGCTCACTATATTATGACCACATCATTATTCTCAACCTAAATACATTGTGTGTTTACTGTATGCATTTCACATTTAGTGTGTACAGTTAACTTCAATGCCAATACTTTGGATGTACCACAACAAAAAAAAAAAAAAAAAAAAACACATTCCTTTCCTTGCTGCTAGAACACAATGAAACAAATAAAAAACTACACTATGAAAATCAAACTTATAGCCAAAGTTATTTTCAAAATAACAGATTTTCACAGAGTTAATATCCATTATATTGCAAATTGTTACAAGAATGAAACAATGTATGAAGATACTTTTCAGCAAAGACATTGAAATCTCATAGAGGCATCTAGAAAATGATCACAGCAGCCACCACATTGAAAAATGTAACCAGTGTTTAATTATTTCCTTCCAATAACTGCTATATAGCAGATATATAAAATGCTTGGTTAGAGAGTTAAAGAACTGCCTATAACAAAAATTGTAAATGTATTTAGTAAATAAAAGCAATAAATTTTGAGACTGCAGTTAAATTATTAGATTTGTCAAAACATCCAGAAAGTATAAAATATACGTTGTTTAACATGATCCACTGCCTACGTAGCCTCCTGCGACCATTTCTTAAGCTGTACTTTCCGCCTGCTACCAGTTTGGGGTACCAACCCCTCTATTTCCCCCCGGTACTAGTAGTCAGCATCGGGCAACTTAGGAACACTCCCAGCCAACCCATGTGTTTGATTTTGTTTTCACATAGAAGATGCAATGAGTGACTGGAGGACAACGGGAGGCAGAGAGAAAGACAGAGGGGTGAGGAGAGAGTGAAGAGGGGACAGAGAGGAGAGAGGAGAGGATGAGAGAGAAAGAGAGGACCACACACAGCAGTACGGCCATCCTAAATATGTATATCCTCTGTACTGACCTCAAGATATACACTGGTGGAAACAGGAAAATGAAGATTTGGATGCAATGGTTCCACAGAATTAAGGTTTCATTGAATAATTATACAGGTCATACACCTATGGACAGAGGCTACAGAGTATCTCATCTTGAACAACAACATCAGTATTTTGTGTAGCCGCCTTTAGTGATGATGCAGTATTGCAGTCGTGCATAGAGACAATCATTAAAGTGTTGGATGTCATGTTGGGGAATAGTGTTCCACGCTAATTCCACCTGTTGTAATTGCTGAAGGTTTGTTGCCGGTATCGCAGACCACACCAAACACCATTCCATCATGTCCCACACATGTTCAATGGGTGACAGGTTGGGTGATCATGATCACCACGGAAGTTGAAGAACACCTTCAAGAACGTGTTGGGTAACACGAGACGTGTGCGCACAGGCATTATCCTGCTGGGATACGACATCTCCTTGGCGTTGTAGGAACTGCAACAAAATGGGCTGGATGATATTCTGGAAATAATGATCACTGTTCAGTGTTCCCTCAACAAACACCAAATATGTACGATCATTACAGGCTATTGCTCCCCAGACCATGATGCCAAGAGTAGGTCCTGTATGTCGCTGCAGTATACACTCTGGTTGTTGCTGCTCTCCTGGTCGATGCTGCACTTGCAAATGACCCTCACAGCGCCAAGGCAGAATCTGCTTCTGCTCTTATCATTAAACACAACTCCAAGTCATTCATCCCTTCAGTTGCATTGTAAGTGAAACCATCTGAGGCAGACTGCACTGTAATGAGGTGTAAGAGGAAACCTGGCTAGCAGCACCCTTGAACAATAGCCCAGCATCCAGCAAATGGTTGGTGATGGTCCTAGCTGACACAGTAGCCCTAATCTGTGTGGCAGTTGCAGTGCAATCAGCAATGGCTGCTCTTCTTATGCGGCGGTCCAGGCGGAAAGCCATATGCCACTGCCATCTGGCGGAACCAGGTTGACGAGCATGTGCACCATCACTAGACCATTGGCACCACCAATGATACAGCAGCAGACACTTCTCGTCCTTCGCGTTAGGCAATTCTTTGGAAGGACCATCCAGGCTCCCTCAGGCACACAATACAACCTCGTTCAAAGCCAGTTATTCGCACAAAGTGTGGTCGTCTATAACGTCATGGCATGTCTTCAATGCTTACTACACACAGGCCGATGCTTGAAATAACCGAATACTCTTTCACTGAGTCAACTACAGTCGTATTGGGCTCAGTGGTGTTACGCCTAGTATGCAGTTCCTACTCTGTCCACAGCACAGCACTGTTAATCGTTGCATGTACTACCCTCTATCAGTGCCCCATGAAAATATGGTGTTTCTAAGTCACCGCTTTAGTGGTGTTCATTTTTCATTTACCACCAGTGTATATTCAATCACCTGTCAACATCTTCGTAGAGATTCCCTCTATGTTGTTGGCTGCTGCAATGCAAACCATCACAATATTGAGGCTGTGGTGGAAGTTGCATAATCTATGAATAATGGGTGTGCCCATGCTGAGTAAGACACCAGCCATCCACCATGATCGGCAAATCCCTCACTACTGCCCGACTCTCTGGGATAGGAGAAAGGGAGAAAGGGGCTTGAGGAATGGGCGAGAGCTGACAATTAAGTAGTTGTGAAAACAACTGGACCCTAATTGTGGCTTGTAGTTCTGAAGGGATCCGGGGCACCACGTGTTGTGTACATATCGGGTATGGTGGCTCTTGACAGCAAGTGTCAGGGAGTAGCGATGAATATTCAACTGCTATGTCAGGGACGACGCCATCAGCTGAAGAACTGGTAGATGACTGGAAGGTCTAGGAGAGTCCTGAGGAGGACTGTGGCTGTGCAGTAGAGAGCCTTGACACGACTTGTGCTGAGGCGAGCTACGTGGACAACAGGCGTTGGCTCCTTAGGGAGGAGTAGGATCGGCAGAGAGTCCTAGCCCTGGATAGTGCTATGGTGAGTTGCCTCGCCTGACACGCGTTTATGCCGGGTGCACAGCATTATATTCCTATTGGTTGGAGGGTTACCACGTGATTTCGTTCACTCTTGGTAATCTTCGGCCGCCTCTCCTTCACGTTCGGGCCGAGCTGCACCGCTGCTGCCATCTCTTGGCGGGGTGGTTGCGGGCTGCACCCGCTGCTCGCTTAGGGGCAAACTCTTGCATACCCACAGCTACTTGTCCCCCGGGTTTACAAGTTAAGAGGATGACAAAGTGGTTTCCTATCATTACATGTGTGCTGGCCTTGGAGGTGGCCAGTCAGGGTTCTATTCATTCGGGGACACGTGACGCCCACGTGATGATGAGAAGTTAAATAATATTAATGAGAAGGAAGTGTCATGCATCGACGCTCTGAATTTAAACCTCAAGAGGTCAACCCATCTTGTGCTTGAACTGCACTGCAGTGTGTACATCACTGATGAATGTGGAGGGCGGACACTGACTGTGTGTGTCTGATGTCTTGTATGTACCTGACTTCAATGTTAATCTGCTGTCTATGAGCAAAATGATGATAAAGGACGTTTGTACACAGATTAATGCAAAAGAAGCATTAGAGTATGGTTAAAGTGAGGCCCTCTTCAAGGTTCCTATTTCCGATTGCTTGTATATTTTGCATGCAGAGGAAACAATAATTGGTGTTGTGAATATTGTAAATGCTGTAGGTGATTGTACGGTGGACGATGATGCAGAAGTCAGGGATGGCATAGCACTGAGAAGTGTTGCTATATGGCACCACAGGCTTGACAACTTAAATGAAGCATCAATCAGAAAGATATTAGGCCTTAACATTGAAGGTAAAATGCATGAGTCTTGTAATATTGGTATCAAGGGCAAGCAGACTAAAAGTGACTTACCTAAGGTCAGTGAGAGAAAAAAAAAGGAACCGTTACATCTAATTCAATTTGATTTAATAGGGGAGTTACCACAATCCATGGGAAAGGTGCAGTATTTGTGGACATTCATAGATGACTATTCTAGGCATCTGACTGTGAAATTTCTCATGAAAAAGAGTGCTGTATTTGTAGCCTTCAAAGAATATAAGAATGAAGTTGAGTTATTACATGGTATCAAAATAAAAGGGTTCCAAACAGATGGTGGTGGTAAGAACTGCAGTTAAGAGTTTGAGACATACTTGAGACAGTGTGGAATTGAGTCACCTCAACAAAACACTATCGCAGAACGAGCTAATAGGACCATTGCAAATTCTGTCAGGTGCATGTTGACAGAGTCAGGGTTACTAAAATTATTTTGAGCAGAGGCGGAAAATACTGTGGCCTTAGTAAGAAATCTCAGGCCTTCTCAATCCATTGATTTTAAAATATCCATGGAACTATGGAGAGGTGAAAAAATCAAGATGGGTACAATTTAATTCCTGAAGGTGTTTGGATCTACAGCATGGTTATATGTTAACGGGATCGACAAATTTGATGAGAAAGGCATGGAATGTGTGTTCACAGGCTATAATAAAAAAAATTGTTAGAACATACATTTTTTTTGCAACTGATGCCTTGTAATTTAGTGTTTGTTTAAATTTTTGGGTGTATTTATTGTGAAATTTCTTTAGTTTACTTTTACAAATGATACATCAATATTGATTATGTTTGTTTGAACTGATGTCTGTATCTTTGTGGCATACTTATTCTGAACCTTCTGTTGGGATACATAAGTTCAGTGTTTTGTGGATGTAATTTATAGCTTGTAAATTCAAATTTTAAATTTTAATGCCTCAAGGGGAAGTGTTGGTTCTGACAAACTGACGCCGGCTAACAGCCAGCCACAGTCAACCCATGACGGCACTCAACGCTAGCGGTACAGTGGTTAAGCACATGCTCACGCACCGCTACAGGTTACGGACTTTCCCAAAACGGGATATAAGTTGTTTCAGTGTGCTATGTATTTATTTTTGGGGTAAAAAGGTTTGTTAAGTGTAATATGTATTTTTGAGGATTTTGTGTGTGTGCACAGCGCTGAACAGAAAGACAATAGTATTCAGGCAAGACCGCCTTCAAAAGACAATTAAAATCAACCAAAAATCCTAAGCAAATTCCTGTATGTAAAACTGTTTTCAAATTCTTTTGGTGCCATTTCAATTTGGCATACTAATATTTTCACTCAACGTGCATAGCACTTCCAATTGTGTGAACCCCGTAAGTAGCCATGGTATGTCCGTGCGACCCTTGCCTCTGGGCAGTCGTTTTAGGAGAGCAAGCGAAGTAAGACGCTGTCACATAAGCACTTCATCTTTTTGCATTGATGTAGGTTTCAATAGCACATTTTAGTATACTGGTTAACCTTTGCCTTGCGTACGTTGACGCATGCCGCTTCTACATCTAATCTAATACTATTAAGACTCATCGCCTACAACACCTCTTCCATCTCTGCAGATGTGAGCAACACGTTGCCTACCCTACAGGTAACAGGAACTTACAAGCAATTCCTTCTCACCTGGAAGATACTCAACCCAGCAGGCACGCCGTCCTCCTACCCCGCGCTCGAAGCCTACAAGCTACCCAGACCTCGGGCAAGGCCGAGTGACTCCGACGAGACACGAAGCAGAATCGCTGACGGGAGGATTCTCACGCCACCCAGGGCCAGAGGACGTCACACCTCCCCCGCACCCCGCGCTGGCAGCCTACAAGCTTCCACTATATATATAAGTCCTGATGCTGCCAACCTCTGCAGTCATTCTTTCCCATCTCTAGCAACCTCCCACAGCACTACTAGTGCTCAGGATCTTTGGAGAAATTTGTTACCTTACAAGTACACCCCTGAGGCTACTTACTATGTACGTTGACGACCAGTCAACCCGACAACATATGAACATGAACATTTTCTTTTAATTTCACTTGGTCTCCTCTAGACACCTTTTATTAACAGTTTAACTTTAACTCATTTATATTCGCCTAGAACCAGCTTTTTCTCTCCTATTTAGAACCAGATCACCTACACCTGGAACCACACAGTTACCTTAAGCTATCCTCGACTTGGTAGGAGGTAGCACAGGTCATGTGTTTATTGAAATTTCAATAAACATACATTGCTCTCTACCTTTCTGCTTTTATTTCCAAGGAATTTATTTGTATCCACAGTTAAAGGTAGACTACACTGTGCACCGTCGACAGAAACCAGAAATTTTACTAAACCGAATTAAGACATACATATTAGACAGCTACCTGTTTCTTCCCAGTTACAAATCAGCACTCTTAGTGCTCGTGGGGGAGAAATAGTGATGCCACAACCACTAGCAACACCTTCACACCAGGAGGCACGACAGACTCAGGTTGCTTCTCACCCTCCACACTACTTAGTGGGCGGTGACTGTGGCCTGTAGTTTTGCCAGGCATCCTAGTGCAAATGCACAACCAGTAGAAGCTTTGTGGTCTACATGGCCCCACGTCTCTGATCAGCCTGCCTACAGTGGGGGATCAGTGGGGACTCTTAATGCGCTCGAGCCGGCAAGTCACTATTGTGTTACACTGTTATTTTTTCTGTCTAAGGTACACTACGTAACCTAGAGAACTGTTACCCTATGTCTCACGAGAGGAGGAGTGGTCGAAAATGCAGGAAGCAAAACGTGGCTCGCCTCGCTCTCACGCTGAGGATAGCATTACCCATCCTACGCAGGAAAGACAGGTGGAATGGGACCATGCCGCAGAACTGAGACAACAAGCAGTCGTGCCTGCTCCGGTTCTAGTAATTGACTTTCCACAGTGTGTCCACATCCATACCACATGTCACCTGGTTGCCAACGGACTCCTGACCAGTACTGAAGTGCGCCTAGGCTGTGACAATCTCATCTTCTGATCTAAAGAAGCTCATCTGTGGAACCTCCGTTCCAGCATCAACCAGATTCGTCCCATCTAAAGCCATACCTACCTCGACTATAACATCCAGGAGCAGGAGTGAGTAAGTTCTATCCAACACTCCTTGTCTCACCCCAGCTATCTAAACCCAGTTAATCTGCTTTTGATCTAGCGGTCAAAATCCTCGACTAACGTGCCAAGTCAGTCTAATCGGGCATGCATCAACAATTTGCGAGACATCCCCAGCATAATGCTATCCGCTTAACCTAATAGTTTGCAGCCTTTTCAGGCTTTTTGAGATGCTAACGAGATGAGAGGAAGATGTGTCGGAGAGGCCATGCGGCCCGCTCTATTTGTATATCAGATGTCATCCGCCCAAGCTTAGGGCTTTTCAAAGTAATTTCAGCTTAATTGTGATTCACAATCTTATGGGTAATATGTTTGTGTCATTATTTGAGGTTTTTGTTATGTTAACATGTTTTGTGGCCACATCGCCCACGGCCACGTGGTCAGAGATCACCAAGTCTGTATCTACGCAATCACACGTTCTGAGGGGTAATTGTTGTTTCATCTTGTGCGGCATAATTTATTTCAGGGTTTTACATGATATTTTCAATACGGGTTCTTGTATTTTTATGTGTTTGATGCTTTCTGTTCCTGACCATGTGGTCATTAGATGTACATGTATTTACAGCCATCCAGCATCCTAAGATCTTTTATACAATCATTTCCAACAGAAATAAATTTGCAATACAGATCCAAATACAGCTGATCATTTCTGCCAGAATTTTCAGACAAATGATGCATTTTTGCATCCGGACATGTGGTCCGCTACAAGCCCTATCCAGCGGCATCGGCGCCATCTAAAACTAATTTCACACCTTTGTGTGTTTCTTGTCCTTGCTCATGTCATGTCCCATCTTCATCAAGTGTTATTTGAGTATTTTGTACAATGCTGTTATTTTGCACTAACCCGCTATGTGTATGACCGTCGCCACACACCACGTGGTTCGGGGACGAGTCCCGACGAGTAGGCGCTAGCTGCGGAAGAAGTTGCACGTGTTCATTTCATACTCTGTGTCCTGTCTCTGGGCAAACCTGCAGTACATCCTAGCGGCTGTAGGCCCCTTGCTCATTAGAGGCAGTGTTTTCAGACACCGCGGAGCATCATCCAGTCAGAATGCGCCAGCTTAGTAACGTGCTTGGGGGAATCACCCACTGGAATTGGCTAGACATGCTCGAGACGTAATTCATAACCATATTTTGGCACGAGGTGTACTTTGCTAAATAAACATACTTTCTCAGTGTAAAAGTTGAATGTTTTTCAGTAGCATCAGTTACACAGCCCAACCTAAGTGCTTTGTATTGCAGTGTTTGGTATAAAAAATGTTTTGTAAGTATGCACGGGTGAGACGAACACACAGAACCCACAGCACCTCTGAGATCCCTGAGTGAATAGGACCCACCGCTGGCGCCCATCAGAAGGCATGAATGAGCTAGTACATCATGTACCACGAGAAGTCTGCTTCCAGGCGCTATGAATATCACACGCATCTCTCTACAGGACAATCACAGGTAACTTACTTTGAATCATCTTTCGAGGAGGTGCTCAAGTTCTTGGAGAACCACTCGGTGGCTTTGGCATCAAACACCAGCGACAGGAACAGCTCCCGATCACCTGCGGACACAGCCACCCACAACACATCAAGTGACTCCCGGCCTCTCGAGCTCCTTGCACGCGCTCTCTGTCTAGTACTCATGCTCGTATATTATACTGGTGCTACGTGGCCAGAACTCACCCGGCCCTGTCAGCTCTAAGGCATGCGCTCTAAACCACGTGTATTTTCATTTCCACAGCTAACATTCCGTCTACACCTCGCGCGACCCCCTCTACCGGGGGCGGCAAGTCTACTCTCTGGTACCCACTACGAGAACAGTTCTCCATTTGTTCCCTGGGTGGGATATTGAACATTAACAGCGGTGTCAACACACAGAGAGGGATCTACACAGTAGCCACCTTGCATGCAGAAATGTAACAAAGTAAGTAAACACTGAGAAATAAAAAATAAAAAAACATATAACAGTCAGCTTCAGATATCACAAACATAGACTGGACTACGACGAAAAAAAAAAAAAAAATGAAACTCTAAACTAAGGATAAAAATATGATTAATTTCCTACGAACAATTAGGCACACTTCTGAGAGTTAATGACCCTCAAATAATTTTCTGATACTTCATGGCTAGTGTGAAATTTATTTTCAGACATTTGGTACACTAACGCATCTGTCGTCTAAAATACTTTGTTTACCTAAAAATGTGTGGGTTTTCCAATAAGCTGCAAAGTTTAGCAGTGTCCCATTTGCTGTACAAGTATACAGAATATGAGTGTAACATTTCTCTGTTTTACGAGACAATGTTAACATTTTACGATTAACAAAATGGTAAGTGTTCAGTCCAACCAGAATACGGATTCACAAATATAACATTCTCAAGTGAGTAATAGCTTAGTATAATATTAATATAATATTACTTATCTGCTCATATTTATCAGACATAATTTTTTTTAGGATTGCAAAATAATTAATACAACAATAAAAATTAATTTAGCTCTTATTTTTAAACAAAATGATGCTATGTTGACTCCAACGGGTGATTTCCTTGGATCTGAAAGTAACCCACGCTAATTGGATTGTAAAATTATGTAACTATATACTTTTGTTTTCATAAATATTGGGAACTTTCAAAGCTGTACAAATTTAAGCTGAAAATGTACACACTGATGGAATAAACAAATGAATGTTTTAATCTCTGTAAAAGTCGACGATAGCTGACTTACACGATGGTAAACGTGCAAGTTTAATATTAACTCTGTCTATGCAATTCATTAGAAAAATAATAAGAAGGAGCTATACCCACTACATAGCCTGTTTCAGATAACTGTGCACAGTTTCCATAACTACTACAGAAGAAAGAGAATGAGGCTTCCACACATTACTACTGAGCTACCCAACTGTTACAAGGTTCTATAGTGGAATGCAGTTCATATCTGAGCTGAAGAGAAACTCAGCCATGAGGTATTCAAGTTCACGCCATGCCATCCTAATAGTGGAGTGAGAGATGACATTCAGTTTTTACATGCTGGGAAAACTCAGCCAAGTGAAACTCATAGCCAAATCATAAATGTTTACAGCAAAGACAAGCTGGACAAATCAGCAAAGACACAATGTTATTGTACGTACAATGGTAAAAGAGCCAGCGTCCATGAATGTCATGGTCGGACATCTCTCATGACATGAATTTCTGTGTAATGTGAACAAAGTTATGCTACACAATTAGCCCATCAGCACTGAACTTGATGCATGCGTTCCACATGTGTTGCAATCCATAATTCCATCATTACTAGCCATTTCAAGTAGAGTTTTTCTGATACCGATACTAAGTATCAGTATCGGCCGATACTTTGCCTTTTCCTGATGTATCTGTATCGGATATGGTATTGGGCCGATACTTTAGAATCGGTTGTTGACAATAAAGTCAGGTTTTTATTTTCTTTAGACACAAAAATTAACGTATTTCGGTGTGTATACACCACACATTGAAAAAAAGAAAAATACGAACAAATACCCTATTTACTCATGTATAGGGTGCCCTTTTATCCCAAAATAAAGGAAAAAATTTCTGGGGTGCTCGCTATACACGGAAAAAAAAGGAAAAGGAGAGTGGTAGCCATAAATTGTCCAGTGGCGGAAATGTCTCTCGGCTCATCTCTCACTTTTACATCACTCCTCTCCCTTCTCTCTCTTTATCTCTCAGCAACCATTCAGTTATGTGTAGGTCGAAACCCCTCCCCCCCTCATCCAACCACCTAATGGCTTCCTGTCATGCCTCAAAACAGAGCTGCCTAGTGTTTATGTCTCCCCCTCCCCTTGGGGTGCTTAACACCCAGATGTTGCTTGTTGATGATTCCGCTAAGCCCTCTTTGTTTCCTTGGCAGAGGCTAGCGAACTATGATAAGGGGGTGGACATTTCACTATCACCACACATTAATGTAAAAAAGAATAATTTGTTCCATTCTACCAGGGAGCCACAAATTTTTGATGCAATTTTATTTTAAAAAATTTTTTTCCCTGGAACTTGTTGCAAAAAGCATGGTGCATACTATACACAAGTTCGCACTATACACGAGCAAATACGGTATACATCGCTCAAAATAGTTGCACCTAACATCACTTGTATTTCAAAGCAAATGGTTTCACTTGAAAATGTTATGTAAAACATTTTAATGAGGAATTATTATTTGTAAAGATGTTTTCTTTTGTCTTTAAAGGTTGTTTTATCCAGTAAGGTTGGTGTTTCATTGTATCTGGCATAAAATTAACATGACTTTAAAACTTAATATTTATTTAACTCAAAGGTCAGCATCTTCGAAACAAAAATTATATGCCCCAAAGCATATACTCTACCACTTGTCAGCAAAAAATTGTTTGAACATCGAGCGACTTGTATTATGTGTTCATTTTCAGTAACTTCTTGCGGGCAAATCAGACAATTTATATTAATTTATTTCTATAGACACATGTTTTTGAATAAATTGATAATATGTAAGTGCCTATTTGACATCTTTTGCCATCTAATAATAGGTAGATAAGCACCGAGCCGAGTGCAGTGTAACTCATGACAGGGAAAATCAGAGGACATGGTTTTGAATGATTTATTACTAAAGACAGTGAAGAAATCAATCATAAATCACCTCATTTGTGTCTCAAAATTACAAGTTTTCTTTGCAGTAAAATATTATTAATTACTTTAAAAGACAGACATTTGCCACACGTGCAAGGTGTCGCTAACACGTAGTGGTGTGGGGAGGTCATCCTTCTGCCGCCAACACCCCACCCCTCCCTCGTAACCAATACACGTGTCAATGCACGATCGATAACTTCTCCCTGTGCTCTTAGCTGATAGTGCGCGCGGGACATTTAAAATTTGACTTGCATTTGTTGTGATAATATTTGCATTTTCAAAGGGTTTGAAAGGTTTAGGTCAGTTTGCCTTTTGTGTTGGATTACAATAAATTATCCACAGTATTTTTAAATGTTATTATATTTATTTTAACGATTCTAGGAGAAATGTTTTTTAATGTATTATTAACAGTAATACTTTATCTAAAATTCACTGTGAAGGGTATTAGTATCGGTTTTTGGTATTGGCAGTGGTATCGGGAAATCTGTATTGGTAAACATGGTATCAGAACAACTCTAATTTCAAGTACTGAAAGGTTTATGCTGGGTGGGTGCCATACATTCTTCCCTATGAACACAAAAGAACCTACATAGGAGCTGCACTGACATTCTTGACATTATACGTTGAGGTGATGTCAACCATTGCAACATCTGCCAGGAGCTTAAGCCTAGCATCTGTACAGTTGTAGCCCAGATTAAGGCATAAGACTGACAATAAAATGAAATAAAATATCAGTTTACTACAATTATGGCTAAGAAGATTCAGAGATGTAACCAAAATCATACTCGCACAAGTTGGAAAACCGCACAAATTCAAATGAGCATTTAAAATTATGATCAGACACAAATTCACAAAAAGTAATTTCTTCTGTTAGTTGAATTAGCATAATACAATATGAATATGAACTTGAAATTACTATAGTTATCTGTGGCATTTAATCAAATTTATATAAAAGTAATGACAACATAAAATGTTAGTAATTGTATTTCATTAAAGGAAAATGACTGAATTTCCCCACTGGAAAATAAATCAAAATATAGACAGAGAAAGTTGAAAACATTGCTTTATATTCAATAACTATGGCCTAAATTCACCTTTCTCATCACATGTAGTTATGATAAAGCCAAATGATTTCTCAGGATTGATAGTAAATATTTCTTAATTTTATTCTAGGTGAGATTAAAGTTTCTATGAATTTAACTATGTGAAGTACGGTATTGCCATATGGATCCAACATGAATTATTTTTCATTAAAATTTATTTTTTCAATTCCAACTGCTTTAAGTCCTTGCATAATCTTTAATTTACAACAAAAGAGAAATTCTCGAATCATCTCTGTCAATTGAGCAATAAAAGAATTTCCACAATTTTTCAAATAACATTTTTAATTTGGGGTTTATTACAGAGGAACCATGTGTAATAACATAACTCAAGTATTCTATAAAGAGCCCACACGTCACTGGACCTAAGCTTCTGGCAGATGCTGAAATGGTTGAAATAATCTCGACCTATAATGTGAAAAATGTCAATGCAGCTCCTACATCTGTACTTTCGTGTTCATAGGTACGGATGTATGGCACCCACCTAGCATAAACCGTTCAGTATTTGAGGTGGCTTGAAAATTATGGGCATTATGGATTGCAACACATGTGGGAAGCATGCATTGAGTTCATCAATGGAGATGGGCTGATCACATTACATAACTTTATCCACATAACACAGTCATTCATCTGTTATGAGAGATAGATGGCCAATTCATTGATAATGGATGTTGGCTCTTCTACCCTCATACTTTCAATACCTTTGTTGCTTTTCTGATTTGTCCATATTGTCTTCACAGTAAAAATCAGTGATTTGGCTATGGATTTTACTTGGTTTGGTTTCCCTAGCAAGCGAAAACTGAATGGCATGCTGCTACACACACAAAACAGCTGCTTTAGAAGTTTCAATGGGAGCAAATGGTTTACGGCCCTGGTCTTGCCCCTAGCGATAACCAACTATTCAAAAATTAAACAAGTTCCTGGAGTAGAAAATAATTTACTGACAATGTAGAGCTCAAGAATTGGCTGATCTGGCAGTAGAAATGTATGGCAAGGGTATACTAGTCCTGGGGGTTTTACACTAGAAAATTTTTATTTTTAGTGTAAAAGAGTGATAGCTAAGAAGAAGTTGTACCAATATTGGATATTATATGAAGACCACATTTCGCAATAATTTCCTGAAATATATTTTTCAAAAATTCAACAGTGGAAAAAATTAGTTTTTATACATTTGAAATTCACATATAATCAGTGTCCATTACAAATACAAGAACATTATCAGGTGATTAGGGTGTGCCCAGGCACAACCCATGTGCAAGCCTGTGGTAAGGACAGAGTTGCAACAGCCAAGGGCATGCAAATGCAATCACCTCTCTACAGGCACGGTGTACGAGGGGCCCTACCATACTGTGGTAACAACTGGTCCCACCAGAAACCAGTAACTCAACTCACAATGAAGTGATGCCTTGTGTTCCCTGTAATATACAGGATGATTCGTAAGGTACGTGTTACCTCTCTAGCGCAGACTACGGGCACCTTGGGTATCGAGGATCGAAACCTCAAGAAATGCTTTGTCTCCTTTTTCTCTGCAGCCATAAGGGTGATGCGTCATCGGGGGGTAATTATGGAGGTTGATTATACTCTGTGGCAAGGGAGGGGTAGGTGTTACTGCCCTTACCAGGGAAGAAGTGGGTCTGCGACTGATAGCGTCTGTGTTGTAGGTGGCATCTTGAGGTAGTGGTCTCTCCCTTGAGGTCGCCAGCATTAACAGACATTTGGATGGCGTGTCACCTCATATATCTTTGCATCGAGCTTCGCACACCACCACGAGCGCAGAGTGTGAACTCTTCCTTATTCCGCCGCTGCGTGGCCATGTATGCTCGTTGCCGGGCCGGCCAGCCTTGCGCAATGAGCCATGCGGAGCCACTAGGTTATAACGGGTTGCATCACCACCCACTCAGGCACGGAACATACGGACTCGTGTGCTATTCTCTCATCTGGAGTGCTGGTGTAAGATGGAGGGGGAATGACAGCAGCGCTTTAGAATAAAAGCGGTATGCAGCACGCGACAGTTCCCTACCTGTCTGTGCAACACTGACATACCCGTCATCGCGTCAGTTTTCGGTTGCCCTTCTGTATTGCCCCTTTTCCGTGGTTTTCTCTGCATGTACCACATGCTTGCTTATAGTGCTGTGCTCCTTCTGTGTGTGCTGCGTGGCCAGCTGGAACTAATCTCCTCTTCTTGTTTGGGCTAACTGTGGTCACTTGTTGCTCAAGGTCACGTGCCCCCAAACCAGTTTATTCAGATATGCCGGCCTGGCTACTAATGGGATCATTATAACCCCATGGCTCTGCGGGAACATACATTACTCTGAAGGTGTGGTTATTACAATGGACATTTTTTTTTCAATCTTAAACAACATTGCGCGCCATAGAAACACTTGAGGATAGAAGTAGAAATTTCAAAGTTTACTAGGTTGTTAAAATCTTCATTCACTCAGTCCACAGAATTTGGGGTTGACACAAATGCTAGACAGACTGTCATAGGCCTAAATCTGCTGTGGTCAGCATGTTACTGGACAAGTTTAACCTCATTTGAGACCTATACATTGGTATGCTACACTAATCTACACATCATTTAAACTTGCTAAGCTGGGTAACAAATTCGTCTTGGCCACACTTACATAATTATTTAAAGGCTGTTTATGATAAAGTGAACACTTTTCAAATCAACCTTAGAAAAAAGTCCCTGCTCCTACCTGCATACATTTTAATGGATGAACTGAGTGACATGCGCACAGTAAAGTTAGTAACAATGAATGAAAAGTAGTTCCATATCTTTACGTCGAATAAAAATTGCCAGGTAACCATTTGTGATAACTTAATTATTTCTTTCACTTTCTCTGTTTTTTTTTATGCATATGATCAGACTTGAAAAATATTTTCTTTTGTAATAATTTCAAAGTTGCAATTGACCTACGCATGAATAAAGTGACGAGGCCCATGACAATGTTAATTTTACATAAGGCGGAAGGATACACAATGTGCATACAACTAGATCTTAAGCAGGGCATTCAAAAGTACTAATTTTACCGTGAACAGCCTATATATACTTAAACCCTTGTATAAATCAATACTTGCCCTAAATGATCTATCCAGATCACAGCAATTATAAACTTGTGATGTCTTCTCTGCTTCTGCTGTCCTGGTAAAACAGAGGCTTTCTTGAAAACAGGAAAAACAGGTTTGTGTGGCGGACGGCAGGTAATTGGCAAGCTGCTTGGCAGCAGTTACGTGTAGTGATATGGGTTTAATTTTACAGTTACAGGCGGCATGCAGGCCGTTTATAGGAAGAACACTCCTATCTTACTGGACTGGAAACTCTGTTCCTGAGTTCAGAACTGATTTCATGCAATTTTTGCCACTTACACAAGCGGTCTTGCAGTGAGCTAAAAGAAAAAAACATAGTTACACTGGCAATAAATATATCTACAATTCAGCTGATGGCCTAGTTTTTCCTAAACTTAAAAGGTAATAAAGGTAAGGGCCTTGTGCAAAGCTATGTGAGGTCTCTTTCCTGGTTTGTGTTGCACACTCACTCTCTTCATTACACTGATACTGGCATCGGGCCGTCAGGCACTGGGATGTCGGGCCCTTTATACTAGTGCCGGGGAGGCTCGTTGCACTTATGGTCGGCATCAGGCTGGGCTCCCCGTAATGGTTCTCTTAGCAGGCAACATGAGGCAAACAGACTTACCTCATGCCACACAAAGTCTGTCACTGGGTTGGCTGGCTCTGCCACTGAAACTGGCGTGGTATGTGCCAGGGACGTTCTCGGTAGAAGCTGGGCCTGGACAGCATGCGGGGGAAGGGCCCCCTTGCCAGCCTCTCATTCTGGTGTTCTGGGGCCATCTTTAGACTGCCGCCAACTCTCGTCATCAGGTTGATTGTGGTCCCCCGGTACTTCCTTGCTACTTCCATACTCGTGTGGTTTGGTTCTCTGTCAGTGTTCAGTCGTAAGAGGCGTCTTGGTGTTGCATCATATGCGCAGCTCATTTCTTTCCCCACTCTCTCTCCCATACTCCATCACTCGCGGTTTTCACTTCTCTCGCTCCCCCTTTCTCATTTACTTCCACCTACTTTCTCTTCCTCATTCTCTTTCTGTCTCCAATCGCATCCTTGCTCCCCACTTCTCGCTAGATGCAATCTCGATCTCCTGCACCCTCCTCTTCGCTCGCTCACCCATCCTTGCTTGCTGCCACTCGCTTTCTCGCTCTCTTCTCATTTGTTCTCCCCTTCTCGCTTGCTGCCACTCGCTCTCTCACGCTCTCCTCGCTCACTTCCATCTCCTTTCTCTCTCTCCCCTTATCGTTCACTCGCACTTTTGGGTTGTCAGTAAGAGGGCTTACTGGGGCCCCTGGTGCCATTACCAGCTGGTGTGGTTGCTCGCGTATCCTTGGGACTCGAAGAAAGGTAGGGCTCCATTGTTGTATGGGCACTGGTGACTGTGCTGCTGTACCTCTCTTGCCCTTTAGCTCCACGTTATCGTCCACATCCAGTGATCTAGTGGCCTCCTGTGGGTTTCCTCTGGATCGTCCCTCGGTAACAGTGCTGGGATCCCAAGGGTGCTACTGGAATATGCCGGAGTTTCAATAACCATATCTGGCAAACATTGAGGTTCCCTTAAGTTGTTGGGTTGCTGCTTTATTGATCCCCACTGCGGGGGCAGAATTCCTACTTTTCATTTAGCGGGCGGTGTAGGGGGGTGTGATTCATCAGACTGTTCCCCCTCTGGTTTGTATTCAGGGTATTCATCTCCGACGTTGAACCCTTTGTCATGCCGGTGTCTGATTTGGATGGCCCTTTTCTTTTCTTTGGGGCCTTGGATGTGGGGTTTGGGTATAGGGCGTAGCTGGTTCATTGCCACCTTCCAAATTTTTCCTGTCTCATCCTCCTCCCAATATACGTTTCCTTGTCACCCTACTACTACGTACAGCCCTTCCCATTTAGGCGCAAATCCCTAACAGAATTTGTCACTGGCTCAGCTCAAAGAAAGTTTGTGTAGTACTACGTGACTACCATTGGGTAAGTGACATTCAATGGTCGCTTGTTCTGGGTACTTGGCTGAATATACCATTGTTGATTTCTCCGAGCTGCCCCTGTTCTCCGGACCGCTGCTGTTCTTATCTCTTTGGGGGCGGGAAGTTCTGTAGGTTTGGTTTCTCATTGCCACTCCTCGGGTCATTGGAGGTTATATCCTAGTATCAGATAGCTGGGGAAGTTCCAATGGTGTCATTGTGCCATTGTCGCAATGTATACAGGAATTTCAGTAGCTGTGCGTCCCATTTCATATGATTGTCACCCATTCTTATGCACATGTTCCGTTTTAGCTCTTGGTTCTTGCGCTCGGTATGATTGGCCTATGGGTGGTAGGCTGGAGCTGTCCACCTTTTGGCCCCCCACATCTTGCATGCTTTCATCCACCTTACACCCGTAAACTGGGCTCCATTGTCGGTTAACACACATTTAGGATATCCCAATCGTGGGAAGACCTCTCACTCCATCTGTTGGATAATTGTGGTTGCCTCTTGATTGTGTAATGGGAAAGCTTTCGTTCATCGAGAAAACTGGTCCGTCACTCCAAGGAGATATCTCTTTCCTCAGTGCATGCATGGGTAGGGACCTATGATATCTGCGGCTATGTGGGTCCATGGCATTTTCGGACAACGGAGCACGTATCTCATCTTCGGCAGTGGATACGCTTTGTTTTCATAACAAATCCGGCATTGGACAACGTATTCTCTGACATCTCAGCCTATTCCTTCCCATGAGTACCTGTTTGTCAGGACCCTTAAGGTCTCACAGAATCCAGAATGTCCCGCGTGGGAATGATCATGGTGGTGCTCACAGATACTGGTTCGTAGCTCATGTGGGACCCACATTTTCCACTCATCTGTTCACGTGTGCTGTCTTGGCCATATTATGTCATCTCTTATCTTGTACCGGTCAGGATATTTCCTCAGTAACTCCCATAACTCGGAATCGCCCTGCTGTTGGTCTCATAACAGATCCTTGTTTTCGTGGAACTTGATTAGCTGTAGCTCCGTATTATCTGGCCGTGGTAGTTTACGGGGTGAAGGGCCAGTATTTGCTCCAAGTCGTCTACTCCTCTCTCCTTACTGGGAATCTGCAGTCAGCGGGATAATGCATCTGGCAACTCATTGGTCGAGCTGGGCAATGCTCGGTCGTGAATGAAAATTCTATTAGAAATAATGCTTACAAACCCAATTTTGCCTTTTCTCTATTCATGGTTTTTAGTCATGTAAGGGCCTTATTGTTGGTTCTGAGGATGAATGGTTGGTCCTTTAGGTAATAGCGGCATTTATGAACCGCCCAAATAACCGTCAGGCCCTCCTACTCATTACTATGGTAGCTGCATTCAGTCTTGTCTAGCATGGTGCTGGCGTATGCTATAATCCAACACTGGCCCTGTGACTGTTCCTGGTACAGAACCGCGCCCATTCCAGTTTCGCTTGCATCTGTCTGATGGATCAGAGGTAATTCTGGCAGAGGCCGGTAGAGCACGGGTAGGTCGTAATAGATCATCTTCAATTTGCGGAACGCTTCCTCGTGTTGGTCGGTCCACTTCCAGAGAGTGGTTTTGGGTAGGAGTTTGTTGAGGGGGCCACACGGGTGGCGACGTCTTCTACAAAATCTCGGAGCCAATTGCAGAGCCTCAGAAATTGCTTCAGTTGTCTTCGGTTGTTTGGTACTCCAGCCTCCTCAATCTCTCACACCTTCTCTTGCTTTGGATAATTCCCATCCGGGGTAATTATACGTCCTAAGTATCCTATTCTGGTTTTCCCGAAGTGGCACTTCTCTAGTCTGCAGGTAAGTCCATGAAGTTCAAATTGTTCCAGAACTTTTCGCAAGTGTGCCTGGTATTCCTCCCATGTTCGGGAATATACATACAATCACTTCGTCCAGGTAAGCCAGGCAAAACGGGCTGCAATAGCCTGTCAAAACCACCACTGACATCAATAGCTGGAAGGTGGCGGGTGTGTTCTTAACCAGAAGGGTATTACATGAAACTGCAGCATTTTGCCTTCCGGGATGGTAAATGCAGTGTATTTCCTGGACACTGTGTGTACTGGGATTTGCCAGTACCCACTACGCACGTCTAGAGTGGAGAATACGCAAGCGTTTCCTTGGTCGCAGAGCATATTAGCCAGGTTTATAGTTGGGGGCACTATCGGATACGTGATGTCATTCAAGGCCTGGTAGTTGACACAAAAGCGGAGCTCCCTATCCTTCTTCGACACAAGCACCACTCTGGCATTATACGGTAAGTCAGTCTGCTCCAATATTTGTTGTGCTTTTATTTCGGTTACCTGGTCTAATATTATCTTCCTGTGGTATGCTGACAGGCTGCCTGGTCGGCAGTATATGGGATGAGGATATTTTAACCATACTTCATGTTGGATGGCGGTGGTCTGCTTTAATCTGCCGGTATAGCCACATGGGTGTTGAGTATCTGTACTAGGGTCCTAAGCTGGTCAGTTCCTAGTTGGTGGATCACCTCCTCACTGCAGATCTCCTGTCAGTTTTGCGAGTTTGCTGGGGCTACCTATTTTATGGCCATTCTATCCTGTTTGTCTAAATATAATCGCTGTTTTCATCAGTCAGTTGTAAAACTTTGGTTTGTTAACCACGGTTGTCCAAGGATAACCTCCTCCCCTAAATACGGTGTGCGAAAGAATTCAGTTTATACTGTTTCTATACTCGTGGACACTGGCAACGTGACAATTCCTTCTATAGCCAGTCGTGACCCAGACTGGGCTAATTGGATTATTCAGGATCTTTTCTGAATCCGGGTTTTCTGTTTGGGTGTTAGCAGCTGGCTTTGAATTAAATTTCTGGTTGTGGCGTGTCCAAAATGGCCTGAATATGGCGGTTATTGATCTGGACCTCAATCCAAGGGGTGGGTGTTCCAGGCCTCAGATCACTTAAGGTTTGCATAGGTTCCACCTTATCACTTATGCCAGGGGCGATGGGCATCTCGAGGTCCTGGTGGCGGCATTTCCCAGCCCTGATTCTCGTTCTGGTGGCTCCCCTTCCTTGTAGTAAAAAGGGGTGGGGGGGCAACTAGGTTGGCACTATTCTGGTCCTTGGTGGTTTTCTCTCTAGGCTGTGATGTGGGCTTTCACTGTAGGCCAGTCGCGATATAGGTGCTTTTCTGGGCAATACCAACACTTTGGCAAGGATCTCCCCTCTTCCCTTCTGGTGGATTTGGCATTCTCTGTCGTTCACACTGGGTAGGCACCTGGAGGATCTGCCTTCTCCTGCTCTTGGTAATTGAGTTTGGTTTCACTTGCTCTCTCTACTAGATCCTCTATCTTGGTTGCCTGCGAATGTCGAAGGGCACTTTGTATGGCTGGTATTAACAATTTTGTAATGATATGCACACCCTCTGTCTCGGTTCCTTCAGGAGAGATTCAAAAATACATCTGCGCTTTCCTCTGGATAAATATCTCCACTTCTTCCCGTTTTTGCTGTTTCTGCACGTAAAACTCTATATGTAGGGCAGTGAGTACATCTTCCCCAGCAAACTTATTGTTCAGACGAGCAGCGAATTAGTCCCAGGTTGTCACAAATTCGCCATACCAATTCTACTAGGTATGGGTGGCGCCCTTTAACTAGTCAGGTACCTTCAGTATACCCATCGCTTGTTAGGAATCCCGCCGGCCTTGAACTCGTGCTCACAAGTATTTATAAAAAACTCAGGGTCTTCATGGGGCTTTCCTGAAAATTCTGGCAGTACTACCAACTCGGGTATTTTCCATTCCTGTTCTGATCTGCTATCGTGGTCTCGGCCCGGATTCAAAGGGTGATCCCATTTCACTCATCTTTGGCATACCTCGCAGTAGCATACCATGCCTCTTGTGCTACTGGCATCATCGGGCCATCCCAAACAAACATGGTGGAACGTCTGTGGACATGTCATACATTGAGTTCATCATGTGTTGCTTCCTGAGCAACTAAGTAGGTCACAGTGCGTTTGCTGTTCCCAGCAACAAAGGCAACGGTACTCTATCCCTTTGGTTGGTTGGAATGTGTCGGGCCAGCCGATACACTTGTAGCAAAAGCGCTGCAGGCAGTGGCTGCACAGTCCTGTTCAATGACACTGGGGAGCACTGCATTGCTCCAGCTGGTAACTATCATACGGGATCTCTTCCCTCAGTCCTCACCCGGAGTTTATTTTGCATTATTTCAGCTCGTGTTCCCTCGGTCCTAGGACCGCTCCTCCCCTGTCCTATAGTATGCATCTCCTCCATACTCCTTGCCTACTTTATATCAGGAATACTCGTCAGCAGGCCTAGTACAATTGACTCATCTTGGACCAATAGGTTATTGTGACCCAATGGGTTTTGTTCAAGACTCCCCGAAGTCTCATTGTAGATTCTGACTAGCTCAGCAGGAGCAAGACCCCTTCTCACTGGTATCCAGTAGTCTGGTTCTGTTCTTCTGTCTACACAGAATTCACTTTGGCCCCATGTTGGATGCCAAAAATAACTTGATGTTACTTGCTTCCCTGTGATATACAGGATGATTCGTAGTGTACCTCTCTGGCGAGACCCCTTCTCACTGGTATCCTGTAGTCTGGTTCTGTTCTTCTGCCTACACAGAATTCACTTTGGCCCCACATTGGATGCCAAAAATAACTTGATGTTTCCCTGTGATATACAGGATGATTCGTAGTGTACCTCTCTGGTGCAGACTATGGGCACCTTGAGTATCAAGAGCTGAAACCTCGAGTAATGGTTTGTCTCCCTTTTCTCTGCGGCCGTAAGGGCGATGCATCATAAAGGCATGGTGGTTTCTGCTGGCTGCTTCCTTCAGGGCTGGATCTCTTCGGCAACGTGATTGTCTCTGCTGGTGACTTCCTTCGGGGCTGGGGTAAGGGCTCCAGTAGGCAACCTTTCTCTTGAAGTCGCCAGCATCAACTGGTGTTTGAACGGCGCATCGCCACATATATCTTTGCGTCAAACTTCACATACCTCCGCCACTAGCGCAGAGTGCAACCCCGTCCTTACTTCGCAGCTGCATGGTCGTGCATGCTTGTGGCAATGCGCCTTGCGGGAGCTACTAGGTTGTATCGCCACCCTATAGGTCATGGAACATACGGACTTGTGTGAGTGCTGGTTTAAGATGGAAGGGGTATGACAGCGACGCTTTACAATAAAAGCAGAATGCGGCACGTATTAGCAGTACAGCCAAGACTAACACTAATGTACCTTTGATGTTTCTTTAAATTATATTAGAGCCCATCTTCCTTCTAGTACAATGAAACAAAAGACAAAACCTTTGTGACTCTCACTCTATCATGTGTTTTTGGGGTTTGCTAAGACAGAGCGCAGAACACTATTGTGATTTAAAGACTTTCCTATCAGGTGGTTGTTTACATACCTGAATTACCTCATGGCCACATCTGTGAATCCTGCTTGAAGACTATCCATCTCCCACCTGGCCAGCCAAGAGAGGGTGGAGGATTACTTCAGTGGTTGTTAGGCAACTCCTTTACCACTTTACAGTCATGAAAGGGGGACGTGAGTTCATGCCTGGCTCTGCAGAGCTACTAATGAACATGCACAAAGACGAACAATGCAGTTCACCCTTCCAACCTACAAAATGGAGAATACAATTGATGCTACAGTGGCTGGTAGGTAAAATATTCCTCACCATTGGACATCTGCAGAATTAAACCATTTGATAATCTGCACAATGATGATGTGTGCTGACCAGGAGAGCAATTAAATATGCATATGTACTTAACATTTGCACAGACACAGTATGAAGTAAAGAAAATTGTCGTCCTTTTTACATCCATTATCTCAGGTGGACTTAAAAGCATATTTCATCTGCATTCAGGAGAATAAATTTGATTTAAAATGTGTTCAAATTGCGTATTTTGATTTACCTTATCTGATAAAATAAATCCTCTGACAATAATTTAAATGATGACCATACATCATAAGGAGAAAATGGCAGAGCCAAAACATGTGGGAATGTAATAAGTGGGGTTTACTGTACTATGATACATGAAGAAAAAAATCGAGCCACTCACTTAATATCCTGTTTATTTTGAAGCGTAATGCTCTTTGATACGTATATATAAACACTTCTTTGCCTCATTTGCACATAGAATCACATAACCCAGGCAGGGTGTGAATCTTAAACAACTTGCATCCGGAGTCTACCAACACGCCCCTAGAAGCAGAGGAACTCACGAACAAAGGCAACCAAGTTAGTTAGCCTTATTATCAGATGTCACATCAACCCCTCTCATTTGATAGAAACCAACGTAGAATGCCAGCTAAGTGCCTAAGATCACACCGCAGATGCAACCTTGCATGACAGAGACTCCTGCTTATGCCACAGACTGAGAGATGGCACCAGAGAGCGCTGCTCAGCACACGAGAGGAAGAGCTCACACCACCACCCCTGTACCTCAGAGATCCTGCGGGCAGGTGGAATATACGTCTGTGCCCAGATGCAGAATGGCAGTTCATTCTCAGCAGCTCGCTCCACTTCCAGTACTAGAGATCTCTGCTAACACCAACATCTTTGCATCCTACCAGACACTCTTTAAGACTTTCACCAGAAGCCTCCCAAGAAGTCAACCCCCCCCCCTTTTTTTTTCTGAACCCACTACTCTTCTGTGGTACCCGGGTCCCTTCTGGATAACAAGCATCCAGTTTGTTAGTGTTAGCCAGTATAATAGCTACCTAGCCGCATCTGCTTTGTTAGTTCTGACCCAGATCCCGTTCACCTGGTTTGCATACGGTAACTTCCATTACAGTTCTTGGTAAATTAGGGGTTAGTAAGGGCCACTATGTTATTTCCTCTCGAAATAAACATGTCTTCTATTAACTTCCAAGTACTCATTGCTAAGGGTGACTAACTCCAACTGTCGTAGACACCAGCCCACAGGGGAAGAGCAGGAGACCGCGACATCCTCCACCTATTTTCCGAACCTAGTGTAGGACTGCAGGTTCCCTTAATCAGGTACACATATGTTAAAAAATACACATTAAATGGCCACCCGTACTAAGCAACTGGTGTGCAGTATGGTAACGCTACAACCACAAGGCGGTTAGTCAGTCAGTCCAGTCCATTCACTCATCCACCGCGCTGAACTGTCGCCGTGGTAAGAGTGAGAGACTGGGTCTGGAGTTCTGGCCCCTTTGGTCCATACCAACATCGTCGTCAGACTACCGGAGTAAACCCACCACTCTAATCACTGCGCTCAACTGTCGCCGGTTAGAGTACTCAGGTACGACTCTGATTGGCTCAACACTTAGTTAAAGTACTTCGTCACTTACTCCTTTTTTACATGGCCAACCGTAGAACCTACCTACACTCCTTACACCCGTAGGAGTGGTACCAGATTGCGTAGTAGAAAGGCAGCTACCAACTCAAACTTAACTAGGGCTGTAACCCAGCCCCAACTGCACTTTGCAGAATAACCTCCCGGGAACGAGCTCAAGCCACCCGACAATTGGAGAGGCCCTACCTTCCAGCTCCCTCCTCCTCCTTATTTCAGCCCCCATAGAAGACAGCCAGAGAACCACATCTCCTCGCCATCGCCCTTCGCCAAGGACTCATGTACCACTGAGTCTCGTAAACCCGTGGTGCCACCTTAGACGAGCCAGCAGCCCTCCTCGAGCCTATCACCTGCCACAGCACCACCTTCTCCCCTAGCCTGGGATTGAACTCCAGCAGGAGCCAACCCCAGTGGAAGCAGAGCCAGGATTTACCCCAGGCGATGCCCGTCAAAGGTAAACCAGTTGCAATTAGCAAGCCGGTAATACGTAAGGTCATTCGGCACAAACCAGACTTTGTATCACCAAGCCGCCAAACTACGTACTCCAAGTTGTATACCAGCCGGGTCCCAGTGAACAAACCATAAGTTAATCTTGACAGCCAGCTGTGTGTCTGACCAACACACCTAAAGCTAGCCCTACCGAGATATCCCGCATCAGTGTTGCAAAAAAAAGCATTACTGAAGTGAATTCCAAATTCAATATAAAATTATTCTAGCAATTTACTTGTTTCATTATTGGTTTGTAGTTCCAGTTGTTTGTTTGCCACTGTATCCAGTTCACTGCAAGAGCTGCTCATAGTGGCACCCACTATTTTTGTCACTAATGCTTGATTTACATTGGCGTGATGGTCACACTGCACGTGCGGGACGACACTATAATTGTCGCTGTAATGAAAACATGGTGTCTGTGATAAACAGTTGATGTATGAATTTAACTAGTCCAAAAAATTCTTCAGAGAAATCAAAGCATTTTACACAAACTGTCGTGGGTATCACTGTAGTTTATTTATGAGTGTCGTTTCCACAACACAACAGAATACGAGCTATTTATATTCTGAAAGTGTGCTGCGCTTGACATTTTGTTGCATTGACTTTTACATGCTGGTTAATTGTGACTTGCTGAAAAATTTTTACATTGCATCGCTCCTGTTACATTGCAGCTGTCATACACTTATTAAAATCCTGTTTAACGCTATTCCTGCAAAGTATGTTCTGGTACATTCACTCAGCAATAACATGTGTGTGGACAGAATCTGTGTGAACAAATCTTCCCATGATTCTACAGGATTGCTTCCCTCTCCCCCTAAAACACTTTTCCCTAAAATAGAAATTTTGCTTTACTTTCAGAATGGCACATTTCTAGACATAGCTTTTTAGTTATGACACTATCTACTCAGATCCCATTACAGGTCCCAGGAGTTTGCTGTCTGAATTAAAACACAACTGTTACATTGCTGCATTCAACAGGGCCTACTTCTATCAAGCTATTATGAATAGTCTGCGAGTGCCTAATGAATTTTTCTTTCTGAAAATCAATTTTTCCTTAACCCAACTCATTACACTGGAACAAAAAATAAGTTGTATAGACTTGGCACACATGAACTGCCGACATAATTGAAATATATCTGGAATAGAGTATTAATTTCAAATAATTTTTATTGGTTCCTGGATAAGAACACATAATAGCATTTACATTAATTTTTTTTTAAAGTCTGATATCAAATAATTACCCATTTTATTGCTTTTAATGAATCTTTTTGGTTGCAAATATTTTTATAATATTTAAGTAGCCATGAAAATATGTAACTGATACACACAAAAATAAAACCAACAACCTAAAAACCATTAATTCATGCAAGAGAGTATCTATTTGTTTAATACTGAGAACTACACGAGTTTGTTCACAGTAATATCACATAAATGACTATGATAAAATCTTTATTGCAGATAAACATCACGCAGTGAAACTGTTAGTCCCACTACCATTAAAATGAATTGTTAGTATACTTCATCAATTAAAAATATAGTTCTCAAAAGAGTAAAAAACAGGCAAAAAATCAAAAAGTTTAAAATCATTAAAGTTCATACAAATTAAATACATTTTCATAGTGCTTGGAAATGTACTGATCCCAAATACGTTAGAATAAAGTTAAAGTTGGAAGAGTAGATTACTGGGTGAAGACAAAGGAGAATGAGTAAAAATGGAACTGAGGTGTGGGACCAACTGTGCTGGTGCAACAAGACCATGCAGATGCGAGGGCATGCAGTGAAGGGCGTGTGTCCCGTGAGGTCAGTCGTCCATCTAGCGACTTCACTAGGCATATCTACCTGACAGCCAACAACAGGCCAGGAAAAAAAAAATTATTGCTGAATTTGGTACATAATTCTGTTCATTTACTCACAAAAATATGATTCCTTGTCGATTTTGTCTGTGCCACCCGAGATGTTAACTGTGGAAAGAAATATGGGACTGTCAACATCGACTGTGAGAACCAGCCAATTATCTCATTAATTATAAATTAAGCAGAAGCTATTTAGTTTATTCTGCTTGCACATATATAACAAAATTGTTAGTTAGAAAATTCATTTTTTTTATTATTGTGTATTAAAGTAGTGCGACGTTCCATGCAAAAGTATTTTGATACTAAACTGTGTAAAGAAAGCTGCAGTCTGCCAACATTTACAGGATTACACTGGACTCCAGGGACAACCTTCACAAGAAGATTTGTTGCAGAAAAATGGGTCGAAAACCTAATAAAACCTATAAGACTTAATGTAATTACTAACTGAGAAAACTCGAAAATTAGATTTTAAAAGTACAATAGTTTAACGATTTGGAGATTGCAAAAATTGTTAGAAACTCTGCGAGACGGAACAACAAATTCATGAATTGTGTGACCCTAATTAGATGTGTCATCTTCTATGAACATTTGGCGGAAGATAATAGAGAACATCCATGGGTAACACACTTGCATTGGCTAATAATATGGCTGCTCCTAGTTTCCTATTGACGGATGATATTATCACCCGCCTAATGTTCATAGGTAGAAGAAAGTGTCTATTTCTGGTATCATCATAAATTTTTAATCAAACCTTTGCAAAACCACCCAATGTACAACGTGTTTGGCTGCTTGCTAAATACATGTCACGTATTACTAGAATTTATACTTGTATTAAAATAAAATATATAAAAGGACAGGAATTCAAGTACTCACAATGTAGTACTTGTCGAGAGGCACACACACACACACAGAAGGACGACACATTTTCCATGCATTTGCATGATTGCGATGTTTCATTGGCTAAGCCAGCTTCGTCAGGTGGCAAGTTGTAGGACACTGCAGTATGGTGGAAGAGCACTGTTAGTAGTAAACCTAGAGGCCGGGTGGTGAACTAGGGTGGGACGAGAAAATTGAAAAATTGCTGGTATAACTGATGAGTGTGGTTAGAATCTGTGATTACCTTATGTTGAGGCCTGGTGGCTGCCTGGATTTTGTTATAAATTCATGAAGAAATTCCCAGCATCTGAGTTCTGAGCTATTGCTTGAAGGTGGTAGGGCTCTCACAACTCTCGTACTACAGTAGGAATCAACATTTTTGTTGTGAGATGCTGCATGTGCTGCAACTGATTTATCCTGTAGGTTGTGGATGTGAACCAGCTATGGCTTGTTTGGTATCTGCTCTGTGGCCATTCATTCTCTGCCTGAGTGTGTTGGTGGTGTATTCTGCATTAGTGTTGGCACTGTAGCTGATAAATCAGATTTTGTGTTGCACAGTTGCATATGCCTTGGATGGGGTATGTACGGCTAGTGAGTCTGCTACTGAAAGAAGTTGAGGGTTGGTGGATGGCACAGGTGCCACAGTGTGAGCTATTGCAAGGGTGGAATCCTTTGGTGGTGAAAGTTTGATTAGCATTTGTGGTGGGCTGCAGCTTTGGACAGACCAGTTTGTTGCGGAGGTTAGGTGGCCTTTTGAATACCTATTTGGGTGGTTTAAAGAGCAGGTCTTGTGTTTGTAGTGAGGAAACCAGAATTTTGTATCCAGAGTGGAGAATGTTTTCGAGTTTACTTGGGACTTGATGATATGAGACCACTAGGTGTATATCAGAGTTACTGACCTTGGTTTGTGTTCCGGTATTTGAGATGGCTCGCTGAATCTGTTTGTGGACGAGGTGCCAGGGGTAGCCCCTGTCGAGGAATTCTCGAGCTATTTGTTCACACTGTTTTCTTTGAGATCACTGTTGGTGGAGCAGATACGTTTGGCTCTTGTGCAAGACTGTAGGGTCGGTATTTTTTGGAATGGTATGGATGGTAGCTGTCGAAATGTAAGTGCTGGAGGTTGTTTGTGGGTTTCGTGTGTACAGCAGTTTGAATTGTGTCATTATGAAGCGTGAATTCAACATACAGGAATATGGCGTGTGTTTTCAAGTATGACCAGGTGAACTTGAGTGAACTGTGTGCATTTAAAATGTTCAAAGTGTGAATAAGGCTGTCTTCAAAGGAAGTTCATATCATGAAGACGTCGCCGATGAAACACATCCAGTAGTGTGGTTGGGTTGGTTGGTGACTGAGGAAGTTTTATTCTAACCTGCCCATAAAAAGATTGGCATAGGATAGGGCCATACGTGTAACCATGCTGTGCCTTTGACCTGAAGGTAAAATGCGTCCTGAAATCTGAAATTGTTGTTGCTGAGGGTTAACCTGGCGAGTTCAACAAGGAATGTGGGTTTTTGTTAAAATAAAAGTACCTTATTTTTAGTTATACTAAACTTTTACTTATATTCAGTCTTTAATGTACAATATTTCATTTATAATTAATATGAATAAAAACAGAAAGAAACTAGGTGTGTTGGTAATACCTAGTAAGAAAAAGTTCTTATGCAAACTATTATCACACTGAGTGCACACACATATGGTGTGTTGTCCCTTTGGTGTAATATTCCAGATTTGGTTAAGCTTTATTTGCCTGAAGTGGAGGTATATCCTGTAAGTAGAACTTTACAGCAAGGCTTCAGAAAAGTTAGAAGTAACAGTGAATGATCTACATCTATTGAATCAAGCTAACATTATTTAGAAATCTGTTGTTTCATCTCATGTAGTTTCATGCATTTTGAAAAAACTAACTTTAATTCTCCGTTTTCAAGGATGTGTGCCTGCCTTGCAAATCATGTTAGGTCATATGTGGTATCATGGTTTCCTTTACCTCATTTTCCTACACAAAGTTTCTACTTGGAGTTCAGGATAACACTGTGGAGCATTTATCATACACTGCATAAAACAAGCATTTCTAATATCTGCAAGTACAAAACCTCATACTGGTAACAAACGACAAACCACACTCCCCATCAACTCTTGTGAAGAGCAAGCAAGGGATGGGAGAGAGAATGCGCCCTTTATCTGCCACACCTCGCCACTCTCTTCCCTAGTGATGACGACATGCAAGTGAGAAGTAAATTTCAACAGCAGGACACTTCCTGAGGTGTGAGGAAACACCCATGTATTTGTCTTTATCAGAATACACACACACACACACAATCACAGGCACTGACTGCTTGTTTCAACAAAAGGGGCGATAAGTCTGAATATTTTTGTGACCACATACAAGTTCTCTCAGAAACTCCTCTCCCCAACTATCAACCCCTTCCTGCACACTTTCCCTCCTGCTTCATTATGGGGCAGCAGTGTTGTAGTGGTTAGACTACTTGCCTCCTACCTAGACAAACCAGGTTTGACTCCGAATGGGGTCACTCTTGGATTTTTGCATATGGGGATTGTGCCAAATTGTGTCGCTTGTTGGCGGGTTTTCTCTAAAGGCTCCTGTTTCTCCCACTCTTTTTTTTTATTCCAGTGCTACTCCCCACCAACCTCACTTCACAATCATCAGCTCTCAAAACCTCAGTGTTAAGAGCTGGCCACATCTCTCCACTCTCCGCTCCCCCTCAGAACCTTGTGGTAAGGTGCTCTTTGCTTTACTTGTGAATCAGGTTGGGGCTTCGTATCTGGTCAACTCAGGTGCTAAGCTAAGACACCTGCGATGAGAAGGCATGATCTCTCTCCCCCACCGATTGGGCAGTCGTAGTAGGAAAGGCCCAACGGCTAAGATCGCTACATAAAAATGCAAAATGCAAAAGTACAAGGGCTGAGTGAACAAGCTTTTTCTTCTTTTGGTCACATTTTGGCAGATTTTCGCACAAATTTAAAAGTAGAGAACATTGAAATAATGCTGTCATCATATTACTGAAAGGCAGGGCTGTAAATAAAAGATTTTTCTGTCATAGATGTGAATATGAGTTGATAACATTTATGTGAAAATGTATATATGAAGGTACTCGTGACAGTAATTAAGAAATTAACATGTTTTCCAGTTTTTGTAAATTTTTATACCACTTTTTGGCACCGCCTTGTAAGTTTTAGGACAATATTTAACACAGCATTTGTGTAATTTATTTACTTATTTTGAGATGTTTTATTTACCACTCTCTGGTGTCCCTAATTATAAATTGCAAATTTTGAGTTTTTAAAATATTATTAATGATCTGAAATATATTTATTACATGTGATCAGAAAATTCTTCAAACTGCTCTAATCATTTTGTGTGGAAACTAAAATTAATGACATATGATTTATTTACTGTCCCGACTTAGTTCTCGGCAAAATTCAATGGTAGCATTTGTCAATTTTTTTTTTTGGGGAGTAGGCCTACTTAGACCTGTTAATACAAATCTCAATGCAAAGTGAAAAATTTTAGGTCCCTTCTGTTTTGTATTAAAGAAGTTTCACAGTATATATGTATATACAAAAAGGATAATTAATTTTTTTATCACTTACATTTAAGCAACAAAAGTTATATCACAAATAGCTGCTATAGTTAATGGAATGACTTGCTTTATATATATATATATATATATATATATATATATAATACCACCCACCTTCCCCTATTGCACCTCTTCTTCTTTGTCTCCTCTAATTTTCCCCTTTAACTAACCTCTTCCTCTCCCTCTACCACTAACCTCTTATCTCACCCCTCCCCCCCCTCCCCTCCCTCCCTCTCTCTCCCCCCCACCTCTCTCCCTCCCTCTCTCCCACCCGCCCCTCCCTCCCGCTCTCCTCCCTCCCTCCCTCTCTCCCTCTCTCTCTTTCTCTATCTGTCATTCTCTCTTACGCTTTCTCCACTCTCTCTTTGTGTTATGTGTTTAAGTGTAGTTATTGTGAACAAAACACTTACTCTTATGTAGTTTATGTAAACACCTATGCATAAAATGTACACTGCCAAATAATAAAAATAGTGCACACAGAAGGATGCAACAGATGGTACTGAAACATCATAAAGGTGGTGCTACAGATCAGTAATACACAAAATAACAAAAATAGAGCTGCAGGACAATTGCGTATGTATCTGTGGTACACAGTCTAGCCATCTTCAATACTGCGTTACATTCTCTTGCATTGTAATCCACACTGTCACACTGTCTGACATGGAGTGTAGCAGATGCCGGATATCATCCCGAGACAGGCAGGTCTATGTTTGTTGGATGGTGTGCTCCAAATCCTGGATACTGTGGCATGGCGGCCTCAAATATTTCAAATGACCTGACACGTGCTTGACTGTTGACAACTTAAGAGGAGCAGATAGGCAACGGTAGTGTCTGGACATGGCGGAGGCAGTCCTTGGCGCATTAACTATGTTTATTTGGGTATTTTCCTGCAGGAATATCACACATGCAATCCCAGCCATAAATGGGAGCAGATGGGAGCAAACAATCTCTTTTACATTCCACTGGACCATCAATGATGAGAGGGGATTGGCTATCATATGCTATGTCTCTCCAGACCATAATGCCTGCCATGGGGGAAATGTGCCGCTGTATAGCAGGACTGGGGTTGTGGTGTTCACAACGGGCCCTCCACACCTCGGTGCAAAGATCATCAGTCCCCATGACGAAGCAAGCTGCACTCCTCACTGCAAGCAAGCTGCCAGCCCCCAGTGGTCTTGGGTTAAGTTTTTGTTGAAGTTCTTCATGTTTACATAGACAAGTAAATTATTTGAACAGTTTTAACATTAGAAAAAATAATGGATGTTTATTTTATTTATGCACACTTAATCTGGAGGTGTGATGAGCCATGAGATAAGTGGTTTTCTGTCTACTTGCATACTCCTCAGACAGTACTTGTTAACTGGCTGTGTTATTGATCACTCGGCAAGCCTCAGTGCATGTTGCTGGGTGGCAGGACGGCCTAACTGGCAAATATAGCTCACACTCTACTTCTGAGATGCCCATTTTTTTTTAATTGGGTGCATTTATTATGAGTAAATACAGTGTAGTCCATGCCATATTTAGTTATGTAAACATGTATAGCATGTGTAACACAGCTGTGCACTGAAATACAAGTTTTTAAAACTGAAAATGTAAAAATTTTTTTCTGTGGAAGGATACATTAAAAATATAGTTGCAGGTCCTACATGGGGGCAGCTAGTACGAGGAAAAATTTGGTAATCATTTCTGGTTACAGCAATGTTCTACCCAAGCAGGTGATAGTATCACATGGTAACACACACAAAAACATATCTGCATTAAGCATAAAACCCTCCCAGTAAAAATAATTTGCTTACTGAATGAAAATTAATGGTACATTTAAAGTAACCTAAATCATCTCTACTACAAAGAACTATTTTTTTTACAAAGAAAAGACAAATCTCTGTAAGCATGGAATGCCGCAATACTTAAACAAAAAACACTAAGGAACTTGAAATTACCAGCGTAAGTTCACCAGCTGCATGAATAACTGCTAATATGTATAGCAGTTCATAAACTGTGTTGTGATGTGTAGAACATCTCCTTGTAGGTTTGTTTACAAGTCTCTGAACTGCAGTACTCATGAGTTGTTTTAACATGCAAATAACACTATCCCTCCATACACTTTGGGAATGGCATGCTTTAGTCCAGTACATACTATCCACAATCCTCTACTTAATTACATACTTGAATTTGAACACGTACCATTAAGAGAATATGAATTGGTAGCAATAAATTCCTTACTTAATTTTGTAGATTGTACTAATGTGTGCTGCAACAACTTTGAAAATAAAGAAAAATCTTGTTTTCTGCCTCATCTAGGTAAACAACAAATAAAGTTGATCAGTTGATGATTGAAGTACAAAATACAACAATATCCAGATTATTCGTACAATTTTTTAATTTGAAAACGCTTTAGTCCCTTTGCAAGTAATTTTCTCCAAAGTATGACAGAAACATTTTGAAAAAGTTTTCCTTGTTTTGCACTGAAACCTGCAGATAAGAATGATATTAAATAGGCGAGTGCAATAGTATACTATGTTTCACTCATTCTCGCCCCGTATGTTTGCTCATAAATATCAAACTATTGGCTGCATAAAGGCTGCTTGATGACATCATTGGAGGTGATGCGACAGTGTCTCTAGTCATTGCATGTGCATGTGTGCGCATCCGGATGATTCGGCCATTAAATGCCAATCATATGGATGTCTGCTTTCAATCTGATAGTAGTTAGTAGATAGTTTATTCAGGTACAGTATAAGTCAGTACTCAGGGGTCGCATGTACTTATTATCCTTACATACAGTAGAACCCTGTTATAACGTTCCCGCATATAACATTTTCCTGCATATAACACCATTATTTCATGGTCCCACTATTTCTCCATAAGACTTAATGGTTTCATTTCATGCATATAACAATGTTCAAGTTTTTCATTTCCTGCTTATAACATCAGTATTTGTTCACTTCTTTGGAGCATCTCAAATGCTATTTATCTCTTAGGTAAAATTTCATACACATTAACAATGCAGTAGCCTACTAATAGATACAGAAGAGTTTATACTTGAAATATTAAGGATTTTAGAGGCGATGGTCCTGAAAATTACTAAGATAATCAAGAGTAGATAGATGAGTGAGCAAGCCTCCAGAATGTACTTCATTGTGCATTAATTGATGAAGCTATGGTCCATGGACTTCAGAGCACCAATATTTTCGCATAAAATTATTCAGATGAAAATACTGAGATCTTGACTGGCTGTAATTTTGTTTTGCTTGATGAGTCCCTGTAGGTGTAATACTGTTTCCTGCTTATAATATTTCATTTCACTGACCCCTTGAAAAATGTTATAACAGTGTTCTACTGTACTAGAAAACAAAGTTGATAAAGGTGTGATAGCAACAATTTATTTCACAATTTGGGGGCTGAAAATCACCTGCAAAATCATTCATTCAACGAGCGTACATCAGGGGTGAACAGAAAGTGAAACATCCTGTAGTTTTACCACAAAATTCAGCGATTAAAATTCCAATTTAGTTTAATTATTTGAATTAGTATGTAAAGCCATAGAGAACTGTGGACAGTGTGTATGGGGCTGTAGGTATGGGAGGAACATTGGTTGGGAACACAGATACATCAATGCAAAGTTACTCACACTGACTGGCGTGCTCCGGTGGCGAAACGGTCCTCTTGGACTTCCACTGCCACTTGGGCTGCTGCGTGCGCTGCAGGAAGTGGTACAACTGATCCTCGGGGGAGGCAAACGGGTGCTCTGCCTCGTAGTGGTAGTAACAGTATGTCCTGGGAACAAACATATCCTGCTAGTGACCGACAAATGCCTTCAGACAGATATGGCAAAATGAGTGAGAAGAAACTGATGCCAACTGGAGCAGGCACCTCTACCAGGTAACACACCTGTTGCTGTCACCACCTAAAGTTCTCTAGGTAGTCTGACAACATCCCAAGCACACTATCAGGACAGATGTTAAGTGAAATGCCTGGGCACCAGTTAGTCTCTGCCAGCTAACACGAGTGTGGATAAGAGTTCTCAGAGATACGTGCAACATTTGGTCAGTGTGGCTGGTGAGCATGAGTGACAAGATACTAAACATGTGGTTACACTCCTGTAAACAAGTGTTGTTGAGACCACACTGCATGCCCACAATTACAATTACACATTTAAATAATTGTGCCTTGGTGTCAGAGAATGCAACATCAGGGTTTCAGTGAGTCTGAGTGCGTGACATCACACCGCGCTTGAGCACTTGGTCACAGCTGGTCTCTGTGATGTCACCTTTCTGCGGGTGTTTCAGTGTTAACCAACTTCCTAACCTGAGTGGCTACTTACACTGCCCATTCCCTCCTCACACTTGTTACACACCTTGGAGTGTCCTCCGGGAGCTGATGAGTATCCATCAGGACTGAAATACGGATTCGGGGAGGAGGTACAATGACATCGCTTTTGCAAGTCTAAAGAGTGGATGAGGTGATATGAAACAGGAGTAAAGCAGCAGCAAGGAATAATGATAGGAGGAAAATAAAGTGCCCCAAGAAAACCGCCCCACCATTGCAATGCTCATCATACAGAGAAACACTGTCAGTAATATTCTCAACAGCCAGGGCTTGAAATTGAATTTTGGACTCCAGCTCTGCAAAGCTAATGAATAACCAACCACTCTGGAGGGGTAGAATCTCCTCATTGGAAACATTTTATGGATTGAGGACTTGAGTAATTTTTTGGAATAGCAAGGGGAAGGGAGAGGGAAGGTAAAAGAGGTGAAGTAATGGTGGAGCAAGTGATAAAAGGAGGGCAAGTAACAGGGAGGGCAGGTGAGAGGGAGGGGCAGGTGACAAGGAGAGGTAGGTGACGAAGGGGCAGCTGACAGGGAGGGGCAGCTGAGAGGAGGGCAGGTGATAGGAGGGCAGGTAGAAGGGTAGTGAAGAGGGGCAGTGAGAGGGAGGGGCAGGTGAGAGGAGGGGGGAGGTGACGAGGGAGGGGGGGGAGAGGTGATGAGGTTATGAGGGAGGGGTAGGTGAAAAAGGAGGGGCAGGTGGGGGGGCAGGTGATGAGGGAGGGGGGTGATGAGAAGGGGCAGGTGATGAGGGAGTGGTAGGTGATGAGGGAGGGGCAGGTGAAGAGGGAGGGGCAGGTGACGAGGGAGGGGCAGGTGATGAGGAAGGGGCAGGTGATGAGGGAGTGGTAGGTGATGAGGGAGGGGCAGGTTATGATGGAGGGGAGATGATGAGGGAGGGGTAAATGATGGAAGGGGCAAATTATGTAATGGGGAAGTGACATGATGAGGAAGTGATGTGATGGGGAAGTGACGTGATGGGGAAGTGATGTGATGGAGAAGTGACATGATGGGGAAGTGATACGATGGGGAAGCGACATGATGGGGAATTGATGTGATGGAGAAGTAACGTGATGGGGAATTAACGGGAGGGAGGAGTAATGGGAGGTGGAAGAGGGATGGAGGGGGAATTAATGGAAAGGGGAGTAATGGGAAGGTGGAGTTATAGGAGGGGGAGTAATCAGAGGAGGAAGTAATGGGAGGGGGAATAAAGAATTGGTAGGGAAAAGGGAGAGGGGAATGATAAGTGAATGGGTGAGAAAAAGGAAAAGTTGGGAAAAAAATAATATTTGAAAAAGACAGAAAGCGACTAAAGAAAAGGACAAAATAAAGAGAGAAAATGAAAGATAACAGTATGTAGAAATATGTGTGTATGCACATGCACTTACGTGCACACATGAACACAAACATGCATGCACACACACATGTATGCATGTGCACATGCCCACACGTACACACAATATATTTTGGTTTTTCAAACACATTTTTACGTAATCAGAAGTATAGAACGCTTACATTGCATAACTAGGAAATAACCAAACATGTCATAGAAGGGTGATATTTCAAAGGTTCGATTAAAGAAGTGTGAAGAAACCACAAATAAACTAGGCTTATAAAGGTTTTTGTTTGGTTACCAGAAGACTTCACCCCTTCTGTTCCAGTTAATTAGCCACTCTTTCTTCCAGTCTGTGAAGCTCAATTGCTCAGTTTCCAGTTTTACTACTGTATTTATCCAGTCTGTGTTGACCCATATGCTAAAATATGAATAATTTTGGTTTTGTGTACATGTTTCAAACCCTGGCTCACTATTTACAAGTAGTTGGCAACTGCACTATCCAAATCACTAGTATATGTTCCAAATAAACCCTTAATTTATTGTACAGTTCTGGATGAAACACTGAAAGAAACAATGTGCTGATATCAAGACAAGCAAAACCTACACCATTTAAGACAATATTTAACAACTGCATTGTGGTAAGCAAAAGTAAACCAACTCATTATTTTATTACTATTTACTTTCTTCATTCACTCTTAATAAAATTAGTCTGTTCTTAATTTTTGTAAAAACTACCTTGTAACTTAAGTATACAGTTAACTGCAATCCAGTTTGTCTATCAAACTGTGGAAATTATAAGTATGACTAAAATTTAGAGACATCAAATAGTTTGTCTTTCTTACCACAACATATAATTTAGTATAAAATGCATCAAGTGCATAGAAATTCTGGACGTAACATAAAAATGTGTGTACTCACCAATCAGGATGTATCTTCCAATTTTTTCCTTGGAAATATTTTGTTACACTGTATCCTAGAAAAAAATTATGTTATTAATATGTATTACAGGTAACAAAGTTTTAGTTTTCTTAATACATAAATTTGGTTCTGGCAAATTTTTTTAAAACAAAACACAATAGCTAATACTGAAATATGAATGTATTCTATAAGAAGGCAGCTTATCTTAGTTGTAACTGGGCACAACAATTTGTGTCCACAAGAAAAGTCGCACATAAAGAAAAAAACCTAAACTTGAAATACAAAATTCATCCTTTGCCAGAAACATAAGTTGAGGCACTCTTCCTTCAATATTATCACTTCCCATTTAGTTGTGTTTCCACACATGAGGCAGAAACACATACAAGCATCTTAAATTCAGTATGTGGCTTTCTAGACATAAAAAAATTAATTATCCTCAGAATCCCTGTATCCTCCCCCACAAAAAAAAAAGGTGTAAACAGCAACTAAGATTCAAGTAAATATAATACCAACCATCTACCTACATCTGTTATACCAGCAAATAAGTTGCAAAGTTTTGTTTAACGAAGTTAAGATATCAGAGTTAAAAAATAAATTATAAATTCCATCTAATTTCAGTGATGCTCAAAATGTCTGACGACTGGTTTAATGACTTGTAAATTACAAATTTATATTTAATTTTCTAACACTACTTCGTGTTGTGAAATATAAGGGAATATGAAATGTGCTCCAAATGACATACAGTTGCATGTCATATGCATACAAATGCATACTATGAAGTCAATATTAACTTTCTTACGATGTGAGGATGGATGTGAGAAGTCGAGAAAGAGAAGTATTCAGCAATCATGGGGAAGAAGAGAGATGGACTGGATAGGAAAACTTTGGCCAGCCATTAACAATGAGGTCATGAGAGACGACAAGGGTGAAATGAGGTGGGTATGGAGTAGCACTGGAACACAAGGGCAGGGTAAATGGGAGAGCCCTGAGAAAACCCACACACCAGCGGCATCATTCCGCACAATTCCCACATGTGTGTGACCCGGCTGGGAATCAAACAATTGTCTTGGTGGAAGGCCGGTGCTCTAGCCCTCATGCCAACTATGGTCCCTAGTGTGAGACGGAGATGAAGCAGTGAAAGACTGCAGTGGCATATGGTACCCTGTCATAACATGCCCTCTTACAACATTTTCCTACTTGATAAGCTACCTTGTAATGACCCACAAACATGTATATCTACACAAAATTACCTTTTTATATATAAAACATAAACATGTTAGTAAGGTAGCAAGTAAGCTGCTAGGCTACCAAAATTATATAAAAAAAATAGGAATTTGAGTACTCATAGTGTAGTACTCGTTGACGGGCACACACGCACAAAGCAGGACGACACATTTTTCACACAGTTGCGCGATTGCAATGTTTTTTCTGGCTAAGCCAGCTTCATTGGGCGGCAAATTGTAGAACACTCCCATATAAAGTTTTTCCTTATATAAGGCTGACATTCATTGGGGCTCTTAAGAAATATTATAAGAGGGTCTACTGTAGTAATACTTTGAGGAAACCTGCCAGCCTACAGCAACATCTACATCTCCCACATTCAAAACTGGGGCATGACATGACAGGACCCGAGCCCAGATGGCTGAGGAGGAAGAAAGATTTACTAGCCACAAAGTACCCACTAGCAGAGTTTGCACACCCTGAAATGCACGACTAACATTGTTCACCAGGGCAATCGAGTTGTGAGTTACCTTGGTTCCGCAGCAGATGAGGCTCTTCATGCTTGTGCACCCTGTACAGACCGTACGGCTCAGGGAGGGTTACAACAAGAGTGAACGGCGTCCCCTCAATACCAGTGTAGAAGTAATGTCTCCGCACTGTGTTCACGCGCCTCTGGAACAAACACGTACCATCATTACAAAATGGATCAGATATTATTTCCTTGATTTGTAGTCTACGCTTCACCCAACTACGACCATATTGGAAAGCTGTATAGCAAAATATACTGTGCTCAAACAAAGAAAAGGACTGAAGAAAATTTTTAATCATAAAGAAACAACTTTCGATATATAGAATTTCTACATTTATGTAAATACCATGTAATGTTTGACTTTCAAATTTTTGGCATTCCTAATTCTGTGCAAATTTTGCATCATGAGAATTTACTTAGTACATAAATTATGTCTGCTTAACACAGATAATTGGAGCTGTTGTACATATTATCTAGACTAGAAATGAGGAAACTTTTCGCATTGGGGGCCAAATCCAGATCTCAAGTTCAGGCTGAGGGTCACACTATTAATTTTTACTGTTGAGTGAGTTACAAGGTCTGAAATACATATGTCCTTGGATGATGGTTTACAGCACACCTTTGTGTATTAAAGCCACCAAAGCAATAATTGCCTGCAATTTACCAACAAAATGACAATGTAATGGCAAGAGTTGATGTAGCAATGCTTACCCACCTGAACTATATTTTACTTGGTGGTGCCACTATCAATCAATGCAATTGCTGATAGCACATAAAATTCAAAGTAACATTTCTAATATTTTAATATTGTTCAAATGTTCATCTCCCACAAACGTATGTGAATGTACCAGTCCTGCTAACCACTCAACATACACTATGTACAAATGCCTCAACAACCATTTTACAAAATTATTAATTTTGAAACTGTTCTTATTTATGATATTTTAATGTATGTAATAATTCAGTGAAAAACACTATCTATTTACACTAAGCAGCCAATAAATATGAGAAACTTGCCACATGAACATTGGAAAATATTTTAGTTTTCAAGATGTATAAATTTTTCATTATTATCAAACTGTGTGCTCCAAAACTCAAGGGTTGGAAGATGAGAGAGGGAAGGTTCACATCCACTATCTTTTGGATACAACCCTGCCAGCATTGCATATGTTCTCCAATGACTCACCATATGGTCATAGTGGTATTTCACGTCGAGGGTCATATTGTTAGTCGACTGGTTGACTATTGCCTCCCTGAGCTGGAAACACACAAATATTTCCATATTTATCACAATTCTCTAGACTAGCACATTTTATAAGAATACTAACCTAACATCACAAACTCTTATCAATTTCATGCATTTAATAACTACAGGATATACGAATTGATTGGAAAATGTCCAGGCAGCAATATTATAACATTTTTAATAGAATGCTTTCATTAACTAGAATATCTGCATGTTTACATTACTTAACATTTTGTGAAACAGATAACCCTGCTAGGAAATTACAGAAGGGTTTGAAAAAAATCACGCTTACTAAGCAGGAAAACTGATTACAAGGGTTAAATTGTACATGAGTAGGTATTTAGACAAAATGTAAAATTCATAAACATATTAAGCAGAGTGGGGAAATTTGTTAAGAGGAATTCACTGTAAATAACTCTACACAAATTCGTGGTTACCTGATTATCTTACAATATGATTTTTTGGCGATTCACAAGCCAATTATATAGAAGTAGATATGAAAATCATTACACTTTACTTGTACAGCTTCTTCAATCCAAATAAGAAACTGATACATTAAGACTTTTCAACGTATTTAAATTTATTTCCACTCATTAGTGCAAAGCACTCAGCTACACATCCCAACGAAGTTTGTTTGGCAGTACAATCTTCCAGACGCCAAGAAATTGTAGCCGCCTAGCTGCTTGGCCTCCTTATTCTTTCCACCCCCTCTTTATGCATTTCTCCCCGCTTACCACACCTGGGCCGCCTCTGCTCTCGCCCTACTTGGCATGCCTCGCTTTCCAAGTTGCGTCCATGATAGTGAACTCTCGGGCAGAGTAACACCGGGCAAGTGAACTGGGGCAAGACAACCATCGGTGTGCTCTTGGGCAGAGTAACAACAGCAGAGTGAACTGGTGCAAGACAACCGTCGGTGTGCTCTTGGGCAGAGTAACAATGGGCAAGTGAACTGGTGCAAGACAACCATCGGTGCGCTCTCGGGCAGAGTAACAACAGCAGAGTGAACTGGGGCAAGACAACCGTCGGTGTGCTCTCGGGCAGAGTAACAATGGGCAAGTGGACTGGTGCAAGACAACCATCGGTGTGCTCTCGGGCAGAGTAACAACAGCAGAGTGAACTGGTACAAGACAACCATCGGTGTGCTCTTGGGCAGAGTAACAACAGCAGAGTGAACTGGTGCAAGACAACCATCGGTGTGCTCTTGGGCAGAGTAACAACAGCAGAGTGAACTGGGGCAAGACAACCGTCGGTGTGCTCTCGAGCAGAGTAACAATGGGCAAGTGGACTGGTGCAAGACAACCATCGGTGTGCTCTTGGGCAGAGTAACAACAGCAGAGTGAACTGGTGCAAGACAACCATCGGTGTGCTCTTGGGCAGAGTAACAACAGCAGAGTGAACTGGGGCAAGACAACCGTCGGTGTGCTCTCGGGCAGAGTAACAATGGGCAAGTGGACTGGTGCAAGACAACCATCGGTGTGCTCTTGGGCAGAGTAACAACAGCAGAGTGAACTGGTGCAAGACAACCATCGGTGTGCTCTTGGGCAGAGTAACAACAGCAGAGTGAACTGGGGCAAGACAACCGTCGGTGTGCTCTCGGGCAGAGTAACAATGGGCAAGTGGACTGGTGCAAGACAACCATCGGTGTGCTCTTGGGCAGAGTAACAACAGCAGAGTGAACTGGGGCAAGACAACCATCGGTGTGCTCTTGGGCAGAGTAACAACAGCAGAGTGAACTGGTACAAGACAACCATCGGTGTGCTCTTGGGCAGAGTAACAACAGCAGAGTGAACTGGGGCAAGACAACCGTCGGTGTGCTCTCGGGCAGAGTAACAATGGGCAAGTGGACTGGTGCAAGACAACCATCGGTGTGCTCTTGGGCAGAGTAACAACAGCAGAGTGAACTGGGGCAAGACAACCGTCGGTGTGCTCTCGGGCAGAGTAACAATGGGCAAGTGGACTGGTGCAAGACAACCATCGGTGTGCTCTCGGGCAGAGTAACAACAGCAGAGTGAACTGGTGCAAGACAACCATCGGTGCGCTCTCGGGCAGAGTAACAACAGCAGAGTGAACTGGGGCAAGACAACCGTCGGTGTGCTCTCGGGCAGAGTAACAATGGGCAAGTGGACTGGTGTAAGACAACCATCGGTGTGCTCTCGGGCAGAGTAACAACAGCAGAGTGAACTGGTACAAGACAACCATCGGTGTGCTCTTGGGCAGAGTAACAACAGCAGAGTGAACTGGTGCAAGACAACCATCGGTGTGCTCTTGGGCAGAGTAACAACAGCAGAGTGAACTGGTACAAGACAACCATCGGTGTGCTCTTGGGCAGAGTAACAACAGCAGAGTGAACTGGTGCAAGACAACCGTCGGTGTGCTCTTGGGCAGAGTAACAATGGGCAAGTGAACTGGTGCAAGACAACCATCGGTGCGCTCTCGGGCAGAGTAACAACAGCAGAGTGAACTGGGGCAAGACAACCGTCGGTGTGCTCTCGGGCAGAGTAACACCAGGCAAGTGGACTGGTGCAAGACAACTGTCGGTGTGCTCTTGGGAAGAGTAACAACAGCAGAGTGAACTGGTGCAAGACAACCATCGGTGCGCTCTCGGGCAGAGTAACAACAGCAGAGTGAACTGGGGCAAGACAACCGTCGGTGTGCTCTCGGGCAGAGTAACACCAGGCAAGTGGACTGGTGCAAGACAACTGTCGGTGTGCTCTTGGGCAGAGTAACAACAGCAGAGTGAACTGGTGCAAGACAACCATCGGTGTGCTCTTGGGCAGAGTAACAACAGCAGAGTGAACTGGGGCAAGACAACCGTCGGTGTGCTCTCGGGCAGAGTAACAACAGCAGAGTGAACTGGTACAAAGACAACCATCGGTGTGCTCTTGGGCAGAGTAACAACAGCAGAGTGAACTGGGGCAAGACAACCGTCGGTGTGCTCTCGGGCAGAGTAACACCAGGCAAGTGGACTGGTGCAAGACAACCATCGGTGTGCTCTTGGGCAGAGTAACAACAGCAGAGTGAACTGGGGCAAGACAACCGTCGGTGTGCTCTTGGGCAGAGTAACACCGGGCAAGTGAACTGGTGCAAGACAACCATCGGTGTGCTCTTGGGCAGAGTAACACCAGGCAAGTGGACTGGTGCAAGACAACCATCGGTGTGCTCTTGGGCAGAGTAACAACAGCAGAGTGAACTGGGGCAAGACTAACCGTCGGTGTGCTCTCGGGCAGAGTAACACCGGGCAAGTGAACTGGTGCAAGACAACCATCGGTGTGCTCTTGGGCAGAGTAACAACAGCAGAGTGAACTGGGGCAAGACAACCGTCGGTGTGCTTCGGGCAGAGTAACAATGGGCAAGTGGACTGGTGCAAGACAACCATCGGTGTGCTCTCGGGCAGAGTAACAACAGCAGAGTGAACTGGGGCAAGACAACCGTCGGTGTGCTCTCGGGCAGAGTAACAATGGGCAAGTGGACTGGTGCAAGACAACCATCGGTGTGCTCTTGGGCAGAGTAACAACAGCAGAGTGAACTGGTGCAAGACAACCATCGGTGCACTATCGGGCAGAGTAACAACAGCAGAGTGAACTGGGGCAAGACAACCGTCGGTGTGCTCTCGGGCAGAGTAACAACAGCAGAGTGAACTGGTACAAGACAACCATCGGTGTGCTCTTGGGCAGAGTAACAACAGCAGAGTGAACTGGGGCAAGACAACCGTCGGTGTGCTCTTGGGCAGAGTAACAACAGCAGAGTGAACTGGGGCAAGACAACCGTCGGTGTGCTCTCGGGCAGAGTAACAATGGGCAAGTGGACTGGTGCAAGACAACCATCGGTGTGCTCTCGGGCAGAGTAACAACAGCAGAGTGAACTGGGGCAAGACAACCATCGGTGTGCTCTTGGGCAGAGTAACAACAGCAGAGTGAACTGGTGCAAGACAACCATCGGTGCACTATCGGGCAGAGTAACAACAGCAGAGTGAACTGGGGCAAGACAACCGTCAGTGTGCTCTCGAGCAGAGTAACAACAGCAGAGTGAACTGGTACAAGACAACCATCGGTGTGCTCTTGGGCAGAGTAACAACAGCAGAGTGAACTGGGGCAAGACAACCGTCGGTGTGCTCTCGAGCAGAGTAACAACAGCAGAGTGAACTGGGGCAAGACAACCATCGGTGTGTTCTCGGGCAGAGTAACAACAGCAAAGTGAACTGGTGCAAGACAACCATCGGTGTGCTCTCGGGCAGAGTAACAACAGCAGAGTGAACTGGGGCAAGACAACTGTCGGCGTGCTCTCGGGCAGAGTAACACCGGGCAAGTGGACTGAAGCGAGACAGCCTCGAACTAAGGACTGGGATATTTTTTATACTCAGCACATAGGGCCAGCACGGGGGTTGCAGGGTGTGGAGAGAGAGAGAGAGAGAGAGACACAAAGGAGGGATGTGAAAAACAGAGAGTGGCTGAGGATTCCCCTCATGTGCTAGGCGTTGGAGGGGTAAGTAGCAACGTGATGCAAAGCGGGTTGCTTTGCAGCAAGCAGTAAAGGCCAGACAATGCACTCTGGCTTGGAAGACGCCCTGAGGCATGTACATCATAACAGCTCTTCTTAGGAGGGTGTCGCAGCTGTGGCAAGGCTATGTGAGCGAATAACATCGCTCATGGCACATCACACCAAGTCCGAGAGCAGTATATCTCGCGACAGAGAACATCAGAGGACGTAGTTTTGAATGTTTATTTATTAAAGACTGTGAAGAAATAAATTATATATAAACACCATATTTATTCACTTGTGTCTTAAAATTACAAGTTTTTTTGGTAGTGATATATAATTAATTACTTTAAAAGAGAGACATTTGCCACGTGTGCAAGGTGTCAGCAACATGTAGCCGGTAGCAGCATGGAGGGTTAATCATCCCGCTGCTTCCCCTTCCCTGCCTACTGTGCCACCTTGTACTAGACACTACTTGATTGATAATCTCTCAATACGCTCTCAGCTGATCTAGTGTACGTGGGACATTCAAAATTTAACTTGCATTCTGTTTTATATAATTTTCATTTTCAGAGAATTTGAAAGCTTTAGATCAGCTTGCATTTGGTGTCAGATTACAATCAATTACATATATACAGTATTTTGACATGATATATTCTTTATTCAAGCGAGCTGAGGTAAATGTTTTTTAATGTATTATTTACAGGAATTCTAATACAGTATAATAATTTTTTTTTTAATTGCCATTTTATTGTGTTTATTAGCTAAACTCTATTCGCAGATAATGTACAGATCTCATTATACTCACAATGAAGTCTAATAAGACCAGAAGTTGTATTTTATTGTTATTGATGCATGCCTGTATAGGCTACTAGACACAATGGTCGATGATTTTGTCCGCTAGACCAAAAGCAGGGTGGTTTAGATTAAATAGATGGCAGGAGACGAGGGGTGTTGGTTAGTGGGGGCGTACTCAATGCTTCAAAGTTCTCTGGAGGTCTCAGCACTGAGTAGTGCTGTGGGATGTCGTGAAAGACGAACAAGAATGTCTTCCGAACCCAGTAGCGTTCTGACTTATATAGTGGAAGCTTGTAGGCTGACAGTACGGGGTGCGGGGAAAGCGTGACGTCTTTCTGACCTGGTTGGCGTGGGAAAACTCTGGTCAGCGTTTCTGCTTTGTGCCTCGTCGGTGGTGTTCGACCTTGCCCGAGGTCTGGTCAGCTTGTAGGCTCTCAGCGCGGGGTAGGGGGTGCGGCGTGGCGTGGTTTCTGGGTTACGTATCCTCCAGGTGAGAAGGATTTGCTCATAAGTTACTGCTGCCTGTAGGGTAGGCAATGTGTCACTCATCCCTGAAGTGGTGGAAGAGGTACTCTTGGCAATGAGTCATAATCATATTAGATTAGTTGTATAAGCGGCACACGTAAATCCCCCCCCCCCCCCCCCCCCCCCCGGTTTCGATGAAGACTCACAGTGGAAAAGGTGGCAGAGAAAGTCATAGGCCCCCTCTCTGGAAGGTCTAGAAGGTCTGTAGACATGATGAGGCAGATAGCACGGAAAAAAGTTTTTGTACACAAGTAGGCGGGACCCTCAAGTTTAGGGTGCTTGACCACTGTAGCGGCGCATGTTCTGTTTGCTCTGTTCGTCCAGATGGCGAAGCGAAACATGTGGAGTGGTGCCGGCCGGCTGGCAACTTTGATTCTCTCTCGCTCTCTCTCTCTCTCTCTCTTTCGGGCGGTGTCCTTCTCTGCCCCTCGCCATTGTGATTGGGCTTTGCTGATGCGGCGAGAGTGTGTATTCCCCCCATGTTGCAAAGATTACAGGGTTAGGAAGCCACGTGTGTCTGGTGCCTCACCGGCCTACATTTCATATACGTGCCATTGACAAAAACCGGCAAAGCGGTGGTGAATATGACAAGGGAATCGTACATAAAAACCTGAAAGAAAAATTATATAAAACAATGGCACATCAAAATGAGGGGATTAAAATAAGAATAATTAGAATATGTACAAGTGTTACTCGCGGAAGGTGGGGAAATGCCACTACTATCCTGGCGCGTGCTGCAGTGAGTTAAGAAAGAAAAAGGAAAATTTTCCAGGGAACTTTAGTGTCTGTCAGCAAGTTGATTAGTTACGTGTGACAGATTGCGAGGTGGACAACCACAGGCCCTTCAACACCTGGGTTGACGGGATAAACGAATACAAAGCAAGTACACTACATGCATGACTATAACGGCAAATTGTGCGCAAGTTGGTCACTTAATACAATAGACATAAACACTCAGAATTGGAAGTCAAAAATATCTAGCACCAGATTTGGGGAGCTTTAACGCTCAGAGTCTTTGGCTGTTATACTGAGTAGGTGCACAAGATATTGTAAACAAAAGTACATACAAATATAAGCATACATTAAAAAATACCCTCCTACAAAACTGCATCCTTTCTTGTAGGTGATCTTCACAAATACAATTTTTAAATGTATCAAAATATTTCATTGTATGCCTACACATCAAATTAGATTTAGTGCTGAAAAGCATGAAAAAATTAACCTAGCTATCCCTTGCGGGAGGAGTCCATCTTATATCGAAGGTCTAACTGGTAATATGTACACTGTGTATCTTTGTTGTAATGTTCAAGGTAATTTCCTGTAGAATGTTCACTTTTGTAATTGCTGAAAACACACTCTTACATGATGGCATTCTTTGTGTAAGCGATCTTCACATAAACACTTTCAAAACGCATGGTGACATTTATAGGTTTACCTACACATCAAGTCAGATTTAAGAGATGAATATTAATAAAATTATAAAAATATAAAAAGCTAAAATGTCATTGTTATGTTGAAGTCTCTGTCTTCAACTTAATCACTGACACTGTGGTGAGTGTCTTTATGTGATTCACTTACAGTAGCCATTACTGTCACTGTAGTGAGTGACCATTCATAATGTTACCTAATTAAGTTGGCTGTCAACCACTCAAACACTTTAACCGTAAGGTGTAAAATGTCTATCAAAAGTTACTGAAGTACAGCTTTTTATGTCTGTATTAAATAAGTTAATTAGCACATTAGTCAAAAGACTAATTACTGGTGCATTTACCTCGTTGGTTCTTTATACTTGAAATTGTACTCGATAATTTTTCATTTTAATTTAGCCTAAATGTGATTGTTCTGCTTACGTCACTGTCTTTGGCTTGCAGCTAAATTAAATGTGGTGCACGTGACCAGTCTATAACGAGTCCTTTTGGCATGTGCACGTAGTAGCGGTTTACTACTACTGCACTATCTTTAATATTCGCGCACTTACTGGCGTTCTTCGGGCTCACCTTTAGCGAGCCTCCACCTTGGACGAAGGGCAACGTGCAGAGGGTACGGCCACATGTACCTTGCTGTAGGTCTCCATGGCGATTCCCGGTATCGGCCAGGCGTATGGACAGTCTTGGCGGTACGTGAGGGCATCAGGCATCGTGGAGCAGCCTAGGGTCTCATGGCGTCTGCTTCTGCCGCAACAAATTAGGAGGGCACTCGTTCAAGGGACATTGAGGCAGTTCGGGGGAGTGTCAAGCCCTCCATCCTGACTGCACGGGTTCCTACCCATAGGGCAGGATGTTTCTCTGATGGGGCAGTGTGGGTAAGAAAGATCTCAACCCCGACTGCGGGCAGCACTGCTCTTCATGGTACCAGGTCATGGGCGGCATCGACAGCCTCGGTGTCCAGGTCCTGGGGCAAGGCAGTGGAAGGGAGACTCACCTCGACCTCCATTGCGGGTGATGTACCTGTTGAGAGGTAGTGGGTGGCATAGACATTCTCGATGAAAGCAGCCTTTCGCGTAGCAAGATGGCAGGGCGGAGCACTTCCAATGTGGCAGCTCGACGTCCGGGTCTGCGGGTATTCCTGCGTCGCAGGATCTGGGGACAGAGCACGTCTGTTCCAGTTCAACGCCCTGGGTAGCAGAGATTCCTGTGTAACAGAATGTTGAGACAGAGCACTCTTGTCCAAGCTCTACGTCCAGGTTGGCGGGTCTTCCTGCGTGGCAGGATCTTGAGGCGGAGCACTTCCGGCATAGCAGCTCGACGTCCTTGTCCTGCATGGCAGGTTGTTGTTGGGATGGAGCACTCTTGTCCGAGCTCGACGTTCCGGGTGGTGGGTCTTCCTGCGTGGCAGGTGGTTAGGGCGGAGCATTCCTGTCCAAGCTCGATGTCCAGACGGGCGGTTCTTCCTGCATGGTAGGTGGATGGGACGGAGCACTCTCGTCTAAGCTCGACGTCCCGTGTTCCGGTAGTCTAGCAGAATCCCTTACTTCATCTTCGAAGCCATAAGTCGACTTCGTCGAAGTAAGAATGACTTGATCTCTGACTTTGCAGTCATACCAGTTGGAGTGGTAGGTGCTCGTTGTGGGTCCGCAGCATGCTCGCCTGTCGGTGGCCCAGTGGAGGGAACTGTAGTTTCCTGGCGTCAGAAACCGGCTTTGGGAATTCTCGAACATCCGGGATTTCTAACTTGGGAGTTGTACCAGGTGGGAAGAAGGTGCTCGGATTGCTTCCATCTCCTTCATCGTTGGCGGTTCGGATCTCTCTGTCAATCCGACTTGATCAGAGGACTGTTCGGCTGTTTTCACTATCTCTGGGACTTCGCCCCAAGACATTTTGGTGCAGCTAAGGATGTCCCGGTCAAGTCTGACAATGACTCAGTGGCCATAGCTGGTCGGCATCAAGGGCACAGATCTAACGGATAATGCACCTCTGCATGGTTGCATCTCTATTCTCCCGGGTGGAGAATAGGATGGTTCCCTGTCGGGTTCCGGGGTTCAGGCCTTGGGCCTCCTTGTTAGCCTGGGCTTGACTTCGGATGATGCTATTGACGACGTAGGGCCTTGTTTGGAAGTCGGTGGCCTCGAAAGCTCTTGGTCTGGAGAATTTTTAAGACTGAAGCCGCGCATGACGTCAACGGGTTCTCCAGGCCTGACTTATTAGTCTGGAGATTTAGGGCCGGCTCGTTAGTTTCTATCAGCAACTGTTGGGGGTGGATTGAGGTACGGGGAGGGGCAGCATTCGGCTGGCTGCCTTCCCAGTCAATGAGAGTTCCTCCATCTGTTCCCAGTTGAAGGCGACATTGTCCATAGTCGAGGAAGCAGTGCTGTTGAAGTAGCAATGGTTGCCCCAAAATTATGGATTCCCTGATATGGGGTATAACTATAAAATTAACGTTGGATGTCTTCTGATGTATCCCAATCGATAACTTTATGCCTTCTTCGACCTCAAGGAAGTGACTCGGTTGTGCGAGCCTGACCTTACTTTAAACAGGGGTCAGTTGGGCTCGTTGGCAGGGCGTGAGTAGGTGGCCGAGTCTAGCACTGCCACTGTGTTTCCTTTATTAAGGCGGACCTCTACACGGGGCAGTCCAGGGTAATTAAGCCTTTTTCTTAAATTTTGAAGCTAGACAGGGGGTTCTTCTCCCCCTTGTTCTGGTTCTGGATTCACCCTATTTTTCTTCGTGGGGCAGTCTCTGTTGTGATGTTAGCCGGCGCAATCCAGACACTTTGGCAACATCTGATAGTGGGGAGGGGAAGTCAAGGTCGTTTTTTTTTCTGGCGGCATAGGGGAGGGCGCGTGGCCTGTCAATGTTCTCCCCTCCTTCCCCTTGTCAGCCTGCCTACGATCTAGCTCAGCTTGCTCTGTGTAATTGTGCTCTCTTTCATGTGCGCGTTCTATCAGCTCTGCTATTGACTGCGACTTCGAGGCTTGTAAAACATTGCGCTTCTTCGGTAGTGGCATTCGAGCGATGAAGCGTACACAATTTTCTTTGTCGCTCTCTGCCAGAAAAAGGCGGTGGTAAATCCGTACCTTGTTTCGTACAAACAATTTGGCCTCTTCAGCCATGTCCTGGGTCTGGCTATAAAACTGTGTCGTAAGTCTAGCCAACACCTCCTCGCCAGTGAATTCCGCCGCTATCCGGTTACTGAACTGCTTCGTCCGTTGAAAATTTTCCGTATCTTTCCCATAAGGTGACCCTTCAAATGCAGTTGGGTACAGTCAACTCATTGTTTCAGTGGCAGGTCCGTTTCTTTGAATTCCTTTTTGCATTCCTGTGTGAATGCAACTGGGTCTTTGTGTGGGTGACCTGACCTGGTTATTTGAATATCATCGTCTCTACTGGTTGTTTGATGGCCAGATGCCGTTTCAGGTTGGCTGTATGTCCGGGAAGGCTTGGATCTGTGGGAGTGAGAGATGTGCATTCTTCGGCATCCCTCACACTGAGAGGCCATCCCGGGCATAGACACATTCGTCGAGCCACCCTATGCATAGGTGGTGATATGGTTCACTGCACGTTGTGCATCTGATGCGGTTTATGCCTTGGTCGAGACACGTATTTTCGTTATAGAAACTCGTTGGCTGTTGGTGGCAAGCGGTACAGCGGTACTCTAATCTGTCTATATCCCGGGTCTCTTGAGACCAGCCTATGCAGGCATAATGAGAGAGTTTGGTGCAGTAGGAGCACTCTATTCTGTGTGCCCTGCCCGAGACAGTCGGCCTGGCTACACTGCACGTTGGTTATGTCAAGTTCGTTATCAGAGTTTTTGCCGGTGGCGGCATTGACCTTAGCATCTGACATGGTAGTGATTCAGGGCATCACGGGGTGTTTGGAGGACTCCCCGAAGTCCGCTTGACTGATCGTTCTGACCCTTAGTTCTTGGGGTATGGTTGATCTAATTCGTTCTGTTTACTGCGCACAGCTATTCGTCTGACGCCCCATGTTGGGTACCAGAAAATCTTTTGACGCATGCCCAGATAGGCTAGTAGGCACAATGGTCGAGGATTTTGTCCGTTAGACCAAAAGCAGGGTGGTTTAGATTAAATAGATGGCGGGAGATGAGGGGTGTTGGTTAGTGCATATTTACTTACTACTGCTTCTTGGGTGCTGTAGTCATGGTGGGTTTTACCCAGACATAGTGAGCTTGGCCCACGCAGAACTGGTAGTTCCACGGGTGAACATCATTGGTCCAGAAGTGGATGTTATCCCAGCCGAATCCTGTAGCAGTGCCGGAAAACAAGCCTTTCACCACGGAATTTGGGATGAATTGACGGAATTTGGCATGAGGGATGAATTCGAAGACATGGAGATATGGATAAGATAGTTACCGGAGCAGTCAATACTGCCTCGTGCCTGAGTTGGCTGGCACGGTCCCGTTCCGCATGTCGCTCCAGTGTAAGTTGAGAAAGTGTACTCAACTGTCTGGCAGCAAGGAATGCTGCATTTTGTTCCCTACGTTTACGGTCGTGCCTGTGGTCGTAAGGCATCGAATCTCTGCTCACAGTATGCTAGGTACACCTTGACGCAAACAAACTAATCACAGTTTACAGTGTCAGTCCGGTATTGACTTGCTGACAAGGCTCTGTTAAGTATCCACTGATTCCACACGCTATGCGGGCTGATCAGAGACGGGGAGCTGTTTGAGGCACCAATGCCACCTCTGGATGTGTGTCCACATAGGAATGGGTGGCAGGTCTCAGACTACAAGATATCCCAGCACTAACCATGCTGTGGGATAAGGTAATATCTCAAAACTTTCGCTTCTCCCTGGGTGAAGGTGTTACTAGTGGTTGTGGCTCCTCTGTTCCTCTCCGCCAGCACTGGTACAGTGCTGTGGCAGTTGGAAAGCAACAGATGGCCGTCTAATGGGTGTGTAGAAAATATGACGGACCCCTGAAGGGCGCCCATTGTTGAAGTTAATTTGGTTATATCAAGAACCCGGTTCTTGTCAATGCTGTACGTAGCAACCCGTGTCTAGTAGGCAAACAGACAGATACTCTAAGAAATCAAATCTGTGACTTAGGAAACAAAAGAATGTTTAATGATGGTTCAATAAACATGCGACGCTTGTTACCTCCTACCACGTAATTGAGTGCTGAGGTTACTACGCTGGCCAGGTGTGGGCGACCTGGTTCTAATGAAAAAGCGGGAAAGAAATATCTAAACAAGAAAAGATATACTACTTCTAAACTGTTCTAAGAAAGGTGTCTCGAGGAGACAAAGTGAATTTAACGTGTTAGTGAGCATGTTCGCTGGTTGACGGGTCGTCGACAGTGAAGTAGCCGCAGGGGGCATACTCAATGCTTCGAAGTTCTCTGGAGGTCTCAGCACTGAGCAGTGCTGTGGGATGTCGTAAGAGAAGAACACGAATGACTCCCGAGCCCGGCAGCATCCAGACATATATAGTAGAAGCTCGTAGGCTGACAGTGCGGGGTGTGGGAAAACTCTGGTCAGCGTTTCTGCTTCATGCCTCGTCTGTGGCGCTTGGCCTTGCCTGAGGTCTGGTCAGCTTGTAAGCTCTCAGCGTGGTGTAGGGGGGGGCATGCCTGCTGGGTTGCGTATACTCCAGGTGAGAAGGATTTGCTCATAAGTGCCTGCTGCCTGTAGGGTAGACAACGTGTCACTCACGTCTGTGGTGGTGGAAGAAGTACTCTTGGCGATGAGTCGTAATAGTATTGGATTAGTTGTATAAGCGGCACGTGTCAATGTACATGTCAGAACCCTCATCTACTGAAATCTCATATGTATGGAAGTTTTTAAATAGTCCCCTGAAAAATGGTAGATAGGAAGTTAAATGTAATAACAACCCTTCAAAATAACATGTGATTTTCAGGTGCCTTCCATGGAATGTAAGAAACATGATTTATAGGTTGCTAAGGACGTGAAGTATTAGGGTCATTTGTATTTGGTAACATGCTACACTTCATTATCATTTACCTACTTAAGCACAGTTTGTGATTTCATTGCCTGTTGTCATCATATACCTGTGTAACCATAACTGTTTTACTTGAGATTGATTGCTCCAAATTTGAGCCCTTGATACTGGCTTAAAGCATCCTAGGGACGAGCACACAAGTTGTCGGTCAATGGCGGAAGTTGAAAAAGCAGTTCAACATATTTGAGCGTGATCAGCAGCCACATTACATCCTAATATGAATTTTGCAGGTCCCTATTTATAGGGTAATTCAATAACATGAAAAGAAAAAGAAGAAAGTACAAAGTTCAACTCACCTTACGCATAGCTATGAGGATGTACCGAGCGCTGCTCTCGTACCCCGGGGTATGTATGCCTTCATCCACCAACTCCACCTCTACCATGTCCACTGCATTGTACGCTGGCTTCAGAATGCCTTGGAACTGAGCACACAAAAAATCTCTCTGATTTTCACATCTAAATAAAAGGTCTTACCCTACAATATACAGTGAAACCCTGTTAAGAAGTTCCCACTTAAGAAGTTTTCCTGCTTAATAAGTTGAATAATTTTTCACCTTGTCTATAACCACATGTGTAATTTTACCCTTTTAAGAAGTTTTCCTGGTTAATAAGCATTATTTTTTCAGTCCTTTCAAAAACGTCTTAACAGAGTTTTACTTATTTGTGTTTTGTTGTTATATATATATATATATAGTGTATATATATATATATATATATATATATATATATATATATATATATATATATATATATATATATATATATATATATATATATATATATATATATAATATATATATATATATATATATATATATATATATATATATATACACATACACAAACAAACACAAACACACACACACACACACACACATATATATATATATCTCTGTGTGTGTGTTATTCACTTTATACAATACACTAGATGTTTTTAAATTCATATTAGAAACACGAGGGGGCTGAGCAGATACAATTTTAATGCATGTTTTTATTTTCATATCACAGCAGTAAAGATGTGATGCGGGGAAAAGAATATTTACTGTGCTGTTTCACTTTTCTGGTCATATTTTCTTCTCACAAATCAAAATGTGTCCTTCATTACAATTCATCAAGATTGAAAGACACTGTAGAGTTTTTCCGATACCCTGTTTTCCAATATCGATACCCTGATACTAATGCAGATACCAATGCTCTTCGCAATGAATTTTTGTATTCCTGTACATATTATGTTGCGATTCCATACAAGGTAAGTTTGTTTATTAACATGAGTGAACAAATTATTGCAAGAGTGAAAAGCTATTCATTTGTTCTTTATTTTCCATATTTTTTATTATAATGTGCAGCCTATACATGTTGGAATATGGTAATTTTTGTGTTTGAAGAAAGTAATAACCTGGTTTCACAGTTTAAAACCTATACTAATGTATTGGACCGATACCATACCCGATACTGATACTTCAAAAATCGGTCAAGTATCGGACCAACTCTAAAAGAAAGCAGAGAGGTTTGTGCAGTTCTTAGCAACAAGGTCTTGAGAGCCAATAAGGGTGAAGCAAGGTGGATGTGGAGTAGCACCGAATGCACGTGTGGGAGAAACAGGAAAGACCTGAGAAAACCCGCCAACCAGTGGCATTGTTTGACACGATTCCTGCTAGCGAAAATCCAGTTGTGAACCTGACAGGAATCGAGCCCTGATTGCCTTGGTAGGAGGCAAGCAATGTTTTTGTTATGCTAACCATGCCCCCCTCCCACGAAATCGAGGGAAAGAAAGAGCCAAACAGCTGTTGCAATGGTGGTAATGTTGCTACTGTTATAAGACTGATTGTGATGAAAGAGTGTAGTCAGATGTCAGTTACTAGTTCTCCAGAATAAGGTAAAGACAAGTGGGTTACGTTTTACACTGCCACAGCATCATTTGAAGTTCCCGTAAAGTTGAAAAAAAAATATTGTTTACTAAATGCTGTATCTCGATTACTAGTGGTTTTTGGTTATCTGTGCCACTTTTCCCCCTTGGATACCTTGGGAGCTGATTGTAACTGACAGCATGTTTATATAACATAGAAAAAAAATTATAGAAGATATCAATCATAGTCAAAGTAATAACAACACTGAACTCCTGAAAAAACTCTACAATAAGAATGTTAACAAGTTGATGAAAAATTATGAGATGATAAATACAGCATTATAACTCAGTGTAATTCTTCAAATAAATCTTTTGTGATGTAAGCCTTCAAAAATCCTACACCAACCATACGTAACTTTTCTCATAACATTAGTTTATTATCAAGAAGTAATCAAGTGGCAAGTCACACAGAAGCTGCAGAATACCTACAGTACATTCCACGACACGGGACAAACCTAACCAGCATTGTCTAGATCAAGGATATTTAATTAGTGGCCCACTAAACTTGATCAACTGGCCTACAACCAAAATAATTTATCAGTATTTCTTCTTTTTTTAAAATATATACTTCCGAATACAATTACCTAATTTTACATCAACTGTAACTGTCAGGAGCATAAAAATTGTAATAGGTAACATGACATTTATAATATTTCACTTATTACATCTTCACTATGTATAAGTAAAGCACATCTGTGTAGTGAGTGAGTGAGTGAGTGCGGCCCATCTAGCATTGTTAGAGGCCCAATGGGGAAACAACTGAGTAGCCATGGTCTAAATCACGCCTGCCATTTTCACGTATTTTATCTGTTTAATAGATTTTTAACTCTACGAAAATCTCTGTAAAAAAACAGATTTTCTTTTTAGCCAATATTAATATATTTTCTTTTATGTGCGACTGTTAAACCACAGGATGATAGGGTGACAGTGTTGGAGTACAAGGGGCTCAAGTGCTGCAGTTTTTAGTCAGCAGTTGCAGTTTGTCACTCCAGGATGGCAAAGGGAGGAAGGGACATGCCTCCCTGCTGTGAGATAATCATCTACAGGAAGGAAAGAGTGCGAGGGGGAGAGAGAGGGGGGAGAGAGAGAGACAAATGCCTCTCCCATCCACTGCATCCTGCTGTGACATGCACTTTAGATAATCATCTACAGCTTGTATCAATAGTCGATAGTCGCAGAATTACTAGCTTTGCAGGCGTCACATTTCAGCTACACCTTGCCATATCAATATTTAAAATCTTTTAAAAGCAATAATTCTGACATTCATAACCCGGGAACTGGCAGTGCTTCAATTTTACTCTCAGTAAAATAAGGGAGTGCTAATTTTAAAAACTATACATATTGTTACGCACTGCTGCCCGGCGCTGTGGCGGTGGAACCAACCCCACCTAACCCCTCCCCCTCCCGGGGATGCTTCCTGACCCCATTTCTGGGACACCCGTGAACAATGGACAGCGATTGTCAGGCTCTCATGCTGTTCGGCACCTTGCAAGCGTCACTGCCTCTCTCCCCTGCTGGAGGTTTTGACGGGTCTGGCGATGACGCAAGAATGTCGCGGTGAGACTGGCTGGCACCTCGGTCCTCCGCAATGCTTCACGGGTGTTGGGGAAGATTCTAGGTGGTGGCCTAAGACAACATATATACTTCACAAACCAGTGGCCGGCAGTCTTTGACAGAGGCCGCCTGGCCGATTGTGTGCAAGCAAAGTGAGTTGCGGACGACGACAGGAGATTGCAGGCCAACGACGGGCAAGAAGTTCCTGGCACGAATGGACGAGAGGGTGTGAAACCGACTAGTGAAGCCTACTGTGCGTGAGGGCACTTGGAGGACTCTTGAACATTGTGACTGGCGGGACATGGACTGAACTGAGGTGAGACTGAATGGAAATGTAATACGGATTTTACTGTAAATATTTTAACTGTCAAATATGGATGCATAAATTATAAAATACAGTAAAAACCCGATATTACGCGGCTGTTGGGGGACATAACTCAAACCCGCATTATAGCTTTCCATGCTATTCTGGGAGTGACAGAGTACAAAAGCAAAAAAAGCCAGTGTTCTAATGGGACGTGGCACCTATATGTGAAACATGGGACAAGTGTTGTTATTTACAACTGTAATTCGTCAAACATTTAGCCCCTTGCTGTCGGAACTTTATTTATTTTATCTGCATCACCGGACTTGACAGCACTCAAGGGAAAGAAACAGAAGAGAAACGCACTGTGATGAAGGGTCACATGCATTCAAGCAAGAATAACTAAAAAATACTGCATTTTCCAGGCAAAGAATGTACTTATTCCACCAAGGGCAGTGTTAGCTGTGAGTTGTTTGTCAGGTGCTGTGAGTTGTTTGTCATGTGGGTTGAAGAAGGGGGTTCATCCCCCTGCCTCCTGCTGGGCTGGTATGGGAGGAAGTGAGAATTAGAAAAGAATGCTCATGTTCAAAGGTTGAATGCACGCTTGCACTGCAGATGGGATCTATCAGTGCCTCACGTGTTGTGAAACATGTCACTTGCTTGTCTGATTTGCATTTTAAAAAGGAAAACTAAAACGAAAAAAAGGTAATTATTTGTGGCATGCAAAGAAAGACTGCTTTTCTGCATTAAGCTTTGTCCACAATAGCTCATCCGCTCGGGATTTTTTTTTTTTTCGAAAATCGGAAATTATATCCGGGATATATACATTATGATCAAAGTGTCTGCATCATAATTATAATGATTACGAAAAGCTAGACTCTGTAGGAAATTAATTATAGGCCTGTAAAAGACTTCAAAGCATGAATTTTGAGGTGTGCCTCAAATTTATGATTTTTTTTTTCTCCAAATTAGGAAGACATACAGCATAGCCGGTATATATACATTATAATCAAAGTGTCTACATCATAATTATAATTATTACATAGAGCTATACCACATAGGAGAGTGATGTGGCAGCTTGCTGTTGTCGCTCGTGCCTAGATTGTCGAGGCTAGGCAGCTGTCCGTCGGTCGCTACAAGATTATTCTGGCGAGCGGCGACCAGACAGCCGCAGCCACTGCCATCGTTACAGGACCGGTTCAATTCGCAACAGCGGCCCAGTATTGGGAAAGCATGCTGATTGATGCGATTCAGATCAATGTGTTGAATTTCTATGAAATTTAGGCAGCATGTTGGCACGATGAGGCCCTGCAATGTTTACGGGAATATAAAAATTGAGTGTGGTCTACTTAAAATATAAATTATCCCACATTTTTCATAAAATACTTCTGACGTGGCATATACACGCACATGGCCTTACTCGCCAATATGGTAATATAAGAACACATTTTATTTGCATATACAAAAAATCATACAATATTGGCTGTAATGAATCAGAAAAATAGATCTCGTCACTGAAAGGAGGGAGAACGCACACCCGCTCCTCCGCCTCATCCATTAATGTCCCCGACTCACGACCACCCGCAGACAGACCACACGCCTACCTGACCGCACACTTTACACTTATTTATTTATTCAGGCCGAGGGACATAAATTGTCCCGCGGTATAACCAAATCTGCGGTATACCGGCCCGCAGTATTCCGGGCTTTCACTGTAATTGAATACATATGTTAATACACTGTCTATTGGGGCTGATCTTTAATTATTTAATTTCATTGATTTCTTTGTGGTAATTATAAATTTTATTAATTGGTGTCAGTTGTGAACGGTTAGTAATATCCATTTATTGTGAGAAGTTGAGTTGAGAGAAATTTTGCTGTAGTTATTATAAGTTAAATTAGAAAATAATAATTAATTCTTTTATTTAATTACGACCTCCATCCCTTAACTAACTTGGTATAGCCCACTTAATTTCCAGAGAGAGAAATTGTAACAATATTAATAATTTTCAATTTGGTGAATAGGAACAAAGTTGAATTATGCTGAGAAATGTGATACACAACCTTGTAGATTTAAAAAATTTTATTTGATAAATTTTAAAAATTGCTTAAGTTGCTATGACCTAAATTCAAAAATAAATTATTACAGTTTATTTTGAATGCTGCTTTTATTATCTGAATTTGAAGAATTAATGTGAAATTAATAAACAAAAGTATCAGTGTGAGTGGAGAAAAGAATTACCATGGTGACGCCGGCTAACAGCCAGCGGCGCTAGAACCCATGACGGCGCTCACCACGCACGTGTCAAGTGTCCCGTACGTGCGCCAAGACGCCAATAATTTCGAACTTCCGTATATGTTATTTTTCAACGTAAAATGTGTTCTATTGTATTTCCAGTGTTTAATATGTCTTAAAATGTGTTCAAGTGTTTGTACTAATTTTAAATTATTTGGTTATAAAATTCAAAGTGCCCGCGGCACTGAGATTAAGAACATTTAATATTCCAGCATGAACACCGTCATAAAGAGACACTAAAATAACATTGTAATTTATAAGAAAATTATAGAATAGTAAAACAATTCTTAATTTAATTTGTGCCATTTTGTTTTCAATAATTAAATATTTTACTCGGTGTGCATAGTATTTCCGCTTATGTGAACCCCATTGGCGGCCATGGTAGGTCCGTGCGACGCTTGTCTCTGGACAGTCTGTTGAGGAGAGCTGGTGAGGTAAGACACTGTCATGTACGCACTACAACTTTTGTTCACTGATTTAGGTTTCCATAGTCAATTTAGTTTACCGGTTAACCTTTGCTTGCGTGCATTTTTGCCAGACATTTTCCCCAGCATTACACTTCTGCTTTATTAATTACTTGCGCCCTTGTGGCATTTTTAACTTAATCAAGGAAAAGGAGGACAAATATGTCGGAGAGGTCACGCAACACACAAAAACTTGAATCAGGCACCATCCGCCAATGTTTATGGTGTTTCATTGTAACTTCTGTATTACTGCTACACACAATTTCAAGGCGTTTATTTTCATGTATGTATTTAAGGGTATTTTTTGTGTTTGAATATTTTATGGCAACCTCATGTATAACCACGTGGCCGACCGATGCCAAGTCTTTGTATGCGCCATAATTGCGTTTCAGAGCTTATTTATGTAACATCATATGTGCAATAATTTATTTCAGGGTTCTATGTCAATTTTATTCATTGATCAATGTATTTTTCACGTAAATTGTTGCTTTTGTACTTGACCCCGCGGTCACAGTAATGTTTGATTTTACCGCCATCAGGCATGTTACATGTCTGTAACTACTGCAATCGTAAAGAGAATAATTTTCTCAGCAGAAATATAGCAATTTCACCTGCACCACGTGGTCCGCTACGAACTTCATCCAGAGGCATCCACGCCATCTAAGCTTGTTTTCACACATGGTTGTGTTTATTGTAAATATTCGTCTCGTGTTCCATCTTGTTTCATGTATCATTTAAGGGTTTATGTAATTTTGTAACTAGTGTACAGTGCAATTATTGCCGTCCTAGCCGGCTCTGTGTATAGGCCGTCACCACACTACCCACGTGCTGGAGGGCGAGCCCCGACAAGTTTACGTTAGTGTTGCCAAGTAATTTCACGTGTTAATATGTATTGACGGTTTAATTTGTAATTCACCGTGTCCTGTCTTCAGGAAAAAACCGTCAGTCCACCCTAGCGGCTGTCGGCCATCTTTCCTTGTGAAGGTTGTGCTTTCACCCACCTCAGTGAAATAATCCATCTAGGTGTGCACTAGAGTAATTGCGGGCTGGGGAGCACCCAAGCGGAATTGGTTAGTCATGACCAAGATAATCATTTCATTGGCACGTTGATGTGTATGCATAATAACAATAAAAGCAAGTCTACAGTGAACTTATATCTTTTATTCAGTAGTGACAGTGTCCTAGCCACATATGTTTTAATAAGTCTTTATTTCTAGTGATGTTTAGTAAAAAGTTTAGTATTGCCTATGTGTTTGTAAATACACACAGGTGAGCCAGACACACAAAACCCACAGCATCCCTGAGAACCCTGAGTCATAATAGTGCGGTGATTGGGAAGCACCACTGGCGCCCAAATTACCAGTAAGTATTTGTGTCATTGTTCGTCTCGTATCTCACCTGACAGCGTCAATGGTATGTACATTCCAAACAAAAATAATTAATACACTTTTTTCTGTAATTTGCAGATTTTTTTAACTCCAAGGATTTGACAGGATTTAACCCAATGATTCCAAGATTTTTCAGGATTTTTATATACAAGAATCAGGATTTCAGCTTCAGGGCTGGTAGCAGCCCTGGACTAGATTGTAAGTTTAAAATAAAGCTGACGTAGTCATAAGAGGAGCACCAAACATTCCATAAGTAAAAATAGAACATGTGTTGGAAAAACTGTGTTTTCGAGCCACTCAAAATAAATGAAATTCATATACATGTATAACACACACGTAATGGACCAGATTTTAAAAAAAAAAAAAAAAAAAAAAATGTATTTACTGGCATATTTCTCGCCCCGGCATAATTCACGCACCTAAATTTTATGGTGCCGAATTACGGAAAAAACTTTTCCTTTCATATTTCACGCAGCATGTTTCTCTCGACAAGGCATCTAGTGCACACATGCCCGTACATACATAGCTGCACTTTGTTTGGCTGCACCAGGTCATTGACACTTCAAGGGCCGCTTTCCGTTACTCACAGATTTCACTGGTCAGTAATTTCAGTAACGTCAGCTATTGTTCTGATGCTGCTGAAGGCACTCAATGGCCACTGATGGTCGCATCTGAGAGGTACCCTGAGCAAGGCTACAACCGTTACTGAGATCGCGTATTTTACTGGCTCTAAAAATGTCAGCATTGTCAGGTAAACCCTAGGTTTGGTGGCAAGTTCAAGTCATGTTCGAGGAAATTATACTCACAGGAGGTACCCAGGTGCTGAGGCAATCACTTATAATACTGTGGTGCCGCCAAAAGACGCCCAAAAAGCAGTAGAAGGTGCAGAGTAACGTGTTTACTGTATTAGTCCAAATGCTGTATGAAAATTAGTGAAGTTAGTGTGCATCCCATACTTGTTTATATTTTCCTGCATGCGGGAATACTACTGCCAGATGCTCCAAAACAATCAATTTACTAACGAAGAGAAATATGTGCTACTTACTGACTATTCCCTTATTGCTGGCGAACACTGATAAATCATCAGTGATTTCAGTGCTCATCAGCAGTAACAAAAGGTGGCCTAGGAGACTGGTCCTGTTAAAGGTTTATGGCTGCCGCACTGCAAATATGTAAACAAATTCAGTCACGGAGTGGATATATATGTAGGTGGTTGTCATAGTGCTAAGGGAATATGTTACATTTATATTGTTTTTTAAGTATGAATGCATAATGGATAAATATACCAGTCATACTGCTATATGGTTATTATGTATGCAGAGGAACACGTAATAGTGAAGTGGGGTGAAAATTCACTATGAAGTGTAAAGTTAAATTTGCTAATAATGTTTACATTGTGCATTTCTCACATCAGTATGAATACCAACAAATTTATCACATTTTGGTATTGTGGGATGATTTTAAATGTACATAGCCTAAATATTTTTGTTTTTCCTACCCAGCCGCCATGTTGAAAACAGAAGCATTGCCATTACAGGAGTTTACACTTCCTTTTTGTATGGTTAGCTGCACTGTGGAAAAATCAATGTGCAGTAGTATGTACTAATGATTGCCCTTTATTTCTTTATTTTTTCCCTGTAATTATTTCAACTTACGACTTAGAGGAATCAGCCAGCAATCAGACACAACATATAAGTATAGTAGACCTCATTTTAATGTTTACATGCACGTATCTTGCCGTTTCCTTGCATAATTCACACACCCTAATTTTTGCACTAATATCCTGAAATAAATGTACGAGAATTATGCCAATAAATACGATATATCAACTGAATGGAACCAAAATATTATACAAACTTTTACAAAAACTTGTTCAACCTGCCATAGTAAACATTTTTGGGTGCAAAAATTAATTTACAAAAACAAATTAATTTTTGGGTGCGAAAATTAATATATATAAACAAATTAGTAATGGTTTAATTATAATTGAAAAATGTAAACGGTCCATATTTTGACACGTTAACTTAATTTTTTTGTTATCTTTCCAGTTGACATTTATATGAAATCTTTGTATATAAAATAAATTTTTTTTTTCTTTTGTGACTGCAAATAAAACTTATGTAAACTAAATTATTATTAGAATGCAATGAGAGTGCTTTGAAAAGAAATCTGTAAATGTTGACTTCCAAGCTCTACGTTTTCAAAGTGTTTGATATCAAGAGAGATAACTGTATTGAGGAATCAAGTCTGAGATCCCTAAAGATTACGTACAGGTGTGACAAAACTTACCACTGGGCGGAGATCTGGATGTGTTAGAATGAAGCCATTGTTCGTGACAATGAAGGCATAACCACCAACTCCCAACTAGAAAAGTAATAATGCTACTGTAAGTTCAACATGGAACAATATCTAAACTAGTTGTAGTATAAATTATACATATAAACCAAACACTACTTTTTAATTGTTCAAAATGTAACAGATAATATTAGAGCTAAGATTTCGAAAATAAAATTCTCCTAATGATTACACCAGTTCCCAGTTTCAACAGTTACAAGTTATTTAAAAAGAATACATGTAATGCTAAGATAAAATTATTATGTTGTTTTCATATACGTACAGTAATAAAAATTACAATTAATACACACAACATCAAACTCCACATTTCTTTTGAGCAGTGAGCACTTTAGAAAGTGTTATAGTATGTAATTGTTATACCTACTCAGAGCTACTGTATCCAAATATTAGACCAAGTTTTATTCCATTTCTAAAACTTCAAAAAAAATTAAGGCCATCTTATTTCCACAAATTAAAATGTTTCGGGTCAATATTTTTACCTGACTAGTAACAAGTGAGGTAACATTTTTTGAATGTCTAGTACATACAATGTTTTATCAGAGCAAAATCCACAGTGCTTTGTAGTAGAAAAACCACACAAGACTGGACCAAGAAAGTGTGACTGTTTTATTTCCAAGCATTTGAGATGTTGTACAGTATTACACAACCAAATTATTTGACCAAAAATATTTTTACACATTTTTTACAGAGCTTTTCATCAAAATTTTGCTGTCCAGCTTTAGCTCCTTACATAATACAGTTTAACAATTCCTGGTTTGACCATCCTAATCTCTGTTTTCTATGGTTTGCAAAAATCACTCCAGGCAAATGGCAGGACAGAACCCTGTTTGACTGTTTGTGTGCCGCCTCCCCAGTGTTAGACATTGGAATTCCTGCCATATTGTTGGTGGCGTGTCTTGTGGTTACAAATGAAACTAATTTTTCGCTAGTCCTTTGTTTGGCAGATTTTGATTCTTCGTGTGTACTAGTGGATGCTTATCCTAGGCCTCAGACTACACAGGCATACTATAAAAGAACAGATTCGACATTGCAAACCCTTAGGACTGATCTAATCGCAGATGGCAAGTAGAGTACAGAGATCTGGGTATCTTGAGAGCAAATGAAGACTGATGTAGAGCAGTCCTGGAATGTGGCAAGGGTGGGGGAAACTGGAGATCCCCAAGAAAACCCACAGATCAGTGGCACTGCCCAGCACAACTCCCACGTGCGAAAATACAGGAGCGACCCTGCCGGGAATTGAGCCCGGTTTGCCTTGTTTGAGACAAGTACTCTAGCCGCTACGACAACTGCGGCTCCACAAGAAGCAAGTATCTAGCTGTAAATGACGAGCATCTCTCAAGCTCTCGCACTACTGCCTTAATCTTTCTGCAGGTGTAGGGTCTGAGGAGATTGGCAAAGGAAAAACAAAGTTCACTGGTGGAAAACAGCACACCACTGTCATGCAGTCTCATGATGTCACCACACTGTTTCTTCACCTCTCATTAGATCAACTATCCTGTCTTTGCATAGTGATACAGTCGCTGGCTGGCCATGTCATGAAGCATGCTCTACGTGGGAAGCTGCCCATAGCAAATATCACATTTATTATGGGCCATGCCCATATCACAACAAAGTGCACCACAATAGAACACAATGCAGTTTGTTCCTCCAATATGTGGGATATTAGAGTATCAAGGTTCGCACCTGCTGATACATCAAGACTGAGAGACTGGGTTAGTTGTTCCGTGGAAGTAAAGTAAATGCAACAAGTGTTACTTACCATATTTATTAGTGTTGACACGTACAGATTATACAACTAATATAATATGATTACGACTCATCGCCTAGAGTACGTCTTCCACCACTACAGACGTGAGCAACATGCTGCCTACCCTACAGGCAGCAGGAACTATAAGCGATTACTTCTCACCTGGAGGATACGCAACCCGGCACCCCATTGCCCCCCCCCCACCCCAAACCGCCCTCGCTGAGAGCCAACAAGCTGCCCAGACCTCGAGGAAGGCTGAGCGCCTCCGACGAGGCACGAAGCAGAATCGCTCACCAGAGTATTTCCATGCCAACCAGGCCCGGAGGATGTCACGTCTCCTCCGCGCCGGCAGCCTACAAGCTTCCACTATATAAGTCGGGACGCTGCCACGCTCGGGAGTCTTTTTTCGTATCTTTAGCAAACTCCCACTCTCACACAGCACTAAGGCAGTGCTCAGGATCTTCGGAGAAGTTTGTTACTTTCATGTACTCCCCCCCCCGGTTACTTACTACGTACGTCGATGACCAGTCAACCCGAAGACCAGCGAACACAATCATATGTATTTTAACTTCACTTTTGTCTCCGCAAGACACCTTTTTCTTAGCAGTTTAACTTTAATTAATTTGCATTCGTCTTCAACACCAGCTTTTCCCTTTTTACTTAGAACCAGGTCGCCTACACCTGGAACCGCAGTTACCTTCGGATATCCAAGACTTGGTAGGAGGAAGCACATGTCAAGTGTTTATTGAACCTTCAATAAACACTCATTGTTCTCTACCTTTCTGCTTTCATTTCCAGGGTATTTATTTGCATCATCAGTTGAGGATAGGATACGCTGTGCACGACCGACAGGAACCGCGAGTTTTGTTAAACCGAGTTAGTCTGACTGTGGAGTCCTTTCCAGGTGTGCACACGTCAGTAGACATACATATTAGACGGCTACCTGCTTCTTCCTGGTTACACATCAGCATTAAGTCAGTGCTTGTGGGGGAGAAACAGCGATGCCACAACCACTAGAAACACCTTCATACCGGGAAGCGCGACAGAATCAGGCTGTTTCTCACTATCCGCATTGAGTCAGTGCGCGGTGACCGTAGCCTCAGTCGTGCCGTGCATCCTAGTGTGAACACACAACCAGAAGAGGCTTGGCGGCCAACACGGCTCCACGTCCCTGATCAGCCCGCAAATGTGGGGGATCAGTGGGGACTCTTATCGAGCTCGTGCCGGCAAGTCACTATTGGGTTACACTATTAACCTTCCTGTCTAGGTGCATCGCGTAGACTATAGAACTGTTTAACCTATTCCTCACAGAAGGAGGAATGGTGGAAAACGCAGCGAACAATATCTGGCTCACTCTGCTCTCAGGCCGTGGATAGTATTACCCTATCCTACACAGGAGAGGCAGGTGGAATGGGACAGCGCCGCTGAACTTAGATGACAAGCAGTTGCACCTGCTCTCGTTCTGTTAATTGACTTCCCACCGTGTATCTGCATACATCCTATGTGTCATCCGGTTGTCAAAGGACTCCTGACCGGAATTGAAGTGCGCTTAGGTTGGGACAACCTTATCTTCTGGTCTACCGAAGCACCCCTGTGGAACCTCAGCTCCGGCATAGACCAAATTTGTCACGCCTAAGCCAAACCTACTCCGACTACCACCTCAAGAAGCTGGAGTGAGTAAGTACTAGCCAAAACCCCCCGCCTCATGCCCACTATATAAACTAACTACCCCGCTTTTGGTCTAGCAGACAAAATCCTCAACTAACGTGCCAAGTCAGTCTAATCGGGCACGTGTCAGTGTATTATCCCCCATCACTGTGTAATACCTTGACACATGATGGACTTTGACAGGTATCACGTCACGTTACCAAAGTGACTTTAGTGGGCGCTACGCTAGCCGCACCCTGGAGGCAGGTGTCTCTGGTGATTGAAGTAGGCCTGAACAACAGGACGAAGACCATCTGCGATTTGGGTAGGTGGTTCAAACGTAGCGGGCTCGTACGTTGGCGAAACTGGTATGGAGAGTTTGCAAAGTTCTGCTGCCTGTGTTCGTAGACTGAGATACTCGAACCCGGCAGGGAGACAGTAAAGCTCCAGTGGATATTTTGAGGAAGTCCTTGCCCGTTTTGCCCTCTTATGAACACCACCACTAAAGTTAAAGGGCACGAGGAAAATAATTCTACAATTGAACCTCGCAGAAGTGGAGCAGTTGACATGTAAGTTGTGTAATTTGTGTGCGTAATGTGGCTACCTGCTGCCAATGCCATATCTCACTCTCAAACTCCAGCACCAGGGGTGTGGGGTTAGTCGAGCTGCGTAACAATGGCGACAGTCCCAACACAAGGGTGAGGTTCTGCTAGGGTTGGTCTTCCCAGACCTGGAGAAATACTCCTCTCTGCACTACCAGTGTGCCATGAGAAGAGCAACCTCCAAGTTGACAAGCCGATACTAAGAGGATAGAGTACCTGATGTTGTGGCTCTACCATTCACGACACTAGGTGCAAAGAACGGGTGGCCTCCAACTTTGGTGTGGTGTGTGTCCTAAAGGAAGCTGGTCTCCCCAGACTCAAGGAAATACTCCTCTCTGCACCACTAGTGCACCATGAAAAAAGCAAACCTTAGACTAGCAGTCCAATCCTTAAGGAAGCTGTATCCAAGTGTCATGGCTCTACCGTTTGCTACATGGGTGCAGCGAATGGGTGACCTTCCAAAATGGTATTGTTATTGGTATTAGGTGTTCTGACAGAAAGAATAAAATCCCAGCCACCTGCTGTCTCTCGTACGGGCATGATGTTAACAAGGAGAGGTACTATGACTATGGGAGCGATGTTCATAAGTTGACTAAACTGTGTTTATTGCTTTTAACAGAAAGAAACAGTGATGGTGAATGTAATATCTCCTATCCATGTGAGCTTTCAGAAGTTAACACCCTATGTGAATACAGGTGAAGGTGACCTGCTCCTAGGTTCACAAGGTAGGCAGTAAAGTGGATACGAAAACCACTCAGACTTTAAACTATGCTACAAATGTTGTCCAGAAGGGACCAGTACATGTCTCGGTGTTTGCTGTGACGCAAGACGTGAAGTGAGGGATCTTCGACGCCCGAAGGTGTGATGAAGTCTTGAGGAGCAGATAAGTCTTCGACACCTGAAGGTGCAGTGAAGGAACAAAACAGACGTCAATTGCTTGAAGACTGGTCACGAGCCTGGATGCAGGCCCTTCTATTTATACTGCTCGGTGGTGTGCCTCTTGCTCGCCCAGCATAGGAGGTTGTCCTGGAGAGGGGGTAGCAGCTGCGAAGAGCGTGACATAGATCATCGGCGTGTGAAATCAGTGGCACACTGCTGTACTCGGTTGATCTCAATGCCTGGCTTCGGTGGCTCAGCCGGCGAATAATTATATCTGGCGTTGAGCGTCCATCCTTTACCTTGGGTAGATAAAACAATTCCTGACATCTCGTTGATGGCGGCAGCAAATCAAACTCCGTTAATTAGTACTCCCAGTTTGTTTGCACTGATGAGTAGAAGTTAATTTAATAATGGTTAAAGACATTACGCATCAACCTGCACCACACATTCTGAATATCCTCCCAGAAAAAGATATATTTTTACATATTCAGTTCTAAAATCTTGTGTATCAATGCACACATGTGTTGCACACGCTATACGTAAGTTACAAAACTAATTATGGCAAACAATTGTGATGGGATGTCCATCACAAGTGTTGTAAATGTACTGAGATGCGTCCTCTTTTTAGATAAGCAAAGAACGCATACGGACGTGGGAGTGGTGTCCTGCACGACCATCAGGTGTGGCGGGTTGCGGCCTTACAGGCGTTTCATGCGAACGAGAGCTTTTCACTGTAATTGGTTGTTTGGTTTCGCACCACTCTGAGAATGTTGGTGATAAAGATGGCGTTTGTGTCAAAAAGAGGGCGTTTTAGTAGTAAAGAGTGCACTAAGATCGTATAGGATGCGCTGAGGCACCTTTCTCTTAGCAGGGGGAGAGCGTGAGTGGAGGTTTTCGGTGTATATATTGAGGTGCGCGAACTGTCTCGAGGAGAATTCCTCAGCCTGTGTGCTAGTATTCTTGTGGCGAGGGGAGACCGCCCACAGTAGTAACGAGTAAGGAGTCTACAAGAGAAGAGATAAGTATCCTGCGAATCTTCGGACTTAGAAAAAATTACGATGGCTAGGGCGCAGTGTGGAACTTACAAAAATTATGCGAGGCAACGAGAGTGGGTGATAGTTTTTGGCAGGATGAATCTTGGACTTAGAATATTTCTGGCTTGTGATCTTCAGGACTTGGTTTTTTTTTACCAGTCATAGTTTGGAGATGAATTTTTCAACGAGGCATTTATAATGACTTTGATTCTGGAGGAAGATGTCTGGACTTACATATTTTCGGGGCAGCCAGAATAAATATTTAGTGTGATGAGGAGCCTATGGACTTAGTATTTTCGCGTTTCGTGCAAAGGTTTCTGGCCATATCAGTTTGGCATTTTGAAAAAAATATTTCGTATTCCAGAGTTGAACTGCATTTTTTTTTTCTTGAAGGGTAAGAGTAAAAATTTAGTTTTGGTGTTCGCTTATGAACATTTATTTCTTTGTGGGTCCACTGCGTCGGGTGTCAGGCTTGTGATAAGCGGAAGTTTTGGAGTTTGGCCATGTTAAATGGTTGCGAATTTGAGTCAACATTTTGGAGAAGAGCGCTTGCAGGTTAATGTAGTTTTCTCAGAGTGTTTCCCGAAGATCAAGATATATGAGTTTTGCTGAACGTTAGCTTCTAGACCAGCATTGAACTTAATGATGTTTTTCTCGTCGCAACTTTTAGGAGGGCAGCATAGCTGAAAAACTGGAATAGTTATTGTGGAGAAGAGACTTGGTAAATTAACGAACTGGATTTTGTAATTTGGGGAGGGAGAGCGAATGGAGTGATGGGTGGTTTGTATAGGATTTATGGCACTGTATGGGTGGAAGGAGAGAAAAACCTGAGTGGTAGGGAGAATATCCCTTCTCTTTCTTTCACCAATGTGGTGTGCTTGGTGAGCAGTTAGTGCCAAAGTGGGTAACCTGCACAAAAGTGTCGGTGGGGACAATATCCCTTGCACTCTTTAGCTGGGTGAATGGTGTAGTGTTGGGTCAAAGTGGGTAACCTGCACAAAAGTGTCGGTGGGGACAATATCCCTTGCACTCTTTAGCTGGGTGAATGGTGTAGTGTTGGGTCGAAGTGGGCAACCTGCACAAAAGTGTCGGTGGGGACAATATCCCTTGCACTCTTTAGCTGGGTGAATGGTGTAGTGTTGGGTCAAAGTGGGCAACCTGCACAAAAGTGTCGGTGGGGACAATATCCCTTGCACTCTTTAGCTGGGTGAATAGTGTAGTGTTGGGTCAAAGTGGGCAACCTGCACAAAAGTGTCGGTGGGGACAATATCCCTTGCACTCTTTAGCTGGGTGAATGGTGTAGTGTTGGGTCAAAGTGGGCAACCTGCACAAAAGTGTCGGTGGGGACAATATCCCTTGCACTCTTTAGCTGGGTGAATGGTGTAGTGTTGGGTCAAAGTGGGCAACCTGCACAAAAGTGTCGGTGGGGACAATATCCCTTGCACTCTTTAGCTGGGTGAATGGTGTAGTGTTGGGTCGAAGTGGGCAACCTGCAATAAATTGTTGGTGGGGACAATATCCCCTGCTTTCTTTGGTCATGTGGAGAGTGTGAGTTGAGAAAAGATTCTAGGACAAGCCGTCACGCAAGTGTTCAGTGGGGAGAGTAACCCCAGCCTGATGAATCTAGAGGTTGATGAATATTGGAGAGCGATATGGAATGTTTTTATATGAATATAAATGGTATTGTTCCAGAGTGTTCAAGGGCAGAAATGAGTGATAAAAGCAGGGAATTCACCAAGAGACCAGTACCTCAATGGGGCAGTTTCCTTATATTTTACATGAGTGTGGTTTGAAATGAAATTTTTATTGTAATCACCCTGCAAGGTAAGGAAAGTGGGAGGAACTATTTTAATTGTGTTATTGTTATTTCTAATGTATCCTTTGGGTAGAAGCAAAGTGGGTTTGTATGAGCACCCGAGGAAATTGGTAATACAAAGGAGTTTTTTTAGCAAAGTTTGTAAATTTTTTTTTGAGAGATAATTCAAAGGAGCCATTTTAGGTTTTCATTGGTGGTCCTCTTTACAGAATGTGATTAGGAAAAACTCCAGATATAGGGAGTTTAAGTCAAAATAAATATTGTAGGATTTCTAGTAGTGTAAAGGAGATTCAAGTAGGTTTAAAGAAAAGTATTTTTGTGTTAGTACAATCAAGGTATATGGTTTTGAGTTCCATGTTAAATTCAGTGTTTTAATTCAATGTTATGCTTGTTTTAATTGCTTTAAAATTCAAGTATGTAAATCCTGCAAGGTTATGGCAGGTTGAGTGTGATTCAAGCAGAGTTTACAGTTGTTCTGTGTTTCATAGACTTTTAAAGAGATTTTTATATTCAATGCCCAAGGTGCTGGAATTTGAGTTGACGGGGCATTTTAATGATTCTAGAAGTGCATCTAAAATGGCGAGTTTGAGAATTGTCGAATATATTGGAGAAAATATTGTAAAAATAAAAGAGTTAATAGTAAATGTTATTAAACCGAATTTTAAAGGAATTACTTGGTAGTAGTAGTTCCCTCCTCTCCAGAAAGAGTGTGTACACAAGGTATACAGGTGAATTATCAACAAATATGCCATAATTTTGCTGACACAATTTAGTTAACCCTTCCTGTCCTGATTTCTTGAGACTAGGTAGAAAGGAGGGTTGGGTAGTTCAAATTGTGTCCCAGGAACTGCGACGACTGGGCCACACGCTATACCATATTTATTCTAAATAAACAGCCCCAATTTAAAAAAAATCACATTCTTGAAAATAGGGAAGGCTGCTATGTGTGATTTTGGCTGTTTTGCCAAACAGCAACATGCACTACTGCCTGTCAGGCAAACAGAGAGAGCAATAACACAACTAGAAACTGTCAGTCAACAGGTATAGTAGAGCGTGACACAAATAGACGAGAAAATTAAACATTAAAAGGCCACATATCTGATGGCATGTCACACCTTCAGTATAAATATGCATAGATATGATAAACATGTCATTATTTTTCTAGTGCAATTATGATTTAAACAGTTAACTTGTCTGTGAAACACAGTAACAACTCAAACAAAAAAAAACAAATGTGTAATACTGCTTGTCTGCCCGCCGGGTTGGCTGCGCACTTGTGGGCTAGCTGCGGCTGCGCACTTTCATGATAGCTACTATCACCGTGTAAACACGCCTTATATTTAGTAGGCCTATGGGGCGCCATAATTAGAGTAAATTTACACCCAACCTCTTTCTGTTTACAGATATTATGTAGAGGATATATATTGTGTACATCCTCAAAACACTCTTAATAATGTTTTTCTGCTATTCATATATCTTCACTTGTGGGTTATTACAGACATTTCTCTAACTACTATAGGGGCCGCGGTGGCAGAGCATGCCCGCCTCCCATCTAGGCGAACTGGGTTAACTTCCTGGTCGGGCCACTCCCACATTTTCACATGTGGGAATTGTTTCCTCTGCTTTCACTCCGGCGCTGCTCCATACTCACTGAAAGCTACACTCACATTTCACCTCCCTAGGCAAACATCTGGTTTTTTTCTGACAATCTCACTTGTCCGAAACCATCCTGGCCACAGCCATGAGCTATTGTAATGAGTGCAAAACACTCTATATTCTGACAAACACTACTACTTTGAGAGCATTATTTCTCTAAAAAACATAGTCTCTGTGTAAAACCTGCACCTCTACTTTTCAAGTTTGTTTCTAAGAATAAATGTGCAGGTGTTACATGAGTAAATACTCTATTCTCTTAGAACACCAGAGGTAGTTAATAATAACACCTGGATAACAGGGGTGTCACTTCTTTCTTATTTGAAAGTTCCCTGAAATTTCCCTAATTTCCAAATAAAAGTAATATTTTTTCCCTAAACTTTTAAGATACTATTCTATTAAAATGACTCCTTTATATTGCAGTACAGTTATAATATCAAAATAACTACTCTCATTTAACCATGTAAGGCAATTGAATAAAAAACACTACGGATTGCACATAAAAATTTAAAATTTCATTCACTTTTATCAAATTATTATTTTACACAATTTTAGTAATATACACAAAATTAAAGCCTTGTTTGACTACAAACTTTGTAAACACACACTACACTGCAATTATATTTATTAATGATAAAAATAATTATATAATTTAAAAATTTTTATAATCCGATCAAGATGGCTAGAACATACTATATAACCTGGTTGCAAGCAATGGCACAAGCCAATTATGTAACAAAATGGCAGCTGGGCGCCATACCAAAGTAACTACATAAAAGGCCCTTATATAATTGAAAACTTTAACATTTGACTTTACCATTTGACTTTACGTTTGCTTTCCAACATGTTGTTTCTTATGGAGATTGACACAATTGAACTGTCATAGGTAAAGTCAAGCTCTCTTGACTTTACGATTTTGAAAAGTTGAAATTTAAAGTCAAAGCCAAGCAGCCATTTTGCCGAGAATCTAACAAAGGTTATGTAGAAAGTGTGTTATTTTATTGCAGTACGATTTTAATCGCGGTATATTAAACAAAGTTCGTCTTAAATTAAATAAATGGCAAACAAATATAATGTGAAGAGGAAATATACGAATTTACATATTTTAATAAAGTAAACAAATGAGTATTTGTTTTAAAATAAACTCCTAAAATAAATTTTAAGACAGTTTTTAAAAAAGATACGTAAAATGCATTCCTGGGTAATAATCATATTTATTTTCATAACATGATACACATTTTTACGAAGCTTGCAGAACCGATGTTCAATTGTCTAAACTCTGACTTTACCATTCTATTGTGTATTGGTGCTTTTGTCAGAGGAAAGGAAATGTAAAGTCAAATGCTAAAGTTTTCTATTGTGTAAGAAACTAAAGCTTGAACTGACACACACCAGAAAACCACATATGTACGTAGTGTATTATTCAAAAAATTAATTTTTTGTATTGGATACACATTCTGTTTTCATAGGTGCATGATTAATGATAATACAGCCAGGTATAGTGTACATACAACACAACTCCCTACCATTTCCCAGGTTTTCCAGATGAGCGTCAACCATGGGATAATCACTCAAGTACACAGCATCTGGTGGCAATTCCTAAACGACACACGAATGCCAGTAAACAGTTCAACGTACCCTGTGAGGCATGAGCAGCTTCTGTATATCCTGTATGGGGACATCTGTTCCTGCAACTCCTAGCAGGTTGGCAATCTTGCTCTGAAAGTCAGCACACGACAAGCATATAATACTGTGTGCTTAAGAAGTGTACAAAAATTGTATGAACTGTATTCCAGAAATTATCAAGTATTATAGAAAAAAATTCATTCTCATAAATTGGCAGAATACAATAAATTACTCAAATTATGTTTACAAATATAAGCAATAATAGGCTAACTAAATGCATTCTCAGTAAAAATCAAGTTGAGATATTGGCATACCTACAGTTAAGCTGTCTACGTATCAAAACGACTATCAGTAACGTACATGAAAGGAAGCACTAAGAAATAGCGAACTGCTGAGTAGCTTTACTGACAAAACATGATTGGTCTCTGTTAGATGAGAGACTTCCACTAGTTGCTACATTAGTAAAGTCCAGGCAAGTGTGGATTTCTGAAGAAAAGGTAACTTGCTCAAAACGTTTCCAGTGACAATAGAGATTACCAAATTGCCATTACATTTTAATTTTGTGAACTGACTTATTTTATAGTCATTAATTAACACTACTTTGAGAAAAAAAACAGCATACACAGACAAATATTTTTGTAGAAAAATGTGACTAAAAAAACTACAAGCTACACCAACAGTGGAAAGAGAAGTTTGGTAATATCAAGGAATTACATTTTTAAAAAGTTACAAGTATTTTTTAATGTGTTTTCAGCAAGCTATTTCTTACGAGCAACTTCAACATTATAGCAAGCTACAAAAATCAAGTCTCGTTAAGTAATGCCTCATAAGGAAAATATGTGCAGTACTTTGTCTTTCAAAACTAGGTACCAATTTTGACCATCTCTTCAAAGATTTGTAAACAACAAGAAAAATAAAGGCATACTTCCAGTGAGCTACCTTGTGCTGAAAAGTTGTAATGACTTATTATGATAAATCCACTTTTAACTGCATAGGCTAACAAATTCACAAATAAAAATATTTCTGTATAACCTATGATTACAGCACACCCTTTTTATATTATGTCTTTTGTTTCTCCTTACAGTCCAAAGCAGAAAAGCTAAGTTACAGATAAAATATACAAGAGTCACAGTACTGAAAAATGAGAAATGATATGTAAAAAAGAAAAGTAAAAATCTGAATCAGAGTAATTATAATTTCAAATTTTACAACAGTCAACTGATACAAGGACGGAACCTGCCAAAACTATTACTGTGAAAACAAAGAGACATCACATTATGCACGATCACATTTACAACTGTAAACACAGCAAACACTGCAAGTTGAAAATGCGGCATTAAACAGAACATTTACCAAATAAATTCTTGGTTTTACCTTCGGTACTGGAGAGGAAGGATACATTTTCAAGAAACAAATACTTTCAACGATTTACGTTTGCTCATCATCTACAGAAGTAGACACACGAGCTGATAGCTGATATTGAGATGGAAAGTTTTGAGCCAATGCGTAGAGGCATTCCTTATGACACATCTCTTGTGGACTGTGTATAAGGCACGGCTAAAACTCATCTAATACACAGCAAAGAGCATAAGAGCATAGACATAACGTAAGACTGTACTAGCCTAGTAACACACACAACACCATACATGATATATGCAACATTCTTTCAGTCCAAATAATACCCATGCAGGGTTAAGAAACTAGGGCTATCTACTCTAATGATATAGCGTACTAGAGTCAAGATTAAAGATGGATTTTTTTGGACACTAGTGTGAAAGTTAAGTACCACAAAATTAGGAACAAAAAATAAGAAACTATTTTAACAGATGATGAAATATGTTAAAGCCATTAATTTGCCAAAAAATGTAACTAGGGCCAGCAGACATTAAATGTTACAAGTATTTAATTGACAGAAGATGAATTTCTACAAGAGTTTCAGGTTTGCAAGAAACACTTAATAGTTAATCGAGAACATATTTTTTAAGTTGCCATCTTTAAAGGAAATGTCAATCTGTAAGCCCAAATTTAATAAAATATTAGCACAAATGTTATATTTTGAATAATTATTTTGGGTGTTATTTGACTGTTTTTTACCAACACAATTTTTTAAACTAAGATTTAAAACTGTAATTATTAACATGTTATACTTTAATACTTTTAAGAACCGATATAAAAGTGTTTTATTACAGCAATGTCTGCTGGTTTCTAAAAAAAAAAATTTTTTTTTTTACATTAAATTGTAAGGTATTGCTTTATTTGTTTTAACTCCTGTTTCTTACTACAACACAAAGTGGATTATGACTGGAGATTTTTTCAAAACTTATTACACATGCAGTAAAAATTCAGACTTATGAGGAGTTTACATTAAATAAATTACTTCGAAATTGAGTTTTTTTAAGACAGTAAATTTATGAACAGTTCACGAGCAAAACCTTACAAAACATGTAAAAAAAACACTAACAGTTTCAGTTTTAATGGCAGGATGTCTAAATTTTGTCTACATGTTCTCCAGCATATGTAAAATACCTTTGTTGAAGATACTATTTCATTCACTGATGACTAAATATTTAGCAGTTCTGTACGAAGTCTAATGACTGTACTAGTTTATTATCCACAAGCTGTGGTTACAAATATGCTCGTCCAACTACATTACAGTATGGCACAAAGTACCCTAACCACTGAGTAATACAGCAAGAGTTTGCTACAAAAAAATAACTGTGTGTGAAAAATGTTTCATTCTACCTCTCTTATATATTCTTTCCAAATGGCCTCATTAATCAGAATCCGTTCGGTGAGGTTCTGTAGAGAGGAGAATCTACATGATAGCAACACAGTCGTAACCGTAACACATACATAAAATTTACATATTCACTTTCTTAAAGATCTAACATGTAACCCTGTTAAACAAAAACGCTTAATATAAACATAGTAAAATATCACTTCAATTACAATTAAATATCAATTCAAAATATTTCTGTAAAGATACATTCAAAACTTACAGTAGGTACTTTACTTCATAAGTTTCCAAAAATAGTTTTCTGTCACCACTTTAAAGTATTACTGAACAAGGCTGCCAAACTTCAAGTGTCTTACCGCGTTCTCCCGCCGGTCAAATACAGGCATGGAAACAGATGTCATAAGCTGGTATCTACCCAGTTCACTTGAGCTGTCGTCAATCTGAAGGAACAGAAACAGCCCACAATCAAGTCAGTCGTCTTGAAAATAAAGTCAGCCTATTCCAAGTTGCCAATGAAATGATAAATTAATAGAGAAATTCTTGACAATGGTGTCAGATGAGTGCACTGACCTTGCAAACATCCAAACTTTGTTACCCTTGAAAAAAACTTTCAACATTAATTTTTTTTCACAGAAAAGTCTTAGAGAAGATTTTGTGGTTTTACTTTTAACTTCATTTCATTTACAAAAATTGTTAATTTTGCTGTTATTGTTTCTAATTTTGTAAAAGCGCTATATAATAAACAAAAATGCATATTTAAACTCACATTCTTATAAAATTTGTAATAGCATTTGAAAAATTTAATAACAAAAAAAAAAGCATATCATTTAAAATAAAATAAAGACATAAATGCTTTGCAGCTGTTAAACAGATTTTTCTGGTAAACATGTTGAAGTTTCTAGACAAAATCTATTCCCTTGGATCGGGATCTTAATGAGATATTCTGAATATAATTTTTTAGAAGAAATAGATAAAAGGACAGGAATTCAAGTACTAACCGCATAGTATTTGTCAATAGGCCTACACACACAAAGGACGGCACATTTGTGCCGTTCCGCTGGCTAAGCCAGCTTCATCAGGTGGCGAGTTGTAGGACGCTGCAGTATGGTGGAAGGGCGCTGTTAGCAGTGAACCTACAGGCCAGGTGGCGAACTAGGGTGGGGCGAGAAAATTGAAAAATTGCCAATATATCTAATGAGTGTGGTTACAAGTTGTAATTATCTTATGTTGAGGCCTAGCAGCTGCCTGGATTTAATTATAAGTTGGTGAGCTAATTCCCAGCGTCTGAGTTCTGAGCAACTGCTTGGAGGTGGTAGGACTCTCACAACTCCGGTACTGTAGCAGGAATCAAAATCTTTGTTGTGTGATGCTGCATGTGCTGCAACTGGTTTGTCTTGTCGGTTATTGATGTTGCCAGCTATGGCTTGTTTGGTGTCTGCTCTGTGGTCATTAATTCTCTGCCTGAGTGTGTTAGTGATGAGGCCGATGTATTATGCATTACAATGTTGGCACTGTAGCTGATAAATCAGACTTTCTGTTCCACAATTGTAGTTGCCTTGGATGGATATATGCAGCTATTGAGTCTGCTACTGAAAGAAGTTGAGAGTTGGTGTATCGCACAGGTGCCCCAGCATGAGCTATTGCATGGGTGAGATCCTATGGTGGTGATAGTTTGGTTGGTATTTGTGGTGGGCTGTAGCTTTGGACGAACCAGCTTGTTGTAGAGGTTAGGTGGTCTTTTAAAGACCAATCTGGATGATTTGGAGACCAGGTCTTGTGTCTGTGGTGAGTAACCCAGAATTTTGTATCCAAAGTGGAGAATGTTTCAGAGTTTACTTAGACCTTCATGATATGAGGCTGACCTTGGTTTGTGTTCCAGTATTTGAGATGGCTTGCTGTATCTGCTTGTGTACGAGGTGCTTGGGGTAGCCCCTGTCGAGGAATACTCTCGCTATTTGTTCACACTGTTTGTTGAGATCACTGTTGGTGGAGCAGATACGTTTAGCCCTTGTGGCGAGACTGTAGGGTAGAGATTTTTTTTGGCATGATATGGGTGGTAGCTGTTGAATTGTAAGTACTGGAGGTTGTTGGTGGGTTTTGTGTGTACAGCAGTTTGAATAGTGTCATTATGGAGAGAGTTCAACATCCAGGAATATGGTATGTGTTGACCAGGTGAACTTGAGTGAACTGTATGCGTTTAAATTGTTTGGAAAGTGAATTACGCTGTGTTCAGTGAAAATCCATATCATGAAGATGTCGTCAATGAAATCCATCCAGCAGTGTGGTTGGGTTGGTTCGTCACTGAGGAAGTTTTATTCTAACCTACCCATGAACAAATTGTCACAGGATAGGGCCATACATGTACCCACTGCTGTGCCGTTTACCTGAAGGTAATGTGTATCTTGACATCTGAAGTTGTTGTTGCTAAGGGTTAACTTGGCAAGCTCAATAAGAAATGCTGTAGGTTTGCTCTGTGGGGTCTTTACTTGAGGTAATATTCTATAGCCGACGGTCAGCAAAATGTTTGCCATTGTGCACCTGCGTGGAAAATGTGTTGTCCTTCTTTGGGTGTGTGTGTATGCCTGTCGACGAGTACTACGCTGTGAGTACTTCAATTCCTGTCGTTTTATGTATTTTTGGTAGCCTAGCGGTCTACTTGCCACCTCAACATATTTTAGAATAAATAATTTAAGTTTTATTAACAAAATAGAGTATTTTTGCTCATTTAATTTACCTAATGTTGTGTCGTTACTTAAATATTGGTGTTATGCAGTGTATTATCATGCATTTTGTTGTTATTTGGGTTTTTATCACTATTCACCATATAATCTTGTCGTATGTTTATCGTCTGCACGTACTGGAAAACTGAATCAATAAAGAGATACCAATGACAATTTATTACACAGTTTGGTCTCCAGCAACCACCTGCAATATGGCCACTGGCTTTCATACTTGACATCTTCTCGAGGGGGTGGCGTGTCATCGCTTACTGACCGTGGTGATGAAAAGTTACACTTGTTCAGACCCCGTCCGGTGCGCCTGGGACATTACGCACAGATGAATCAAAGTCGTTGCAACTTGGATCAGTGAGCATCACATGTCAATATGTTAATTACATTGTAAACAAGAGACAGAAAACATAACTGCTCACAGAACGATGCTCAAGGATAGTCACAAACACACAAAAAAAAGTTGGTTGAACAAATTTACCACACAGATGTGTTATTGTGACATTAAGCTTCACCAGGCGGTGAGTGGTGACACAATGCATCTTTTGAACAGTGGTTGGCAAACCTATGGTGAGACAGGAAATTTTAAATATGGTGGTGGGGTTATCTTATGTCTAAGACAGGTGTCTGGATTTGGTGATATATTGGTGGGCCAGTTCCCAGCATCACAGTTCTGCACTGTTGTTATTAGAGAGAGGTCGGGCCCTTGCCACCCTGGTTGTGGAACAGGAGTCAAAGTTCTGGTTGTGAGATGCTGCTAGTGCTGCAAATGGCTTCCCTTGTAAATTTACATCTTCCCCAGCCATGGCTTGTTTGTTGTCTGGTCTATGGCCATTCATTCATTCTCTGTCTGAGAGTGTTGGTAGTAAAACCAATGTACTCTGCAGTGCAGTGAATACATTGTAGCTGGTAGATAAGATTTTATGTTGCACAGTTGTAGCTGCCCTGGATAGAATAAGGCTGATTGGTTAGCTTGCTGTTGCAGGTGGAAGACTGGTGTATAGCACAAAAGCTACAGCATGGGATATTGCCAAGATATGACCCCTGGCAGGGTCTCCCCTGCTAGTACATTTGTACTAGATATAGTACTATTAAAATATTCTAGTAACCTAGTAATATTTTTTTATAATCTAGTACTTTTTTTACATTCAGTATATAAGCTCTAAAATTTGAAATTTTAATCACTATAAACATAGCGAAATTGAATTTGAATGGCACATTGAAGAGAATGAACATGTTTTTGTAGATTAGTAAGTAAGGTTAGTAAGTTTTTTGTTGTTGAAGTTGGTAATATTATGATGCATGACGTCTTTTATTGATATAAATAAATGACTACTACTCAGTAGTGCAACTATACCACTACCAGTTGTCAATGGAGTTGAGTCACCGTCTACAAGATTGTTGTATCTACCGGGTCGGGGCAGACATCCCAATAATGGAGTTTATTTTCACCTGATGAGCCACCGGGACCATGCAAGAGGTTCGGGGCTAGTACAGCAGTGTGCTGTGGGATGCCGCCACAAGTATGATGCCTAGATCCCACAACTCTTCACTACGCCATTCGCACCGAGGATTTAGGTGCTGCGCTTGCACCTGCCAACACCCTCTCCAGATGCCCTATGCCAGTGAAGGAAGGGATGGCTGAGGAGTATATAAGACGATGCACCCCGGCCTCTGGATCGTCAGTTCTGCTTCAGTTCTCGGTCTCCTCTCCTGGGTTTTCATCGCACAAGCAATTGGTGCCGAGGTCTGCACCTGTCCAGTTTACTTCACCGCTACCTCACGGGGTCAAAGATCCTCTCTAACCTTTGACTGAGGAAGAACCAACTGCGTCATCAACTCAGCACACTGAGATACGTTCGGTCCCTTATGGACAACCAGAGAGTAGAGCTCACCCACAGGAGTAAACTCTTTTCACACACACCAGTAACTACCTACTCCAATAGCTTTGCACAGGATGCCTTCCCCTGTTTTACGTTAGGGTGTTTACCTTCCGCCAAGCCCGAGTTGATAGGAAATAGTACTTCCACCATCTTTGTTTATTTTCCTCTACTGTAAATTAAACATTGATCTTACCTAACTTCTCGAGTATCACTCCGACTTCCTACCTCTTGTTATCATCAGATCTGATGGAGACAGCAGAAGACCGGGTTTGCTCTTTCTGAGTCTACAATGACAACAGACCAAATCATCCTTGTAAGGCCACCCATTCTCTGCCCCGTACAGCTATGATACTAGGATACTGTCTCCGGGAAGGAGACTTGCCAGCTTGAAGTCACCCCCCCCCCCCCTTCACCACACAATTAGAGGTGCAAAGGGAACTTCTTCGGGCTTGGGGAGACCGGTAACCTTGGGACACTGGCCTCACCAATATTGGAAGGTCACCCGTTCCTTGCACCCAGGTGGGAGGAACGGTAGAGCCATGACACTAGGTACACTACTGGTGGAATCGGCTTGCCGGCTGGGGTAAACTCCTCTCATCGCACACCTCGCAGTACCGAGTGGGGTTTACACTCCAGTGCAGGGGATACCAACCCCATTGAGACAACACCATGCAGTTCCTGCAACCAACACTTTGCAGCTTGAGACTCCCACACCTCCGGTGGGGAAGTCAAGCGTGAGGTGCGGTGTTGGCAGTAGCAATTGGCACCTGCACGTCCACTCTAACACGTCGACTGCCTAACTCCTACAGACCCAATCTTAGTTTAGAGCCAGATGCCTTATACCCATAGAGGTGGTGTTCAGAAGAAGGTTAAGAAGTTGAAGGTTATCTCTAAGGATCCACAAGGGCTTAGCATCCTTTGCAACGGGTTCGGGCTACCGAGTCCATGTGAACCAGCTCCTTTGCTGTGACAACTCACAATACCAATAGCAACCGTCACTCCTACAGCATCGTTCGAGCCACCCACCCATGTAGCGAAAGGATACCATCCAGTTGTACAGGAGATCCTGTTCGGCGAGAGGTCCACTTACACTCCGACTGTACCTAGCGGCTCGATGGCCATAGTAAATCCTAGCGCCCCACACGCACAACCCACGCTTTAGTCAAGTGCAACCAGGGCCGAGGGAACCACACTAGCAAAATAACCCACGAACCAGACATGCCGTCACACTAGTTTGAACTCCGACCCACACCCTAAGAATGCACCACACAGAGTAGTATTGCCAGAGCCGGACTTTGTACCAAGCCGGCGACCTACTAGGCCAGTACTTTACTCCGGTCAGGCACCAGTGCCAAGAGATGACTAGTCATCCAAAGACACAACTCGCCTAACCTCGAACAAGTCGCCCACGGACACGGGCAGCCAATCAGCTGGGTCTGTCATGTGTCAACAAGAACAGTAGTCCTCAAGTCTCTTTGTTATCACAGTTGGCCATACTGATAAGGGAGTTCCCAGTTTATCTGTACTGCACACAGCGGAGTGTTAGTGCCAGTGAACGCTGCTCAAGTTCACTTTCACTTCACTGTTTGTGTGTGTTGTGTGTTTTGTTTCACAGCTCGAGACTATGTGTTCAGTTGTTCACTGAGTCCGTGTGTTTTAACACCATTTGAAATGTTCAGCGGTTATCTTAGACATCTTCCTCTGCTTTGATACTTCCTGTACCACTTGCAAGTAGTCCATGAATTAGTGCAGTGTGATTTTTTTCAACATGGAAAAGTGTAAACAAAAATTTTTTTTCAGTTCCGGTTCAATGGTGATAGGCCTCAGTACAAGAGTGAAGACAGCAAATTGTCTCAACCAGAACAACCTACTACTTCAAACACAGAAGATTTTATGCCTCAGGTCCAGGGCCATGACAGATGTGACACCAAAAGATCAGCGAGTGTAGAAAGTGACGATTCTGAAGATAGTGACAATTATACTACAAAGATAAGTATACTACAAACTAAGTATAATAGGTACCTCTAAAAATATAATAACAAGTGGTAATGAATGTTATAAACAAAAGTTCAAACGGGAATGGTGTGACGACCCAATGCTTATCTCGTGGATTCTCCCAAGTAAAAGTCACAGTTACACAGCTCATTGCCGTTTCTGCAAAATTGATCTTAACTGCAGCAAAACCCTTATGCTTAGGCATGCAAATAAATCCAAATATATTGAAAATGTAAAAAGTAAAAAGAAAACTTTAGGCATTGATTTTATGTTGAAGTCTGAATCTAAAAAACTAAGGTAATCAAAGCCAAATTAAGACTGTGTGCTTACATAGCTGAGCACAATTTGCTCATGGGTATCAAAGTGTGCTCACGTCCCTCATCTATAGCTCGTTTGCTCGGCCACGCACCTCGGCACCACCCCAGCAGACATCCGCACTCTACTAGTGCTCCGAGTGCAACAGTGTGTGTGTGGGGGGGGGGGGGAGGGGGGTTGCAAGTGGGGAGTGAGCAGTGCCACGAGTGGGCACGTTAGTACAGAGTAGCGGCAGACACCACTATCGCCCTAAGCAAAGGGCAGTGCACAATTTGTATCGTTCCTAGCAGGCATATTCAAGATTACTCTATAAATAAAACTCGCAGCTAGAAGAACAAAGCTGTATTTATTAATTCCGTAATAAACACAGTGACTCGTGCTAACTCCTACCAAGCAGACGGGATGCTGGAAGTAACCTAGGCAGTCCAGATGTGGGTGATCTGGTCCTAGGTAATTCTGGAAATATAACGAACTGGCTGTTAAATCTAAATACTATGAGAAACTAACTAGTTAAGGGATGTCTACAAACGACAGAGAAGTTAAAGTCCACTGCTCTAGCAGCAGGGTATGTTAACTTTCAATGCTACTGCAGAAGAAGCTTCTGGTAACTGGTAGGTATTGGCGTCACTGAAGCCTCTGGTCGCTATTGCTGCAGGAGCCTCTGGTAATGGCAATGGTAGAAGCTACTGGTGGTTGTCAAAGACTGTTGTCATCAATGGGAGCAGTCTCTGGTAAGCTTGCTGAAAACTTGGAGATTGTCGGAGGCCCAAGCACTGCAAGTAGTGGAGCAAGCTCGAAGATCTGAAAGAATAACTCATGAGCCCTGCCGTGCACGGACTTATATAGTCTGAAGGACAGGTGTGACAGCGGAATGCGGGGGGGGGGGGAGGTGTCCCTCTGGTGCGAGGCCGGAGTGGGAGTAGCAACCCTTTAGTCATCTCTCGGCTTTGTGAATGTTCGGTGGCGCTCGGTCATGCCCTGAGGCAGCTGACAGCTTGTAGGCTGTCAGCGCGGGGGAGAGGAGGGCAACGTGTCCGCTGGCTTGCGCAACCTCTATATCCACGTGTTTGGGTGCCCTTCAGGATTAAGGAACGTCCGTGTACAGGTTGGCGGGGTTCGACTCTCACGTCGGTTGAAGTAGATATACTTGACGTAATGTGGGATGAGTCATAATCATATTTAGTAGTATGATAAAGCAGCACGCATCAATAGAAAACATCACATGATTCAGAAACTCCAGGATATTCAGGACAAATTGATTGTTTGATTTCAAAAAAGGCTTCTCTCAAATAAAATTAGCAAATGAATCTATGCAATTTGTCATGTTTTCAACTCATTTTGGTGTATATAAGTATACAAGCATGCCTTACGGCTTGGCAGCAGCTCCTGAAGAATTTCAGGCGGAGGTTGATAACAACTTTGGTGACATCTCTAACTGTATATCATACATTGATGATTTGATCTGCTGTGGGGAACGTGAAGTCAGTTCTAGAACGGGCCAGGAAATTAGGAGTTAAATTTAACTCCAGTAAAGTGCAGTATAAACAAAGTGAAGCAAAATATGTAGGTCATGTATTTTCTGAAAGAGGAACGAGCATTGACCCTGAAAGGACCAGAGCTTCGAGAGAAATTCTACCTCCCAAAAACCTGAAAGAACTGCAGAGTATCTTAGGCATGTGTAATTATGTAAGAGAATTTATACAAAACATTTCAGAAATTGAGCAGCCCTTGCAGAATCTAAGGAAATCAGGTGTGATGTGGCAATGGTTGCCAGCTCATGACCTAGCACTACAGAAGTTAAAAGACTTGGTGTCCTGGGCACCTTGCCTAAGGAGTTTCAATGCCTCATTACCAATAATCTTGCAGTGTGATGCATCACAATCAGGTATTGGTGCATATTTGCTGCAAGAGGGGCAACCAGTCGCATTTGCTTCTAGGAAGCTAACAGAAAATTAATGTAATTGGGCTCAGGTAGAAAAGGAACTGTTAGCTATAGTTTATGGGGTAACCAAGTACACACTGACCATAAACCCTTGGTCCCTCTGATGAAAAAATCTTTAGGGAATGTGGCATCCACTCATCTTAAAAGACTTTGGTTAAAACTTTTTCCATATGACCTAACTGTATCACACTTACCGGGGAAAGAGATTCACATCGCTGATTTTTTGTCTCATTCCTACCTCAAGGATCAGGTGGCTGATGATACATAAATGGATCAAATGGTGCACAGTGTCTCCAAACATCTCGCAATCACTCCAAGTAGAAGAGTACAATTTTAAAAAGAAACTAGCACAGACACAGAACTCACGCTGTTAAAGACAGAGACATAAAAAACGGGAAAACCCAAGCGTTCACGTATGTCAAGCAACATAAATCTTGTGAAAAATATGCACCCAGGAACAAGAAACACGAGTAACATTCAAGAGACATTCCCAAACTCCCATATGAACGTGTATCTGCTGATATTTTAGCTTTTGGGGGTAACAATTTTTTGATAATCACTGATGCTTGCTCCAAATGGGTTGGCACTGTTCTATTACAAGGAAAAAATGTGGAGAGTGTAATAGACGCTTGCAAGGCAGTTTTTTTCAGTGCATGGTGACCCACAAATATTGGTCTCAGATAATATTCCATTCAATTCCAGGGAATATAAGAATTTTGCAAAGGATAGATTTGAATTTCAGTTCAGCAGCCCAAGATATGCGTAAAGCAATGGCTTGGCGGAAAAAGGTGTGTACATTGCCAAACAGCTTCTATGAAAATGTTGGGAAACAGATACTGACTATAGGGAGGCTTTGCGATAATATGGTAACACTGCTACACCAGGGATTGGAGTTTCTCCATCTCAACTATTAAACAGCGGATTAGTTCGTAGAGGGCTACCATTTTCGATGAACAAACTCAAATCAAGGGTACAAGAGGGTGTTCATGAATAGTTAAAACACAGAGAGAAGTAAACAAGACAATGGTACAATCGAACATCAGACAGGAAGTATATTGCATTCAAAAGTGGGCAGAATGTAGTAGAGAGGACTAGTCATGACAAGTATCGGAAGCCAGTAGTAATCTTAGTCAAACATAAAATGCCTAGGTCTTACTCGGTCTAAAACTACAGGGGGAATGTCATTAGATGAACATCTAAGGATTTAATACCTTCATATAACCATCATGCTCCTGTCAAAAATTATAGTGACCTTGCAACAGTCTCAGGGGAAATTAATATGAAGGTAGAAGGAGACAGAGATTCAAGTGAAAAAACTATTAGCACAATGCAGGATGCTGTAGAAAGAGAGACAGAAGTACTAATTGAGGACAAGGAGAACTAGCTAGGATGAAGTGAAAGCAACATACATGTTCGACAACGTAAGAGGGTTGGGAAGGCTGTAAATGTCGAACAGGCTGAGACAGAATTGCATTCTTCTCGCACACGACCCCTCAGAAAGTTAAGTAAGATGCCAGTACGTACAGATGGTGTACCTGAATAAATAGTTAGGCCTATTAGGTATATTGTATACATTGATATTTCATAAATATTGTATATACTCAAGTAAACATGAGAGTTACTGACAACTTATGACTATTTTTTTTCTTCTACTTGTTACTGATTCTGTTCTACTTTGTAATTTCTGAGATGATTACATAGTTGGTATTTCTTTCATGGCTATGAATGCATTCTGGGAATTGCTAGATTCAAGATCTAAATATTCTTTACGTCAGTTCTAATATGTTTTTATATGTCATGAAAACAACAGCACAACCATTAATCTGTGAAAAGGGAAAGATGATATGATGATGTATGTGATGTAAGGTATTTATGTAGGCCTATAGGATATGTACACCAGTCAGGTTGGCAACATGTGTGATGATGTGAGGTATGTGATGTAAGGTATTTATGTAGGTCTATACGATATGTACGCCAGTCAGGTTGGCAACATGTGTTGGTTATGTATTGGATGTTGTAAAAAGATGGATGGTAAAAACTATCTGAATAAACGTCTTGTTACAAATACAAGTGTCACATGTCATTATCTATGTATTTATTATCTACATATATTTTCATGTGCACCATTCATGTGACATCATGTATCATGTTAAGTATTAAAAATAATTTGTGGGTTTTTAATATGCATATTTTTAAATATAATGTAATCAAATTCAGTTTTCATGCGCAACATCAGAAATAAAGAATATCCATTGCGCCGAGTAACCTCACTTTTTAATATCAGAAATCCGTGTTCCTGTGTAAATATTTGTATAGCCAATCAATCAACCTTCAAAATAAAACATATGGGCATAATCAATCCATTAAGGTGTGCGCCACAAGCCACGAAAACCAACATTGCAAAAAGGTATGTTTTAGGTTAAGGCCTATGTTTACCTCCTGTCATAAGTAATTTTATAGTTTATATTTTTAGTGCCAGTGACTTGTGAAATAAAGATGGATATGTTTGTATGTTCTCTCATTCCATCGGCGTTGGACACAGCCATTTCATTTCATTTATCATTATCAGTTATTTTTAATTACCATTTTTCCATGTGTATGAGGGAAGACTCAGCCACTCAGCAACCTCCAAGCCAACCCATGGACAGTAGCGTCTGAACATCATAGTGGGACGAATGTCTGCGCGCAGCCCCTCCAGCCATCAACTCTTTCATCAAACATGTAGCGAAAATTGACTTTAAATTAAATATATCAGAACCTCATTTGTGTTACTCCTACTGGAGGGAGTACCATCCCACAGTCTAGTCTATCTTTTACATGGTGAGCCGTTTAATCACTCATAATACCATGTAGGCTTTGCGCCACTTTACAGCAGCATCAGTGCTCTCCTAGTTAACAGAGAATGGTACTTTTCAGTGCCTCCTCGGAAGGATTTCATGAAATAAATTGTGTTGGGGAACCGACCCGATGCGCACAATTATTTCTTGGCCGCTTCCTAACCCCATAACCTGTTTTCATTAACTTTGACGTATTTATTAAGGGCGTGAAGGTGGCCCAGAGCAGCCTTTAACCGGAGTGAGTTAAGCATATGGAAGGGACTATACACCTTCCTCTAGCCTAGGCCTTTGGATTTTAATTCATCATCAGCATTTTCAACATCTTCACGAGACAGAGCATTATTTGGGGGACAGCCCTGTGGGCCATCAGCCACATGACCCCATCAACATCTCATGCTCTCCACTGAGAACTGGTGCTAGAGCTGATAAATTATGTCACTACTGATCCTATCCATGTAACCCTCACTCCCAATGGTCCAACAAACCTACTACCGTCAACTAATGGCAAATCTAAACCTAAGCTCAAATACATTTAGTAGAGTAAACTCTTGTAAAACCAGGCTATACACATTTTTTTAATTGAATGCACCCATAGGTTACAGCAAACCTCAATAACATTTCATGGTGCAGAACATACTCGCTTTAACTGCTTGTTTGCAGGTACCAAAATAAACACACCTTAATATCAAATACACTTATAAAAAACATAAGTATTAAACATGAATTTATTTAAAATCACCAACAAGTACTCTGGTAATAAGTTGACATCAAAAGCAAAAACTAAATGCATAAATGAGTACAAATATTACTTGGCTTTTACTCGCAGACCCTAACTCTATTTCCCAGGTAAAATGGTGCTGATGGGCAACAACAGATGACCTTCCAAATCCGCGACACCGTTAAAAGAAAATACATTAAAAGTTAATTAAAAAATACTTTTAAAACTCTAGAACTCATACAAAGGCGACAAGCTTTGCCTGTAAAGCTTCACATGATAAGAAAACACTAATGGACTAATCACATAAATCTCATTGTGGCCTACAGATCATCACAACAGGCGTGCTAGATATACAATTAATACTTCCATTACACTCAATCAATCTACGAACAAAGAAAGCAAATGCAACAAGTCAGCAAAAACCACCAAGTTAACCTAAAACTATTTTTTAACAGGCAAGACGAAACACAATTTTGAATAAGCGGAAACGCTGACCCAAGAATTATGCCTTTCCCTCACTAAAACGATTGTAACTTCCATAAAAACCCAAAATCATGCACTACTGCAACATTGCGGCAACGAATGTTGCCTCAAAACATTGCAAGGTTGACTTGAAAAAGCCAAGGTGATAAGCGCCACACAGTATAACGAACAGAGTAGGCACTGTCGAAAACTTTGGTAGTAGACTCGGACGAATAGGCGTCAAACGGCCCGTAGATAACAGGCAAGTAGACAATGTGTGTCTCTGGTGATGATAGGAATGAGAAAGATACAATATCGCAGCGCACTGCAGGCACTGACTCCGAGAGAGGGGAAGGAGGGAGGGTAAGGAGGGGAAGGAAGGATGATTGAGGAGGGTAGAAGGGAGGGGGTGAACCAAGGAGGAGCGGCTGATGGCCTCCAGCTGAGCAAATGACCAGCAAGACAATTGCTAAACAACTAAGTCATCTTAGTTTCGTATAATGCAAAGTAACTTATTGCTGTGTTAGAATTACAAGGTAAGACACTGAAGTGTTTATAATTGTTTTTGCAAGATTGTAACAGAAAGTAGTTCAGTCGTGGTGTGCCAACTCCAAGTGGCGAGGTTGCTGCAGCGCGGCAGAATGCAGCAGTAGTGTCCACGACTCGCGAGGGTAAGGCTGCCTCACCACGCTTCGGTGGCCCGCATCATTTCTGTGCCAATCATGTAACTACAATAGATGTTATTAATTTACCAGAACATTTTGTACGTTTAGCTACTGGAGACGCCTGCCCTCCTCCCCTGTGGTTTGCATCGCCCAGGGGAGCTTAATTTCCATTTTAAAAAATTTTTCGGCCTTCGGTCCTTTTTCTACAGCATAGCTTTAGCTAGTGGGCTTATGCCCAGCAGACCTTGTAAAGTGTCTCCCAGCAGAGGAGTGGTAATGTATTACACCAGAAATATACGTGTGAAAGGACTTCCGTGTATTCTTTCTGAGTGACGCTTCAAGGCATTTCATGGCATGGGCCCTTTAAATACCCGCCCCTGTGTTATGTATTTTCAAATGTTATTGCGTATTGCTTATCTTGCTACATACGTGATATAATTATTTATGCAACGACGGCATGTGACCAGCCCCAATAGGTCACAGTTTATTTTGTGTACTGTGAAGGAACTTAACAAATCCAACTGTTCATTAAAGGCGATAGCACACATTTCTTTAATAGTTGTTGACGATACGGTTCACATTATACAAACACTGCCTGGGACACCGCCATGACTGATACTTGCCACCTAGCAATGCTGCCTACATTACATTGGGTAAAGAAAGTAATTACCACAAGTCTATAACACCTCTCTCCACTCAAAGAGGACAAGACAATATTGTGACAATTTAACACTGACAATCACATCATTAGCCATTGTATAGTAAAATAATACAACAAAACAAAATTGGCATGTGTCTTGGCACTGCACTGATGCACTGAGTCATTAAGCATAAGTCAATCATCATTCAAATTGCTGACAGGGTCGAGATATCCTGCCAGACCACGTAATATTAGGGCCTGGAGACCACTTAATATGCTGGTGACAGTGCACTCGCCCTCGTCAGGACTCTTCTGAAAGAGTTTATGTCCTCTGTGGATGGTTAATATAGTTGATCAAGAATGCATTAGCTGTTTATTCTCTTAATGTCATATCAGAAAAGTCAAGAAAAATTTTTTTTTTATAGTTGACGTGTCTACTGACATATATTCAAATTAATCATTAGCTGTTGTAGTACAGTATTATGATGAAACCACTAAAATAGTTGAAGATTCTTTATTTAACATAATAGATGTCACAGATGCAACTAGCTTAGTTTTGTTTCAGGGTATCATACACTTGCTTCAAAGTTTGAAAGTACACCTGACAAATTTCTTTTTTGTGAAAATTGAAGCTGTTGTTTATAGAGAGAGTGTTGACAGTTCGATCAGAAAGGCTCTTCAGTTCTAAAAAATTGTGTTTCAGTGCACAGTTGTGTTTCATAAGATATACACGTTACAAAACTAAATATTGCACGAGCTATACCATATTTACTAAAAAGAAATACTCCCAATTTAAAAAGAAATTATAATCTTGGAAATAGGCTGGGCTTTATATTTGAAATTAAGTTAATTTTGCCACTCAGCAATGTGCACTGCTGCCTGTCAAGTGATCAATAACATAAGTGGAAGCTGTCAGACAGCAGGTACAGTTTGAGAGCAACCTACAATTCATACAGTCAGAAGAGATATTTAAATATAAAATGCTGATATCTCATGACACATCACACCTTCTGCGTAAATATACATGAATATGGTAAACATGAACTACTGATACAAAATTCAAATGTGGATTGCCCACCCGTCTGGCTCGCAGCATACTTGTGGGTCAGCCAGGAAGATAAGCTCCCCCTTCACCATCAATACAAATACAATATCTGCTTTGTTCCTGTAAACTTCAAGTTGCTCACACCACCTCCTCAGCCTTCGTTGGGATGTAAAGCTGTTCGAAATACTCTAGTGATAATGCTAATAATCTAATGCAGGGCTGCCAACAGTCCTGAAGCTGAAATCCTGATTCCTGTATATAAAAATCCTGTAAAATCCTGAAATCATTGGGTCAAATCCCATAAAATCCTGAAATCATTGGGTCAAATCCTGAAAAATCCTTGGAATTAAATAAAATTGTAAATTACAAAAAAAGAAATGTGGCTATGAAAGACATTTACATATTTAATGTAGTTGCTTTGGTTTGGAATGTACAAACCATGTTAATTCTTTTCTCCAATCACACTTATACTTTTGTTTATACAACTGTATCGGTAATCATTTTCGTTTCATCACCATTGTAATATCAATGCCAAAAGCAAAACACAGTCACCAAATTTGGATTGTATGCAGAAAAATTCAAATTCGCACCAAAGGTTGTTTTCGAAAATGACATTGGCCTATGCATGTGATCATACAGCCAGGAACAGAAATATGTAGATAACTGTATACTCGCGCCAGTGAATAATTAAGCAAAATGTTTTGGACATACACTATTGAAGCAATGGCGTATGTCCAAAATGTTTCACTTAATTATCCCCCTCCATTATAAAAATCTTTCAAACAGCATCACTAAAACTGACAATCATCACTGTGGGCGCTAGTGTAGCCACTTTAAGCAAAAGGCAAAAAAAAAAATTATTTTTTAGATAAAAAAAAATTGTTTTGATTTGGATTTTTCTAAAGTGTTATAAATCCATAAAAATGGATAGAATCCGTTAAAACAGCAGGCCTGAATGTGGTCAAGATGCCATAGGTGGAGCCTCATTGTTAAGTGTATGAGAATTTATTCTTTGTTAGGTTGGTAACATTATTTCTTTACAGTTCCATTGTAGTTGTGTTTTCGAAAATTCATCCGTGCATCCGCCAATGTACACAGGAAATTAGAAAATTACTGTTTCGGTTGAATCTGGTTAAACCGATTGATCCACCAGTTCAACAGGTCTGAAAATTAGGTGGTTCTGGTGGATATGCACCAAAAAATTAAACAGATTAAATTTTCGAACTCTTTCTCTGAAAAATAAAATCTAACATACCCTCAACTCGTAATTTTCAGGCATTCCAAAATATACAAAAGTAATCAAGACGTTAAGTTTTACAATTAGACAATGAAAACTTTAGAAATTGTGTGTAATGAAATTAATGTGTGTCTGGAAGCAGACGAAAATCCCGTTGAAAATCAACCTGATGTTCGAAAAATGCCTCAACCAGTGTACACCAGTGTATCAACCACTGGTGGATACATCAATTAATTTTAGGAAACGTGGTATATGTTTTGTTTTGTACATACAAAGGATGAGAATCGTGTAATGCAGTACGTGGCTGCAGAGACTTGTAATTTTGTTTTATTTATGTGGGTTTCAAGTGTAAACATTTTTCTTCTCTTTTACTTTTCAGGTATTAAACTGTTTTTGCAGCTCTGTAATATATCTTATATTATGTATTTTTTATTGTTCATTCTGGGTATTTTTAACTCTACAAGTTTTTAAATTCTTAAAGGCTTAATTTTATTTTGAATTTATGTAATGTTCATTATTTTATTTTAAGTGAATATTGTAATTTAATTTTTTTAATTTTTTTTAGGGACGTTGGTTTAGTTAGATTTGTAAATTGTTAGGCAGTTTAGAATTTTTGTTTTGAGCTTCTTTTGGTAGGTATGTCGAGTTGATGTGAAGTTTGTACAGAGTATTTTGTGTTGGGGATGAATTATTTTGGAGGGGAACTCTTTGCAAAATTGTGTATTATAATTCCATTAGGATTGAGTATTTTTCCGCAATGATTTATTGCAGACAAATTCTTCACATTCCATTTGAAAGAAGTTACTGCACAAGCTGCAGCAGCTTTTGAATGAACGGACAGAATGTTCTTATTTTCTCATGCAAGCGGACGTGGTATGTCACATTCCGAGGAATTTTAAATAACTAGTCAAAGTTAGACTAATTTTCAGTATTTATAATTGCTGAGGAAGTGGAAAAATGAGACCAAGATATGACTCAACTGAAAATAAATGGTTTTTTATGTAATAATAAATCATTTTTGTATTAATTGAGTCATCAACTGTGGTAAGATACTTCCTTTTTATAGTAATTAGCATTTTATCTGCAAATTACTGTTTTCATGATGTTCAAATGTTTTTAAGACCATTTGACTGACACTGAAAGTAATTTCTTCATCCACAAATGCCCATGAGAGAAATAGTGTGATATTTGACTAGCAGAGCACAGCTGGACAAATTTAGTTTAATTTTTTCTTTCTTTTCATCAGTACTGAAATTAAGCCTGAAATAGAAGATTTTGTGGTCTTTCAGGAATATTAAGTTAACTATTCAAACTGAAAAAAAAGTGAAAGAACTAAAGTAATAAATTATTTATTTTTATTGTGCTCATAACTATTTATTTTGCATAATAAAGGCTCCGACATTTCAATTATATTTATGTAGTTTGTATGCTTAAACCTACTTATGTGCTCTTTTTCCTTCGGCACTTCAAGATAATAGTGTGTCATTGTGAAGTGTGTATCCTGAATGGTCCTGTATTCAAGTGACTTATGTCACATACCTACACAAGTAGGCTACACTACCCAACACTACACTTAAATGTTAGTAGTAAGATTATGGGTATGATACCAAGTGTAATAGTATTTGTTATGTTAGATGATATTCTGTGGTTCGAACACAATAATAGCAAGTTCATTTCCCATTTCATCATTTTAGTAAGAATGTCAAAGGAAAATACTTTTTTAACAAAGCAGACTAACTTTCCAGATCTATATTTTTCTCAAAAATCTTCATCTTGATGTAAGACTCTCACCCCTACATTTCAAATTTGTTTCTGAAAAAAAAAATCTGACTGGCAGAAGGTTAAATGTAGTATAGCAAAACCCTTTTAAGAAGTCCCCTGTAAAAAAGTTTTTTTAATTTAATAAGATTACATAATTTTTATCCTAGTCTATAATCACCGAGATGATTAGACCATTATACGAAGATTCCAACAAAGTAATAAGCGTAACATTTTCAGTCCTTCAAAAACTTCTTGACAAAGTTTTATTGTAATTATAAATTTTTTAAATATTTTGACAGGAAACATCAGACATCTTGGCATCTTATGCCAATATGTTCACTGTAAGTCATATTTATACTTGTATATACAAGGACAGAACAAGCACTCACAATCTAGTACTGTATTTACCTGAAAGTTAGACAACCCTGAATCTACGACGACCTCTTCCTAAAAAAATATTTAAACCTGAATTCAAGACTTCCCCTGTGAAGCGCTGAAAAAATTATTTAGGTTGAAAGTATTTTTGCATGAATTTATGACAAACCCTTCAAGAAGAAATGCTATTATATGAATAATATGATATATTTTATTTACTTTTAAAGAAAAGCTAATTACAATGAAATAGGTGTGTAACCTAGCTGTATGGTAGCAGCATCTTTCTTACACTGGAAAACTTTTGTGGGTGTATATATTCATGACTTGAGCCATTTTGCTTCCCAGCAAAGCGCTTCCCTCTTTACAGCCAGGGTGACATCAGATAAGGGGACCTTTGTCAAAGTTGGCAGGTACAGTCTCAACATTACGAAAATAAATATGTACAACCATAGGGCTAGAAAAAATAAGGGGTCGTCTACAATTCAAATTGTAGATGACCCCTTATTTTTTCTATTCCTTTTCTGTCAAAAAACCTCGACTTCCTTTCCTACAGTACTTGTAAACAGGTGCACACACACACACACACACACACACACACAGCAGGACATAACATTTTTCATGCAGCTGCACAGTCATGACATTTTGTTGGCTAGGCCAGCTTCAGCAGGTGGCGAGTTGTAGAACACTGCAGCATGGTGGATGGGTGCTGTTGGTATTAAACATAGTGGCCAGGTGGCAAACTAGGGGTGCGGCGAGAAAATTGAAATGTTGCTGGTAAACGACAGTCTACAGGTGGCCTAGCTAGTGAAATGTTACAACCAAGCAATCACGTGAAAAAAATTGCCATACTTCCTCTGTGTGTGTGTGTGTGCATGTGTGACTCTGTGTGTGTGTGTGTATGTGTGTGTATGCGTGTGTGACTGTGTGTATACGTATATGACTGTGTGTATGTGTGTGTGACTGTGTGTGTGTATGTGTGTGTGACTGTGTGTGTGTGTGACTGTGTGTGTATGCGTGTGTGACTGTGTGTGTATGCATGTGTGACTGTGTGTGTGTATGCGCCTGTTGACAAAGTACTATAACTGTGATTACTTGTACATCTTTTATATATTATTGGTAGCCTAGCTGCCTACGTGTCACCACTGTTATTCAGATTTTTTTAGTTTAGATCACATCATTGCAAGCTACAATGTGTCACACCCACACTGTGGTCAGTGGTACCAACATGGCAGCCACGACACAGTTGTCGATGTGCGACGGCTGTTGCCGGTCAAATCCCAGCCATGCACAAGGTAGATTGGGAGTGATGCTCACGTCTTTCTGTATGAACTTCTGATCCAGGTCGTCAGGCGGGTAGTTCTTGGAGTGGTACAGGAAGAATAACTCTCTCTGTTCTTCACTCTCCTTCTCCTCCCACAGCCAGTCTGTCATCTTCGGGTCCTGCGACCAAGAGACACTTGCGACACTCAACTCGCTGTCATGGCACAAAGTAAGTATTCAATCTTTTTAGGAGGCAATTGGCTAGATGTGTTACGCATGTTCAAGGTCTCCAAGGACAACAATAACAAGCACTTTTAATACTCCACAAACTTGTGTAAAGACCTTGTGATTAAGAGCTGTAATCACCTTCAGTGTGAAATTTTTCATTAACTGGCAGAGAGTATGGTGGGAGGGATGGAGAGATAAACAGAGTAAATTATTTCACAATATAGGTACAGTACATGTATTCCTACCACTGAAAAAACAATGAAGAATAGCTGCACATTTTCTCATACTTCACACGATTTCTTTGACTCTGAAGGTACCTTATTTTATTGTCACATGTGGTTTCGCTATTTGTGTTAACTGTTATTATTAACAACAGGTAGTTAGAAAAGTCTTCAGTTTTTATGTGACCTACGCGATCTTGAAGCTGCTGTGCCAAAATGAAAGAATACGGGTTGTGGGAGGGGAAAATAACTTGTTTCTCCTGAATTTCCTAAGCAGTAAATGCCTTTATTGATGATGTACAAGACTCTGAATGGGATTGCAGCCCTTCCATGCAAATATGTCTCTATGGGGCAGTCAGCCAGGACCCATTAGTTTAGACTAGATAATAATGGTACAAAGTAAATCGGTACATGAATTTGAAGATTCTTTACCTACAGTTTCACTGATAAAAGGATTTTAAAAATTTCCTTTTTATCATGTATTATTGAAAAAATAAACTTCAGGGAATAAAAGAAAAAATTGTACCCTTTCATGTAACATACCTTAACTGCTAGTAGTGAATGGCAGGCATCACTCAAAAATAATCAGCAGTTTTTAAATAAAGCAATTTTTCCTGAAGTTCTGCACATTTCACAGCATTGGGAGGTGATCACAACCTACCTATAGTTGATTCACGATAACTTCGGCCTTTTCTGAAGCCCTGCTAAATATCTACTTTTGGTTACTGATTACATATCCTTCCGCTACACATAAACATAAATACTGCCATGTGACTTCTACTTTTATAACTGTCAAATGCATGGGTTGATGTTTACAGCTGTTCAAAGAATGCTGTCATATTTTCTACGAATGATAACAATTTAGGACTATAACAATATTTAGGTCGGCTTTAAAACTATTTGTTACATACTATATAGCACATTACACACTATATAGCATGTTACACATAATACACATTAATATTTTGCAACAACTGTGTTTGTTACAACTGTGGCAGAAATAACAGTAGTATTTAACCTGTTATTATTAATACGTGTTGGGTTATTTCATTAAAAGGATGGCCTTACTTGGAATAAAAATTAAAACGAAGGGACGCAGTAAATTCAAGCACGCATCTCGTGTTGCATATTTATTGTTTGTAGCATCAGCAAATGTAAAAGATAGTGGTGAACATGCAAACATATAGGTCTACCGTAATGTTTATTCTGCTAATATTTACATGCATTGATACTCACTGGTTTTTAGGTATTTTAATTATTTATTTATTTAAATTTATCTGGTTGGGCTTAATATTTTGTAGGGATTGTGGCAGACATTCAAATCACAGAAACGTAAGCTCATTACACAAGTGTGTCTCAAACACCTAGGGCAAAGATACAACGTTGTGATAAATAAACAGACATGGCTGTAAATAATTAGCTTCATCATAAAAACAGTTCAAAGTTAAAACGTATAAATAGTGCACTTCAAATATTTGAAATCACACACAAACACAGGGCCGGCTAAATTACCACCACGCAATTTCACACGCAGCGGTTAACGAAACACACATAACAGTATATTTATTACTGCCGTGAAAACATATATTTATCACAACATTGTAACTTGCCTAGGAAGTTTAAAAAACACGAGTACGAACTTGATGCTACGTTCAGAAACACACAGTGTCATTAACATGTTGCCACATCACTGCCAGTCGTAAGGCATTGGGTATAATCACTTGCCATAATTGGACAAGTGCGTGACATGGGGAAAGCGGATCAAAATCTACATTCTCTTTTCCGCACCACGTCTGCCAACCTGCTGGGTTTGTAAGTGTCACGCCATCACATCTAAATAACATATAATAGGTATTTAAACAATAAAATTTCGTTTCAGTTGTAAATTACTATTTCAAACATCATTATTGTAGCTGTAATTAGTATGAAATGTGCTGAAATTAGAAATAACAAAATGTATCCTTTCCTGCTACACAGGTGGTGCAAATTTTCCGAGAGGGAGAGGACAGAGAGAGACACACGCTCCGCATTGCTTATTGAACCGGCTTTCTTACAGACGGAAAAAAAAAAACACAGTGTTACTACAGCCTATGCACGCTAATTTGTGCTGATATTTTTAACTGCAGCAATGAAATGTGTTTCTGTCAGTGCTACCTAACAATAAAAATATGTCAATTGGCAACGTTTAATTTACAAATAGTATACATAAAAATGAGGTTAAAAAATATTGTAACTGTGAACTATTTTTTACTGACTATTGCCAACACATCGCTGCTCTCACTGTTGTTAATTCGTATTTAATACTAAATGAATATTAGAAGTTATAAAAGATACCAAGTACATTATTAATCTATTCAAGAACACAGTACAGTAGAACCTCTCTATTACAACCCCTCACAGTTCCCGAGAATAGGGTTGTAATAGGGGGGGGGGGGGGGGGGGGTCGTAATAAAAAATTTGGTAAAATTTTGACCCACCACCATGCCCCCAAACTTGCCATTTTTTGCATGAAGTTCATGTTCAATTGTCTCTAGCGCATAAAAAACCACTTTTTGAATTAAATATACATATGTATGTATATTTTAATAGCTGGACGTCTCCTGATTAATTTTATACCCAAGAAAGGCATATAGGACCACCCCTTGTCGTAAAAAAGAAGGCCTAAACACAGTATGACATGGCCATTGAAAGTGTGTGAAAAGATTAGACTATTTATTATTAAAATATAACTAAAGACTGTTGGAAATGCCTTATGTTTGAAGCAAAACACGGAACTTTATTTATTGATAATATATATGAAGATACATTGGATCACTCGTGTGCTGGGGCTAGCAGCGAATACATTGCCATGCCCACGTAGCTGGGCGAGCGCCTAGATCTTCTGCAGCGCGGCCGAACGTGGCAACTCGCATCTGTCGATCTGTCCTAGATCCTCGGAGCTGGGCAGCTGTCGGTCTGTCGCTACAAGATTATTCAGGCGGGCGGGGGCCAGCCGGCCGCCATCAGTGCCGTCGTTACAGGGACGGTTCACTTCGTAACAGCGGCCCGGTATTGATAAAACATGCTGATAGATGCGATTCACATCAATGTGTTGTATTTATACTAAATGTAGGCGGCGTGTTGTTCTCTGCACTGACATGAAGAGGCCCGGCAATGTTTACGGGAATATAAAAATTTAGTGCTGTCTACTTGAAATATTAATTATCCCAAATTTTTCATCAAAAACTTCTGAAGTGACCTATATACGCACACGGACTTGCTCGCCAACATAAGAACACAATTTATTTGCACACACTTACCTTTACTAACTTTACACATAAAATTGACTTCACAAGAAAAAAAAACAAATGCCCACCAAAAAAATTAGCATATTATGTACCATGGGCGCACATAAACATTTTTAAAAAAATTTTTGAAAAAGGGACATTGAATAAAATTTGAAGTTATACATACACAGATTAAGAAGATAGTCTGTAATGTGCCACTTTTTTTTACAGCAAAAGAGGAGGGATAATGGAAGCAAAAAAAGGGGGAGGGGACAAAGAATCCTCACTGGCTGCCTGCAGTTCCCCCCCCCCCCCCCCCAAATGTATAATACACCAATGGCCCCTCCTGGCATGAAGTAATTTATTGCTTCACACTGCTTGGGACAACAAATGTCAAAGTCTGTGACAGCAGCTTGAGAAATTCACAACCTCTAACATCAGTAAAGGCTAATTTCCCACAGACTGAAAACCGTGGGTAATAGAAACTTGTAGCGCAGTTGGAGAAAAGGTCTACAAAAACAAAACTGTGCATAACTGAAACAGCAGTTCAAAATGCCACAGTTGGGGAGGGATTACTGTATCTATTTTTAGACGTGCCTCAAATTTTCGACTTTTTCGATCCAAACTTTTTACCGTTTCTCGTGATTGGGTTGTAATTATGACGTGGTCATAATAAATGGGGTTGTAATGAAGGAGTTTTACTGTACTTTAACGTTAGTCACAGGGTTATATAATTGTGGAATGCAAATGATTGAACACAACAGGTTGACATGTTACGCCTAGGGTGATTTTTCAAAGGTTCAATTCCAAAAGGCAGAAGAAAGCGTGAATGGACTATAATCCTTTAAATGTGATAAAAATATGTAACAGATGGAAACTATGTTTCATTTAATTATTTTATGAATAATTTTTTTCTAGTACTACATTTGTCCTGAATAAAATGTGTATCAACACCGCTAATACCAGTGTAACCTCTGTCCCTTCATTTCTATACATGTAACCCATCAACCCTCTCCTTTCTGAGATATTTCAAATGTCTTCTGCAGTGGTGTGGCAGAAAAGTGAACACAGGAGAGTGGAAGGTAGTGTTACCGTGATGTCTGCGTAAACCGAGGTCCAGATGATGGGGTGCTCATTCCTCCAGAGGACCATGGGGCGGGCCATCACCGGGATGTACTGCAGCACTTGCTCCCGCACCTCTGCCAGAGTGCTCAGGTGCACGTAATACCCTGCACAGCCCCCACACACACACACACAAGTGACATACATGCTATGTTGCCACACACAGAAACTATATTTACCTGCATACCACCAGCATATTTTCTCTCACAAATGAATTTGTAAATCAGGGGTACAGGTCTTACATACACAGTAGAACCATGTTATAATATTATTCAAGAGTCCTAAGAAATGTCAGCCTTATTTTAGGGAAAACTTTATAAGAGGGCAATACACATATATTGTATTGAAAAATATGTTTGTGGACCATGAGAAGGCAGCTTATTAAACAGGAAAATGTTATAAGAGGGGATGTTATAACAGGGTTCCAAAGTATATTGAAGTTTTACAAATTTATTTAATCATTCTTTAATTTAATTTTTATATAAAAGGACAGGAATTCAAGTGCTCAAAGTGTAGTACTAGTCAACAGGCACACATACAAAGTAGGACAACACATTTTCCACGCAGTTGCACGATCACTACGTTTCACTGGCTAGGCCAGATTCATCTGACGGCAAGTTGTAGAAACCTGCAGTATGGTGAAAGGGTGCTGTTAGGGGTAAACATAGTGGCCAGGTGGCGAACTAGGATGTGGCGGGAAAATTAAAAATTGCCGGTATAGCTGATGAGTGTGGTAGGAGCCGAGATTAACTTATGTTGAGGCCTAGCAGCTGCCTGGATTTTGTTATAAATTCATGAGCTAATTCCCAGCGTCTGAGTTCTGAGCAATTGCTTGAAGGTGGTAGGGCTCTCACAACTCTTGTACTGCAACAGGAATCAAAATCTTTGTTGTGTGATGCTGCATGTGCTGCAACTGATTTGTCTTGTCGGTTATTGATGTTGCCAGCTATGGCTTGTTTAGTGTCTGCTCTGTGGCCATTCATTCTCTGCCTGAGTGTGTTGGTGGTGTATTCTGCATTAGTGTTGGCACTGTAGCTGATAAATCAGTTTTTGTGTTGCACAGTTGTTTATGCCTTGGATGGGGTATGTACGGCTAGTGAGTCTGTTATTGAAGGAAGTTGAGGGTTGATGGATGGCAAAGGTGCCACAGCGTAAGCTATTGCATGGGTGGGGTCCTTTGGGAGTGATAGTTTGGTTGGCATTCGTGGTGGGCTGCAGCTTTGGACGAACCAGTTTGTTGCGGAGGTTAGGTGGCTTTTTGAAGACCAATCTGGGCAGTTTGGAGAGCAGGTCTTGTGTTTGTGATGAGGAAGTCAGAATTTTGTATCCACAGTGGAGAATGTTTCAGAGTTTACTTAGGGCTTCATGATATGGGACCACCAGGGGTATATCAGAGTTGCTGACCTTGGTTTGTGTTCCAGTATTTGAGATGGCTTCCTGAATTGTTTGTGGACGAGGTGGACAAATAGATTCAGCAAGTCATCTCAAATACTGGAACTCTGTTTGTCCACCTCGTCCACAAACAATTCAGGAAGCCATCTCAAATACTGGAACACAAACAAAGGTCAGCAACTCTGATATACCCCTGGTGGTCCCATATCATGAAGCCCTAAGTAAACTCTGAAACATTCTCCACTGTGGATACAAAATTCTGACTTCCTCATCACAAACACAAGACCTGCTCTCCAAACCACCCAGATTGGTCTTCAAAAAGCCACCTAACCTCCGCAACAAACTGGTTCATCCAAAGCTGCAGCCCACCACGAATGCCAACCAAACTATCACTCCCAAAGGATCCCACCCCTGCAATAGCTCACACTGTGGCACCTGTGACATCCACCAACCCTTAACTTCCTTCAATAGCAGACTCACTAACCACACATACCCCATCCAAGGCATACACAACTGTGCAGCCAACACTGTAATGTAGAATACATCTGCCTCATCACCAACACACTCAGGCAGAGAATAAATGGCCACAGAGCAGACACCAAACAAGCCATAGCTGGCAACATCAATAACCGACAAGACAAACCAGTTGCAGCACATGCAGCATCACACAACAAAGATTTTGATTCCTGTTGCAGTACAAGAGTTGTGAGAGCCCTACCACCTTCAAGCAATTGCTCAGAACTCAGACGCTGGGAATTAGCTCATGAATTTATAACAAAATCCAGGCAGCTGCTAGGCCTCAACATAAGTTAATCTCGGCTCCTACCACACTCATCAGCTATACCGGCAATTTTTAATTTTCCCTCCACACCCTAGATCGCCACCTGGCCACTATGTTTACCCCTAACAGCACCCTTTCACCATACTGCAGGTTTCTACAACTTGCCGTCAGATGAATCTGGCCTAGCCAGTGAAACGTAGTGATTGTGCAACTGCGTGGAAAATGTGTTGTCCTACTTTGTATGTGTGCCTGTCAACGAGTACTACACTGTGAGCACTTGAATTCCTGTCCTTCTATATAACTTTCGGTAGTCTAGCAGCCTACTTGAAAGCTCAACTAACATGTTTATGCATTAATCTAATTTTTAGTCTTCTTGATGATTCCTGAGAATGACCTCATAAAATCACTATCCTCGTAAAATCCATACTCTTAAAACTGAGCATATGCTATATGTTATTGTGATTTTTAAGTAATTGTGGCTCATTACAAATAGTATTGGTTAGGTGAATTGATAACAGATATCTGGGAAAAGTGCTAATTATTCCAATAACAGATATTAATTATAGTATATGTCAGCATAGTGCAGGGGGACTCACCCATGTTGGCACATGCCATCCAACGGACCTCACGAACGTCAGGCACCTCGCGTCCTATCAGGTAAGTGAACACTCGCACGGGCATGTGCGGCAGATCCTGCCAGTTGAAGTCCTCGAAGATCTCCTTGTAGTTGTACGGCACCCCATCCGTGATCAGCATGATGGCCTGGTTGCAGCAAGCCCCTTTCCTCTCTGTCCGCATCTGCAACCGCAGACAGCACACGGTACAGCTCATGCCAGCAGTGCCACAAACAGTTGTAGGGTCATAGCACTGGACCGCTATTTTGCCAATTAACATGCATTAACTTTTTAAAGTTGATTGTTTGATGGAGACAAGTGATGTAAATGGGTAGAAAAAGCTTATGTCCACAACAGGATTTTACACATGTTACCACCAGTGGATCTGGGGTCACCTCGGTCAGGATTGTAAAGGGTAGCAACTGGAATTGGTTGGAGAGCGCCCCAAACCACATTAAATTCCCAGGAAGTGGCCACCGTTCGCAGAAACTCAGTTGTTCCAACCACAGAGAAATGAACACTTACTACACGAATGATGAAGAAAAATTGACACAGAACACAAACTAATTTTTATTTATTAATCACAAATTTTCCCAGGCGTGCTTACAGTGCGCACATTCTCGATACGTCCATTTGCCCGACCATTGCAATCACCTGCCCCCTGGCTGCAGTGAGAAGGGGAGAACCATGGTGCAGCCTTTCTCTGCCAGACTAGGATGGTAAATGAGCAATGCTCAGAGAGAGACAGAACTATGCATGGATGGAGGTACAATGTCAATGTCATAGTGGAACTATAATCACCATCAACCTACAAGTTTTTTTTTACCCTTTGTAAATTTTTATATACATGTTTTCCACACATTTGGACATGCTGTACATATTTAGAGAGACAGTAAAGAATATCAACTGATTGACAGAACAAAACTCTTTAATAAATACATAATATCAGAGAGACAAATTTACATTCCTTTCACAACTCTCATTTTGCAGGTGCAGTTTTAGAGTTTTGATTTGTGCTCATACTTGCCAGCACTTACTCATATTTTATTCATATGGTATATTATAAGGCAGGGGCAGCGGAAGGTAACTATTCATCGTTAGAGGGTCAAGGGCCAAGACAAAAAAAATATTAGATATATGTATTTTAAATTTAAATTAACACTAGCAAGAATTACAATATCACAGAAAAATTCTAACTTGTTGAGGCGTATTCAAAACTTACATGATACATATAACATTAAAATAAAAAATAAGTGTATAACTGAAGTGTCTAAGTGATATTGTTTAAAAACAAATATCAGATGATACAAATTCTAGAAGCACTGCAACATTCTACTAGAAGCATATTTGAAAATAATACTCAAATTTGTCTTTAGCTACAGTATATAACAATGAAAGTAGTAATTTTAGTGCAGGTTTATTATTCCTTCTGAGAAACTGACCCTTAGAGCAAATTATTATGGCATCAATGAACCCCCTGATTCACTGGTTCCTTAGAGCAAATTATTATGGCATCAATGAACCCCCTGATTCACTGGTTCCTTAGGGAAAATTATTATGGCATCAATGAACCCCCTGATTCACTGGTTCCATTGCCCATGTTATAAGCCTAACTTAAAAGATAAGTTGGTAAGTAATTAGAAACCCAAGTTGTAATATGTTGGAAGTGTATTAACAATACAGTGGATTCTCCATCTATCATTTATCAAGGAACTGACAAAAAATTTCAATACACGTGGAATTTCAATTAACGTAGTCTTGAAATGCAGATAAATCAAAACTGGGGTTGTAGAATATGTTTCACGGATGCAAGATTTCAGTCCAACTAAGTTCAATACATAGAGGTTCCACTGTATTGTGATCAACTCCACTCACATCTTGAAGAATCTGAAATGCCTTGGTGAGCACGGCAGAGAAATTGGCAATTTTCTCAGTGTACAAGTCCTTCATTCCCTGCTTTAGCTCCCTAACATTCAGCAGGTTTGCCTGCAAAGGAAAAGAAACAGTTTTTCTAAACTTCACTTGAATAACACCCTAGAAAAACAATGGTAATACTTACTTGCCAACATTGTAATACGGAAACCAATTGAAATAAACATGTGACCTTTCAGACATGTGTAAAACCATACTAATTAAACTTCCTTGCTCTCACTATTCTAATGTATGCTAACACACTGAAATTGTAATTGAAAAGACATTATGATAAATAAACAATTAATTTACATATTATCTCAAAAGTAAACTACAATAATAATTGAGCAAGTTATCTTTGCTTTTAATTAGAATACCTGTTTTACTTGTTAATTTTTCATATTTAATATTTTTTAGTGAATCCCTCTTAATGGCCCAAAGCACTGCAAGGGTGTTTCTAGTAAGAAATTTAATATGCCTCTGTTTTATATTTGGGCCATCACTGTTCGAGTTATTCACATCACATTTGAGATAATTTTCAGTAAATGTGAAAAAACTTTCACATTCTCTAGTTTTAACATAATCAGGTGTCAAAATCACAACATTAGGGGAAAGGTACCTAAGCATATACACCTAAAAAAAAAACACCACCACCTTTACTGCTGCATTTTTAAGTAAAAGAAATACAGATCAGTCATCTGGCATTTTACTGATCAATTACTGCTCCACCTTCACGGGCCCCAACCACGTAGAAATAGTCTAGTTCTTGTATGCAGCGTGTACGCTAAGAGTGCGCACCTAACACAGATCACATGTACACATTAAAAACCCTTCATATTACTAACCCTGCTCATGCCACCATTTTTGGCATTTAATACACTGCATCCAATCTTCTGAGACTGACTCAGTCACTTCCAACTGTCTTTGAAGTTGCAGTCTTCGTCACTGGAAATTAAGCTTTCCTCCCTTGTATTCTGCTTCTGTGAATCTTGAGCCTTTTTATCCCTTGTCATTCTCAAACAAGAGAGAATATTTAAACGGAGAGCTTGTCATTGTCTCTAATCGCCTTCCTTTCCTTTTCCTCTTGCCAGTTGTGTCTGCTTTGGGGAGAGGAATGATGTCTACTGTAGAGATTCCTCTTGCTTTACTCAGTTCTAAAAGGCCTATTAATTTTAATGGTGTTGGAAAAACTGCTTTCATCATGACTATTTTCACTTGGCGTACAAGCATGCATTTCACCTCCGATATTAAGGTCACTAGACAACTGACTAACCTCAGTAACCCAGAGTCTAATATTCTCATCAGGGTCAGGAAAACTACAGGACTAATGTCACTGTCAAGGGTATTTGGTCCTCATTAGTTTTATTATTCTCAATGAACACAGAAACATTCATTCCAACATCAGCATCAATTTCAGTAGTTGTGGGGATGTATTCGCACTGGAAGGTCTAACTGGAATATTTCATACTCTACGCAGAAGCCTTTGCAGCGCCAGGAATGCTTCCATTGATAGTATCCACTGGCAGTACCCATTGGCTACTCTATATGAGTTTGGTCAGTCACATTAAATAAGAGAAAATCTTGATCACTGAACACATCAGGGATATAGGGATGAATTCTGGCAACAGGAAATTAATTTTTGCTGTCTGCATGGTGGCAAGTTTTTCATGTGAAATCCAGAACAGCTAATACGGTACCACAAATATAAATCTGGGAAATTGCATGGCCAGGGTAGAAATGCATTAATTTGTCAGCTTCATTAGCAAATAATGATTTCAGGGAGTCGAAGAATCATCAATCAAGGAGCTGTAATTTGTGTGCAGCATGAGGAGGTTGCAACACAAATGTTTAAATGTTCTCGGTAAAGGACAGCATTGAGAGAATAATGGGACAAGTGATTGTCTAGCATTAAGAGTACTGGGTCATCCTCAGATGGTTTAACATCGTTCTACTGTCAAATGTCACATGCCTAGTCTTCAGAAGGATCCTTGAACAATTCCCGCTTCGTTATTTTCCTGAGAAAAATAATGGCATGGGGGACATAGAAACCAACATGATTCATGCAACAAAGTACCATCTCTCTCTCTCTCTCCCTCTCTCCCTCTCCCTCTCCCCCCTCTCCCTCTCCCCCTCCCCCTCTCCCCCTATTTCAGTGATTTTATCAAAAGCTTAGTATTGCCAACGTGTTTGTAAGTACGCATGGGTGAGACGGAAACACAGAACCCACAGCATCCCTGAGAACCCTGAGTCTCAATAGTGCGGTGATTGGGAAGCACTGCTGGTGCCCAAATTACCAGTATGTATTTGTGTCATTGTTCATCTCGTGTCTCGCCCGATGGTGTCAATCTGAATATAGACTCATGCACAATCCTCGTTGGCACAAACCATGTTAAGGCTACAACAAAACTATCAATAGTTAGATCAGTTATACCCTCAATGTGCACAGCCTTAATTGCAAAGCAAATGAAGATGGACAGGTAAGCCTTCTGAGTAGTGCCATGATGTGTACCTTGTTTACTCTGATGGAATGGATCCAGTATAATCCACTCTGCCTGCTCAAAGGTTTCAGAGGACGTGACTCTCTGCCGGCAAATCACCCATAAGTGGAGGAGTGTTCACAGGTCAACACCGGAAGCACCACACACACTTGAAGTCTCTAGGTCGAGTTAGGGATCAGGCTGACAAAATCCAGAATTTCTGTGATACAAGAGACTGCAGTAATTGTGGTGATGTATGCAGATATCTCAGGTGACAATGATCTACCAATGCTTCAACCACTACATGGTCTTTCGGCAGTATGATTGGAAGCTTAGTGGCAAACTCTATGTTGGCATTGGACAAGCCACCACCTGCCCTGAAAACCCCATGCAAATCCAGAAAGGGTGCCAAGTGATGTATTCGTGTTGAACAAGGCTTTCCTCCATTCAGGCGTTTCAAGTTGTCACGTAGGTGAGCATGTTGAGTGCATTTGCATACAAGAAGGGCAGCGTCCTCCAGTTACAAACTTATTAAGAAACCAATGTTACAAGGTTGTGTTTTGGCACATCTGATGAAGTGCCTAACATAAACCATATTGTGAACCAACTTGGGCCATGATGAAATTCATTGGAATACAGGGAGCTCTTCAGGAATTTCATAGTGCTCAGCAGGCCAGTTGAGAAGACTTGAGCTCTGGGATATTGTCATCATGCCCTGACACAGCGGACACTGGCCACTGTTCAGATGGGTGGACTAGCCAACCGAGGCCCTACCTCCAAAGGTCATGAGAGAGGTTAGGAGGGAGTATGCCACAAGATGCACAATCCAAAGGATTATTTTGAGACCTGACATGTTTCCACAGCTGAGGAGGAACCCATTCTTGAATTTGAGACATGTGATTAGCCACAAAGGTTCGCAACAACTATGGCGGTGACTTTAACCAAGCTAGAGAAACACTGGAATCAGTCATGCATGGGTTGCAGAAATATGCAAGTACAGGCTGAGGAAGTTGTGGCAATAAAAGATCAATTTTGCCAGTAAATGAGCCCCACACAATTCTAAATGTGAGAGAAACACTTGTTTCAGAAGAGCTACCCATGCCTTCACCATTACTAGATGTACACACGCATTCCTTTCAGTGTTCGTACTCCTCAGATACACGACTGCTGCATAGGCTTTCTTAGAGGCATCAGAAAAACCATGTCATTCTCCATTGATCACATCAGAGCATATGAAGCGTGGCAAGTTAAGGGTTTCAATGTCAGTCAGACCATCCATGAAATGATTCTACATTGCCTGAGTTGACTGGGGTAAGGGGTCATTCCAATTCAGTCCTTGAGTCCACAACCATTGCATTAGAATTTTGGCCCACACAGTTGATGGATTAAGCCAACCGATAGGATAATATAAGTGTGCAATCTGTGAAAGGACAAAGCGTTTGGTGGGACTACCAGTGTGGACACGTAGGTGATAAGAGAAAGAGTCCTTCACTGGATTCCAGTACAGACCAAGGATATTCACAACAGGACCTGATGAGAAGTCTAGCACCCTATGACTTTCACAATGGGTCACAGGCACATCACTGAGGAGCTGACACTCACTACTTGACCAATTATGAAGCTCAAACCTACCCTGGAGTAAGAGTTCGACCAGCTAAATTTTCAATAAATTAGCTTCATCTAACAACATTATGCCATTGGCAGCTAGTGGATATTCATCACCTTCATCAGATGCCAACTGATGTAATGTACTGATGCCATCAGGTGAGACACGAGATGAACGAATACACGTTTACTTACTGGTGGATGGGCACCAGCGGTGTTTCCCAGACACCACACTTTGAGACTCAGGTTTCTCAGGGAAGCTGTGGGTTCTGTGTGTTTGTCTCACCCGAGCGTTTTAACAAAGCACTTTGCATTACTAAACATTTTATGAAAAACACAGTCAAAAGTAGCAGTTTGCTGGCTCTGACACTACAAGAAAACATATTTTATGCACTGAGAATTACTTTTATTGTTTCACTTATACTCATTGTGCCAATAATGAGTTACGCTTAATCCCGGGTGTGACTAGCGAATTCCGTGATGGGTGATTCCCCCAGCTCCTGATTCAACTAGCGCACTCCGTGATGGATGATTCCTCCGTGGTGCATGAGAGCACAATCTCCACAGGGTAAGGGGTCTACAGCCACTATGATGGACTGCAGATTTCACCCGAAGATGGGAAACGAAGTAGCAGGCTAGGACGAAAATTATGTTACTGTACAAATTACAGAAAAATATGAATTACAAAGCATGGGGCACGACATGACTAGGAACAATAAACATGCAGGTACGTGAAAGCATTCTTACAGGATGCGAATGCCGCTGGATGAAGTTCTTAGCGGGCCACGTGGTGCAGGTGAAATTGCAATATTTTCAGTAAAATTCATTGAAATCCTGCGGGACAAAATTACAGTGCTCTTCAGAAAATTATTCTAATTGCATTTCAAGCATCCAAACGCGTCTGAGGTGCCTGATGGCGACAAATCAAACATGTGCGATGACCGTGTGGTCGGTTACAAAAGCATCAATCATGCCAAAATTACTAGATCCCTCAAATTAAACAATACATATTACCCTGAGAAAACTTGAAGCACAAGGATGGCGCAGCTACAGACTTGGTGGCTGTTAACCACGTGGTTGCAAATGATGGGCCGTCAAACAATTTAACATGACAAAAACCCTCTAAAAAGGCATAGGTAGATACAAATTTATCCTTAATATTGCACATGGCAGTGAAGCAGAAATTTCAATGCAAAAGCCTTTAACATAGGTGGATGGTGCCTGATTCAAAGTTGCGCGGGGCGCATGGCATCTGCGACATCTTTCCTTCTTCCCTCGATTTAAGTTTCAAAAAGCAGCAAGGGCACAAAATATGTATTTAAGTGGAAGCATTATGCTGGGGATGTCTGGCAAAATGTACGCAAAGTAAAAGTTAACCGGTAAACAAAAGTGAACAATGGAAATCTAACTCAGTGCAAAAATATGAAGTGCATACATGACAGCGCCTTACCTCGCCAGCTCTCCTAGGATGACTGCCCAGAGGCAAGGGTCATGCGGACCTACCATGGCTGCGCATAGGGTTGACACAAGCAGAAGTGCTATGCACGCCGAGTGAAAATATTATTACGTGAAAAGAAATGGCACTTAAATTATTTGCAATACAAAATCATTAAAGCAATTTTAAATCAGAAATATCATTACCAAGAAATTGTATCTTTAAGTTGTTCACGCCTGAATATCAGTGTCCAGTTCTTCTGCGCAGTGCGCATTTTAAATTGCAAAAGCCAACATGGCGCAATATTATGAAAAAGAAATTTTTACACACTTTTCACCCTGAAAGAAAGACATGTTACACTGGCACAAATTTAACCCTGTGAATAAGAAAATACAAAGCACTGAAATAGTTTCCCATTAGGAAAGTCCGATATCATGGCGGTCTGAGTGCACGTGCTACCCAGCACACGTGCCAGCAAGGGCAACGAGTGCCGTCATAGCCTATCTGTTGCTGGCTCTTAGCCAGTGTCAGTACGAATTGCCAATAATGAAGAAGTGTGAGGCCATAGGTTACTGTATTCAGCTGATAAACTCTGAGGGGTAGTGATGGCCCCATACCACAGAATTAGCTGGCATGGTCGGTCAGTCTCATTGACCAAAACTTGGTGGTACATTTGCTTAATGCCACATGAAAAACTACACAGAAAAGCCTAAATCTTAGAATTACATCATTTATGTCATTCTGAAATTTAGGGCATGGGAGTTAAATATCTTTGAGTGAAATGCTATTGGAGGTCTGTGCACTCCCTTCAAAAGCAATCCTTAATTTGGTCAAAGAGCTAGATGTTTTGAGCACCCTATGGTGAGGAATAAAACACACTGTGGTTTGTCTGCCACTATCCCGTTTGCAAGAGGTGGTATACAGCTCCGTATGACCTATCTGCACATAATCAGTCAGGCCACCAGCGCTCTTAGCCGCCACCAGTGGAACTTTACTCTGGTGGCGAGTGCGAGAATCAAAGATTGCCACGAGCACACTCTAGCAGTCAATGTGGGAATCAAAGATGACCACGAGCACACTCTAGTTATCAATGTGGGAATCAAAGATGGATGGTCAACTCCAGCAGATGACTGCAAAACAAGATGGCCGATTCCAGCAGATGACATCAAACAAGATGGCCGACTCCAGCAGCAGACAAGATGGACGATGGTGATCGAAGGAATATAAGAGAGAGATAACAAAAGAAGGAAGAGAGAAAGAAGCAAAAATGGTGGAATGTGAAAGAAAGAAAACTTGGAAGGGCCCCGAGGAAACCCTCGCAAGAATGATGGAGAGAGAAAGAATGAAGGAAAAGAGAGGGGGGGGGATGAGAGAGAGAAAATGGCAGAATGTGAAAGAAACAAAACTTGGGAGGACCCCAAGGAAACCCTCGATGATGGAATCCAAGATGGACGCCATCGAAGATGAATGACCAATCAGGAATATTCAAAATGGAATGTAAGAGCGGGAAGAGGCTGACAAAATGGCAGCTGGTGTACTGACTGACAAGATGAATGCTGGTGTACTGGCCCACAAGATGGCCACTGTCATACTTACCCACAAGATGGCCGCCAAGGTGGCACCATTCAAGATGGCGGCCGGGCACCCTGGGGCCCCGGCACCCCAGCCCCAAGCCCCTGTCCCAGAACATACAATTTCCAACTATTACTTGTATACATAGTCTTCATCTCATGCTGTGAATTAAGTTTCCTTTCCAACAAATAGAATCTATGTTTCGAAATTTCGTACAAATCCCCAAGAGTTTGGGCTTGGGGTTTAATGGGAAGAGAAACCTTGTATCTCTCAGTATCTACTCATGTTTAAGTAGCCTTGAAGTGTTTTCACAATTCTCGTCTTCAGGTAGCTTTGCATTGACCTGAGAAGGCTCTTCAGTCTCCCAAAATTGTTTGAAAATGACATCCAACAAGCTCTTCATACAAACAAACATAGATACCAGTCCCTGCTCGGTATCTGTACAGGACTCAGGGTATTCCCCCAATAACACCTATCCAAACTCAAAACCATACACTCATACCAACACGAGCACAGATGTCAGCACTTAGAAGTATATAGATGGAGCAGGTTTCTCAAAATGAGGGTCTGTCAAAGGAAGGGAACCCAATGAACATGAACACAGGAATCAAAAGACACACATGGCAAGTTGCCAGTAATCTTGGAAACAACAAAGAGTGATTGAGAGAAGGTACACTGAAGTTCCAATGATGGCTAAATCAGATAGGTTCTTTCCCCTTCAAGCTGACAGTACCATGACAAAGGCCCAGAATCCTTTCACCGGCTTTGTGTAAGGGCAATAAGCGGACTTCCACAGATGCTGCAGAGATAAAAGATGCCTGCACTGTCCAGAAAACACCATGTAACATGAGGCTTATTGTACGCAACGTAAACATTCACCAAGGCTGTAAACAATAACACTGATAGGTGTTCACGAGCCACAACACCTGCAAAAGTTTTGCCTGAAAGCTGTGTGGGGTCCAACATTTTGTCTTGGGGATTTTAAGATACAGGGGGCGTATCTATGTAGAGCAGGGTATGATGCTTTTTCTAACACTGATAACAGGTGCGAGTAGAGAGACTTAATGCTAGCCTATGGGCTGTCCCAAGGCAATTAAAACATAATTTTTTGTTCTGAGCTATTTGTTGTCTTTCTACACACGAGTCATTAATGAATTCAGGACACTTATACACAGAATACGTCATTTTCTGACTCACTGCATAAGATCTTATTTTACGTTCTGAACTGGTAATAAATATTGTTTTTTGTTGTGAGGTTGTATGACTTGACTTCGTCAGCAATGGTTTCTGAAACACTGGGACCCATTGTTTATGTCGTTCACGCAATAGTACTTTTTCAGTTGCTTGAAGAGGAGCGGACTAGTGTCTGTTTCTGTTAGCCCTGTCTATTTCAGTCTGACGACATGTGGTATGGTTTTGGCAAACCCCTTTAATCAATGCCAGCTGTAGTAGCTTTGCATTAGACAGCAAGGTGGTTTTTGTTCTCCTATCCATCAGTCGTTGCTCTGAGAACCTAGATTGCCTCTGGGTGTGTTTCTATGGTGCAACAACACTACCCAAATGTCTGACTGATCTTCCTCACACTTCGCAAGGAGATTTTTTGCTTCTTGTATGTATTGTTCCGCGAGACCGTTCGCCGGGGAAAAAGTAGACTCATATTCTATGCTGGAAGTTCCATTCCTCTCTGAACTTTTGGAACTGGTGTGATGCATACTGTGGCCTTCCATCAGTATGAAGCTCATTGGGTATCCCATGCTGGGCAAACCACGCCTTCAAAGTCTTAATGACTTCATTGCTTGTGGAGGAAGTCAGTACGTGGAAATCAAAATAACCCTATTAAGAGTCCACAACAAAAAGAAAGTTTTTACCTTTATAATGAAACAGGTCAGAAGCAACATACATCCATGGCCTCGAAAGGGCAGTCTCCTCGCTGAGGGATTCCTGCGCGGGATCGTTTAGGATTTTCTGGCAAGTGGTACATTTTTGCACAAAACTGATTATGTCCTATGTCATGCCTGGCCAAAATACGTGGTCACATGCTATTGCCAGGGTACCTTGAACCCCTTTGTGAGAGCAGTGCAATTGTGACAAGATGAGGGGCTTTCAAGAGGGTGGTATGAGGGTTCTTTTCCCTTCGAAAATGATATCTTCGTACACCACTAGCTCATCACGAAAAGTCAAGTATTTGAGTAGGTTGTCTGGTACCTGTTGTATCGTGTCACGCCAACACTGCAGTATGAACCGACACAGCGCAGACAGCTCTGTACTTGTGTGAATTGCTTCCTTAAGTTGAGCTATGCGCTGCACTGACATCGGAATCACCACCTGCACTTCGTAGACGGCTCGAGCGTCTGGTTCTGAGATGTCGTACCAGTCACGGCTCAATGTGTCTGCAATGTACAGTTCTGACTCCTTTTTGTACCTGATTATAGGATTTTATGGAAGGATTTCGAACTGGATCCTGTGAAGTCTGGCCGGGTTATCATGGAGAAGTTTTTTGAAGATTACTTCCAGTGGTTTATGGTCTGTTTCAATAGTCACCTCTTGGTTCCCCCAAATGTATTAGTGGAATTTTTTGCAGGCTGATAGGATTGCAAACGCTTCTTTTTTCTATCTAACTGTAGTTCTGCTGAGTCTTTGTGAGTGCCTTGGAAGCATAAAACACGGGGTGGTTTTCTTGCAGAAGCACTGAAGCCACTGAATGTCTGCTAGCATCAACAGAGATTGTCACTGGCTTGGTATTGTCGAAATATCTTGGTAATAGCAGAGACTTCAGATTGTCTTTGAGATCTTCAAAAGCATTCTCTTGCTCAAGTTCCCAGTGCCAGGTGACGTCTTTCTCTAGTAATTTCCGCAGAGGTGCGGAGCGCTCTGCCACCCTTGGGATAAATTTTGAGAAGTAATTTATAATTCCCAGGAGTCTTTGCAGTTCTGTAAATGATGATGGTTTTTTCAGCTGCTCAATTGCCTCAGTCTTCTCTGGGCCTAGTTGAATCCCTTTGTCAGAGAGTACATGTCCCAAGAATTTCACTTGGGTATGACCAAAACCACACTTGCTACGGTTAAATGTTAGGCCTGCTTCTGCAAGTTTCTTCGTGACTGTCTCAGTAATGGCATCTAGCTCGTTGATACTTTCTGCATGAAGAAAGATGTCATCAAATGAGCATTCAGCTCCCTTTATGCCATGTAGTGTGTTGCACATGATTTGCTGTAATACCTCTGGGGCTGAAGCTAGTCCGAAGGACATTCACTTACATTTGTACCTACCCCACGGTGCAGCAAATGTTAAATATTGTTATGTTCTGTCAGTCACCTTAATTTGCAAGAACCCTTTGGTGCAAACTAGGAGTGTGAAATACCTGGATCCCTTCAAACGTGCAGCAATTTCTTCTATTGTGTGTAGTAGGTAATGACTCCTCTTAAGATTTTTGTTTATGTCAGATGGGTCTATGCAGATCCTCACTTTCCCATTTTCATGCACCACCACCATGGGTGATACAGCTGGTGTGGGTTCAGTGCTTGGTTCAATTATGTCATTTTACACCAACCTGTCTAACTCCTCTTTAACCTTGTCTCGAATGGAGTATAGCACTCCCCTAGGTTGGTAGATATGGAGGTTGGGTTGATCAATTAAGTCAATATCATACAGGAAACCCTTCAAGCATCCAATGCCATCAAACATTTCACCACCAAAAATGGCTGTTTCTATCCGCTTTATGAAACCCAGGTTTTCACACGTCTCCCGCCCCAGGATCCACTGGTGTCCCTTGCCAACAATCAAGAAGGTGACTAAGTGTGGTGTGTTTTTGTTTGTAAAAACTTTTACATCTGCTTCACCCAGTACTGGAACACTGCCTTTGCTAAATAACACCAACGCCTTTGTTTTTGAGGATCTGATTGTTATCAGAGCTCTCTGAGCGATTAAGCTACTCAAGACGTTGCACTGAGCCCCTGTGTCCAATTTAACGGAAACCAAATTACCATTTGGAAGGGTGGGTTTTTCAATCCAGTCCAACTCCTTATGATGGATATCAATGGATGATACAAAGAAGGTTTCTGAACTACTGGGCTCTGGTGTTCGGCCCTGGTGCCCACTGTTAACAGTAAGTACTTGTTTGGACAGATATACTTTTGCAAAATGACCTACCTTGCCACACTTTTTACATTCCTTTCCGACTGCAGGACACATTCTCCGTGGATGGCTGGAACTACATTTGGGACACTTGCTTCTCCTTTTGAATTATGTGTCTTGTGACTCAGACAATATTTTCTTGTAGCTAATGTACATAGCATGCACGCTAGGTAAGGTGTCACCCCTCATTGCAGACACCTGTAGTTTGGTAATTTCATTTGCTCTACATATTTGTACCGTCATGTCAAACGTCAGTCCCTTTTCAGCTAGAAGCTTTTCACGAACCATGTCACTACAATCCCCTACCACTATCTTATCATGCAGCAAACTATCATACAGCTCTCCAAACTCACATTTCTTCCCTTGGGTGACGACTGAGGTTAGGATGTCGTCGAATGGCTGACCTTCTGCTTGAGTAATCTTGTTAAACAAGTATCTGTTGTACGTAATATTCGTTTTCGATGCAAAATAAGCATTAAACTTTGTTTTCATCATACCAAGGTTTTTTCTTTCTGCCTCTGAGAGCGAAAACGTGTTGAAAACATTGACAGCATCGGGTCCTATTGCAGTCATAAATGTAGCGACCTGAACTGCCTGAATTTTACTCTCCAGGTCTGTCGCAATTGCATACCATTCAAATTGCTGTATCCACGATTTCCACACCACTGGCATTCCATTTTCCGACGAGGATAAATGCTTTCGAGGTTTCAGGCTAAAGGAGTTTTCCGCCATTATTTACAACTGTAAATTTTACGAGGAGTCCCGGGTTTTGGCACCATGTAGTATTTATATCACAGATGTTGCACACACTCGTACGTAACTACATAACTTAGTATTTATAATATAGACATTGCACACGCTGGTATGTAACTATGTTACACATAGTTATTGCTGAAAGCCAGTTACTACTTCGGACTCATACTAGATCACTTCTAGCTGGGCGCCATCATAGTCTCACACTACTGGTGCCAACCTCAGCACTGTGTTCATTACAAACATCCATGACAAGGGTGACAATGTTGCATTTAAGATGGTAAATAAGGACACTGTGTGCTACAGATGCAACAACACAGGTCACATTTCTAGGAACTGTGTTTTCAAGTCTAAAGCGTGAAAGATCTGTAAAAATGACAACTATAGTGAAGACAACTGTTTATTTAGGAACAAAGGTAATAGCGCTGTTTCACATAAGAATTTTAAGGTTGCAATTCTAACAGAATCCTCCAGAGAAGACCAAGAGGGAACATGGATTCTTGACTCAGGGTGTACTTCACATATGACTAGCACCCACCAATCTCTGTCGAATGTCAGTAACTTTGATTCTGAAATTACGACATCCAAAATTGATGAAAATCTTTATGCTAAACTCCATTAACAAAATTACTGAAAGTGGAGGTAGTGTAAGATATGCCGAAGACAAGGTAGAGATAAGTAAAGGTAGTACCAAATTTGTAGGGTCTAAGGACGCCACAGGACTGTACACCATTGGGCTGACTTGCTGTGAAAAAACATTTCTGTCTGAAAGTAAACAAGAGACTTATACAATGATATGGCATAAAAAACTGGGACATCTAAGTTTTGAAAACATGAAGAAACTGACAGACCTGTCTTTTGGACTGGTAATCTTAAGTTTGGTGTTGAAACTGTGTGCGAAACTTGTCTGCCATCAAAACAAATGAGAAAAGCTTTTGGAGGAGAGAGAGATAGTGCAACAAGAACCTTAGAAATTGTTCATACAGATGTTTGTGGACCTTGACACGACCTGGGACGGCTACAATTATTTTGTGACATTTTAAGATGACAATACACACTTTGCAGTGGTGACTCTGATAAAAAACAAATCAGACATCTTCAATGCCACACACTGTTTTGTTGCAGAAGCAGAATCAAAGTGGAATTTGAATATACACAAACTTTGGTGCAATATGGGAGGTGAGTATGCCTATAGCTCAAAGGAATTCCAAAAATGGTGGCAAGAAAAGGTCATCAAGATGGATTATGCTCCAGCTGCCACTCCTTAACTCAACGGCCGAGCAGAAAGGCTGAACAGAATCCTGATGGAAAAGACAAGAGCACTTCTCTTTGACTCAGGTCTTGACAAACAAATGTGGGGAGAGGCCCTGCACACATCCACATACTTGCTAAACAGAAGCCCATCAGTCACTGTTGATTTGACACCTGCCGAGTTGTGGTTCGGAAAAAAACCTGACCATTCCAATCTGAAGTTATTTGGGTGCGTAGCTTATGCCAAGAATTTGAAGAGACTAAAGAAACTGGATGATAGAAGCAAGAGGCTCATGATGATAGGGTATTCGATGAACGGGTACAGACATGGAATCCTGAAAGAAGAAAAGTTGAGTTATCAAGAAATGTAACCTTTGTCGAAAGCACTGAAAAGGTTACTTACAAGATTGCTTCAAATGAAATAATGGTGGAAAACAAAGTATGTGAAGACAATGGAGAAAATAAAAGAAAAGACAGTACATGCTGCAACTCAAAATGAAAGTGACTGTGAAGAACCATTTCGTGGTTTTCACGCCAACCAAAACCAAGACAAGACTTGTGAAAATCCCAACCTAGTACATGATGTATCTACTGAGAAGGATGATGATGCATGTGAGGGATGAGCAAGAAGAGTGAGGAAATCACCTGCATATCTTCAGGAAAACGTTCTGCTGTCTTACCAAGAAGCCATCTGTGGTGCACATAAAGAACTCTGGCTGAATGCAATTGAAGAGGAAAAGTCTTCTCTGTTGAAAAATGAAGATTTTCAGTTTGTCAAGAAGGACTGAGTCAAAGGGAACCTGAGACTACTTAGTAGTAGGTGGATATTTCGCATCAAGGACAACAACGTATACAAAGCTTGACTTGTCATACGTGGATGCGAACAAAAGCCTGACTATGACTTTGAAGAAAAATTCAACTGTTGTATCTGTGAATACCTTACGACTTCTTGTGGCTTATGGACAATCCCAACAAATGCTGTTTAAGCTCTTTGATGTGAAAACTGCATTCTCGTATGTAAAACTGGATAAAGATATTTATGTCCATGCCAGAAGGTTTTGAGGGTGAAAGTGGTTCAGTGACAAAATTAAAAAAGTCCCTCTATGGGCTAAAACAGGCCGCTCGAAAATAGAACAAAAGATTTGTAGACTTTCTGAGAAATCAAGGATTACAGCAACTTATCACAGACAAATCTGTTTTCAGAAACAGTGAAGGTGATTTGTTTCTGGCCATTTGGATTGATGATGGACTCATCTTATTGAGAAACAAAAACCAAATTGATGACCTGCTGTTGAAATAAGTAAATAAATAAGTCAAAATAACTGATGACCCTAAGATATTTATAGGCATTGAAATTGAAAGCACTGCTGACTCTATTGTCCTTCATCAAAAGTCTTACACCTCCCAGTTGCTGAGAATGTTCAACATGGACTGCTCCAAACCTGTTAAAGCCCCAACCATTCAAGGAGCTGAAAATGAGGAAGCAACCAACAAGGAAAGAGGAGTGAATTTTCCTTACAGAGAAGCAATTGGTAGCTTGCTGTATTTGTCCAACAGATCTAGACTGGACATTACCTATGCTGTTAATGAGGCTTCAAGAAAAACTAAAAATCCCACTTTAGAAGATGTCCAGAAAATCAAGAGAATTTTTAGGTACCAGCAAGGAACAAAAAATTTGGGTCTCAAGTACTTTAAGGATGAAAACACCAGTGTGATTGATGCCTACAGCAACGCTGACTATGCAAGTGATGAAGCATCTCAGAGAAGTACATCAGGATACTTCATCAAGTATGGTGGAGGCCCAATTGCCTGGTGCACAAAACGTCAGCCTGTTGTGTCGCTCAGCACAGCAGAAAGTGAATTCATTGCTGCAAGTGAGTCTGTTAAAGAACAAATTTTTTGAAGTCAGTATATAAGGAACTCACAGATGAAGACTTGCTGGTGAATCTGAACATTGACAATTAGAGTGCTATCAACATGATAAAAAATGAAAGGGTTTTCAAAAGGTCAAGGTCAAAACATATTGATGTGAAATTTAAGTTTATATGTGAAAAGGTAAACGAAGGAAATTTTAACTTGCAGTATTGTCCAACTGAATGTCAGCTGGCTGATGTGTTTACAAAGGCTGTGAACTCAAACACTTTTTGAAACCCTGTAAAAAAAATATTGTGTTTGTTGTTAGTGATAGCTTGGAATGAGTGTTTTGTTTCAAATTTATGAGGAGAGTGTTGGATAGATAAATTTAAAGTGTATAAAGTAGTAGTAAAGTTTTAGTAGTTCTGGTGGCTAACCTACAAAATAACAAAAGAAGGTAATGTGTGGGGGGATCTTGGAGTGAAAATGTGGAAAAATGAGGCTATAGTAATATAGTGTATAACCAGGGGCGTATTCTTCATGAATGCAATGCATGCAGTGCATGCTTTAATAAAATTCCAACGCAAACATATTTCCTAACCCTATACTGCCCATTTTTCTTTGAAATAAAAATTAATTTTCGTTGGCACATGGGACTGGACTGCACAACTCTCTTTCCCTAACAGTTACTCGCGGTGCATGTTTCGATAGTCGATTGCAATAGTTCCCTAAAACATTGGGGCAGAGCGCTGTGGTATTCTCAACACTTGTTCAGCTGGTGTGATGTCATAGCAAGTTCACGCGAAATTTGGGTGAATGCATGCACAAGGTGACACTGGATTCAGCATGCCAGCGAGTGAGTTTATATATCTGTATTCAATTTTTAGTCACTGATGAGTTGCGTGTACTACTGTTACATTTGAACTAGAATTTTAAACAGTAGTTTCACTAGATGAATGATGACTGTAAAAGTGACATTGTAATAAGTGCATTTATTAAACCTTTCCATTTACGCTCATTTAGTGAGAAGTTAGAACTTGTTAAAAATGGGAGATCTGCGCCTGCTCTCAACAATTTAGGCAGAGAACTAAGTCAGAAACTTTGTACGAACATTTAATCCTGACCTTTACAAAAGAATCAGTTTGGTTGTGCAATAGTGAAACATTGTGTTAACTCTTCTGTTGATCATGTCTGTAGTTGGAATGATTACTTACAAAACAATGATAAATATTACAATATAAATAAAATTCAGAAATAAATTATGTTTTGAAACTTTCAGAAGTAATTTAAATTTTTAATTACGTATCAAGACATGCAAATATTAACATTTTTAACAAATTTCAAATTATTCTTAACAAGCGTACTTACAACTTTGGCTTTGCCGTAATTCAAGTGACTTTCTACTAGCAAATTTAAGTGTTCTTTGACTTTTGGGTGTTTAACAAAATTTAAACTTTTCAACTTTTAAATTTAAAATTATTTGATTTGACCAATGAATCTTATTATTTGACAAATGGATTAAGAGCGAGAGAAAAAGGTTACTAAAGCACTTAAAATACATTTCCAGCAACCTTTAATTTTCATTTCGATATTATAAACATTTATTTCCTCTCTGCAAAGTGAAGTACCAAAGTAAGTTTCGTGTTGCATGCCTTGCCAAAATTTTCAGTATACGCCCCTGTGTATAACAGTGAATTAAATACTTAAAAAAGGATGCACATGTAGTTATTCACTGCTATTAAATTAAAAACTTTCATAATATCATGGCCTAAGCCTTTCACAGCATGAGCGTTCTCATTGAAGGTGTTGACAAACTGTTTGACTGATTGAAGATTTGTAGAGTTGACAGCAGGCAGGTTCAGAATTATGTTTGTGTATAGGGGAGTGAGTTTCCTGATGTTCTGGCACTGGGATATGACAAGTTCCCAAGCTACTGTGTAGTTTTCAGTTGTAATCGGTAGATTTTTTATTAACTGTAATGCTTCTTCCTTGAGGCATCTCAACAAATACTGGAATTTTTCAACATCGGTTCATCCCTGATTGTCATGAATCGTTGCCTAGTACCGCGGGGAGAACATGGGCCATTCATCCCACTGCGCTGAAAAGGATGACAAATTAATTTTCTGCAGACATACATTTGCAAATGTGGCAAAAAGAGAAAATGTGGAAGAAGCTTGTACAACATGAGAGGGCAGAAAGAGATTATGAGGCATAGTGTGTCAGACAACTGGGCAAACAAGGGCTTGTGCTTTGCGGTTAACACATTTTCATCCAAATCCTCCAAGAGGTCCGTTTGCAAAAGTTTGTTGCACAGTGTGTTTACTGCACCGTCAACAGCGCCAAGTTGTGAACCAAACACATTCACTTCATGAACAACATTAGCATGACTTCAGAGGCCTTAATTTGTGCTTGTACCTTATAATTTATGTGTTCAACCTTACTTTCTTGGAGCTTGAACTTAAGCAAAAATATCTTAAACCCAGCGGCTAGGATCACATCATCAAACAAAATAACGGCAAAACATAAGGAAATAAATATAATACACCTAATCTTCAAAAAACCCGATGAGCTAATAAGTTATGTCAACATGTCTGATGCAACATAAATATAATTGTGAAAACACTCCTCAACCCACAAGGAAGAAACAAAATACAGATATGTAATTATTCATACATGTGCCAAACAATATCAACGAACAAGAAATAATGGAAACAACAAACCTTACGTTTTCAACTAAAAATATCACCAAAACTGAAGTTTTCATCACATAATAATGAAGAGAGGTGAAAAAAATCTTCATATTATCTGAGGATGCTTGAGTTGCGAGAGTGGATTCAGAGTGGTGGTGCAGTCTCTTCACACATGTGGTACACTTTTACATTTAAGCTACACATCTAAGAACTAACAAAACTTTATCACAGTTAGGCATCACAGTCTCTGGATACAAAATCTGACCACGGACAACCAAATGTTGCAAGATTTCATTGATAAGCACTCGAGGGAGAAGGATAATATGGACAATCATCACATGCGAACTTACCACCTCGCCATCTTGGTATTCACAGCTCCTCCTGGGGTCAGGGACAGGGAATATTTCCTGTCACTGTTGCTGCATTGTCATGGTGGTAAGCAGTGGCAGATGATTTAAAGTCACTGCTTCTACTCATCGCTTCTCTCGTGGTGCACGGGTCACAGGGTGCAAGCGCTTTGACCTTGTCGCAACATACTAGAGAACCTTCCAAGCTATCCTTACTGCTATAAAAATGCGAAAGTGTGTTTGTTTGTCATCCTTTCACGTCAAAATGGAACAACGGATCAACGTGATTTTTTGTACAGAGATAGTTGGAGGTCCAGAGAATGACATAGGCTACTTTTTACCACGGGAAAACATCTCAAACGGTTCCAAAAAAATATATGATTAGGGATGTACATAGGTACCGGATTAAACTTTTCTTAGGATTACTGCATAAGATAGCATTGTTAAAAAAAAATTCTGTCATATCTCCTTTCTTCATTGTCTATGGGATGTCTTACATTCCTTCCCAAGAACCGCAATAGCTCAGTAGGTAGAGAACCCAATAGTGGGGCTGCAGTAGCTCAGTGGGTAGAGAACCAAATAGTGAGGCTGCAGTAGATCAGCGGGTAGAGAACCCAATAGTGGGGCCGCAGTAGCCCAGTGGCTAGAGAACCCAATAGTGGGGTCGCAGTAGCTCAGTGGGTAGAGAACACAATAGTGGTGCCGCAGTAGCTCAATGGGTACAGAACACAATAATCGGGTCGCAGTAGATCAGTGGGTAGAGAACCCAATAGTGGGGCCGCAGTAGCCCAGTGGCTAGAGAACCCAATAGTGGGGCTGCAGTAGCTCAGTGGGTAGAGAACCAAATAGTGGGGCCGCAGTAGATCAGTGGGTAGAGAACCAAGTAGTGGGGCCACAGTAGCTCAATGGGTAGAGAACCCAATAGTGGGGCCGCAGTAGCCCAGTGGCTAGAGAACCCAATAGTGAGGCCGCAGTAGCTCAGTGGGTAGAGAACACAATAGTGGTGCCGCAGTAGCTCAATGGGTACAGAACACAATAATCAGGTCGCAGTAGATCAGCGGGTAGAGAACCCAATAGTGGGGCCGCAGTAGCCCAGTGGCTAGAGAACCCAATAGTGGGGTCGCAGTAGCTCAGTGGGTAGAGAACACAATTGTGGGACCGTAGTAGGTCAGGGGCTAGAGCACCTAATAGTGGGACTGCGTGCAAAGTAGTGGGTAAAAGCTAGTTTTGTTATAAATCTTGCAGCTAGAACGCGTGGCATGTCCATTGGCGAGCCGAACTCTGCGGCAGTGCCAAATTCGGTGCTTTATTTATCAAAGGAAGTTCACTTTATTGAACTTAGCTTGATAATTCGTTTTGAAACTAAACATTTTTATTTATTTGTTAAATTTATGATTGCTAGTACTGCACTCAGTTGTGAAAGTTTAATTCTGAATATTAATTATAATCTACTGTCATCTTTCATTGTCATTACGTTTACAAATTTTGAATAAATTACCTATTCAACTCTGTTTTGTGAATTGTATTTCAAAATGTTGCATACAGAAGCTATTAGTTTAATTCATGTAACCTCATTGTTCACAAATACTTTTGCTCTGCCCCTGTTTGCTACTTGTGTGACAAGGAGCAACTGTCTGGTGCCTGCATGCCTTGCACACTGGTGCAGTTAATTCCTTTTCATGACAAGGAGCGAATTAACCTGCGTTCGCGTCAGTCGTTCCTCGCTGTGACAAGGAGTGACAGCTTCACGCCTGCACAGCGCATGCAGTTCACTCCCCGCCGGAAGAAGAAGCGACTTGGCTAGCGACAGTGCCAGAGTCGTTCCTCGCCATGACAAGAAGCACTTCCCTCGTGCCTGTGCTGCTCATTCCTTTGTCGTTAACAAGAAAATTTTTGTCTTGTACGTGCACTGTTCCTTGTGACAAGGAGCTAATTGCACCACATACTAGTCTTACATCATGCTGCGTACACGCCAAAAACCAAATCATACAAACGACTGCTATACAATTTTTCATGAAAGAGGTTTTAACTTGCTTAGTAGTATATTATTTGGGCTTCAGCCTCAGAATGATTTATGGTCCACAAATACTAATTAACAAACTAAAAAATTTTAATTTTAGAAAGGTACAAGGAGAGATTTTTGACCTAAATAATGTTGATTTTGCCATAGTATTTGCAACATAATTTTGGCAAAGTCTAATTTTATTATTTGGTATGATTATTTCTGACAAGTAATTTAGTATCAAACTATTTTTATTTTTACACAGGTTAACAAATTCTACTGTTAGGTTATGCATACGATAATGTATCTTAGATGTTTATATGAATTTACGTATGGAAGTTACAGTCACTGCTAAATAACAGTGACAACTGTGTCCCGTCACATGTCACAGTTCCTACATTTTGTCATGTGCTCCATCCCTACTGGGAATGCTGCCGGACTACTTAAGAGATACTGGCTACATACATGCGGTGCATTGTATATGTTGTTCCACGATATAGTACATAAGAATATACAAAACGTATAACAAAATCTCCTTCATTCACCAAAAGAAAAGTTTCCTGTTTGTATGATTATATAAATATCTTGAGGCAGTTCACTATAATGGTTTGTAATACATACAAATTATACCATTTCTTTAAGTGAGTTAGTTTTTTATTTGAGATTCGAGTATTCCAAAAATAATAAAATTGTGATTCTGACTTGTGATTATGCAAAAATTTGAAAAACTCAATTTTTATTTATTTTATATGACAACACATGTTATGTATGCAAGATCAACAGTTTTGGCAAAAATACCAACTAATGAATTATTTACTTTTCACTGCCTAAATTTACCAAATTGAACTTTTAACACATGTATATTTACCAAAAAATTAACACAAACCCTTCTCATTGTACAATAGTCTAGTAGAGAGGCTTCAATCATTAAAGCACTCTCAGACATGCGACAGTTCCATAATGGAAGATAACGGGAGTATAATTATCACCTGCACCAGGTTATCCTCATAGCAAGGCACGACCTTCGATATCTCGTCGGAGAAGTTGTAGACATTGACAAAGTCATTGTTGCCCAGTGTGTCGAGGATGTTGTTGACAACGTGTCGCGCAATCTCCCTCCTCATGCCGGTCATCGAGCCGGAGGTGTCCACGAGTATGATGATGTCCTTGGGGCTGGTGGCTGCTTCGATGAACCACGACCTCGTCCGGCAATCGTACATGTCCACAGAGTCGTTCTTCCACTTCATAGCTGTAATGCAGACATACATTCCACTGCTACCAGTGGCAAAACAACATTTTCAACTTAGAAAGATGTGCGCCTCAAAAGGACTCCCTACAAAAATCAGTGTTTGAGCATTTACACAAATAAATTATCTGGAAATACAATTTTTTTTTCAGGAAAGATAAAAAAAACTATTTTCTGCAGCTGTCACTTTTTACTTTCATCCTGACCTTGAAGCATTAAAAATTGTTTACTAGAGATTCTTCTTAAGGCGCCCCTCTTAACTCTTTCAGTCACAAATATATGTGTACAGGATTATTCATCTAAGGTGTCGCCCAAATATCTTCCAAACTGTTGAATCAAATTTTTTTATTTTACAGTCTTAAATGGCACTACAGGGTTCATACGACACCATTTGTACGTCAGTCTCAAGATGTAATGAAGTACCGAGATAAAAATACGGACTTTGGTCTTTTCAACAGAAATATACCCATGTCTCCCAATAGTATAACATGTGATTAAGCGATGAGTTCAGTGACGTGATTATTTTAAAAACCTGACTAGTACTTTTTGAGATATAAGGGGGTGTTCAAAGGTGCATGCATTTGACTGTAGCTGTGACCAGGTAGGTTGCATAAGCATGATGATGTGATACTCTGGCAACAAAGTAAAGTTGGTTCAGACACTGTATGTAGTTCCCTCACAGTTGTTCCTCACTTATGATCTCACTCATCATCATTTGTCTTACTTGTTTCATCATAAATTAACATGTCCTTAAAATGTCCATCCATGTATGTTTTCAATTTGAAACATGATTTTACTACAGCTATGTCACAAATGGAACTTTGTTGTGTAAGATGTTTATGTGAAACTGCAGAGTTTATCCACACTCTAACGTGTGTTTTTAACTAAATGTTTGATTTGTTTTCAATGCACATATAAGCTGATGAATTCCTATTAAATTTCTCATACACATTGTGTCGACATGGAGAACAATTTTATGACCATATAAAATGCCTATCTCACGAATGGTTGCTAAGTGGAGCTTTTGTCTTTGAGTTGGTTTGGAACATTTTGAGTACAACGTTTTGGCTGGAGAAGTAAAAAGATATTGTGTTCTGGAGACGATGGCTGCACGACTGGACAAGGTAGTTTCCACGGCGGAGGAGAGCCAGAAATTGATTAAAAGGATGATGTCTCATCGGCCTGGAGTTCCGTTCAACTGCTGAGAACAGCTTCTACTTAGATGGTGACGAGATGGACTGGGGAGTCCGCCTGAATCCTATTCAGAACTGCTCTGGTTCCCTGCGCTTCGAAGGAATCCAGAACTTCTAGTCTACTAGTCATCGCAAATTAATGGAAGATTGCAATATTCTATTTTGCATGCAGTATCAGCTTAAAGCCATAATGTGTTTCAAAGTACAGTAGCAAGCTAATCAGATACCCAGAGGCTAGAGACTTGGGACAAGGTATCATGAATCTAAAAAGGACTGAGCTGTGATTGGTTGGAAACTTACATATTTAATTTATTAGCAATTTCCAAGAAATGGTGCAATATTATTAAAATGATGATTGCACATGATTTCAAAATCATGAGCAGTCATGAAAATTGTTTGGGGAAAATAGTAGTTGTTTTTCAAGCCATTAAAACTAAACTCATTTCATTTATTTTACACAACTGGCAGCAGTTATAATCATCGCTTTGCTCATTTAATCATTGAATATTATTTTAACGTGAAACCTGTCATTTTTCAGTAGAAATAGTTTGTTTCATCTTATTAAAAATGGTAGAATATTGAATCATCTGGTGTTCTTTGTATGTAGAGTGCTTAGTTGAGATGCACTAGTTCTTCAGAATAATACAATTGAATGACCGCTAGTTTTAAAGAGGTTGTTTAACACAAGTCCTTATCATCACTTATTTTTGCTTGAAAACGTTACTGATTTTAATATTCTCCATCTATTCATCTGTAAAGGCACCCATAACATATTTAAATTGCTATAATTTAATTTAGTTGTACATTCACCTTTGTGTTATGTTTTCAAACTATCATCATTTTACATAATAATTTTTTATTTCATCACCCCTTACTCTCCACTACAACACAAACTTTTGTGTGAAATGAAAGCCAGATGATACCATCTGACTGATCTACTGTGTCACTTATGTGTTTTCTGAGCAGTAAAACCTTTTAGGTAAATGCCAGCTAGGTAACATCTGTACGAGCATATGTGAATAATGTGTCCAGAGGTCAACATTATAAAAAGTTGTTTCCTGTGAGTGTATCACACAATACCACTTCATTGTTTCATGGTGACTAAGTTTTGTCTCTATTATGTGATCATGTACGTTACCAGGATCTGGTGTCCACTACAATTATTATAATTTGCGTTTAGTTAGCAGTCTTTCAGTGGACTCGCTTCATGGCAGCTATGCCGTAAAATAGCACATTTTCTGGGATGGCTTTATACATAAATTTGTGAGTAATTTAATTTTAGCATGAAGAACCAAAGTCTTATCACAGATACCATTAAAACTCACAGTGTGGCACCCTCCTATGTCATTACAGTTAGGCACCTGATGCGTGCCCGCGCACCCGCTTTCCCCTTTAGCCGGTTTGCCGGCCGCACCAGGTTCTGCAACACAGTGTGTGCGTGCACACTCTATGAGCGCAGGTGCAATGCAGTGTGAGGAAGGACACAAGTGCAACGGAAAGGGTGCAGCGACCACATGTGCCGCAGGCGCACTAATACAAAAGTAGACGCTGCTAATTTTCTTATTTTCTACACCAAAGGGCAAGAGTGATAATATGCAATAGAACACATTTTATTCTTAATAAAGACGCCTGCCACAGCAGCTTCAAAGCCCTATGTGTTTTCCAGAGTATGTTTGCAATGTTTTCATCCCCATATCATTCATCTTTTCAGTGTCATATTTTACTGAATATAAATTACAGGGGTTGGTTTTTAAGCAATGTGTGAAAGCCGGCACGGGGAAAACGTACCCGGTAGGTAAGTGTTGTTTGCAAGAAAGTAGTGCACGCAGGGTGCCAGCCCACCAAGCCAGCCGGCACGCCGCACGGGAGAGTTAGTAGTCGTTCGTCTTTGCGAGAGGTATGGCGGATCATGTCGGGGATCGTGGTTTTGCGCGCTCGGGTAGCCAGCATCATGTTGGGCTAATCATTTAACTTACAATAGCTTAATTTAATATACCGGAAACTTTCTCATTTTTAGCCGCCCGAGTCTTTTGCCCCTCGCACCCACCCAGTGTTTGCATTGCCTGGGTGGGCATAACTCTCATGTAATCCATATGTGACCTTTGTGTCATTTCACAGTATTACCCACACTGATGGGTTTGTGGTCAGCAATCATGTAAGTGTTCTCCAACGGAGATGTAATTAAAAGCACCGAATAAATCTCAGCAGCGACGTAATTTCCACTTGTGGTTTATTTTGGTTTGCCGCAAGGCATGTAAGGTACGGGCCTTCTCCCGCCAAATTTCCTTCGCTTTGCAAATGGGTGTAATCTACGTTAAATGGTCACAAGTTTATATAGCAAATAACAGTATTTTCGTATGGGCGTGTGGGGAGACCAGATATCCCACATCTCCACGAGTAAGGGAAATATTCTACTTTCACTATCATTATTATCAGAGGAGCCAGCACCGCCACTGAAGGATTTTGCTGTGGTCGTCTCGTCTGCCAAACGATCCTGAGGAACAAATCAGCTCTCAGACTTCATGACACTGTCAGCCCGGCAATGTCTGAACCCCTGGGTAACACTCCTACAAAAATCCAACTTACATTCACTGCTCCTCAAAACCTAACCTGTATCCTTTTCGACCAACCAATCACCATCACACCCTTGGAATACTAAAAGTTCAAGCATAACAACACCGGACTAGCAAAGTTCACTAATATGCAACATGCTCTGCTATTAAACAAATAACTAATATGTAATCCAGCACCATTCATCTCAATTTTGTGCTGCTTCCAATTTAGTAAAGTTGACTGAAGTCAGTCACACATGTTGTGACTGGATAACTGGTTTCTGAATGTCAGTAGTGAAGGTGCATACCTGGGTACTGCCTCATGAAGCCTGTAGTGCTGCCAAAATACTGCCATGATAGGGACGGGTCCGCCGCGTAGTTGTTGGTGAATATCTGGTCCAAGGTGCTGGACCACTTGATGGCTCGCAGGATATCCGGTGCTGAAACATCATCACTCTCGAGTCCAGACAGCTAGAAACCTTCATCTACACACTGACTCGTAAAACATTTATCAGACTATTGTTGTCAAGAAAGGGTGTTCGTGACCCTAAATGACGATTTACCCTTGATAGCTGGACATAATGTAACCAGCAAGGTGTCCCTGGCTCCAGTCAAAACACACAGATTCAGTTAATTATGCATGAACGTATGAAGTGCTGGAAAATCAATGAGGGTTTCAAAACTGCTGTAAACCAAACCTAACCACCTTACGTTACATGTTGATGTATGAACCTCCAAATCACAGTGGTTTGCAGCAGGGGTGGACAGCAGGTCCGCCAAGAGGGGGAGGGGCAAGGATGTGCAATGCTCATGGGCCTGGGTCCCCGGAGAGGTACGGGGAGCGGGGGGGGGGGGCTGGATCGGGACCGACTCGTAAATATTTATTTATAAAACAAAGTATTACGTACAAATCTAATTTTGATGCTCAAAACTTGTTCATTTTCTTTGCATGGATGACAACTATTTATGTTGTTGCAAATGTTCGAGTTTTGGGGGGGAAGGGTAAGGGGGGATTTTGCTCAGGGGCCAGGCATTTATCTTGGCGCTGGTGGACAGGCAAGCCTACTGATACCCTTGCAGTCAGAGGTCTGGAATAAAGGACATAATTTACAGAAATGTTAAAAGTCTGCAGGAGTTAAGTTTATAGACCTGGTATAAGATTGAGTCAAAGAAAGGAAAAGCCATGAATAAGAAATCTTAAATTTAGCTATATTTTAAACTTTAACTTAATATCTTTTTACAGAAGCTCTGGATAAACTTAGAAAGGCATTATTAAAGTTTAAATTCTAACATTTTCCTCAAGGGTATTCCATATTTTCAGACTTCCAAGCAGCTCCCTAACCTCTTCCAACAAAAATAATATTTTTCTAACCGAGGCCCCTGTGCCTTTAGTCTGCCCCTGGTTTGCAAGGACCCACCAAAAAAACCTAGGATTCACAGTGATCCACTGTGAGTCCTAGGGTTTTTTTTTGCAAAAAGTTTTAAACTTCATCCTCTATAACAATAATTAAGTGATAATTGTCCATTTTAATTGAGAAGAGAATGGAAGAGTAAAATTGGTAGAAAAATGTCTCAGCTTGATAACACCACATGATTTATTCACAGCTGATTCTACTGAAATGTAGCAACCACTGTATGCACTGTCTTATTTGATATTTTTATGTTGGTTATGCAAATACTCATAAGAACGAACGTACTTTAAAAGGAATGAGGCGAGAAGCTTACTATAATATATACCTGTTACAAACTGAAGTGTTGTGAATAACCATTATCAATACAGGGAAAGGGAGATGGGGGATTTGCCCCATGTGCACTGCTATTATGAATACAGGCATCCAGCTTAAAACTTCATTTTAATGTGGATCAGAGGTCTAGCGGTAATCTAGGATTTACAATGTTTTATGTGGCCAGCATAAACCTAGAACACAACGTACCTAGTACTTCACAAGGGCCCAGCATAAGCCTGTGATTTGCGGATGGATCTCGGAGAGCCGTTTGTGTACGCATAATTATTTCCGAAGAATTTATCACGAATTAGCTCACCTCCAGTGACAAATTTTCCGAAATATGTCACCTGTATTGAGACTTCGGGATATTCACGATAAGACAATTCATGAAACTCTTACAAAGTAATTAATTTTTATCGCTAATTTTACGAATAAATATCGATTCCTGAAGAAACTGAAGGAATAATACATATTTGCATTTACAACTTCCATGATGTACGAGATGGATTAATACCTTGTTTTCTATCCTAAGCAATTGAATTTCACATTAGTAATTTTAAGTTTCATAAATATGCAGCACACTATCAGAAATACAATAGGACTGGCATTACTGTATTCCGGTGTTTACACAGTTTGACCTTCAATTTCGATTACAACGATGGTCTTGGCTACTCGCAAGCTAACTCGGCAGTTCAGCAAATTGTTTAAGGTGTGTTCATGTATTCCTTACTGTAAATACTTTCCCGATTGAAAACTGTGATTTGGAACAAAAAAAACTTTATTCAGATTCTGGCGGCAATGTTGCATTCGTGCGGGGAATAACCTTACTCTGAAATTAAAATCCAGTACAATCAATACAAAAGTTCACGCGCATGAGAACATACATTAATTTGTTTAATCCAATAATAAATAACACGATATTAAAATACATAATTTATTAACTTTTGCAACGTTCATGGATTCTTTAACTTGATTTGGGCATAGACTCAGTATAATTTGAGCTTAACATAACAGGTCAATGTTGGTAGATAGTTTGTGCAAAAACGAGAAAGATATGCAAGTTGGCCACCATGTTGTGAGGTATAAACATAATTAGATAAAAGATGGAAAAATTTCGAAAATAAAAGAAAACAGATAATAATTTGCTACTCACCAACCAATGTCACGTGTATTGTGTAATGGCATCTAGCGGCAGCATAGAGGAAATATAGGATAATGTGCTCATTACAACAGTGAAAATTGCGATTCCCATTTTCCTTCTTCTTCTAATGCGGCACAAAAAAAACCTGGCCTTCAAAGAAGTACCCTTAACAGCCAGTGAATACCACAAACATCGAATAAATCTCAAAAACTCAATAATCTTCATGTGCGAAATATTCATAAATCGACAGTCCATTAAACACACCAAAACGTTAAACGGCATACACATAAAGTGATGTCGCAACCCCGACGCCAAGGTTCAAAAAACAAAAGCGTCACAAATGGCGGCTACAGAATAACTATCAGATTCCCAATATTTATCAGAAACCAATACCGATCAGATTGAAGAAGTCTGCCACAAAATCCGGCACTGCTTTCACCTCCAGTCAGCAGAAAGCAGCATCTGGTGTTAATTTACCAACATGGTGGATATTAAAATTAAACTTTCTTTTCTCTATGGAAAGTTTATTTAACAATGACGAAAACTAAATCCCAATACGGTACTTCAAATGTTTCAGAAGTGGGAAATACTTGCTGACAAATTATAATATATACGGAAATATTTTGCCCGGTATGTATTACACTGCTTTTTTCCCAATACAACTGCCAAACAAAGTGCGTTTGACTACGGTTAGCACATTATTTACTTAATTGTGTGTTTCAATACTTTAGCACACCACTTTCCACTAAATTCTAATGAAAATACAGTGTCTAGGAAAACAATTATTTTTTTCTAAAAGCATTTGTTTGAGGTCACAACTACAACTAACATGTACCACGTTATGTCAGTCCCATAGACTAGAGATGAGGTAGACCGATCTCGCTGGCTGCGCACAACCAAACTCCATGTCACGACATTGAACTACTTTTCTGCCAATATGACGTGCAAAAATTGCATAGACTGGATTTGAGGTTAGAACATTGTTTAGTAAACAAGTGCTTTGAGATGTATGCATAATTTCTCTAACCAGTATGTAATGCATTTTGACTAAATTAGAATTGGTAAAAGTATTTTATTCATACAAAAGTGCTTGTCATTAAAATATTGATATATAAACAAACACATCCATCACTGTTGACCATGTGACTTTGACAGTTCTGTTCCTTTTGGGTAGGTCAATGTTTGGTACATGAAGAGAAGACGACTAATCGATCTACCTCATCTTTAGTCTATAGTCAGTCCCCAGCCCGCTTATTGCATCACCGCATCAGCATCTGGTACTAACATCTGCCACATGAGGGCAGTGCTTACATCAAGTGTATCATGCGTGTACCACGTGTGAAACAGTGAATTGTTTATTTTGTATATTTTATTTTATTAGTTCCCATGGCCTTTTCGAAATTAGTAATAATTCTATAGAGTTTATTTTACATGTGTCACGTGTTTGTGCAGCGAAAGTATAAGCACATATGTTTGTTTACATTTTTATTTTTATGGCCTCTTTAAATGTAAAGCATTTGCATATTTTATAAGGTAAATGATGTGTGCTGTCATGTGTGCACAGTGTATATTAGTTATGTAAGAATTTTGTATAATTATTTGGAGTTCTTGTTATGTCACTTGCTTGCTTTGTGCATCATAACATTACCAGCTCCATGTAACACAAGGCAAACATAATAAGGGTGAAGTGAGATGATTTCCAAGAAAACCCGTCGACCAGTACCATCGTCCAGTACGATTCTCATATGGTAAAATCTTAAAAGCAACCCCACTGGGAATCGAGCTCAGTTCGCCTTGGTGTAAGGCGAATGCTCTGACCACTGCATAACTGCGACCCTATGGATGGAGGGGAGAGTGACTCTACCTTTCTTCCTCCAGGCATGTTTCCACTGTGAAATGTGTTTGTAATAAATTTTAATACCTACATATAGTTACTGTAAAATGTGCTGAACTGCTGCAGAATCAGTATTATATAACTCTGTTTGAACACTTAATGATTTGTAAGTAAAATGTTGGACACTTCAATGTATAATGATTTTTAAGATGGTAACTAATGTCACCTATTAAATTAAAATTACGAATACAAGGACTGCTGCAGTCACTGATGGGTGGTCGCATGTGTGGTGCGTAGTTGGTGTTAATGTGCATGATAATGAAGTGTTCGTAGGGGCGAGGAAGTACAAAACAAGTATAGAGAACATGGAGGGAGAGAGTTAACTGGCAAACATGGTGGACACATGACAGTGATGTAGATGGTGTGCCACTGAAGTGCTTGTTGGACAAGGGAGTGTAGAGGAAGTAGCGCAGCATTAGAGAGAGAAAGTAGACTCACCACCTCCATAGACGTTGGTGGGCACATGGACAGCACTGTAGCTGGTGTTGACGGGCACGCCACTGAAGTGGTTATTGGGTGTGAGCACCATCTCCATGTCCTCGTCACAGTCGGGGTCAGCCGGCTCGTCCGGCGTTTTGAGGTGCTTGACATTGTAGTACTTATACTCAGTCACATTGTCTGTCTGGTGCGCCATAGCTGTGTTCTCCACTATGTCCATGATCCTCTGGCACACACATCAAACACACTCAGAAAATGGACTTGTCAGATTCTAAAATAAGCGACACACACTTGTGGAGGCAGACAACTTCACAGGTAGGATATAGCCCTTAATCTTACTGATTAAGATATGGCTGCTGGGCAACCATGCCAATATTTAGCTGTCAACCACTTAAACTGGTAACATCAGTGGGATAATGTCGCTATTTACCAAGAGGTGCTCTGACATGTTTTGGACAACATCTCCGATTCGTCTATACAAATATATATGTACATAAATTAACTTTCAATAAATTTGATTTTATGCTATCAGTAGCATGAGAAGGAGATCTGGTGCAAGCATGTGGCGAGTGAGGAGCTGATGAGCTAATCGGTTCGGTTTTCATGCTCTGTCATTCTAGCCTTGGGCCACCCATCTCGGAATTCCATGACGTTGGCCCAGGATGACCTTGAGATGACAAAGTTTAAAATTTGAGAAAAACCGCAATTATTTAAATAATTGTAAATAATACAAGAAATCCTGATCAAATTTTAAAAATAAAAAAAATTGAGATAAAATAATAAATTTAAAATATTAGTAAAAATTGGCAAGATATTGAAAACAAATAGTTTTTCGAAGACTTGCGTATATAAATTGCAGGGTTCGATTATTATAGCTATGGTTGAACACACATCCTTCTGATATGACGAACAGTAATCAACTGTCTCCTACCATTATATTTCATTAGCTACTTAGTCGGCCCCCACCCAACTACCCCACTCCAACGAATCATTGGCTTTACATAACCCCCTCGTCGACTCCCAAAATTTACCCACTTTATCACATCTCCCACCACTACCACTAGACTGAGCTTGTGATGTAATGATATCAAATTGCTCGCTCATGACTGATGGCTGTTGGTCATTTGACATCTCGAACCCTGCAGATAATGTGGTCAAAGTTACACTACGCCACAGTTCTTTGTTGATGCGAAAAGTGGCATGTATTGCTCTCTGCCTGTCTCGTGCGCTCTCTCTCTCTCTCTCTCTCTCGCTCTCTCGCTCTCTCGCTCTCTCGCTCTCGCTCTCTCTCTCTCTCTCTCTCATACACTCTCTCTTCACTCGCATTTCTAGCATTCAGTCCTGTAATATATTTTCTGTTCGACTCTTCTATTACAGTAATTCGCGGGGTATTATCATGTGTTCTTGTAATTAGACAAAAACATTTCCCAACCAAAGTAAAATATCCGCTCAAATTCCAAGTATCCATTCGGACCAGCGAGTTACTGGAGTGTGCATATAAAGATGAAGTATTCATTTAATTGTGTGCCTGCAACCCATATCACGACTTCATCTTTGGTGGTACCATCCAGCTGTATTGCCTACAATGTCAACGATGCAATTTGCAAATAAGTAGGATTACGCCCTCGAAACTCTTGAATGTTCGAGACTAACTTGGGTGATAGGCAGTATTATCTTCCATGCTATTTTTGGGAGTCAATCCACCATGCCATCAATCTTCCACCCAGTCATTCGATCAAACTTTCCATCCAACTTTTAATTTATTGAACTTTCAATCAATTTCAATCAATCATTTAATAAAAATGTTACTCAACCTTTTGATTAATCTTTCAATCAATACTTCGCTCAATATTTCAGTTTGTCAATAGATCTTTCAATCTATTAACATTTCTATCATTATATAGTAAATTCGTTGGTTTGTTATCTGTTTCTCCACCCATAGGTATAGAAATACCATTCATTAACCGACTGTCTCCAAATCTGTTTTGGCGAGCGCATAAATGTTTTGTACGCAGTTCACCATTTGTGCAGTTATACTTAATTTTTTTAATAATATTCTGTGTGCAGAATATTGGCCAATAATTGACAAGGCCATCCATACCAAATGTTCATATAGTACTAGCTCGTCAACCAAATGTCCAGACCAAACACCTAGGCCAACTGACTAAATGAAAAATCCACATAGTCTCTCTATATCTACCAGCCACACCAAACGACCATCAAGGTCAACCGGTTATACCAAATGGTCATAACATCTAACCAGGCCGATCAATCATACAGACCAACCATACCAGCTAGCCAACCAAAAGCCAAAACCAATAGACCAGACTAACAGACAACCAATACTAACCAGACCAGACAAGATGGTCAAACCAACAGACCATACCAACACACCTAAAAATTAAACTTAAAAAAACGAAACATCGAGTAATTATACCTTAAATAACCAGACCTCGAGTAACAAGACCTCAAGTAACTAGACATCAAGTAAAAAGACCTCAAGTAACTAGACCTCAAGTAACCAGACCTGAAATAAAAACCTCAAAACTCGGTCATCAGAAATTAGACCTGACAAATCAGGCCTCGCAATCAGGCCACAAAAACAGGAGCCACAGTCCTGGCAGGAACCAACATCCCAGCAAGATCAAATTTACGGCAAGAACCAACTTCCCTGCAAGAACCAACATTCCAGCAAGAACAATCTTCCCGACAAGAACCAGCGTCCCAGCAAGAACCAACTTCCCGACGAGAACCAACGTCCCGGCAGAATGTCAGAGGTCAAAGCACCTGGCACCCAGCAGAGTCAGTTTAAATGTATGACTTCTTTTGAATGAAGATGCTGCAAGCCACTAACGATGCGAAATCTAATATGTCGAGTACGACTACATACAAACTTTCACCAATTGGACATAAATTACTTGAAAATAGTGTTGCAATTGTTTCAAGATCTTTGGTAAATTCTGTAATGCTCGGCGACATGGGAAGTGTGATTGACTGAAGTACCCATCTCGTATGATTCGTAGATGCTTTAATTGTTCCAGACAGTTCGCTCCAAGTGATAACTTAAGTAGGCACCTCAAGACCAGCAAGTGTACTGTTCATTCGTCCACTGAGAAACAGTGTTTATTGACATCGCTACCTCCTGTTAATACATTGTATAATATGTTTTCAGAAGACGAGGGAACTATGGACTATACATGCGACGAATAGCATGTCATACAGTCGGTTCGTTCCAAATATACACTTGCTGAATTGGCAAGTGAAATTAGGCCAGCTTAAAAAAAAAAAAATGATGCAGCGCCAGTAGCTGTGAGGACTAACGTCCCCAACGATGCACCAACTCCCAAGAAAAAGAAATTCAGTGCTAAAAACGAGAAAGGTGTTGAAGGCGATAACAAATACAGTGTTGGCCCTAAATACGATGGCGATTTTATCAATGCTCTGACATGTCCCTCCCCTCAAACGTTTGCTGCAACGAGTGGTGTAAAGAAGGCAGAAGATGCTGAGAACACTGGCTACATATATCCTGAAGATCCGAATGAACTCCTTGATAGGCTCAGACATTTAATCGCTTCGCAACAGAATGGATATTTCACACACACACACATTAAGTAGACCTCTTCAATCATGAGTGAATTAAATTACAGTGGTTATTATTAACGAACCATTAGGTACTATTCATGATATGCGAGGCATCAGAAACATGCAAAGATCGAGTGTATGGAGTAAGAAGCACTATAAATTTATGTACACATAGTAGAGCGTGTGTTTAATTTCTTGAACATTTCCCATGTGTTTTACTAAATATTTCTTAGTTCAGTTTTAAATATAATCGACTGTACGTATGCTTATGGTGAAATTTCTGTCAGCAAGTGCATAAGGAGGGTTATTATTCGATTTGAAGTATGCATATTGAGTACCATTTAAAGTAGACCGCGTTCTGTATGAGGTCTGTTTGATGTCTAGTAATTTCTGTGGCCTGAATTTTTTAGGTATAATTTTTATGGATCATTTTTGTTATGTCTGATTTTTTTTAGGTCTGGAATTTTGAGGTCTGATTTTTTTTTCTTTATAATATTTTGTTTTGAGGTTTCATTTTGAGGTGCATTGTTATTATCAGTTGGTATGACCAGAGTGTATGGTCTGGTAGTCAGTTAATCTGGTCGGCTGATTTTGATTTTCGGTTGGCCAGTCGGTATGGTTGGTCGGAACGGTTGATCGACCTGATCGAACAAAATGACCATTTTATTTTGATAGGTTGGCCTTAATGGTCGTTTGGTATGGCCCTTAGGTATATAAAGTCTGTATGGATTGTTGGTTGGTCAGGTCGGTTGGTCTGGACATTTGGTATGGGCATTTGGTTGTCCAGCTAGTATGGACGTATGGTGTGGGCAGCCTTGTTAGTTTGCCAGGATTCTGCACACAGAATATCTTTAAAGACTTTAAGTATAAATTCACAAATTGTGAACTGCCTACAAAACATTAATGCAGTAGTCAAGTACAAATTTGGAGAAGTTGGCAAATAAATGGTATTTTTATGTGTATATTTTTGTGGGGGGGGGGGGGAGGAGGAGAAAAACAACAAGCCGATGCATTGACTATGGATTGATCGAAAGGCTGATCTAAAGACTGCTCTAAAAAATATTGGGAGTTTTATCGAAAGATTGAGTGATTTATCGAAAGATTGGGAGGTTTACCAAAATATTGGGAGGTTTATCGAAATATCGGAAGATTGTTGGAAAGAATGAAAGATTGAAGGAAATTAGAACACTCTGGCTAAGAATAGCATCGAAGATAAGATTGTCTATCACCCGAGTTGAACTTGTAAATTCCGAGTTTAAAGGGCCTGACCATAATGGTTTGCGAATGGCATCGTTGACATCGTAGGTAATCCATTTGGAGTCAGGACCTCTCGCAGCATACCAGGAACTGTAATGAGGCGCGACACCGTCCATATTAATTATCTGCAGAGGTCGACCAACATCCAGTCACGAGTGAGCAATGTGATATCATTAAATCACAAGCATATTAAATCACGAGATCGATCTTAAGTGTATATATGGGGGGAAGGTGATAAGGGGGACGTGATGTAATTACAATTATTTGTTGGAGGGAATTTGGGTGTTGGCCGACTAAATAGTCAATAAAACACAGTGGTTGCGGTAAGTCTCCTGCTGATCGCCGTGTCGGGAGGATGTGTGCTCCAACCTTGGCATTTCTACACGAAAGCCTTTCAAAATGTTTTAGTTTGTTTCCAAAATTTCCCAAATATTTCTACTTCTTTTTTCAAATTTTTATTCAATCTCGCATTTTAATCGATTTTTTCTCAGGTTTTTGCGATTTTTAATTATTGTTTTGGGTTTAAGTTTGCCTGGTTTCAAGGTGATGGATATCCAATATGGCGGTCAGGCCCAATAATATAATTTCTCCCTGACTTAATTTTGTTTTTTACAAATTGCAGTAATTTTTTTACGATTTTTCGGACTTAAGGTCACCTTGGATCAATGTCAAGGTAATGGATATCCAAGAGTGCTGTTGCTGCCAATAATAAAAAGTTTCCTTGGATTATAACACTTTTTTAAAACTATTTTTGTGATTTTCTTAGTGTTTTTTGGTTCTTGGTCACTTCAAGGTCACTTGCGGGTCAAGGTTATGTAAATGTGTACAATATGGCGGTTGTAATCAATAATTTAATTTTCCCGACTTTTCTTTTGTGATTTCGCCAAATTTTTGCGATTTTGCTCAAATTTTTGGCTAAGTTAATTCTAAGGTCATCCAGGATCAAGGTCAAAGTCATGAAATTCGAAGATGGCCAACATCTGACCGGAATGACAGAGCATCATTACTGGCCGCTTAGCTCCTCAACTCCTCACAAACCATCTGCTTGTCCCAGATCTCGCTTTGTATGCTACAGACATCAAACTTGAGTACAAAACACATGTAAATATACAATTGTTGGCTTGCAGTTTTAGGTTACTAATTAAAAGCTGCCACTTTAAATACACTGTATTTCCACAATTAGAGCACCCGAGAGTAGCCATTACTCGTGGATGAATCTACAAAAAGGGGAGGAGGTAGTGATTGAGCCCTACCCCCCCCCCCCTTCCACCTTGGGGCCGTGGTATAGTGGTTAGGTTACTCGCCTCCCACCAAGGCGAACCGTGCTCGATTCCCGGCAGGGCCGACCCCGGGTTTTCGCATGTGGGAATCGCGCCGGACGATGCCGCTGGTCGGCGGGTTTTCTCGGGGATCTCCCGTTTACTCCGCCCTTGCATCCTGACGCTGCTCCATACTCACATCGCTTCTTCTTATTCTTATTCTTCTCCTCAGCTCCTTACTACAGATTCTGCTGCTTCTCTAAGCAACTTGTTCCATCTCTAATGACCTCGCTGTCGACGGGACTTGAAGGGGTTTGCACAGTTAAAAAAAAATGAGGTGTGGCTGTGTTGGGGACACGGCCGTTTGGTTTGCGTGAATACGTCTACGTTGACGCGCTCGGACGCCTTGATGTTTATTTTACGTTCCCGGCACCGCCTCATTCGATCATATGGGGGTTTCTGGGTATCACTGGATTGCTTTTGAGATGCTCTTTCCAACCGTATACTATTTTTGTATTTCAACTTGACTTCTTGACGAGTATAGGCCGACATTGTCTTAATTTTTCTTAATTTTTTACATTACACGCGTACAATTTCACCACAGCCACGCCACACAAATCTTTTTATACACGCAATCGATTGATCTTGACGAGAGCTGTCGTCGATTGGAACTCAAACGAGCGTCGTAGCTTCTCCAAGTCAAAAGGTTATACTACGCGGAAATTATGAGACGTGGCGAAACGAACTCAAAATTGTGGTGCCTCCGCCTCTCGCCCCCCCCCCCCCCACCCCTTCTTTTCCACCGACCGTGCGCGCGATGATTCGCAGTCCTCACTCAACGTAACATATTCTTTGGTCCTTTGGCAATCGAGTGGTGCAATTGAATTATGAATGTAGACTATTAGACGATAGATTCGGAACTGCAATGCCAAACTGTATCCCCGATTTTGTTATCAACGGATTTTCTGGATTACCGGCCACTATGGCCGCAAATTTAAAGACGCATTCACGTCAAAACTTAGTAAGTAGTGAAGAAGCAAGCAGCAAAAATTGTTTCCATCGCGTCGGCTCAAACTTAGTCCATCGCAATGGAGTTTCTACTGCTTACTGCAATGGAAATACTTTGGAAGCCTTAAGTTTAGCCAATAACCAAAAAGCATACATTTAAACAAACACATTTTAAAATTTTTATTCCAAATTATGCACTACTGTATTAATATAGACTAAACTGCTTGGAAAAATAACCTCCGGAAATAATTTTAATTACGTATATCCTTGCCATCCTATGCTATAATTATATAGGGACTTATTCTAAACGTTGCTTAACTATAGGACACGGGAATAGACTGTTGTTCATTACTGTTCCTTGTCAGGACAAAAGTATTGGAGCACACGCTTGAATTGGGGAATTGATGTCTGCCCAGTGTTTGTTGTTCTCCGAGCACATTCCTGTATGTCGAGACATAGACATACTCTGACATTACGCGATCAGAGTAAGCAGAGTCAACATGGGCAACAAAGGTACAGAGACTACTGAATATGTGAGAAACATCGTTGTTAATTTATTCAAACGAGGCAAATCCTTTTTAACATTGTTCAACGGTTTAGTAAGTTGCGTAAAGCGTTGAATCGTCCCAGGACTGGTGGGCCACAGAAGATTAGCAAAAGGGAACAGATGAAAATATTGCTCCAGGTGAAGAAAACTCTAATGGTTACTGCAGTAGAGGTTACATAGCAGTTACAAGAATGCCTAGGTAAGACCTTTCTTGTTAGGACTGTTCAGAGGGCCCAACTGCAGTAGAGGTTACATCGCAGTTACAAGAATGCCTAGGTAAGACCTTTCTTGTTAGGACTGTTCAGAGGGCCCAACTTCAGTAGAGGTTACATCGCAGTTACAAGAATGCCTAGGTAAGAACTTTCTTGTTAGGACTGTTCAGAGGGCCCAACTGCAGTAGAGGTTACATCGCAGTTACAAGAATGCCTAGGTAAGAACTTTCTTGTTAGGACTGTTCAGAGGGCCCAGGACAGAGCTGGGTATAATGTCAGAGTTCTTAGAAGGAAACTACACGTAAGTTAGGTTAATCAGAAGAAACGTTTGCTGTTTGCAAAACAGTATGTTTCTAAAAATGCTGACTTTCTGGGATAAATTACTCTAGTCATATGAAAGTAAGTTCAAAATATATATCTCAGTGATGGGCGATTATCAGTGTGGAGAAAAGCTAATACTGAATGGGATCCAAAGAGCATGGCGGGCACAGTCAAACATGGGGGTGGAGGGATATTGGTTTGGGGTTGTATGGCCTCCAATGGTGTTGGTAATCTTGTATTTATAGATGGCGTTGATAGGTTTGTGTATAAGGATATTTTGTAGAATAATCTCCAAAAGATAGCTGAGTAATAGGGTTTAGGGCAAGATTTTTATTTTCAACAAGGCAACGATCCAGAGCACACGGGCGAAATTATTCAGGAATGAATTATATGGAATACGCCGCATGCATTAAAAACCATTCCACAATCCCCAAAGTGCAATCCAATTGAAAAATTGTGGAATGAACTTGAAACCAGAGCGAGGAAACATTACATAACATCCAAAGCACAGCTAAAAGAAATGCTTATGAAATAATGGAACGACATAAGCTCAGAAGTTACCAGTAAATACGTATATTCAATGCCAAACAGACTTGTTTGCAGTTATCGCAAGAAAAGGACAAATAACTAAGTACTGAATCTCTTAAAATGGTTATATTCCGATACGTTTGTCACGTTGTTTACAGTTGAAGTATAGATAAAACATATTTTAGTTTGTAAACTTTCGGGAATTAGAAGTAACGTATGACTTGTGATTAAGTCAAATAAACTTATTCCATACATTGCATTTTTCAGGATAATATTTGCGTACCTCGTAATGCAGACATACTTTGTTCCAATACTTATGTCTGTCAGTGTATATGCGTTTCTATTGGTGGGACTTGAACAGTAATGCCGCTAATGTGTCGGTTGGATTTTGGGAGCTTACTGCTTAATGCTTACTGCATACGGTACGTGTTTTATCATGTAAACTCCTTATTCCTTGATAACTAAATATATACATCATATTTAGTTCATGTCAGCAGGTATCTAAACGTCCATGAGACGTCTGATCGAAAAGGGCAGCGTGCTACGATAGGTGCTGGCGCCTACTGGATATGCAGCCAGCACAGCTTGCGCTTATCAAGAGTCGCCCGCCTGCAGGCGCTCGCGAATTCATTTGAGGACAAGTTAAACGTCAAACACGTGTGCATTTTACTTTCTGCTTCTGTTGGACTTGACACGCCTCAGACCACTTTCCACCAATAACGAACCCGCAATTAGCATATGGCCTTCTGCTGTGGGGTTAAGCTAGACCAAAAGCCAATGAACAACTAAGTGAAGCACAAGTACAAAAAAGGACTATGGAGTCTAGCTTGTTGCCGAACGAATGCGCAATATATCCGGGTCTCTATCTATTTAATAAACCTGAGATCCACATACAAATTTGTTAAGATGATTCGTTATGGAATATGAGGTGAAAAATATAACACAACCCTTGACCTAGCGTGATTATTAAATTTGAGTGAGTGAGTGATGAGATTTGAGCGGCTCTTAACAGCGAACCGATGAGGGTGATTGAAGTTAAGATGGAGCGGCGCCGGAATGAAAGGGCGGGGGAAACGGGAGATCCCCATGAAAAACCGCCGACAAATGACATCGTCCGGCACGATTCCCACTTGCGAAAATCCGATAAACCGGCCGGGGATTGAACCCGATTCACCTACGTGGGAGGCAAGTAGTGTTAAAGTTTATACGCGCCCTTTAACACTGCAATGTTTGCCTAATTTGTGCCAATTTAATGCTCGCGTGTTTATTTTCTCATAAGCAATTAATAACCCCTCCCCAAGGTAACATACGTTTATTGACTAACCCGTTCAGACTTACTTTTATTTACGGTTTCAGGTGTTACAAACAAAAATGCTGTACTTAAGTCGACACAGCACTTGTTTCGTTGTCACAGCCAATGAGCTGTAGGCTACATATTCCGGCTACAGTTATATGAACCAATTAGCGACTCGCCCCGGCCTCGTTTGGGGTGCGATTTACAAATATGGCTGTAAACAGCAAGTATGTACACGAAATACTTAAGGTAACTAACATAGGATTAATACTGTGTCGTACACAAAGTTTTCGTAAATGAACCCCTAACAGACAAAAATGCTTACTGTGGGATGTTGTCGCGGACATTTTTGTAGACCTTTTAGAGATCTGCAATTCTGTAGTACAGTAATTTGTTGTATCTCTAATGGTTTAGTCAGCATAAGCCATGTAAGCGTCCGAAAAGCGTCTTTTCCTGACTTTATCATACAACGTAAACATTTCTCTACTATCCTTACATGACATATGAATGTATTATATAACTAACCTTCCTCGCGAAAGTCTCTAAATGATGGTGAAATCCGAATCAAAATCCCTCAAGTAGTTTGGAAGCCTTAGCGGAATACATAGACACACGCGGCCGGACGACTTTGTTTTATACATTTATAGATTATTAACTAGACCAGTAAGACGGTTTGCGAATAATTTTCCCACAGGTAAGTTCACTGGTCACTGAGCTTCGCAATGTCCAGCACACACCAAACATCGCCCACACGTGCGTCATATACACAATTGTGTACACTGGGTCAGAATGTGTTAATATGACGGCAACCCTTAGATACACAATGACGGGCAATGTTGTCACCTCCAAGATGTTAAATCAGGAAAACGCTATTCATGGACATATTGTTCCACCTCACCTTGTTTCAGAAATTTGGCAAACAACTCATTTTAATACCCATTTTTAAAGGTTGTGTGGCCCCGCGGTCAGCTCAGTTGGTTAGTCGCTGGCCTCCCGCACTAGAGGTACCGGATTCGATCCATGGCCCCGCCGGGCCGGGGGGGGGGGGATCTTCGGGCACGGGGTTCCCATATAGGGGGCGTGGCGGGCACTGCCGTGGTGTGGGAGCTTCCTCGGGGCTCTCCCGTCTTCATTCCGCTGCGTCTCCACCCCATCTTGTCACACCTCGTACATTCTTCCAGCTGGCCGCAGTGACGGGTCTGTACAAGGCCTGTTCAAAATATCGATATATCGATCATTTGTCGATATGAAAAAATAGCTTATCAAATGATATCTGACTTTGAAAAATATCGGTATATCGAGGTTTTGATATTATCGAAGTTTTCGTTATAATCGAAATGTTCAGTATTATCAATTATTTCGGTATTATCGATTATTTCTGTATTATATATTATTTCGGTACTATCGATTATTTCGGTATTATCGATAATTTCGGCATCATTGATAATTTTGGTATTATCATTAATTTCGGTGGTATCGATCATTTCGGTACTGTCGTTGATTTCGGTATACCGAAAATACCGAGTAACTGTCTGGAAAATTATCGATATTAAATTTGTATGGTATCGAACAGCCCTCGGGTTGGGCAGCCTGCTATTTTCAGGCCATAGACTAAAGATGAGGTAGATCGATCTCGCTGGCTACGCACAGCCAATCTCCGTGTCCCAACATTGAACTGCTTTTCTGCCTACACGTCTAACAAAAATGGCATGGACTGGGTTTGAGGTTGGAACACTGTTTAGTAAACAAGTGCTTTTGAGATGTTTTTATACTTCCTCTGATCAATTTCTAATGCTTTTTGATTACATTCAAACTGGTAAAAATACTTTATCAATGTAACAGTGTTTGTCATTTAAAAATTAAGTTATAAACAAGCACTTTCATCACTGCTGACCATGTGACTTTGTCAGCTGTGTAGGATTTGGGTGGGTCGATGTTGGATACATGCGCAGAAAACGAATAAGCGATCTACCTCATCTTTAGTCTACGATCAGGCCCCGATTTACAACGGGCAGTCGGCAGTCCGCAGTCCGATATAAAAGTGCCTTCACTCGGATGCGTGTATTCGGAATGTGCAAGCAGCAGTTGGAGACGGGGTCAACTATCTCCGACTGCCCGACTGCCGACTGTATGAAAATTTCAGCCAATCATGTGCAATGTAACTCATCACATGACGTAAGCAATATCGAGCTCGTACACCAAGTTCTTTCATCCCATCAAGAAGATAATTATGTCTGCTAGTTTTTATCAGTAAATATATATATATATATATATATATATATATGTGTGTGTGTGTGTGTGTGTATTTAATATTAAAGCAAATGTTTTGGCCATTAAGTCATTATGCGATTTTTCGTGACGTATCTGAGGATTCAGTTGACTTTCGAGGTAAGCATTGAAGTTACCCTTGTGTCAACATTATAGTGGTTTTGTGCATAGGATTTTTGCATATGTTATATATTTGTTTTAACTTTAGCAACGTTCAGACAACTATAATTTTACAGCCATTTTTTTAGGTATGCATTTACTTATAAGTCGGGAGGGGGGCATGGTGGTTCAGTGGTCTCCGAGGTGAACCGGGTTCAAATGCCCGTGGGATCACTCCCGTATTCCATGCACCTGGAAACTTTGCTGCGCTGGTCAGTGGGCTATAATAAGTGCATTATAGAATTTTTCCATTAAAAGCTATGTTTACTGTAAATAGTGATTGAAAGTTTTGTTTTCTTGTAATGTTTATATTTTTAACATAATTTCTTTGATCGCCCCAAGTAATTATTTTCATTTGTATTAACTTAACCACTCATCTATTTTCTAGGTAGGTAGGATTTTAAGTAGTTTTTACCTTAAAATTTAAATTTTGTTTTTGAAAGACATTTTTAGTGTAATTTTTTTTCTCGCGTGTAATTAAATTTTTCAATTTTTTTAAGTTGTGGTTTATTTTTCTTCTGTTTTTCATTTTGTAATTTTTCAATTCTGCCCCCCCCCCTTCCCCTCGCCAACCCCTACCACCTTTTTCCGGAAGTTAGTTCTGGTTTTAGTGTTATTGCAAAGCGTAGTTGCCGAAAATATGACTTCCGGTGGGACCTTTTGAGCAAGGCGAGGGCGATTTAATTCCACCGGGGATTGAATCTGGTCAATCCCCGGCGCCATCATTACTATAGGCTGTTCACGATAAAGTGAGCACTTTTGAAGTCAACCTTCGAAAAAAGTCACTGCACCTGCCTGCATGTACTTCTACGGGTGCACTGAGTGGTATGCGCCCAGTCAAGTTGGCAAGGAAGGATGGAAAGTAGTTCCATATCTTAAAGTCGAATAAAACGTGTTAGGCGTCCATTTGTGATAACTTAAACATTTTTTTTTCAATGCACTGGAGTGAAAAAATTATCAGGTTGGTAAAACATTTACTGTTCTAATAGTTTCACAGTGTCAGCTGACTGACGTATGAAGAAAGTGATGAGACCAATGACAATATTAATTTTACATAAGGCGGGAGGATGCATTACGTGCATTCAAGTAGATCTTAAGCAGGGCTTTCAAAAGTGCTCATCTTACCGTGAAAGCCTATAAGGGCCGGCCGATTGCACCATCGAGGTTCGAAATGCAATCCGAGATCGGATCTAAGATCGACACAGAAAACTGTTGCTCCATTCTAGTTCAGAGCTGGACTGGAGCTCGAGAGGAAATTCATTTCAAAACGCCGAAATTGGCGGTTCGAAATCTCGATCCGAGATCAGCAGCTATCGTCGACAAATGTAGTTTGAAAATACGCCAAAAGATAGAACTAGGTTCGATTGTTTTCTTGGGAAATTGAAACAACCTTATACGCAATTGAATATTATTCAGTAAAAGTCGTACAACAATAATTCACTTAAAAAAGATAGAACATCGTACATCTAGTTCTATCTATAGTGAAAAATACGCCTACTTCCATGACGTCATATATTTTGAACCAATAGCAAAATTTGTCTCATATTTAATCTTGATGTCTCATTTGGAACCAAGATGGACGAATCAAAGATCCAGGTTCCTGAAATTTCGTTGGTTCAACACTTTCACATAGGAACCAAGATCAAACTGGATCCTGGTTCGGAAATAGGTTAATTCGATCTCGGATCGGACATGTTGGTTTAACCGGGCATTAGTGAGATAGTAATTAATTGTTATGAAAATTGTTTCAAATATTTATCTAATATTGCTTCCTAAAATTAATGTGATGTCACAAAGCGAAAGTCTAGACCTGCACAGTGAGAACATCAACCTCCCCCTCCCACCGCGAACAGAAAGGCATTTATCTGCTCCTGGGTGCCATATCCAGGGACTAGTGTGCGTAAGAAAGAAACCGCAGTAATTTTGTCTGTAACCAAAAAACCATCGCCCAAGTGTAACACCTGGCGCTCTGCAACCAGCGATTGATATATGTTTAGCTGGTTGCGTTCCAAACCGCCAGGGGCAATCCAACTGAAGCCTGACTAACTTGTGGACAAGCACTTGGCAAACAGACCAAACGTCGTCTATGGCTACGGTCCTCAGACCGTGCCTCTGACAAAATATCAGAGTGATCAGTGCGATTTTTCGTTGGTGCAACACTTTTACTCTGGAACCTAGATCAAATTGTATCCTGTTTCGGAACTAGGATCACTCCGATCTCGGGTTGGGGCACTAAATAATTTCAGAGTGGTCCTAGAAACAGTTTAATTGATAGTAACGCCGCTCCACTTTTGAGAAGAGGGTGCAGGCATTATTCTAAGGATCTTCTAGTGGTAGCGACAGGCGCCACCGACAACGAGGCCGATCAGGTGACTCCAACCTTGTTTGATGCCGAAGGGGGGAACTTATCTCCTACTAAATATTTATGTGGATCGTTTAGAAATTTCACTAAACTTTTCAGCTATAGATATAGATGGAGTAGCTTTGGTAAAAATAGAAGATTTTAAATACCTTGGAGGACCTTTGAGTGGGAGGAACGACGTGCTAAAGGAGATTCTGACAAGGTTACAGGCAGGAAATAGGTGCAGTTTTTCGATGGGGAAAATGTTAAAGTCGAAATTATTGTCAAGAACATCAAAACTTTAGATATACAAGACTATAATACAACCAGTAGTGAGCTGTATGGTGCCGAACTATGGACTTTAACAATAATAATTGAAAATAATCTAATGGCATTTGAAAATGAAATTCTCAGGCAAACTTTTTGGTCCAGTTAAAGAGGGAGATGAGTTGAGAAGAAAAAAAAAGAGAACTAATAAATTTGTACCAGCTGCCTGATATAGTAGCTGTAATAAAAGGACAAAGGCTAATATGGCATGGCCACATAATGAGAAGGGACGGAGATCTAGTAAAATATGTGGTAGAAAGATGCTTAGAAGAAAACAGACCACGCGGAAGATCCAGACTCAGATGGCTTGATGTAATCAAGGAAGGCATTAGAAAGGCAGACATTCCAGTGTACGAGTGAGTGATGGGACAGAACTTTTTGGAAGGCTACTTGGTGAGGCAATGGATCAGCTACGGTCCGTCATGACACTGCATTAAGTAATTGTGTAATACGTTCCAGTGGTCCGGACGCCCTGCGGACAACTATAAATTATTGTTTGAAATAAGGCATTTTAATATTTAATTGACATTTCTGGAGATCTCGAAACAAGTGACATTCATGTTTTTATGGACTAGTAAAGTTAAGCTTTGGTTCAGAAAGGTGATAATTATAGTCAGCATTAACAAGTAACCTTTTTATTTTTAACAGATAGGAAGCAGCACTACGATTTTTCTTTAGTTTTTCAAATTGTCAGCAATTTAAATACATTTTGTAAGGATGGTGGTAATTTTAAGCCAAGACTCCGTATCTAGTTTGGAGCATAAATTTGACCGATTAATTTTTTTTTTGTAGAGGGTCCGCATATTCCATTTTAACCTAATATAATTCAATTTTTAAACTGATATTTTCATTTAATAAATCTGTGTAAAATTCGCCATTATTCTTGTTTTTCAGTAGTTAACATAGATATCAGAGATTATATCAGAGTGCTTTATTTTTTTATATAGTGTTTCATGTATTATAATTTATTAATGTTTATCTGTCTTTTGCGAGTGTGTCACGCGTGTATGTATGTATTTATATATATATATTATATATATATATATATATATATATATATATATATATATATATATATATATATATATATATATATATATATATATATATATATTGAGAGAGCTGGACCACCCCTAATTTTCATCGAAATTTCGAAATTTCGAGGCTTTTGGTTCCAAAATCATGGTTTTTGAGACTAAATTTTGGCTCTAAAAATTTTGAAATATGAGCTCTCCAAAACAAGCATTTTCCCTTGAAAATCATTTCATTTTAAGCCAAAATCAAGCAAAATTTTTAATTTTGCCTAACATACCGTGTCAATTTGTGCCACTTGAAAAACGTCAAGATTTAAGCAAAAACATGCAAATTTCTCGCTTTTCAAGCAATTTTTTAAGTTTTTTAGAAATGTCAATTATGCAAGCGAGAAATCTAAATCAAGCAAATTAAGCTAAAAGTCAAATAAAAAGATAAAAATTAATATAATCCAATTTATTACATGAATACAATATCATGCACAGTTTTTCCATTTTTCACTTCTTTTAAACCTTTATATGCCACAAAAACTTGTTTCTCATTAATAAATTTTAAATCATTTTCATCAATTATCTTTGCTCAGTGATCTGGTAAAGTAATTTTACACCTATCGTCTAAGATACAATTAATTTTTTTTACCGAATTTAGATTCATAAATTCTAAAATCTGTGGCTTCGTACCATTTATCAATTTCTATATCAGTTAGTTTTGTGAATTCATATGACTTGTTGAACTTGTTGAGCAGACTCCAATTTTGTGTTTATTTAAAAGGAGAAAAATTATTACATTTTTTCACTCTCTTGATAAATTAATTTTCTTAATAAATAGAATGGAAACTATGCTCGAAATAGAAAATAATACCATATCTAGGCAATGTAAAAAATGTGGCGAAGTATTAAACATAGAAAGTTTTGAGTCACATAAACACACAAAAAATAAACATATTAGCACCTGTAAAAAATGTTGTGCTGAATATGCCAAAAATCAATATGAGTTAAAATAAAAACGAGAAAGTACTAAGCGAATGAGGAAAATATGTTACTAAACTATATCTCAAAAAGCATATAAATAGTAAATCACATAATAGAAATGAAATTCGACATGATTATTCAACTAAGACATGTGTAGCATGTACTGAGAACCAATCTATCGATTCATTTTATCATCATAAAGCAACTAAAGACAAACATACAACAAAATGTAAAAAATACTTAAATGAGAAAATACTGTATGAATGTGAAAAATATGTTTGTATTATATACCTCAAAGAGCATAAAAAATTGACTCACGCAATACAATAGTAGATATTCTAAATGAAATTCAACATGATGATTACCGAACAAAAACATGCACAGTATGTAAAGAGAATAAATCTATAAAATTATTTTCTCTTCATAAAAATACTAAGGATAAACATACAACAATATACAAAAAAATGCTGTAGTGAGTAATATTACCACAGAAGAAATTAAATATTTAAAAAAATTACTATGAATAATTTAAGCACTTCATTCCAGTATTTTCATTATTATTTATTTCATTTATGAATTCTTATTTTTTATAAATAAATAAATATGGCTACGAATTATTCAGTTACATATCTGAGCGAAAGGAGAGTGACCAAGTTGAGAATTATAGCTAGAGAATTAAACATAAATAAATAATCTAAATTATGTAAAGATGATCTTATTACAGGCATAATTAAAAAAATTCGTCAAGAAGGATAAAATCTAAATGATTCAACAGTTGCGGAGTTAAGAACTAAAGCTAAAATCTTTAACATAATGAATATAAATAATTTATGGAAAGCAAATTTAATTACAGCTATTATTAATGAGTAAAGAAAAAGAAACTTTGCAAATTTCTTATTTCAATATCAATGAATTATATAAGAAATATAGAAATAAATTGAAAAATATATATATTTCCATACTTTAGTAATCTATTTGTAAAACAAGAGAAAAAGGAATTAAAATAAATGTTCCCACTCTCGAATAATCTATTTGTAAAACAAGAGAAAAAGGAATTAAAAGAAATATTCACATTTTCTAATAATGTATTTGTAAAAACTTATAAATAAAAACCAGCAGGTAAAAGAAGTGATAACAAAGAATATTTTTACAAATTTGCCTTTGGCTGATGCAAATATCAATGAATTATATCCCAAAGATGAAAAAGAATTAACAGAAATATTTCCATTTTATAATTATTTATTTATTAACAAAAGATGTAGAAGAACAAAAGAAAATTACTTAGTTAATAAAGTCTTTAAAAGTTGAATATCAACATATAACATTGAAAATTCTTTTAATTTATTAGAGCCTAATCAATTTTACGTTATATAAAAACTGTAGTTTTTGAGATAATACGCAAGAATCTTAGAACATTTTGAGAGCTGAAAACCAGCATTAAATTATATGTCAATTATTGCAAACAAGAAAATAATCAAATAGAATTATTCACATTTCAATAACCCAACTATACAGTATTGAATGAAGAAGTTATTAAAAGGATTTATAAATTCATGTACCAAGAAATAATTACACAATTATCTGAATTTCAAAAAAGAGTTTCTGGACAGACTTTAGATAGAGTAATTGGAATACAATTATCAATAAATAAGTATAATCCATTAAATGTATCATCGTATATTGAATTACCAGAAGTGATTAAGAATTAAAAAACATGTATTAATATAAAGATTAATGATCAAAAATTTTTCTTGGGCAATAAAATCTGCATTATTTCCAGCAGACAAAATTCAGGTAGAGTAACCAAATATAAAATTGTGGGGCTTGATATTTATAAAGTAATAGATAATTAATAATATCCTATTAAAATTGATGATATTCAAAAAATAGAAAATAAAATTGAAACATCTACAAATGTTTACTCTATTGAAGGTAAGAAATCAATGGTATATCTACTAAAACTTACTAAAAATAAAAAGGAAAATCATATAAATTTACTTTATTTCAAAGAAGGCGATAACTCACATTACTGTTGGATTAAAGACTTATCGAAGCTGCTTTCAGCACAAAAAACTAATCATAATGGTAAAATTTATATACGTGATATGTGTATTCAATTATTTTATTCTCGAGAGAAAATAAGTAAACATACAGGAAACTGCTTTAAAAATGAAGCAGTAAAAATTCTGTTACATGCGAAAGGAGAGGAAATATTTTTCAAAAATTATAAACATACAGTGAAGGTTCCTTTCGCAATATATGCCCATTTTGAGTCAGTTTTAAAGAAAATATTAAAATTTAAGCCAAATTCAAGAAAAATAACTAAGTTTAAATTAATATTTAAAAAATCCAGTTTTAACAGAGGATAATATCGATAATGGTCTTTATAAGGAAATACTTAAAGAAAGATATAATCCTACTAATGATCAAATAAATAACATTGATTTAAAGTTAAACGATGAATCATACACATTGAAACATCAGTTACACAAGGCATCCGGTTTTTGCTATTATATTGTATCTACTTATGGTGATTGTCAGCGTCCAGTTCTATGTCGAGGTCCAAATGATCATAAAATTTTTATACAATCAATTAAAAGAGAAGTAGAAGAAATTGGGGAAATATATTCACAAATTGAACCAATGCATCCACTAACAAAAGAAGAGAAAGTGTGTATAGTAAATAAAAAAGAATGTACTGTATGCGAATGTGTGTAAACAGACGAGAATAAAAAGTACACCATCATGATCACATAAGTGGAAAATGCATTAATCTTGTATGAAATAATTGTAATCAACATTTAAAATTGCCTGGCTTTGTACCGATTTATTTCCATAATGTAGCTGGGTATGATGCACATTTATTTATTAAAGAGATAGGCTATGATGAAAAAAATATAGATTTACATGCAAGCAATGAAGAAAAGTTTATTACTTTTGGAAAAGAAACAGAAAATTTAAAAATGAAATTTACGGACACACATAAAATTATGGCTAGTAGCTTAGCTAAATTATCATCGAATTTAAGTAAAAATAAAATTAAACACACACACACGCACATTTTCCTTAAGATAAATTAGATTTAGTTATGAGAAAGGGTGCTTATAAATACGATTATATGGATAATTGGAAAAAATTTAACGAAACCGAACTTCCACCAAATAGTGAATTTTATAATAAATTTAATGAATTTGACATAACTGACGATGATTATGAGCATGCAAAAATTGTATGGGATCAATTTAATTTTAAGAATCTCTGTGAATATCACGATTTATATTTAAAAAGTGATGTATTACTATTAGCAGATATATTTGAAAACTTTATAAATACATGTATAAATGCATACAATTTAGATCCGTCGTGGTATTTGCCAGCTCCACGATTATCTTGGGATTCAATGTTAAAAACGACCAAACAACAATTGGATTTATTACATAATTATGATATGATCTTAATGATTCGAAAACGAATTAGAGGTGGAATATCACGATGTTCCAAACAATATGTTAATGCATATAACAAATATTTTGATGATTTTGACTCTAATCACGATTCCAACTATTTAGCATATCTTGATGTTAATAATTTATATGGCAAGGCAATGTCACAATATTAACCATATGGTGGTTTCGAATGGGAGAATTATACAGCACTTAATTTTTACAATGAACATATATTAAAATTGGAGGATGATTCACCACATGGTTACATTTTAGAAGTTGATTTCGAATATCCTAAGAAAGTACATAAATTACATAAAGATCTACCTTTTTGCCCACAAAATAAGGCAATTCTAAGAAAAAGCAATCCTAATTGCTAACAACTTTGCATAAAAAAGAAAAATACTGAAATACATAGAATGTTGAAGTTTAATCAGTCTGATTGGTTGAAGAAATATATAGATTTTAATACAATGAGAACTAGTGCTAAAAATTACTTTGAAAAATGTTTTTATTAGTTGGTGAATAATTCTGGGTTCGGCAAAACTATGGAAAATATAAGCAACATGATGGATATAAAACTAATGGCAAATGAAGAAAAATGTGAGAAATTAATAGCAAAACCAAATTTTCAGAAAAGTACTATATTTAATTAAAACCTTGCAGCTATACATACATATGAATAAAACAAATGTAAAATTTAATAAACCTATTTATGTTGGCATGTGTATCTTAGACATATCAGAATAATTTATGTATGATTTACATTATGAAGTTATGAAACGAAAATGTGGAGATAAAATTGAACAATATTATCAATATACTGATAGTTATATATATATATATATATATATATATATTATATATATTATATATATATATATATATATATATATATATATATATATATATATATATATATTATATATAATATATATGTAACATCAATATGTAACGACGAATGTAAAGGCAAAATTATGAAAGAATTTGTTGGTTTAAGAGCAAAAATGTATGCATATAGAGTTGATAAAGAAAACAAAAATCTAAAGATGTAAAGAAATGTGTTGTTAACAAGCAAATTACTTTTGACGATTATAAGAATTGCTTGTTTAATGAAAAAATAAAATATAGAACAATGAATTTAATAAGAAACTAAAAGCATAAAATATATTCAGTAGTCATTAATAAAATACCATTAAGTCCTAATGATGACAAGATAATCATACTAGAAAATAAAATATATACAATTCAATTTGGTTATCAAAACAGAGAATCTTAAACATCTTTAATTTCTAAAACAATATCGATGTCAGCACCATCGAAACAATCAGTTTACCATTTTCATCCCTGATTTCTAAAACAATGTGATCAAACCACTCATTATTAATTTGATAAAAAAAATTAGATATGGTGGCTCATAGCTAATATAATTTCTAAAACCAAACATAGTTTTTGGTGAAAAACTGGCTATTATATCTGTCTCTAAATGATTTGATTCATCATATTAGATAAACATACCTTATGCTAAGTTACAGTGAAAATTTATTATTTTTAATGGGATAAATTTAGGTAATTTAGTACCTGTAACAACTTTGTAATTTTCAATAGTCATATTTCTATCCAAAACAAGAATACCAGACCATCGGTCGTCAAACTTAGTATCAAACTTAGATTTGATAGATATCCTATTTTTTACATTATCTGCTGTTAATTGAATATTATTTGTTTAAAATGGATCAATCGAATTTATAGTTTGTAGTTTCATTTTTATCAACATTAGGGCTTTTTTTTTCAGTTTTTGTTGTAGTATTATTGTCTATATTTGGAGTCTAAAATTTTATATGAAAACTAACTAATTCAATCGATTTTTCATTGTGGACGATATCTTAATGAAGTTTCTTCTTCAGTACAGAAGTATTGTTTGTTAACTTGAATACTTTACTATCCATGTATTACAAAAATTATTGTTGTTAAATGAACAAGCAGCAGCCAAAAAAAACCTATGCTATGCAAAGTTAATTGAGGTGTCGGTGTTTTGATTTCTGGAAATTATTCCGAAATTTAAAAGAATGGTGAATTATTGCCTGATAGCATAAGAAACTTATTTGTTGGGTCTAGTAAAAGTGCAAAAACTAATTTGATGATAAATTTTATTTATAATGTATATTTGGAAATTGTATGTTTGTTCAAAAAGTTTCAATCAACCAAAACATATAGAGTTAAAATTAATTAAATATACTATCCAAAAAGCTTAAAGTTAAAGAAAAATGCCATACTTTTTAATAATAATGATAAAATAACTCATTTGGATCAATGTGAAAATTATTCTCTAGTTATATTTGACTATTTTATTTTAGATTGCCAATATATTGTTCGCGATTATTTCACTAGAGGAAAACATTAGAAATGTATATGTATTTTATTTAGCTCAAACATATTCAAAAATACCTAAACAATCGATAATAGATAATACAAATATATGCCTTATGAAAAATCTAAATAAATTTGTTCAAAATGTTGGGACGAAGATTATGACTTTATTACAATAGATTTGAGTAGCAAAATAAAAGAAGGAATGTATAGAAACAACAGTAGAGGTTTTATTGTATTTGTAACTTTTTTGTATATAAATGAAGATTTATATAATTATTCTCGCTATCACAAATATAAATCTTGCACTGTCCAAAAAAGAGAATCAGACTGAATGTGTTACCAATTTTTTAAAATAAATATGGGTATCTAGAGGATGATTCAAATTCACTTTCAAAAATTTACAAATCAATTTGAAAGTTCTTTAAGAATATTTCAAGTATATCATACACTTCTTCAGTTGATGGAAAACTCGATAAAGAAACACTTAGTTTAATCAACAACCCAAGATGTGGTGTTAAGGATGAGATACATTTTGACATTTCACTAACCACAACATGGACTAAAAACCCATTAAAATGGAATTTTGTGTATGCAAACCAATAAATTCCAAAGGAAGCTGAAGAGACCTTCGTCATTTGCAAAAACACACAAATTTTAAATTAGTTTATGATACAAAATTTCTAGACACAGTTATATCATACAAAGAAGGTCAACATAAATATAATTAACTATCTGGGTTTTGTCAGACTAGATTATATCCACATGTTAGTACACTAGCACATGCATTTTTTTTCAAATCAGCAAAACAGTCATGTTGAAATTCATATCAATAGGCAGAAACATTGGTATAATGATAGAAAAAACACTCCTGGAAATAAAGTTAATTTATTAGCAGTTTTGATACACGAAATCGGCCATGCATTATGTATTCAACATACAAGTAATAAGAATGTGGTCATATATCCTATTCCTAACAATGGTTTGTTTTATTTACAACTAGATGACATCCAAAGCATTCAAAACTTTTATGGACCACTGCAACAACATTATTTTATTGATGATAAAACAACTGATTTATGCAAAGATGAACATGTGAAAACATTTCTAATTATTGATGATAAATTGTATATTTTTTACAATAAAAAAGTTTGGACTAAAAGTTCGAATGACAACAAAATAATCAATAAGCCAATTTTGATAACAAAAATATTTCAGTTTTTACCAAGTAATTTCAATAACTTTTTTATATCTCAAAGACCATCAGGTGAGTTAGTTCTGTTTGTAGATGGTGAAATTTATATGGTTAATTACCCTACTTATAAACTTTATTATTGGATATCCAAAAGGATTTTATTCAATTGGAATAGGTGATGATCATAAAATGAATGCTGTTTTTAATTCATATTCAGGGAAAACTTTTATGAAAAGTTGTATTATGCTGAAATAGACGAATGTCATTTCCAGATAAAGGAGCATGGTCAAATTATAAACAAATTTCCTTATTTACCAACTATGATAGTGTCTGCTTTTATGTGGCTTATTGAATTTTTTTTACTAATGAAACTGTTAGCGAATATAATGAATTTACAAATAAATTGACTAGAGTGGGTAAAAATAGCAATTCATTGTTTGGTATAACGTGTCAATCTTATAACGAATTCACAAATATAATGAAATATATAATAAATGACTTATCTTAACTCCTTAAGAGATATATAATTCAATGGATTTGGTTTTTTTATTTAATATTATTTCCTTAATTTTTCTTTTCATTTTCTATATAAAAAAATACTAGTCAAAAGACTTATATTCAAATTTTTTTGGCCTTCCTCTTTTTAATCTACTTCCAGATTTACTTTCCATTGCTAAATTATGACTTTTTTGTTCTTCTAATTCTTTTTTTATTTTTCCTAGTTTGTTCAACAGAATTATAAATTGCAGTAGCTCCACCAACTAAACCACCAAGTGCACCTAAAGCAACCAATATAATTGGTATAATTCCTTCATGATATAAACCACGGCCAGTTTTTTTCTTTGGCCATAATTTTAACTGTTGGCAATGATAAAGTTAATTTTAAACTTTTGCCTTCTTTAATTTTTTTATTTTTTTCTCTCAATTTAATAATTTGTTAAAAACTGATTTATACCTAAATACTTTTATTCCTGAAAGGGAATATCGAAAGTTATATTTGTTATATATATATATATATATATATATATATATATATATTCAATAAAACATTTTAAATCCCTTTTTGTTGAGGCAACAGCAGCAGAAGAAATTTTTTCTCCTATTGGAATTTTTATCTATCACGATTTCTTTAGCTTCTTTTTGTAAAATTTTACAAGCATCATGTCTACATTCTAAATCATTATGATCTCTGTAAGTAATATTGGGATATTTGCATGCTTCATATAATTTATTTATTCCTCTATCTCTTCTTTCCAATCTTTCATCTAATTTTGCAAATGGCCCACGATAATTATAACCAGGCAAATGCATTTCGGGCAAATTTAAATTATTTAATGCTCAATTTTAATGCCTTTACCATGATGTTCAGAATTCCAAAATGAGTGTGGAATTATATTTAAAACTCTTATAAGATATGGAATTCCTTTTGGATTATTAACAACAAAATCAGGAAATTTATTGTTCAACATATTCATTATGCTTACTTTTACATTGTAATAATTGTTATTACCAGCATTTTCTTCACCATGAATATTTAACAATCTATTGATAGAATTTCTAACATCATCCATCCAAACATATTCTCTCTGCAAATTATTGTATTTTTTATGCCATCTCCAGCTTTAAAAGAATATGTAAAATTTTCTCTTTCAGGTGAGCTTGGTCTTAATTGTAGTATTATATAGTTGTGATAAATTGTGTATCACCAATGTAAAAATTTTCCCCAATTCCATGTAAACCAAATTTTTTATTAATATCAGTAATTATTTTTGCAATTTCTATTCCGAGATTTATAGTAGAAACACCTGCTATAGGTGGCAAATCTTTTAATAGAATAGTACCTATTTGCTCTTCCAAATTAGGAGATTCTTGTTCTGCAAATAATTCTCTTTCAAGCAATGCTTCTTCTGGTGTTGGTGGATAATCTAAATTTTTACTGTAACAGGGACTAGCGTTGTTATTAAATTTTTGTTTTCTTCACTTACTTTTTCTACTTTTTTTTTACCAATATTTAGTAATTCGCCGATTAATGGTTGCTCTTACTTCTTATTTTTTCATATAATTTTTCATGATGCTTTTTATATCTTTTATATTTTTCAATGAGTAATTTAACTCGAGAAACCCTCTTCGATTCATCCATTTATATATAAATTTTTTTACTTACAAATGAGTTATAAAGATATTGAGAGCTTCGAGAGGTAAACTTTTCCCCCAACTGATCAAACTAGGGAAATTAAATGTTTACAATAATAGAGTCGAGTTTGATATTCCTATAGAAGATGACTTTTCTTTCCCAAGTGATGCTTACGTTTTTTTCAGCGATTTAAGTTACTAGAGAGAGATACAGCGGGGTCTGATGCAGAATATAAAAAAGAAGACAATATTGATGTTTGTTCAAACTTTTTTCTTTTAAATTTTCTAGAGTAGAAAGCTCAAAACATGGTAATATTATTGAAGCTGTTGATAATCCAGGATTAACTTCTACAATGATGAATGTTTTGTTGACATCCCCAGGTGAGCAAAATTATTTAGAGGCTACTGATTTTGATGATAAATACCGAGTAAAATCTGTACATAGTGACAGACTAAATGAAACAATTTACCCATTGAGATATATGTTTGGCTTTATCAGAGATCATGCTGAGATTTACTGGAAAGGTGGTTATGAAATCACTTTTTTCCGTAATTCATCTGATAAAAATTGTTTATATGTATATGAGGAGACAGTTGTCACACCTCCGACGAGTTATGCCGATCCAGGTAGAATTGATATTCAAAAATTATAAATTATCTGGCCTACTGTTGAATACGAATCTAACACAGCCATTGCAATTAAAGAAAAAATATACAAAGAGCCTAAAATTCCTATTAGTTTTAATTATTGGCAATTTTTAGAAAAAGAAGTACCTGAAGGAACAACTTTTAACTTTGATATAAAATATCAGTTTAATAATTTACAATCTGACATGCCCGATTTTGTAATTGTAGGATTTCAGAAAAATAGAAAAAATCTAGCAGACCAGACTGTTCACGCTTCTATGTTTGATCATTGCAGTGTAAAAAATATTTATGTTAAAAACGGAAGAAATAGAAAATTTTTCCAAAAGAAAATTGGAATCTAGATATTGAAAAGGGTCTTTGCAGTAAACAGTTTCTTGCTTAAAGTGATTTTAGAAATTCAAAAACCAAACTAGATGCCGACTATAGAAATAATGAACTTTATTATAAACCTACTGTGAACTATGATGGTAAAACCAATTTTTATTCATTTTGGGGGCTAAAGCTATTATATGTTATTGATTGTTCATATACAAAAACCACTGTAGTTAAAGATAAAACAAACATAAAAATTTGTGTTGATTTTAACGAGGCTGTTAAAGGACATACTATTTGTAATGTTGTTCAAGTTAGCCAAAGAATTTAATTTATGATTATTTTAAAAAGCGGATTACTGAAAATATATAAGTTTTTTATTTCATTAAATGGAAGAACCAAAAAATTGGTTCTATATTTTAATACAATATTTTAGGCTTATAGTTGAATGGTTACATTTAAAACTTTTACGAATGTTTAGAATTATAGACGAATTATTAACTGATCGAATAAAAAAATTTATTTCTAAATAATATTTTTTCATAGTATCACTTTTTTTATAAAACATATATAATTTTAAATATAATAAATTGATCAAATTATAGATCTTTTAGAACTTTGGGATATTTGATATGAAATTATAAAAACAGCAACTTCCATTGATAAAGAATTGGAGATTGTTCATTTCAAAATTGTTTTAAAAATCAATAAAAACTATTTAAGATCAGATAAATTTTATAATTTTAAAGAAGATGTTTATGATTTGGATTGTTGTGATGGTTGGGATTATTGAATCAGTAATGGCTATGCTTCAGATTTTTCTTTAGTTTTAGACTTTAAAAAGTCTTATTGATGTTTTATTTTTGTTGAATAAATGTATAGATTCTATTAATGTGTATCGTTTTATTTGATTTTTGGATTAATTTGCTTGATTTACATTGATCGCTTGCAAAATTGCCATTTCTAAAAAAAACGTGAAAAATTGCTCGAAAAGCGAGAAATTTTTTCATTTTTTTGCTTAAATTTTGGTGTTTTTTAAGTGGCACAAATTGACACGGTATTTTTTGGCAAAATTGAAAATTTTTCTTGATTTTGGCTTAAATTGCTTGATTTTCTATGAAAATTGTTTGTTTTGGAGAGCCCCTGTTAAAACATTGTTAGAGCCTAAATTTAGCCTCAAAACCCTTGATTTTGGAGCAAATTGCCTCTAAATTTCGATGAAAATAAGGGGTAGTCCAGCTCTCTCATATATACCTACTGTTACAACCTATCTGCTCATCACATCAAACACTAACACCACGTACTTACAGGGTTTTCTCTCCGTTTCCTCAGTTCCTACATTCCGGCGCTGCTCCATACTCACCTCGTTCACCCTTATCGGCTCCCAAGACCTTGATGTCAAGAGCTGCCAAAATCTCTCTACTCTCCACACATTTATACGTGTGTATATTAAACGATATATACAAGGTGTGTATGTATATACGTATGTACACACATATACAGAATGCTCGAAAATGAATCACTCAAATTGCGGAAGGTGATACCTTATGAAAAATAAAGTCGAAAAAATACAGGACATTATATACTTAAACAGAATATTAATTCAGATACGAGTCTGTGAAAATTGGGTTTTGAAAACGTATTTTCGCTGATTGCATTGTACTTTCTGTCAGCGGTAGGGATGGTAGCAATGTATTTACAGTACGTCCCACACATTTGAATGAGACACGTCCATTTTGCGCGCTATGGAGCGTGTACTAGTGGAGGGCATGTCGTTGATGTGCTGACGTCACTTCCTCAAGCCGAACAGAGCGCAGAGACCGAGGACGACCAGTATTACGCACGAGTCTCTGCAACATGGGAAGCATAAGTCACCTTTCTGCTGCGGACTTCGTAGGCGTTCGCGTCATACAAGGCATTCGGCAAAAATACGTTTTCGAATCCCAATTTTCATAGGCTCATATCTCCTTTAATATTCCGTTCAGGTATACGGCGTCAGTAGTAGGGTAAAGCCGGTCGTGAGACAGGCATAAAACATCAGGAGGCAAGAGCAGCCTGCCATCTCGGTTGTCGAGGCGGACAGTGGCCTGGAGCGGTCATGTTGTGATGGCACCTGATTACCATATTAGATCTTGGTGACCTTAACCTTGACCCTGTGCTCGTGACCTTAAATGTCCTTGAACTAAAAAAATTAAAATCTCATATATATATATACATATATAAATCTAGGAACATATAATATTACCATACCCTACCTCTCGTTCACCCCTCCAACACTAACCAACACCCACACACTCTCCAGTCATATAAATCAATAAAACTATTGTAAAAATCTAAATACACTAATATAAGTGTAGGGAGATATTACCTCACTGACTGTCACCCATGTTGGGTGCCAGTGACCGTAACCTTGACAACGAATAATTAAAACAATTGTAAAAAAAATTGGAAAATCCATCAAAATCGACGAACATACTATGTTACCGACTCCGACTCCATGTTGGATGTTGGCGACCTTGACCTTTACCCCAATGGCCTTGAACTCTAAAAACTGAGAACAAATTGCGCATTCGACGAACATGATAAAAGTTTAGGAATATATTACGTCACTGACTCCAACCACAACATTGAATGTTGGCATCATTAACTTTAACCCCATTGTCACACCCTCACCCCCCCCCCTCCCACACCCTTGGCCAGAATTCATAAAAAATCGAAAAGAAAATCTTAAAAATCAAGTAACATATAATATTAGAACCCCCTTCCATTTCTCCCCTTCCACAACCAATCCCTCACCAACCACTCCACCGAAAATTAATAAATTTTCTTACATAAGAAATTATCCCTCCACCCTTACCAATCAATGGTATAAGTAGTAGGATTATGAGGGTTCCCGACAGGCTCTCCCTTATATACGGCCATGTAATACACCAAAGCGTTAGCCTATGCAAGGAGTGTGGGGATGTTAGTCGAAGCCAGATGGGAATAAATGCAGTTCGGTGTTGGACAATGATTTGTTGCCGTGCACACAAGTCTGGACACTGGAGGGAACAGTTAATGCTCTTGATGTTCCCTGCACTACGAATGCTTCACATCACTTTCTTTGTGGCACGAAGAAGATATTCTGAACCAACTGTAACTGAGATGACCGGAGAAAACTAAGTTTTTGGGTATACTTCATTACAAATTCCTATGCAGATGTGTAACATCGACTATACTTTTAAGGAACAATGAATTCTTGACTATTTTAACATAACTTAGTGTTGTAAAACTAACCACGCCATTCATTAGCAAACAATTGTTCATTGTTTTACGATATTTCCTTGGTTTTCGTTGGCATTCACTTAAATATTATTAGACACGAGTAATAACAAAAACCCGTATATGTTACAGAATCTGACGAGGGACATGACACGTGACTGTCTAGTGGACTAACTCAGTCAATAACATCAGCTTCTCGGCTACACTCTAAGAAATTGTTCGCAAATATACCACACCAGTGTATGCACACAAAGGCTGTTCACGATAAGATGAGCACTTTTGAAAGCCATGGTTAATACCTTATGTAAAATTAACATTGCCGTAGGCCTCATCGCTTTATTCAAGCGTCTGCCAAGTAAAACTATTAGGAAAGTAAATATATTTAAAATTTGCTAATTTTTACATTCAATGCATTAAAAATCTAGAACCGAAAGAAATAATTTAAGTTATCACAAATGGTTACCTAACACTTTTTATTCAACGTTAACATATAGAACTAGATCTACTTTCCCTCCATCGTTACCATCTTTACATGGGCGAATGTCACTCAAAGCATCTCTTAAATTACATGCAGACAGGGGCAGTGACTTTTTCCTAAAATTCATTTCAAAAGTGCTCATTTTATCGTGAACCTCCCTTAAAGAGAAGGAGCGGAGGGTAAAGATTGTTTTCATACTCACATAGTAGAGTTCCTGCATTTGCATAGGGAAATTATCAATTATGTATTTTAATGGTCCTAGACATTTCTATATTTGCTGCTACAGTGTATACGTTAAACTTCCCATTAAAGTTTATGAGCTTTTCTAAACAATTTTTTACACTGTACAAGAACCTGAAGTGTTCAGACACATCCTTGAGTTCGTGGCAGAAACTTATTTCCAGTCGAAACAGTAGGAAAATACTGCAAAATGTCGAACATCTTATAGGAAATGGAAACATTACTTGGCAACTACAGGCTGTTCACGATAAAGAGCACTTTTGAAATGAACGTTAGAAAAATGCCACTGTTCCTGTGTGACATATATTTTTACGGGGTCACTGAGTGACATGCGCCCAGTAAAGTTGGTAGCGATGAAGGGAAAGTAGTTCCATATCTTAACGTCGAAAAAAAGTGTCAAGTAACCATTTTTCATAACTTAAATTATTTATTTTCCATTATGTTTTCATTTAATGCGTCAAAGTGTAAAAGTTAGCACATTTAAAAAATGTTTACTTTTTAAATAATTTCCCAGTTTCATTTGACCGACGTATGAATAAAGTGATGAGGCGCATGACAGTGTTAATTTCACATAAGGCGGAAGAACACACAACGTGCATACAGGTAGATCTTAAGCAGGGCTTTCAAAAGTGCTCATTCTACCGCGAACAGCCTATAACTGTGTTATTCCACACACAGCCAGGAGTATATGGAGGACTCACCTTGACGGCGCTGATCTTGAGGTCGGTCATGTTCTTGATCTCACGAGCGATCTCAAGAGCTAATGCCATTCCGTTCCTCTCCACCACACTGGCTTCCTTGTAGTTCTGCCAACACATCACACTTCCTATTGTCCCTGGGGGCCGCGGTGGTGTAGTGGTCAGACTACTCGCCTTCCACCCAGGCGAACCCGGGCTCGATTCCCGGCAGGGTCGCTCACGGATTTTCGCCATGAGGGCATCGTACCGGACGATGTCGGTGGTCGAAGGGTTTTCTCTGGGGTCTCCCGTTTCCTCTGCTCTTTCATTCTGGTTCTGCTCCACTCCCCTTCACAATTATCGGCTCTTAAAACCTCGATGTTAAGGCGGATTCCCACCCGCCATCTTGGATTTATCTATTTTTTGCCAAATCCTCTATTACAAAAGGTGTATTGAAATTTCCCGGACTAGATATCTTAAATGACAGCTTCCCATACTTTATCGAACTGCCACACCTTCACTATATTTATTAAGTTTTAGCTGGCAACTGTTGAGGCGAAACGCGAGATTATTTCATGCGAACGATTACAAAGGCCACGATATCAAAAGTAATCAAGAAATACTGACCTGAGACAATTGCACTAGGCAATGCTCTGTGCTCTGTCGTTCCGGGGGAAAAAAAAAACATTACACAAAACTGTATTCCCAGAGTATGGCAATAATTCCATGAATCCAAGATGGCGGGTGGAAATCTGCCTTAAGAGCCGTCCGGAGCTATCGTATCCACTTCGAACGACTACCTTTCTTGTAATGACGGCCAAAATCTCCTTAAATAAAACTTAAGCAAAGAAAACTCATCAACTCGTCTTCCAAGTAAGCAATTGCCTACTTTTTGACACACTTTGACTTTTGTGGGAGTTTTCAATTAGGTGGAATATTTTTTTTATAATTCGTATAGAAACTTAATTGAACGTCAGTGAATCACATGCGCAAAGCCATGCGTGGTTGAACAAGATAATAGTCCACAGCACAAACAAATAAAACGAGAGTAGAACACAGAACAGCAAATGGAAATAATGGCTTTACAAAAATTAAATTTATTCCTCAAGCTGAAGCAGCAAGGATATAGAATAATCGAGTCTAGATGATTACAGATCTGAAAAATTCGTGAGTTCAATGACCTGCAGAATATACTGTACAGTCATATGTACAAATGTGCCGATATCAACACTGCATTGGTTGGCGACAGTGGAAGGCGACGATTGGGCCAGCGTTCTCCAGGAGGCGCCGAACACCGTGTGGACCAATGGCTGAAGTGTTAGTTAACACACGTATTTTGAATTCTAGCTTGTCCCGAAATGAAACCGCGAATTTTTTAGGTCTTTATAAGTGATACATTAAGAAATACTAAATCAAAAATATAATGACTTGGAAGCTCGAGTATCCACCTGTTTTATGCTGCTCGTGGTTGTTAGAGATATTTTGAAATCAACCTTTAAAAAATATCACTTCCTCAACCTGCATATATCTATATTCCAAAAGACACACATATTAGCATGCGATAGTTGGTAACGATGGAAGGGCATGTAGTTCTATGTCTTAACGTTGAATCAAAAGTGTTAGGTAAAAACATTTTGTGAACTGCCAAACATTTTTCTTTTGCTTTCTGCTTCTCATATCACATACAAGCATAGAAATCATATAATATTTACTTGCATACTAATTTTACAGTCTGGCCAACGTATGAATAAAATGACGAGACCCATGGATGTGTGCGAATATGCGGTATACCGAACGTAAACGACAAATTACAACTTTCATTTTCGTTTCGGTTTTAATTTGGTTACCAGAGTTGTAACGAAACGAAAATTCTCGATTGCGATAATTTCTCGGGTGTTAAATGAACGTTCATTTAGTGCGCCAGCAAAGAAAATTTTTGCCTGTAAATAATCTTGTACGTTTTCATTATTTTATAACTGAAATAACAACATAGAACAAAAAATTTAATGTAGACAAGACCCCCTATGGTAAATACTCAATATCCTACATGTTTTTTATTTAATTTTGCAACAGATTTGTTATAATGAATAACTTCCTAAAGTGCTATGAAATACGTTAATCTTTCGTTAAGGCTAAAATCTAATGACGTTATTTTTCATTTTCGTTTCAGTTTCACGAAAGTTCACATTCACACAACCCTAACGTTAAAACATGGAACTACTTTCTCTCCATCGTTACCAACTTTACCGGACGCCCATGGCCACTCAGGCCGTATACGAAATGACTAATTCGTTATTTTGTAATTTGTAATTTCATAAGTTTCAATTCGGACGTTGTTGACAGTCACTACACGCAGCAACATATTTTCACATTAACAATGAGAAATATTTTTATCTGCATTTAATGCTTAAAACGGACGTAATATTTCCACAATCGCCACTGGAATGCTGCGAATACGTTAATAAATATGAAAATAATAAATTATAAAATAATGACTTTTAAAAATTTTATTACGAAATATATAAACAAAACACAACACATGCTTGCTTTTTAAAGCATGCCTAGTGTATTTTATAAACAATTATTTGTTTTAAAAAACACTTATTTTTTACGCATTCGCGCATGTGTTTTGAAGTTAAAAACTAACATGGCGTTGATTTTGTCATTTTGTATTTTTTCTTACAGCCGCTACATATACAAAACGAAATACCAAATTACCAAATACGTCACCATTTTGTGTACAAAATCGGGCCAAGTAATAATTTTGTCAACAAAATCTACCATTTCAGACACGGACTCAGTGCGCATAATAGAACATATGTATAGGATATTCACCGGTAAAGCGAGCACTTTTTAAGTCCCTTCTAAATTTTTCTTTTAACCAATGTTTTATCTTACAGCTAATTTTTAATATTAACATTGCCATGTGATTGATAAATACAGTGAATACTTTCACCACGCTCCAAAGTTAATGTCTGAGGTAGCAATAAAACGTACATTATTAGTGGTTGATTCACGTTGGGAGGGCCTTAAAAAGTGTTAACTTTAAGCTGGTTCCACAATAGTGCGATGAGCGGTAGCCAATCAGGATGAAGCAGATTCCGTTGCAACGCGTCGGCGTCGAGTGCGTTGCGACTGTCGGCGTCAGCCTGCGACGGAGAAAAAGAAGAAGAAGAAGACGAAGAATAAGTGTTTGTTTACAAGGAGAATAAAAACATATATATATATGTGGACAATGTCAAAAAATTCGTTTATTAATATCAAAATAATTGTCCTTCGTCTTATTATGTCTCGTTCCCGCTAGTTTTCGTCGCACGTCGCATTCATACTACAGACTAAAGATGAGGCAGACCGCTTATTCGTCTTCTGCGCATGTACCCAACAATGACCTACCCCAATCCTACATAACTGTCAAAGTCACATGGTCGACAGTGATGAACGTGTTTGTTTATATCTTTATTTTTAAATGACAAGCACTGTTATATTAATCAAATACTTTTACCGGTTTTAATTTAATCAAACCACATTACGATCTGGTTAGAGGAAGCATACATTCATCTCAAAGCATTTGTTTGCAAATAAGTTTTCTAACCTAAAATCCGAACCACGCCATTTTCGCTAGACGTGTTGACAGAAAAGCAGTTGAATGTTGTGCGCAGCTAGCTAGATCGGTCTACCACATCTTTAGTCTATAGTTCATACTACCCTGTTTCTATCTTTCGCCACTTAATACATACCGTTTCGACTTTTTACGCGTGTCTTTTTTTACATACGTGAGGTCTGAAAATGTAATTTCCACCCTCAAACTAGATAGCAGCACCGTCTGAGATGGCTTCCGTCGCCGACAGATCATCGCTTATGCCGGAATCGCATAGCCCCAACCAACACAGCACGACACGACCAAAAACGCAACCACGACACATTTCAATGTGACTAGTTGAATTTACAGCACGACTGACACCACGCTCTCGGCATTAAATCTAGATATTTAGAAGGCGCTGATAAGCTACGTTAGTTTCAAAGGCGGTGAACAAGAGGAGAATTTGTAATACATAATGGTACCAATAGGTATCGCTAATGAATACAAAGGTAAAATAATTATTTTTAAGAGTTAGATAAAGTAATTTTCAATTTATTTTTTTTTAAGCTGCGTATTTACCGTTGCAGGGAAATCTTGCAATACAATTTCATTTTGCAAGGTTGTACATTCTGTGCGTCGTGTCGCACGACACGACGAAGAATAGAAATAATTTCTAATCCAAAATTGCTGCTCGGACGACAAAATTGGTCGGGCTTACGACGATCTATCTTGTATTTCATTGTGTGCACGGCACTATTGTGGAAGCAGCTTTGGCGTGACAGACAGGCACTCGGGCCAGCGACAAGCGACATGATGCAGACTACGGGGAGAGAAGGCGCAGCTACAGAAGCTAGTTAGTTACCTGCAGCATCTCTTCTCGCCGAGTCACGTAGTTCCCACAATGCCACAGCTCTCCGCCAAGCTTCTGCGCCCAACTGCTGACCCTGCAACACAAGCCGCCTGCTCTAGTCGCAGCTTCTTCCCACTACTTCAATCAAACCTTTGGAAAACCATCCCGTGTGTGACGCGTTCAATTATTTCCTCAACACGCCATGTCAGACAACCGTTCTATACCCCTGTTAACATTAAAGTAGCTTATTTGTCGTAAGATTTAAAGTTTCAACTATGTTTTATTCGTAAATTATAACATTTCATTTATACCAAATATGAATAAAGCAGTGAAAAAAGTGGGTTTGACTGTGTTGGAGATACGTCCGTTTGTTTTGCATGAATACGTCTACGTTGACGCGCTCGGACGCCTTGTTTTTTTTTTTTTTTTTTTTTTTTTTTCCTTCTTTTTTTTTTTTTTTAAGTTCCCAGCACCGCTTCACTCGATCATATGGGGTTTTATGGGTATCACTGGATTTCTTTTGAGATGCTCTTTCCAACCGTATATGATTTCTGTATTTCGACTTAGCTTTTAGACGAGTATAGGCCAAGATTGTGTGAGTTTTCATAACTATTTTATATTAAACTTGTACAATTTCACCATAACCACGCCACACAAATGTTGTATAAATGCAATCGATTGATCTTGACGCGAGCTGGCCATTGAAACTTTAACGAGCGTCTTAGCTTCTTCTAGTCAAAAGATACTACTCGGAAGTTATGAGACGCGACGAAACGAACACAAACTTGCGCCCCCCCCCCCCTCCCCCTCCCTCCTCATTTAAAAACCCTCCCCACCCCCGCGAAGCCAAGCGAGATGCTTCACAGTTCTCACCCAACGTAACATATGCTTTGATCCTTTGGAAATCGAGTGGCGTGATTGAATTTTGAATGTAGACGACAGATTCGGAGCTGCAATGCCAAACTGTATATCGCCCGACTTTGTTATCAATCGGATTTTCTGGATTGCCACGCACTATGGTTGGAAATTGAAAGACGTATTCACGTAAGAAATATGTGCGTCAGTAGCGCATAGTAAGAAATATTTCTCAAGGAAGATTTTACAACTGAGTGTGCGCGAATTCGGTGCGGTGTCCTTTGGTGTAATTTTCTAGACTCGGTTAAGTTTAGTTTGCACGAGGCGGAGGAATATACTGGAAACAGAACTCAAGCAAGGCTTCAGAACAGATTGGCGTAATCGTGAATGGATTATATCCATTCATCAACCTTTCATTACTATGCGCCGTGCACACGTCGCATACTTTTATAATTAACTATGTTGTTCTTAAACCAAAGTGAGGTGGCGCAGTGGTACAGCACTGGACTGGCAGGACATGGCTTCGATCCCAGTCCTGCAATCCTGATTTGGATGGTTTCCAATATGTGATGAATCACAATCGTTTTGATACTTCTGTCAACATTAAAGTATCTTATGTATGGTTAAATTGAACTTTAACTTGTATCTTACTTAAAAGTTGAAATATTTATTTCACTTTCTTTATGGGACCACGGTGGCTGAGTGGTTAGCACGCTCGCCTCCCACCAAGGCGAACCGAGTTCAATCCCCGGCCGGGTCACCGGGTTTTCGCAGGTGGGAATCGTGCCGGGCGATGTCGTTGGTCGGCCGGTTTTCTCGGAGATCTCCCGTTTTCCCCGCCTTTTTATTCCGACGCCACCCCATACCCACCCTAATCACCCTCATCGGCTCTCAAGACCTCGCTGTTAAGAGCCCGCCAAATCTCTTCACTCACTTACTTTTTCATGAACTTAAGACAGAGAGAAAATAGGCGTGTTGGTGATGCTGGGTAAAAAAAAGTTCTAGTGTGAAATATTCTTAACCTGAATGCAGTTCGTTGTCCCTTAGGTGTGAATTTTTAGACTTAGTTATGCTTTGTTTGCATGAGGCGGAGTAATATCCTGGAAGTAGAACTTCAGCAGGGCTTCAGAAGAGTCGACAGTAAGCGTGAATGGATTATACCTGTTTCACTCAAACTACGGTGGAATGATAGCTATGAAGTTCTGTGGAGAAAACTGCAATCTGGGGTGAGTGATCACGCAAAGGCGTGCCAGGAAACATTACTAGAGAACTGCATTGCCTCTTCACGTGTTACTACAAATGCAGTGTCGCAATTCTCCCTTCTACCCTCCCCCCCCCCACCCCCCGCCGGACTGGTGAGTGCTTTAAAAATGTCCCACACGTTAGAAACAGCCTTTCATTGCACTTCAAAAAGGCTAAAAACGGCTTCTTTAGTTATGACCACGATCCTTCATTTCTACAGCGTTTGTGAGAATTAATTGTTTGTACCCAAACGGGAGCCGATATTATAAAATACTCTTACAATTTTGTTACAAATTGTTTTCATTATGTAATCTAATGAATACTTTTATTCAATTACTTAATTAATATTAAATTTTGTTTATTTAATAATTAGTTAAAATTGTTGAAAAATTAGACTACATAATCAAAGCAATTTGTAACAAAATTGTAAGAGGATTTTACAATATCTGCTCCCGTTTGGGTACAAAAAATTAATTCTCGCAAAAGCTGTAGAGATGAAGGATCGTGGCCTTAAATCACCGTATCTCAGAATATACGCATCAGATGAAAACAAACTACTCAAGGGTCCTGCACTGGACTTTCCTACAGATTTTCCACCAATGAAACAACAGGGTCGCCGCTGAAAGTCCCAGAGGTACACGCAGTGCGACGAGAACACTGCACGCCAGTTCAGAGGCTTGCTCTTAGGGGCGATGGCGCACTTGATGCACGACGCAGTCTCGCCTTTAGCTTTCTGTGTGTTTCTCCAGGTAGGCGGGTTGGACTTCATTCATTTCTTAATAAAATAATTAATTTTACCCAATATGACGTAAATATCGCCGAATTACTCTTATCAGGATACTGCAAATAATTTTTACTTTGCGTCCTAATTTTTGAAGACCATGCAATCTACAGTTTGTAGTTGAAACCTCTCCAATCTCCATTCATAGTCACGGATGTGCATACACACACGCGCGCGCGCGCGCACTGACTGCACTCTCCTCTTGGTGAACAAACCAAACATACGAGTGACGAAGTTACGCGCAAGTTGTTAGTTCCATAACTTACACGTGGGCGTGTAACTCGACTGTGTTCCAGAAAACACTTCTCAATGTGTTAAATCAAATTACCGCTATATGCTCTCACATTCATTATCAGGGGCAGACACAGAAGGGGAGAAATGGATGGGGGTTGCGGGTTCAAACCCTCCCTCCTCGAAATATAAACGACTCATACATACGACACACAACATATATATTTATAATATATATATAATATATATATAGTTTATTTGTAAGTAAAATGAGACACTATGTAGATAAAACTCTATAAAACAATGACAATTAGAATAAAAGGTTCAGGTGTCTACACCAATTGTTTTTCTTCAGCTCAAAAATATTTATAGATGCTGCTTTAGCAGTGAAGAGGGGGCCCTTAATTTTTAAACGACACGCATTATTATATGAATAAAATATTTTCCCCAATTTGAATTTAAACTGCATTACAACTTGGCTAGAGGAAGTATACAAACATCTCAAAGCACTCGTTTACTTACAGTGTTCTAGCCTCGAATCAAGTTCACGCAGTTTTTGCTATAGGCTGTTCACGATGAAGTGAGCACTTTTGAAATAAACAATAGAAAAAAGTCACTGCCCCTACCTGCATATATTTTTACGGGCGCCCTGAGTGACATGTACCCAGTAAAGTTGGCAACGATGGATGGGAAGTAGTTCCATATCTTAACGTCGAATAAAAAGTGTTAGGTAACAATTTGTGATCATTTAAATTATTTATTCTGCTTTCTGTTTTGATGTGAATACGTCTATAAATTTTCATCCATAGTGATGTTAAAAAAAATGGGGTGATAGAGTTTGGCATTGTAGCTCATAATCTATCGTCTACATTCAAAATTCAATTACACAAATCGATTGCCAACGGATCAAATAATATGTTACATTGTGTAAGGACTGCGAAGCATCGCTTGCGTCGTTAAGGGGGAGGGGGGGGTTTGAGCGCCGCAATTTTTAGTTTGTTTCGCCGCGTTTCATAACTTTCGCGTAGTATAACTTTTGACTAGGAGAAACTACGACGCTCGTTTGAGTTTCAATCGACAGATATCATCAAGGTCTTGCGTGTATAAAAACATTTGTGTGGCGTAGTTATGGTGAAATTGTATGAGTTTAATGGAAAAAATTAATAAAACTTAACACAATGTCGGCCTATACTCGTCAAAAAGCTAAGTCGAAATACAGAAATCGCATACGGTCGGAAAGAGAATCTCAAAAGCAATCAAGTGATACCCATAAAACCCCATATGATCGAGTGAATCGGTGTCGGGAACGTAAAATAAACATCAAGGCGCCTGAGCGCGTCAACGTAGACGTATTCACGAGAAACAGTCGTGTCCCCAACACAGACACACCTCATTTTTTTCTATGCATCGAAGTGTTTTATTAAGTATATTTTTAAAATATTTACTTCTATAATACGTTTACATTTTCTTTTGGCTGAATTAAGTGACGAGGCTCATGCAAGATGTTAATTTTGCATAAGGTGGAAGATTTCACAACACGTGTATAGAAATACGTCTCAAGCAGGACTTTCGAAAGTGTTCATTTTACCGTGAACAGCCAGCCAATAGAAGGAAGGGCGGGACAACGGTACTCTCTTGAAGGCGTGAGTTGGCCATCGCATCGTAGTTGACACGCTGGTTGGGACACCGCGAGCTAAGTGTGCACTTCCGCTCCACCCTGCACTCCTCTCCTCTCGCGCTGCTGCCACTAATAGTCTGCTCGCGGTTCCTTCTCTCTTCCCAACTACAAACCGGAAAATTTCCCCATGCGTGCGTGACCTGTTTGGTTGTTTCCCCGAGTGTGACGTTATTACAAGCCTTTCACGCTTCTGTTGGCGTAACATTGCAAATTTTTTTGTAAAATGAACGTTTAAAAACTGTTCACGCTAACATGAGCATTTTTGAAAGCCCTGCTCAAGATATAAATGTAAACCCGTTGTGTATTCCTCCGCTCTATGATAAATTAACATTGCCAGTCACTTTATTCATGAATCGGTCAAATGAAACTGAAATTATTAAGAAAGTAAATACTTTACTAATCTGCTCGTTTTTTTAACTTCGATGCATTAAAAAAGTGGAACGCGAAATAAATCACTTTTTATTCGACGTTAAGATATGGAACTACTTTCTATCCATCTTTACCAATTAACTGGATGAATGTTACTGAGCTACTGAGGCCCCACTATTGGGTGCTCTAGCCATTGGGCTACTGCGGCCCCACTATTGGGTTCTCTTCCCACTGAGCTACTATGCACCACTATTTGGTTCTCTACCCACTGAGCTACTGCGGCTCCACTATTTGGTTATCTATCCACTGAGCTACTGTGGCCCCACCTACTTTGATCTACCCACTGAGCTACTGCGGCCCCGCCTACTTTGTTCTCTACCCACTGAGCTACTGCGGCCCCACTATTTGTTTCTCTATCCACTGAGCTACTGCGGCCCCACCTACTTTGTTCTCTACCCATTGAGCTACCCATTAAAATATATGCTGGTAAGAGTCGCGACTTTTTTCTATGGTAGATTTCAAATGTGCTCACTTTAGAGTGAACAGCCTATACAAACGAGATCTGTAACAGTGGAATTTTATCACACGTTCACGGTAAAGTGAGCACTATTTAAGGCCCTCCCACCAGGCATTAGCCAGTAATAAATATGTTTATTGCAACCTCTGACATTAACTTTTTAGCGTGGAGAAAGTATACACTGTATTTATTAGTCACATGGCAATGTTGATATTAAAAAGTGGTGGACAGATGAAAATTGTCAAAAAGGAAAAATTTTAAAGGGCCTTAAAAAGTGCTCACTTTATCGTGAACAGCCTACAAGGAAACTGCGTCGAAAAGCTCTAAAAGTGCGTTTTTTAACCATCTTCACAATTTTTTCTCTTAGAATAAATTTAACAAAAAAACTGTACGGGGCTAGACAATTGTTTTTCATATTCTCCGGCAAAAAGTCGTATTATCAGGACATCTACTTGCTGAAAAACGTGCAAACAACCAATGTACAGGGAATGTGTCCAGACTACTAATTCTTAAGGCTCCCGCCTAACTTCTTCGTTTTCTTCTTTTTGGGTCAAGAAGCGCGGGAGCTATAAGGGCCACACTGGCACATTCTACAAGAGCACCATCGCCTCTACGTGCAGGGATCTGAACTGACGTGCAGTGTTCTCGTAGTGCTGCGTCTACCTATGGCACTTTCAGCGATGACCCCAATATTTTATTGATGAAAGTTCTGCATCAAGTTCAATACAGGTTCCTATCGTACTGTTACAATTTCTCTCCATATAAATTAAGTGGGCTAAACAAAGTTTGTTAATGGGCGGTTGTCATAATTAAATAAAAGAGTTAATTATTATTTCCTAATTTCATTTGCAGTACCTACAAAAATATTATCTCAACTCACCATCTCACAATAAAATATCACTTACTGTTTACAATTAATGACTCCAATTAATACAATTTATAATTACCACAAAGAAATCAATGAAATTAAATAATTAAAGATCAGTTCCAATATGCAGTGTATTAACGTATTCAATTATTTTATAAATAATACGTCCGTATTTGACAGTTCCAATATTTAAAATGGAATCCGTATTACATGTTCATATAGTCCCAACTCAGTTCAGTCCATGTCCCGCTAGTCCGCAATGTTCTAGAGTCCTCCGAGCGCCCTCACGCACAGTAGGCTTCACTCGTCAGGTTTCACACCCTCTCGTCCATTCACACCACGAACACTCATGCACCGTCTTCGCTCGCACACTGACTAGATGGCCTCCGCCATAGACCCCCCCCCCCGCACTTATAGGTCGTACGCCGTCATCCAGAAATTTCGCTAATTCCCGAGTTGCGCCGAGTGTCCTAATAGCCAGAATATTCCTGCGCCTCCTGTCGCCTTCTTCAGCCGGAGGGGGGCGGGGGAGGGGCTGTGACGCAAGCAAGTCTCGCTGCTGTCAGTTATTCACGGGCTTCCCAGAAGCGGGGCCACCAGGCAGCCAGCGCGTCGTTCCAGGAAGAAGGGAGAGTCGAGGTGGGTCACCCCCTCCCCCCTCCACCACCCACAACGCCGGACAGCCTCCCGGCGCCAGCTGCAGAACGTAACAGTTGTTTGACTCGTGTCCGGCTAGTAGGTTTTAAGATACGGCAGTCTGGAAAAATCTGTTTTTGCCTATACTGACTTTAAAGTAAAGTACTATTCAGTCCTCGTCTGATGTATGACATATTTTCGTACGAAAGCATACTGGCAGCACGTTAGTAGTATGGAAATGCCGATTCGGGCACAAACGCATAAAAGTGGCTCAAAAAGTTGCGTTTGGGGGCAGTTGCAAAAGTGTGACTCAAAAAGTTGCGTTTGGGAGCAGTTGCAAAAAAGTGGATTAAAAGTTGTGTTTGAGCACAACCGCAAAAAAAAAGTGACTCAAAAAGTTGCATTTGGTTATATCGTAGTCTTTAGAAGAAAAAAAAGTTGCGTTAAACTTTGCGTTTGAGTGCATCTGCAAAAATACGCGTAAAAAGTTGTGGTTGTGCACAACTGGAAAAAAGTGGCTCAAAAAAATTGAATATGTAAAAACAAAATATTGTATATAATAAATGGACACAAATAAAAATCAACTGATATCTAATATGATGGCAATGGCAATGAAAAAGGCTAACCCAACTGGTAATGTTTGGAAAGAATATAAATTTAAGAAATATATTTTTGTGAAAATAAAGCAGAAGAACACTCAAGAGAAGTATGTCAAGTGTGAAACTTATAATCACGTTTACAAATAATCTCTCATAAGAAGTCATCTTAAAAGTATATTGCCCAAAGGTCTTGCACCAATTCATAATAAATCACATGAACCAACAAATGCATGGGACATTTTTAAAATATCACAACATTTAATATCAAAACAGAAGTTCCCACAAGAGAAACAAGTGAAATGTGAAACTTGTAATCACTATTACAAACCATCTCTAATAAGAAGTCACTTGAGAAGTAAAATTCATAAGTACACACTCAGATTCAGTGTAGAAGAAATCGAAACAGCATTTCAAAGTAAGATCAAGACTTATGCTGTAAAGAATGTGAATGCATACAAAGACCCAAATCATTTCCTAAACGACGTAAAAGAAACTGTCATGGGACTAATTAATAAACATTTAAAATCACTCAAAGTGAACATGAAACTCTTCACTGAGTACAAAAGGGGAATTGGTGAGAATATCGAATATGTAGAAAGCTCCTTTAAAACAAAGAACGAAATCGACTAATCTGGAAGAATATTATGCCAACAGCATGTCGAAAATCATAGCTGAGATGGGGGCTTTCAAAGCAAAGGGATCTCAGTGGGTACTCAACAGAATATTTAAACTAGAAGTGCCAATAAATAAATATGTACCATTCAAGGGTAGTTCTTATGTTGATCTCCCAGAAAAAAAAATCAAAGATAAGCAGGTGGAAATTAAAGTTAAGAATAATGATCAAAAGTGTTTTTTGTGGTCTGTTCTATCTGCATTGCATCAAGTACAAAGAAACCCCCAAAGAGTGAATGAATACATAGTTTACAAACATAAGTTTGATGATGTACTTAAGGGTTTGGAATTTCCAACGAAATTGGATAGCATACCAACCTTTGAGAAAAGAAGTGGAATTTCTATTAACGTATATGCATACAAAGAAAAATATGGTGATAAGGAATATATAATCTCCCCATTAAAAACAACAAAAAATAAGATGGATAAGCACATTAACCTACTCTATATCAAAGATGAAAATAAAGACCATTACTACTGGATAAAAAGACTTTCGAGACCTATCGCATCACAAGTATCAAATAATGGTCACAAAAAAAATATATATATAAATTTATGGCTGGTAGTATAGATAAACGCTCCAACAACCTTTCCAGAAGCCAATTCGGAGAAACGTGTAAGCATTTTTCCAATGAACTTCTTGACTTTGTTATAAGAAAAGGTATATTTATCCATATGACTACATGGATAGTGCTGAAAAATTTTGTGAGACATCACTTCCATCCAAAGATGTATTTTACAACAAACTCAATAAATGTGGCATTACAGACGAAGATTACGAATTTGCGAGAAAGGTGTGGGAAAAATTCAGCATAAAATCTTCAAGAGAGTACACAGAACTCTATAACAAATCTGATGTATTGATATTGTCCAATATAATGGAAAATTTTAGAGATGTATGTCTCAAAACATATAAACTAGATCTAGCATGGTATTTCACGGCCCCAGGGGGGATGCTATGCTCAAACATACTAAAATAGAACTAGAATTATTAAGATTACGACATGATTTTGATGACAGAAAAAGGTATTCGTGGTGGAATTTCACAATGTTGTAAGCAATATAATAAAGCAAATAATAAATATATGAATCCTTATGATAATACAAAGGAGATCTTTTATCTTGCATATCTGGATGCCAATAACTTATATGGATGGGCTATGAGCCAGTATTTACCCTATGGTGGGTTTAAGTGGAGAAATACAAATAGAGATCTAACAAAAATACGAGATGATTCTAGAAAAGGTAATATAATGGAAGTTGATTTGGAATACCCACATGAACTACACGATCTCCTCAAAGATCTGCCATTGGCACCAGAGAATAAAATACCAGAAGGTTCAAAAAATCCCAAACTCTTAACTACTCTGTATGATGAAGATAAATATGTATTACACTATGTAAATCTTAAGCAATATCTATCTCTCAGAATGAAATTGAAAAAGATTCATAGAGTTCTGGAGTTTGATCAATCAGATTGGCTTAAGTCCTATATTGATCTAAAAACAAATATACGAACAAAGTCTACCAATGGCTTTGAAAAAGATTTCTACAAATTAATGAACAATTATGTTTTTGGAAAAACAATGGAAAATATTAGAAACAGAGTGGATAAATGGTTGTGCACAAGTTCTAAGCAAATGGATAAACTAGTGGCTAAACCAAACTTTAAAGATAGAACTATATTTACTAACTCTTTGGTTGCAGTTCATATGATTAACACAAAACTGTGCTTTAACAAACCCATTTATGTTGGAATGAGTATACTTGATCTATCGAAAGTCTTGATGTACGATTTTCACTATAATATAATGAAATCAAAGTATGGAAAAAATATTGAACTGTGCTACCAAGATACTGATTCATACATCTATTATATATAAACATCAGACTTCTACAGTGACATGAAAGAAATGGTCGATCATTTTGATACGTCTAACTATAAAAAAGATAATCTATATGGTATACCATTAGTTAACAAAAAGATTATTGATAAAATGACAAATGAAAGTAATGGAAAAATAATAGAAGAATTTATTGGATTGAAATTGAAAATGCATGCAGTAAATGTGGAAGGTGTTGTAAAGAAAAGAGCAAAGGGTGTGAAAAACACTGCAGCCAGAAATGAGATTAGTTTTGGTGACTACAAAAAGTGTTTGTTTGGTTAAAAAAAAAAAAAAAAGTGTTGTATAAAGTATGAATCTTATTAAAAGTAAGAAACATGAACTCTATACAATTGAACTGAGAAAGAAAGCATTAAGTTCCGAAGATGATAAAAGATTTATTCTTAAAGATGGTATTAATACACTACCGTGGGGGTACCACAAAATTGAAAAAGTGAGATACTATGAAAAATTATATAACAGAAAAAAAAAATTTTATGGATAACCATCCATTCAAAAACTAATAACGATAAATGTTTGTGCACTATTGGACTTCGGTGATTATTTCATGTTTAACATAAATTAGGTTTCTTTGGCTTACTAGTACCACATTACAAATAGTTGTAGCCAATATTGGCTTATTAAAATCAACTGTAAGTTTCAGATTAGTTCGATCTTTTACAATAGCGGTTTTTCTGTAAGAACAATCAATAACATACAATGGTCATCTCCCAATAAATGATCCAGAGTTGAAGCGCAGTTCATTATTACGATAAAGGGTATCTAGTTTAGTCTTTGAGTTTCTAAAATCAGTGTAAGCAATATACATCTTATCGAAAATTTTATCATCAATGTTTAAATTCCAATTCTCTTGTGGAAACACTTCATTCCATCCATTCTTAATAGAAATATTTTTGACAAAACAAGAGTCAAACATTGAACAGTGTGTGAATTGCCCAGGATCTTATTTTCTGTTTTGCTGAAAACCAACAATGACAAAGTCTGGCATATCGAATTAGATTGAATTGAACTTATCTTTTATATCAAACTGAAATTAGTTTGCATTAGTAGGTACTGATTTTTCAAGACACTGCCAGTAATTAAAAGCAATTGGAATTTTGGGGTCTTTGTATAATTTTGCTTTAATTTTGTTTCCATAAAGAGGATCGTATTCAACAATTGGCCACAGAATTTCCATTTTCTCAATAACAATTTTAGCACGATCTGGTCTATTATCTTCATCATCAGATCCATCTGCTTTCTTTGGGGGTCTTCTGTAAAAATAAGTATCATCATTAGAATTTCGAATGAATGTGATCTTGTACCCACCTTTCCAGAATATTTAATTACAATCTCTCATAAACCCAGACAAATATCTTAAAGGATAGGTAATTTCGTTATGCTTATCTTTCCTAACATATTTACCAAGTTCTATCCCCCACATTTGGAAGTATGCTGATTATGATTCCGAACCTAGCAATGTATGCACCATTGTTGAAGTGATGCCAGGGTTGTCAATACTTTCGATTATACAACCATGTTTAGAGATCTCTAATCTTGAGAAATGGAATGGAAGAAATTCTCACAAAGATTTTTAGTTGAAGTTTTTCATAATCTGCATTTGTATCTCTTTTAGTTAGCTTATACTGTTGGTATAGATAAGCTTCATTTGGATGTGAAAATGCATCGCCAATAGGAACATCAAACTCAATGCACTTGTTGTATGCATTCAAATTATTTATTGTTTGGTCGTTTGGCGGAAATAACTGACGCTCATAACTTTCAATTTTTTGTTGATCCATTTATTATATAGAAAAAAAAATCTTAAACAACTACACTTATCTTATCAACCCAAGAATTATAATTAGTATCAAAACCTAACCATTTAATTAGCTGCTTATTTCCTTTTCTTCGCAAAACTTTTTCCACTAAGTAGTCTTTATCTTATTTGGTCTTAAACAGCTCTGGCTTATAAAATATAACTTTAATAAGTTCATTTTTTTAATCTTTTATTCTATATGTCATGTGGTTTGTCTGCAATACTTCACACACCTCAAATACTTCAGTGGGCCAATTTGGTGTATATCCTTTTTCAAACAAATTTTTACTTTTACTTATACAAACTTTATCTCCTATTGCAAACTTTGGTTTAACCATTTTTATTTCTCCTCCATACATATTGATTAGAATAGAACTTTCATTCTTTGCATTTACATTGGTGGGTTTCATTCCGATTGTACTGTGAACAGTGTTATTGTATTCACTTATTAATTTAGGTAATATAGCCACCCATTTATAGTTTTCCTGCACAGTAAATATCTTCCACGTTTTCCCCTTGAATGTTCCATTAAATGTTTCTACAATGCTAGCTTTCTTTTCACTGTATGTTGAATAGTGTGTTATGTTGTTATTGGCCATTAATGCCTTAAATAATTTATTATAAAATTATTTCCCTTCATCTGTTTGTAAATGCGTGGGTTTGCAATCATTCTAAATAGTTTTAAATGCTAACCTAACATTTTCACCAGCTATATCTTTGATTGGTATTGCCCATGCATATTTGGAAAAAAACATATTATGGTTAACATATATTAAAACCCTTTGTTAATTCTATGTACACATTTTAAAGATCCAGAATTCACCTCAACTAAATCAGCTTGCCAAAAATCATCGATGCGAATAGATAGAACAGTTTTTCTGGGAAAGTTTTTTCGCATTGGTTTATGAATTTAATTTACAATGTCGTTTTTTATACCCCCACCAGTCAATATCTAGTTATTGGTAACACAACATCTACAAACACATTTAATTCTTACTTTGTTATTATTTGTAAGATCATATGAACTTAGTGTATTTTTCATACATTTGAGACAGTATACATTTAAGTTATCATTGTTCATTTTATTTATTTATATAATAAATGAGACAGCAAAAAATTGTAAACAATATAGAGAAGAATATAGAGAGAAGAAGACAGATAATTGAAAAGTTTAAGACTTATAGAAAATTTCGCCAAGATGAATATGATAAAAATAAAAAAACACGAACAACCATTGATATATGCGATGGAAGATTTGGGACAAAAAATTGGACATGTAACAAATGAGAATAACAACTTAATAAAATAAATTGTTCCATTTGCTGTTAAGAATTTAGACTACTCACGGACCATCAGAAACATCTTTTGAAAGAAAACTGTTTGGTAAAACAGACACCGATGAACGCATTGACGATGACAATGAATGCTATGACGATGAATGCAATGATGATTACGATGAATGCTATGACGAAGCATTGGGGCGTTTGAAAACTGATATATCTCAGTTAACTAACCACAAAACAACATTTATTGATAAGAAAGTGGCCGATTTTTTAATTGACTGCAAAGACGATGTTTTTGGACTAAAGGCTGATAAAGGTAGATTGTATATTGGTGATAGCGAAGTAATATTCAACAATGACAAATTTACTGAAAAAGGCTGAACATACACTGGAACTGATGGTTTGATGAAATTACTAACTAGTAAGAAAGTAACAGAAAGTGACTACACTGCAACCGACTATGAACACTATAGTTGTATCCTAGCAGATACAAACACAGTTTTTCAAAACAATGATCCAAACTTGGGAACGCGAAAATCGAGTAAAGGAAGGGAATAAATGGAAAATTATTGTTAAACCTATTTACGATTCGATTAAAAAGAAGTGTCTATCACCTAAAAAGGGGAAAGGTATAAAGAAATATACAGACTATCCCAAAGAATACATATGGATGGATGATGTTGGGATGCTTATTGATCGACTTCTCATTATTTATGGCGAAGAGAATGCTGGAAATGATAACTATTACAATGAAAAAGTTGGAATAATGAATATGCTCAACAGCAAGTTTAGTGACTTTGTTGTGAATAATCCAAAAGGTATACCATATCTGATACGAATGTTAAACACAATACCACATACTTTTTGGGAGTCGGAGCATCACAGAAACGGGCTACTCAATGACATAATAAATTCACTACCTTTTGAGTTGCATGCACCCGGTTATCAGTACTTAGGTCTGAGTACCAGACTAAAAGAGAGAATTGAGCGGGTTATAAACCCATTAATCCGTTAGATGCGGCTGCAATGGAACATGATATAGCTTATCATCATATAGATTTAGCTGAAAGGCTTGTAGCTGACAAAGAACTAGAAAAGAAAGCGTTCAAAAGATTGTTAAGTTCAGATGCTGATCTCAATGAGAGATTGTGGGCTGGTGTTACTGGATCTGCGATGCATATTAAACGTAAGCTTGGCTGGGGAATTAAAATGAAATGATAAAATATTTGTTATAATAAATGAAAGTAAAAAACATTGGATTTCAAGTTCTTAACGATGAGTTGAAGGGTTTGAATACTGATTCTTTCCTAACTAAAGACCAACTGGAACATAAAAACACGAAATTAAAGGAGGACAAAGGGATGACAATCACAATTTCAGTTCCACGACTTAAGAAAATGTCCAAAGAAATGAAAACTGGAAATGGTCTGACAGTTCACAAGGGTGGATTTTTACCCTAAATTTTCGCAGCATTGGGAGCTCTAGTAATTAATCTAGCAATCAGTAATTAATGCTAAGAATAAAAACCAAGAATAGGAAGAACAACGCAGACATTATTTAGCTATGGAGGAATACGGCAAGGGATTGAAGAAAGTTAAGTGGAGTAAGAATGTTAAAAAATAGTAACTCCACTCAGTAACTTTGATATTGATAAAATGGTTAAAAAATTAAACATTAAAAATTTTCGGGGTGTATTTATGATCGATGAGCTACTTAACACGCCACTCGATAGTGAATGTGGGATTGTTAATACAGATGTTTCAACAAACTGTGGTACACACTGTGTATGCTATTGAAAAAAAGCAAACAACAAATATTATTTTGATTCATTTGGTGGAAATCCACCCCGAAAATTAATAGCATATCTCGGAAGTAATATTTTTTATAACGATGATAGAATTCAACATTTCAATCAAGTAACTTGTGGTAATTTGTGTGTAATTGTGCTAAATCACTTTTCACATAATTTTAACTTTCCAAAAATTATTTCACTATAATAAGCAATGGATATGTGGAAATGCATTAATAATGATCTTGGATTGAAGATCAGATTAAAGAACACATGGACAATGATACAACTACTGAGAAGATCAATCCTAATGATTTTGTTTCCTACACACAGTTCAACGCCTTATAGCCATACTGACAAAAGATAAAAGATCATTGGATAATGCCTATCTTACTTACTTGGAAGTAGATAATAATATAAATTTTGAACAAAATAGACTAAAACATGTGGGAGATCCCATTGCACCGATGGATGCAGTCAATGTAGAGTACTATCAGAAAAACAGTATTAACATTATTCGTTTAGTTGGAAAATACAGTTCAAAAGTAAAAGTATTTTACTTTGGTAATAAATAAAATATTTTTTTATGAGAGATGGAACTATAGTTGAAATAATAATAAAGCCAGAAAAATATAAAAGTGTTATCAACTTATACCATAAATGGAAAAAAATTGACATGTATAAAACTTTTGAAGTATACCCTGATGATATGATATATTTTAAAATACCAAAAGCCCACAGTGTACCCAAAGGTACAATTGTGTTTATTGAAATAGCTATGTTATATGAATACATTTAAAAAGATCAGATTATGTTAGTTTTTAATGGAAACACTTCCATTAAAAACAAAACTTACTTATAATCTCTGAATTTAAAAGGTCTTTAATTTTATTATGGTACTTGCCATTATTTAACTTACTAGTCATATCTATTGTAACAAAACCATATTCATTATTCCAACATTTTGAACAAGTCTCCCTAAATTTCTCAAACAACACATCACCACCAACAAAATCACTATGAATATGTTTAAGATTTGTATTGTATTGTCTGAATATGCAAAGGAAATTAGCATTGTCTCTTATAAGCTGCTTAGATACTTTTGAGTATGTCTGGGCTAAATAGAAACAATCAATATCTTTGTGTCTACCACAGGTAAAGTAATCCCTTATAATATTTTGATTTTCAAGTATGATATCATCGAAAACAACTACAGACTCTTTATGACATTCATTTACATCAACCATATCTTCAATTGATGAAAAGAAGTATGCTATCAGTTCATTAAATAATTTTGATGCTACATCTATAACTTTCTTTAAATTGATATATTTTGGTTGGTCCAGACTTTTTGAACACACATAGAGAGTACCAAAGTCCAACCATCCCTGAGCAAATATAAAATTATCTATCATAAGTGTAGTTTTTCCACAATTACTAGGACCCACTATTAAACATATAATATTATTAGGTAATAATTCTCCATGACATTTTGTCGATACAGTCTTGTCTGGCATTCTTATTTTAATATCCCAGTCTACATGTTTGTGTTTTTCTTGCTCATTTATTAATAGATTTTTTTTAATGATATAATAAATGAGTAAAGTACTCAAACTAACAGATAACAAATCAGTGTTGAAGAAAAGACTACATTACCCTTTAGAGATAGAGGGGCACTCGTTGTCTTTAGTTCAGTTCTATACTACTTATCTAATGCATAACATAATCTCTGGGGAAAATAAGCTATATTTTGTGGACCAGAATGATATGGAATCAGCAATTGATTTTTCAGTTGGACAATGTAGCTTAAAAGATCTTGAAAAAACTATAAAAGCAATTTTTTCATTTAGTGTAGATTCAATGGATGGGAAAGAAAATGAAATATCGTTCGAGCTGGATAAAATAACAAACAGAGTGAAAGTAAAGCTTGTGCTTAAATTACAGTTTGGAAAATGGGGTTCAATAGGAAAACTGTTGGGTTTCGTAGAAAATAAAACTCTGAAAGCAAATGTGGACCATTATAGCGATACAATTCCAAAATTTGCTCCATTTGAAACAATAAATATGCACTGTAATATTTTAAATGGTATGATATTAAAACATGATGAATATAATCATAGAGAATCTAACATAATTACCACTTTTAAACCAAAAACAACATTTCAATTTGGCGACACAATCTATTACGAACCAGCTTATCCATTATTTTTTCCAGTGCAAACAAATCAAGTTAATGAAATAATAGTCGAAATTAAGGATGGAAAAGGTAAGTTAATTAACTCTGATTTGTCCGAAAGAATAGTGGTATTAGAGATGAAACCATAGATATTTTTTTGGGTTGGAAGTAGTCATATTCTATATATAATAACTTTAATAGTTTAAAAACTATTAAAGTTTCGTGTGATAAAGATGAATAATATTTCTATAGAAAGTACAATGAAAGATTTAGAAAAAAAAAATTCAATGTTTCGACTTTATTAATATGTCGAATTTGGAGATGTGTATCTAAGTTTTTAATTAAACTATGTTGTAACACATTGCCGAAGTCAGAGCGATAATTATGTTTTAATGATTGGATAACCATTAAAACTTTATAGAGATATGAACACAAATAAAAATCAACTGATGTATAATTATACCATGACGATCATTAACTCTTTAAAAAACCGAATAGAATGCATTTGTTTAGCACCACAATCCACCATTCCATCATATGCAAAACTAATACCTCCAAAATTAACATAATTTAAAACTTTTTCACTGAAAACATAAACATATCTGTCTGGTAAGGTTACTTTAAAATTTCCATAAGTAATTACCACTTTGTATCCATACAGTGTATAATTTATTTCAGCATGGTTTATGAGATAGGACTGCGCAATTGTAAGTTCGGAAAGTTTCTTAAATTGTTTGGTTCAGTTTAATACATTTAGCAACTGATCCCTCTTTATTATATATATTCTATTTTTTACGTATTCAAATTTTTGAGCCACTTTTTTGCGGTTGTGCTCAAACGCAACGTTTTAATCCCCTTTTTTCAACTGCTCCCAAACGCAACTTTTTGAGCCACTTTTTTTTGCGTTTGTGCCCGAATCGGCATTTTATACTACTCACCAGTCAAGCGAGACCCTTAAATGATTAACTGCGTAAACCGGTGTGACGTCTCTTCGCGTTTAAATATATTATTATTATTACTCTGTACATAGTGTAAATCAAAGTCGCCCGGCCGCGTGTGTCTGTGTATTCGGACAAGGCTTCTAAACTCCTTGATGGATTTTGATGCGGTTCTCACCATCATTTAGAGAATTTCTTGAGGAAGGTTTATATGTATAATATATTAATATTTAATGTAAGGATAGTAGAGAAGTGTGGACGTTTTTTAATAAAGTCGGGAAACCCCACTTTTCGGGTGTTTACATGGCTTACACTGACTAAACCATAAGAGATACAGTAAATTAAAATGCTACGGAATTGTAGATCTCAAAAAGGTCTACAAAAAGCCAGCGACAGCATTTGTTTATCTTTTAAGGATGACCCACAGTAACCATTTTTGACTTTTTGAAAATAGAGGTTCACTTACGAAGACTATTTGAACAACACAGTATTAATCCTATATTAGTTAGTTACGTTAAGCATTTAATGTATATATTTGCTATGAACCTAAACAACGCCATATTTGTAAATCGTACCCGAGCGAGGCCGGGGTGGGTGGCTAGTTTACAATAATTCTGTTGCAAGTTTCAGTGTAGCCGCGTGGCCTGAGAAACTGTTAAAGTTTGTTTAACTGCAGGTAAGTGGCAACTTTAAAGCGAAGCTGCACAGTCTCGGGCTATAAATATCCTCACTTTGTGAGGTGTGTGATGTGGATGATACGGTACAGCATGTATTGATGGACTGCCCTAAAATTGAAGGTCTAAGAGACTGGTTGCAAGGAGAACAAAGAGGACTGCAGTTGGGAATGAGAAGAGTAATGGGAGATCAGCAACTCTACAAGTTGTGGAACAGATTTGCAACAATAGTTGGAAAAAGGCTTGAGGAGTTTGGCTGGTGGCAATTGTAGCATTCCGATGACCCATGACTGGGAGCGCTCGGGTCGAGGCTTTATTGTTTAAAGTCAGGGCATAGCCGTTTGGCGAGGAGGCAGGTTTAACTGAGAAAACCGGCAGAAAGCCGCGTGAGACCAAGAAAGAAGGCACAAGGCACTAAGAGAGAAGAGGAGAAAGTGCAGTGCAGTGTCTTACTCATCCGAGTAGTTTTGCAGTGCGGGAGAGTGGAGGGTGTGCCGGCCTTCGGGCCGTGAAACCTGCAGGTAAGTGGGCTTCCTAGAAGAACGTGGAAAGACAGAGTCAGAGGAGCAATTTCTGGGAGTAATATATTTTACAGAGTGATGCCTGAAGAGAAAAACAAATAGTTTATAACTACACGATGCAAGAAATTTCCGTGCTTTAAAATGGTACAGAATTACAACCAAAAAATTAAAGGGTGCCCAAACTGGTCTCCTTCTGTTAAGTTGTGTTGGTGAATAGTTCGCATAATTCGCATATCCCTTTTGGGACCAGCTAGAATTTAAAACGATTGTGTTTATATAACGTTAGCCATTGGTCCACACGGTTCTTGACATATCATGGAGAGCGGTGGCCCAATCGCCGCCTTCCACTGTGACAGTAGACGACCAATATCGGCACATGCGTACATAAGACTGTAGAGTCTAGCCTGCATGTCATTTAACTCGCGAATTTTTTAGGTCTCTATGAATAGTATACAATCTCTAATGAATTGTTATATTATTTGTATTTCTGATTCTTAGATACTTCTTCGCATCCGGGTAATTTACTTCGCACTGTCATATTCTATGCAGCACGGAGGCTAATTGAGGCGTTAGCTATAAGAAAAGCACTTGAATAAATGTCATTATGCACAGACGCGAAGAAAAAAGTCATTGTTATATGGAAAAGTTCTGCCTACAGAGTGGCCGCATAGCACTAATTAAGATGAGCCTATTGTTTATGTTAAACATGAAACGACACTGCAGCAGAACGCTGATCATCGTCACAATCCCGTATAAGCCATAGACTAAAGATGAGGCAGACCACTTATTCGTCTTCTGCGCATGTACCCAACATTGACCTACCCCAATCCTACACAACTGCCAAAGTCACATGGTCAACAGTGATGAAAGAGTTTGTTTATATCTTAAGTTTTTATTGACAAGCACCATTATATTAATAAAATACTTTTACCAGTTTGAATGTAATCAAAAAGCATTACAAATCGTTTAGAAGAAGTATAAAAGCATCCAAAAGCACTTGTTTACTAAACAGTGTTCTAACCTCAAACCCAATCTACGTCATTTTCTGTAGACGTGTTGGCAGAAAAGAAGTTCAATGTTAGGACACGGAGATTTGTTGTGCGCAGCCAGCGAGATCGGTCTACCTCATCTTTATTCTATGGTATAAACTATAGACCATACAGACTAGAGATGACGTACATAAACGTTAAAAAATTCTGCCGGCTTCAGAGCCGAAAATATCTGCTTCAACTATTGAGGGCGTGTTCAGAAAATAATAGCGGATCATTTAAAGTATTCTGCGCAAGTAGGGCGCATCAGCCCATATGCCCTTATTACATCTATGGCAATCTGTGAGAGCGGCATGCCCCTTCTCCCTTCTCTGAGGTTTAAAGACTGTTTTGCCACGACGCAGTCTGAAGTTTGCAGGAGCCGCGGTGGTGTAGTGGCTAGACTCCCCGCCTCTTAATGGCTGTTCACGATAAAATGAACACTTTTTTAATCAACCTCAGAAAAAAGTCACTCCCCCTGCCTACATATATTTTAACGGGCACCCTGAGTCACATGCGCCCAGTAAAGTTGGTAACGATGGAGGGGAAAGTAGTTCCATATATTAACGTCGAATAAAAAGTGTGAAATAATCATTTGTAATAACTTAAATTATTTCTCTCATTTTCGGGTTTTTTTTTTTATGCATCGTGGTGTAAAAATGAGTAGATTTGTACAACATTTACTTTTCTAATAATTTCACAGTTTCACTTGACCGACGCGTGTATAAAATGATGAAGCCCTGATTCTACATAAGGCGGAAGAACACACAACGTGTATACAAATAGATCTTAAGCAGGACTTTCAAAAGTGCTCATTTTACCGTGAACAGCCTGTACCAAGGCGAACCGAGTTCGATTCTCGGCGGGGTCGATCCCGGACACTTGCAAGTAGGAATCGTGGCGGACGATGCCGCTGGTAGGCGGGTTTTCTCGGGGTCTCCCGTTTCCCCTACCCTTGCATTCCGACGCTGCTCCATACTCACCTCACTTCACCCTCATTGGCTCCCAATACCTAGATGTTAAGAGGAGTCCACAGGATTTCTGTGAAATCGTTGTTTGCGTGTATTCGCATATCTCGGTAAATAAATGTTCTGGAAATACGACTTTTTGCCAGAAAAGATTGAAAAATAATTATCTATACCTCTATGTTTTTACTTTTATCGTATGTATTAAGTATATTCATGGAGAAAAAACTTTCGTAGAAATGGTCAAATATCGTATTTGTAAAGCTTGCCTATTCAGTTTCCTTAAGCGGCAAGCGAAAAGTACAAACACATAGGCGTAGTTTCATAGCGTGTAATCAAGTGCCAGTGTCACAGATCAAATATCCACAGTACGGTACCACGACGGAAACATTGCACGGCTCGCGCATAGGGGCGATGAGGCGCTAGACGTGCGTGTTAGTGTCGCCCGTATCGCTCCCTCGCTTCTTGACCTGGGACGCACTGCCGTGGACTTCTCTCCATACTCTGAAGTAACGATACACAACGTGCCTTTTGTATATTTTAGTTTAATTTCGTCAGCGAAGATCTCCCAGAGTATAAACCAGCCCCTCTTGGCGCGGGTTTGAATTCAGGGGGAAAATAAACCAAAGCAAACGAGGGGTTCTCGTCACAGGAGAGTCATACTAATTAATCAAGAACGGAAGTTTTTGCACAAAAAACTCTGTATTTGGAGGGCCGCTGTGGGGAAACGGAAGGGAGGGGTGAAGCCGACTACCCCTCTCTGATCCCCTATCCATCCTCTTTGAACCTCCCCCCCTCCTAAGTGCCCCCTCCACCAATGGGAGGCGTTAGAGGGGCAATGAGAGTATGTTTTCCATTTCGTGGGCTTGGGGGTGTGTTTTCTGCCTTCGAATAGTCCTGGAAGGCGCATTTTTTGACCGATTTCCTTCAAATTTGGGGGAGGGGTGCCTTTACATGACCCGCCCTCCCTCCATTGTCAGTTAGGCCCTTCGTAAGCCTAAGTCTTAAGTATTAAGTTTTAAGTCTTGAGTCTTAAGTCCTAAATTTTAAATCTTACTGTCACCATAGTTGCAACTGCATGGTGGGATGTGCAAGCGAGCACTGATAGGCGCGAGCGAGCACGTGCCGAAGTTCCCAGACGACATTTCACCGTAAATACTAATTCGTACGGTTACCTGCTTCACCTATGGTGCCTCAGCCCGGGGATTCCGTGGGCCGGTCCCCTGGTTTCTTTTGAATTAGCTCACATGAGAATAAACCTTCGGGAGAGCCGGGCAGTGTTCCGTTTCCTTCACTCCGACGCATGAGTGTGTGGTTTTTTTCTTTCTGTCCCTTCTGCAAACTTGTAAAAGATGAGGTGTCTTATCTACCGTGCGAAAAAAATAAAATGTATTCTTCTTGTGACAACTTGCTACACGTCTGCCAATTAAAGTTCAAGTTGATGACTGATCTCGGCACATGGGACCATGGAGGTAAGGATAACAGCAGAAGTCATGCCATGACGTCACTGAAGCGGCATTTTCGTCCGTCGCCATAGTGCCACACCCACGACATTGAAAATGTTGAGGAAGGGTGTTGTATTTAATGCATAAGGTTTTTTTTAACAAAGCCGACCTCCCGTGGCACAGTCGGTTGGTGCGCCACCGATCTGGGGTGCGGGAGGCTCTGGGTTCGAATCCAGGGCAAGGCATGGGCGTTAATTTAGGTTATAAGTTAGTATGTAGGCCGCCCCCTGCTAAGCTCTCAAGCATAAAACCGGGGGACGTTAAAAATCCCTTTAAATACAATACAATACATTTCCTCTGACCAAGCTTTAAAGCAGTTGCAATGTATAAAAAAAATTATATTTATCTTAAGAGCATGAGTTTGTTGGAAATCAAAATGTAAACAAACTTCTTATCAATTTTGCACACGTGATTTCAACGGTTCTGCATGAAATGCATCATCTACTGTTGAGTCCATACGCAGGAGACGAAAATCGGTTAGGTCATTTGGACTTTTTCAGGTTTAGAGTTCAGATGTTTGCCGTCTATTCTTTCTGTATAAGTCAGCTCTCAGCGATTTTTCATATTACTTCACTTCTCAACAGCCCCTTTTACCTGCTTTCTTGCAAACTATTTCCGATAATTTTCAAGTATGGAAAAAATCAATTAAGAAAATATAATTTGTTAGTAGTCCATATTTGCGGCACATCTACATGTGTGATATTCACCGCGACAAGTGTATGGTGTTCTTATTAAATATTTGTCCCTCATAAAGAAATATAAACAACGTGTTATCTTGTGTTCTATCAATTATTCATCTGCAAAAGTCTTTCACCAACTAACTTATCAATGCACAGCCCAAACCGCTGTACCCAGAAATACATTTTAGGAATGACTTACTTCTCTTTAGGGTGTAAGCATCAAGCATTAAGATATTTTTGAAATTCGGCCATTAAGGAGGTGAAAAATGGGTAAAATATTCTTACAATACAATTTTTAACCAGAGCTAATGAAGCTAAACTTTCAAGCTAAATATTCACATGCTCTGACACAATATTTTCGTTTCAACTGTGATAGGTTAGATTCCAATGGCCGCTGTGACATCAGGGGGTCACGAGCACCAATCAGCAGCTAGGTCTCTACTCGCCGTGATCTACTGTGGCCTCTAATCCTTTCACGGTTACTTCCAAACTTTTCTGAAGTCCTGCTGAAGTTCTACTTGCGGAATATTCCTCCGCCTCACGCAAACAAAGTTTAACCGAGACTAGAAAATTACACCAAACGGGACAACATACCGCATTCGTGCGAACTCTGTGTACTGACATTTTTCACAAGAACTATTTATTATAGTCTGTTCATGGTAAAGTGGGCACTTTTGAGGCCCTAGTTACTTTTTTTATTTCAGTCATTTTTTATCATTTACCTACCTTTCTAAAATAAATATTACCATGAAGTAATAAGCACAGTGTGTAGATTCCACCGTACTTGGAAGTTAACGTCTAAGGCTAAAATAAAATAAGTACATATATTTATTGATTATTATTCCAAATGAGAGGGCTTTCAAAAGAGCTCACTTTACCTTGAATAGCCTATACTAGGCATTGCCAACACACCTATTTTTTCTCTGTTTTAATTTATATTAATTATATATTAAATACTATAATTGATTAATGACATGTAGTTAAAAGTTCAGTTTCGCCAAAAATAAGTACTGCCGCCTGTTTTTCTGCGAAAATATTCCACGACTTGTCCTCCACGTTCAGAATCAATATCACGGTTAGATGATTTTAAGTCACACGCGTCTTAGGTGAGTGATAGCCAGTGTCGGAGTAACTTTTTTATTGATCCGGTCGAGTACAGAATGTCTTCTCACGCAGCTAATAGTCAAAGGAAATTGGCGAAACTGCACGTAGGAAGTTGAGATATATTCCGTGCGTGGATCTTTTCGCGAAAAACGAGAGACCCTAAAAACAAGATACCGTACTTTAAAGTTAACACAAGTATCAAACACGTATTGCATGGGGCGATTTTTCAAAGGTTTCATTTTTAAAAAAAAGTGCGAGGGAAATAGGGAATGAACTATAGCAGTGACATGTGGTGATCCGTTGCAAGGTAAGTTGGCATTACCTATATGTATGTGTAGAGCCACGAGTATTTCGCGGATTAAGTTGGCAGCAAGCTAGGCTAGACAGTCCTCTATACACTCGAGACACTACCGTTTGCTTATTGGTTGTTGTGATCAAGTGAGGCCTCTGTACAGGACTGTTAAACACTCACTCACACTACTGCTTCCTGCTTATTACCGGCTCGCAGTTAAACGGGGCGTGTCTAAACAACTGTCGTCCAGTCAAAATAGTAGGATAAAAGAACAAGTGTTTAGAGTCTACCTCGTCTCAGAATGAATTCGCGAAATACTCGTGGCTCTACCTGTGTACTGTATCCTGTTGCTTGCTAGTTTACTATCCCGTCAGTAAAACGTAGCTTCTACAACATCTTGACGATGTGGAGTAAAATATGTAAAGAGTATAAATTAAACGCAGGTAGGCGGGAGAAAAAGGTTAGGTATTTCGGGTAACTTTAGCATGTATCTCGGACGTGGTAGGCTTATTATTCCGATCATGGTTGATATGGTCGCAAATGGTGAAATTTCAGTCAAAATACTTTATAGAAGGAAAAAGTTTTGTGACATTTATATGCAAATTGTGATTATAAATATATAAATATAAAATAAAGCATACTAAATAAATGTTTATAATTTTTTTTTTTATTATTCACACATACTGAGTTGAAACACTTTAAACCTATTATTGATAGGAATTTTAACTAAAATAGTTTCTCAATTTAGCTATTAAGCGTTCGGGTTTCGACTTTTACACCCTTTGCACTCAATAAATCAACATGCATTCAGGCTAACTCTTCTACACCTTTGGATGCTGAAATTTCAGATAAAATACACTTCGCGCGAACAAAATATTTTTGTGGCGCTCAAAGCAGGAAACCAAGACAGTAGTCCGGCGCAGCGGAGGTAAGTTGAGGGAAATTACCTGTTGTGAGGGAACTTCAGGATACTTTTTGAAGGGAAGTCAAATGCGGGACACGAGACCACACCTGCGTACGAGATGTTCGTGGTGTGGATGGGCGAGAGAGAGGGCGTGAAACCCGACGAGTGAGACCTACTGTGTGTGAGAGCGCTCGGAGAGATCTAGAACATTGCGGACTGGCGGGACATGGGCGAAACTGAGGTGGACTGAATAGACATGTAATATGGATTTTATTGTAAATATTGGAACTGTCAAATATGGACGCATAATTAATTAAATAATTGAATATATTGATACACTGTCTGTTTGGACTGATTTTTAATTGTTTAATTTCAACGATTTCTTACAGATAATTATAAATTGTATTGATTGAAGTCATTAATTGTAAACAGTAAGTGATGTCAATTTATTGCGAGAATATGAGTTGATAGAATTTTGTTTGTAGCTATTGAAAATAAAATAAGGAAACTTTTGAAAGCCCTGATTGAGATCTACTTCCGAACACATTGTGTACTCTTCCGCCATATGTAAAACTAAGGTCTTGTTCTAAATGACAAATTCGTTATTTTGTAAATTTGTGATTTGGTAGGTTTCGATCCGGATGTTGTCTAACGTTACTTGTTCAGCACTCGCGGCAATGCATTATTACATTAACAGTAAAAAAAATATTTTTATCTAAATTTAATGTTTAAAACGAACGTAATATTACTACAATCATCATTGGAATGCTACGAATACGTTATTAAATAAGAAAATAATAAATTATGCAATAAAGCCTTTTAAAAAATTTGTTACGAAATATATAAACTAAGCACGACATTTACTTGCTTTTTAAAACATGCCTAGTGTATTTCATGTACAGTTATTTGTTTTAAAAATTATTTTCGCTAGTTACAAAATACGAAATACCAAATTACCAAATACGTCGCCATTTTTGTACACAAATTCGGGTCACGTGATCATTTTGTCAACAAAATCTGCCAATTCGGACACGACCTAAGATTTTCATGGAACTAATCACTTAATTCATGCGTCAGAAAAGGAAAACTGTAAAATTATTATAAAAGTATATATTTTATGAATTTGGTAATCCATACACTTACATGGATTAAAAACACCAGAAAGAAAATTAAATCAATTTTAAGAACAGTTAAGTCCAACTAAATTTTCTTTGATAACAGATATAGGTAATGTGTTTACGTTTATACTAAAATCAAACAAGTTCAAACATATTGTGAATGTAGTAAATATATCAGCGAATTTTACATCTGTCGATTAAAACTTAGGCAGTGTGGGCAGTAAACTATTTTATGAACAAACGTACGGTATATTACAACGTATAGCTTTACAATAGAATTAAGTAGATTGTTATTTTGTGTAATTTATGTTTAAAAACTTATTATAAGCGTTTTTAGTATTTTTGTAAATTTGTTCTTAGGTGGTATTTAATTTTAATAAGCGTTAATCCAGATAATTATGTTTGAAAATAGTTATTTTGAATTATATTTGTCATTTCAGTTAATTTTTTTAATTAATGTCAGATATTGTTAATTATTGTGGTTGCTACGCAAGGTATTAAAACAAATCATATTTATTCTCTTTGACTCACAGAACTGTGTACTTAGAAACCTTACTGAAATGTGTGAGACTTGTAAATGTTAGGTATTTCTCTGTGGCGAAGCTGATATTTTGCTTTGGAATGATTATCTTGTTTTTCGAACATAAATATTCAAGATGTGTCTTGAGGTATTGCTATAGGCTATTCACGGTTAAGTGAGCACTTTTGAGAGCCCTTGCATTTGGATGTCTATAAATATATTTTATTTTAGTCATATGTTAAAATTTCAAGTGCTTTGGAATATACACACTGGGTTCATTACTTACGTGGCAATATTTATTTTAAAGGTGTTTTAATGATAAGGAAGTGATTGATAGTAAAAAGTAAGCAGGGCTTCGAAAGAGCTCACTTTACATATATAATTTTAACCTAGAATGTTTATGTTCGTTAACCAGCTTCGTTTTGTTTCTTTCCGGTGTATCATTACATTATAAAAATATGAATAGTGACTCTGGCAGAATCAGAAACCACGTAACGTAAAAGATGTTACTGTATGGTAATTATGTACACAAAGTGTCCAGCATGTGAAGTAAGAGCGGGTAAAGGAAGGAGGTTGGATTGCGGAGAGTGCTGTACGTATCTCGAGGACTCGCTCGTGAAGACGGTAAATTGCACTCACATCTGCAGCTTGATGACCTCCTGGGCTGTGGCGAGCTCCCACGTCACGTTCATACAACAGAAGACGAGCACGACGCACCTCAGACCCGCCATGACCCACGCACACACACACACACACACACGCACGCATACACACAACTGACAGACAGCCTCCGCTTAGCTGCTGCTATCGATCGTTCGCAAGCACAGCCGCGCCGCGCCGCGCCGCGCCGACTGCGCGCATGCGTGCCACAAGAAGACACCAACCACTCTGCTGGGCGCGTTTACACGATGATGTAGGCTGTTCACGGTAAGGTGAGCGCTTTTTAAGGCCCTTATAAATTTTTCCTTTCATCCAATTTCCATCGTCCTACTGCTTTTTAATATAAACATTGCTATGTGACCAATAAGCATAGTGTATACATTTCACCACCATCAAAATTGAACGCCTGAGGCTGCAATAAGATACATTTATTAGCGATTATTGCCTGTTGTGAGGACCTTAAAAAGTGCTCACTTGATCGTGAATAGCATATAGTAGCTATCACGATAGTGTGTGACAGTAACCGCCACGATAGAGCCCTTTTAAACAAACGATCGAGACATGCTGTGATAGTTAACCTCAAAAGGTACTACATGGCGGACAACACTTGTGTAAATACATTGATAGGTCCTACATTTATATCCTTTTGTCAAGAGGTTGATATTTGTTGGGGTTGTTAAATATCGTGGCAGTATATTAATGACATGCAAAAGTTGTTCACGATAAAGTGAGCACTTTTGAAATCAACCTTAAAAAATAGTCACTTCCCCCTTCCTGCATATATTTTAACGGGCGTACTGAGTGACATGCGCCCAGTAAAGTTGGCAACGATGGAGGGAAAGTAGTTCCACGTCTTCATGTCGAATAAAAAATGTTAGATAACCATTTGTGGCAACTTAAATTATTCCTTTCACTTCCTGTTTATTTTTAATGCATTAAAGTGTAAAAATTAGGAGATATGTAAAATATATACTTTTCTAATAATTTCACAGTATCACTTGGCCGAGGTATGAATAAAGTGATGAGGCCCGTGGAAATGTTAATTTTTACATAAGGCGGAAGAATACACAACGTGCACACAAGTCGATATAAAGCAGGGCTTTCAAAAGTGTTCACTTTACTGTGAAGAGCCTATAAACATATATTGTTCCCATGGTATGCTGTCGATACTGTCGTGTCATACCTATTTGATAATTTTCGCCCTGTCATAACGCCACACTGTGTAAAAACCGCGACAGATATAAACAGAATCAAAATAATTCGGCAGTGGTAGGTACTGTCAAAGTGAACACATGTACAAATTTGAGATCCGCACTATCACGATAGTGATGCTACATGGTTTACACTACGATAGTTACACGATATTTACATGTTCTGTCACGACAGTTACTATCAACTATCTAGCTCGAGCTGATATCACGATAGTGTTATCGCGACGGTTCGACAGTAACTATTGTGAAGATTACACGGGGTTCGTAATGCGAGAGTAGCTCTCGCGATAGGAACTATCGCGATTTACTTTCACCGTGTGAACGCGCCCTCAGTCCCGTGTTTGCGTGAGTGAGTAGGGCTTCCCGTCCCTTGCGGAAAAAAAGGGGGCGGGGTGCTTACTCCACAACACACCGCGTATTCGAAAATCCACCGGTGCGACCCCCCATGTACACCGGAAGTTCGAAAATTAATCGTTTGGTTGAGTCCGGTTGAACCAGTTTATCCATCGGTTCCACCAGCCTGAAAATCTGGTGGATCTGGTGGATATGCACCAAAACATCAACTGGTGAATTTTCGAACGCTTTCTCTGAAAACAAAAGTTAAAAACACCCACAGCTCGTAATTCTCAAGCATTACAAAATATACCAAAATAATTCAGACGTCGAGTTTCACAAATGGGCGCGATGAAAACTTTAAAATATGAGTGAAATTGTATTAATGTGTGTCTGGAAGCAGATGGAAAAGACCGCTAAAAATCCACCCGGTGTTCGAAAAATACCTCAACCGGTGTACACCGGTGGATCAAACACCAGGTGGATTCATCGATGAGTTTTCGAATACACGGATAGACTAGAGATGAGGTACAGCGATCTCGCTGGCTGCGCACAACCAAACTCTGTGTCCCAACATTGAACTGGTTTTCTGCCAACACGTCTAGCGAAAACGGCATGGTTTGGATTTGAAGTTAGAACACTGATTTCTAAACAAGTGCTTTGAGATTTGCACTACCTTGCTCTAACCAATTTATAATGTAGTTTGATCAAATTCAAATTGGTAAAATTATTTTTTTTTATACAACAGTGCTTGTCATTAAGAAACTAGAAGTACGGAGGGACATAGCGAAATAGAATGTTTAATATTTTAAACACTTATTTACTGTGCTGGAAGTATTTCTATGTGCATGTCGTTGTGGCCCCGTTATTGCATCAACCGCCAATTGCGCCTCATTTTCAGGAGAACATGCCGAACCAACTGTCACAAATTATAGCGTGCAAATGTCTACTGTACTACGCATGTATACTGTGTGTGTAAACATTGTTGACTGTGGTAGCAGAGGTCTGTCTGAGAGAGATGCGCTTGTGGATCTCAAGTCTGTATTTTGTGATGTGTGTTACGAGAGATACAGGGAATCTGTCCCGTGCGTGTTCATTTCCAACTTGTGTGAAGCCCTGCCTACCATCTACTTCTCCGCCTCATGTAAACTAAGGCCGTGTCTGAATTCAGGTATATACTTGAATACTTGCATACTTGCATACTTCACTTATCCTTGGCACCAAACTTGATGAATCCAGATAGGCAGTCTTGTTGGCTTCGGTAACAGTTAATAACCAGCTAAGCACTTATAATGTACGTGTATTCCGACTTTGAATTTGATAATCACAGAAAGTTTTAGGGGTTAAATCAAGTATTAAATAATATTTAAATTTAATTTACATGACATTTACTATCTTGAATTTATGTATGTGAATGCAATTATGATTGCTTTTCTCTTTATCTTAGCTTCTGTAGGTTACGAACATAGGCCTAAACGAATTTATTTTTTAGACCTTTTGTAAAGGTGAACCTTGCGATAATTATTATCTCAGCTATTCCTACGAAGTAGCAACGTTACTCTTTTAAACTTTGAATAAAATAATTATTATGTCGTGTTTAAAAATCACGGAGACAAACTTGAGCAGGTAATTCATTACGAAATTATAAGACGAAAATGTATGTACAACTTATCACCTAAAGTAATTAGTAATTGAGCTATGCACACCTAAAGTTATTAGTAATTGAGCTATGCACACCTAAAGTAATTAGTAATTGAGCTATGCACACCTAAAGAAATTAGCAATTGAGCTATGCACACCTAAAGTAATTAGTAATTGAGCTATGCACCCCCAAAGTTTGAGTTTTAGAATGTTTTTAGTTGAACATTTCAGAAACCACTTGTGATTAAGCAACAAGTCGGTGAATGGTGTTGTGTATAAAAAAAATTACATCTCTAAAAACACAGTCGGTTATATCACCCCCTTTCCTTTTGTAAACGGCTGTTGGCAACCTACGTTTACATCAAACTTTGTAACACTACGTTCTAGGCAACTTTTAAAGCCAGCCTGTGAGTCAGCAGGCCTTAATTAACAAGAAAGTTTGTCTTGTCGGAACACATTCAGGTTAACCGTTTGTGAGATAATTCGTGTCGAACATTCAAACCAGAACGTGCGCTGCAAACCAGGTATAGGCAAGCCATAACTCAGAGTAAGGCAATTTAAATGAGGATTATTCATGGCCACACGGCTACCTTAATAATCACTTGACGAAAAAAGTGGCACTTACATTTTAGTTATATTTTCGTCAGGAACACAGTGCCGGTGTTTTGTCCCCGTGTTCTGGAAAAACGTTGCATTGCTGCCACCTTCTCAGTGTAACAAATCCACTCGCCGTTACTTCACGCTTTTCTAAAGTTCTGCTAAAGTTTTACTTCTAGGATATTCCTCCGCCTCGGCAAACTAAGCTTAACTAAGTCTTGAATTTTACACCAGAGAAACGACGCACTGGAATCGTGCGCACTCAGTTGTGATAATATTTTGCGTGATAACTATTCCTTGCTCGGTATTACCAACACAAATGTTTTCTCACTCTTTTTATTCGTATCTATAGTAAGAATGAAATATTATAATTTAGAAATAAAATATATGTAATATTTTAATTAAACGAAAAATAATGTAATTTTATGTTAACGATGATATAAAACGTTTATAATGCATGGCATATTTTAGAAATAACTAAACTCTTTATACATGGGGTGATTTTTCAAAGGTTTGATTAAAAAAGTGTGAAGAAACTCCAAACAGACCATATTAACGTAGCGCCTGCGCCACACGCAACCTCCGTATATTTCTTGGTGTAGCGGTTGCCTAGCAACAGGCGCTACAATGTGAATTTTGGGGGCGTCCCGAATTTGAAAACTTTGTTTTCTTTTGGACGTGGTTTAGTAAATGTAGATTTATTATATTATTCGCCTCTTTTGATACCTTTATCGCGTTCAATATATTTGTAAGTTGTTTAGTTTTTTCGTTCCAATTCAGCACTTTAGGATAGAACAGGCAATTTGAGCCGCGACTCACATCATAGAGAGCCTCAAATATAGAATAATAGACTTTGTATTAGAAAAAACAGGAACATTAAATAAATGAGTTAATTTTCTCATGACAAATTATTGTATTCTGTTTATAATGTATTGTTCAAAATATACGCTGCTTGTAAACATTTAGTTCTACAATTATCATTTCCTCATGCGTGAGTGGGGGGCACCAAAATTAAAATGGCCCCAGCCTCTATCGACATATGATAGGGTCTGAAACGGAATATGGATTTCAGATATCCCGGGGTATGGCAGTCTGTATCTAATGTGTACCCAAGGTCCATAATAAACAAATATAATAGAGAATAAAATAGTATTACAAGTAATTTAAAATGAAGATACGTAAACTAAATCTTTTAACCCAAGAGAATTATTTGGAAGAAACCATAACCCGGAAATGTTGCCACAAGGTGACGTCCAAACATCCTGAGCTACGACTAAATTACATAAAGTGCCGAAATAATAATAAACCCCCAACTGCTATGCAGTAATGCCAGATAAATTATACATGAATTACTCTCACAAATTATTTTATAAATATTAATTGACTAGCGTTTAAATTTGTCTATTAAGTTTGACGAATTTCCCACAGTAACATGGGTGAGACCACTATGGCTCGGAAGGGGTTGGGTATATGTTTTCAAGTTATTCCTGACCGTTTTGAGATTACATGGCCCTGTTTCGGTAAAGATTTTACATAACACTTATGCCTCACGGGGCCCACAGTGGCTGAGCGGTTAGACTGCTCGCCTCCCGGCAAGGCGAACCGGATTCCCCTGCCGGTTCACTCCAGATTTTCGCAAGTGGGGATCGTGCCGGACGATGCCGCTGGTTGGCGGGTTTTCTCGGGGATCTCCTGTTTCTCCCCACCTCTTGTTTACGGCGCTGCTCCATACTCACCTCACTTCACCCTTACCGACTCTCAAGACCCAAATCTCGTCACTCGCTCACTCGCCTGGCCTCACTTTCGCCCCACTTCAACTTCACGCACTCTCGTCGTCAGGAATACACAAGAATGACCTGACCCACTTCCGCTCTGCTCTCAGTTCCTGTGAGCTCTGGCGATGAGCCGCATTGTCTTCATTCCTAGGGATGTGTTCTGCAGGGAGTTAGCTCTGTTCGTGTTGTTGTTGAGCGCCGCTGGACGTCGGTATGCACACAGTCTCTAGTGAACAGGCGGTGGGCATGCTATAAGATGCCCTGGTCATGGCGACGATGTTTGGTTCCATGCATGCCGTCACGACCATGCTGGTTTCAACGCATGAGGTGACGTATTGTGGGGTTGCAGGACACTACTTTTCAAACCCAGAGGCGTCGCTGCATTAATCTGTTTGGAGTGTCGCGAACTTATGATAACGAAATAAGATATTTCATTTTAGTAGAGAATTTCAAGTATTGCCAGTTACGACTTTATACTTTCATATCCGCATTAAGTGTCTGAACTTACTCTGTAGCATCAGCTGTAAAGCATCTCAATATCTGGGTGATGCCTGACCTTGAGAGATGAGAAGATCAGCTCGGTGTAGGCTATTTTATTTCTGTGGATGGAATGCCAGTCACAATTTTGGAGCTTGACAAGGCATCACTATAGGACTTCGGACTTCGGAAAGTGCTGTTATTAGGTCTGCGACTACTGTAAGTAAAAATAATTAGTTGCTTGTTGGGAATGTGTTCTTAGGTATATGTTTTATTATGTAAATCGTGACTTTTGTATTACACTTAAGTTTAATCATAAATGTTCTTTTTGTATAGGTTACATCACAGTGTTTTTTTTTTTTTTTGTTGGTAGTGCTGTGCTTATTGAAGTTGTTAGGAATAGTTGCTCTTCACTATGGTCGCCATTTCACTACGATCATCATTCATAACAACTGGGACTAGCCATAGTAGAACTCGTGAGCCATCATGCTTGCGACCACAGCGCTGAACACAACACTAAAGAACATGCAAGTGGGAAGACAGTAAAGTGTGTGTGCTTTAAAGAAACCAGTACCTGAGTTCACACATAAAACAAATAATTTTGACAATAGAGCTTTCTAAATTATATGGCTTGTACTTCAAACAATTTGTTTACATAAGTATTTCATTCTGATAATTTATTTTTGAATAAAAGCATGGGTCCATTTAAAACTCAATATAATTGTATATTGGGTTGCTCAATACAATAATATAATACAATATTAGATAATAAAATACTATACAGTAAGAAGTGAGATGCTACTGCTAAAATTCCTCTGCCAGTGGGCCTAGCCAGGTTCTCTAAGGGATGAATACCTCAATTAAATGAGATATTTAATAATATTTTCTTAATTTACTTACAAATATTAAAAAAAAAAATATTATCGACATAATATCCCACAATCAAATGCTATGACTTGCGATTTGCCAGTAATGTGTACACAATTGTCCAGCATCTCACAGGAATTAATGCAATCAAATAATGAAAATCAGTCCCAATAAACAGTGTACAAACATCTATTGAATATTTTTTTCATAATTTATATTTTCATATTTGATAATTCCAATATACAGGATAATTCGTAATTAGACCGACAAACTTCGGGAGGCAATTCGTCATGAAAAAGTATAAGGAAAACATATATGACACTTTATAGCTAAACCTAATATTAAGGGAGGTATGAGCCCTTAAAAAAAACGAGGTTTTAAACCGTATTTGTGCAAAATATCGGTAACGAAGTAAAATACAATGACATCTCTCGGAGCATTATTGTATGTTACCGGGACCTTCAACGTAAGAGTCAATATTTTGTACAAATACGGCTTAAATTCACGTTTATTTAATAGTTCATACCTCCCTTAGTTTTCGGTTTAGGTATAAAGTGTCACAAATGTTTTTCTTTTACTTTTTCATGGCGAATCACCTCCCGAAGTTTGTCGGTCTAATTGAGAATAATCCTGTATATATACTGAAATCCGTATCACATGTACACAGACCCACCATAATTCAGTCCAGATTCCACCTGTCCGGAATGCACTATAGCACCCCCATGTACTGTCTGTCTCATGTAAGATGGCAAGATTTTGACAGTTCAACGAATGTTTACTTTCAGTTTATGTATCCTTTCGCCGTTAGCTGGTGCGACAATTGGAGGCTACACGAAAACAAGGTAATGGGTTGTCGGGGAAAAAAAACATGGCGTGTTTAGGACATAGACGGACAATTACTGGCCCAATAGAAATCACTAGTAATCAAAATCGCTGTATACGAAATATAGGTTACTTTAAAAATTACGTAGAGCTCGCGGAAAAATAAAACTATTGGTATCTGTTAGTAAATTTGTTATTTTACATGCGAAACATTTTCATTTCTGCTTTATAACTGGTTAGGTTCGAGAAAGAGGACATAGATGGCGCGCACGAGTGTGTGAGCCACGAGCGGTACCACCAGATAGAAGCAGGTTCGCAGTATCTAGATCCTGCTTTTTAAAACTTGACTTTTCTCCTATTGTGTTTTGAAACGACACGAATTTGAAATATATTTCGTCAAATTATTTGAAAAATAATTCAATATTACCATGCAATATTTCTGTAGTCTTTCTGAATTAATATCAAGCACATATGGAAAGCATGGATGGACAGTTGGAATGCGATATGAAAAGTTCTAAGGTTTGAAGTCGCGTTTAATTCGGCTATGAATATTCTTATTGTGCATTTCATTTTGAACACCTTTACATTACTACTTTAGCACGAAGATTAGCTTGTAACACTTACGACCGCTGTTTTGTGTCCACGTTAAATAAAATATAGTAATTAATCTAGGAACTTTTTGCTATCGCGTATTTTGTACTTATCTGTGCACTCAGAATAGCCAACTTAATATTAACTTGTGTTCGTTCGTGCATCAGCTGATACACTATTTTGACTCACTGACTGTCAAAATCTTGCCATCTTATATGAGATAGACAGTACAGGCGACTCTCTAATCGTCGAGTACCACGCCTTCTCGTCCACACACACACACACACACACACACACACACACACACGAAACCTCTCGCACCCTCTGCCGTCGTCCATCCTCTCTGTTACTCTCCCTCACTGCACCAGACTTTGCCGTATTACTGTAGTTCAGCCAGATGACTACCACAAAAATTATCGATCCTTGGACTCGGGGGGGGGGGGGATATTTATAGTGCCATCAGCCCTAGCCCAGAAACTTCTTTACATATCGGGTTACACCGAAGAAGGAGACGACTGTAAAGTTCATTCAAAATCCCGCCACCGCCGACTTATCGCGTAGGAGCGAAGGGGCATCAGGCGCGTGTGTCAATCTCGTCCTTATCGGCCCCAAGCTTCCCTTTCTCAAACGCGCTGAAAACTTCCAAGTAGGCGGCGCCCTTAAAGCTTTTTACACAATAGAAAACTTTAGCATTTGACTAAGTTTCCTTTCCTCCAACGAAACCACCAATACACAATACAATTGTAAAGTCAGAGTTCAGACAATAGAACATCGGTTCTGCCAGCTTCGTAAAAATGTGTGCCTTGTTATGTAAATAATTATTATATTATCCAGGAATGCATTTTACGAGCCTTTTATCAATATAGGCTTAAAATTTATATTAAAAAGTTATTTCAAAACTAAAATATAATTTGTTTACTTTATTAAAATATGTTAATTAATATATTTCTTCTTCACATTATGTTTGATTGCCATTTATTTAATTTAAGACGAGCTTTGTTCAATATTCCGAGATTAAAATCGCCCTACAATAAAATAACACATTTTCCACATAACCTTTGTTAGATTCTCGGCAAAATGGCTGCTTGACTTTGACTTTAAATTTCAACTTTTCGAAAACGTAAAGTCAAGAGTGCTTGACTTTACCTTTGACAGTCCCATTGTGTCAAGCTCCATAAGAAACAACATGTCGGAAAGCAAACGTAAAGTCAAATGGTAAAGTAAAATGTTAAAGTTTTCAATTGTGTAAGGGTCTTAACACTGTTATAGTTAAATAGTTAGCTGATTTTGCGGACATGTGGGGAAGTCTAAAATCGATCTGGTTCTTTGCTCGTTTAGAAAACAAGACGAAAGATCGCGAGCGTGATCACAACATTTTCGAACAGACTTCGCATTTCTGTCACCTGTCATATCGCCAGTCTGTCTTCGTGACTGTGATGTACATACATCGTGCTGCAGATCGTATAGACTACACATGTAGAGCGATTGAGGACAGGGCTGGCATGTGTTCGGCCCAACTGGTGTGGTTCTCTCCAAACCACAGGCGCAACTGTGTCTTCAGGTCATTGTATAAAGATGTCGTGGCCATAAAATCATCATTATTGTTGCCACTGATGGCAACTCGTAGTATTTTATTCGACCTGGTCGTTTGGACGATCGCTTCATTTTTGTCTCTACGTAGAGCTGAGAGGTATTTTGATCTACTATACAAATGTATCGATACACAGAGCTACTGGTTGTGGTGATTACTTTGTATGAAAAATCAGCAACTTGTGGATTTAGTTGGTTATCCTTATAATTGTCATTTAATCCAGCCGTTATAACAAAAATAGGCGTGCAATTGGTCAATTGGTTTTCAAACGTGGCTAAGTTCGTCGCTGAAACGCAGACAAACTGTTTGGAGTCATTACGAAAAAAAAGATGACAATTAGAGAACTGGTAAGTGCCGCAAAGTAATTGATTAAATGACCGTTTATTGATAGCTATTATGTGAACATTCCTAGGAGCTACCAGCTTTAATTCGTGGTTGTTTACTATGTACCAATTCAAATGAACCCGTGAATAAACTGCTTCTCCGAGGATCCATACACCCCCTCTTGACTATTTTGTTCGTAGTTATTTGGTTACAATGAAAAGACAACATTGGCCCTACTTACATCCAAGTCCAAAATGTTTACCCTGTTTAAAATAATTTCGGAAAAGCCAGTCACGAATGTGTCATTAGAAGGAGAAGAGGAGGAGAAGGACAAGGATGAGGAAGGCGTGTAGGAAAACTGGAAACTTTTATCGTCGTCTCTTCGCTTAGTAACGGTCATATTTTCTGCTTGGGATGCCATAAAATTATGTGCGTTTGAATAAACAAACATCTCGTGTTGATATTGCGCACTTGAAATGTACTTTCTGATCCTGGGATTGTGTATCAGAGGTACTGAAACGCTTTCGACTTGAAACACACAGGCAATGTCGTACTTGTGAATTGATTCTATCGCCTCTCCTATTAAATACTCTGCAGCGGATGGAACGAGTGCAAAATATCAGTATTTATTAGTATTCAAATCAATGTATTCAACTTCGTCATATACCACGATATGTCTTGTATTTGGTATTCGATTGTAAACTTTGAATTTCAAAGAAGAATCTATAATATAACTAAGAGAGGGATAAATGTACGAACTGTTACCGAATGGAACATAAACAAGTCGAGTTCTTCCATTAAATTATCGGGAACGGGAATCTGAGCTGCGCTAAGCGCTAGCGATGAAGAACTATATATCACTACTTTAATCAATTCTTTATTCGATGTCACCGTTACAATTTACTTTGATTTATTCGGTTCGACGAAAACGAAATTATTTTGTGGTTCGAAATATTCGACGTGACCGTTTTGTCAAATTAATATCGTATTTATAAAATTTAGGGGAGCATTTGAAAAACAAGAAGTGAGCGATCGATAGGTATAGTAAGCTAGTGATTATTTGTGCTGCTAACCAGTTACTGTCTGTATTGAGAACGGAAATCGATAATTTTTCCAATTCAATATTGGGTTGTAAATTAACATCTTTATCCGTATAATCAAACATTTTCGCCACGATCCTTTCGTTACCACACTTTATGATATTTGGCACTCGAATTTTACCTTTGATATATCACTTGACCACCGTAGTTTGATCATCCAGCCCATAGGCAAAATCACCATCGATTTGGTGTACGGCGGGCATCAGACCACGTTTTTAAATTTTGTAATCGAATTATTTACTCCCGTGTGATTCATCACGAAAACTAAATATCCTTCAAAATAGTATTTTACACAATTACCTGATTTAGAGCCAACATTCCCCATCAACCTGTCTAAATATGTGGCCTCGCGAGGTCATAAGCCTTTCGCAAGTATCAGGAATACAGTTTTGCTAATATCGGGTACTTTGTAAAAACTATTAATTATTTTAGAAATGTTTTTAAACGAATTCGATTCGGCTATCATTATGTTATTCTTTTATTTATCCAAAATTTCGGTATTTTTAAATCTTGAACAATGTTGAGAAACTTTTAAGTTACTTGAATTCGGCTAGATTTAGAAATATTTGTCTGTTTCCTGATTCGATTTCCGCCAACTCGATAATATTCTCAAAGGAAACTGTATTCACACCGTATAAAAAACCAAATGGTTGAGTGCAATTCTTGTTTAGTGCACAAATCTGGTGTGATTTTATACACACATGTATGGCTACCCTAAGTATCCCAGTCTGTTAAATGTGCATTTTTACTACAGTTGCACGTTATTATTTGGGAGATGGGCTAGTTTATTTAGTGATTTCCTACGTTTCCATGTCACGCAAACCGCATCAATGAGCGAGGTGTCATTGGCATTCCCCCCCCCCCCCCCCCAGATCAACAACATCAACCTCCCATCCTGGCGCTGGCGCTTAGCAGTAGAAAGCTACGTATACCAACTATTCACAAGTTCTCGCCATCCTGAGAACTCTCCAAACAAAATAACACGTTATGTATTCCTTGTAAAAGAAATCCTATTACATGTCTGTGCTCACGCGAACTGGACATATAGGCGCACAACATGGTGGCCTGAAAATCAGGATTTAGGTTACGTGTTGATGCACGCCAATCTTTACTGGCACATATCACAACATTTTTATCTTTTTTTTTCTCAAACTAGACCACTCTCTTGCAGTATTATCTTTGTTTCTATGGGCATAATTCTGCTTTGCGTTGTTAGTTGGGCGAAGGGAAATATTACGGCCTTAAAAATTAAATACAAAATGATTATAATGTAAAAAAATATGAAAAACGATTGATAATCTTTATTTTGCTGCAATAATTTAAATTGTGACATAATTATACGAGTATGAATGAAATTATTTAATATATTTTTTCCCCCTGTAATGAAGTTGTAGTTACGGTTGCATCACATCAATAATACATTCATTTCATCAGGAAGTGCATGTATAAATTCAATATATACACCCCCCCCCCCCCCTTAAAAAACACCAAACCTTTCCCAAAATCCAAAACAAATCAAAATTTCTATAACCACGATTACGCAGTGTTGCCAACATGGAATGAAGCGATTTCGCTATAGCTGTAGTAAAATTACTCTACACAACTTTTTTTTTTTTTTTACTGATCTCTAGTTCGGCGGAAAATGCACCTGGCCTAAGAAACGAAGCCCGTACAGCCATAAATACAATAAATCTCGAAAAACAATTAAAAGCGTAAACAAACACGACTACAAAATCTCCAAAATACCAAGTATCCAAACATCGTAAGTCCAGAAACTTGCCAAATGGTCAACCTACAAACACACAAACTGATATCGCTACAAAATAACTATTAATGGGAGAATAAAACTTACATTTATGGTAACAGGCGATCAAATCAGTAGAGTGAAGATATCAGACATTCATTGCATAAGAAAGATGAATTGTGAACTTTCCGCTGTCTTCAGTGCAGTAGCGGCGATGGTATAGGCTGTTCACGGTAAAGTGAGCCCTTCAAAATTTTTCCTTTCTTCTAATTTCCAGCTCCCTGCTGATTTTTAATACAACCATTGCAATGTGACCAATAAACACAGTGTATACATTTCACCACCCTCGAAATTTAATGCCTTAGGCTGCAATAAGATATATTTATTAGTAGTAAATGCCTGTTGGTAGGGCATTAAAAAGTGCTCACTTTACTGTGAACAGCCAATAGCAATAATCAGTAGTTTGCGACTGAATATGAATTACGGGGTTGTCGCTAGAGATGGTAACAGTTCCGATTTCGAGGAACCGTTCTGGAACTTTCCAGTTCATCAAAAGGAACTCTTCTTTTTAACCGTTCATTTCGGAAACGTTCAAAACATACTCGACGCCTGCCGTGTTCTGTATGTAATCATCTTTTTTTATGACGTAATCGTGGTTTCAGTAAAAAAAAAAAAAAAAAAAAGAGGGATACATGCACACGCACGCACATTGATGAATATATTACTGCTGTGATACAACCGCAGTTACTACTGCATTGTATGTAAGGAAATATATTACTGCTGTGATACAACCGCAGTTACTACTGCATTGTATGTAAGGAAATATATTACTGCTGTGATACAACCGCAGTTACTACTGCATTGTATGTAAGAAAATATATTACTGCTGTGATACAACCGCAATTACTACTGCATTGTATGTAAGGAAATATATTACTGCTGTGATACAACCGCAATTACTACTGCATTGTATGTAAGGAAATATATTACTGCTGTGATACAACCGCAGTTACTACTGCATTGTATGTAAGAAAATATATTACTGCTGTGATACAACCGCAATTACTACTGGATTGTATGTAAGAAAATATATCATGAAAGAAATGTAATTCATACTCATGTCACAATTTAAGTTATCGCAGAAAACTGGGTATTAACAGTCTTTTTCACATTTTCTTACATTGTACTTAATTTGTATTTACTCTTTAAGGTCGCAATATCTACCGTCAAACAACTTGCAACACACAGAAACACTGCTAGAAAAATGTTTAGATTGGAAAAAAAAAAAAGTAACATGCATTCTAGCATATTTGATCCTTAATTACTGGCAAGTCTGTGCGAAACATTTCGAATTAAAAAAAAAATATTCCTGTTCTGGCGTTTGAGTGCCAATAAAACTATTTATTGACATATTTTATTCACATTTCTGTTCCACTGTGGGTTTGGTATTATATTTCATGTGTTTTGAACAGTTCACAGTAGTAATAGAATGAGAGAGCTGGCGCAGCGCACTAATGCCCAGTTGCGCCATCGTGGTTCGAAACTCGATCCTAGATCGGATGTAAGATCGACACAGAAAACTGTTGCATCCTCTTCTAACATCTTTGGTTGCACAATTCGAGTTCAAGCATCCAACCAAAAATGTTAGAAGAGGATGCAATAGTTTTCTGTGTCGATCTTACATCCGATCTAGGATCTAGTTTGTAACCACAACTGGGTATTAATCAACTAAAATTCGAGCAAATTAAAGTCAAAATCAAGTAGATTTCTCATTTTCAAGCAACTTGTTCGTGTTTATAAAAACCTAATTTGAAGTCAATTTTCGTTTCTTAAAAAACAAGCAAATTTAAACCAAAAACCAACACATTTAAGCCAAAAACAAGCACATTTAGGCCAAAATCAAGCAAATTTTCAATTTTTTAGAATCTATGTGCAGCATTCGTGCCACCTTTTAATAACAGTAAATTTAACTCAAAATCAAGTAAATTTCTCGTTTTCAAGTAACTTTTTCCTGTTCTATAGAAACGTCAATTTGGGCAAGGTACCTATCTCATAAAATTGACTAGAATGAGAGTTCTGAAATTAAATGAGAAAAAAAATGTGAAATTCATTAAAATACACTAAATTCGATGAAAACATGATTCTGAAGTTTGCCATTTCTTGCTTCGCTTTTCTCAAAAACAAGCAATTTTAAGCCAAACCTGTAAGATAAATCAAGTAATTTAAGCCAAAGTCAAGCAAATTTACCTCTTTTTTCATTTGTGTTACGTTTGAAATCATTTCTTTACCTTAATAAATGTATTTCTTTATAAAGGGAATCGCTGCTCTCGCATGGAATGGAAAATAATACCATATGTAAACAATGCAGTTAGTGTGGCGAAGTATCAAACATAGTAAGTTTTTCATCACACAAACATACAAAATATAAGCATATTAACACCTGTAAAATATATTTTAGTGAATATGTTAGAAGTCGTTATGAGTTAAATAAAGCACTATGCGAATGTGGAATGTAGGTTTGTAAAGTATCTCTCAGAAAGCATAGAAATACTAAATTACACAATGCAAATTAAATTTGACATGCCGATTATTCAACTAAGAGTTGAGACATGTGGAGTATGTAATAAGAATAAAGCTACTATGGTAATCGAATCGAAAGCAACATTTGACCATCCCTAAACAGAACCGAAAAGATAACCGTCATTACTATCGGATCTCTTTTTCTCTAATTATTTTATTAAATCAGCTCGTACAAAAAAAATAGTACATCATGTGTACTAGCCTTACATTGTTAGCAAGTTAACTGGCCATCGGCAGCTGAGAGTGCAGGGGGACAGGGGAGGAGTAGCTTCCACCCTGCCACCTCTACTTCTTGCTGCTTCCCTTTGCTCCTCCCTCCAAGCGGCGTGGCATGGCTTATGGTATGGCATCGCTTTCTGGTTGTTGACACGCTTCCCAAGTGTCTATGCAGCGTCCCTTAGCGTCCCAATGCTGCCGTTGCCCTTATTGGTGCCATCCTGTTGTCTTCACTCCATTGCAGGTAGGAAAAGGTGGGAAAATTAACTATTCAGGAAAACTTGCAGAAAATTCGGAAAATTTTTGGAACAATTTTTGGCGGGAAAAATTTTGGCAAGAGATTTGGCCACACAGAGATGTGCCAATTTGTTGCCATGAAAGGGATAACACGGGGTCGATTGTAAAAGGGAAATGCGGCGATGACTTTGCCACACGCTGGCAAGCCAATTTGACGCCTGTGGGATGCTGGAAAAGGGGTTGGAATGGTTTTCGGGGGCGGTGAAGGTGAGGTCTAGGATATGATGTTACCTGGTATGAACCAGACACCATCGAGGCGATGTGAAAGTGTGTTGGTTCTCTTAACCTCGGGGTTGCGGGCAGTCCATCCGGACACAATCCCCTCGCCAATGAAGCTGGTGACCTCTGCCATGTCGATTACTGCCCCAGATGAATGATGCTGTTTGTTAAATGGTAGCCCGTGTGTCGATTACGTACCATTGTTGATCTTGGCGGGAAAATTTGCTAGGCAGTTAACACTTGTGGACGTGGATTGTTAGGTCAAACGACAAGGCCATAGGTACGGAACAATGCTTACTGACACTCGCAAAGAAATGGTTAACGTGAAACTTGATTAAGCAGGTATTATGGGGGCCCATCCCCTGACATGTATAGAACAATCAAAAATAAATGCTGTTCTGCACAGTTCACAAATAGATTTATTTCATTGAATATACATCTCCCCCTAGGAGAGCACTTACATAAACAATGAGTGGCTATAACAAGCCACTATGGTGAAACTGTGAAAAGCGTCTGATGACATATAATTAATTACAGAAAAACTGAAGCTTCCCGGGGCAAAGCTAATCCCACGGGAAGAGGAGGTGGCTTACCGGGCGATTGAAATTGAAAAAGGTTCCAGAATTATTACAGTCAATTGCAGAGAATGTCCATATCAAAAGTTGAAGACTGCCTGGCACACACAGGAAAATGCCGGAGTTCACGACACACACTCCACCTTCGTCTGACGCTACTTGCTTACTCATCTCCCTACCTAACACGTGGGCTCGTCTCAGCTGACCAGCGTGCCAAAGCAGCACTACTTCCTGCTACAGCTTGCATTTATTTACCATGCATAATGTTATTAAATGAATATACATATTAAACATCATAAAAAGAACCCTGCAACACAAAACACGTATGAATGGAATGGACAAACACTAGATGCGTGATGAGAAAAATGATAACATGTTAGCAATGCACTATAAACAAGAGAAACAAAACAATCAATAAATCATTTATTAAGCATAACAAATAATGTCTGACTTAGGCCCTGGACCAGTAAGTTCAGCAACTACTGCCTGCTCTGCACCGGCATGCACTTGCACTTTGCTGCGCTGGTCCTGATCGCTCCTGCGACCGGACGCACACTCTGCCCGTCGGTAAAGCGCACAGCCCTGCTGTGGTGGCATTGCAGGTCACTGCCGGACAAACTGTCTTAGGAGTGGGGGCACATTGCACACATCTGTACAACAGTCATTGTTATACTGGACATCCATGAGGAGGCAATTTTGGGAATACCATGGCTGATGGAACAAAACACAATTGTAGAGCTGGCCGCAAGGCGAATCCATTTTGGCACAAAAGATAGAAGCTCAGTTATAACCTGGATCGCTGTCCAATGGGTAGCCTACCCGAGGTGAAGCTAGGGGAATTTGACAATCAGGTCCTGCTCGAACACCAGGCCACGTTTCAGCACGTCCTTGACAAACACCGTGACATATTTGGCAAAAATTATGCATTAAAAAGAATTATCGTCGCCGAGCAGAAAATTCCGCTTGTAGTTGAAAAGAAGGTACACACACGTCCGCGAGGTTATTTACCGCACCAGATATGGTTAATCAAAAACCAGATTCAGGAAATGCTTGATGATGGAGTGATAGAACCGACGGATAGCCAATTTAATTTAGTCATCACCTTTGCACCCAAGAAAGATGGAACCTGGTGATTCTGCGTTGATTTCCAGCCATTGGACCAGGTAATGTGCAATGTGCTCACACCGTACATCAGCGTAAAATGTGTTAAGCTCATTGGGACAGGCTACAGTTTCGACATCCCTGGACCTCAGGAGTCGTTATTGGCAGGTGCCAGTAAAACTGGAGGATAGGCCGAAAACTGCATTCATGGCCCCTGATGGTCGGCATTTTCAATTCTGTGTGATGTCATTTGGTTTGAAATGTGCACCTGCGATGTTCCAGACAATGATGGTATGTGTACTGGGTGGCATTATTGGAGAGTATATGCTGGTGTATCTCGATTATGTTATTATCTGGTCAAACAGTTGGGAGTAACATGTCATGGAGAGGCTCGCAATTAATGCCATGTGCGTAAAACAAGCATAGATTTCTTAGGCCACAGGATGGATCAAGCAGGTAACCGTTCGAATCTGGAACAGCTTAAGCTTTTGAGAGCTATCTGCAGCCCAACACATACAAGCAGTTATGGAAGTTTTCCGGGCTTATCAATTGACTGCGAGGACACATCCCAAGGTTCGCGATAATCCAGCACCCTTAAAGGAACTGTTTTCACCACAGAAAAGTTTCAGTGGACCAACAAGGCAGAGAAAGCGTTCGTAGACATCAAAGATGAATTCAGACCATGACTGCAAAATCCTGTACGTGTTCAAGCAACCAATTGATTAGGCCGAAGAATTCATGTAGTTGTTTACGTGTATGTGGTGGTGCCTCACTCTCAATCAGCCCCAGCTGTTCGGGGTTCAGTCAGTTTCCTTACTCATTCACAACGTGGCCTAGAAACTCTAGATTGCTCTTGCCAAGCCGGCATTTCTTAATTATATAGGGCACTATATAGGGCACTATATAGGGCACTATAGCACTGCATATCACCTGGTTGATGGGACTGAAGTCCACGCAGAACTTCCAGGTCCAGCCCTTTTTTGGCACGAGAGTTATGGTAATGTTATACTGGCTCCTAGTAATTTCGATTACCACATCTGCAAGCATCTCGGATATCTTTTGTTTTATTATCTTAGCTTAGTGAGGCAAGTAGCTGCTGGGGATACTGAAGATCGGTTCTTTCTGAGTCAATAGGATAGTGTGTTCTGCCACTATTGTACTGCATAATGCATCATGGTTGGCGAAAACAAGTTTATGTTCACCTAGCAAGCACAGAAAGAGCAGCTTGGTACACTATGGGTATGTCATGTTCCAATTCTTTTAAATTTACTTTAGGCTCATTTTCATGGCTATGGCTGTCTACGTTATAAACTGTTCATCTTTCCTTTGCTCCAAAATAGATGCGTCGTTCGGTTGGTTCAACTATTGTTTTTTTTCTTTGAGAGGTACTCCTAAAATAACATCTTCATTAATTTCATTGGTAATTACTGCTGTAGTTATGGTTTCCAAATCTCTTATTTTGATAGTAATGGTCGCCAGGCCGACTACTGTATTATTACATTCCCTGTTAGCAAGCCAGATCACCTGTGCAGGTAAGGTTATGTCACGTTTATTGACAAATCGAGTGTGACGAGTGTTGTGTGACACAGCCATGTTGACAAGGGCTTGTTGTGGTGTTACTGCTGTGCTGGTGCTGCAGGGAGGTGTAAAGTCTGCGATTGCTGGCCCTACCCCTACAACCCATTTCCCTTCTGGTCTGTGCTGCTTCTGGTTGTTGGTGGGTGTTTCTGCTGCTGTTATTCTGCTGTCTCCGACACGGGTTTCCTGGGCAATCGGCGTTCCAATGGAAAAACTGACCTGTGCAATACCACCACGGCATCGGAGGTGGTCTCGTACGGTCCCACCAAACGAACCGGTTTGCATCACGGTACAAATTCACATTTTGAATGTGTCAACCACCTCATGCACGGGGTTGAAAATAGGTCACTTGGTTAACTCGTGGCTATTCCGGTTGTCATGGTTAAATGTTTTGTCTGTTTGTCCTGTTGTTATCGCCACGGAAGTTCCGGAACTTGTGAGGTCCTTGATGTGCCTGGGCGTCTCCCGATTTATGTCGCAGAACACACGTGTTTCGTTCGAGGATGATGGCAGCAAGCATTAACTCTGCGAGGCCGCTGTTTAGTAGTGGAACTTAGGCTGGTCTGTACTCTGGTAGTACCGTCTCTGCTATCACTTCGAGGACTTCCCATTCACTCAATCCAGGATGGAATCTTTGTACCAGGTGTGTTTTCCTGTTGACGAATGCCTTTAACGTTTCGCCTTCCTGTTGTTACTGGAGCGTAAGTTTGCTTTGAGCTTGGATTGAGGTGAAGGTACCTCCGAAGTGGCACTGAAACCCGTGAATGAACTCTACCCAACTGGGTCCATAATGTTTCATCGATCTCCACAATTGTAATGCATCTCCTTCTAACTCCTTCCCAACACATACGGGTCATTCATCTTCTGACACTCTGTACCTCTGCAGGCACATCATGCAATCTTGTACATAGGCGTATGGATCCTCATTCAGTTGGCAGGAGAAGTTTGGCAGTGTCTGGAACCTCGTAAGCTTTGGTCTAAATGGTACGACATTACGATTGGCAACACTGAGCAGTGCCATCATTGCTCTATTAACATCTGTCTGTAAATTTGGAAAAGGTGTTGAGGCAGGAAACTGGTTCTGTATAGTTGGCAATACTGTTGGAAAATGTGGAGTGTACATAGGCGGGAAATAATACGGTTACAGATGCAGAACATAGGGTGTACTAAGTATTGGCAGCAAGTATTGGTACTGGAGGGTAGTTACAGGCAGTTGTTGTGACTCGAGTACTATCGCCTTCGGTGGTACTGTGGAAATGTTCTGTACATCGTATACTTCAGCAGTTGTAGCTCCCTCTTTTACCATGCAGTCTCTACACTGTAACTTTTCCTCACTGTTTGTCTGCTGTTCTGTCTTCGTTTGACACTGTAGATGGACCCTAATGTTGCGTTTGTCACAGCTGCTTATTCTTCCGTCAGAGTTCCCCATACATCCATTACGGTGGCACATGTTTAATTTTTGTAACTCACCAAAGAATGTGTCCAAATTAGACGTGACCTGCTTGTGGGGTAAGGATTGTGTACTGCACTGCTTTGACGTGTTCCTGATGGCCACGTACCCCTTGTGCATGTTTGTACAATAGTAGATGCATTAACCACACAGCAACACTAGACCGATCGACATTAGGTCGCTGTTTCGATCAGTGCAGATCGACAAGGATGGTGTTTACTCTTTACTTTGGTCACACTACTTGTACAATTATTCATTTTCCAATTTGTCAGATTGGTTTACACTGTAGAGTGGATATGTGTTACGTCAACAGACGAACAGTGAATTGAGTGGGAAACAACATACGTTAACTGATTTCTAGTGAGGGGCTGTTTCTGTCAAAACAATTCACTAAGCTGGGTTGTTTACTTGCAACATCATCAGACTATTTAACTTTTGTAAACATACACTGGTTAGACATGACAATGCATAATGCAAAAGACACAACTGTAAGCCAAAACAGATGCAAGTCGAACACACCCACTCGACAATGCAAATGTAAATTGTATGTAAAGGTGTACCGGTAAGCAACACTGCACGGCAGTAAGGCAACAGCACAGCAGATATGCCTAACTAAGTGCTATAGTGTTTGTAAACAAACACACGTGGCATTTATCAACATGTGCAGTAACTGACAACAGGTATCCCAACTAGCAAAGTAAGACGGTGTTTTCAAGAAACACCAGTAAGCAATTTAAGATTAAAAAAGGAATTAAAATTTAATTTCATTATTTCTGTAACTTTTCCAGAAAACTTTGGACCATTTTTCAGTAACAAATTTGTCAAACTTTTTCAAAATAAACAATAATCTTTTTCAGTGTTTTCCCATGAACAGTAACAAACTTGAAGTGCAACAGTCAATTAAATACATTTTTAAAACTTTTTTGAGCCTTTTTCCAAATAATTAGAAATTTTAAGTATTTTTCACGGACTATTCATAAGTCAATAAACTTTTTACATCCATTTACGAAGAGCATTTTTGTGAAGCTTTTCAAAGCTATTGTGCGGAAAGCATAAGTCAAGAGCTGACAACTCATTTTCGAGATATTTTTCAAAGTAATTTTACAGTTTTAAAGCAAGCAGTATACTGGGAAAATACGTGTCACTCGCATAGCTGGGAGCACGTGTTCTCAGCGGGAAGCAAGGTGCCACGAGAAATGGTAAATATACCCCTCCCCCACGAAGTGCTAACGAGGGCCAGCAGCGCAACAACACAATGTTTGATCTTGACACTTGCGCTCCGCAGTACACAGCGGTAAGAGATACTGTCCGGCAGCATTTAAATTTGTGTACAAGCACAGGCCAAGCGAAACCGTTACATTTGACATGTGTACAACCCACAATAGGTACAAATCCCTTTGAAGAAGTAATATGTCCGTGTGGGAAACACAGAATTTAAGAATTCGGAAAGAAAGAATAACCACGGCAAATAGAGCCCGAGTGGGCAAAACATGGAGTTGTACCTCAAGTAGTACACCAGCAATTTTGTGTGTCGAATGTGGCAAAATACACGGTTTGCCAAGAAAATTTGTTAGTCAATGTAAACAGCCGCACTTAATAGATTTCAACTCCACAGTAAATGTAATTATGCATTGGCAAGATGGCAGGTGTGTGAAACAAATTATGTGTGCAGGTAGGGGAAATAGATCTGTAAATTGTGTACAGTGTGAACGTAGTTTTCATCCGGAATATTTGAGCCGGACTGAAAAGGCCACCACAGATCAGCAAGGTCATATTTTCTGCGAAATGCGCGAATGCATTCTTTTCCGAACAGACAAAATTTCCAAAGCAGTCAAAACCGAACATTTACAAACACATGAAAGTGTCAACGGGAAATTTGCAGGCAAGGGTCACAAGAAACCATGAGGTGTGAGACGTTAGACAGCAAAATGCACTAGCAATGTCTGACCGGGTAAGACATGGCAAATCAAGCCGCCGGGATATTCCGCTGTGGAAAATGCACATTCCCATTGCTGTGGTCAGAAGTCAAGGCAGTGGGAGGGGCAGAATTGTCTAGCGCACATCACTGTGCATGGGAACATTCAGAATGGGTCAGTGTGTAACAAAGCCCACTGGCACAATCAACACCCTTACCCAGAAGAACAGAAGTACTGCTGAAAAAGACGTCACAACCCATGTGTGTCACAGACCTACAACAAAATGATTATGATAATCCAGAATTATTTACAGCAATCACAAGAGCCATCGAAGCTGGTACAACCCCGGCTCAATTTCAATGGTTACCAACGTTTTCAGGCCTAACAAGAGAGGACCCACAGGCATTCCTGAACGACTGCACAGCATGTTTAGAGAGATACAGGTTGTGACAACAAGAGTGGCCAAATTATGTAGGGACTCAATTGGCCGGCTAGGCAAGTAATTGGTGGAAAACAATCAGTAATTATTGTATTGAGTGGGTAGAATTTCTTAACAGCTTTCAAAGTCGATTTGCCAATACTTACTCCTCACTGCGAGCTCAGAGCAGGGCTGTGCTAGAAGTACAAAAAGCAGGTGAATCACTGACCGTGTTTGCAGCAAGGAAGATAGGGCAAATCAAAAACTTTCATCCTCATATGAGCGAGTGTGAGATCCTTGAAGTAGTTGCATCAACTGTAAGAGCGGAAAACAGGCTAGCAATGGCACCATTAATTCACAGAAGCACGGAGGACTTCATGAACTCTGCTGCATTGCTGGACCTAGATAGCCGAGAGCAAAATTCCGCGATTAGAGAGGGTGACGGGTATAATTCTGATGTGTGTCAAGAGTCCCGTCCAAAGCCTGTTTGACAGCAGTGGCACCACTATGATGCGCAGCTGGGGTGCGCACTCGACGAGCGAGCAGCAAGTTAAGTGCATTGCAAGTGTAAATGCAACGCATTGCAAACTTGAGCACATGCCATCAGAGCTCTAACTGTAGCGTATTAATATAAAGTAGATCTTGTTTTTCTGTGATAGGTTTTATGTAGGGTTTTATGTGTAAAATGTAAACACAGGTATTCACATGCTTACATTATTTAGGCAAGGGAACAACCCCAGTGCATTTCGGAGTTAGTACATTTTTTTTTCAGTGTTTCATTATGTATCATTCACAAAGAGGCCATCCTCACCTCATTCACCCAAATGTAAACAGTGTTCTATATTAAATGTTATTTTTAAGAATCATTTATTCATGTTCCAGCCTAAGGTGAGGAATACAAAGGGTTATTATGTATTTTGCAATGTTAAGAAAGTAGGTCCAATTGGCCCGCTGACCCACCAAACTCGGCTGGCGTGTCAAAGCGTGCAGCTGGTTGTGTGGCCTCATGTTGGAAGGGCCGCGATGATGCTGTTCTGAACTGCCTACCGATTCTTCAGGGCAATGACTTTGCTGTTGGTGAAATGCCGCTGCCTGTTCTCGCTGAAAGGGGTTGTTCCCGTCGCAAGTGGTGCATGCCAATCGATGCAAATGCTGATGCTTGAAGCAGAGGGGAGGGACCGAGACCCACTCTTCCACTGACTTGTCGTCGCTGCTGCTGATGCTCTCGGTGGTCTTCGGACCCCTCGATGCTCCTTCTTCTGGTGAGGGGGGAGGTAAGCTGTCCCTTGCTGAACTCAATGCTCCTGCTGATAAATCTTCCCCTGCACCGCTGAAGTGGTCATCCGATGCGAGGTCAGTCATTATCGTAGTCTTTGTTGGCTTTGTGGAGAAGTCTTGTGGGCAGCTTCCCTGTGGGCTGATCGGGCCCACAGTTGTAACACTGTCCATTTTTTGTGTTCAACTTGATTTGACAATAAAATTTGATGATAAAATTCAGCTGTAAAATTTTTCCTTCCAACAAATTAGATCATATATCTTGAATGTATTTGAAAATGTGTCACATTGTCAATTTATTTTACTGTATCTAATTTGTAATATTATTTTTATATGATTTTCATAGTAAGATATTGCTTTCGTTTTCCATGCATACTGTTACAAGAAGAAATGCAAGAAAAGTAAATTATTTTCGTTTCTTTATTAATTTCAAATTTTATTTATCATATATTTTTACTGCGAAATGAAATTATTGCCCCTAAATTCGTTATCTTATATGTAAATAGCATTCATGCCCAGGACATCTACTTAAAATAATTATCTTCAAGATATACTTTGTTTCCAACAATTGTAATTAATGAATTGTTTCTTGACGTCCATTTTTATAATGCACGATTCTGATTGGCTGAGACCGTCCAACATAAATTAAATTTTAGTACCTGTCCCATCTTCAAATGTTCAATGGAAACATTGGCCCTCAAACAAATATGGCAACTTTATTGTGGTTTTGTTGACGACTTTATTATCCAACTTTATTTGAGCAAAATTTATTGGAAGCAGTATGACGGAAAAATTTGACGATGTAGGGGCTTAATAGATCGGGCCCATTTACAGCAACTTCTATGTAGGCCCCGCAATATAATAATAATTGTGAATTACCACAATTATTTAGCGTTAACTGATCAACCACAATAGTTTTAAATCCATAGAATCTTTTTACATTACGTTCAGTACGTCAATGGGGTGTGTGTGCGTCTACAGCCAGATTTTGTTTTGCTTCTGGCTAATTAAAAGAAAAGGCAAGTAAGTGAGGCGAATTTCAATAACAGATTTTATAAAACTAAAGTAATTTTCATTTATATTAATGTTAAATTTTGAAAGCAAGTGTGGTATTGTAATGCATGTGTAATGAAATATACACAGTAGTAATCACTGCAGTTGGGACGGTTTGATAACCAACCCTGTACATTTCACTTTTTCTTGCCGGTAAGTCGGAACATTTATTAATAATAATACATACACTCGCAATTAGGCTACTGCCCGGTGGTGAACTTTCGCCCTTACCCGACCAAACTCCTCTTCCACTCCCTTCCTGAACTTTCAACCCCTCTCACTGATACCAATTCCTCCCTCAGCACATTCCACTCCCTCACAGACCTCACAAGCATGGTGTGCCTACCCCGCTCCGTTCTCCACACCCTCTGAAGCTTCTCACTGTTGTTTCCTCTCCCTTTAAACACCCCCTTACTTAACTTGCAGTGTAGCCCTCCCATCGTCCCTCTTCATTCACCATCCTGTACATCCTAACTAGCCCTTCAACTTTCCTCCTGTCCTTCAATGAGCTCCACCCCATTTCTTTCATCACTGATGGCCTATAGTTCCCTTCTTCCTCACCATCCTGCCCCTCGCCACCTACCCTTCACCCATCTTGCTGCCTTTCTCTGCACTTTTTCAGTTCTCGCACCTCCACATACGGGTCCCATACTGCTGCAGCATATTCTAACATTGGCCGTACCATTGTGCCATACGCCTTCTCCTTCGCCTCACAGCTGACTCCATTCAGCACCCTTCCCAGCATACCCAGAGCCCTTCTTCCCTTTGCTACTACCCTTTCTACCTGTTTTTTCCACCTGAGGTCTCCCTGCAGTACAATCCCTAGATACTTATATTCTGCTGCTTCTTCTATCTCTTGTCCCTTCCATCTGTACATGTCACTGCTTGTCGCCTTCTTCTTTGTAAACCTCACTACCTTAGTTACATTTATCTTAATTTTGTTTTCCCTGGTCCACAACCATGTCTTGTCAATGTCCGCGTACAAGTCCCCCCCCCCCCCCCCCTACGCCCCCTCCTACGTCCGCATACACAACACAATCGTCTGAAAACAATATTATTTTTCCCGTAATCCCCAAACCCATGTCATTTACCATTATGGTAAATAACAAAGGACCCAGCACGCTTCCCTGTGGTACCCCTGACGTAACTTCCTCTTCCTCCGATATTGCCTCCCCCACTTTCACCCTCTGCCTTCGCCCCCTGAGGAAGTCATCTATCCATTCCACTACCCTCCTGTCTGGTATCAACGCCTCCACTTTCCTCATCAATGTTCCATGGGGCACCTTATCAAATGCCTTCTCAGTATCTATGAAGCAGGCATCCACCTGCTTCCCCTCATCAACTACCTGCACCAGATCCTCTAATAACCCAGCCAGCTGAGTATCGCATGAGTATCCCTTCCTGAAACCATGCTGGGACTCCTCCAACCAATTCCTATTGTTCGTAACCCTCACCACATACTGGACCACCAGCCTCTCCATTACTTGATGTGAGACTCACCGGTCTGTAGCTGCCAGGCCTCCCCCTATCCTCTCCCTGCTTGTGTATAGGTACCACCATAGCATCCTTCCAATCTTGTGGTAACTTACCCTCTCCTAAGGACTTTTTAAACAGCACTTCTAAATATTTCGCCAACTCCTTGCCAACAAACTTTAGTGCTGCGTTTCCTATCCCATCTGGTCCCCCTGCCTTACTGCTCTCCAAACCCCTAATTACCTTTTCTATTCCCCACTCCCTCATCTTAAACTCACTATACACCCCCCTAACCCTGTTTGTCCCCCTATTCCAACCCTCCTTTGCCTCAAGCACTGACAAGTACTGTCCTTGCAGCATCTCTGATTTTTCTTAAGTAATTTGTCACATACCTACCCTCCCTTCCTCTCCTCCTCTTATGGATTTGTATTTGCTATTTAATGTGACGTGAATAAAATAATTCACTACACAGTTTTAATATACCTTCTTCCTGTGCTATTTCTTGTTGTGACTTCTGTTATATTAATGTACATATGTGACAGCAACTGTACGATACATTTGGAGCAACCAAAAAAAAAAAAGATTGTTTTGAAACATTGATGAAGGAAGGTGTAATTTGAGGGAAGGATTTTCTCTCTTCTTTTTGAGAGGCTCTTTAAGTATGAAAGTGATTTGGGTGTACCTGGAAGGATTGGTGGGACCAGCAACATGGAAAATTGAACAGCTGTGATTGGCACCAGGTTGCAGACAGAGGCTTATCCTGCTCACTAAACGTAACGTGATAGCCAATTTCTCAAAACCAGCTTCTTTTTTGTAGGCCTAACGGTGATGTTACTGTTTACGTGAATGGTGGGGCTAAAAAACAAAGTATAAATTAAGAAATACTATAAGAATAATGGCATGTATGGCACATCCTAATTATTACCCTAAACTACACTTGTTTCACACCGCCACAGTGCTGTGTGTTCATTTGCAGTGTGGTTTTCCATGTTCCAGTTGTCGATTGCTCTTTGAAAGTGTATAGTGATTGCAGTTTTGGGGAATATTGTGATAATTGTACTTTTACAGGTTTCAGGGTCTGCCAAGTGCACACAAGTCCGTTGGAAAGTGACTGTAGATTCGTGTAACCTTGGCACAAGCAGAATATAAGTATCTAGGGATTGTACTGCAGGGAGACCTCAGGTGGAAAAAACAGGTAGAGAGGGTGGTAGCAAAGGGAAGAAGGGCTCTGGGTATGCTGGGAAGGGTGCTGAATGGAGTCAGCTGTGAGGTGAAGGAGAAGGCGTATGGCACAATGGTACGGCCAATGTTAGAATATGCTGCAGCAGTATAGGACCTGTATGTGGAGGTGGAGGTGCGAGAACTGGAAAAGGTGCAGAGAAAGGCAGCAAGATGGGTGAAGGGTAGGTGGAGAAGGCAAGGGCAGGGTTGAGCTCATTGAAGAACAGGAGGAAAGTTGAACGGTTAGTCAGGATGTATGAAGAGGGAGGATGGGGAGGGCTACACTGCAAGATAAGTAAGGGGGTGTTTAGACGAAGAGGAAACAACAGTGAGAAGTCTCAGAGGGTGTGGATGAGAACGTAGCGGGGTATGCAGTCCCTGCTAGTGAGGTCTGTGAGGGAGTGGAATGTGTTGAGGGAGGAGTATGGAGCAGTGATGTATTGTAAGGGCGGGAGAAATGGTAGATTCCAAAAAAACCTTCTGAAAAGTACCATTGTCCAGCACGAATCCCACGTGTGTAAGTTTAAGAGCGACTCCGCCAGGAATCAAACCCGGTTCGCCTTGATGGAAGGCAGGTACTCTAGCCACTGCACCACCTCAGTCGCTAGTAAACTAGTTTTTGTCATTTTTTTTGCTGTTGTTACCCTACAACATAATGTGTTACGATAGCAAAACATTATTGTTTTATACTATTCTGAAACCAGTTCCCATTTGTTAGTTTCAGATCAAGCAGCAGATGTCCGGTGAGAAGTTGGTGCCAGTTCTGGAAAAGGAAGACAAAAAGGTGAACTATAATTTTTGTACATAATTTATAGGAAATAAACTTCTTTTTTTTTTTTTTTTTTTTCTGGCATAGGGTTATAGGGTTAATGCATGATGTCATTGTCTCACAGCTTGGCGAGTGCCTTCATTGTGTAATTGATGTGTGTATAAAAAGTAAAGTGAGCACTTTTGTAAATAAATATTGCTATGTAGGTAATAAACACAGTGTTTATGTTCCACTGCACTCTGAAGTTAACGCCTAAGGCTAAAGTAAAATACATTTATTGACTATTATTCCAAACGAGAGTGATTTATTTAAAAAGTACTGACTTTACCGTGAACAGCCTGGACTCACATTCTTCAGAACTGGCGATCATAATTTTGGTTTTCCATTATCTCCAGTTGAATTCTGGGATAGTTTCTTTATACAAACCGTTGCCAATTCTCCTCCATTTGTGATGTTACAGCATGTGGTTACATCTTAAGGTAATTAGTGTTATATGTCAATAAAGTATTATATGTAATTGTTCAACCTCTCATTAAAATGAAAATTTTGTTGCAAGTGAAACACACAAACAATAAAACTAATTCACTTCCAAGAACAAGAGCACTGACATTGCAACTGAGCTGTATGATCAGTAAGGCTTCTAATACAAGTGTCCACATCAGCCCTAAAATATTGTTGCTGAACTTATGCTTTGGCACTTGTTTGGATTGTTGATTTTATTGTATTTTAGTTAGTTTTTTTTTTATTATTCTTGCTTACTAACGGTACTTGTCTTGATGTGCTATATTCTTTTAGAGTTCAGCTGAAGACGGATCACAAGATACATTTTCTTTTGTGAAGATAGAATCAAAGTGGAGTTCAGTCGAACAAGACAACAGCAGTAGTTCTCTGCCTGAACATCAGATTGAGGTGACAGCAAGTGTCCTTATTCTTTATGCTCGGTTTCAGATCTTTCACAGAAATTCCTCATTTACGTGTTGTAGTTTCAGTTTCAGAGGTGTTATGTTTGATTATAGAACATTTACCATTTACTAGTTCTTTAATACTTTTGTATCTAATTTATACAGTGTGTTATTTCTTGCTTACAAAAAGGCAGGAACTTCCTGGTAAAGTATGAAGCAGTCAACTTAAAATTAAAATTACGCACAAAAATATTTAAAAAAACTCGTAAAATGTAAATTTCCTATAATCCTACATTGTCAATAATTACTATGAATCTGAAATTATTATGCGAAAAAAGAAGAATTTCTGCAAATTTGGTGTAGCGGAGTGCCAACACAGCTGTCTAGTGTGGCACCAGCAGAGTGAGAGTACAGGGTCAGGCTCGGTGTACAGTTGTGCACATAATGAATGCACATGGATATTATTTTTGTCCGGTGCTGCACACTGCGAGGATGAGTGGGCAATGATCTTCCCTGCACATAACTGATTCGTAAACTGTCTCTCCCAGTCCACGTTAGGGCCGTGATGGTTTTATGGTTAGACTACTCACCTCTCACCTAGGCGAACTGGGTTTGTTTCCGTGCAGGGTTGCTTGCCAGATTTTTGCATGTGGAAATTGTGCCAGGTGATGCAGCTGGTCAGCGGATTGAGTCACGAACAGTCAGCTGTACGACGAGCCAGTCGAAACGCAGAACAGTGCAGCAGAGTTCATTAATTATTCACATCACTAAAAACTCGCATCGTGAGAAAATTACGACGGCAGTAGTTATGTAATTGCACCTCCTGGCACTGTACCGACTTCCCACACCACCGAAAATAGGGTTGTTTCGTAGAACAAAAGTTAGGCCAAAAACTAAGGTTGAAAAGAAGGAGATCACTGGTGCTTGCAGATGTGGACGAAACTTGTCATGCTTCGAGCGCACTCTACCTCCACACCTCACACCAGGATGTCAAAAACCTACTTAAATAAGGGCATGGCATGGTGCAGAATCCCTTCAAATACTGTTCAAACCCCATCGCAACCATGTTCCTATGTCAGCCAAATTGCTTAGAAGTGAAACAATCAAATTTCTAGAACATGAACAAGAAAATGACTAAGAATACCGCAATAACACGTATCTCTGATTGCTGACGCATTCTCAACTGCGACATCAGAAAATGTAAATGCATGACATATACTAACGTGCCCAAAATGTCAAAAGCTCATAAGTAATTACAGTTACTCGCATAACAAAAGAAAATAAACTGTATGTCCTATTTAAATCAGTACAAGTTCATCGCTACACGGTCCAGAGCATTCCGAAACTATGAACCAACCGATGAAAATATGTTATGTACTACTACGGCAGGTTGTTCCCTTACAGCTGGTGAACTCTGATGCACCATATCAGTGCGAGTTAGCAGTGAATGATTGTAGTCCAAGTATATTTTCTTTTATGAGAAAATACAAATAATGTTTGAACTATATATTGAATTTTTGAAAATAAATTAAAGCGTTGTTTTTGAGACTTTGTTGTAATCATTTTTTTAATGCTTTGTACTGTTAATTTATTTTAACAAATTACCTTGGTAACTAACTACTAATTCCCAGCTGGCTGTGTCCTGTGGTAATATGATGGCTAGTGTGTGAGGATATGTGCGAGTTCCAATTTGGGACTGTAGTCCTCATCCAGGCAATTCAAAATGTACCTTGTTAAAATAATGTATAATTTATTAATAAAATTACAAACAAACGTTATATTAAGTAATTATCACCATACAGTTGTACTGATAATGTTGTATCAAACTGTACGGTAAACTGGAGTAAGTGTACTCAATAAATATTGGCATATTTTTGAACCGCTTATAATTTTGGTTTGGTGCCACTTAGCAAAGGAAGAGCGAAGTGTAGCTGTGTTATTTTAGTTGTGCAAAGTAATCCCAGCAGGTGGCAAGTAGTTAACACTACGCATGCACTCTATGCATCAGAGATTGTCACAGTGGGTGAAGTTATGCATACTTGTGACTTGATTATTAATTTCATTGTCCTACATGTTTTATTATTCATACTTGCTAACAGCAGTTGCTTTGATGTGCTGTGTTGTTTACAGAGTCCAGCTGAAGGTAAATCACAAGAGACATTTTCCTTTGTGAAGATAGAACCACAGTGGAGTTCAGCAGAACAAGACAACTGTTCTCATTCACCCCTGCCTGAACATCAGATTGAGGTGAGAATACGTGTTCTTTTGTGTAAGCATCCACATTCTTCCTTCATTTGTTAATATGTGTGAATTAAAATAAAGAAATGAGCAATTTTGAAGTTAAGCTTGAGTCACTTCAGTCCGCTACTCCTACTCACTCGCCCTATTGGCGTGCGAGTGGTTTGCTGGAGGGCGGTTTGGGCTTGGTACCTATGGTACCACCACTCTACACTTCTTTTCAAGTGCAGATTCCCTCCTATTGGATGTGATGATCCATTCGGCGGAGATTGTGTTTGACGGATGTGCCTGGCGGGTCGGGGCTTGTCCCACGTCAGGTTACTTGGTAGGGTTCTGCCTAACTGATGGGTGCGGGGGAGGTAGAGGGGAGTCGAGCCTCAGGGTGAGCTTAATGATGCATGTCTCTCTCGCAGAGAGCACGGCCTTGCTCACCGTGAAGGTTGCCAAGATTCTGGACACCAGCTGTCCAAGGTTGAATTAAAATAATTAGATTGAAATGGTGATGAGTTGTGAGTGATCAGTAGATTAACTAGCATGGAATGTTGTGTGGTATGGCGATCCTGACTGTTCCTACTGCGCGTCTCTTTGGTGAACAGTCTCCCAAGAGGGAATGGTTTGGTGGGTTTACATACGGGGACGTATGTGTGGAGTGGGGAAGCAACCCTACGTATCTGAATTGGGGGTGGAATCACCACCTTTGTCACCTTCCCGCAGTTGTGCATACTGTACACATCTTTACCTGCAGGTGGTCAGCGGATAGGAGCAGAGTAAACTGTTCAGTGACCGGGGTAGACGACGTTGCACACAGATAACTGATGTAGTCTTAACAGGGCTATGGCCAACATAGAATCAAGTTTGGACTCGTGTATGGGGATCACTATAGGCGAGATGGGGCGCAGTCCGGGTGTGGTGGCCTCTGGTATAGGTGACGGCGGTGTGCTAGTATGAAGTGTGTCGTGTAGAGAATACAGGTACTAAAAGATAAGAGTGTGTAGGAAAATGTCTTATTTACCACGTCCAGGTGCCAGTCTTTACTCTCGGATAAAGACAATTTTTGAATATTGGTTTCAAGTGTGTACTGCATAAAATACCTCTGAATAAAAGAATGGAATGGTCGTATGTTAAGAGGCATCACACATTAACATATTATCAGTGTAAAATGAATAGCCCTTTTAAAAATTGTTTCTACACTACACAAAGCAAGGATTAGCATTTCACAAGATTAACACTTTAATTGAGAAAGGAAAAGACAAGGAACCCTGATGTATCATCCAAAAAATCACTTCTATTAATATTTCAAAAACAATGCTTAAACGCTATTCAGAAAACTGCTGTCAGAAACGTAATTAGATAAAAGAGTTTACTGAATTTACTCTACTATTGTTTAACAGTGATTGCGTCTCAAAATGTGTAACATTAATAGGAACTTCGCGAGCACTGATTGATTTACTGCTAGTTCTTAGTCATTTGTTAAATGCACAACAATATGATTTCAATTACTTTCTTCGCACCATAAAAGTCATTAACAGATTTATACATTTTATACAAAGATTCTTTAGGAGACTTCTGGGTTTTCATGAAGGAAGCCAAATGTAGTTATTTGCAAAAAATTAAAGTTAATGCAGTACCATTTTACTATTCCAATAAACAGTTCTGTAATCTTCACAAGGAAACATGTCTCACGTAAGATCCTGCGTGACTAGAATGTTAAAACCAAATTAGATTTTACTTGAACCGAGGGCGTCTTGCCGAGATAGCGTCACATGAACTTAAGAGACAGATGTTGCCATTTACGCGCAGAACTCCCAACCAACAGCTGTAGTTTTCCAAGAAGTTGTGGAGCCTCTCCTCGTACAATAATCATCCCACATGGCGCAGGTTGTAATGTAAAATTAACATTTTCACACAACCGCTTCCTAGTTCATTGCAGCTTTAAACGAACCGCCATGTCAGACGAAGGATTCATCCTTTCCTTTTCTTCAAAGCTATAATTGTTCTATCGTGTCATTTCCTGAGCTCTCTTATCGCAGATAAAAACATGTTTTTGCGATTACTCCTTGTAAAATAAACTGCATAAAAAAATACATAGAGAATAATATTATATGATCCTAAAGGGTATTTAAATGAACAAGTCACCTCATTTATTTATATGATGTTCATACATATATAGTAAAAAATTATGTATTAAAATTTAAAATGATCTGATACATAACATACGTGATAATATTAAAGTGTTGTATAAAATTATGAAGTGAAATATGATCAGAATTAGTAGCTGCCGAGAAATCTTTAAATGTAAATTGTGCCAACTTTATTGTAAATGCACTAGAAGAAACCAAATTTTTATCTAGCTGGGGAAACAATGTATAATAATAACATTACAAAAATTAACGATCCCAGTTTCTAGCGTTTTTATTCACACTTTGGGAAGACACTGGGGAAAACTAATTAGTACAAGCTTCTAAATGACTGTTTTAAAATACATTAAGCCAGGTGAAGGCTAACCTAGATATTATTCTAATGTCAAAATAAAACTTCCTAAATGCTTTATCGCTTTTACAGCGATGATTAAATGAAGGGGGACCTAAGACATCACGACAGCCTGCTATCGCGGAGTCAAAGATGACTGGTGTAGTGGGTGCTGGGTGCTGATGTAGAGGTTATATCTGGAGAGCGAGCTTTACCAAGCTGCTGGAGCTGGTGTCGGGAGAGCCTCTTGCAGGCTGTTGGAGCTGGAGAGTGAGAGAGAGCCTTCTCAAGCTGTAGGCTGGAAGAGGAGGAGGTCCTTTCAGACCCAGGAGAGCTCGCTGATCATTGCGATCAGCTAGCCGACAAACTCTGGCAATGGCATTTCGAAGGTTCCTCATATAGTCCCAAGTTTCATCTTGGTGGCTCTCCCAGGGGTGCAGGAGTTGCAAGCCTATCGACACGGGGGGCCAGTCATCTCTGGTAGCAGGCATCATAGCGTATTTCTTATCGCCCTTGATTGAGGCTGACAACAGTTTTACCTCCTCTGCCCAATGCTCGGTAGTTGTGATGTCACTGGACGCAGGGGTGCTGCAATCTTGTGGGTATTTCTTTAACTTCCATATCGAAGTCGGCTGGTCGGGGGTTCGGCGGGTAAAACAATTTTTAGTGAGGGGGGTGGCAACCACATGTTGGAATCTGGGCCGGCAGTACAATTTAATAGCTAATCTTTTACTTATGCGTGTGTCTGTGGTTGTCCAGGCTCGTGGAATCAACTCTATAGGCACCGGAATTTCGTATGCCATTGTTTTGACTTGCCCCGAGCTCTTCAGTGCTCATTGATGGGGCGAAGTTGCCCGTAGAGTACGCAGGCGCGCTGCGCAGCAATGTGGCATGCGTCAAGCTACAGTTATCACATCTTATAATCACAGACTTTGGTGAATGTTTTATGACAGTGTGAGGCAGCTCGCATGTTGCCCAATGGAATTAATTGCTCTTCATACACTAAACGTACCCCTGATGAAATTTGAATTTTCTCATGCTATGTTTTAGTTATTTATTTTGGAGGTGAAAACAGTTTAATCTAACAGTACATCTATTATGACAATATACTCGTTGATGTATAGCTACTTTTACATACAATTTTGCGGTAAATATTGTTTATTTTTATTTTCATTCTGAAGTAATGTAAGTTAATATTGAGCTCCCTGATAGGGTTATATTTTGTGTTTTAACTTACATGAAACTGTGTTAAGAATTTCCCAATTAAGAAGTTTTCCTGCTTAATAAGTTGAATAATTTTGCACCTTGTCTATACGAACCCTTTTTAGAAATTTTCCTAGTTAATAAGGTTTTTTTTCAGTTCCTTCAAAAAGGTTTTAACCGGGTTTTACTATTTTATATTTGTAAACCATCCATCCATTTGTAGTGATTAAATAGATTAAGATTTTATGTTTTATTTTTTGCTCAGTTTTGTTTTAAAAATTAATATTTCAGTGTTATTGTTTTTATTTTTTAAACCCTTTATGCACATAGGTAGTCAACAAAAATGCATAGTTATAAACACAATGACGTTATATTTGTGATACACATCATTTAAAGAATTACAGTGGGTATATAATCCAGAGTAAGCATTTTATTAACAATAAATAACACACATAATTAAATGTTAGGTGTTCAGCTGTTTTGTGCCAAATGTTGGTTTCCATATACATAACGTGCATTTCTTTTGGTCAGTACCGTACAAAAATATTTGAGTATAATTTATTCAAGGAGATAATTAAACTTCTGCTTATGAAATAGAGTAATTGCTCATTTAGTTTTATTTCTTAACCCAAATTTCGGTGCTATACAGTATATTAACAAGCAGTTCGGTGTTACTGTATTTTGGTTTTATTTGCTATTTACCATATAATCTTGTCTCTGTAACCTTAAAGTGAATATAGTTTCGTTCAACACAATACCTTTAATGAACCCAGGTACATTCCTTACACTGAAACACCATAAAATTCATTGTATTTTTTCCTTCTTTTCTACACTGCAACCTGTGTAACATAAATAACAAATGAACATATTTTTGTGTTTCAAACTTGTCCTTTAATTTTTAAGTTGTTTGCTTTACAAATGTTTTCCATTTATCTGGGTTTAAAAATAATCTGAAGTCTGATTGGTTACTAAATAAATTCATTTTTGACAAAAAAAATCAGTTCAAGGTACAATAAATAAAATATTTTTGATTTGGGTTTTTACTGCTTTCTTTTTAAATCTGTTATTACAGTACATAGGTACAGTACATATATACACAGTCAATTCACATTATTATGACCACCTGCTAGTATTCAGAGTACCTGCCCTTAGTAGCACGGACAGCATCTAGACAAGCTGGCAGTGACTCAGTCAGGTGCTGATAAGTCTCGACGGGTATCTGGAGCCATGCTCTCTGCAGTGCGTCCCACAACTGTTGAAGGGTGTGTGGCGCAGGAGACAGACGGGGAATACGACGATTGAGGTGGTCCCACAGATGTTCAATTGGATTGAGATTGGTCATGTTTTGCAGCCAGGGAAGAACTTTGAGGTTTTGATTGTGCCTTTCCAGCCACGTACGGACACGCCTAGCATTTTGGCAAGGCACATTATCATGCTGGAAGATTCCATCCTCCCGAGGAAAAACAAATCATCATGTATGGTGGACATGATCGCTGAGAATGGATTCATTACCAAATTGATCAAGAGTGCCTTCTACACAAATGATGGGACCTAGGCAATGTCACAAGAACATTCCGCAAACCATAACACTGCCCCCACTGCCTTGTGTTTGTCCAGCAATGGATGCAGGGTGTCACTTCGTTTCTCAGCAGACATCCATTCTGTGCAGCTGACAATAAGATTCGTCTGAGAAGGCTACCTGTCTCCAATCAGCAGCGGTTCAGTTGCCAAACAAATTCCATTCATTTTCATTGATGCACCTGTGTTAGCATGAGTGCTGTCACCCTCCGTCTACTCCGAAGCCCCATTTGTAGAAGCGTTCACTGAACTGTTGCAGTAGACACATGTCTGCATGCCCTCTGGTTCATTTGGATGAGGTGAGCTATTCCAATGTAGCCTGTCATTTGGCCTTCACACACTGTTGTAGTCGACATTCATCTTGGACGTCCATGAGACATGGAGCTCAGCAGTTTCCACGACAGTTATTCCTCATGGTGCCATTCATCCACCCATGATATACCTGTACCATAGAGGCACGTGAACAGTTCACCTACTTTGCTGTTTCTGAAATGCTTTTCCCCTTGGCCCGAAAGCCATTGATCATCCCTTGTTGCAACTCTGTTTAATCGCTTCCCTTACCCATGACAGCAGGAAGTGTAATGTGTACAGCCAGTCTGTCAGTTGCAGTATATACCTGCTTCACTAGTCCATGTCCTGGGCCATACGTATGGGCTATGCGATGCAGATGGCACTTGTAGCAGGTGGTTATAGTAATGGAGTTTGACTCTGTGAAGTCAAAATATAAATAACAAAAGTTTCAAAATATAAATAACACAAATTTGTTTTATCAAGCCATGTTAGCTAAGGTTGTCATTGAACACATTTTATTGTTTGTCATTTAGTACTGAAAATAATTTGTTTTCTTCTTAAGGGGGATGATGACAGCTTTATAAACCATGAAGAAATTGTTGAAGTTAAATTGGAGGTACTGTCATCGTATCCTGATAGTGATAGCTGTGTTGGAGAAAAATTAAAACACAAGGTATGTTGTGCAAATATTTTTGGTCATTTGGTAGATTAGGAGCATTTTTAACACTGATCTGATAAAAATTTGATTGAGCTCATAAAATGGCCTCTTGGTGAAGTGTTAATTTAGTTATAAAAGGATATTATTTCACCTGCCTTGGTATAGACAGATGTACAGCCACAGGGCAAGGCTTGTCCCATCTTACTATGAGGAGGAGGTGAGGATTTCATTCCTGAATCAAGCTCCGACTGAATTTATTATCTGTTTATTAGTTGTGAGATTTGGGCCGCTCTTAACGACGACGTCTTGAGAGCTGATGAGGGTGAAATGAGGTGAGAATGGAGCAGTGCTGGAATGCAAGGGCGGGGAAAATGTGAGATCCCTGAGAAAACCCACCAACAAGCGGCTTCATCCAGCACAAATCCCACTTGGAAAATTTGAAAGTGACCCGGTTGGGAATTGAACCAGGTTCACCTTGGTGGGAGGTGAGCAGTCTTAACTGCTCAGCCACTGGTCTTTCCCCCCCCCCCCCCTTCCCCTTCTTCCATCCTCCTTTGAGGCTGAGTGAAGATGTAAATAGGATTATGGAAATATTCTGAATATTGAAATAGTGATACAGAATCAGAGCTTTTATTTTTGATTTCATTAAGATAACTGATTGCTGAATATCTAACTCTAAATGAAACAAAAATACCTTATTTTGGCATATATAGGCCGCACCAGAAGTTTGTGTTGAAAAATTAGGGATAATTAATATTTCAAGTATAGGCCGCACTGAATTTTTGTATTCCTGTAAATATTGTAAAGTCACGATTACATACAAACATAATAAATTCCGACTTAATGTCTCCCCTACAAAACATTTGTGACAGAAAATTTGTGTTATGTTGCAATGTTTACTTATATACATTGCACAATTACTATTCCACAGATGGTAATGTGACTTGAGAAAGCAAAACCACTGCAACATTTTACATAAAAAGGCATCTTGTCAGTGTGCACTTGTAGAGCCGTGGCGAGCTTGCAACCTACATAAGCTATATTTCTCTTGTACATCAGAGAAATTATTTTCTCATGTAACACATCTATGGCCGAGTTCCAATGTGTTAACATTTTACACATGCGGGATGAAGGATATTTTGTTTATGAACGCGAGTGAACAAATAACTGAACAAGTGTAAGGTTTTTTGTTTTTTTTTTTTTTTTTTTTTTAACGACTCCTTTCCTTCCACATTCATTCCTTCCTTCCTTCCTTCCTTTCTTCCTTCCTTTAAGAGTTAAAACATTAAAATGTACTAAATGTTGACAAATTTCTAAACATGTTTTTGGGAAGAAAATTAAAAAAAAAAAAAAATTTCATGCCAATATTTTGTATATAAGCCACACTCCACTTTATGTAGTCATTTTTTTCGTAAAAATGTGCGGCCTATACGTGCCGAAATACTATGGTGGGAATAGGTTACTAGGCTACTAATTACATTATAAAAAAGGAGACAATGCACAAGTACTCGCATGGTGGTACTCATGGATACACACATGCATGCAAGCACACATGCGTACGCGCACACACACACAGGCACACAAAGAAGTCGGCTGAACAAATTTTACATTGGATCAATGGCACATGTGTTGATTGCAGTCCAGCATCCTAGTGGGTTGGATTCTGCCATGTATTATTATTTTACTTGAAATTGGTGGCAGGCAGGAAAGTGTATTTCATAACTAGATTGCTGAGACTAAAGAAGGAAATTGAATTATTTTGTAGCAACCTTGAATAAAATTTTATTTTATTTGTGGGGATGGGCTGTAGTTTTTATTGTACAAATATTGTTCATTTTCCCCCTATAGTGTGTGTTCATCCACTGAAATAATTGTGTTTTCAGGAAAATGAGGAAGACATTGCTGAAGAAACTGAGTCGAGCAACTTGCGTGTGTCTAGTCATCCTGAAAAAAAAAACCATTTTAGAGTGTGATGAACATCAAAACTACTTGAGTAATGAGTGTGAGGACTCAAATGATTTTCCTGAGAACCCAAGCCCTGAGGAACAGTTTACGGCGGGCGATATACTTGTTCCTAGTCGCTGCAATGACTGTGGGTCGTGGTTTCCTAGTGATGACTTGCTTGCGGTTCATACCAAGTCTCAGTGCCACGAACCAGACTATTTCTGCAGCACATGCGACAAGTCTTTCAAGGACAGTGCCACGTTTGTCGCACACATGAAGTCCCATGCTGGGGGACAGAAACACTGCTGTGAGATGTGCGGCAAATTTTTCACATTGAAAAGTTACCTGAGGAGTCATATGAGGTCCCACACGAACGAGCGGCCGTTCAGCTGCCAGCAGTGTGGGAAGTCATTCGTGCAGAGGAGCTACCTCGTCGCTCATGAGAGGATGCACCTAGGAGAGTGTAGGCACTGCTGCGACATCTGTGCCAGGTCCTTTGTCATCAGGAGCCATCTGGTGGATCATATGAAGACGCACACGGGCGAGCGGCTGTACTGCTGCAAGATGTGCGACAGGAGCTTCCATCTGAAGAGCGTCCTCAAGACGCACATGAAGACGCACACTGGCGTTGAGCACTGTAACAAGTGCGGCAAATCCTTTGCGGTGAAGAGCGACTACGCGACGCACGTGAGGATGCACCGGGGCAAGAACCCTCACACGTGCGGGCTGTGCAGCAAGGTGTACTCTAAGAAGAGCGACCTGATCATCCATATGCGGGTACATACGGGGGAGAGGCCATACCGTTGCGACAAATGCAGCCGGTCCTTCATGCACAAGAGTCACCTGAGGGACCACAGTCGCATACACAGCGGAGATCGGCCACACTCCTGCGAGCGCTGCGGCAAATCCTTTGTGCTGAAGAGCAACCTCCTGGACCACGTGCGCAGACACACTGGTGAGCGGCCGTTTGTCTGCGAAGGTGTGGCAGCTCATACGTGCGCAAGAGTTACCTCGTTGACCACATCCGTAAACACACAGGTGAGTGGCCACTTTCTTGCAGTATCTGTGGCAAGGTGCTTGCATGGGAAAGTTACTGCTTTGACCACATGAAGACATGTTTGTGAGGAACAGCCGCGTACCTGCAAGAAATACAGAAAGTCTTTTTGTTGAGGAATTACCATACGCATCACATCAGAACTGAATTTGCCACCATATTGCTGTAGATGCTGTGGAAATAACGTTCCTTTACTTTCTTGGAATTTGAATATTTTCCTAGGGGGAATGCTGTAGCGCTTTTCAGACTTGTGCACTTTGCGGCGTTGAGATGTTTGGCATTGTATTTTTAATAAGTGAATTTAAAAAGGCTTAGGTAATGGATTTGTGGAATCTTTCAGAAAATTGTGCTCGAGAAAACATGGCAACACAGTTCTCTTAGTAATAAATCAGTTAGTCTGAAAGCAGTTTCTTTCTCCATCACTTCTCATGTGCCTTTCAAGCCTGCAAAAGAGCAATAAGTTGGTGTTTACAAGCAACATTGTGATATTAACCTCAGTCTCGGCTGGAAATGTAATACATTGTCCAGTTGTAATTCCCGCCTTTGAAAAGAATGTCTCATAAGCTTTCGGCTAGTCGTCCATACAGCAGTTTAATAGAACTATTTCTTTGAAACTTTCTTTTTTAATTATACCAAACAGATGAAATTATGCGAACACTTTTGTTAAACATTAATGATGGGCAGATACTGATTAACCGGCCAATACCGCGACTATCGACATCTGCAGCATCTGAATTTAATTTGCAGATTATTGTTTACCAATTAGTAGCACTAATTTATTCAACACAATGTTAAATAACCCGGCATGCTACATCTTGCAAAGCATTAATTTACTGCATCCGTCAATTAGATATTCTGTCCGAAACCCAAAATATACCAGGAAAAATTGTTTTTTGATTATTTGTTCCTGTTTACATTTTATCGTATATTCTGTTGGTACATTTGCCAAAGATTGCTTGCATCATTCGTTTTTGGAAACTACATGAATGCAAAACAACACAGTTAATTGACAACTGGTGCTATCAATAGTATTGTTTACATCATGCAAGAGTTTTTTAATTTTCTTCTTACGTTTTTACTGCATTCATAGGTTGGCGGCAGGGAAAACGAATCACACATTCTATGAAACTGTTGTTATTGAAAATGGAAAGTGAAATCAAATACACTATATTTTGACGGGCATAGTTCTTATTGGAAACTATCGGCTGCAGTTTTGGTTGGAGTATTAAAGGTCTGAATAAGACTCGGCAAGTAATAATTGGCATCAATTGTCGCAAATATATCAAGTGAATATTTAATATTAAATTGATTTCAGTAAGTTCTCTTTAATGACATCTTTAGGCTGTTGGTTTAAACAAACATGCATGTTTAGGTTATGTATGGTATTGCTCAGATCTAAAATCCAAGTCTGCAACATTGCCAGAAGTTTTGAAGATTGACTTTGATGAACTCAGTTTGTAATGAATGCTGTATTGTCTGGTAGCTGTTTTTCCTTGACTGTTAAAGCAACTTATTTGGCCAGTTAAATTGCCTATCTTATCATTTATTATTAAAATTAGTGTTGTACTTCATTTCTATGCTGTAGACACCTTATTCAAAGTACTTAAAAGTGTTCACAAAACTAAATACTTATAAATTAAAGTAATAAAAAGCATTTCCAAATATTGGGACGTGAGAATTATGATTGTGCTTATCAAACTGGTATCTGCATCGCTGTAATCAGCGGCATAGGCAGTTGATAATCGGTATTGTTGGTATCATCCCATCCCTATGAAACATATCTCCTTTAATATATATTATTATTGTGGCTGCTGTTTGTCTGAGTTTTAATGTTATTGATTCGTGCTTAATTTCATACATTACAATAAATGATTAAGTGGAAGTAAAAAAACACCTGTTGGACAAAATATAGAGTAGGCGGCACGCTCTGTTTCTTTTACAACTTGCATGTTGTTGTAGTGAAGCATTTGGAAGCAAGGCTTTCGAGTCACTTCTGTTTGGAAAGTGTAACACGAGCTGCATTGAACATAACTTCAAAAAATTGTGGCTGTTTAATCTTTATTCTAGGTACAGTAAAATTCCACTTAACCAAAAAGCTTCTTAACGGAAACACTTTCTGCATTGTAGAAACCAACAACAGAGTTTGACCTATTGTTTCAGTTGGTCTCTACTGTATGTACTGCTGTATTGTAATATTTGGGTTAGCAGATGTGCAATGCCATATGTACGGTGAGTATTTTTCTCAGAAAAATTACTTGTTAGAATTTTGTGTTTCTCAAAACTGATTTAAATAGTTATCGCTTTTCATGGGTTAGCCAGAAAAATGTCTGAAATGGGTCTGGTATGTCCTTCACCTTGTTTTTGATCAGGTAAGGTTGTGCTGCGTTGTAACTTTTATAGATGTTCAGAAAATCAAATTGGACCAACATTGGCTCACCTATATTGCAAGATGAATACGTAGTTAATTTTTTTAGGTTTCATGTTTGTGTATCAGTAACATCTGACAATGTATTTTTTAGCAGACCTGCTGACTGCAAGATTCTCAGTAAAGTAAGCCGTGATGTAGGACAAGAAGTTCCATGAATTAACAGGACATTAAAACTGTGTATACGCCTAATTTATGTTTGTGGATGCTTGTGAGAATAATAATTAATATACATATTAGCAACATGCACTATTTATGTTATGGGCTATTCACGGCAAAGTGAGCACTTTTAAAAGCCCTCTCATTTGGAATAATAGTTAACAAATATATTTTATTGTAACCTTAAACATTAACTTGCGAGTGCGGTGGAATAAACACACTGTGTTTATTACTTACATTGCAGTATTTATTTAAAAAGGTGGTTAAAGGATAAATAGTGGTATAAATGAGAGAGTAACCAGGACGTCAAAAGTGCTCACTTTACCGTGAACAGGCTGTACCAACATTTTGTTAATCACACTTTGTTGCATCAATAGTCATCAGGTCAATTTCAGTTGTAAATTTTACATTTGGCAGGAGGATTCTAAATGATCAGAACATTAAAGTAGATACAAAGCAGTAGTCTTACCTCGCACAAGTGTCACACCCCACTTTTTGACACTTAGAATTTGCTTAAAATGGGCGACCCATATGCAAATAAATACAGTATGTAGTTTGTATAGGCTATTTTTATGCAGCCAACACACTGATACAGGGAAATATTGCAATATTAGCACGTGCAGATTGCCGATCCGGGTAGGTACGGCTCTTAATATTTTATGTAAGGCAGGCAAATTAATTGGTAATTTTCATAATACAGTATTTGTTATTTGGTATCTTTAAAGTCGTCTAGCCATCTGTCAGGATGTGAAATATCACTGCTTTTTAGCATACTTTCTGAGGGGAAGGAAGGATGATTATATATATATATATATTGCACACTCGCAGGGGCCATGGTTGTGTAGTGGTTAGACTACTTGCCTCCTGTCGAACCAGGTTCAATTTGGGTAACTGGATTTTCGCATGTGGGAATCGTGCCGGACGATGCTGCTGGCCGGTGGGTTTTCTTGGGATCTCCTGTTTCCCCCACACTTTTCATTCTGGCGCTGCTCCATACTTACCTAACTTCACCCTCATTGGCTCTCAAGACCTCATTGTTAAGAGCCGCCCATATATATATATATATAATCTTCCCCCTTTTTTTTCTTGCTGTTGTGTGTGTGCCTGTGTATTTGATGTGTTTTTTTTTTTTTTTTTTTTTTTCCTGCAGCAGCAAAATCTCCTTGCCTGAAAAGAAAGCAGTGAATCCTGAATCCATATGCAACTGCAGATGTGACGTGATGCTGGCTATTGAAGCACATCAGCTGGCAAGTGAGAAGATGTATTACTCGTGTGAACAGTGCTATTTTGTTACCCACCTCTTGGAGTTTTGATAATAGTGGCATTGAGGTCCTAATACTCAGTAAATATCATAGTTCCTATATATTTTTTCTCAGTGCAGTATGCAGAAGAAAGTGCCAATGGAGAGAAAAGTGAAGAGAATTAAAGCTACAGTAGCTTGAATCAAGTATGAGCTGTGTTTGTTGAAAAACCCGGGAGCTACACTTCTAATTTTTTAGGTAGTCGTGAAGATTGTGAGTGAGCCTAAAGCCATACACAGCCGTAACCTTGGGTAAAATCAGTGGTTTCCAAACTTTCCCCGTGGTAACACAATTTTTTGACACATTCCATTGTAGACGTAAAAGTAAATAACATTAATTAAGTAAAGTTCCTTTAATATTAGTAAAAATACACACTATTTATGATATTATTTAAATTTTTATTGTACAGTATTCACTTTCGAAATAGAGAAAAGTAAATATGTAGTATGTACACTTTTTTTAACTTTAGTTCTAGTTTCAGCGTGTGGCTCACGTGTGCTTGGCAAGTTGTACAAAGTATTATATTATTTTGGAACAAATGTTGTATAACGTTAAACATTTCTTCATTCTGTTTTTTCAAACCGTCCTTGTCACTGCTTTAGTAACAGCCACATCACAAATAAATCCATCTTCACAAGAATGCTAACAAAAGCAATTAATAGTTAAATTTGTACGTACAACCATACATTTAAAGAAATATTTTGTCAGTTTATTTATGTCTCGCTTCAAACCCCTCTGTGATGTGATGCCCATTTAGAAAGCACTCGTCTAAATTCTGGTCAGAAATGTATTTAATAATCTGATTTAGTTGTAATGATGTATAATTTATTAGTCAGATTTTTTCTAGGAAACATATTGTGAAAGAAGTAGATGAGGTAATTGTAATGGACAGTGAAGGGATGCTCAGTGTTTTAAATCTTTTATACAATTGTGTGGCAGTACAACAAAAGTGACTAGCCAATGAGAGGTGAGCCAGCAGACAATGGCAACGCAACCAAGTCCAGTAGAACTTGTTAGAATGCACCTGTGGTGGTTGCATGCAACAAGGAAAGAATAATAAAAATAGTTTGTATGTATGGTGTAAACAAAAACTTAGATATGTATGTGGTGAGCATTGGAATATCGTAATCATATTGCTTTATTTAAACCATCAAATATTTCTTTACTACATCTTAATTTAAATATCAGTAATCCATTCTGTAAGTTTCACATTTAGAGAACTGATGTTATTTTCTTCCAGTTGTCAATTTTTATGTGACAGTTTGAAGAGATGTTCCTTCTATTTTTTTCATTTGGATCTGTGCATGTTATAACGAAACCTCTCTAAACTAACACCACCAGTTAAATAAATGGACAAAACTTGAAAGCTTGCATAATCATATTGGGTTTCGCTCATTTTCATTTCAACTCAAGACAATAGAAGGAAATAAATGCATATAAATGTAATGAGAGGTCATGCTACTGTAAAATTGATGGATGACAGGTAGAATGAGCCGTTTTTATTGCTTAATCACTTGAGGGCGGGAGCAGATCACAGCTTCCAAAATTTAGTTTTTTACTGTTTTCATTTTGTTGCTATATATTTGGCTGTTTGCATTTTTTAAACTTGCGCTGTCCTTTGTTTTTATGCTGTTGATTGTTTGAACGGATCATTATACTTTTTATCCTTCTATAAATCTGGTGATTTTTGTGCTTTTTTGTTTTTTGTATGTAAATTCTGTTGTTTAGTCACATTTATACTGTCTTTTTTTTTTTCTCATTTTTTTCATTGTCGGACTGGATCATTATAATTTTTTATCCTATTATGTCTCAATTATTTTGACTTACTGCAGTGTGTGTTTCATTTGTTTTGCTGTTTTCGTATTGTCATAGTTGCGCTGTCCTTGCTGTTTCTGTGTCTCTCGTCGAACTGGATTGTTGTCTCTAGTTCTATATATATAGTTATTTATATTATCACATTTTTATTGCATTTGTGTCTCTCGTCCATATATTGTGTGCTTAATTTTTTTGGCGATTTTTGTTGTAGTTATTGTAGGCAATGGAGAGCATGTCAGAATTTGAATTAAGTTAGTTTGAGACGGTTGCAGTGTGTCATGTCATTTACAAACTGTCACACGATTGCATAAAGGTCCTTAGGAGTAAAATAAGCTGACAAAATTGTACAAAATGTTATCCAGGAAGGTGGTTTTGTATTGTGGTAAATATCAAAGGGAAAGTTCTTTACCCAGTTCTTTGAATCCTATTTCAGTGTGTGGGCATGCCATGTAAGGCCTGTAACATCACTACAAAGTCACTAGTCTACACTTTGTTGACGTGTTTACTTGAAGCAGTAAGTTAAGTAGCACAAGGCGAGAGACAAGACTTGTAAAAATCCATACTAATTTTAAAATTAATTGCAGATGGATTCTACAAGGCCGGTAACAACTATTACAAATGTACCTTCATAGTTTTTTTAATTATGTGTTTTTTTTAACGATTGTATTTTATTTTTAATCCAAGTGATACATATAATTGGTTGTAAAATAAGCCAACCAAGAGCAAAAAGAAAAACGTATACGTACTATTCCATGATACTGCCAACCATTTCCAAGCCGATGTAATCCAATTTGCAGCGATCGTTCTGCTGACAATCTGTATAATTTGTTAAGGTTGTAAGTAAGCAACTAGGCTACCAAAAATATGTAAAAGGACAGGAATGCAAGTACTGACAGTGGAGTACTTGTTGATAGACACACGTACACACACACACACAAAGGATGGCACATTTTCCATGCTGTTGCACGATTGCTACATTTCACTGGCTAAAGCCAGCTTCATCAGGTGGCGGCCCTATAACTTGCCACCTGATGAAACTGGCTTGGCCAGTAAAACGTTGTGATTGTGCAACCGAATGGAAAATGTGTTATCGTTCTTTGTGTGTGCGCGCCTCTCGACAAGTATTAACACTGTGAGTACTCTTGAATTTCTGTCATGCACACACGCACGCGCGCACACACACACACAAAAAAATCAATATCCATTTTAATGGATTTTTAAATCCAGGAAAATCTCTGTGAAATAATTCTAACATAGACACTGAGGTGTTCAAAATAAGTTTTGCGATCTTTTATATCTCTATGTTGTATACTTGAGGTACCATAACTAATGTTTAAATAGTGTGTAAGATCTCTCTAAATGATTACATGTAACAAAACTATATGGTACAAAGAAATGCTAACAAGTCTTGCCCAAAGCTCTTAAAGAGCAGTACGACCACTGCTTATTTACCTCCACTTACCCAAATATATTACATTTGGAACTATAAAATGTTTACCTCTATAATGAATATCCATGTCAGTTATTAATACATAAATCATGCAAGTGTCATCTACACTATGTTTGATGGTATTTCATTTCAAAATAGTGATACGTTGATAAACTTAAAAAGTAAACAAACCTCCTTTTTTTTCATATGCCAAAGATATTGTGCATGCACACAGCACTTAGGCTGCTGCATACATACGACACTAGCATCCACAGCAAGATGTGTCAGTTTCCATGACACGTTTATTTGAAAGAGTCTCGCAAAGGAGGTAAATAATTAAACTATATATTTTTGACATACACCATTGCTTCAATAGCGTACGTCCAAAATATTTTGCTTAATCATTCACTGATGCAGGTATACTGATATCTACATATTTCTGTTCCTGGGTGTATGATCATATGCAAAGTCTAGGCCGTTATTTAAAAGAACCTTTTCCGGTTTTGCGCACGCAATTCTAATTTGGTGACGGTGTTTTGTGTTGGACCCGACATTGATATTACAATGGAAAAGACACTAAAATTATTGCAGATACAGTCATTGTATAAACAAAAGTATAAGTATGAGTGGAGAAATAATTACCATGGTTTATACATTCCAAACAAAACCGATTACATTAGATATGTAAATGTCCTTCATAACCACTTTTGTATGTAGTTTGCCAATATTTTTTAATTCCATAGATTTTACAGGATTTGACACAATGATTCCAGGATTTTACAGGGTTTTCATATACGAGAACCAGGATTTCAGCTTCAGGGCTGGTGGCAGCCCTGATAATCTGTTAGTTTTGTTTTCAAGAAATCTGTCTTTTCACCAAAAACATTTTCTAACTGTGTAGTACATAACCTGAATTTCTCTTTAAATTCAAAGCTACAGAATGTTTCTTGGCAAGTACCTGTGTGGCTGTCTTACATCTGCAACATAGTCTTCATTATCCACAAACATTTGCATACCTCTTCTATTTCAGTATTATATAGAGCTCGTGTAACCACAAAAAAGCGTGGACCTGAATTAAAACTATCAATAAAAAATATTACATTTTCTATACAGACACACTTGTAAACAGTGTCTACCTAGGATCTGAGACCTGTATAAAATGGATAACATTTGTCTATTTTCCTGTAACACTACTTACAAGTATGCAAGTTTTACAGAAGTGGTCTTCAAGGGTGGAATTTCACTTGAAGTTAAGCCCCACAGTGGTAGCTACAATTATGCTCGTGTTACAGAAAATTTACAAGTGTATAATTGTATTTACTAATTGTAGGGGTTGTGCTATAGGCCCCTGGGTTGAATGGGATGGAGCATAATTTATGCTGAGGGAGCGAAATTATATGTTCCTTTCCTTTCCCAACCCCATTTTATTCTCTTGGTCATTTCCAACAAATATGCTTTAATATTATTACCGTAAGACATTTTGCTGTCAGTTTAAAAATGGAGATGTCAAACAGGGTTCGATCCTGGCAGTCACTGCCAGAGGTTTTCATTTATCGGAATTGTGCCGGACGATGCAACTGGTCAGTGGCTGTTGTCAGGGATTTCTCGTTTCCCCCCCAACCTTGCACTCCAGTGCTGCTCCATCCAACTTTCTTTCACTCATTGTTAAGAGCTGCCCAAAACTGTCGATTTCCACTGACACCATATCAGAAATAATTGGCTTGGTTTTTTTTTTTCTAATAAACCCTAATATAAAAATATATGGTCAGAAAATTGCTAACTGGAGTTCCACCCTTATGCCAACTGGTTTTTTCTGCAGCTACTTTCCACCTTCAGTATAAGTGTTGTATTGTACCCCTCCGCGCCCTCGGGAATGTGCGTATGTCTGTATCCTGCATGCGAGTGCTCAGAGTACATCTGAAACTGAAGTGTAGCGTTAGTATTAGCTGGTAATAACATAATTTTAATAAATCAAAACAAAAAAAATGCAGGTTGTAACAAAAAGAAATGTATGTATATTTCTAACTATCATCTATTTGGAGCAAGTTATAATAAATGTATATATGCATAAAAGTTTTGGTTTTATGAACCTGTAAATTGTTCCTATGGATAGTTTGTTCTGTAAGAGTTGAACTCAGATTGACATCCTTTTTTTTTATGAAACAGGTGATGCAGAAATGACTTGATAATTGTCTTGTAATACCTACAATTACCTGAAGTATTCACCTTAGAGTTACATGCAATTATTTGGTTAAAAATTTTAGTCTTTGAGATTTGCAAAATGTGATGATTGTTAAACAAATATAATGATATAAAAATTTTGACTAAATTGCATGTGGCTGTTATAAAGAAAATGCAGTAAAATAATTTTTTTACATTCCTTAATTTTACATTTTAAAACATTTTGTACATATTATCTGTTGTCCAGTGTACTATTCATAGAGCATAACATTAATTTTCTTTATTTTTTCCTGCATTTGTAACATTTTTTTACAGGGTTTTAGCAGCAAAAAATGATTCTTGCTTGAGGTTCATAATTGTTAAATTACTGTCGTCAAGTCTTATTGTATGCACCCTGCCTTATTTCTACATTTAAAATGTACACAACCCAATTATGACTAAAGTTCTCTATGAAGGTTTAAGATTGTAAGTGCTCTTGTACCTATGTTAGGAATGTTTTGTCCTGACTTGACCAAGTCAAAAACTTGATTCCTTTATGTGAGTAAAATTGGGAACATTTTCATTTACTTGCTTCTGTGATGTATGTTCAATGGACTCGTGATGTATGACTGTATTGTTAAACTTAGCTTTAATTTAATATCTTTGACACAACCACCTTAGTATTGTAACTTCCTTCTGCTTTCTACTTTAGACTAATACTCTGCGAGTTCATGTAAGATTTAATTGTGGTGGTTGTTCAGCAGGAATGAACTCATTTTTTTACGTATTTTATTTTGATATATGTGATGATTTTTGGTATGGTTCCTTAAATTTTTATTTTATTGTTTTCAGAATTAAATATATATTTTAATTTGGAATTGATGCATTTTTTTGTTAGTTATTAATGTGTATGGTACCTACTGTTCTTTAGTGTGGGAGAGTTTTCTTCCCCAAACAGGCCATCCTAACTTCACAAGTCCTAAGGTGCCTTTGGAAAGTAGGTTCGAGCTTCTGATAATGGGCAAGTCTTGATGTGTGTAATGTTTTAAATATTTATATTAATTAGTATATAAGCTGTTCCCTGGTTAGTATTCTGTCGTACAACTGGGTATATGCTATTCACAATAAAGTGAACACTTTTGAAATCCCTCTCAATTGGAATAATATACAATAAATTTATTTTATTGTAGTCTTAGACGTTAACTTCCAAATGCGGTGGAATAGTGGAATATACACATTGTGTTTATTACTTACGTGGCAGAATTTATGTGCGCGGATGTGCACGTGCGTGCGGAAATATGGAGGTCAACTTTGTATGTTAAATGGGAAGATGTGATTTAATGTTCACCTTTCTAGTGTGTTTGACACATGTTTGCGTTCATCTTGCAAAGAGCTGTTCAGAAGTGTGTAATAAAGTATGTCATACCATTTACAAAACCGAAGTTGACCCCCATATCTCCTTCACCCCTCGACGTAACACCAAACAGTTAACGTCACATTATGGCCCCTTTCACCCCAAACAACGTTTATCTGAGCCATTTTCTTATATCGTTACAAGTGGGCGATTTATTAAGGAGGCCTGTTTTAAATGCCTCATCCTGTATATTTAGAGAAAATGGGGGGGTGGGGCAAAGGAGGTATACAACGTGTTTATAAAACAGGGTGACAAACTTCAGCAATGTATCCCAAGATAAACATCATAAGATCGCTGTTGTTGCAAAATCCAAAAATAACCAATTTTGACCCCAAAAAATTTTGAAATTATGTTTAAAGTGCATATTTTGTTTTAAGTGTATGTTTGTCACCGACATAAAACAAACACTTTTTAAAATTACTTACTTACTTAATTTAATAGGCAAATGTCTTCCGAATAAAATTATATCCAGTGAGCATATATTTACCCTCCTCTTGTCATCAAAAATATTTTTAAAAAAAATGAATTGTGGCAAGTTTTACTGAGTAGATTAACATCCATATTTCATCACCTTTGGTAGAAAAAAATGGAAGTAAATTATAAATGATTTAAATTAAATGTGTAAACATCTTAATAATAAAATTATATCCCATAAGTATAAATAACCTCTCATCGCGGAGAAAAATGTTTAAACAGTGCACGCCATAACTCCTAGGGAGTGCTGTGTTCATTTTCAGTTGCTTCTCGCGAGAAAACCAGAGGGATCAAAAATAATATAACTATTATTTAAATATCCGGACGAATACACACAGGGCTAAATCGCCTCGTACAGTAGTGGCACATCACAAGGCACGAGGGGGTTGGAGCTCGTTGCAGTTTTAGAGCAGTATAGGTGTGCTGTATCAGACCTTGGTACCCAAATTGGAAGGGGCGTCGTAGAACTCTACAGTATAAACTCTTATTCCAGCTTTAATATCTATCGAACTCTCACAAACCCAGGCTAGCTCATACATCAGTGCGGGTTCAGCAGGTTTCAGAACAGGGCAATGGATTATAATCCTTGCGAGAGATTGGGGATTGCAACTTTATATATAAAACTCTGAGATACGTGGAACATGCTTTTATACTGGTGGAGGCAGTCCCGTTTATAATCAGGTGCAAATCCAGTATCACGGTACACACACCCTAGTGATGTCTACTCTTGTGTCGGTAGGGTACCTCTATACAGTATGGGCTTAGTGAGCTTTCGTGTCGGCACAAAATCAGATGTTGCAGGTACAATTACTTTTCGCCTCCTTACCTGTAGTCCGGTGGTTGGTGGCACACTCATCTTCTCTTGCTGGCTCTGCAAGGTGACCGGCTATGCAACAGCAGCCGACGCTGGCTGCGGCGGAGTGGTGCTGTGGCTGGGAGTATGTTCCTGGGGTAGATAGGAAGATATACAGTGTATGTTTCAGTTAATAATTTTGGATCAAGTCCTACTACTTAAAGATCCAAGTGTGCTATCAGAAGGTGCTCAAAGGGGATTCTACTTGCGGTTAGAACAGGTGGTTCAAATAAAGGTTTCTCCACTGTGATGTGTTCCTAATGAAGGACTCCACTGAAGATCGGCCACTCCTATACATTTTGTATTGCCGTGGCAGAACTCGGGCTATCACTAAGTGTTCTGTAATCTGCCATCTGGAGTAGTTCACGTAACCGGTGCTACCCTATATAAACTAATGAATTCTCTGAAAATATAATAGGTAATAATATTCATTCAAGTAATTCCGTACAGACCTAATGAGGAGGTAATCAAAATAGTAAAGGAGCAAAAAGAATCATAGGGATAACTAGTATGCTTTAATCTGATGTAATTAACATGAGAATATTTTTAATAAAGAACATTTAAAAATTTACAATTATGTGGAAGCATAAAAAAATTATTATAACCAAGAATAATCACGTAGAGTCACACAGTAATTTACTTTGGTAATGTAGAAGCTTCAATTACGTAAGCCATGTGGAGGCAACCTGGACAAGACTGTGTTAATTTACGTAACGTAAAATTAATTGTTAAATTAAATTTGACATCAACTAACAAAGTATAGCTCAATTATAATTCCCTAATTTAACCAGAGGGGTTAGTTCAGAAGGGACATAATGTGGATGTGATATAGGGAGTTCTTCACCCAAATGGTTAAGTGAGGGCTGAGTTAGGGCCTTAAGCAAAGGGACTGATTATTTATCCTCATGTCACAACTAACAAAAATGTCACCTTGTGTAAATACCCTACACCTAACCATTTTTTTAGTAATTCGTGTTTTACTTTCAAAATTCAAAATAATATTTACCAATACCTGGCAGGTGGGGCATGCACAGTACCCAGTAACACAGTTTTGCGGCTATTAAAGGGAGGAGAAGATTCCAGAGAGCAGTACATTACAGTGCTGTATAATTTTTTTTCTACCACAACTTCAAAAATGTGTACCTCCTCAAGAATTAATTTTAGACTGTCGTATATGTTTTCAACTTTTTTCATGATTAACGTACACCTGAACTTTGTCAGTTGAATTTAGATACACTCTGTATATTTACCATGTAAATAATTATCATTCATGACATTTAAACAATTTAAACTTTAACCACTGTACGTGCACAGAACCTCTCTGATAATTGGATATGTCTATAATACTTATACGCATCATACAATAAGTTTATACTATCATATTATCATACACATAATATTTAAGTGGTTGTCCAGAAGAGACATAATCGCAGTAACCTTCAAATACCTAGTTGGTATAAGGGTAGGAAACGAAATGGAGGAATTGGTAAGGACAGTGTCACTGGTCCTCTGGTTGGCGCCGAACCTCTGAGGGTTGTTGGAGGCGGCAGAAGGAGTTGAAAGCTTTCGGAATGATGGTGGTCCTCTGGAGCTGGACGGCATCATCAACGGCCACTGGTAAACCGCGGTCACTGGCATGACTGAGAGGGGACTGCCCTGGCTGACACCCTCAGCTTTCACAGCCTGATGGTGCAGCAGAAGTGACTCCTGAGGTCTGCTATGCAATCCCTTTTATACTCATTTTCTCAGTACACAGTGGTTCGAAAGGGGTGCCGGGGAATTAGCCCTTCCTCATGGGGATGGAGTTTTTGACATCACATGAATGAACCATGGATCCTTATCTGCGGTGGTGCTTGACGCTAAGCATCAACACATCTTGCCCTTATGATCTGGAAGCCATGACTTTTTGCTGGGCAGGCCGCATCCCTTAGCGGCGCAAAGTTCAAAACTTGTGGGCTTCTAGAGCAGGAGCGGCAGAGTGGAAAAGGATCATTTCTTCGGGGATGGGCGCTGACGTGTTGGGTTTTTTGTTGAGTCTTAACAGTACAGTTGAGGCACACTGGTTTTTAAGTCTAACCAAAATTTTGAGCCACCCGGTACAAGGGGAGACTGCCCCACCTTGCGCCTGGAGTATTGGCAATGTACTGAACCAATGAGGTTGGTGGATGACAGTTTAAACCTCTTTTGCCAAAGCGTGTTGTATATTTCATGGGATGTGTGGACTTACATGCGGGTACAAAGTCAGGAACACTGGGCAACAATACACTCCGACTTTGTACCTGTTGTCTCACATGTGGCAGAGCTCTCCTTTGCTCCGCTGGCGTGACTGGGACGGCCGGTGCTGGGTGCGGCAGAGTGGTGCTCGTTGATAGGAGTGGAAGGTGTGGAGGTATTGTGGTATACTCATGTGTTGGTTCAATACAGAATACGGCCATGTCACAATGAAGCAATATTAAGTATTCAAATGGCAGACGGCCAGGTAGCCTCATGGGCATGGAGAAAAGTGTTGGTTGTCCTGAGCTTTAGTATTACTTGAATTATTATTAATTTCCCCCTCTAGGAGGCGCAAGTTACGTTTCAGATGTATCTGATACCGGTTTTGTAATTCTTTGGCCCTGAAGCCGATTTAGTGGAAGAATTCTGAACAAGACTAATATAAATAATTAATACCAAAAGCCAACTTTGTGTGCATGTCATGAAGCTGGGTATGATCAGCAGTCCTAACAGTGTACATTCTGATATCCAACTAGACCCGTAGAGTCTTGCGGCTTAACTTCTTCTGGCCTATCTCCAGCCTGGACAGTTATACAGCAGATCACGTGAGCAGCTGAGGTACCAGGGTGTATTGGGTTCCTAGTGAAGGGTTCCCCCGAAGATTGACCAGTGCAACACCCTGAGTGAATACCGCTTGATGTTACTTGTACCTGCCGTTTGGCTGTTTCCACAAACACTAGAAGTGACAAGTCCATGGATTCAATGGTTTTATTGTGGCTTTTAATATGATTAAGAACTTTCGCAGTAATGATAATACAATACAACAGGATTGACAAAGCAATGTTTACAATCACTAACATCAAATACCAATATAATCACAGAAATATAAATACTGTGGAATCGAACATACATAATATTACCAACTTCTGGTGAAGGCTACTTTTAACGTTAATTGTTTAAGGTGTAGAATAGTAAATTTAAATAACTAGTATTTAAATTACGCTATAACCCATTAATACTATCTTTAAATAATAGGGAACATCCATAAGGGACCTCGTAGGTTTAAAAGCAGGGAGTTCAACACGAGTGGTAGACGTAGCTGCGCTAGGGCCTTAAGGGAATGTCGCAGTGACCTTGGTTTACCTCAACGGTGCAGGATTTAGGTAGGGATAAGGACAACGAGACGACTGGAGGCGCTGCAGAAGAGTCATGTTTTGGAGTTGCTGGCCTCGGATGAGATGGCATCGTGGATGCTGCCGAATAACGGTGTGGGTGGACGACGGCCAGTCCTTGGTCAGGGTACCCCGGTATTCACAGCCTAGGAAGAGGTATAGCACTGACTACTGCCGCAGTTGTTGACTCGGCCTTCACAGCTTTGGAGAGGAAGAATGACTCCGATGAGCCACCCTGAGCAACTCTGAAGGCCTTTTTTGTATACTCTTGGAGACTCGGGCTGTTCTGCCTTTTGTAGTGATTGCGAGTGATCTTAGGTGCCTCGAGGGGTGTGGGAGGCTTGGATCCACCTCTTAGGGGTGGAGCTTGTGGCTTCACACACATGGACCATGGATGTTCGTCAGGCCTGTCGCTCGGCGCCTGGTTTGAAGCACTCTGAACTGCTTGTGCTCTAGTAGGCTGTGACCCTTTGGTGATTGGCCCGCTTCCTCCTGCGGCGCCAAGTTCAAATGGTGCTCTCTTCAAATAGCCGGCGTGGTGAAGTGAAATATCTTTGCTACGGGGAGGGCGATGACGTGCTGGTTTTATGCCATTTCTGGAGGACAGTACAAACTTGGAGCATGGGGTTGAAGGTGTGTTGAAGCCCTGTCAACGCCTAGGAGTTTCCCAGTGTCATGCCTCCAGTACTGGCGGGAAACTTGCCCATGTGGCTTGCCATAATCAGATGGAGCAAAGTTGTGCATTTGGAGTGTGCTTTCTGTAGTGCAGACTACATAATTTGTCACTGTAAAAGTGTGGAGCACGTGATGAAAAGGGTGAGTTTCTGTCATCGTAGGTTGTGTCACATGTCCCACCTCATTACTGTTTCTTTCTGGGAGTATGGACTGTACCGGCGTGGTTGCTGTTTCAGATGGGGTGTAGTCGGCCATTTGTAGAGTGTTGTCTCGAAGTGCGGAATGTGACGTGTCAATGCAGACTTTTTGGAATAATATTATATCACAGCAGTATAAATACAAAGTCTCATCAGCAAAAAAAAAACCTTAAGTGCCAGTTATAATCAGTTTCGAAAGTGCGGTGTACTGCAATTTTCAACATTCATTAATTCATTTTCAATTACATATTGCATGTAAACAAAAGCAGTAATGCTACATTAATTAGTCGCAATATATTTCAAACCAGAGTGGTTTTGATCTTCTGTGGGGTTGAAGGAATTATTTTTAAATATACATGGTAGATATACTTTCGCGATACAGTAGCGGAATAGGCAACTGTGTTGCCACCTGTTGGCAAGCATGCATAGCTCGCTTCGGTAGCTAGGCCCCCATGAAATTACATTTTTCATCTGTAAAAAACTAATATATGAACAAATTCCCTTACTTTTATATTTTTTGTGAGCTCTATATATTTTTAATGTAAAATTAATGCTTACATTGGTTCTGTTTGCTAATTATTTTTATTTAGCATATCACTAAGGTGAGGCTGGCCAGCCATTTTGTGATTCATACGTCCCCTACTACTCCAGCTACTCTACGAAAAGAAATGTTATTTATTTATTAAAACTTGAACCATTTTGTGATGGAATCATTTTTGCAGCAAATAATATTTATGTTAATGTGATATCTTGTCATCCAGGCATGCTTGGGACTGTGGTTAATTTTTAGACTTGTTGCATGTTCAAACTGTAAATTACTTGAAGTGAAGAGAAGAGATTTGGGCGGCTCTTAACATTGAGGTCATGAGAGCCGATGTGAAGTACCCAATCTTGCCATTTTTATGAACTGACACCCCTTTTAATCATAAACTAATTATTACTATGAATGAAAATGTGCTGTCTAACAATTTTCCCCAATTCCTAATAATTCTAGTATCTCATTTTTGCTGTATCTCTCAACTGCTACTGCATAAGAATTACAGTTAACATCTTGTGAGGACTGGGTGAATAGAAAACATCACAATGCCAGGGTTCCTGTTCAACTAAATCTGCGAACACGCCATAAATTTAAATTAAATTCCTTTAAGTAAGATCTTTTTTTAGTACTGAGGTATACCTAGTCAGACAGCATAGCTAAAGTATGCCTTGTTGAGGCATAGTATATAAATAATAATGAATATAATTGATTAAATGTGTGTAGTGTGATTTAAATACATTAGCCTGCCACATTACATATGCTCAAAAGTTTTAAAAAGTCATCCTAAATAAATTAAATATTTTGAAATCTGCCACTAATTGCCGTAGTGTTTAGGAGTGATCTTCTCTAGTGTGGATGCATTTTGATTGAGGGTACGTGTGTATCTCATTTTAATTTCACTTTCTGTCTATGAATACATTTCATGATGCTGCCTACATAAATGGTTTACGTTCCACAAGGGGCTTTATTATTAAATATTCTTTTTAAGTAGTGATTGATTACAAGTCACTAGTACAAACTAGGCAGCTTCAAATGTGGGGTCAAGGAGAAAATTTAGGCAGCCTATCAGATTCCCCAGTGCATGAGCTGACGTACAAAAAATATTATAATTTAAGATAAACGCTTGGCGCTTAATTTAAAATACACACTTGAAAGTGAAATTACTGACACTAATCTACATACAGTCATGGTGCAAACAAACACAACTCCAGTAGTGGAGGAGGGTGACATACTAGTACAGACAGTTACACCTAATGACACAACAGTAGGTAGTACAGAAAACAATGGAGCAAATAACATGAACCAATTGAAAACCATGATGCAGCAAATTGTAGCGAGTATAGAGATAGCTCGAACAGAATTCAGAAATGCATTACAGGCTCAATCAGCATGCTTTGACACAGCATTAGAAAATGTACTATTAGGTTTGGATATAAGAATTGGAAAATTGCAGGCAGGCTTGGAAGCACAAACAGCACATTTTGAGGCCATAATGTCAAATTTCGAAACCAAATTAATTGCAAATGTTAGCTGTGATATCAAAAATTGACACAGTTAGGGCACAGATAGTTAATGTCGCACAGCAAACAGAAGAGGTGAAGCACGATCTTGAATTAGTACAGGAACAGTGCAGGATTCAGATTTCTCAGCTGAACCCAGCTGGAACACGCTGACACAAACACATCAGAGGCTAAGTGCAAGCTAGCTTAGCAACACAGCTAGACTCTTTTGACAGACATACAGGCACTAGCCTGGCTCAAAGTATAAAAAACTACTCTTAGTGAAAGAAGTAAATTAGGCTCAAAAACCAATAAGATGGGTGAACAGGTTATGAGTTTAAGAAATAGAATTGAAGTAATGGCATCTGTTGATGACCACACCATGAAACCGAGAGATGCCACAATTGCCTAGCACATCACGTAGTATACAGATGGGAAATATGTCTGAACCTGCAATACAAGTGACTAATCCAGCACGAGCTTCACTCACAACTATCATGCACCATCCCTCGAAGCAGTGTGCTGAGCAGATTCTGATCTTCGAAGAAGACAAGGAGAAAACTGTGTAAACACTCATGAAATTTAGAGTGTATGTTAGTTCTTTGATTTTAATGACGCTGATGCCTTGCGTTGTTTGACTGTAGTGCTAAATGCGTATTTCTGGTGGGAAATGGTACAGCCCACAACACACACACTATCAGACTTCAAGCAAAGATTTCTGGAGAACTACTGGAATAAGAGGGTAGAAGGGAGATTATACCTGGTAGAGGCAAGAGTTTAGGCGCACACCTGTCTGAAATTTGAGAAATCAAGGCACCTCTATCCTGCCATATCTGACGAGTTTGTGGCAATGGTCTTAGCTCAACTTCAATATAAGTTGATATGTGACGGCTGGGGAAACTTGAGCACATCAACGTCTCTAGGGGTTTTTATTTGTGCTTGGTCAGGAAGCACTCTCAGAGGTGACTTTAGTGGGTCGGCATCTGGAGGATCTACCACTGTGCTCTCGCTGCACTCGTATACTGTACGCCACGTTGGTCGTCTATTGGGCACAAAGTTGGACTGCGTGAGGTGACTGGGGTAAGGGCGTTTGCAGGCTTACCTCTGGAATTCCTCACCCGGAGATGATGTGGGCTCTGATCCTGGTGAGCTGACTGAAACACTGGTTGTGGCACCAGATGTTGAGTGGTGGCTCTGGTCTCGTCCCGCAGCAGACGTGGTGTCTGGTTGGCTGGGGTGAGGCTGGCGGCCATCAAGGTCACTGGTGCTGGTGTGTCGGTAGCCTCAATCTCCACTCCCAGGGGGAGGAGCTGGCCCCCCTGATGTATGGGTCCAGAAAGTTTAATTAGAGGGCTGGTTCAGGCAACTGAAGGCTGGTTTGTGTAGATTCCCTGAGGAATGACGAGCAGCAAGGATGGCAGCTGTCCTTCGATTGTTCCACCTTCCTCCTCGTCTGTGGCTGAACATCATGTATGGGTAGGGTGCTGCAGTTCACCCTCGGTGAAGCAGCAGGTAACAGAACCCTAGCTAGTGTTTCCATAAGTCACTAAGTCAGTCCTTGTCAGGCCTAGCACTCCTATACGCTCTGGAAGGAGTGGGTTGGCTGAGATGCTTCGTCGTGTCTCTTGCTAGTGGTTGGAGCTCTTCTGTACGTGCGCACAATGTGTATTTGCGTGCCTGGTCCCGAGTATGGGTGTCCGGTCAAATATGTGGTGTTTTGACGCATAGGCAGCTCTGGTTAGGGACAGCCCAACTAAAGTCTGGTAGTTCTGAAGGGACTTGTGGCACCACTGGGGATGTGGTGATGCTAGATGGCAAGTGTCGGGGGGGGGGGGGAGCGACGACTCTCCGGAGCTTGAAGGCGTCGGTGATGGTTGCTAGAGTGTACTATAGGTTCTCCTAGAGGGTCCTCAATGGGACGGCTGAGGGTAGAGAGCCTTGGCACAACTTGTGCTAAGGCGAGCTACCGGAACAACTGCGTGTTTGCAGAGTCCTAGCACTAGAGAATGCTAGGACGAGAGCTGCCTCGCCTCAACTCGCATTTCTTCCTGCCGCAGGGTGTTATATCAAATACTCTAGCGACCGTGTTTGCTGACCAACGTGTCTTTCAGGTCCTTCCTTCTGCTCGGGCAGCGACTGTGCTACCATCTCTGGGGGCGGTAGGGTAGCTTTCCGGCCATGCGGGCAGTATCCGCCGCTCACTCAGGGGCAGACTTGGCTTGTATCGCCGGCTGGCTCTGCTTCTCACGGCCTTGGTAGGTGGGGGACGATCACGTGACTATCTTTTACTATTGTTGCGTTGGCATTGGAAGCGGCCAGTCGGGGTTTGATCTCCCTCTGGGCACGTGGTGCGTACGTGATCTTGCGAAGTCGATACAAAAAAGATGGTCAAAAATAGCGGCATTTGTCAAAGTATCAAGCTCACTGGACAGCCAACATATCAACGACATAGAAACCTCTAGGGAAGAGTTATTGCCATATGACCGAATCGAAAGATTGCAAAATGCAGCAAATTAATAGTGAGCAAGACCGCACATATGAGGAGCAATCCATGCAGCTACATACAGGTTTTCAGAACGGGATTTCACAACCAGTCATAGCCTCTTAGACATCCAGCAGTGAGCACCATGTAACAGCAACACGAATTTGAAAACAAACATACAGAATGACGAAATTTCCCACAGATAAGAAGAGGTAGGTTTAATGTTGGGGGAGGTAAATACAGGAAAATACCTACGTATCGGAATTCAAACAAATCCAATAATCAAGGCGAGGAGAGCGAAAACAAACAAGAACCAGATCATGGCAGACGGGAAAAGGAACGACCACAACATAAGTTTGAACTGAACACCAGTCAAACACAGGACCGAATGTGTAGAATTCGCCTAACCAAATTGGGCAAGTAATGCTAGACCAAAGACAGCCGCCACAATCACCCAGTATAAATACAGAGCGCGTACAATAGGTGCAATATAGCAATGCCAGACAACGTTATTCTGCACCTCATGCACAGAACCAGAATGCAAATAGTCGACAAGGTTACTGCGCTAATCACGAGCCACTGAATCCCAGAGCTACAGAATATATAAGTACCACAAAATGGTCAGCGGAGATGGCATTGTGGTAAATCTATGCAACAATCAAACCAGCGTAAGTTCAACTAGTTGTGGTCAGTGAAATGAGGTACCGAGCGCTGACCTGTGATACGACAATTATTAGAGAGTGATCCAAACAGTGCAGTCATACATTGGAAGATGCAGCAAGAATATTATGAGCTGCTAAGTGAGATAGTAATTAAATGTTATGAAAATTGTTTCAAATATATACCTAATATTGCTTCTTAAAATCATTGTGGTGAAGAACTTCCTCTGTAATGTCACAAAGCGAAAGTCTAGACCTGCACAGTGGGAAAGTCAACCTTCTCCTCCCTCCGCTCCTGGGTGCCAGATCCAGGGGCTAGTGTGGGTAAAGCAGGTTTCACACGATGCAATATGAGTGCCAAACTCACGCGAGATGCCGACCTTGCACGAGAATTTCTTGCACAAGTTCGTGTGCAAGGCTCATATTGCACGAAATGAGGAGATAGAGCAGGTCCTATTTTTTTCCGTGCAAGGTGATGCTAGTTGCCATCCTATTGGTCCTTGTATGCTGGTCATGTGACCTGTTGTAAACTCAGCCATAGAGTTAAAGCAAATCATTATCTGAGGTGTACGAAGAGGAAAACAGGGAAATAAAACATTGCTGGAAAATAACTTGAAAGCGTGGATTGGAGTTTAGACAGTTCGCTGAGAATAAAATAAAACCAATTATATTTTGGAGGGATAGCTTTGAAACAAATACCTTGTTGAAGTAAGCAACTTCATATTTTGTATTATAATAACTTGGCTGTTCGGTACTCACCAGGGCTATCAGCTAATTTTGATGCGAGACAGTATTCATCTTATTTATCTGCGTGTGGACGCGTTTCACGCGCAATTTAGCTGGTATTCTCGTACGAAATCTTGCACGAAATGCGTCTTGCACCGTGTGAAACCTGCTTAAGAAAGAAACCGCCGTCATTTTATTTATAGCCAGTAGACGTTCGCCCAAGTGTAACACCTGGCGCTCTGCAACCAGCGATTGATATATGTTTAGCTGGTTGCGTTCCAAACCGCCAGGGGCAATCCAACTGAAGCCTGACTAACGTGTGGACAAGCACTTGGCAAACAGACCAAACGTCGTCTATGGCGATGGTCCTCACACCGAGCCTCTGACGAAATATCAGAGTGATCAGTACCAATTTTTTTTTCTTATAGTTCATTCACGGTTACTTAAAACTTTTCTGAAGCTCTGCTAAAGCTCAACTTCCAGCATATTTCTTCGCCTTATGCAAACAATGCTTAACCGACTTCATAAAATTATATCAAAGGGACAGCACAATGCATTCGAATGTTTTTAAATAAAATTCATTTCCGGGGGTGAATGACACATTTAATAATCACTTTATGCCCACAAGTCATGTGTATATCATCTATTAGAGGCTGTTCACGGAAAAATGAGCGCTTTCGAAAGCACTGCTTAAGATATACTTGTATGCACATTGTGTATCCTTCCACCTTACGTAAAATTAACATTGTCATGGACCTTAACACTTTATTCATGCGCCGGTCAAGTGAAACTGCGAAATTAATAGGAGAGTAAATATATTACATATAACCTCATTTTTACACTTTGGTGCATTAATAAACAGAAAATGGAATAAATAATTTGAGCTATTGTAAATGGTTACCTAACACTTTTTATTCGATGTTAAGATATGTAACTACTTTCCATCCATCGTTGCCAACTTTACTGGGCGAATGTCACTCAGTGTACCCATTTAAGTATATGCAGACTTATTTCCAAGGTTCGTTTCAAAAGTGCTCACTTTGCCACGAACAGCTTTTACCTGATTTTTTTCATATGAAATCACCTTCCAGCCATTGTAACGACCCGAAGAGAGCAAGTATGTCACTGAAGGTTCGATTTGGGTGTAAGTAGGTACAGCCGTACGTAATTTGCTGACGAAGATAGAGTGGAATGGGGAAGTTTGGGCGGCACTTAAAGTCGAGGTCTTGAGACCCGATGAGGATAAAGCGAGGTGTATATGGAGCAGTGCCGGAATGTAAGGACGAGGGAAACGGGAGGACCCCGAGAAAACCCGCCGACCAGCGGCATCGTTCAGCACGATTCCCACGTGCGAAGATATGGGAGCGACCCGGCTGGGGATTGAACCCGATTCACCCTGGAACTGTCGACACTGCACAAACCGCGGCCCCACCGAGGATAGGCTTTTGTGGTTATGATGAAATGTGAAATAAAATATGCGATATATGGGAACGAATAATCTTTATTAAAAGGGTGTTTTAAACACTAAAAGATATCGAATGGGAGGTAGGGCCTTATTGAAATTGGTCACATTGTATTTTTGTTGAAACCATGGGGATAGAATGGTACCACATCCCTGGCGGATGGGGGCGTATACAAGTGAGCATTTTCCCTCCCATGCTCCTTTAGCACACACTTGAAAAAGAAAAAGAGGATACAGAGAGGGAAAGAGGGAGGGAGAAAGACGGGGTAAAAAAGACAAAGAGAGGGAGAAAAGTGAAAAAGAAAGAGAGGGAGAAATTAAAAAGGAAAGAAAAAGAGAGAAATAAATATAGGGAGAAAGAGAAAAATAAATAGAGGGAGAAAGATAGAGATAAAAGAAAGGATTGGAGACTACCTGGGTAGAGACTGCCATTGAGGCAGATGTACAAGTATGCACCATAAAACACATTTGCGGCACTGGTCCAGAACCTCCACGATACTTCTACTACAAAGTGAAAAGGTGCAATGCTTATCAGTACAGCTCCTGAATGATAAAAATAAGTATCGGTATGTTTAGTGTACGAGTGTTCTCCGCACGATTAAGCAAGTATAAGTTTTTAATTGATTTATCAGTCTCGTTGATCAGATGTGACTGGTTTGGTAACTCGCGCAGTGCTTATCCACAAATAAACAACATACAGACGTAATCTGTTCGCCGTCGGAGATATACGTCCTGCTACCTGCATACCTGCAAAAGAGAAAACATTCTCCTACGCAGACATGTCGAGACTTATTTTACTACTCGCGCTCGCCTTTGCAAGTGCAGACCCAGGTAAGTCATACTACAGTTCTGACTTGCACGTGGTGTGTGTAGTCATTGATGAGTTTTAGTTTGTGTTATTTACAACAAGATAATGGAAATTAATAGGTTTAGAGGAACCTAATGCAGTGTTGGATATGACAACTCAACTGCTTAACTGAGAAGACATTTCTGTTAATATCCGAAGAGATGTATGTAAATCATCAATAAATGTACTATATAATTTTATGACCAAAGGACCAAAACTAGAATAAAAAAAAACAGATGGAAGTAAAAAAGTAAGGAATTGCGAAAGGTATTGGAAGATATTATTCTAACACTTCTTTTCCGGTTATATGTAGGTTATATATGTGTGTGTGTGTATATATATATATATATATATATAAGAAGCTAAAATGGCATAACTTACAAAACACGCTGCCCACATTGTTTATAAGTTTATGTAAATATTTTTTAGCATCTGCTTTGACAGTTACTGGTACGGCATCAGTTTTTTGTCAGCTTCCGGCCACATAAAATTGTAATAGTATCTTAAATTGTCTGTAATGATCGGAAGCTGCGTACGCCGTGGTAACGATTTGACAGATTACGCGTGTTTTGTCATATGCTGATTTTAATTGGTGAAGATTATTCCCGAACCTCCATTAGAATTACACGCTGGAAAATTTAACGCAGAAAATCCATAAACCGTAAGAACACCTGCAAGATTAGTTTGAATTCACGGACCACGTGACCGGCAGTGAGAAAATGAGAAGCCAATAAACCAGCATGACTATAGGCATGAATCTGATCGTAGGCGAAAAAAGAAACGCAATTCGCCTACTGTCTTGGCAAGAGTGGACTGAAAACATTTGAATGGCTCTTTGGCATGGAGCTCTTGAGGGCCGACGAGGTTGAAGAGAGGGGAGAATGCATCAGTGGCGGAATGCAAGGGCGGGGAGAAACGGGAGATCCCCGAGAAAACCCGCCGACCAGTGGCATCGTCCAGCACGATACCCACATGAGAAAATCCAGGAGCGACTGCGCCGGGAATCGAACCCGGTTCCCCCTTGCGAGTGTATCTGGGAAGAGCTGTTAAGTTTTATATAATTATATTTGCAACAGTGTCAGATAAGTTCACATGAAGACCATGCGACGTTAACATCTAAGTAATCTTTCTTCCAAAAGTGGCGGAACTAATTAATTTAAGGTGGATTCCCACCCGCCATCTTGGATTTATCAATTTTCCGCCAAAGCTTTTACTTCAGAAGGTGTATTGAAATTTCCCGCACGACATATCCTAAACTTTATCGAACTGCCACAGCTTCGCTACATTTATTAAATTTTAGCTGGTAACTGTAGAGGAGAAACGCGAGATTATTTCTTGCGGACTATTACAAAGGCGGAGATATCAACAGTAATAAAGAAATACTGGCCTAAGACAATGCACTAGGCAATGCTCTGTGCTCTGTCGTTCCAAAGAACATGATACAAAACTTTATTTCCAGAGTATGGCAAAAATTCCATAAATTCAGGATGGAGGTTGGGAATTGGCCTTAACTCAGATGTCAAGAATACCAGCCAAAGACAGCCGACATGTGAGCACACAATAAGCTTGAAAGAAGGTCTTGGGATGATTACAACACATGCAGATGAGAATGGAGTAAATGGCATAGCTGGCTCGCGGGTCGCGGCTAATTGGGGTCATATCCGGAATGTCAGTACGTACTCGTTATGTATGTATAACAATATAAAGTTCATATTTATGCCGTGTTTGCCGATCGGTTCTGTAAACGTTTATAAAATACTCGGTATATAATATTTGGAAGCAGAACTCTGACTGAACTTGCACATATTCACGGGAGACAGACGTGGCCTAGAAATTATTTTGTTACAATTAAAGTGACTTTTGTAAATACTTACTGACTTCTCAAACTGTAGTTGTTTAAAACGGAACAAATACGATGATCACAGCAGATGCGTACCTCCGACAAGAAAAGTATGTTTCACGACGCGATACGATCGACATTAGTAGCTGGCGACGAATCCACAGAGCAAATAAAATGTTCTTATTTCCACACTACAGCGTTGGATTGTGGTTGGTCGCCGGAGACACGGGCCCCTTCTGTCATCTGTTCACCTGCAAAGAAGTTCGCACTGACATGCGAAAAACGACCGAAAAAAAAAATTCTCTGATTGTTATTAATAACAGGGTTTATTGTTTTTCTAGCTTTAAAATATGTGTTCGTGTGTAAATTTAAAATGCTCATTCAAAACATGTACGACTCGCCAGAAATCGAAAATTTTATAGCCTAATTTTGTTTTCTTAAACGTAAAATAAAACTATACAAATTTGGACTCCTGTTGATAATATATGCAAACAGTTTATTACGGATATTTTTATTTACCTCGGCTACTCGCTAGTTCATTTATTAAGATGTAAACAAATATTATTATTCTTATTCTTCGTCGCCGGCGACGAGCATCATAACCATAGTTGGTAGCTCGTGCAGCGGTCTCGACGCTGATCGCCAGCCTCAAGGCTCTGATTGGCTGAAGTTTGTCGCGCTGCATCACGTCACACGTCGCTCACGTGTTAAACCTGCTTATAGGCCGTTCATGGCAAAGTGAGCACTTTTTGAAGTTGTTTCATCAGACAGAATAACCAATAAATACATTTCATTTAGGCCTCGGACTTTTGGTTTTGCGTATGGTGAACGTATGCAGTGTGTTTATTACTCACATGGCAGGGTTTACATTAACAAGTGGCGGAAGCATATAAATTGGTTGGAAGAAAAAAGTAACCAGGGCTTCAAAAGTGCTCACTTTACCGTGAACGGCTTATGAACAACGTCGTGTTCCCGCCAAGGGTAGAGTGCCTGTGTGTAAACTGGGAGCTCGGATCGCTTTCAATTTGGATCGAGTCGAGAAATGTGGGCGGCTCTTAACGAGGCCTTGAGAGCCTATGAGGGTGCAATGAGATGAGGATTGAGCTGCGCCGGAATATAAGGGTGGGGGGGAATTGGAGATCCCTGAGAAAACCCGGCGACCAGCGGGTTCGTCTAGCACAATTCCCACTTGCGAAAATAAGTGCATAATTAATATAAATTCCACATGTCTGCATGACCTAGTATAGTATTACTTACCGGCCAAATTTGGCGAGAACCGATTGAGTAGGTTTCGAGATACAAAGTAAAAGCTTTATTATTTTATGTAGTACTATCCTCTAAAATGGCGGACCAACAATAATATTCATTCCTAAATTCAATTCATTGTAAACATACAAAATTTTGTTAAAATCGATTTAATGGTTCACGAGATTAGACTTAGCAAAATGCATTGTAAGTGACCGCCATTTTAAAAATAAGCACCCGGCGTCGTTGAAAATTATATAATACGGATTTAAATTTCGGTAAAATTCGATTCACGTGTTTTAGAGGTATTTAGGGGGTGACACACACAGGAAAGTGATCTTGTAAGCTTTCTTTCATTCGGAAAGTAAGCTGAAAAGAATATTTATTTCCACTGACATTATACATACGTGGACAAATTAGTGGACTACATTTTAAATTAATAGAAAATTTTCCAATGAAAACGATATGCAAACCCACTGATTATCCGGGACTCGAACGCAATTGAAGTAGTATTATTCGGTCAGGCATCAGCAATAAGCATTCTACCAATTATTGCGCTAAGTCTCAACTTAGAATCATAGAATAAAGGAAAGGAAAATTGGGGGGGGGGGGGGGGAATCTCTTTCATCTTCCTTTTTTTTTTTAATCGGATAATACCTTTAGCGAATGCTACAGGAGTTTATAATAACAGTGTACATTTTTCCCCGTAGTTAAACCACACAGACTGCCGAAACCTGCTCTCGATGGAAGAATCATTGGCGGTACCGTCGCTTCGATAAAGGATTTCCCGTACCAGGTAAGTCACATTACTTTTCATTCTTATGGTTAGGTAAATAACGAACGCGATGGGTGTATCTGTTCAAGAATGTTTCTATGTATTGAATGTTTACTGTTAGTGGAACGCTTTTGAAAACCCAGATTAGAGATAAATTTTTCTCATGTCGTATCCTTCCGCCGTATGTAAAATTTGCATCGCCATGCACCTGATAGGGGTTATTCATTTGTCAGTTGACTGGAACCGTGAAATTGTTAGGAACCTTAATCCTTTACTATAGTCTATTCGCGATTTCTCCACACATTTTTAATCAAACCTTTGAAAAATCACTCCACTTATCACGTGTTTCATTATTTCCTAAGTAGGATGCTATGCATCGCAAGCTTTATATACCTCTGTTGACTTGGAAGTATCGTATTTTTTGTTAAATTAGTATTTACCTGTATTTTATTTATAAATTGTAATATTTAATTTATAATAAATATGAATAAAACAGTGAAGAAACATGTATGTTGGTACAGGTGGTTCACGGTAAAGTGAGCACTTTTTAAGGCCCTTCAAATGTAACCAATTTTTGTCTTTCCTCCACTTTTTAATATCAACATTGCTACGTGACATAAACACGACGCGTACTTCTTTCACCACTCTCAAAGGGTAATGCCTGAGTCTGCAATTAAACATACTTATTAGTGGCTAATTCTGGTGGAAGGGCCTTAAAAAGTGCTCACTTTACCGTGAAACGCCTATAGAGCCTAGTAAGAAATAATTATCATGCAAAATATCATTACGACTGAGTGCGCACGAATTCGGTGCGTTGTCACGTGGTGTAAATTTCTACTCTTGGTTAAGCTTAGTTTGTAAGAGGCGGAGGAATATCCTGGAAGTAGAACTTTGGCAGGGCTTCAGAAAAGTGCGAAGTAACCGTGAATGGACTATAATATGGCATTTTATACTCTGATGTGTATGAAGCAGAAAAACCCGAACTTGATTTCCTATGAATTTTTAAACATTAAATCAAGCCGGAAGTTTTTGTACGAAAAAACGCTATTTTTTGGAGGGCCGCTGTGGGCAAACAGCTTGACGAGGGGGGAAGCCGACCCCCCACTCACTGATCCCCCATCCTTCCTCTTTGAAACTCTCCCCCCCCCCCTCCCAAAGTGCCACTACCCTCTCACCCCCTGGGAGGAGTTAGAGGGACTAAAAGGGGGGGGGGGGGGTATGTTATCTATTTAGTGCGGGATTGGGGGTGTGCTTTTCACCTTCGAATCCACCTGGCAAGCGCATTTTTCGGCCAATTTCCTTCAAATTTGGGGTAGGGGTGACTTTCCATGCCTCGCCATCCCCTCACTGACAGTTAAGTACTTCGTATGTCGAAGGCCTAAGTCTTAAGTCTTAAGTATTAAGTCTTAAGTTTTATGTCTTAAGTCGTACTGTCACTATAATTGCAACTGCATGCCGAAATTCACTTACGACATTGCACCGTAAATACTAATACGTACGGTGACCTGCTTCATCTTTGGTGGCTCAGCCCGTGGTTTCCGCGGGCCCGACCCCTGCTTAAAACATTAATCACACTCGCAATATACGACGTCAAAACATGGAACGGTTTTTCTTAACTCGCTGGAAACTTATCTGGCGACCTGCACGCCAGCCGTGTAAGGCGGCATCCACGCAGCTAAGAGGCAGCGGTTTTACCCGAAGGTTGCTTTCAAAAGTGCTCACTTTATCGTGATCAGCCTTTATCAAATGTGCGCTGCACTGGGACAATACGAACTCTTGGCTCTAGTGTACCTTTATGGGCGTACATTTTTTCGTGTTTATTTACCGTCCTTTCAGTCTGTAATTTGTATCAAATCACGAGTTGCTTGGATTAACCCATGTATGATTTTCTCGCTCAACTTGTTTGTCAACACGTAAAATGTGTGAGCCAACGAATTCAGTTGCTTTGGAGGATTGTTCTTTTCCTAATTCTTTAAGAGGAGTGTGCATTGAAACATTTTTGTTAAATGATTGTTTGCGCGTATTCACGTATCTCGGTAAATAAGAATGTTCTGTAAACACGATCTTCTGTCAAAAAAGGTAAAAAAAAAATAAAAAAAATAAAACTATTATCTATGACTATGTTTTTACTTTTAACATATTAAGTATATTCATGGAGAAAAAATCGTGAAAATGGTCAAATATAGCATTTTTAAAGCTTGTCTATGTAGTTTCCTTAAGCGGCGAGAGAAAAGTACAGACTTACGGACGTAGTTTAATCTGTGCGCTTTCATTGCATGTAATAAAACCCCACTGTTACAGATATGTTTTTCACAGTATGGGACTACGGCGGAAATACTGCACGCCATGCGCGTAGGAGCGATGAGGCACTAGGAGTGCGTGTTAGTGTCGCCCGTACACACACTTCTTAACGGATTGCAATGAACACTGGTTGGTACCGGGTTAAGGCGGGTTAGTATGCTCGACAAACGATGGCGTTGACTGTTTCCAACTGTCCTATTGTCTAGTCACAGTATCTCTACACTTTCTGGATCAAATATCTGCACCGTAAGTGTGATACGTTTGACTTGCTTCATGAATTAATAAATCGGCAGAGAAGCGTTTTGGGCTTATTTTCAAACATTGTGGCTTCCGTAAGCGAAATTTAAGGGTTTGTCCCAAATAGGCATGTTGAAAAACTTTGTAAAAAAGTAAATCAATGACGTACTTCTGTACCTGCAGTCAAGTAGTGTATATCTAACGTAGCTGTGTGAGAAATAGAACATAAACAGTGTCTGATTTAATATACGTCTTTTTAATAGGTTTGACTTCTGTTCTTGTGTAATAGTGTTCTATCCACATTCCTAGGGGCTCAGGATCAGCCCTGAGATGTATCTAATGCTCGGTTGGACCAACATCTTCACCGATCCGAGATCGAATAATCTAATAATCGAATAAACCAGGATCCAGTTTGATCTTGGTTCCAAAGTAAAAGTGTTGCACCAACGAAATTTCATGATTCTGGATCTTCGTTTCGTCGATCTTGGTTCCAAAGTGAGAGATCGATATTAAGTATGAGACAAATTTTGCTATTGGTTCGTAATATATGACGTCATGGAAGTAGGCGAATTTTTCACTATAGATAGAACTAGATGTGCGATGTTTGATCTGTTTTAAATGAATTACTGTTGTAAGAATTTTACTGAATAATATTCAAGTGCGTATAATGTTGTTTTAATTTTCTAAGTAAACAATCGAACTTAGTTCTACCTGTTGTATTTTCAAACTACATTTGTCGACGATGGTAGCTGATCTTGGATAGAGATTTTGAACCGCCAATTTCGCCGTTTCGAAATGATCTTCATCTAGATCTCCAATCCAGCTCTGAACTCGAATGATGCAACAGTGTTCTGTGTTGATCTTAGATCCGATCTCGGATCGAGTTTCGAACCACGATGGTGCACCGGACATAAGTCGTTCCCTACCTCGAACCTACCAATACTTCAGTACATTTGAGCTGACCACGATTAACAAAAGTAATCAAATAGGTTTGTTAAAACTAACCACGTCTTGTGCAGACGTCTCGTGAATTCATTGCAGTGTGGTCATTTGCTCTTTTATCTGTATAATTGTATGATGGAGAGCATACTGCAGTCAGGGAAGCGTGTGTACAAGTGATCTGCATTCGGGGATTCTCCTTGAAGACAGCTCTTGTCGCCCGAAGGACTCTAGGCCAGGGCGATCAAACTTCCCGATTTGAACGGGACTGTCCGTCTTTTCAACATCTGTCCCTGTTTTCAGACAAATTTTTAACGTCTTTTAACTCGCAACAAATGGTTGTTTCATTTAATACATTGATTTTTTTCAAGTATTCCACCTCTGTAATAAGACAGATTATTATTTTCAATAGTTTTAAATGATAAATACGTTTCTCAAGAGGCGAGAACGCATACAAATTAGAAAAGCAAAGTTTAGTTTCGTTTTTTTTTTTCTCTCATGTTTAACAGATTACGATTAAAATATAATTGTTGGTAGTTGTAAAGTTAAAATTTCATTCATAAAATAAGTATTTTGGTACAGTTTAATTCCACTTAAATATTACGACATGCTTTCAATGAACAATAATGATTATTAAATAGAGTTATTTGATAGTAGAATGATGTCTCATTACAGCAATAAGTTGCCTTATATTTAACTAGAACTGTAAGACTTGAAGGAACGCTTGCACTCTGTTAAAGGCTGTTCACCATATATGAGCACTTTTGAAATAAACCTTATAAAGAGTCACTGTTCGTGCCTGCATATATTTTAACGAGCGCACTGAGTGGCATGCGCCCAGTAAAGTTGGCATAGCTTGTTCACGGTAAAATGAGACCCTTTTGACAGCCCTGTTTAAGATATAAAGCACGTTATGTAGTCTTCCGCCTTACGTAAAATTAACATTGGCATGGACCTCATCACTTTATCCATGCGTCGGTCAAGTAAAACTGTGGAATTTTTACCAAAGTAAATATTGTACAAAACTGCTCATTTTCACAATTTGGTGCATTATAAAAATAGAAAACGAAAGAAATAATTTGAGGTATCGCAAACAGTCACCTAAGAAATTTTATTTCACATTAAGATACGAAACTATTTTCCATCCATCGTACCAACTTTACTGGGCAAATGTCACTCAGTGCACCCATTAAAATATATGCGTTGAGGGGCAGTGACATTTTCCTAAGGTTCATTTCAAAAGTGCTCACTTTATCGTGAACAGCCTTTAACGATGGATGGGAAGTCGTTCCATATCTTAAAGTATAATAAAAAGTGGTAGGTAACCATTTACGATAGCTTAAATTAATTATTTCCCTTTCAGATTGTTTTTATGCGTCGAAGTGTAAAAAAAATTACCAGATTTGTTGAAATATTTGCTTTCCTAACAATTTCGCAGTTTCTCCTTATCGACGCATGAGCAAAGTGATGAGGCCCATGGTGATGTTAATTTTACATAATGCGGAAGAATACACAGCGTGCACACAAGTAGATTTTAAGTAGGGCTTTCAAGCGTGCTCATTTTACCGTGAACAGCCTATATACACGTGTCCTTTTCTGTCCTGGTTTATTAAGGCAATTTTTTTTTAATGTCCTGTTTTGTAAGTTTATAAATCTGGGCACACTACTCTAGGCAACACTGGCACGGTAACTTCCTCTTCTTCTAATGCAACGCAAAAGCGCCTGGCCTTTGGAATGTAACCTGTACAGCCAGCGAATACCACAAAAATCGAATTAAATCTCAAAAGCTCAATAATCTTAACAATGAAACTATCCAAAATTCGAGAGACCATTAAACTTGCCAAACGGCACACACACACAAAGGGACGTTGCAACACCAACGCCAAGGTTCAAAAATACGAACCTTGCACGACGGTAGGCTGTTCACTGTAGAGTGAGCACTTTTGAGGCGCTAGTTATTTTTCTTTCAGCTCTTATCTATCCGTTAGCCACTTTTTTTGTAAATGAATACTGGCATATAACTAATAAACACAGTGTGTATGTTCCATCGCACTCAGAAGTTAACGTCTCAGGATAAAATAAAATATATTTATCGACTGTTATTCCAAACGAGAGGGCTTTCAAAAGTGCTCACTTTACCGTGAATAGCCTATAAATTTACGCTTTTCACTATCAACAGAGAGCTTTCGATACCAACCTTTGAAAAATGTCGCTGTTCCTACCTGCAACTATATTAACAGCGGCACGCAGACTGACATACGCTCGAGAAAGTTGGTAACGATGGAGGGGAAGTAGACGCGTGTTTTAACGTTGAATTTGTTTACATATGTGACGGGCTGCACCACGCCACTGCACGCCTTTGAATAGTGATCAAACTTACAACTAAAAACTTTTAAAATAATGGGCTGGACCACGTCGCCAGTCACACATTCGAATACTTACTGTGTTTGGTTACCTGAGCGGCGAACTGTCCGACATGCACGAACAGTTTATTACGTTGATTTTGCTGTTAGAAACCTCCAAAGTGACACAAAAGTAATAAATAATTAAACTGTAGTGTTTTCGCCAAGTTTACGTTACCTTAAAAAACCTGGGGTGCCAGGAAAACAAGCGGTAATGTACGTGTGAATTTTCACGTGCGGCAGCAACCAGTTCTGGCAGACATTTGTGTGGCGGACGGGTGTTTCAGCGGTTCGTCTCCTGAGCGCAGCACCGTCGACGGCGAGCGAGAACTGCTTGCCCTGGTGCGCGCGCACCCCAAAACGGTGACGTCTGGTCACGCAGTTTCCGGCAACTTGATCAGGAGTCCGGAAGTTTGATGACTTACTGTAATATTATTGGTGTTTGATTTTTTAATTGTGAAGACGCCCTAAGGGAAATAGGTGTCCGCTGCGTCGGTTCACCTTATTAGGTAACATCAACCGCCATTGGGCGTGAATTTCACGACCCCTCCCGGGGACAGTTGATAGCCCCAACATTTCTTGGAATTACGGTTTTTGAAAGGAAAATAACGGATCTCTAAATTTATTGGTAGCGCTATGTGGCGGACTTGTGTATTTAATGCCTGCTCACGCTTCCTTCTGCGTGAGAGAATTCCAGCTGTGGAGTCGTCGGGGAAGGACTTGTCTGCAGAGAGCTCCGAGGAATAGGTGTCTTTAGAACTTTTTAGTGCCAAAACACCGCGCCAGACAAAGTTAAGTGGCTTTTGTAAAAGGCTACGTGAAAGGTTTAAACTGCTTCCCCATTAAATAGAGAAATGAAATTTCTACTGGAGGGAAAAATACAAGCGGTAGTATATCGCACCTCCCTGTCCTTGTCTCCGGTATAAGGGAGAGGATAGGATGGAGCGGGCTTGGTGAAGGCGCACACAGCAGAGGTACACTATAGGAACACTTTCCACATAGGTAGTTTCCGACAACAACGAAGCTATGGGAGACCTCGAGGCTGCCATGCACTCGGAGCCACAGTCCTTGAAGCGCCCAGCCAGCGAAGCGGCGCCTAGAGATGCGAGCGACAAAAGACAAAACGCGACACAACAACCAGCCCTTCGGGGCCCTCCGGCCACAACTGCGCCCTCTCAGGACACAGCAGCCAGCTGCTAAGAAGGTGCAGATAAAGCCCTTCACTCTGTATACGTCCAAAACGCACAACTACCCCGCCTTGAAAAGAGCACTCGATGCGCACATGACGATGTCATGGAGTGCTGTTTGCATTGGAGCAGACACCATTCGTGTGCATACGAGCACGATTACTGACTATGTCAACGCGGTCCGAATTGTCAAACAAATGGGGATGCTAGCATAGCTTGCTCAGACAGGCTCAAGAAATCCCGGGTTAAATTGGTTTTCTGTCGTGTCCACGCAGACACCTATGAAATTCCTCCAGGAGGAATTCGCGGCAGCGAGAATGCCACTGCAGCTGTGCTGGTTTATTCATGATCGAAATCGCCGCGCGATAAATAAACTTGTGGTTGAACTGCCAAATGTCACAGACCCTGTGCCCTACCTGGCCCGGACAAACCTGGCAGGGCTGCAAATCAAAGTGGAAAATAATCGATTCTCTGGACCAGGCTATGCCATATACAGGTGTGACAGGGCGTAGAATGTAGGCAGAGGTGGTGGAGTTGCAATTTTTATACACCACTCAATCGTACATCATGAAATATTACTTCCAGATTTTCTTACACTGGAAGCAGTGGGAATTGAACTTAAATTAGGCCAACAAAAAACCAAACTGCTATCAATGTATGCCCCACCAGGGCGCTCTCTCACAGTAGCAGATCTTGACACATTAATTAATAATGTATACCCCGTAATACTGGCCATCGGGGACATTAATGGGAAACATCCGTTTTGGCATTGGTGAACCAGAACTGCAAATAGTGTGCTATTGCAAAGGCACCAAACTAACCGAAATTATCAGGTTATGTCACCTTACGGGCTGACATATAACCCGACACAATGAAATCAACACCCTGATGTGCTTGATATCGTAATAAATAAACAGTTTAGTACTGGCTTCGACCTCAGGGTCGAGCAGGATCTTTCTTCCGACCATTTACCAGTACATATAGATTTCCACTCGTTTAATGTTGAAACTACTGCTCCTAGAAAAATTAAAGACTATTCACGTGCGAATTGCCCTGCATTTGCAAATTATATTGACGAAAATTTACCGCAATTAGACGCAGATTTTATTACATCAACTGCACTAATTGACGAAGCAGTCTCAGTCCTCACTGAAACTATACTTAAAGGTATGGCAGAGCACATTCCAGAGAAAATAATCACCACAAAACTAGAAACTTTCCCACAATACGTACGAGATATTAACACGCAGAAAAATCACTTAAGGCGCCAGTATACACGCCGCAGAGATCGCAGAATTAAGGTCCGCATAAATGAGCTGCAGGCAGTAATCTCGGATGAAGTAGCCCTTTTGGGGGGCTAGTTTTTGGGATGCGAAAATCGCACAATTAAATACAAACACGAATAATCTGTGAAGGCTAACCAAGCGCCTATTAAACAAAACTTAAGTTCCGCCCTTAACCACGACCACTGGTGGGTGTAGCTTTCACTCCTGCAGCGAAGGCACGGGCCTTTGCCAATGTGCTGGAAAACACTTTCCAGCCAAATCCAGTGATAGAATTTTCACCTCCCAAATTCTCCAGGAACTAGATATTAAACAATGGCAGCCCACAGAGCACGAACCCGAATATACACTATTGCAAGAAATTAAACTTGCCATTCGCTATATGAAGCCTAAAAAGGCGCCTAGCGAGGATGGAATACAAGCTATTGTATTAAAGAAACTCCCCGATCTAGCTCTTGAACATTTAGAACTCTCTGTGAATTCAATGCTCAAGTGCCAATATTTTCCAAATAAATGGAAAAAAGCGAATGTAATTGTCTTTCACAAGCCAGAAAAAAGACAAGAAACTACCCCAGAATTATAGGCCAATCAGCCTACTCAACACACTTTCAAAGGTAGTGGAATATATTACATTAAGGCGAATAAATTCTCACCTGGAAAGTAATAACTTGCTACAAGAGGAGCAATTTGGCTTCCGATCGAAACACTCGAGAACACGAGTACGGAATACATTACGAATGCCTTTAACTACAAAGATTATGTTGTTACAGTATGCCTTGATATCGAAAAAGCCTTTGACCGTGTATATCGCACAGGCCTAATATATAAATTATATTAAATAAAACTACCTGACTGCTATGTCAAATTGATAAGCAGCTATTTGGTGCACAGAAATTTCACTGTTTCATGCGAGGGTGCTAAATCTGGCGCAAAAACTATCTGTGCCGGAGTGCCATAAGGCAGCATTTTAGGCGCTGTATTATTTAATATATACATAAATGACCTACCGAAACCTGATCACAGACTGGTGCGATTTGGGTGCTATGCGGACGACACAATTATTTTCAGTCACTCCCACAATCTCGAACTAGCAACCCAAAGGTTACAAAATGTCCTAAATTCTTTTCAAAATTTATATACAAAATGGCGGATAAAAATTAATGCCGGCAAAAGTGAAGCCATTTTCTTTACTTGCAGACAGTTATCCCAGGCGAATAATCGCCCCGAATTAACTCTGTCTATATGGACCGAAAGCTCACTTGGAAGGCGCATATAGATGCAAAATGTGCCAGCGTCCAAGCTCGGCTATCCACACTCTATCCTATATCAACCAACCTGGACATCAGCCATGCGTGATAATTCCCACACTCACCAAATACTAAAAATATTAATCATTCAATTGAAGGGAAGCAATATGTGATTACATAACAAGGCAAAACATACGTCATTAAGCCCCTGGCTGGCGTCGGCCCTGCGAATTACATTGCATACACCTGCCCCATCACACACACACACACACACACACACACACATATGTGCTGCAAAGCTTCTCTCATCCGACAGCTCTTTGTATGTATGGTCCGTCGCCACTGCTGATTCCAAGGCGGCCTCTGGTCAGTTTACCAGCAGAAACTGAGGATGCTGTTGCGTAGTGTGTTCTCTGCAACAGCTGGTGAGGGTTTTGAAGTGGCACACTTACTCTAACCCACACAACACTTACAACCCATAAAATACATTTCTACATGAATTGTTACAAGCGAAATAACGCCGTATGCAATGTCATTTCATTGCACCGCCCCACCACCACCTTTCCTCCTCCTAATTACTCATATTTTTATGCCTGGAAACTAACACTTTCTTCTGCTTCCAGAGAGATGTCTGGCATCTGCGGGCGGGTGGCGCAGTTCTTTCCCCCGCATCCAGGGTCGTGCTACTGCGGTACGACCCTGGATACATTCCAGCAGCGGATCGACACATTTCATATCACCCTCATTAACCTCACAAAGTCTATCTTAGCGAACTAACAATAACCATACTATCTCCAGCCCTAACCATAAAAGGAATTTTTTTTTTATCCTCCGCGACTGTCGCATAGTTTTCTCCAGGCCCTCTCCGCTTTGCCTGGTTTTCTATTCCCCTTACTAGACCCTTCTTCTTTCGGGGTGTGTCCATGGCTACAATTGCAGCCATGGCACCAGACAACCCTGAGACGCATACCTCACAGGGTTTGCCCTGAGACGCATACCATTCTCCAATCGTCTTAGCTACTAACATGCATGCCGGAGGGCACACAGAACTGTGAAGGTGCTCACGCTGGCACAGCGGGATTTTGGGGCTCGCCAGAAAAAAAAATCCTTATGGGTAAATCGGTGGCCTCGAGGGGGCAAGCTTCTACCAGATAAGTAGCAGTCTTGTTTGATACACAAATGTAGACTCCTCGAGCGAATAGATCCTGTACGTCATTCTGACGTTAGGCGAGGGCCATTATGGCAGGATATTTTAAAATATTTTAAAGCTTGCGAAATGTTGGCTTCTTAACCTAACTTTGATACTGTTTGTTACCTTCTGTAACTAGGTTTGTAAACAACCTATAAGGAAATATGTGACCAAGTCTTGGCCAGGTTTTGGGTGGTTATAACCATTGGTAACCCAAAACAAGCATTATGGTCTTAGCATTTTGAAAACGAGTCTAGGTAATAGTAGGCTATATATGCGAATTTACGAAGTTTAGTGCATTTTGCAAAATCATATTTACTCGCGGGAGTTAAGGCCGGCATTGCTGAGGAGTTGTTCCCATCCACTTGAGATCGCGAGTAGATTAGGTATTAAACATTGAAGTTGAAATTTTCATTCATTGTGTTACCAAATTGGGTTTCCTGGTGTAGGAACAAAAATTATTCTGTAATGTCAGGAGAGAATGTCGGTGTGACAGCCATAAATCCGCCATTTCGTAACGATGGTAATTTGGGGTATTTTGCCCAATATATTTTTTAGTGGCCTTCTGTATTTATTAACTATATGGCCAGTTAGTAGTATAAACATAACTTTTGTAGAATTTTACAAGCATTAGCTGAATAACGACGAATATTTGTAACCTTTTTAATAGATTTGTTACCGAAGGGATATAAGTTAACGTTAGCTTTTCCACATGTATGTAAAAGTGATACCAATGAAAGTTTGTCCACATGTAAGATTAATGGTAAATTAAAATAATTGAAAAAACGTAACCAAAATAAAAAAATATTACCACACTTCCTTGTTTCTATTACAAATCGTTTATCACTATGAACTTACCCTTACACTGTACAGAAAAAATGGTTTATGCATGGTTTTTGCCATTGAAGTGTTCTGCTGGTTTTGCTAGGCCTTTATGCAAATCCTGCCTTGCCACGCCTTTTTTTTTTTTTTTTTTTTTTTTTTTTTTTTTTTTTTTTTTTTAGTGTGTTGTTGTTGTGAGCCCTGGAGTGTTCGTGTGGGGAAAAGCCCCTCCGACCGGGAGGTACATATGGGCTTGAATGAGGATGAGGTGGCGAGAAGTGTAAGGGCGGGGCTGCTGGGGAGGAAAAATCTTACCAAGTTATTGGGGAGCGTGCTTACCTTGGAGACTGGGCACGCATGCAACTTTATGAAATATTTATTTGTCTAATAAGTTCACAGTTTCAGTTGACCAACTCTTAAATAAAATTATTAGGCGCATGGTAATGTTAATAATAGGTATAGCGGAAGAATACACAATTTGCGTACAATTAGACCCTTAGCAGTGCTTTTAAAAGTGCTCAGTTTATCGTACGTTTACATACATGGTGCACGCCACCTAACACCACGACACTATACCATAGAACATTAGGAACAGCACAGAAATTAGTTACACATGTGTGAAAGCTTATTGTCGGCACTAAAGGAAATACTCAAAATGCCCTCCATCAGTACGAACACATCCATCAACCCGCTGTTGCATGGACTCCCGAATGCGTTGATGAATCCCTGGAAATGTCCAGATTGTTCCACAGCCCGCTACAATACGGTTACAGAGGGTGCCCGCATTGTCCACTGGGGTTGCATACACAAGTACCTCTAAATGTCCCCACAAATAAAAGTCTAGTGGATTCAAATCAGGGCTCCTCGGGGGCAAGTTATGAACTGCCAATACAGCTGCAATGGTATTCCCAGTAACATGATCCAGCCCGCGGGACATACACTGTATGTCATGTATTACGAGCTGTAGTAAAGAAACGAACTTAAGTTAATGTAATGTTTTTTCTTCCTCAAGATGTGAGGAATGGTTCCCCGAAGTAATACGATACAATTTTGAAACAACCTGTATTTTCTCGATTGACTAATGCTACTGAACCTTCGGGAAGATCACGCAGATTTTTATCTTACACATAAAACAAATATGGCAATCGTTTATAATAAAATGTCTGATAAGATAAATAATAGCACAATATCTAGCGGTGCTCGAGGAAACATAATGTTGGGAAATACCACGTCATTCACTAATAACCATTACAGATAAGAGACACATATCTTATTGATACAATAGGTTTCTGCGAATTGATAAGTTGCATCTAAATGGTGCAATGAGCTTATTTTTTCTAGTCATAATCTCCCCCCCCCCCCCCCCCCCCCAATTTCCCTCCACAACGGCAAGGGAAAAATGTTAATGACTGACAGTTAAACGCTCACTTTTTTCCTTAGTCGATAAGTGTTTTAGACATTTCTTAAGTAACGAGGAAACGAGATAAAGTTTGGCAAAATATTCATCAGTAATATTTGAAACTCGGGCATGTAGAGGCTCTTAATTATGAGTAGTATTATTAATTTTTTTACAAATAAATTAACTTAACAAAAAGTGTATAATTTATTTACACCAGAGAGCTTTGGTCGAAGTTGTCGTAACAATCGACATTGTCATCCACAAAGTGGAATGCAGATATCTGGGCGGATTTTAACAGCGAGGTCTTGCGAGCCGATGAGGGTGTAGCGAGGTGAGCTTGGAGCATCGTCGGAATGCAAGGGCGAGGAAAACGGGAGTTCCCCGAGAAAACCCGCCGACCAGCGGCATTGTCCAGCACGATCCCCATGTGCGGGAATCGATCCCGGTTCTACCAGGATGGGGTGGGGTGGGGTGGGGAATAGTCTGACCGCTGCACCACCGTGTCCAGTGGAAGGGCCTTGTTGATGATGTGTGCCGTCCCCTTGTATGTGCTCCGTAAACACGGACAGTGTCTGCGACAAGTCATGTTCTTGTTCTGTTTCAGTTGTCTCTACAGGACTGGGGAGCTCACATATGTGGCGCTGCCGTCTTTAGTTCATATTGGGCTGTAACCGCGGCGCATTGCTTCGCCAAGTACGTACGTAAGCCACATCTCAGCTAGTCGTGCTTGGTTCTTGTACAAGCCCTGGTGCACGATCCGGTGTACCAGCCTCTATATGAGCCGCCATGGAAGATGCATATTACGCGACAGCTGTCGGATATTCGCGGTAAAGTGAGCACTTTTGAAAGTCGTTTCATTTGGAATAATAGTCGATAAATATATTGTATTTTAGCCTTAGGCGATAACTTCCTTGTAGAGGGGAATATACACACTGTGTCTATTGCTTACATAGCAATATTTATTTTTAAAAGGTGGTTAAGGAATAAAAGATTGCTTAAAAGAAAAAGTAACTAGGCCCTCAAAAGTGCTCACTTTACCGTGAACAGCCTATACTAGCATTTGGCACCCTCAGTGGGTGCGCAGTGTGTGGTTTGTAGTAAATATGAACTTATTCAGAACGGTTTTGAACAGTAATTAAAAGTTGCCATAGCCAATGTTATTCGTCGTCGTCTTATTTTTCATCTATTTGAAAGAGTTTCAACCTCACGGATGTAAAATCAAGATAGAGGCGTCCTTTTTGATTTCTTCTTCAACATGTTTCCGGTAGTAGTCACGGGGAGCGCCCTACGCTCTGAAACTGCGACGTGATTGGCCAGGTACGAGAGCCGGTATGGAACCTGCCACGAAAAGTAGGGCGTGTCCAATTACCAAACCTGGTACGAAATCTGGCCGTACAAGGCGGGAAATGCCATGACGGGTGCCACGCTAGCCCGTATACCGGCCTCTATGGCGGACTTTGCACAAGTTTTACGTAATCTGGTATCGTGTAATATCGCCTTTAGTGTTCATTTCTATGGCAGGTCTATGAAAGCAGCTGCGATTGAAGCACGTGTCCATTGTGGGAAGCCTGTCGTGTATGATAGACTATTGTCACCATATGCTGTTCCACTTAGTCATGTATGGTCAGAACGAAGGGAATATTACATACAAGTTGCTCACTGTAAAGCGAGCTGTCCTGAAACAAACTTTTGAAAACTTCTCTGCTCTTAACTTCATATTCAGTTTGGAGCGGAATTTGACCGACAACGTGATTCGTTACGCTAAATTAAGTGGGAAATATATACAGAACGTCCCATAACGCGCACATAGAAACCACGTCACGTGAATCCGGAGCGGAATTGGAAACGAAAATGTTAGTGGTAAAATGTCGTACGATTACATTTCTCGTGCGCAATGTGGCAACACAGCACGGAGCTAGTCCCCCTCGTTTGTACGATGGCCGACGCGTTATGTAAACTGCGCGTTTAGGACTGGGCGGGATTTGAACCCGCGCCCATAACATGATGGCCAGGTCAGTGGTGGTACGATATCAGTGGAGCGCAAGAGGGGTTTAACTCCGTGTTGTGTTGCCATATTGTGCACGAATGACGACATTTTGCCACTGACATTTCCTTCTCCATTTCCGCTCGAGAATCACGTAGTGTGGCTGTAATGCGCGCGGTATGGGACAACCTGTAGAACCCTTTCTGCCTAAACGGAATATTAAGGCAGGTATAAGCCCTTCGCAAACAACATTTTCAACTGAAGTTTTGTGAAATATCGGAAACAAGGTGAAATTAAATTACAATTCTCCGAACATTGGTTTAAATGATTGGGATCTTCATCATAAGAGCAAACACTCGTTAATACTTCCCGTAGTAATAAAAATAAGAGGTTGCCAATCTATTACTGTATACATCTCTCTTATCGTCAGGAATTATAAGTTTGATGCTGATTCATTGAGCAGTATGACCTCATAAACGAAAATTGTCCCTCTTGCTGCAACTGCCTAGGGCCATACGTTTCAGTGTAAAACCTTCACGAAATTTCTGCGGCAGCCACACAGTTCCAGGCGATATAGGCTGTTCACGGTAAAATGAGCACTTTTGAAAGCCCTGCTTAAGATCTACTTGTATGCACATTGTGTATTCTTCCGTATTAATGTAAAATTGCTATGGGCCTCGGCACTTTATTCATGCATCGGTCAGGTGAAACTGTGAAATTATTAAGAAAGCAAATACTTTAAAAATGTGCTCACTTTACGCGTCTATGCATTAAAAAAAAATAACAAAATGGTTCACTTTATCGTTACCAACTTTACTGAGCGCAAGCCACTCGGTGCGCCCGTGCATTTATGGGCTATATATGCATGCAGGGGCAGTATTTTTTTTTTCTAAGGTTGATTTCAAAAGTGCTCACTCTATTGTGAACGGCCTTTACGAACACTTCCTACAGTAGATCACACACACATGCTGTCGCCAGAAACAAACAGGCAACTTCAGTAATGTAAGCTTACTAATGCATGGTACGTGTTTTACAGAAAGTGTTAAGATTGTTTTTCCACCATCGCGTGTGCAATGGGCACAGTAGGTTAACGTAGACGCACGTATATTGGTTACATCCAACATTGCTGAAGCCCTGCTGAAGTCCTGCTGAAGTCCTGCTTCCAGGATATTCCGCCGCCTCGTGCAAGCTAAGTTTAACCGAGTCTTAGAAAATTACATGAAAGGTAGAACTCTCTAAATTCGTAGGCGCTCAGTGTAATAGTATTTCGCATAAGAACTATATATTTCTAGGCATTGGCAACACAATTACTTCCTCGCGCGACTGTTACCCATAATTGCAAAGGAACTAATATAATGTATAGACGAAATATAAGTAAAAGTTCGATTTTAACAAGAAATAAAGTACTTTTATGTTAAAAGAAGTAGCCTACAAAACGCTTGTTACATGTGACATGGTTAGGAAATGGAGCCGTGGCCGAGCGGCCCACCAAGGCGAACCGGGTTCAATCCCCTGCCGGATCACCGGATTTTCGCATGTGCGAATCGTGCCGGACGATGCCGTTTGTCGGCGGATCTCCCGTTTCCGCCGCCCTGGCGTTCCGGCGCTGCACCATACTCACCTTGTTTCACCCTCATCGGCTCTCAGGACCTCGCTGTTAAGAGCCGCCCAAATCTCTTCACTCGTGTTTAGGAAATAGCTAAAACACGTCAGACATGAGGTAGTTATTTGAAAGTTTTGATTGGGAGAACGTGAAGACTAGGTGGGGACAGGCTAAATACGAGTGGGCATGTGTGTTGCAGCGCTCCCACCCCCAGGCTGCGGGCTGGCACCGCCACACAGGGGATCGGCGGCACTGTGTACGAGGTCGACCACTACATACTGCACGAGCTGTACGACAGCAGGTCCATGGACAACGACATAGCCCTCCTGCACGTGAGTCTGCCTCCTCGGCCAATACACCACTGGAAACAAAAATAGGGTGCGACTGTGTTGGGGACACGGCCGTTTGTTCCGTCAATACGTCTCCGTTGACGCGCTCGGATGCCTTGATGTTGTTTCTGCGTTCCCGGCACCGCTTCACGCTATCATATGGAGTTTTACCGGTATAGGCTATTCACGGTAAAGTGAGCACTTTTTAAGGCCCTCCCAACAGGCATCAACTTCTAATAAATATATTTTCTTGCAGCCTAAGACATTAACTTTCGAGAGTTGTGTAATATGTACACTATGTTTACTAGCCACGCAGCAATGTTTATATTAAAAGGTGGTAGCATGATTGAAACTGGCTGAACAGATTAGCAGGGCCTTAAAAATTGCTCACTTTTCCGTGAACAGCCTATATCACTGGATTGCTTTTGATATGCTCTTTCCAACCGTATACGATTTATGTATTTCGACTTGGCTTTTTGATGAGTATAGACCGACATTCTGTTGAGTTTTCTTAATTGTTTACATTAAACTCATACAGTATCACAAATGCCACGGCACACAAATGGTTTTATACTCGCAATCGATTGATCTTGACGAGAGCTGTCTATTGAAGCTTAAACGACCACCGTAACTTTTCCTAGTCAAAAGTTATACTACGCGGCGAAACGAATTCAAAATTGCTCCCCCCCCCCCCCCCTTCCCCCCCAAACTTCCACGCCTCACACAATGCTTCACAGTCCTCACTCAACGTAACATATTCTTTGATCGTTTGGAAATCGAGTGGTGTAATCGAATTTTGAGCGTAGACTATAGATTCGGAGCTGCAATGCCAAACTGTATCCCCCGATTTTGTTATCATCGGATTTTCTGGATTGCCTCGCCCACTATGGTCGCAAAATTAAAGACGTATTCACGTCAGAAAAAATAATGTGAACAGGGTTACAATTATGTTTATGGGAGTAAGTGCTGTGAAATATTTTCCAAATTTATTTGTTCTAGTTTTAATGCAGCTAGAACGTACTGATGTGCTAGTCGAAATAATTTGGTTCGCCTAAAAAGGCGAGCCTTTTGAAAACCCGAAATGTAAACAAACACGTTCCTCACTGTTCGTGACTTTGACAGTTTTACTGTTGATGGACGAACCAATGTTGGCGACGTGAGAAGAAGACAGATATCGATATATTCTATAATCCATTCGCTGTTACTTCCAACATTTCTGAAGCTGTGCTAATGTTCTAATTCCACGCTGTTTCTTCGCTTCATACTAAAAGAGCTTAACTAAAGACTGTTCATGATAAAATTAGCACTTTTGAAAGCCCTGCCTGAGATCTATTTGCATGTACATTGTGTAATCTTCCGCCTGATGTAAAATTTACATTGCCAGGGACCTCATTGATGCGTCGGTCAAGTGAAAATATGAAATTATAATAAAAATTAATATTTAAAAAACCCAGTTATTTTTACACTTCCTATGCATTAACAAAGCAGAAAGTGAAATAAAAAATTCAAGTTATCACATATGGTTACCTAACACTTTTTATTCGACGTTAAGTATGTAATTACTTTCCATCCATCGTTGCCAACTTTACTGGGCGCATGTCACCCAGTGAACCTGTTGAAATATACGCAGGTAGGGGCAGAGAAATTTTTCTAAGGTTGATTTCGAAAGTGCTCACTTAATCGTGAACAGCCTATAAAGCATGCATGCCACAATGACATTTGCCGTACAAGCTCGGGCGGAATCTTCCATGCATGAGACCTTCTAACCGAGCTTGCATACAAGCAGGTAAGGAGAGTTCTTTGGAATAACTTAGATAACTATACTCGTTGCCACACAAGTAAACACGAGTGTATTTATTTTATATGACTTTACTTCTCCAACTGTGCTTCAGGAACTAATAATCTTCACTCAAGACGTAAGCAGTACCCATGCCTGTTTGCACTGAGCCTGATAGCTGATTTGTTACAACTGAAAATTCTGTGTTGAATAAACACGAACGTTTACCATAACTTTCACACAATGCAGTTTTACAATCAGTTAGCATTTTCGTGTTTTTTTATTTACTATTTATTCGTGTTTAATAGTCTTATCGATTTCCCTAAAAATAAAATTAACAAGATCACTCACCCACCATCTCTCTGATTGGTTAAAATGTCAACCTTGTAGGAAAACTTCCATCGAAAATTGCACACGACCAATTACGTAATGTCCATGAAAAATTGCCAGCATGTTGCCATTTCGATTTAGCCGCTAGGCGAGCTGAGGGCATTCCTTACTCATTCTGTCGCCTGCACTTCACTTGCCATATAGGTTTTATACCAATGCGATAAGGAAACCCTGAATTTTTATCCGATGTAACGGCTGGGATTTGGTCACGTGATTTATACACAGAGAGACTGTATGAACTAATGTGCTAATTCAGATTTGAGCTACATGATAATTTACTTATTTTGGTATATGAATCAGATGGAAATGTTTTTAATAATTTGCATCGATTCAGAATATTTATTCAGCCATTTATCGTGTTAAAAATTAATTATTTTTTGTTCGCTAATTATCACTGTTTCAAGTATACCATGTATAATTGCTGTTTGGATAGCCGGGCTAGGCAATGTTATAGGCCGGTTGCCAGGGGCAACTGAGTTTGTTGACAGGTTAACAAAGTAGCCGCTCACTGATTGGCCCAACTATATGGTCACATTAAGCTTAGCTAGTAACCGGTTGCGCCATCATCTTCCCCGATCCGATATCGAATGATCCTAGTTCTGAACCAGGATCCAGTTTGGTCTTGGTTCCAATGTAAAAGTGTTGTTTCAACGAAATTTCATGATTCTGAATTCTCCGATTCGTCGGTCTTGGTTCCAAAGGGACAGATCGAGATTAAGTATGAGACAAATTTTGCTATTGGTTCGTAATACTATATAACGTCATGGAACTAGGCGTATTTTTCACTATAAATAGAACTAGATGTGCGATATTTTGTCTGTTTTAAGTGAATTATTGTTTATACGAAGTTTAATGAATAAGATTCATAATGTTGTTTTAATTTCCCAAGAAAACAATCGAACGAAGTTCTATCTATTGGCGTATTTTCAAAATACATTTATCGACGATGGCTGCTGATATCGGATGGAGATATCGAACCGCCAATTTCGGCGGTTCGAAATGAACTTCATCTCGATATCCAGTCCAGCTCTTAACTATAATGGTGCAACAGTTTTCTGTATCGATCTTAGATCGAGTTTCGAACTACGATGGAGCAACCGGGCATAAGTTTTTGCTGTTTGAGCAGCCATATTGAGTCTGATACTACGACTAGGCGGGATGTGACGTCATTTTGTGTTTGTGTCGTCTAGAATGTTCGCGAGTTTTCATGGTTTCGTATTTTCTATAACGTGTTTTGATTAATTGATTGTTCGTTTCAAATCGTTGATTTTGGCCGAGGGGCGTATTTGCTGTTGGCCAACCAAATTCCTTGAAAAAAAACATAAAATACAACAGACCGCAAAGAAGCATCCCCGGGATGTTATCAAGAACTGAAGAGGGTCTGTTCGGGCCGTAAACCTGCAGTTATTGTGATTGAATTCGTTTACAGCGGCTAACGAGTGGCACCTTGAAATACTGTACTATCGTTGTGCCTAGGCCCGTGCGCCCAAAGCAGGGAACATGCTATAGTGAGATTCCTCACGGGTCACAAAATGCTGCAAGCTTACATGCCACTGCATCACAGTTCAACGTGTGAGTTATAAAGATTTTTACGGTTCTAAGTAAAGACTCTTTTGATATGGCCGCCGATATAATTTTCTCGTCATATAGCAGAGTACGCCATTTTTAATTTGGATGGACGCCAAGTGAACTAGCTTAACATTCTAAACCTACAATCCCCGAGTGTCTAGAGCCCTGCTCCCGATCAGATTGTTATGAGCTTATTTAATTTTGGGAAAGCAATTAATTCAAAAGGGCTACATGATATTTAATGATGCGTACATCAATGGGTGATGCTACTTCGGTTACTGCCACTACATGCAATTTAAGCCGTGTCCGTATTGGCAGATTTTTGTAGACCAGATGATCACGTGACCCGCTTTTGTATACAAAAATGGTGACGTATTTGGTAATTTGGTATTTCGTATTTTGTATCTAGCGGATGTTAGCAAAAATCCCAAAAGACAAAATCAGCGCCATGTTTGTTTCTACTTTAAAAACACATGCGTAAATGCGTAAATAAAATGATTTTTAAAACAAATAATTGTACATAAAATACAATAGGAATGTTTTAAAAAGCAAATAGTTGTGCTTTGTATATATGCAGCAACAAAACAAATTTAAAAGTCGTTATTGAATAATTTAATATTTTCTTATTTATTAACGTATTCGCAGTATTCCAGTGGTGACTGCAGAAATACTACGTCTGTTTTAAGCATTAAAATTAGGTAAAAATATTTTGCACTGTTAATGTAATATTGTGTTCCCGCGAGTGCTTAACAAGTGACTGTCGACAACGTCAGAATTGATACCTACCAAATCACTAATTTACAAAATAACGAAATATGTCGATTCGGACACACCCTTAGATGTAATCCTGTTTGAATATTTAAGTGTTGCAAATAATTTAAGAGATAACATTATTCTTAAGACGAATAAATTGGTATAATAGAATTATTTGCAATTAAATTAATGATGCATGAAATCTAATTATAGTGCGTCATTCTTATTGATTAATACTAGTTGTCTTAATTTTTGAAAAAAGAAATGTTGGTGTTGCACTCTGTTCTTTCACTGTCTTCCATTTGATTAATCCTGATTAAAGTGGTAAGTGGAGTCAGCTCATGTGCAGTTGTCTATGACATATGTCACACGCTACACATCTACTCATTACACCTTGAAACCCTTTTTCAGCTCACATCAATCGCAGCCAATATAGCAATTATATTTATTTCCACGTAAGATACACACATACACAGCACAGCCTTCACCTCCTATATATTAAACCGCTTTAAACAATTATTTTATAATCAGCAGTATACCTACATGCATGATGTAGGATGTTGATTTTGGAATAAAAAATACAAGACACTTGATAAAAATAAAGTACTGAGAACATTTCTACATGACTACACTAAATTTATAAAAATTGTGAGCGAGACAATTATTAATTAGAGAATTAAGAGTATTGGTGACATCTTGATGAAACAGTAGACATATAAGGGGCGACATTGTTCCCACTAACTGCTGTCCCCTCACTAGTACGCTCTGGCGGACAATGCTGAAAACAAGAGGGATTAAGCGAGGGTAAATAATTGGTCAAACTATAGTGGTGGGGTTAGGGGTAACAATAAATACCCAATTGCAATTGTACTAATTAGTTTTAAATGAAAAATACTTATTTTTTAATCGGTCTTTGTTAAATTTTTCAATACAAAAATAATGGTTTAATGAATTTTATACTTGTGAGCTTCCTACGTCATATACGTAGGTATACCGCCGCTGATAAGAAATTCATTATTTAAATAGGATGACTAACAGGTATTCGATATGGGGTTGGTATAAACTAGAGGTTTTCGTCAATGTGTTGGTATAACAAAGATGGCCGGTGGAGTGCAGAAGACAGAACGAATAAAGGGCGTCATCAGCTCGCCTGGTTGCTAAATCCAGAAATTAGCACTGTCTGGCGAGTAAATTAATAATTAATACACTAGTGCCACCTAGGTTTTGAATATGTAAACAAATGATAAACGATAAACCAATATACGGCGGGTGGAGCGTAGACGACGGAATGAACAAAGGCGAGGGTAGATGTGGTGTTTGGGGTGTCGGCGGAGTAGTGAGGTGGTAGAGAAAGGTGAGGGTGAGGGGTAGGTGTGGAGGTGAGATGGTTGGATGGTGGAGGACAGGCGAGGGGGTGAGGGGGAGTGTTAAGACAATGTGATTGATTGGAGGGGTAGTTAGTCGTCTGCTAGACGTGGTGTGGGGATGATTACGAAAAAATCTAAGTTTTTTTTAAATAAATATTGTGTAATTTTAAATCATTTTTTAAATATTTTATTTTGAATTTTTTGAGATTTTGAAATATTTTTTTTATTTTTTAAATATTCCAATGTAAATTCTACCGGAATAAAGGTCAAAGGTCAAAGTCAAGATCACCGACATCCAGCAAGATGGCTGCCGGCCGACAGGATTGGCAGATCATGAACAGCTACAAGCTACGGAACTCCGCGCCCTTGTGCCCTAAAAGCCCCATTTCCTATCTACCAGTAAAATATCAATTTAACCAAAAATAGGGCATATACTGCTATGTTAACCCTTTCAGTCCCACTACAGTTAATAGTTAAAAGTATTGCAATCAAATAATATTTTGGTTCCTGCTGTACTTATCCTCATTAAACTCTTGCTTTATTCACGCAATTAAAGAAATATTTATTTTTGGCATTTGAGAGTCATTGGATAAATCATTCACAAACCAGGGGTGTGTAAATGTTCAACAAATGACGTTAACGACATGGAACACACAGACATCACTAGGCAATGATACTAAATGTGCACAGTACTTGTCACATTTCTCCGTAATCTACAACATGTCTCCTGTAGTGGACATAGGGACTGAAAGGATTAACAGAAATATAAAATGCTGATGACTGTAGAAGTAAACTATCTACCCTTGAAGTAATTGGGCACCCGTGAAGATAGGTAATTCAGTACGTCAGTTGACTTGTGTTTCACGGCCTTCGGCGTAGGACCGCTGGTGTTTGTCCGTGGTAGCATGAACACAGAGGCCTATTGTAACATTCTGGATAAAGAAATGCTCCCAACATTAAGGCGTTTTTACGGATTGGACCCGTCTTACTTCCAGGATGACAATGCCAGGTGCCACGTTTCAAGGGCTACTATGCAGTGGTACGCCGACAACAATGTTTCGCCGATTGGACTGGCCCGCCCAGAGACCCGACCTCAACCCTATAGAATATCTTTGGAACGAATTGGATCGCCGGGCGAGGGCTCGTCAGGCGCGGCCAAAATCCATTGCTCAACTCATGGAATGGTTGCAAGAGGAATGGAGACGAATCCCCGTGGATGTCCTGCAAACACCCTTAGAGAGCATGCCAGACAGGGTGGCTGCTGTTATAGCCGCAAGAGGTGGCCCTACGAGATTATAACGGGGTGACAACCACCGAGCAAACATTGTGGACAGGTGCCCAATTACTTTTTGGTAGGTAGTTTATTTAGGAAAGCCCTACGGGGGGGGGGGTGATTTTTGAAATGTCTGATCCAGTGGTTGTACGGTGATAGTGCACTGCGGTGTTTGTTGCAGGTGATCTCGCCTTTCCAGTTCAGCAGCAGCGTGCAGCCCATCAGCCTACCCTCGCAAGGAGAGAAGGTGTCTGCTGGCTCCAGGGCCGTCGTCTCGGGCTGGGGGCTCACCTCCGTGAGTAGCACTTGGCAACTCTCACTCTCAACATCTTCCCCGATCCGAGATCGAATAATCCTAGTTTCGAACCAGGATCCAGTTTGATCTAGGTTTCGATGTAAAAAGTGTTGCACCAACGAAATATCATGGTTCTGGATCTCCGATTCGTCGATCTTCGTCCCAAAGTGAGATATCGAGACAAATTAAGTATGAGACAAATTTTGCTATATATGACGTTATGGAAGTAGGCGTATTTTTCACTATAGACAGAACTAGATGTGCGATGTTTTATCGTTTTTAAGTGAATTATTGTTGTACGAATTTTACTGAATAATATTCAAGTGCGTATAATGTTGTTTTAATTTCCCAAGAAAACAGTCGAACGTAGTTGTATCTGTTGGCGTATTTCGAAATGAACTCATCTCGATCTCCAGTCCAGCTCTGGACTCGAATGGTGCAAAAATGTTTTGTGTCGGTCATAGATCCGATCTCGGATCGAAATTTCGAACCACGATGGTGCAACCGGGCATTAGAGTCTGTCACGTTACCGCACCAGACAATGTGTTCAACATTTACAAACCTCTAAATAAGTATAGTGCACTCCAACACTGAATCTTCAGTCAATGAGCGATATATATACTGACGGATCAGTGGAACGCGCTGAGTTTTTTACTGCCAGGTCAGTGTGATTCACCAGAAATCGGTAGAAATCACTTTTAATTTGTGACCATCAGTAAACTAAGATGATCAGTATCATTTTCACTGACTCAAGAGAAGCAGATTCAACAGATCTGCAGTCGAATTCGGTGATTTGCAGCGGGGTTTTAACGGTTTCGATTTCAGCCTTGGTTTGGAGGCAAGTAATCTGTCCACTACACCACCGCGGCCCCTAACGTCAAAGTAAGTTTCGCGCCATCGGCATTTCTGAGCTGTTAGGTTGCTCACGTAGCTTACAATAGTAACTATAGTCTATTCACTGTTTCTTCGGCCTTTTAGAATCAAACCTTTAAAAAATCTCCTTATGTATGATGTGCTTCGTTGTTTTCTACACATGCAATGTATCACAAGCGTTTTATACTTGTGTTAACATAAAAGTTACTTTTTTTTTCTGTTAAATTGAAATGTTATTCACACTTTATCTATAAATTATATAGCTTTTTTTTTTTTTATAAATAATTTGAATAAAACAGTGAGAAAACATGTGTGTTGGTAGCGCCTAGTAAGAAATAGTTCTTATACAAAATACTGTTACAACAGAATGCGCACGAATCCGGTGCGTTGTCCCTCTGGTGTAATCTTACAGACTTAGTTAAGCTTAGTTTGCACGAGGCGGAGGAATACCCTGGAAGTAGAACTTTAGCAGGGCTTCAGAAAAGGCGGAAGATATCGTGAATCGACTATACGGGATGAAAATACTCGTGGTGGTGTGGTGGTTAAACTACTCGCCTCCCACCCAGGCCAACCAGGTTCGTGTCCCGGCGGGGATACGCCCAGATTTTCGCACGTGGGAACAGTCTGTACCCGCTGGTTGGCGGGTTTTCTCGGGGATCTCCAGTTTCCCCCGCCCTTGCAGTCCGGCGCTGCTTCACACTGACCTCACTTTACCCTCGCCGGCTCTCAAGCCTCGATGTTAAAAGCCGCTCAAATATATCCACTCGCTCTTTTTAATGCGTCTACTGTTGCAGCGAACATTGTTCATGGGCACCCAAGTTTCAGAGGCATGCAGACATTTGCTATTGAACAGCCTTAAAATGTTCGCTTCAAATTATCTTCATATTTATTTGATTCAATTCTTGGACTGCTGTGTGACGTCACTCGGACGTCATAACCGCGGCCATTTGGTTTTTAAAGGCATTGAATGACTCGAATCCCCTCAAATAGTTTTGTTTAGGACATGTCCAATATTTTCTTGAATCCAAATTTTCAACTAACACTCCAAATTATTAAAATTGTGTAAATAAAAGTGTAGTTATTTAAGCTACAAAAATATTTGCGTATATTTATTTCATGTAAAGTAAACATATTCATCTTAAGGTTAAACTGAAATATTTGCGAAAAAAATTTTAAGTTCAAATTTTAGTATTTAGTCAGTACAACGCATACCCGAAAAGCTTCCCTGCCAAAAATTTACAATAGAAACCAAAGAAAAACCAACAGAAATGTTCTGTTTGTTTCTATGTCTAAACTGTTGGTTTCTGTTGTATTTAATGCGGGATTTGGCCTCTTGCCATTGTTTTCTGATGTGTTTCTTTTGTTTATGTTGTATTCTAGTGTATTACGCTGGTTTATGTCGTGCTTTGTTGGTTTCTCTTGTATTGCCAGTGGTTTTCATTGGTTTCTGATCATTTCTGTTAGTTTCTGTTGTGTTGTTCTTTTTTCCCTAACCTACCCTAATTCTAAGTGTTGGATGTACGTCCGAGGTAGGGGTGGAAGCTAGATGTGTCTCAGGGCTGAGCCCCTTACGCCTACAGGGGAGGAAACCCATGCAAGGATGCATGCATCGCGGCAGACAGGGATTGGGTAGCCATGGCCGCGTTTGGAGCCATAATTACCTTCCTTAGTGTACCTATAGTTAACCTATAACTAAGAAGAGAAAGAGAAAACATCGGCATAGGTGCTGTAAAAACCCTTTCGACAGAAAGAATTTAGAAATCTTGTGTGCATTAATAGAAAATGCTACAGGAGACAGATAGGGAGGAACCATGCTCTTGAGGGGGCGGGATATTATTTTCTTTCCACTGGGATGGTTGGCGCTGGCACTAACCAGAGTGGAGGGGGAACTCCACTCTGTAGTGGGGAAAGATGCTTTGGGGCCTGTCCCCCATGAATCCCCAGTGGCTTCCTGAAAACTTAAAGAAGGTAGAAATTTGCGGCCGGTGAATGTCAGCTGTGCCAACACCAACCTGCTTTTACTAATTCTAACAATATGATAAATAGCCAATAAAGGAAGGGAAATGTATTATTATAAATAGTCTAATATTAAGTCTAAGTCCATAGGGACATGCTTGTGTATATTGCTGAGCTACCTCGCAGCAGGCAAACCTCTGTAGCCATTGGTTGTAACAGAGATATTTCCACCTTTAGCACTGCGAGTGCACAGAGCTTCACTAGGCATAGCCTCCACCAGTTGAAGCAGAGAACCTGTTGCCTGTTGCCTTGGGATCAGCTGTCGATCATTTGGCCAATCGCATACTACAGCTGTCGGATGGGGGGGGTGCCTTTAATATAGTCATTAATAGTATTAATATCAATTTTATTTCTAATTGTGAAAAATGACTGCGTAGGGTCTATGTATCGCATGACAGTGGTTTTATTTGCAGGCTTATGGGGTGCCTATGCACTAGAAGCGATTTTGGTCGCTTATAGCGCTAGGTTTCCTCTGAGGTATAGTATCCGAGGACAGTAATAAGGTAGTATTATGTGCTTAGCACGAGTCGTAATACTGCTCGGCCATTTTGTGGAAGACGTCTTCCAAAAGCCCCTCCTTCAGCTCGGAGTGCAAGTATTTTATAACGAGATGCATTAGCAACCTGTCTGAAGCATTTATTTTGCACCACCTGCAATTTATGAATGTGGCATTGAGCACAATAGGCCCACGTTCTGGCCGCATACGTGATTATGGGTCGAATCGCTGAGGTATAGATTCGTACCCCATTGTGAGGCTTAAGACCAGATCCGCGTTTTGTTATAGTATATAAGCTGACATGCGAGTGTGGGCAAGATTTCTCTTCGTGGTCTCCACATGGCCCCTTCCACCGAGCGGCTGGTACCTCCCACAAAACCCAGCGTGATCAAGAAAAGAAAGTCAGCCCTCCCGACCAATCTTTCTCTTCTAGTGTTTCAAACAGCATAGATCATCCTTTCCCATCCTCTGTTCTAATAGATATTTTCTTCTACTTCATAAATTGCATGCTTTTTTGCAATTATTTTCTTGTAGAGAAGTTGGTGCCAATTCCGGATTCCCTCCTCCCTTTGCAGATCAGTTTAGGTTAGCATGGGAGGTAACCATGCCGCCGATCGCGGCCATGTTTGCCCAATCCAAGTACAGCCGCGAGCATGTAGCCTTGTACTTAGACCTTCCCATGTGGCTCAGCCCTGAGATGCATTTGTGTTACATTCCTATGTAGGATCTCCAACTACCCTCTTAGTTTTAAGGTGGGTTAGACAAATGTAGTAGTGTAGGCAGTTGTCTGTTTGCTGTGTCGCAGGCGACAGGCACTGAAGACAGCACAATACTGTTGTACCTCGATACGGTGATATTCAGTGCGACGCAGTGTAACACCTTCTACTCCGACTACGGCGGGCTGGCTTCTGGCCAGATATGTGCAGGCTACGCTGAAGGTGGCAGAGATGCTTGTCAGGTAACAAACATTGCTGCCACTTCTGTTCGCCAACAGTTTCGTCTAAGTAAAGTCTTGACTCACAATAGTCATCATAAGCCAATCGCAAGGCAACTTTTTTCTATCCATCCGTAAAATATTTACCAAATGTCTAGCTAAATAGCCGTGCATTATCATAAACATGGAATCAAGCTTAATGTTTACATAATTAATGAGCCAGTGCCACTTTATTTTTCTAACACAAATTACCAATTTTACTTGCTGAATTTTGAAAGGTGATTTAGTCTCCAGATCTTTTGAAAGATTAATTTTCTATTTTAACGACAGCAATTTCTTTTTAATAGATTGGGCTAATATTTCTGGATATTTCTGTACTTTATTTTCACCCTATCCTTGAATTCGCCATTTCTGAAACGTATTTTTATTTTTGCAATAAAACTACAATTACTCACACTGCATATGAATGGCTTTGTACGTGTAGTATTGAAAGCAGTTGTAGTATTTTATTTCTCAAGGGTTTATTATGTTTGAGAGTTGCATTATCATACAAATGGTATGATTTAATTTAGTACTCTCTTTGTGTTTTCATGCAAAAGAGTCATGTACACTCGCTTAATTTCAAAGCCTTTACTGGGCAATGCTAAGGATTCAAAAAATTTCATATTAAGTATTTACCTGGCATGTTTATAAAGAATCGGTCATTCTTACTTTTCTTTTGTAAGAAATTAGCATTTTCCCATGCTCTGAATATATCTAAAGGAAGCCGATTCACATGGCGTTATTATCGCACAGCCAGACGCCACGAGCAAAGGGCGATGTAGTACGAATTTGTTATGCAGCACTCGCACATCCGACAGATTTCTACACAATTATTAATTTAAAATTCCATTTTCTTTTCACACTACAAATGTTATTATTTTTGAGTCCATACACCACACAAGTACAATAAAGAGAAGTCCTTTTTAAAATAACTCCTCGGAGAATTTTTGGCGCTCAGTGTGTCGGCCGACAAAATAAGAATGGGCGATGAACAATTTCCCCTCACGAGAGCCTTATTTTCTGAGAAGTTTCCTGCATTTATTACGGGATACGAATGAGAACGAAATGGCTGACAACAATTCCGCTACTCTCAGCGTGTCTATAACACCCACATTCAATGAGGATACTAGCTTTCTAGGAGAGGAAAATTCTTACACAAATGAAAATTTCGTACAGAACATGATTACGGAAAACTTTATCGAAAAAGTTCCTTTTACAAATGTAAATATAGCACCACGTCAAAGTAACCCCCTTGCCCTTAAAACAACTTATGTAAATTATGCAAGCCATTAACAGTAAGTTGGACTTAATCCTGGCTGAACCCAAGGAAGCAACACAAGGCTCACAAACTGGTTTTGACATCAGATGTAATTCTCTGGAACACATGTTTGAGACCGTAAATAATCAAATGTCTGAACTGAAGGCGGGTGTCTCACATAATGTAGCCACTTTTCAGACAAAAGTAGATCACAGACAACAGTCAGTTAATGAATTGCAGACTGTTGTAACTGCAATTGTAACCAGTTAGGCTACACATACAAGTAAATCACATATGTTGCAAGAAAATGTTGAACACTTAGAAATAAAGGTCGATGAATACATTACTCATGCACTAGATTCCACAGAGGAGCAAATCGTTTCTGTACATTCAAGTGTTTCTGAAGTGCAAAATACAGTAGAGCTAGTAGCTAAGAAGCTCACTACTAGTTTAGAACACGCACATAGTTCTTAAGAAGGGCAGATGTACGGCCTGGATAACCATATTACTCAAGTAGAAAGTAGGTCCATTTATACTTCTCAGTCACCTGACCCTAATATCTTAGCAAATGTGGTTAACCAACTGGTTAATTCACAGAGTCACACTAACACCTATCTAGCTATTCTAATGAAACTCACAGTGTTGCATCCAGTAGCACCTGCAGGTTTTTCACACAGCACTACCTCTGTATTTAACCCTACTGCTGCGATGCTACACTATCCAGCAAACCAATGGCCGAAGGGGGTTTCAACGTTTTCTGGATGCAGCTTCGAAAACCTTGTCATTTATGTAAGGAAATTAGAGTAATATTCTAAATTGTTTGGTTTAAATGACAAAGAGCTTTTGCTATGCCTAGGCTTAAGTCTCATGTCAACAGCATGTTTCTGGTGGGAGATGGAGAAGGAAAAAGCACACACATTTGAACATTTTAAACAAATTTTCCTGGAGTAATACTGGAGTGCACATATTCAGGGTAATTTGTAATTCGAGAGTTTGTCACCATTTAAAAAATAAACACACTAAAGCATTGGAGCAGCATTTCAGTGAAATAATTGAGAGGCCGCGCCATCTGAATACCCGGATGGGCGATGAGGAATTCGCAGAAGCCGTAGTTTCGCAATTACCTCCTAGATACCAAGACAGATGGGCGGACAGAACTTTCACAAATCTGTAAGATTTCAGGCACCAAATCCTCAAAATTGTTCAACATGAGTGACAAAAACCTCCATAGATTCGAGAGTTTTAAAGGCATATCCAACCTCGAACTCAACCTTTGTATCAGGGGCAGAACAGGCAAATACCTGGGGATTCAGCCAACCAATTTTCAAACAGTAATTCCAGAGCTAATGTTCTAGGATTTGAATCTAATTGTGGTGAGAATGTTGAACATTTCGAGCACTATCCCGAGCAGATCAAACAACAGTTCCATCAAAATGGTAACGACGAGGAAAGAGGTTTTTTTTTCAGGATATAGGAGGAAGAGCAATAATTGTAAGAAGAAAGTTGTCTCTCCCGACGCACCACCTCAGCCTAATGCCTACATACACACTGATGGGACCATGTATGCAATGCCTACAAAGGAAGGTAAGGCGAATCAAAGTCGACCTAACTCACCTACTGGTGAGGAATCTGCTAAGCAAGGTAAATATTTGTGGCCTGTACACCCCATTGGTACCCTACAGCACAACTATTTAGTACCAACAGGTTCAATCACAAGAATTTACCACTCAATGAGTAATACAGCCATGGAAAGGTTTAGCACATGTGAATGTACTACCTTAACCCTCTGCAAACCCACTTTTCCAGCCAGGAAATAACCCAAGCAGTCAACAGGGATATCGCCAAAGAAATGAAGGTCTAAATCCTTAAGCACCGCCATTTCCTCCACCTGCTGTAGTCACTGAAGCAATTGGGAATACTTCGACTTCTAGGGCAACAGTTAAACTAGAGAGGGTTGGTGTAGAACTTCTCCCAGCGCTGACCCAGTTAAATTTAGCGGGGACACCTATAGTGCCTAAGTTTACTGCAACAACTCTACCGTCATCTGAGAAAGTTTTTCCAAATCAAGTAAAGTCTGCGTGTAACATTTAAACAGTTTTTACTTTAATGATGAACGAGATTGAGAGAGAGTTCTTACTAAGGGAAAGTGAGGAGAGTTTATCCTGTTCAAGAGAATCATTGTGCCCTGAAGTTAATCTTAGAATTTGTAATGTGACTGTACCTAATCTGTTAGACAGTGGAGCTTTACGTGAGCCAGCACCCTAGGCCATTCGCCCTGTCTACGCGACCAACACTCATCGGCCACATGAGTTGACATCAAGAGAGCTGATGCTCCCAGTGCACCGTTCCCAATGTTCACACCAAGTGTATTGATGCAGTGATAGTGCGCCGAGTGTAAAAGCAGAGTAATCAAAGTGTTTGTAAATAATTGGGAAGAGTAAGTAAGTACGCAGAGTGCATTGGAGTGTGGCAAGCCAAATGCTCTGGTAATTTTCTAAGGGTCATGCTTATATTTGACGTATCTGTTACATATGTCGACTAAGGGTTTCTATGTATGTGTATCCCAGTCTAGACATGTAATTGTTTTTGATAAGGGTAAATATGTGTGTTGTTGTTTTTATTGTGTGAAGAGTGCTTTGGAAATATATTGTTATTTATATTTCTTGTTACCAATGTCATGAACACGTGCATTATCATGCACATTATGCAGTAAGATGACAGTAACTCACTGCCGTTCATATAATCCATGGTGCAGTTTATAAATATCTTTAAAGTGTCTTGTGTGTAATTTTAAGAGTGTTTTCAATACAATATAGTGCAAATATGTGTGACATGCACAGAGCACACACTGCTCCCAAGCTACGGAGATAGCGCTTTACACCAGTAGCAGTGGCACAGTGTAAAATAAATTACGACTTGAATTTTCAGTATGAATATCACACGCCTATTGTTAATTTAAGAAATAAGTTTATAAATATAAGAGAGTCAGTAGTGGGCAGTAATGTGCCAGTGGTGATCCAGTATTGTGAGGTTAGGTTGTCATGAATAAGGCAATGTAACGTAAACACCGACCATGGGAGTTTTCTAACCCTACTTTCACGACAAATGTATTAAAGCGGCCAATGAGAGAACTGTGATAATAAACTCTGAAAAGCCACTATTAAATTTAGTGAAGGGTGACATAAAACTCTGAGCAGGACAATTTATTTTGCCCATAATCTAAACAGAATTCTTGTGTTGTGAACGCCGTAAGACACAATGTTATAGTTAAGCCTAAGCATACCAGCATAACAAATATTTATTTTTAGTATTAGACATTTTCTGAGTTGAATAAATGTGTTCTTGTGTAATATTTTGTCATTAAAAATCATATCAACGCATCACTCATGTAATTATGTGTAATAAAAGTAGTATAATAGTAATTTCATAACTTGTGCGGGATGGGCCAGCCAATGAGAAGGCAGCCCGCCCGATGCCAAGAGAGTAGCGTGGTAGCCTCGGTGCTGTGCATACGCATATCGTCGCGTCCTCCCGTACCTTTACAAATTTTGTGCCTAATCATGTAGTCTATCAATAGTAAGTTTTAAGATGGAACCGTAATTAATTTTCGTATCTGGGCAGAGTGCCATACAGCAACCCAGTTTGTTTTTTATACGTCTGGGAATTAACTTGTTCACTTAACCACTATTACCTTCGCGCCAATTTTATCGATTTAAGTGCACTCCGGCTAAATAGGAGCTAATGTTCATATAAGTGCCTCATTATGAGGGAGCAAGTAAAATAAATTGCGATTGTCTTGAAAGTTCGGCGTCCAGTTTATTTACTCGGGTCGCCTAATGATCCCATAAAATAAAACGTGTGTTGGTAACGGCACGGGATGGCCGGAACAATTCCTCATTGTTTAGTACAAGCATATACAGGAAGCTTAGATAGCCTCTACTAGACCGGATGGATGGATATAGTTGCACCATTAATTACAACATCTACAGAGACGTCTGCACATCTGGAGGCAGCATTTAGGCGATTGACCTACGACCCAATGCAATACTTCGTGCTTTAAACTGAGGGGAGCATTGGTACCCGCCTGGGTATAAACTACACCCGCCATCACCTTAACAATTCCCCATATAGCAAAACCAGCCTTACAGCAAGATTAAGTTATCTGTGTAAATGAAAAGCTAATAAAGGAAATGGAAAGCCTTTTTTACAAGCTTCCTATTTCACCAGTTCCCAGACTCAAAATTATAGAGGCGTGACTTCGTTCGATTGCAAGTCCAGTTGTTAATCGACATACCGTGTTAACTATTGAAATTCTAGTTCTAGCAAGTTAGCTAATGTACTGATAGTTAAAGGACATGTCAAACCACTCATTTTAGGTACAAATTTTATATCTAAGCATGGCATCATCTTGAATTTTGGTGGCAGGCTCATCTCTTCACCTGACTGTAATTTGCCTCTACCAGTGCCATAAAAGTGGCAGACTTCTGACAGTGTCATTGGTTTGATTAGGAAAGGTTGGGGTATTTTTCTATTATCAATCATCGTCATCCATCATAAATCCAACATTGTCATCATCATCCATCATAAGTCCATCATTGTCATAATCAGCCATCATAAAGCCATTATTGTCATCATCGTCTATCTGACATAAATCCATTATGTCATCAATCATCATCCATTCACCCTAATCCAGCATCAGTCATTGATCATTATTCATCTGCCATAATCCATGATCATTCATTATCCATTATCATCAACGTCATCGTCATCAACATCAACAAAATAATTATGAACATGTGTTTGCAGGGCGACTCGGGAGGTCCGCTGGCCTCAGGAGGCAAGCTGGTGGGGTTGGTGTCCTGGGGAGATGGCTGCGGCAAGCCTGGACGTCCCGGCGTCTACACTGACGTCGCTTCCTACAGGAACTGGATAAACTCCAACACTGGAGTCTAGTATCACCACTCCACCCTCCACAAACACAGCGACAGTTGCATGTTCTGAGCGAAAATAAATATATTATTGATCTGGCGAATGTATATGTGTGTCTGTGGCTTATTCAAAATACATTGAAGAAGAGGACGTTAAAATTTTCTTTTAATTTTTCACCAGTCCCGCCATAAATATTTACTTCCCTAGTGACAGTTGTGTTTGTTTCATATAAAAGAGAAATGTCGGAAAGGTCACGAGAAAAACGAATATTTTACACTCACACACACGCGCACACATGCTAGTGCGCGCACACACACACACACACACAGATATATATATATATATATATATATATATATATATATATATATATATATATATATATATATATTGGAAGGTTGGTAGATGGCAAGCAAAATAGTTAATCATTGCCTACATTGGATTGCAGTGGAAATGGCACTATGTGTTGTATACATTTTCATGTTTCAGAGAAAATAATAAACTTAGGCTAATAAGCCCATGATACTGCAAATGCATTTATTTTTATTTCCACTACTTCAGAAAGGACAAGAATGCATTAAATATGTGCTATAAGTACATATTAAATTGGCCTTATGTATGTACTTCCCTCACATTTCATACATACAATGTTCTTATTAATAAAAAAAATTACGAACAGTTACCAGTTTACTAACATGCATATATAAATACATATGATGTGGGATTTTTGTGTACATATTGTGTGAATTATTATATATGCCTTCATGCATATTTTATGGTAGGTAATATAAGGATACAGTTATTTATACATGACCTTATCCTCACATTTTCCCAATTATCTGTTATTCCTTCTTGCGCGAACAGTGTGAGTGAATTTTCTCAGTATGCTAACATATTTTTAGCATTTAAAAAATGTATAACAGAAGGAGTTCTGTGACCATAAGCTGGGCTCCTTTCTAGAACAGTGCCAGTAATGTTTCTCCAACCAGATGCATTGTTCGCGATTGGTTTCGTGAAGGGATTCAAAAGGGCAAGTTCTTGCAAAAGACGAATGGTTCGCGAGAAGTTACACAAAATGCTTTCCAAGTGACAAATATGCCGCGGGTCATCGAAAATGTCGGCGAGTGTTTTGTCAGTTCGAGGCCGATCAGTTGTTGGAACATCGATGGTCATCGACAATGGAGACACCTCGATTTATGACTTGCGACAGGACTCTGTTGTGGTTCGTTATGCGCTTCACGGCATGTTATGGCACTTGCGCTGTGAGTATTAATATAAATTAAATACTTTTTCATGCAATTATTTTGTAAGATTTGGTGATTATTCCATATTGCATATCCAAATTGCTCAAAAATCACTGTATTACATATCCAATGATACGAAAGGTCGACCTAAAAAGTCGTACATTTTGTATTCAACCGTGACCCAGAGAAGGCCAAATCAGATGCAGAATTTCCCCCTGCTTATCCAACCCAACCATAAAAAGCTGGTTTTTACCAAAAGTTACCCCTAGCGTATCCACATTACAAAACACGTAGGACCGAAAAGGACGATATCGCGTATCCAAGCCGAAAGGGTGGAAATTGGTGCTGAGCCCCATTTGTTCCGACCTGCATATCCAACTGAGTTGGGGGAAAATTTCAACCTACACCCGATTATTCTGTATGGCGTAACCAAACCGAAAATGGAATATACGCTAAACGACCTTATTTGTTTCCTGTGACGTATCCAGGTGCCAAAAGCGATTATTACTAAAAATTCGCTATTGCATATCCAAATTTAAATATGCACCCCTCCCTCGACCCTGTTCAAATACACATGATGCACGATACATTTTTTTTTTATTTTAAGGGGAATATTTATTAATTATTAACTTTTTATTTTGTAAGCATTTATTTTATAATGGCATTTATTTTATTCTTTTATATGCCATCATTAAAAGTATTCCAAAAAACAACGTACTTTTAAAAATTATTTTTTTTTTGTTTCTAACCATTTATTCTATAATGTTGCACATACACCATAACTAAAGGATACACCATAATCGGAAACCTTGAAAAAACTAAATTTTATAAAAATATATTTAACAATTTTAGCCTTTGCCGCCATCACCTTTGTGCTGATTCCGATAGTGCATGTCGGCAACACGAACCAGCAAAGAGTGTAGTCGTTCGCCATACTGATGGTTCTTTTTCCAGGCGTATTCTGCCAGGTAGCCGACCCACGATTTTTTCTGTCAGCCAAAGTAGGGAATGCTGTACATCGCCGAACACCAGCTCCACTCGATGTTTTGTCTATGCGCTCTCAACGTCTCGCCTCTCTTCATTTTTAGCGTGTTTCGAGTGTTGACCACTCTGCTTTTTTCACTGCACACAAACTTCCTCCTTATGACTAATGATTTGTGATAGTAAGTTCTCTTGTGGAGTCGGTTCAGGTGGTGTTATGGGCTGAACAGGGCGAGCGACATTGTGTCTCCCTACCCCTTTTGTCCATTTTCTGTCGAGGTGGCAGTTGTGTGCTCCTCCTAGTGTTCGTAGTCAGCCCATGTTGGACACTGATTATTCCAGCGTGGTCCTCCGCATCACCTGCATGGGTGTGGCGGGTGGTGGGGTCCGTGTGATTGGTAAGGAGGGGCAGGCCCAGCCTCCTTCTGCTCTTCTTGTACTGGCTTCGAAGTTGTTCGACGGTTTGCTGTGATTGTTCTAACACTGTTCGTCACTGATTATTTGGAAGTGTTGTTTGGCATCGTGTTTGGGTGGTTTCCCAGTCGCAGTGCGGTCGATTAGGAATGCTTACATCGAGTAGTATGACTGTACGAAATCACTTTCACTTGTGTGGCTCACTGAGGCCAACACAGTGCGGTACTCAGGTCGAGCGGAACCTCGAATATCTCGCGAAGTGAAAGCTCAAGGCGATATGTCCGAATGGTGTTGATTTTATGGGTGGCGAACTGATACAATGTTTCCTCGCCCTGCTCTTCCAGAATTACCTTATTTCTTGTGCGCAAGGAGGTGAATGTGTTCGCATAATGACACGTGAATGCACGGCGGAATTCTGACCACGGCATCCCGTAGTGCGTGATGCTGCACCACCATAGCCTGGCATCACCATAAAAACGATCCCCTATGCAATTTGTCGATTCTTCCAGGTCGTCACCATACCTCCAGAGTAGATTCTCGCAATTGTGGATGAATGCTACAGGGTCTTCGTTTGACGTCTCTGAGTATGTTGGGAGAAACTGGAATCGTTGTGGTGTTCTGGAGACTGTTGCTGGTCTCTGCTGTTCGCTTGTTACACTCTGTATCATGGGCCTGGTCAGTCTGCTGCACCCATGTACTTTCTGGAGTACCTGTGTGGAGTGTGCTGTTGGTGATGTTTCTGCATTCCAGTTAATCATGAAAGCCAGTAAAACCAGCCGTGGTACTTGTGGTTGTTGTTGCTTGGCGATTCTCCCGAATACATCTTCCTGCATCTTCCTGTATGTTCCCGTTTCTGTGGTATTTCCGTTGTGCTGGATGCTAAATTAGTTTTGAATGGTGATGTCATTGCATGCAGTGAATATATTGTTCATTTTGTAGGGTAGCCTGTTCTTCTGTAGAAATGCACCACTCGTGGTAAATTCTAAAATATTTAACCACACACCACTGTTGCAGCACCTCATCCATCACATTTGTTTACATTTGCACATTTTCTCAGAATACTTCGAAATTGCGATAATGATTGTTCGATGTTAGCTGTTAGTGGTATGCTTGTACATAGATGGGGGGTGCAGACTGGTTTGATGGATCCTTTCACCTTTCGTGGTCGTAAACACTGGGTGCATACTTCTTCCTGGCGACCTGAGATGGTGTGCACTAATACTCAGCCACTGAGCACTAAGTTCAGCTTTTCTATGTCCTGTTGCAGTTTACATGCGACTGTGGAATCATGGCACAAATAGTAATCTCCCGTTGACAAGTTAACAAGAAGGTGGTTTTGATTTGCTGTGTTACAAAAACATTTGCAGGAGAGGTGGCCCTGCCTGTGCAGCTACTGAAAAAATAAAAACCGTTTCACAAAGGTGATGTGCCCGGGGAGGCCGACATGACGTCCACTCTGTCTGAGTACTGAACAATGACTATCTTGGCATTGGGTTGTTAAGCACCTTATAAAATAAAGAACAATTGCTGGAAACGAAGTAAGTTAAGAAGATAATTTAATAAGTTATGTAGAAGCTGTCTGGGCATGAATGCTATTTTAAGTGAATATTGTACACAATATTATGAACTGAGAATCATTTATTTCATTGTGCAGGAAACATATCTTATAAATAAAATTCTAGTTTAGTAAACAAACGAAAATAAATTACAATATTACTTGTATTTCTTCCTGTAATAGACCACTTAGAAAAACAAAAGCATTATATCACTATGAAAATAACTTTTAATTATTATTTCGAATTAGATTCTCACAATAAAAATATTTAGTAGCGTAACACATTTTCAAATGAATTCTAGATTATCTGATAAAATTTATTGGAAGGGAAAATTTGTTGGCCATATTTTGTCCTCAAACTTTATTGTCAAATATTGTAGAAGACAAAAGATTTGACATTGTGCCAGGTGCTTTACACATGTTTGTAAGCATCTATGAAATAATATGTGATCAGCTGTTGTTGTAGTTTGTATAAACGTTAATTATATGCCTATTAAATGAATATAGCTGAAAAATTTATAGGTAGTACAACTACCTAAAAGTGTTTAAAAATATATTTATTGTTGTGTTATACACCACGTAAATGGTGTACTGTAGTGTGTTCAATGTTTTACCGGGTATACTTTTTGTACGCTGATATGGAAATAGGCGTTTGTCACGAGACTTTCGAAGTGTGGGACGATGAACAAACGAAATAGTTTGTGAAATATGTCACTGGTGTACTAGCATGTCCTTTTCGATGTCAAAAGGAAAAATTAGAAATGCTAATGACGTGTGTGCGGACTGCGGAGCCTTAGGTGAGTGGAGTTGGGCGGAGCCTTTTAGGAGAACAATTGTGGAGTGGCGACATGTGTCACTCTGTACGTGTGTGTGGGAAGCCAAGCCGTCCTGTACTGTACTGGTAGCCTTGGAAATTGTTTCTTGTCAAATCATTTTTATGGAGTTTTTGGGGTAATTCTGAAGAATAGGGGCTCTTTAGAAATTCTGGAAAATAATACCTGGATATGTTATATACTATTATTACTATTTACAATCAGTAATTTTTGAGGGACTCCACATAGCTTACAGTAAAAAAAATAAAATGTGATGGTGAGGAGGGGTATGAAGATTGCTATGTTTATACAATAAAATATGTATAATTTACGTCGTATGTGTTTATATCGGGTCGCACAACTGTATTCAATGTGATAATACTGTTTGAAACAAATCGTTAATGTTTAAAATGTCATTTACAGGGTATATTTACTTGGGGGAGATAGGGTTATTCAGGTATAAACAATAGAGGTATGAATCAGTGCTGAAACATACATTTTAGACCAATGAAAAAATTTATATTGGTTGTGCATGGCCTACCTGTTCAATATTTACAGGGACTTGATATAACATAAAGTAGAACCGCGAAAATAAAATAATTAAAATGTGAGGAACTTTATTATTATTTGGCTTTGTGTACCACAATGACGTAGTAATGGTACGAAATGTACAATAATGTGTCAGTGTTACATTAATTTCAATACCCCATAGTATGACGATTTGAGAATGGTTTATGCCACAGTTGCATTCTGGGAAGTTGCTGAACGGATGCTTGAAGTTTGTAGCGATCGTAGATATGCAAAAGAGCTTTTAAAAGTGTGTTGTACTTTAATTAATTCTATTAAGACGTGTTAAATCAAATAATTGTCCAAAAATATAAGTGTTTCTTTGATAATATCTGAGTGTAGAAGGTGAAATTATAATATTGTGTGGGGTGATATGAGTGTACGAAGAGTTAAATGGAATGTTAGATACGTCGTGTGGATGGCAATGTAGTCAGTTCATAAGAAAATAAAATATAACTGTCGGTTTGTTGGGCGGTTTATGAAGCACAGGAAATTTGCAGGGTAGAACTAGTGGAAAATGTGTGAGTTTTCGTAATAAAATTGTACTCCAAAATGTCCTTCAATTTCATAGCCCTCCCCCTTATCGAATTTGTAATTTATATTGGTAATTTCTAAATTTGTGTACTGTTCAGTTAATATTTTTGCAATTATACATGTTTTCATGATAAAATATTAGGCTATAATTATATCATGATTATCAAGAGAAAAACGTATAATTGCAAAATTTCCTGACCAAACAATACTTAAATCCACAATATTACCAAACAGTATGCAACCTCGCCGGCTATTGTTTGAAGTCCATTTGCACTAAAAAATAATGAGTGTGTATGCGTTTTGCAATTTTTATATATTTTGTGATATCATTGTAATATAATATCACAAAAATGTGTTTGATTGCGAAAAGATGTACCTGAACAATACCTAAATTGCCAACTAAACAATGACGCAATGGTACGACCAGTGATAGAATATGCTGCAGCAGTATGGGACCCGCATGTGGAGGTGGATGTGCGAGAACTGGAAAAAGGTGCAGAGAAAGGCAGCAAGATGGGTGAAGGGTAGGTGGAGAAGGCAAGGGCAGGGTTGAGCTCATTGAAGAACAGGAGGAAAGTTGAACGGTTAGTCAGGATGTATGAAGAGGGAGGATGGGGAGGGCTACACTGCAAGATAAGTAAGGGGGTGTTTAGAGGAAGAGGAAACAACAGTGAGAAGTCTCAGAGGGTGTGGATGAGAACGTAGCGGGGTATGCAGTCCCTGCTAGTGAGGTCTGTGAGGGAGTGGAATGTGTTGCGGGAGGAATTGGTATCTCTGAGAGGGGTTGGTAAGTTCATGAAGGGAGTGGAAGAGGAGTTTTGATCGGAGAGAGCTCACCACCGGGTGGTAGCCTAATTCCACGTGTATTATATTATATTACCTAAATTGACAATATTACCAATACAAGTTACAAATACGATAGTGGGGTGGGTTATGAACTGGAGGGAAATTGTGTGCGGTAAATTTTATTGTGAAAACATACTGTTACAATTTCTTTGTCTAGAAATTAAATGGACTATACCAAGTTTATTAAGGGATGGAGGTCTTAATCAAATAAAAGAATTAATTGTAATTTCCTTATTTTCTTTACAATAACTACAGCAAAATTCTTTGAACTCAAATTCTCACAATATATTGAAATCACTTACTGTTCACAATTGACACCAATTAATAAAATTTATAATTATGACAAAGAAATCAATGAAATTAAATAATTAAAGATTAATCCCAATAGAAGGTGTATCAACCTATTCAATCATTTTATAATTTATGCTTCCATATTTGACAGTTTGAATATTTACAATATAATCAGTATTACACTTCCATTCAGTCCCACCTCAGTTCAGTCCATGTCCCGCCAGTCGCAATGTTCTAGAGTCCTCCAAGCGCTCTCACGCACAGTAGGCTTCACTCGTCTGTTTCACACCCTCTCGTCCATTCAAGCCACGAACACCTCGCTCGCCGTTGTCCCGCAATCTCCAGTCGTCGTCTACACTTTACTTCACTCGCGCACACTTGGCCAGACGGCCTCCATGAAAGACTCCCGGCCGCTGGGTTGCGGTAGTATATATAGTGTCTAAGGCCGCCACCATAGAATCTTCCCCAACTCGCGTGATGCTTCACGGAGGTCTGAGGCACCAGCCAGTCTCGCCAGAACATTCTTGCATCATCGCTAAACGTATCAGAAACTCTATCAGGCGAGAGAATGTCTGTGACGCCAGCAAGTCTCGTCACTGTCGGCATTCACGGAATTCCCAGAAGTGGGGTGAGGAGGCACGAGCGCATCATTCCAGGAAGGGGGGGGGTGAGGTGGGTCTCCAATTATGGCGCGGGGCAGCTGATTCGGTGCCAGCTGCAGCACATAACAATACATATTTTTTATTTGTTTTACACCACAATTTCCTGATCTTCATAGCCCTCCCCTCTATTGTTTTTGGGGTTTTTATTGGAGATATCTTGATGCCCCTAGTAAATTTGTGTTCTGTTTATTTAGTAGTGGAATTATACGACTTTACTAGATTTTTTTTTCCTCAAAAAAGCTGCTATTCTTCATAATTTCTGTTTATGATGTACTTTAGGAATTTATTAGCTACTCGCCTTAGAATGAGCACTTTTAAGGCCCTCCTATTTAACATGGGCTAATAACCAAAGAAATATATATGTATTTTAATGTGGCCTCAGATGTTAATTTTTGAGAGCATTATGTTGATTTTTTGTTAACCACATGGTAACTTTTATATCAACATATTTTTACAGTAAACAGTCTATAGTGTGCTTTTTGTATGTATATTTGTGCTGGTGTGTGCAAAATAAATATTTTTGCTCTATAGGATTTTCATGGGATACTCCTATTTCCCGCCCTTTTTTATTCTGCGGCCGCTCCATCTTTGCAAACAAAGATTAATCCTTTTAATTCCATAAACTATTTAATTCTCATGCAATAAGAGTAAGCATACTGTTAGGAAAGTTGAGAATTTAAAGTTATTTACAGCGAGCTCCTAAACAGTGTGAATTTTCTTTTTGTCACCATCTTACAAGAATGGCTTTGAAATGATTTTTTCAGAGGAAGGCATTTCACTCTGTAGAAGTTTTTATATTTGCTTTTATGATTTTACTTATCTTATTAAATTATTGTGGCAGTAACATGTATGCTGTATTTAATACTTATGCTCATTCATTCAGTCTGGATATTTACAACTAAAAATTAATTTGATCCATCTTCCCATTCACTAATATTTTACGGTGACAATTGAATTGAAAATTTATGTAACTTTTATTAGTGCTTGATAAAAAAATTTGAAGTACCTAGCGTTCAGATTTTTTAATCATGGCTTAAAAGAAAAAAGTAGTGCATTTTATCCTAATTTCATCCTATTTTGTGTTTTAACTTTAATTACATTGTTATGTAGTGTATTAAATTGCATTTCTGTGTTATTTCAGTTTTAGCTTATTTACAATTTAATCTTGTCTTTAGCCTACCTCTTATTCAATTAAATTTTGGCCTGTACCTGTGTGTTTATTTATTTTATCAAAGTTAATTGAATGGGATTAAACCTAGTGGGATAAATGTGATCAGTCTTGTCATTTTGAGATTTATCTGTGGTAATTATTAAGTCATGTCTTTTTTTGAAAGGAAGATCAGAGTTGTATGTAATCTGTATATTTATTTGGTTTTTGCTAGGATTGCATACCTTGTTGAATTTTACATGAGTGTAATAATATGTCTCGTGGAAATAGTATATAAATATAAAATTGGTTATCTAACTACTACAAAAGCGCTTAAAAATATGTACAAAGTAAAGCTTTCTGGTCTGTCAATGCAGAAAACGAAAACATAATGTAGTACTGTGTCTGTTGCTGGCCATAGCAGAAATTTCATAAATCCTAAATGGTTGAGATATAGCTCTCTTAACGTTTAAATTGAACTATCATTTAATCCAGCTTAAATCATGTATGCTAATAATATTTACATGTGAGATTCATTGGAGGTGGAATAGGAAATGAAAATAAGTAGGTATGTTAAGTTTTTGAGCCAATTCCTAATACCACTGGCATTAACATAACCATCAGAGTGTTGATAGTCATTTGGTTGTGCGTGTCGCACTCGCGAGCACCTCCTACTGCACCAGCATATCTTGTTTTGTGCAGACGGGGGCTGATGTTCTCCAGTCGACTACCTGTCATCTGTGCTGTAGATTTCTGTGCATCTCTAGTACTTCCATTGCATGCATTGCATTCTGTATGTGCCTCCAGTTCGACAGAGCTCGCACTGTGTGGCAACAAATAGCTGGTGATGTCTGTACCTGTGTCCAGTATTGCCATGAAGAGGTTGGCGGTGCTGTAGTTATCATACTACTCGCCTCCCACCGAGGGGAACCAGGTTTGATTCCTGGTGGCTCACCCAGATTTTCGCATGTGAGAACCTTTGCTGTTGGAATGTGGGTATTCTCTGGATACTCCCATTTACCGCCCTTGCATTCTGCCGTTGCTCCATCTTCACCTCTTTTCAACCGTAATGGCACAGGCAAGGCACCCTCGACTTTGAATTTTGAAAAGCACAGGGCAGTTGTATGCACGTTGCCAGATGCGACATGGGCATCGTTGAACCGGGGCGTGCTGCTGTGCGACGAGTGCTGCACCGTGCACCGGAGCCTGGGCCGCCATATCTCGCAGGTAGTGTCGTTGAAGAAGGGAGGCTGGAACCCGTCGCTGCTGCAGATGGTGCACGCTCTCAACAACAATGGCGTCAACAACATCTGGGAGCACGGCCTGCTGGAGTCGTCCCATGCCAAGCCTGGACGCCGCAAGCCACACAGCAAAGACCCACTGCAGTGAGTTAAAGATTTCCGTAAAGCAGTGTCTGAATGTACCTTTAGGTTGTCCACGCTAAATGGAACACTTTTAAAAAGTTGTGTTTAAGATGTACGTGTAAGATTATTTTGTATTCCACCACGTGTAACATTAACATTACTATGTGTCTGACCACTTTATTCATGCATCTGTCAAGTGAAATTGTTAGGGAAGCAAATATTTGCATATTTGTTCATTTGTTTCCATATTCACAATTGTTTACCTAGCACTTCTAACTCAACATTAATACATATGTGGGAATATTTTCCTTCTGTTGTTACCAACTTTGCTGGGTGCAGGCCAGTCAGTGTACCCATTGTAATACATACATGCAGGTAGGGGCTGCAACATTTTTCAAAGGTTGATTTCATATTTACTCAATTAACTGTAGACAGCCTATACCAGGGCTGTCACCTGCCCTGAAGCTGAAATCTTGGTTCATGTATATAAAGATCGTGTAAAATCCTGGAATCATTGCGTTAAATCCTGTAAAATCCTTGGAATCAAAAAAATTGCAAATTACAGAAAAAAAGTTTATATGAAAGATAGTTACATATTTATTGTAGTTGTTTTGGTTTGGAATGTACAAACCATGGAATTCTTTTCTCCACTCCCACTTATACTTTCGTTTATACGACTGTATCTGCAATAATTTCCGTTTCCTCACCATTGTGATATCAATGCCAAACGCAAAACAGTCACCAAATTCGGATTGCATGTCTAAAAACAGCAATTCGCGGCAAAGGTTCTTTTCAATAATGGCCTTGGCCTTTGCATGTGATCATACAGCCAGGAACAGAAATATGTTAATAACTGTCTACCTGAGCCAGTGTGTAATTAAGCAAAATATTTTGGACTTTTGACATACACTATTGAAGCAATGGAGTATATCAAAGTTATTTTGCTTAATTACCCACCACCATTATAAGAATTTTTCAAAGAAACGCGTCAGTGAAACTCACAGACATCGCTGTGGGCGCTAGTGTCGCCACTTTGAGCAAAGCGCAAAAATTAATGGGATTTGGATTTTTCTAGAGTGTTAAAAATCCGTAAGAACTGATCAAATCCGTTAAAAAATGACAGGCCTAGTCTATACCGTTATTTTGTGTTGGCCTTGATGGTAGAGAAAGTGGCTTACAGCTTTCTATGACAAGAGTCCAAGTTTGATTACTGAAGACGTATGAATGGCATATTCAGCAGGCAAAGCACTCTAGGTTATACTGAATAAACTGTTGCTACCACTCATATCTTGTAATTGGGACATTTGTTTTTTTTTTTTGCTGTGTGGTTTTGTGATACTGGAAGTGAATATTTTTCAGTGTACCCAGAGGTGAATTTCATATGTAAAGTTCACAATTATAATAATCGTAGAAGTTGGTACCCATAATAAAAATATGACGTATTTCATACACGTTCTTCATTTGATTGTGTGAACATTTTGCTTGCAAAAGGAGTAAGCATAATTTCATCAATAACATAATACTTACTTATTTTTTAAATTGTTTGTTTGCAGTGAAGTTGCGGTAAGTATTTTTCCTCTGCAATCGCACGAGCACTGCCTTATAGCTGTGTAGCTGAACAACGTGCACCATAATTTGCAGCTGCAGCTCTTTGTCTGCTGAACGTATTTGTACTTTCAAGTGCTGTCCAAATCTCTCATATCATTTTTATTATTTTGTAATCAGCTACTTGATAGGTGTTAGTATTTCTTAACACAGCTATTTGTTAATGGTGGAAATGTTGACATACCATTTTCAGTAATTTGTGGTAAAAAGAAGTGTACAAGTTTTATAAATAGAAAATAAAATTGCACTGCTAAAATTTATTCTAGAAAGTGGTATGTACCATGAATATAAAAAAAAATGTTCTTGTATTAAAAACAGATTAATTATATTTGTGTCTTACACAAATACGTATATGTCAAGTGAAAGCAGCATTGTGCACAAACCAAGCAAGTTGGTGGTAAAACGGTTCCCAGTCCAGCTCCTTAAATTGAATTTTACACAGGTTTTAGCAATTAACTTGAGGTAAATGGAGAGATGATCACTGAATAAAAGGCCATAAACCATTTTCTTTCCTCATTCCTGTCTGTAAGAACCACGGTGTCAATGAGATGATATGCCATGATAAAAAATATTATGCGTGTTTTGTTTTGAAGTGGATTTTACTGTATTTACACAGTTTGTTTCTTTCAAAAGTAATATACAGGATTATAATCTGATTGCCCCAACTTTAAGTAAGTAATATGAAGAAAATTATATAAACAATATTTTTGTAAGATGCAGGATAAGATTAAACATACAGTTCTGTAATCATTAAATATGAAGAAAGTATAGTAATAATTGATGGCAAACAATTTAATAAATTAGTTTGTATGCATTATTTTACTGACTGAATATCAGTTCCTGTGCATCCCAGCAGAGTGCAGTACTTTTTAGTCATTGTAATTACATCGGCACAGGCAAGCTACAGTATGACGCATTAAAATCCACCACTTGTAAGTCTGACATACATGCTTTTAAAATTAATTTTTTATTTAATGGTCAGTAAGTTGTGTCTGTTTTTATATTAATGTGATTTTTTTCCAGTCCTACGAAGGCAGATTTTATTCGTGCAAAGCACCAGATGCTAGCGTTTCTCTTTCGGGGTTTTAAAGACGACACAGCAGTGACTGAAGAGGACCTTAGCAGACAGCTCCACTCCAGCGTGCGGACGTCGAACTTGGAAACAAGCCTGCGCCTCCTCATACAGGGAGCAGACCCCAACTACATCCACGACGTGAGTGTGCCGGGATGTAGGATTACTGAGACAGTACAGAAACATGATGATGTAATGATTGGCTAGGTTTTATAAAATTATGTAGGTATAACTAGAGCCAAGATTGTATGGTGAATAGCGATAAAATCGAAATAACACTGTAATGCAAGTTAATACACTGCCAAGCACCAAAACTTCAGGTAAAACACAAAATAAATTAAATCTAGTCTAAATATACTATTTTTTCTGTGAAACCCTGGACCAACAATGTGTATCCAAAAATGTATATATAGACTAGTGATGATAAGAATAATTTCAAATTTCAGATGTTGGGAACAAAAAAAAATTAATTTGAAGCTGTTTTCATTCAGGCTGAGTAAATAACAGCAGTAAATATTGAATACCATGTGGATGAGAAATGATCATTTAATGAAAATAGCAAAATTGTAAAAGCAAATATAAAAATAATTTTACTGCCAGTATTGATTGTTTTTTCTCTTTAAAACCATATCTATCCATTCGTGCGAAACTGTAACAAAAAATTAACACTGTGTAGGAACCTCAACATAAAGTTAGTTACGAAGAAACAAAAACCTTAAGAAGTGATTTTTTAACCTATAGTCATGTTCTGTGTTACCTTCATTCAAATAAATTGTTTTCTCATGTTAATGTAATTGCATAAACATTATAAAATTGTAATAGAAAGATGCATATAAAAATAATCAACAATTTTTAATAATCAAATTTGCATTAATGTAACACCGTATAATGTTGGCTATAATAATGCACAATTTTAGTTATGACGTTTCAATTTCTAAGACTTTCATAACTGATAACACCGAAATCAGGTATTTTAAAAAAAGAAATTTGCCTTAAAATAACACCACAAAATCTTGCCCCTAGTATACATCTAATTGCAGTAACATTTTGTTTGGCAGCATAATAAAAACAAACCATTCATTTCCATTAAAGGCTCTTCACTGGAACTGAGCACTTTAGAAAGCCCTGGTTAAGATCTACTTGTGTGCATATTGTGTATTCTTCCACCATATGTAATACTAGCGACCCGCCCCGGCTTTGCACAGGTGCAATTAAGATTTAAAAAAACTGCTTAACCCGGCATTAATTAGGTTGGGTAAACTCTCCTAAAGCATTAAAAAAAAGCACATAATTTAATAATTAATTAAATAATTTATAATTTAAAGTTTTTTTGCTATTTTTATTTGATATTTTTTTTTACTTTTTTATAATTTTTCATATTAATATACATAACATTACAATGCAATTTATCTGAGATAGGAGTATTTAATATGTTATTGGCTAAGACATTCTCTGTAGATAATGTTTGACGTCCTGTTATTGTTTGGTAGCAAAATGTACTGTTTCTCGGGACTTCCAACTCGTGATAAACCAACATATAGTTGGCCATGGGAAAAACACTCTTTTCGTACAACCATACATTGCATGCGAATGTATGAGTGGATAGATATTAGTATTAAGTTAATACAATAAATGAAATGAGGACGGACAGATTCGGAAAATAAAACGTGCTGCGTACGGCTCCAACCACGTGACTGCGCCACGCGGGTACCTGCCAGTGCAGCCAGATCGTGAGTAAAACGTACCCCCACTTTGTGGGACAGTCTCATCTAAGCACATTGAAAACAGCACAAAGTGGGGGCATTTTTTACCCACGATCTGGCTGCACTACCTGTCTCGTAGTCGTACGCATTGAGAACGTTGACCTTGCGCTTCACCGGTAGCTTCACGGCGTTGCCTTGCTGCGCGGCGTGCTTTATTGATATCGTATTATCTCTTTAACCATACGTCCAAATAATATGCAGTAAAAAGCAAAAATCACATGTATTTAGTAATGGTGCCGATAAACGTGCTTATTTTTATAAGGATTAACAAATTGTTGATATTATGACCAGTTAAACATCATCTAACGATTTTAATTATTTTTATTAAATGATACATTTTTAAACTCATGACATCTTTTGAATTGAATGTCCGAATTGAATAATTCAAAAAGTAATATACAGGTACTGAACCAGTCTTGAATGTGAAGTAATTAATTTTGATAAGGATTAATACCAAGGTACAAATAAAGTGCCTTTTCTAGCGGCGGCGTTTTAATTCAGTTTTTAAAATAAAAAAAATAGTTATTGTGACATAACTATAATAGTTAGACATATGGTGTCGCGACACCTTTTGTAGATAATGTGTTCTGGAAAGGCCTAGTACATTATTTTGTTCTATCATCAATAGTTTTCGCAGCGCACGCAATGTAAGGAATTTTATAGGTAATTTATTTACACTTTGGGTTACATTATTGGAGTTTTAGTAGGGATCCCTATTGATTTTTAAAATAAAATATAGCCTATGACACTCAGTGATAACGTAGCATTCTACTTGTGAAAGAATTTTTAAAATCGGATGAGTAGTTTCAAAGATTACCTCCTACATCCAAACACACACACACAAAGTTAAAAACACTAGCTCTTTATAATATTAGTATAGATTAATATTCTCATGTGCCTGATCTCTTTATTCATACGTCGGTCAAGTGGAACCGAAAAATTATTAGATAATTTATTGAGGTTTCCGCTTTTGTGCTTTAGTGTGAATTTATGAATTTGTTTGTGTGAGTGAGAAAATACATGAGGCATGCGTACCAACTGTGCAGCACTGAATCAACAAACATAACAGCGTTAATGACAAGATAATTCTTTAAAACCATGCACTGAAAACTACTCCAAATTATACTGGAGTGGAATAAATTTATATTAAATAATGGGTTGAGATGGAATTATTGTAATTGAATTAATATTTAATTGCGTTTGAATAACTACCAAACTTACAATAAGTAACTCCCAATCAAAAGAAAGAAAAATTAAATTAAATCAAAATAAATTAGGTGCTGCTGTAACTTTAATTTCCAGTAAAATTGTCTCACAGTAAATCTCGCAGAGTTTTGGTGTACGATTAAGTTCAATTGATAAACCTTCAGCAAAAAATTACTAATAGTTCAGAAATTTAATATATTTAGAGAAAATCAGTTATGTGAGATTTCATTTTAAATGAATACTGTTCTCTCTTAGAATTTTATTAGATTACTCCAGAATAGTGACAGTCAAAGAGTTGGACCACTGGGTATAACGTGTTAAATATGTCAAAACACTTTAAATCTGCAGAAATTGTAAGTTAATTACGTAGAACTTCAATTTGTAGTTCTCGGTGGCACGTTAGAATGCTTTTACTAGCCCCTCGGGCCTAGTAAACTTGAGGGCGGCACCTGAATGAAACTGCATCTTTACTATGGTGCCTATATTACCTGGCGCTTGCCGATGCATCTTCTTCAGAGAATTATCCCTAGTAGTCCTAGCCATCTTCTTGCATGGCTCGACTTCCTAGACTTTGAACTTGCTTCTGGGACTCTAATTAGCCAACTATTTTATGATGACGTCGAGCACCCCCCCACATCAAATTTCAGGTCCAAAAACTTTGAAATTTCCCCCAGAAGCCACTATTTCTAGCAACTATGTCAAAGAGCAGCAAAAGAAAACTACTTCTGGTAACCAAAATAATAAAACTCGCATCAAGAAAACAGAAAAATTAATTAAAATTACATAACAAGTAAAAAAGTGTTGACTAAACATTAGAAATCACAAAATTAGGTTAAGATCATAAACAATTTAACTAAAAATTCAAGATTTTTACATTTCTAGGTTAAAGTAAAAAAATTAGCATAGTCATTAAAAATAGATAGGGGGTTTACAATTACCAAGAATATTAAGTTAACACAAACAAAAAATAAGTATGTGGGGCTTAGAAAATTATTCCCTGAAGCATGACCAAAATAAAGAAAATAATTTCAATGTTTATGGAAATCACTATTATTTACACTTGTTCTGTAGGTAACTGTTATAAAGTAAATGCAGTTTTCTACTAATTTACGTATTCATACACTTATATGCATTAAAAATACAATAAAGAAATTATTTAATATTCACGAAAATCTACCCAACATTTTTGATTTGAAGTTATGACATGGAACTCCTTTCCCTCCTTTGTTACCAACCTTGTCAAGTGCATACCATTAAGTTTGCCCATTAAAACATATGCAGATAGGGGTACAGACATTTTTTAAAGGTTGGTTTCAGAAGTGCTCAGTCAACTAGCCTATAAGCTGTTTGATACTGCATTGATACATGGGAATGTGTAATATAATGTGCCTGTGCATGTGGGAATTGTGCCGGACGATGCAGTTGGTCAGCGAGTTTTCTCTGGGAACCCCCATTTGCCCTGCCCTGCAACTCCAGCTCTGCTCCATACTTACCTCAATCACCTTCATTGGCTCTCAAGACCTTGCTGTTAAGAGCAGTCTAAATCTCTTCACTCACTCACATTACCCTGACGAGACCTCTCTACTCCACCTCGTTTGACCCTTGTTGGCCCTTATGATCTTGATGTTGAGAGCCGCCCAGACCTCTCTACCCTGTGCCACTGAACTGGAGCAATGTGGAGGGCTAGAATGATATCTGCTGAAGTGGGAGGTGTGGTGCAGAGTGGAGGGGGTAAGTCTTGATGCAGTCTGTGTTGTGTGTAGGAGAAGGGCACCACCCCGTTGCACGTGGCCGCCAAGGCGGGGCAGGCCCTCCAGGCTGAGCTACTGGTGGTGTATGGGGCGGACCCTGGGGCTGTGAGCATCCAGGGACACTCTCCTGCTGACCTCGCCAGGTTGGTGCTGCTGCTCCTCCAATCTCACAGCCCACCCACCTGTATGTCTGTGCTGAACACTGTTTGCCTCCACACTGCGCACGCTATGCTAAGGGAGACGTGGTAGAGCAGTGGCTAGAGCACTCACCCTCCACCAAGGTGTACCGCGTTCCATTTCCAGGGGGAGAACTTCCAGATTGTCACACAACACAATCATGCTGGACAAAGCCACTGATCAATGTGTTTTCTCGTGATGTCCTGTTTTCTCCCACCCGTGCATGCCAGCAGTTCTCCATGTTCACCTCGCTTCATCCTCGTAGTCTTCTCTACATGCTATGTCAATCTCAGCAAGTACAAAATAACATTGCTTTGTAACTGCTGCGATATCTTTGAACCAACGGTTGTTTTGACTTTCGAGGCATGAGCTGTGTCGAGGTGGTAGAGTGTACCAATGTTTCACCATGCATTGCAGCAGGCATCTTTGAAGGTGTATGTTGTACGGTTAACAGATTTTTTGTTAATGTGTTATTAATTCTTACATAATTCAATAAATCTGGTTTGATTACATCTTCAGTTACTTTTAATTAAGTATTGCACTGCTTTTAGTTCTGAATTTGCTCACTATAAGGTTTTGTACACTTACCCATTTCATTAGCAGTATTTACGTAATATAATTTTGTCGTCGTCTTGATGGTTTTTTGAGCACCACAGAAGTATGTTTTTAGCTTGCAACATTTTTGGCATATCTTGTTTGTGATGTCTTTGCTTGAGGTGGCATTCTTGATTGCTTTTGAAATTCACTCTAGAAACGTAGCTTGGGCACAATGTTTCCTTACACCACAGCTGCTGTGTCTATGAATAAAACAATGAGTGTAAACAAATGCTATGTTCGATGTAGATACCATTCCAACCTACCTTATTTTTGTCATGGTAGTCACTGCTGGGGCTCCATTAATTTTATTGCCAGTAGATTGGATGGGGTTGGGGAGAGACTTTAGATTAACATCTTTCATGACACAGTGTTGTTTTGCACCCCTTCTTACAAGACTGTATCATTTTTAATTACATATAGTTTTAATGAATGAGTCGAAAATTTTCTCGTATGAAAGAAACATTCAATTCATATAACATGACAAGTTTTAACCTCACCGAAAGAAAACACAATAACTATGTAGTTCATACCAGTTCGAATATTAAACACATTTGGGACGTAAATATTTTTTTTGCGATGTTCATTTTCCATACAATAAACGTGCTATTTTGACACTGCAAAACAGTTTAAATGGTGGTTTTCTAGGCAATGTACGTTTCAAACATTCTCATCACCATTTCAAAATATGATATTTACAATATACACTGACTTACTGTTCGTAGTTCCTATTTGCAACTCCAGACTACAAGTATCTCTGCCATCGATACAAAATAATTAGCTGAATCAAACGACACTTCACTGTCTCCAAAATGAGTAAACTGCATAACGAAAATAAACTGTGCCACTTCATGACAATTGGGAAAATGACGGACCAAACAATACACATATTGATCGATATTGCATTTCACATATTGACTAAATGTATCTATATACACGTCGCGATACTTGATACTTTCGAAAAGTCCCAGTATCGAAATATTGAATGTCCCCTCTCTAGTTTTTTAGGTTAGGATTTCCATTTGCTTACATTGTGTATACATACAAACGTTTTGTTTGTGAACATCATGTTCATATTTTGCTACCGTTTTAGAATATTCGTTGATTTCTGTGACCGCTGCCTTTTTTTTTTATTAAGTTTAACTAAATGAATACGAACATCATAATAAGTAAACATTTTCACACATAATTTACAAAAATTTGTGGAAATTTTGTTTTTTCCTGCCAATTGGCATTTTTCGTGGTTTTCCCTAAATTTCGTGAAAATTTTGTGATCGAAAAATTTTTGAGTCCCTACTAATAAGGCATAATTTTAGTAATAACGTTTCAATTTATGAGCCTTTCATAATAGCACTACAAAATCTTGCCTTTACATATAGTGCTTGCAAATGACTTCGCACGTATATAAAAGGATTAAGAACTTGGATTTGGGTGAAGATGATGAACCTTCAAGAGTTTTAGTATGCTCCAAACATGCTGCATACTACCTTGGTGCTCATAATTTGAAGTTACTGGAAACCATTACAATTTCAGCCTTCTTTCCATATGAGGATGTTTTGTTGAGTACAACTACTGATAACAAATAAATATTTTGTAGGGGAAACATGCTATAGTCATAGTGGATTTATAATATTTTTAACTGCTTACACATTTTTTTCTTATTAGAAAGTTGCCACTTCGAAAGTACGACACACGTTTTAGGTTGCTAGACTTTGTTAGATTGCTTTTATTATTTTCAGTTATAGAATTGATGTACAGTAATCATAATTATTATTTTTTTTATAAAAATGTGACACATGACATAATTCATGCTTAGAGGAAGCGCACTCTAGATGCACAACTTTGCCCTATCTGAATATGGCAAGTGACATCAAGTCTCCCAACAGTAGTGAAGACAGGACATGGGAAACTCCCAGAAGTTGACAATGCCTCAACACCCCTTTAACCCTGTACTCGTAGCTTATACTGTCCACTAGAATCAACTGAAAACCATCATGTCAATGCCCTCCCTGAAGCAACAATATTCCACTTCACAGCGCCCGCTAACTGAAGAGCGCACCATTTAAATTTGTCGCTGCAGAAGGAAACGGGCCAATCACAGAAGGGTCAGCACAATTTAAATCATTTGTATTTTATTTAAATTCTCAAAGACCCAGTAGTACATCAAGTAATGTAATATAATCAGGTAGCCTTTGTCTAGGTTGCTTTTATTTTACCTCATTGACTTCCGCAGTTAATTGTATTAAAATACCTTGAAGTGAAATATTCTATGTTAACAATTGCTAACATAATAATTTGAGTTATTCTGATACCATGTTTTCCGATACCGATACCAAAATCTGATACCAATGCCCTTCACACTGAATTTTAGGAAAAGTATTACTGTTAATAATATATTTAAAGCATTGCAAATTACAAGTCAAGCCAAAATTATTTTCTTAACTATTGATATGTGTACGTGAAGTAATGCAGGCTATGCGAGAACAGCCAAACCACAGGTATAAACAACATTGAACGGTATTCGGAGTTAAGCCATGGCAATGCTCAGGGTATTACGCTGGTCAATCTTCGGGGGAACCCTTTACTAAGAACACAATACACCCTGGTACTGCAGATGATCTGCTATATAACTGTCCGGGCGTGTGAAAGGCCAGGAGATGCTAAGTGGCAAGACACACAGGGTCTAAGTTGTATACCTGGATGTACACCGGTAGGACTGCTAACTATACCCGGCTTCACTACTCGCTTCACTACTCGCTCGTACACTGAGTAGGCATTTCTTTTATCAGAGTAATTACAGTAGATCAGCCTAATACCGAAGAATTACAAGAGTGGCGTAAAGAACAGTCTTAAAAGGAATTTGTAATTCATCGAGGAGGAGATAAATAGCAATTCTATTATTGATTCACCAGATACTAATTCCTTATTTTGTTTACTTACAAGAAACCCTGGCAGATTGCCATTTAAGTATCTAATTTTTCTTCATTGTGACACAGCCGTATTTGGCATAGAATCTTTGATACTCACCTCTGAATACGTCACCATACCCCCACACCCTTCCCACCCTCATCGAGCAGCATGAGTACCACCATGCCACAACCAGAGTCGGCCGTTGTTTCTCAGCCGCCGCCCCAGCACCGCCAACGGAGCAAAGGAGAGCTCCGCTGCCTGCGAATCCACAGGTAACCCATCTGCATAGAGTGTTTCCCAGTGTATCGGACTTTATCCCACACGTAAATTCACGCGTCCCACGAAATATACTGGCTTCTTGCCCAAAATGGAATAATACCCCTCCGGGTATGATTTATGCGACATTTGTGTCCAAGTAATTGAAGGCCACCCACACCTCTTGCACACACGCCATGTATGAGCGTACATTCAAGATCAAATTGTTTGTCGGGCTTTCTATCCCCAAGCCACCTACATCACATTCACCACAAGATACCTCATCTTGTGATCTCCCCAGGCTGCTCTGCTTGCCTGGGACTTGTGTACGACCCCTCAGGTGACTCTGTAGATAAGAACATTGTTATTCGTGTACATCTTGTGAGATCCATACTTTGGCAAACAAGGTTTTTAATCCTCACTTCCCCGACCTTAATTGGTACAGTGCTCCAACAACACTACTGGTACAAGGAGAGGTCTCCCCTTGTACCAGGTTGCTTAAAAGTTGGATTTATTTAAAACCAACGTGCTTCAAATGGCACCAGCCAAAGTAGTAATACTGCTCAAACTCTTACAGTGTTAAGAAAATTGATTAAACTATTTGACATGCTGGTGTTGAAAATTTGAAGTTGGAGTTACTAAATGTGGGAAAGGATGGCTTTTGTCTTTTTAACGGATGGTTTGATAATTAAACAGTTAGCTGGGGGTGGGAATAAGTGTATGCATAGGGAGGGCGAGATTGAACAGAAGTATTTGCAACATTTATTAAATCTGAACTGTCCTCGACATCTGCCAGTGTTACGATAGTAACACTTTAATTTAGTGTACTTTCTTCAAGTTGCTACATCGCCAAGTTTGTAGGGTTGTTCGAATATTCTGTCTAATGAAACAAAAATGAAAAACTAAACTACAACTTTCACTTTCATCGTGATAAGAAATTTGGTTGCAGAAAGTTGTAACAAAATGAAAATTCTTGATTTCATTGAATTTTTGGGTGTTAAATGAATGTTCATTTGGTGCACCAACAAAGAATATTTTCACCTGTAAATCATCTTGTTCATTTTCATTTATTTTATAACTGAAATACCCACATAAAATGAAAATTTAAATAATTTAAATATAGGCAAGTTCCCCTGTGGTAAATAATTCATATCCTACATTTTATTTGGTTTGATTTTGCAACAAATTTGTTATAATAAATTACTTGCTAAAATGTTATGAAATTCGTTAATCTTTCTAGTAGCATTATTTTTCGTTTTATAAGAAAAAAGTCACGTTTGCAGAACCCTACAAGTTTGATGATGCACATAATGAAACAGGTTGACCATATGTTACTGAATGCAGAGTGTTGCTGTTGCCGTGGGTGCTCGGTGCTCAAGGGAGTAGATAAATCACAGTAGATCTGTTACTGCACTATTCAGATAAAATAGAATTGTTAGCATGGATCACTTGTTTTTAGAAAGTGTAACATTGTAAAGTAAGGAAGAGAACTGTGGGTTCCAGGTTGTCGGGTCAGAAGGAGCTAGCGGACCGACTGTGTGAGTGCGTGTTCGAGCTGACGGACCGGTTGGCATTCTTCCTCTGCTCCCGCAAGCCAGACCACCTTGGTGGCCAACACTATATCATTCCTGAGCTGTCCGACTCCTTGGCGCACACTGAGATGGCAAAGGTCGCCAGGAAGAAGCTGCATCAGGTGTGCCAAACACGTTATGGATCTGTTCTGATCAGTGATGGGACAATTTGATAACAATTCAGTGATTTCCTCCGACAAGACATCTTCAGTAATAATACTAAGTGATCTCTTCCTACATATCTTAAATAACAATACAAAGTGATTGAGTTCTACACGACATTTACGGAAATCCGTGGTAACTTAAACACTAGTGAGTAATTTAAAAAGTAATTTGTAGTTGTCACTGGTACAGCAAATTTTTTTGTTTTCAACATAGAGTAAACCCTATAAGACAGTTGAGTTTTGCTATTAATGTGTAAAGAAATACGTAATTCAGACTTACGACTTCAAAAGTATTTTATGACGGTTAATATAATATTTCTGTAACATTTACACCTGATCAATTATCAGCTTATTGTTAACACATTCAAATGTTTTCATGGTTTCTAGGTCAAAATTTATTTCATACCAGTCGTGAATGTCTTACTAGGGTATTACCGTATTTACCCGAAAGGAAGACGAGGTTTTTTGACAGAAAAGGAATAGAAAAAAATAAGGGGTTGTCTACAATTCTGGTTCGTCTTCAGTTCAAAACTTAGGCACAAATACCATAAACGTGTGACACTACTAGTTCAGTATTTAAATTTGTGTTACGTGTATAAAATTACTTCAGGCTTCTATTAATAATTTTTACTCAGGTAGCACTTAGTCCTCCAAAATTGGCGTGCCATGAGACAAGGATTTTGACAAAGGCTTTTCATGCTTTCACGCTATGGCTGTACGTATTTTATTAATTTATTTACAGAAGCACCCAGTAGATTCAGATATTGAACAAGTGTTCACTGAATATAGGGTTTATCACAACAGTTTACAATGGATAATAACATGTTTAAAAATATATTGAATTATTAATTAATAATAGGTAACAGCACATTATTTCACTATGTCTATGTGTATAACTTAGTTTAAAAAAGAAACCAGTAACATTTATATTACCTAACTAGTAATCACATATGCAGTAAATTATGTATGTATTAACAAAAACTTTACTATAAAGAGATAAATATAAGTCATTTCATTTTCAACTAAAAACTTTGTAAATAGAGTTCAATTTCCTCTATATTATAAAAACTTTTATGCTTAAAAATATTAATGTTTTTAACGAACTTGTTCATGTCTTTTTCAGATGTTACTTCTCTTGGCAGCATGGTAAATAATCTAATACCTGAGTTGTAAAGATCTTTTTCAAATAAAGAAGTCACATGCGGCATAACTTGCAGCTTATATGCATTTTGAGTATTGTATTGATGAATGTTTTCATTTTTGTAAAAATAATCTATGTTCTGTTTTACAGATTTAATGAATGACATATTCAATGTACAGAGTTTTTATTTCATAGGTTTTAAAAAAAGGTTTACTCCAGATATATGTATATCTTTTTTTTGGAACAATAATATTTTTTACTATGGCTAGAATTTCCCAGAAATTCAATTGCATATGTCATTGCAGCAAATATATCATCAGTAGGGTTTTTTTAATCCAATATTGTACTAAGGGCTCTTAACATATAACAAGTTGAAGAAAGTTTATGTTCTAATGTCTTGATATGTTCATACCAAGTCAATTTCTTATCTGTTTGCAGACCTAAAAATCTCACTACAACTGCTTCATGAATTTTTTCTATAAGTATTTAAAATCTCTACTCCATCCCTACCTTGTTTACAAAACTGGATGGACTGTGTCTTTTCAGCATTCATTAATAATCTATTTATTTGGAACTATTTGTCTAAGGATGTTAATGTTTTCTGTTTTCAGTAATATGCCTAAGATTATCAAGGTTGAAACCTGTGGTTATAAGACTAGTATCATCAGCAAATAGTGTTACATTACCATCTTCTATATCACTTGGTAAATCATTAATATAAATAACAAAAAGTAGCGGACCTTATATGCTCCCTTGTGGAACCCCAGTATGAATTTTTTGCCAACTTAAGTAATTACTTTTTTATGATCAACTATTTGTAGTTTGTGCTCTATTTTGTAAGTAAGATTTAAAAAAGTTATAGGCATTACCTTTAATTCCTAGGTTTTATCATTTATGTAACAACTAAGTTCCACAATATACCATAAGAATACTGTCCTTTATCGGTAACTCAATAATTTTTTTTGTTTGCTGGAAAATAGTACTTATAGTTTTTGTAGTGCTGAGACTGTACCTGTCAACTTTGACAAGGGTTCCTATCTAATGTCACCCAGCTGAGCTTTGCTGGGAAGCAAAATGGATCTAGTCACAAATATATAACATCCACAAAAGTTTTACAGTTTAAGAAATATGATGCTACCATACAGCCAGGTTAGACACACCTATTTCATTGTGATAAGCTATTCTTTAAAAGTAAAAAGAATACATCATATTATTCATATAATAACATTTCTTATTAAAGGGTTTGTCATAAATTCTTGCAAAAATACTTTCAGCCCAGATAATTTTTTTCAGCACTTCACAGGGGTAGTCTTGAATTCAGGTTTAAATATTTTTTTAGGAAGGGGTCGTATTCCTTTTGGATAAATACGGTACTATGTAGATGATAACTGGCTAACTTGGCATGGTCTGTAGTCACATCCTCACCATGTGTACACCATAACTTCACTTCAGGAAGGATCTTTTCCCTTTCGGGTTTCCTTCACATATTCTTTACTTGAGGAAAATAATAAACGAAGCCCTGTAGACAAAGTGACCTGAGCACGGACGGATAATGTTGAGAGGATTTTGGTGGGTGCTCGATAGCGAGGTCCCAAGTGCCGACGAGGATCGTGCGAGGCGAATGTGTGAACAGCGCTGGAATGCGAGGGCAGAGAAACAGGAGATTTCTGAGAGAACCCGCTGGCCAATGGCAACGTTCATCTTGTTTCCCGCATGCAAAATAAATTGAATGTGGTTCACCTTGGTGGGATGCGACCAGTCTTACCACTACACCACCATGGTTCTGTGCAAGTTGTGTATGGAGGAGACAGTGTAGTAGTTCCACTGTGTGTGTTCCAGTTACCAAACCACTTGTTTGAGGAGCTAGCCATGGATGTGTATGATGAAGTGGACAGACGTGAGACTGAAGCCAGTGAGTACCACATGTAGTGTTACATAGTAGGTTAGTACATGATTGTGTGAAGGATTAAGTTAATGATACTTAACTTTTTGGCTGTTCAGTATCAACGAGCATCAGTAAGCCCTATTGTCTCATACGTATATCAATGCACACATCCCGTCATAATGTGTGTGTTGTGAAATCTCAATTGTAATATTACAATTCTGTACATAAAGAGGAACATTTCATTACAGTAAAACCTGAATGTGATAAAGCACATAAAAGTTATATTTGGGAGTTTGTCTATTAGGAAACTGCCTAAGCAGATGAACTGCTAAATTTTTACATTCGTAGTAAAAATTATTTGATACTTAAATTTATGTGGTAGCATTACAGCGAAATCCCATGAGTACGGCCTATTATGAAAATTCTGTACATACAACAGTTTTTTAATACACCGTCATTTAGTACTATACTACCAAGTTTAAATTATCTGGTTACAGCGAGTGAGGGTTTATTTTGTATTTCCGTTTTGATGAACCATTCGAATGCATTTTGATTAATTGTATTTGCCTTTTCTAACAATTGTGGTGAATTGAAATTGCTTAATATGTGCATTTAGTATAATTAATTTCATAAAACGTGTATAAGCCACACTCTATGAGAAGTGGCAACGCTGCAGTGCAGTAGATGTTGCAACACTGCATGCTTTGTCTGACCCGCACTTGCGCCCTTAGTCAAGGCATTTAGTTAGAACAGCGACACAGAATCAATACAAACGCGAGCAGATGATTGGTTGAAAATATGTGGAAGAATTTGCGGCGTGCAGTTTAGGTTTGACGCATGCCAGAATGCTGCACTCTCTACGGACAACTTCGCCCCATCTACGAGCCACATGCACTTCGGGGTGGAATATATAAGCGGCAAACCGAAATTAATGTATCACACTGAGAAGCCCACAAGCCTGGGTAGCCGATCACATCAGTGTATATTACATGCGTAATTACAATCACTATTGCCCATCTAGAATTATGCATGCAAAGGCAACCCTGCGATTGGAATTATTATTATTATTATTATTGAGAATTCTAGTACTCATGTCTGGCGCCTGGAAGAAGTTCCTACAATCACAAGAGATGGCAGCACCCCTCTGACCTTGTGATGTCACAGCCGGCCCGCCTCAGAGACAGGGGTTTTAATTTCTCGTCACCTCCACGCGTGGCGGTAAAAAAATTCGCAGCGTGTCTGCACCACCGATAAATGTGCCCCCGTGTTGGAAGGCTACGCTACCACCCCCCAAAGAACTGCTGACCGGAGAAAATTTAGTATAAATACAGCCCTGGCAGCCAGCACCTGTGAGTGGCGCCAGGCACGGCGACCGAAGATGACACGAACCCAACCCCCAGTCTGCTAGGACTTATCTTCCTCCAGTCCGCAAGGGCTTTGCTGCTCTCCGCTCCAGTCCGCAGAGGACTCCTCTACTTACTATTGCCAACCCTCCTTTCTTGACCTGCACCTTAAACCTGCATCAAGAACCTCTCTCTCTCTCTCTCTCTCTCTCTCTCAAAACCTGCACGTCACCGAGGACCTGCACGTGAGATGTACAACAGCTACAGGTATACCCCACCTTAACTCGGTAATCCTTATCCTTATCCCTTGACTCCGCGATAATGAGCAGTTGCATTTTGTGTTGCCTACCTGATTACCTTCCCCTTAATCCAGCCGCTGTAAAGTTGCTTAGCTATATTTTATTTTCCTCAGGCTCGCCTTTGTCTGACCCCTATTTTATTTACGTGATTCTCTTATCTTATTTTTCTCCAGTGTTTGTAAACTCAATTTAAAGATAATTGTACATTTTTTTTGTATAAGTTATAATTATTGCGTTTGCTCCCCAGGGACCAAACCCCGCAATAAACAACCATGTACCATTGAATTCTTGTGTACCGTTACTAGTAGTTAGCGGACCCTTGCTCCCTTCTTTTTGTATTGTGTGAATCGTAATCAACAGATGTGCAATAAGAAAGGGGTGGAGCTCCTAGTAAGCAGACTTAGGGAACGTCGCGCCTTGCGTGAGCTAACACCAACTCCACACCTGCGGACGAACCCCCGGTTAGGTGCCCCGATCAAACATCACGAGCCATTTCTCCCTTTATCCCTTTGGATATTTCTTCCCTGCTAGATCATCTACTCGGTGGCAATTGGTCTGGGTATCCGACAACGGAATATGAGGAACAGGAGAAATTGTTAAGTCAGGAGGACGAGGCTATTCCCCATGACAACCCTACTAGCCAGCCACAGAAAACATTCAGTAATGTTAAATTAAAATCCGGGTGGCGTATCAGAGTGAAACATCCTTCGGGCACAGTACTCCCGAAATATTGTGATATTAAATTGGCAACGGGAAAGGTGATCCGGGTTCGACTCCCAGCACAACCCGACTCCCGTTCCTGTGTGACATGTCCCTCGGTAGACTTTGTTCCACCATTCAACCAACTCGTCCAACTAAAGTGTCATCTGCCAGACCATGCACCTCCATCACCATGTTAAATTAAACCTCTCACTATTTCATCCATTCGAGACAGCTGGTGTCCTGCATATTAGTGACCGTAATTGTGAGGAGGATCACGCTCCCTGGGCGGAAGCCACCTCTATATCTGACTCACTCTGGGGTTTGACTCCCCTCCTGCTCGTAGTAAACCTGCTCCCAAGCAACAGAATGCTGTATCTAATGCCCTTACGCCTCCTAGGCCTAATTGAATGTATAGTATTTGCCGTGGTAGGCTAAACTGGGCTCAGCAAGCGGCCAACGTTACCGTACTACCATCTAGGTCTTGCGGGATATTTTGAATTGTATGTAGCTTAAATATTTTTTTGTTTTTTCCTACTAAGCCGCCATGTTGAAAAGAGTTGCACTGCCATTACAGATGTTTTCACGCACCTTTTTCTACATTTAGCTGCGCGGTAAAATAAAAACAATGTGCAGTAAATACTAACAATTGCCCTTTATTTCTTTCTGTAATTATTTCAACTGACGATGTAGAGGAAGCAGCTAGCAATCGGCCACAACATGCAAGTACAGTAGACCTCATTTTAATGTTTACATGCACGTGTCTTGGCGATTCCTTGTATAATTCACGGATCCTAATTTTTTTAAATTAAAAAATTATGTAAAAATGTGTGAGATTAATGCTAGTAAATACGGTATATAGCAGTAACTTTTTGCGAATAATTTTTGCTGCTGTAAGGACTTCCCCCGCTATCACATCTGAACATAAATTTCATACGTACAAATTTTAACATTAAAATCATGTTTTAATTATGGATCATGAATTCAGACATGGTTATTTATTACTATATAAGTGATAGCACACATAATCTAGCTATATATGTAATTCCCGCCATGTTTATATCAGCTGAGTCAGCCTACGTTTTCCATAAAATTAATACTCAATTTTTTGTGATGAATCTGATGTTACGAGTACTCATTATTAAGTCAGTTTTTCACACTTTTATGAACTCTCGTAGGTACTGGATTTCACTATATCTATTAAATGTAGATATAACAATTTTTATTTACAAGGAATCTTTGGTTTAGCGAACCTCCAATAAATTATCTTTCAATTTAATAGATTGCTTCATAGAAAAAAAAGATTAGTGTAGGCCAACACTTAAATATGTACTTGTTGAGGTTAGGGTTGTGCGAACGTAACATTTTTTCTCATAAAACGAAAATGAAAAGTATGTTATTAAATTTTGTGAAACTGAAATGAAAATGAAAAACAATGTGCTTAGTCTTAATGAAACAATTTTCATAACATTTTAGCAAGTTATTCATTATAACAAATTCATTTCAAAACCATAGCAAAAAATTTAGAATGTTTAGTATTTACCAGAGGGGTTTTTTGCTTACATTTAAATGCCCATTTTATGTAGTCGTTTAAATTATAGAATATTGAAAACAAGATTATTTAGAGACACAGATTTCCTTTGCTGGTGCACTAAGGCCGTGTCTCAATTGGGCCAGAGAGTGCTCTTGCGACCATGTCATCATGATGTCGGATAGAACATTGTCTGGATGTCTCAATTTGTCTGAGAGAGCACGAAAGAGCAAGAACACAGGGAGAGCACGAAGTTGTGTAGTTGCTGGTGCTCTCTTACACACACTGACCACGCGCCATATTCTTTAATATCATTTCCAATTTTGAATAAGGTTATATTAGCTTTCTGGGCCAAAGCCATGCCATATTTTAAGTGTAAGTGAAGAATTTCAAATGTTTTAGTTGATGAAATAACTTACGTAACACATATTTATAAAAATATAAATGAGGATTTCTGACAAAGTCTCATATTTTTTTCTGTCACTGTAAACAATTTATTAAGAAACATTAATCAGTACTAAAATAAATGTTTTAATTTCACTTTGCAGAAAATTATTTAGTAGTTCTTTTACCTTCTGTAGAAATTGGCACATTTTGTGTCAGGTTAGCGTACAAAAACTGAGTGGAAGTACAGTATATAATCTAGTGGGCATTTTGAGTACTTTGTTTTCTGTATTATATCAGCAAAACATAATGTAGACTATGTATTATTTTCACAAAGCTAATTTATATATTGAAATGCATTAAGCAGTTTTTATAAAATGCTTTTTTATAATTGTAATAATTGGAATAGTGGCTCAGTTTATATTTAATTTTTGAAAATGTGTGTTTTTTATATAAAGTTTTTGGCAGTACTATCTGTTTATTTTGTGTGCATGTTGTTATAGGTATGGTATTTACAGTCAAGTAAATCTGACTTGCACAAGCATGATTCTGCTATAGTTTTAACTACAATTTAATTGTTACTAGACATACCTAACTAGCATATTATAACTATAGTCCATTCACTGTTTCTTCACACTTTTCTGAAATCCTGCTAAAGTTCTACATCCAGGATATTCCTCTGCCTCATGTGAACTAACCTTAACTAAGTCTTAGAAAATTACACCGAATTCATGCGCGCTCAGTTGTAATAATATTTAGCATGAGAACTATTTTTTGCTAGGCTCTACCAACACAGACGTTTTCGCACTATTTTTATTCATATGGTAAAACTTGCTTACATAAAAACATAAAATTATATAATTTTTCGGTAAGCATTGTTTGAAAAGACATCACAAATTATTTATAAACTTTTAGCAATAACGAAACCTGAGCTGCAAGCCGCACAGGGTCCAAGGAAGTTTTGACGTAACCTAAACTGCACACTGCAGAGTATTCCACGTACCAAACATGTGTTCGCACTCGTATTGATCCAGTGATGCTGTTCCAACCAAATGCCCCAATATTATAACGGCCATCTTGTGGAACCTGAACAGCACGCCACATTCTGATCCAATACTGTGGCTGTTCACTTTAATTGTGAGTGCTAGCGCAAATAATATGTATTTTTTCAGGTGCAAAATCTGTAGAAAGCTAAAAAATGCTGTAGTCAACTGACATTTTTTACAGTTAAACACATATGCATTAAAACATTTAGAAAATGTGATGTAAGCAGACGTGCTACTGTCTGTCATTCATTGGCTCGTGCCCTTGTTTATATTAGCAGTTGTTTTAGTAAAAACAATAGGGTCAGGATAAACATTAGGCCTCTTCAAATATTTTTTTTGCGTATACGACAATAGTTGTAGTGCAGTGCGTGATGGCTTCTACAAGTAGTGGTGGGCCTATAAAGTGCAAAGCATTATCTTTTGAACAAAAACTGAAAATATTATCGGAAATTGAAGCAAACCCTTAGTTTCCCAGAGTAGCCATGGCGAAGAAGTTGGGAATTCCACAATCTACATTAAATGCAATCGTTGCCAACTGGAACAAACTGTTAGCCAGCAGCGTGAACATTTCCTAAAAGTAAAACAATGAAAATGGGACTGTACTGCGAAATTGAAAATGTACTGTTGAATGGTTCAAGGAACAAGGGGGGCTCTATTTTGAAAGCGAAGGCTTCACAAATTGCCCACAACCTGGAAATTAAATCCAGTCTGTCAAATGGCTGGCTCGACTAGTTCAAGAATTGAGTGGTGATTGTTTATAAAACTGACTGTGAAGAATCCGAAAATGCTTGTGACGTGAGTGTAAAGAACTGGAAAAATCAAGGTTGCCAGAAATTCTGAAGAACTATGAACCAAAAAATGTTTTTAATGTTGATGAGTGTGGTTTGTTCTTCAACATGCTTCATGATAAAACCTTTGTGCTGAAAGGAGAAACCTGCCATGAAGGTAAGCAAAGCAAAGAAAGGTTGACAGCGTTGATGGGTGCTAACACGGATGGTACTAAAAAATTATCACTGCTAGTAATTGGCAAACCAAGAAAGCCACAATATTTTAACACTGTGAAAACATTCCCGTGCAAGTATGCAAACAATAAATCAGATGGATGGCTTCAGCAATTTTTTAAGTTATGTTCTGCCCTTGATGCCAGGATGGGATGCAATAACAGAAAGATATTGCTGTTCATGGACCATTACCCATCTCACTGTGTGATTTCAAACTTGAGAAATATCTAAATTTATCTTTACTTCGCCCAATTCAACCTCTGTTTTGCAACCATTTGATCAGGAGGTTATTAAAATTCTGAAACATAAGTTCTGTAAGCATCTTGTTTCACAACTGAAATAACGAGGATAGTGAATGTGTGTGTGTGCACAAAATCAACATCCTTGATGCCATGCATTATCTTGCTGCCTCGTGGGACACAATGGAGTCAGAGTCTATTGAAAAATGCTTTAAAAATAAAAAAGAGAATTTGGCATTTTTCCTGCAGAGCTACAAGAAGTTAATTGTGTTACTGCTGGAACGTCTTCATGCAACAGTTGGAATATTCTACAAGAACAGCTTATTGTGTCAGCAGATGATACAGTCCTGCCATGCGAACCACACACATTTGAAATTTGTGTGCCCAACACAAAGAAGGATCTGAGGATAGTGAAGATGACATTGGTGATAGCGGCAGCACGTTTGTACCAACATACTCTCAAGCAGTTGACCACATGGATAGTTGAAGCTATTTAAGCAGGGAACACAAAATGTTCCTGAGAATGTGTGGGAATATTTGTGGGCTCTGGACAGGAACATGATGCTTCAATCAATAAATGTTTTGAAACAAACTATTTTGGACACTTGTTTAAAAAAACAGTAAGGCTTTTTTTGTTAATTTTTTTAAAGTGCATAATTTATTTTTATATATGTATCTGCAATCAATTCTTACTGATATTTGCATCCAAAATTTCTTTACACTTGCTGATTTTGTGATTGTTTGTCAAACTTTGTTGTATATGCAAGTTGTTTCCCTCCTCTAGACAAGTAAATAAAACACAGTAGAGGTAAGTGTGATATTTAATTCAACAGGGCCTGTAATAAATGCTTAGATTATAAGTAACTTTGGTATCAATTTTTTTTGTAGTTTGAAATTTTGAAAAATTTACAATCTCTTTTTCCCTCGTAGAAGTTTTCCCTGATAAGGTTGTATCATCCAGTCCTTTGGAAAAGTCTTTACAGAGTTCTATTGTATTTGGTGTAAATCGAATATTATAATTTATAAATACAATATAGGCAAAACTTCAATTTAACTATAAATAAAATACTTTCATGTTAACAGAGGCATAAAATGCGTGCAACACATGGCATATTTAGAAAATAACTAAACACGTCATACATCGGGTGACTTTTCAAATGTTTGATTGAAAAAGTGTGAAGAAACTGCGAATAGCCTATATTTGTATTGCAGGAATGAATGGAGTTGAGATTGTAGCCGTGTGTGACAGTTGCCACAGACCATCAAGTACCGTACAGTAGGTGGAGTATTTCAAGCTATGTAGGTGCAGGTGTTTGTCCCGACTCCTGGCGAACTGTGCTTGTGTGTATGTGTGTGCAGTCTGGCTCTCGACGCAGCAGCCTGGGGACACCCTGGGGCACGAGCGCTGCGCCGTGCCATTCCTGCCTGTCAACCCAGAGTTCTCGTCAACACGCAATCAGGGCAGGCAAAAGCTGGCGCGCTTCAATGCGCGTGAGTTTGCCAACCTGGTCATTGACATGCTGGCAGAGGCCAAGCGCCGCCAGTCGCCCACCGCCTCCCTCGTGCTGTCTCAGGGTGTGTGTACCGCATTCACTCATCTGCTTTTCTTATGTTTTTACTAGGGATGGGTTGAATAACGAAAAATATCTATTCCGGTACCGACTATACAGTTTAAAAATTTGTTCCAGTATTGTGTTCTATTAGGATGACATTTTAATAATTTTTGATGTAAATAACTTAAATAAATCTGTTTGTCACACGCTAAACATTATTCATGTATCATATTCAAAAGCACTTGCAAAATATAGTGAAAGTCCATTGTAACGATAGCGTGTATCTGTACAAAAATTGTCGCTATAACGGACTTGCATTATAAAGAAATTAAAAAATACCATATTTACATATTTTTATTTGTGCAGTATATTAAACAGTACAACCCAAAAAAAGTAAAAAGTCTATAGTGTAACTCGTTAAAATAAAATTTATTTGTCGTATATTCAATTACCAGAGGAGAACAGACGTGACGCATGTAAGGTTTAGAGTGAGGTGGGTGACGATGCTCGATGCACGCAGCTGTTTTCACATTGTGCCCTCTTCCTGTCGCCTCGGCGGCGGCTGTGGGATGGGACACGTAGACATGGGCGTGTGCAAGCAAAGTTATTATGTACAACTGTCGCTTGTCACTTTTTTTTAGCTAAAATGAATTGAAATTTAATTACACTACTAAAAGGTAGCAAAAAATCAGTTGTGTTTGTGACTATAAAAATGCAGATTAATTCATGAGATAAACATTAATTAGCAAAATGTGCACTAGCTTAGTACTAAAAAAAAACTCACACAATCACTCTTTCTTGGAATAACAATAAATTTTTGTTTGTTTCGCTTTCCCTTATGAGAAACATCTGGACCTCTTGGAAAGCTAGCAACTCTCCAAATTTATACGTGGTATTTGCATGTATGCAAGGCATTTATGTAATTTAGGCCCTTAAAATTTCTATACGTACTCGTGTTATACTGTATGAGAGTACAAACATATTTGGCAATCTTAAAATCGCCCGATAGGTTGCTATTTTAATTTTCGTGACGTTCTAATATAAAATTTAAAAAAATGTTTCCTGAATATCGCGAAACAAAAATTTCCACTAATGCATATTCTGTACTATAAAGTGGTAACTTTCATAAATAATGTCGCCCAAACAATTGCTACTTGTATTACCACTTACAATGTATACCGTATTTTGGCATGTACAGGCTGCAGAAGCTTGTGTAAAGCCTGAGGTTTGTTCACGTACTGTAACAACTGACATTTGTCAACTACACGCTCCCTGAAGCAATTGCAGGCATCCTTTGTCAACAGCGCAATTGTGTATGCGTGTGACTAATGTGACCCTGCATGTGACCTTGTCAGGCATTTACAGCAGTGCCGGTATCAATCGCTTCAGTTCATTCTCTGTCCCTTCCTCTGTAGGTGTCTCTCTCTCTCTCTCCTCTCTCTCTCTCTCTCTCTCTCTCTCTCTCTCTCTCTCTCTCTCTCTCTCTCTCTCTCTCTCTCTCCTCTCTCTCCCCTCTCTCTCTCTCTCTCTCTCTCTCTCTCTCTCTCTCTCTCTCTCTCTCTCTCTCCTCTCTCTCTCTCCTCTCTCTCTCTCTCTCTCTCTCTCTCTCTCCTCTCTCTCTCTCTCTCTCTCTCTCTCTCTCTCTCTCTCTCTCTCTCTCTCTCTCTCTCTTTTTTTTTTTCTCACTGATAAACAAACGTGAGGCCGTGTTTCAATTTGTTTCTAGTTTCATTTTTCTTAATTTGTGTCTATCATTTTGTAAGATTTAGTCAAAACACTATGGCGTGGACTGTCTAGCATGCATTACTGTAATATTTTGGTGTTATCATGATTTCAAAAATAAAAACTGATATGGCGGCGATTTCGTAATTTACCGTCTTCAAAGTTGACAAACTGCAAATTACAAGTACTTTGTATATTTTGTAGACAAACCTTTCACATGTCCATTTTGTTAACAACAGGTGCCAAATGGAGCACGTCCTCAGCATAACGGAAAAGGAATGAGCGAGTTATTATGCAAAATTTTAGTTTATGGTTGTGGAATATGCACTTGAACATGGATCAAGGGCAGCTGGTCTACAATTTGGCGTCGGCGATAAAAATGTGCTGTGTTGGTGCGGGAAAAAAATACGCTGTAAAAATTACCCAAAAAAAATGTAATTTGTGTGAGGCAAAATGTGTAAATACCTGGAACTGGAATAATAGCTGTTTCATCACGTGGGCACCACTAGGAATAATGGATTTTCTGTCACCACAGAAATGCTTCCGTTTTGAAGTCTGAAAAATTGCAACAAACAAAAAACATTCCCGTAACATTATTTAAGGCGGACGTTTGCCGGCAACTCAATTGCTCAATATGCCGGTGATGAGATAACCCAATTCTTAGTAGCTGTTCAGTGCAATAATAGCACTTATAAATCATTTACTTGTACTCTCAGGTCTATTCTCCGACTATGTAGGACCTTAGATGTCATTTTATCATGGCCATAAACGTTTTTACACTTTGCCTATTTTTTTCACCCAAAAAGTCTTGTACAAACAGCACCCCATATTTTCACATGAAAAAATACAGTATTTACAATGGTTGATTTAAAGAAGTTTGAGTTAAAACACAAATCCTTAGATAGATTTACACTTAAGTTTTCTTTAGGGACAGGTATTCACATTGCATTTCACTATTAACTTTGGCCAATATTGAAACTTCCGGCTTTGCGTCTACACAAATACACAGTGGCGAGCGCACAACAAGCACACAGCCGAGTGCCAGTGCCTGACTGGACAGCAGTAACAGCACGGCAGGCAGGCTGTACTGCATTGCTAAAGCTGATATTACACAATACCTGCAGCCATACTTGGTTTTTGTACAAGCCTCTACAAGGCTTGGTGTACAAGCCGGTATACCAGCTGCTATATGAGCCGCCATGGAAAATTCATATTATACGACAGCAGTTTGCGTACTAGCATTTGGCACTCTTGTTGGGTGCGCAGCGTGTGGTTCGTAGTAAATATGAACCCCATTTGTACTGTTAACAGACGGTAACTTGCGTAGGCCTATAAAAATACCAGCTAGCACATCTTAATATGGCTATATCACCATTCGTCTTTTAAATAAATTGTTTGCTTACTAGTATAGTTTTATTCATTTCTTGAAAACTACGTGAAGTCACTAGAGTACGAGTGTGTTATTTTTAATTTTGACGAAAATTACTGACTGGTTGCAAAATATAGTTTTTTCTTTACATATGGTGAGGTTATCCGCATGTAAAATTTAATTATATAAAATATTTGGGTCCGGCGGAGTTTTGAACTCGGTCCAAAAGTTACAGGCTAATAGCGGATGCCGCGACTTTACCACAGTGCTACCAGCTCACATACCAGATCACGAGGTTATATATTCTAGATCCTGTGAAGGGTTTGAAATAACTTTTTTCATAGAGTCGGTGATGTTTTAAGCATTCAGAATGGTTTTAAACAGTAATTAAAGTTGCCATAGCCAGTATTAATCTTTGTCTTATTTTAAATCTATCTGTTTGAAAGTGTTTCAACCTAACGGATGTAAAATCAAGATGGAGGCATCCTTTTTGGTTTATTCATCAACTTGTTTCAAGTAGTAGCCATGGGGAGCGTCCTACGCTCTGAAATCGCAATGTGATTGGCCAGGTACGAAAGCTGGTGTGGAAAACCTGCCACGAAAAAAAGGACGTGTCCAAGTACCAAACCTGGTACTAAATCTGGCCGTAGAAGGTGGGAAATGTCATGATGGGTGCTACAGTAGCCCATATACTGGCCGCTATGGCGGACCTTGCCCAAGCTTTTACGAAATCTGGTATCGTGTAATATCACCTTAAGTCTGTCCGCGGCCCGCTGGCGGCAGCAATGTTGTCATGTTTCCGGACTAGATTTAACCATGAAGTTTACACATGGAAACCAAAACCTTTTCTTACTTTTTTTGTTAACAAAATCATTTCTTCTTGCATTGTTTTTGAATGAAACTGCTGATTGCGACTATTTACGGTATCGTTATAACTGAAATAAGCCCACATTGCATTGTTATTACCAACTTATTTTCCCACATACACATAGAACAATTAGAATAATTCAAAGCAAAAAATTTGTGCATACGCCTCAGCTATTTTGTTTCACTCAATTAGTGTAGTATCTTCTCAGTATAGATTTATCTATGACATTGCCACCATGAGAACGTTTACATTTTGTCTTGTTTAATTGATAGAATATATTAATTAAACCAAATACTTTATTTGATTAAACGCCTGTCCTTAAAAACTACTTTTGCGAACATTGGTACCAAATATATTAATATTTATTTGCTTCCAACTGCAATAGTAATTAGCTGTAAGGAAATGCAGTGGCCAAGAAAAAAAATGGTTGTTACAGGTGAATTGTTCTATATTGTTTTGGAGGTAACTGCAATTTTTGTTTGTTTTGTTAAGTTTCTCGTTACAGTTATTTTTGAAATGAGAGAATTTTGCTGTAAGTAGATTATTTCATAATGTTTTGTACTAAGTATATCATCATCTCAAAATATTACTAAATTTATTGCCGTGTAGAAATGAGAACAGAGTAGTCGTTGTTAACCTTAAATTGGTTCCGAGTCAAACCTCAAGAACCGATATAAATTGGAACCGGAGAACTGAACCGACCCATCCCTAGTTTTTACTAAGGTTGAGTGAACAGTTCAAATATTCAAATTGAGTTACAAAACAAAAATTGACTCAATGACACAAAGTTTTCAAAAGTTCCAATTTTTTTAGTTACTTATTTTTGTGTCAGTAAATTGAATACACAGAGAGACTTATACAAGAATAGTCTGCCCTAGAGTTATTAAAAATTTAATGACCAATTTTCGTAAACACAAGTTTTTTCACATAAACTGTCTTTCTAAATTATTTCCATGGTATTTTTGCACCTTATATTCAATATATTATATATCACTGTAAAGTGTAATGTTTTACTATTTGCTTATTGTCTTCTTTATTTTTTAATATCTACACATTCATCCCCAAAATATTTATACACGAATGATTGTTGACGAAATAAAGCATGCTTTTAAAAATATTAACTCATATCGAAAGTTCAACATCAACAAACCATTTTAGACATTGTACATTACTCTTCTATATCAGCATTAAAAAAAAAATAAAATAAATAAAACGATTTAAATATGAAATTACTTTTCTGTTCAGTAGAAAACTTTTTATCAGTGGGAGCACTGGGCAGTGTGCTCATTGACGAGGGCAACGATGTCTGCTTCCATCTCTGTTGTCACGATGTGTAGGTTGAACTTCAAAGCTTCCTGGGATAACCTATTCCTCTGTTTTAACTTCAACATTTTCATTATCGAAAAAGCACATTCACAAATATATGTACTTCCAAACATAAAGGTCACTTGTAAAGCAAAGTTGTAAAGCTTGGGGTACTTGTCAGGCATTACGAAGTTCCGGAATTGTCTATATGTCAAATTTTGTTTTGAAGAAAGTAGAATGTCACTGCGAAGTTCGCACAGTTCCATTTGTAATTCAGGGTCTTGATCTTCAATTGTTACTGCCGTAGGATGAGCGAAAAGCTGGAATATGGTCTTCATATTGTCAAAGTCGGAAAATTGTTTTTCGAATTCCTCCCACAGCTCAATAACATACTGTCCATGCTGTTTTAAATCAGCAGAGTTGAATTTGTTTTTGATTTCACTGCATGATTTGAATCATTTTAAGTCTGATTTTAGATCATCTTTACAAATTCATAATTTTTTCCTGAAAGCTTCAATGTAGCTCATGAGCTGACAAATATTTTGTTTCTTTCCTTGAAGCTTTGAATTGAGGATGTTTAGATGTTCTGTAATGTCTGTTAGGAAAGCTAACGTGCAAAGCCATTCTTCATTTTGAAGTTTTTCAAGGTAGTCATAATCAATTTTTCCAGCAGTTTCTAAGAACTCGGTAATTTAGCAAAGTAACGTAGCTAATAGCTATTGCGGACCAGACAAAATGGCCCCACGGGCCGCATTTGGCCCGTGGGCCACCAGTTGAACCACACTGATTTACATGAACTTCAAACATGTACATTTTTTACACAAACGTCAAACACTTATTCATTTTTCATTGTGATCAAAACGTTTCGAGCCAATTTTGGGTCACCAAAGCAGCTCAGCACACACAGCACGTAATACATGCCCATGATTGAGGTCACAACAGTATCGTGATCACAGTGTCCTAAAACTCCATATTATTTTACTCTTAGTGGGTTGGTACTACTGCGGGATGTTCCGAAATTAAGATTTTACACAGTGCGTAAACCACTTTTATTGCGTTTCTGGTTAGGTGAATAATTATATTTCTGAATATGCAATTAAAGAAATTAAACACCCAGTTTATTATTTTAATTTACTGGTTGTTACCTGAACAAGATATACAGCATTGGGCATATACGTACATAATTACATACGCATCATTCTTTTACACAAGGTTGTTCATCATGATGGTTAGGCGTATGGATGTTCGGAACAAATAAATTTGAAATATTGCATTGCAGTAAAAATACTGGGTAAACATTGGGCGTCTACTTTAAAAACTGTTAACATGCAAATGTGTCAATAAAAACTCTTATAATTGCATCTGTTGTACTTCCTGGAAAAATATCACAATTTCTTTGTAAGTCTAGTGCAAATAGTGGATGCTTTAACTTAGTTGGACCTGCTAGCCAAATATGAAACAATAAGCCTGTAAGTCTGTATTCTTATTTATAGGATAATTTTTAATCTTACATGGAAGGTAACAGAAAATGTGAAGTTTGGAAGTATTTCAATGCTAAACAAGATGCTCCTCACAAAGCCATTTGCAAACTGTGTAAAACGTTTAATTCCTGGGGTGGTAAAAGTTTTTTGATGGTCTCGGACACCATATAAAAATTGCAAATGAAGTGATTTGTATTGGCACTATCTACGGGATCGTCCACAAAGTATTGGAATTGGAAATATCTGCAAAACAGGGTTGGACCCATCTAAAAATATTATTAAACTGAGTGTGCACAAATGTAGTATTCTTTGGTGTAATTTTATAGGCTTAGTCCAACTTTGCTTCCATGACGCAAACTAATATCTGGCAAGTTGAGCTTTGGCAGGGCTCAGTCATGAAAAATTTGTAATAAATAGCATTTAAAGTAAATTAATAAAAACATATAATCACATTTTAAGTCTTGAAATATTTTCTGATATTGGAACTTCCTGCAGAATGTTTCTACCCTTTGGTCAATATCTTACAAAAATATTTGGAATAAAATTTGTTAGAAGAAATAGTTGAAGTTTCTGTGATGAAATAGGGTATTTTTACTATTTTTGTATTAATTCATGCCTTTACTTAAATTTCTGCATTTTGCAGTATGCTAACATGTGGTTTGGTGTTATTTCTGTTTCATCGCTATTCACCATATAATCTTGTCGCTAGTGATGAGTAGACACCATGGGTATTTTCTCGTGCAGATGAGAAAGCAGTGCAAAACATCAAAATGGCAACACACACTAGCATCTCTGCTCAGGGGAAACAAGATACTTCAGATGATGATGAGCCCTTGTACGACTGCGTTGCATCTGACGATGACTACCTCACGACAGAAGAAATAGCGCGACTTGCTCAGAAAGTTGGTATCAGTAATTTGCAGGTGAAAGAAGACAAGGAAAAGTCACAGGTAATCAATAGTCTATCTTCTTTAGTTACATCAAGTCATTATTAGAAGTTTTTGAGGACACGAGGTATACAATTCTTGCTTGTGGTAAACTGAGTATATGTCAACTTTCCCTGCTGGTCACCTGTCTCTGGAGTCCTTGCATGCACACTTGGCTTCCTTCTCCTGTTTCTTATTTTTGTCTATGCTCCTTGGTTCCTCCTCTCTCCACACATGCACATTTAAATTCTGCTTATATATTGACTCACACTCTTAGAGAGCCTGGTGGCCGGTGGACGGCACCAAGGCTCTTCCCATCCCCCCTCCACCCGTCTGAGTGACAGTGAAACAGTGGTCACCACCTGTACAGTGTTTATGTTATGGCCTTCGTTACTGAATTTGGCCACTTCTATTATAGAGCATTGTAGGAGGTGCGCTTGTGAGCGCACCTCCTACAATGGGTACCCTGGTACCAGGGTACCCAGTGGGTACCCTGGTAAGGGTATAGGAAAGTGTGATGTTAAGGGGTCTCACCACCTTAGTGACCCAAATGAAGATAGGCGGCTTCTTCAGCGGCATTGGAGGCAGCAGTGAAATTGCACGTGGCACGTGCCAGATGATGTTCGAGGTTGAGCTGGACGTGCTGACTGTGGACTCTCTCTGGCGAGCAGCCATCTCCTCCTTCCAGTTGTCCACCTCTACCAGGGTACCCACTCGCCCATCGCTCTCAAGTTTGCCTCCTAAGGCACAACATACACTATAATACAAGTGGCCAAACCCAGCAACATAGACTCATGATAAAACCCATTCGAGTGGCAACCATTGCTTCACCGTCACCCAGGAGGTGACACCGCCCACCAGCCGCCAGACCCACTAAGGGTACGTGTATAGACCTTTTATTTCTTGATGCCCAATGTGGGGCCATTGAAGTGAACTATCTCTGTCATGGTGCAGATCAGTTGGTTTATTTTTATGTTTTCTAGAATGTAACTTAAGTGTGTTGATGCGTACCGCGCTTACTACTAATTAACTACAATTATGACTCATCTCTCTTTACATGAAGTATACCCATACTTCAACCTACGTAAGAGTTGTCTACATCAACCACGCATGAGAGAGTTGTGCAAGCAACACTTTGGGCATAATTTCTCGGTCGCATAAATCTCCCGGGCAGCCAAGGTTATGCAACCAGTGGGCATCCCGCCTCTCCCCCCACCCCCTCTATCCGCGCTGAGAGCCTACAAGCCGCCCATCACCAGGCAAGGTCGAGCACTACTGAAGATGAATGAGGCAGTATTGCTTAGGGATGTAACGATTCCACTTTTCCTCGATTTCGATGCCGATACCACTCTCTATTCCAAAACTTGGGATTCCTTTAGTTACAGACACTTGCTTTACAGAACTAATTAATATATAGGAGGGTGTGAAATTTAATTATTTAAACTAGGCCTACACTATTTGTAGGCCTGTTGCTAGCATAAATAATATATCACTTGAACAGTGGGAGCATTTCATATGAAATTCCCAAAAGTTCTAAAGAGGCATATGAGATAATATTGAAAATTTACACTATATATTTATATAAAATCATTATATGTTTCGTCCACGTAGTTTATTCGAAAATATTTCCAAACCTCAATGCCATGATAAATGTTCACCAACATGATAATTATTAAAATGTTTGCAAGACTGGCACTTATTGAAAAGCAATCATAGTTAAAAAAAATTTTAAAGCAGTAATTATGTAAAAGGCTCCAATTTTAAAATGCAGTATCATTTTAGTTAATTCACAAAAAATTTTTCTAGAAATGCAAAGAAGTTTTAAAAAATATATATATATTATTTACACAAATAAGTTTTAATGCAAAGGATTTATGAGATACATACATAAACTAGACAAGCAGTATTCAAGTATTATCAATATCATCTGCATTTTAAAAAAATCTCAGATCAGTTCAGGTCTGTGTTCGTATTAATTTCTTGCACACTTGCCTTTGCATGTTTATCTTTACATAAAATGTCCAAGTGATAGATATTTTATGGTCTTTTACATCCCCTGCAACATCTTCCATAATTTATGAGACTAATTTTACTAAACAGTCCGTTTTGACGTGTCAATTTAGATATCACACATTCGTTTCACGCACATCCATTAATGTTAATAAACAATGGCCGCCATAGATTACTGCACACATTTGAGTTGAGAGTGGTCACTTCGCACGATTGGAGGCGGTTTGTTGTCAAACTCTCTGTAGCTTATCTCGAAGTATATGTTTTACTGCTTGTGTTTTATTTTATTTAGTGCAGCCATTTGGTCTTTTTTCGAGTACACGTTTGTACAAAGACATTGGACAAGTCAGAACATGAACACATCTTTGGAATGTTTGTTTACATTTAGTTTCGCAAGAAAAAAATTTATTTAAGTGTTTTGTTGCATGTAGAACTATGATTTCCAGGTTTAAAAATTGTCTCTAGGTGAAATTGAGAATTTTTTCATCTATAGAATTTCTCAATATTCCAGAGACTCGCGCATGTCTAGATTCTTACTGTGCTGAAGTAAATTTGTGATATAATATATGAGAAGAGTTTATTTATTTCTTTTGGAGAAAGCTCGTTTTGTAAGATATTGCACATTTTTTGTATTTCGTGTTATTTCGCGTTTAAACTTGTATTTCAGTGTTATTTAGTTTTATCGTGATTTACAAAATCGTGCCTCTAGTGATAGGTTATGTATTTGTAGGAATTGGGTTTTAATGCTTCGATTCTTCGTCTTCCGATTCTCGATTATACGATTATTGAAGAATCACGGATATTAAGGAAATCATGGAATCGACTTTGACATCCCTAGTATTGCTGACTACTGCTGACCAGAGATTTTCAACTCCCACGCCATGTCATAAGGACGTCACATGCCTTCCCCGCACCCTGCTACGGCAGCCTAGACTTGAGCACTATATAAGTCCATGCGCAGCTGGGCTCGAGAGTTCACTCTTCATCCTCTCTTGCGACATGCCAGAGCACTGATCAATTCTGGGACCTCCAGAGATCTTAGAAGCTTTAAGTACAGCCCCAGTGGCTACTTCCCATCTCGACGACCAGTCAATCAGCGAACACGTGAATACTTATTAAATTCACTTTCTCTCGTCTAGACACGTGTTTACTTAGTACAGTTTACAGTAATTCACTTTGTATTCGCCTAGAACTATATTCTTTCCCTTGTAACCTAGAACCAGGTTGCCTACACCTGGATAACGCAGTTACCTCCAGCACTTCACTGTTCGATAGGAGGTAGCATGGCTCACATGTTTATTGAGTTCAATAAACATCTATTGTTCTCTATCCTTAAGCTTTTTCTTCATTAGAGTACTTTTCTGTTTTACCAGCTAGAAACAAGATATGACATGCACTATCGACAGGAACCAGGAGATTATTAGTTAACAGAATTATTCTGACTATGGGCTCCCCTTGAGGAGTCTGTGAGCGTAAAAACACACACATTAGATGGCCACCTGTTTCTTTCCAGTAACTTGAGCACTAATTCAGTGCTGGAGGGGAGAAACAGCGGAGCCCCAACCACTAGTAGTAACACCTTCATCCAAGGAGGGGCTACAAGCCTGGGTTATTTCTTCGCTTTGAGCACTAAGTTAGTGTTGAAGTGACCATAGCCTGAGACATGCCACTCAACCTTGCCCGAACACACAACCAGTAGAGGCTTGGCGGTCCACACTGCTCCCCTTCTCTGGGGGTTCAGTGGAGACTCTTACCAAGCTCGGCCAGCAAGCAGCTATTCGGTGAACAATGTAGATACTGTTCTTGTCAACGTGCACTACGTAAATTGTTTAGCCGCATTATATTATGCCTTACAAGGTAAGGCGTGGCCACAAGCGTAGAGAGCAATTCCAAGCTTACATTGCTGCCAAACAGTGGTCTGCACTACCACCTCCTACGAAGAAAAGGCAGGTGCAACGGGACCACGCCGCCGCACTCAGACGTCAAGCATTCACTGCTGCCCCAGTTATAATTGTATACTTTTCACCATCCTTCCGTACCAGCCAGGAGTACCCTGGTGTTGAGAGCGTTAGTTTATCAGACCGAGGCTAGATGCTGCTGGTCCAATCCTCACTTCTGGAGCAAAGAGTCGTTCGCCTGGAATCCCCACTTTACAGTGGGGCAAGCAAGCCGTCACTGAGTGAAACTAACACAGCATCACCAGCACCACCCAGAACGATGGTGTAAGTCAGTAACCAACACCCCTCGCCAAACATTGCTAAGCCTAATCAAAACCTCGCTATTGGTCTAGCGTTAAAATCCTAGACAAATGTGCCATTCAGACTTAACCGGGCACGCGTCAGTGTAAAATCTCAGGGTCTTTTAAAAATCACCAATAAACTTTACAACCCATTTACTATTTATAGTTTCAGCATAACAAACTCGCAAAAGCACCATTACAACATGTATTAGAAGCTGCTGCATCTCTGGATGGCTACAGTAATGTACACACTCAATATTCAAGGAAAACCACACGAAGAATATTATCACAAAGAAGGATTTTCATGTGCTATTTGGACACCTTGCATAAAACTCTTCAAGTCTAGTGTGACCGTAACTGATTTTAACTGCTCTGGTGGTACAGCATATCACAACAATCATAATACTGTTTTTCAAAAGTGCATGCACTACAATCATAAACTATATGCTTCCTTAACTTCAGACCATGAAAACATTCAGCTGAACCAAAATATATATGCTGCTCACCTGCAGCTTGCTCATACTTTGGTAGCTCTCTGTAAAATCTGAAGTATACTTTTACCACACATAATTTATATTTAAAACACACTATAGCTATCATAAAAACAACAGTAACTACCACAAAACTATATAAAAGGTACTATAGATACGTGCTGCATTGTATAAAAACAAAGTTACTCTCAAATTCAGCATAATACAAATGGTCATTTGACTCGAGCAATGAACAGTCCAATTTAATGCAGCTTTTCTGGACCATGCTCATTCTTAAATAATCCACAAATTTGATTAAAAATCAATGTACTGGTATTTTTTATTTACAAACTCCAGAACACTTCTGTTCGCACTACTCATTTGCCAACTCAGTTCGGACGACATAAACTCCAAGTGTATGCATCGTGCTTCAACCATTATGGTGCACTTACAATTACTGCACTTATATGTGCGAATATTTGTCCAAATTACTAATGTTCCTTTACTGAACTTTTCAATGTACAAGTATATAAAAGTTTAAAACACTTTACAAGCTGTCACAGGAATCAATCCTTTGCACATGCGCATTTCAAGTTTGTGTCCGATCATGCCCATACATCCACAGCATAGAAATAAATTAGTTAATTATTACTGGGTTTATGCTGCAAAAGGTGTTCTAGGAAAAACACCTGGCCGTGACATAACCCATATCTGTTTACTGCACTCGTATTTTCCCATGCAGAAAATGGCACGCCAGGAAAATTCGTTACCCATTTCATTACATCAGTTCCCGCCCACACATAGTCTAAATATGAGAGTGATTCTAACAGATTAGAGTCTTGTTCACTGGACACATGATGTCAGTAGTCCACAGTAATAAGACAGCCTTACTTACTTGGTTTACTAAACCAAAACCAAAAATAACTCGCAACTTGCAGTTAGTACATCTCGTTTGCTGCTGCACACCCTAGTTTGTCCGTTGCGTACAAAACTAGTTATTCTGGCGACTACTCACAGCACGTTTCCTGTCAGTTCATACTCCAGCACACCCGACCATCGTCGTCTGGTGCCACGGCTCTTAAAACACCCGTTACTTTACTGGTGGACAGACACACCCCCCGCTTCGCAAGCTGACTCACTCTACACATTCACAGCCTGGTCCCGACTCCCTGCCACAGCACCCTGTGATGACAGTGCACTCTGCCGCCACTTGCCGACCCACTGCATGCATTAAAATGTTCACAGCACTTGATGTGTGCACACAGGTGTCCAAAATAATTTAAAGAAAAATTATATGCATGCCAGATGCATGGTAAAGCCTCCCCGTTGAAAAAACACCCCTGTCCACAAACATACACGACCACCATCCAACAACCCACTTCACTGCAGTAGCATTTTATTTTAATGTGTAAAGATTGTGTTTATTTTCTGCATGACCATCCTGTTTTGTGTCAAAATTTTGCAGATACTGATGACAGTAATCTTTTCGATAATGTGAGACACAGCACTCATGGTTCATTTAAATGAGGCTTCTCTGCATCATAATTTGTACATCTTTTTTGGTGTTGCATGCTCAAGGTTTTTCTCAATTAATTTTTTATATCTTTTAAAATGTTCTGTAATATAAAATTATTGCAAGTGCTATGTCTATTGACTGACCCTCTTCACTGCACTTTCATTATATTAACACATGATGTCTTTTCAACAGTAATTAATTGACTTCTACTCATCAGTGCACATGACTTTGCTGCTCGACTTTACGGAGTTTGATTGTTGCGAAGGAACCATCAGCTCCTCTCCTAGTTTTCACTGCGCCTCTGGTGCCGAAGTCTCCTACTGCTCTACCAGTCCTTACCACCGGGATGACAGACTCTGGTTGCTTCTCACCATTTGCACTAAGTCAGCGGTGACCGTAGCCTGAAGTTTTGCCGTTCATCCTAGTGTAAATGCACTACCAGTAGAGGCTTGGCGGCCCCCACGGCTCCATGTCCCTGATCAGCCCGCATACTGTGGGGGATCAGTGGGGACTCTTTGTCGAGCTCAATCCTATGTGTTATCCTGTTATCAAAGGACTCCTGACCGATACGGAAGTGCGCCTAGGCTGGGATAACCTCATCTTCTGGTCTAACAAAGCACACCTGTGGAACCTCAGCTCTGGCATAGATAGAATTCACAGCGCCTAGGCGAAGCCTACCTGACTGCAGCACCCAGAAGCAGTAGTGAGTAAGTTCTAACTAACACCCCTCGCCTCTCGTCAACTATTTAAACCAAACTACCCTGCTTTTGGTCTAGTGGACAAATTCCTCGACCAACGTGCTAAGTCAGTCTAATTGAGTACGTTTCACATTAGATATTTCCGGCCCTTTCAGTGCAACATTGTAGTGTAGTCCAGTTACAAATTATTTTCATAACACTCGTCTACCTATCAGTTAGCCTAGGAGTAGCTTACATTCACCTGTCTAATATAGGTCTAAACTTCCGTAAGCTCCATCTGGTAGGAGGTAGTAAAGCACCACGGCTGTTTATTTCCAGCATTGGTATAAACAAGTTTTATCCACTTATGGGTATCTATCCAGTAGCAATAACACCTTGTTAGCCCCATTGAAGGGATAGCAGTTAACCGGGAAATTTTCTACATCCCCCGCATATGTAGTATAGTACACACACGCATCTTGGACGTCCACACTGCGGCCGGAGGGGACATTCCCTGAGTTGGGAAGACTGGTCCTCAGAAGGATCCCAACAAAGCGCAAAACAGTCCTAGCCACACCTGATTTTGTGCCTTGCAGAAAGGCTACATGGTTTTGTATTCTGGATGTGCTCCAGTACCACGAGCGTACTAGAGTCCAAGTCTTTCCCAGGTGCACCTGTTGTTCTAGGATCCGCCAAGAACATTAGACCTGGTGACATACCTTGAGTAGCCTTAGGACATCATGTGTCAATATATTTTTTAAATTAACATTTTAAAAGGTTAAAATGCTTACCATTTTCATCTGGAAAATCTATACAAGTCAGGGAAATTAAATGTTTGTATTCTGTAGCAACCCTGGAGATAAAAAATTTGTCGCTAGTAACTGCATGTGTGTTAGTCTTTTCAGTAATGTTTGCAGTACAGCAAACTATAAAATGAAAGCTGGTTCCATTAAAATTTTGATATAACAAGATTTATTTTGGTTCAGAAACCTGGAGTCGGGGATTCTTAGATATTGAAGAATCAAAGAATCAAACTGACTTGTTTACATATGTATATATATATGTGCGTGCATGTGTGTGTTTATATATATATATATATATATATATATATATATATATATATATATATATATATATATATATATATATATATAAACACTGAAATGAATGGCTGGTTGAATTAGTTTCTGTTTAGTTTAATGCTATATTGAGAAATGGCATATGTGAGTAATGTACTGTAGTGAGTGAGTGAAGAGATTTGGGCGGCTCGTAACAGCTAGGTCTTCATAGCCGAATGTACAACAGTGGAAGAGGGACAGTAATACAGTATTAGCCTTCCTAGGGAATAAAGAAAGGAGTGTAAATGTAAAATACATAAACATAGCATCTTGGGGTATAAAAGAGGGGTTCTCATATTTATATTTTACAACTCATTTTCTCTTGGAGACGTGTAATAGTTTTATTTTGTTGGTTAGACCTGCTTCTTCATGCAGTGTGTTCTCTGAAGAAACTGATTCAGCTAGTGAAATATTAGTCTGTGCTCTAATACTTTAAAATGTAATTTTTCACTGTCTGTTAAATTGGTACTCAACTGTTGTCTAGTTTCGGCATGTCCGTGGTGTATGTCATGCAGGTTGGTGAAGATGTAGTATCGCGAGAAGTTGAGCCTGTGAAACCATCTCCTCCCGTGTGTCAGAATGGTCCTGTGGACAAAGAACTAAAGGTATGTCAGTGAAGTGGAGTGTATAAGTTTGGGCAGTTCTTGATATAGGAGATGAAGTAGTGCAGGAATGCAAGGATGGGGAAATGGGAGGTATCCGAGAAAACCTGCTGACCAGCAGCATTGTCCAGCACAATTCCTACAAATGAAAATCCTGGTGACCCTAATGGGAATCAAACCTGGTTTGCCTTATGGAAAATATGCCTTCTAACTACTATGCCAACTGCAGCCGCTAAAGGTATGTAAGTTTTGAGTAATTTAAAACTTTTTAAAAAATATTTTTAACTTAAAAAACATTGCCTAATTGATACTTGAGAAAAATTCCAGAAGAGGAAAATACTGATTGAAATGTAATTTGTAAATGAAATGTTAGTGTTGATCACACATCACAGTATATATTGGAACGTCCTGTAACTTAGTTTTAAATATTATGTTGATGCCACTTTGAGCTTCTGAAATGGATTTGACAGTTCTCCCCCTAGGAGTTAGGCAGCTGTGAGCTCCATTAACAGGGATTTAATTAGTGCTGGTTCCTGCCTGACAGCTCGTTTTGTCTAGACAAGTGTGGCCTTAGCCACCTTCTTCCTCCCAGCATGGTGACCAGGCATGGTGATAGTGATGTGTATTGAGAGTAACCTAGGCTGAGGGGGTCTGTCTGGAACCTGTAGGCTCAGGCATGTTTGGATGCATTCGGTAGTCAAAGGGAACTCTAATCTGGCATGGTCTTCCCAGTGGGCTGGCGATACCACTTGGTGCTGATGCTGTAGGGGTTCATCCCCGTTTACTTTCCTTACTGTCGAGTTGAGGGTTGGTAACTACACACATTCTCAGGGGGGAGTACTGTCATGGCCTTCTCGGGGAACTAGTACACTGTCAACCTTAAGTGGGGGGGGGGGGGGGGCACAATCGCTCAAGTCTCACCATCAGGTTGAGGGTACATAATAATTTTCCTCGTAAAGAAAACTTAGACCTCCAATTCTCCAGTGACGTTTGAGAGGCGGCCGACCACTCGAGTCAGGCACACAGCTGGAGCCTCAGAGCTTTCCCTCTTCGGGCCTGGAAGGCCGGAAGAAACCTCTATGTCCTTGCCAAGGCAGTAACCAGGCCAAGCACCTGGCAAGATCAAGGAGTTTCCTTCCTGAACTTGATATAAGGAGAGTTTACATCCCGACAGAGTCATGCATAAGTCTAATATTGGATAGTGGTAGGTAAGGCTTACTTGAGAGCAAGTGTCTTCGATGGCAAAATGCAGAACACAGACTCCTGACCTATGTCCAGAAAGCCTTATGGGCAGGGACCAAGTATAAGGTATGGCACGTAGCGAGCATTGGCCACACTGAAATTCGGAATTGTAGCGATAACTGACTAGCAACATGGTACTCAGGCTGGAGACTTACTCCCAGTCAGCTCTACCGTAAGTAGTAACTGTCGTATGTGAGAAAGACAGCTGGACAAGCATCACAGAGTTCATGCTGGAGAACTACTCCAGTGATCTGCCTAGTAACTGTAACAGACGTATGTAAAGAAAACAACAGGACCAAAGTTGTATAGCTCAGGCTGAAGAGCTACTCCCAGTGAACTGCCTAGTAAATGGACGGTCCGCTGCCTATGTACTGCTCCGAGGGCTGTGTCTTTACAACCTTCCTGTGAATTATGGGAGTCTAGGATCCCGGTCTCACGGCACAGGCCATTCGGTGGTGTATGAGGGTACGGCGGCGGCTGTGAGCGAGCGGCACTTGGAGTGGCAAGACAATGGAGGCAGCCAACCCTCCTGCACATTAACGATGCACATATGGTACCAACTGGCCCAGCACAGCCTTGGGTAGCAGGGCACCAAGGATGCCATGCTGGTTTCTAGGTAACTCGCTCTCACTCCACCAGCCATGTAAGGGGAGGACATGAGCGATTAAAAATGGTGTCTACTTGTTGAAAAGGTGAAATCCATAAGTTAATGTATCCAACATACAATGAGGCTATGCTAGAGATGACGAAGTAGAAGGCATCAGTTCGTAGCCGGACAGAGTGACGTTCTGCAAGAGTAGCTGCATGAGTCAGCTAAAGGTGGTGAAGTAGAAGACTTTCTTTCGTGGCCAGGCAGAGTGACATTCTGCAAGAAGAGCTGTGTGAGTCGCCGAAAGATGGTGAAGTAGAAGGTTTTTATTCGCAGCCGGGCAAATTGATGTTCTACAAGAGGAGTTGTGCGAGTCAGCCCCAAACTGGGGACCACATGTCCTATGTATACTCTAAGCACAAGACCAGTGCGGGGGGCCCCAGGCAGACGGAGTTGGTGACTACAAAGTTGACCGAAGGCTAGGCTGCATTCATCTTGGTGGCCAATAGCAAGAGGGGTAGGCGAGCGCTGAAGTGTGATGCAGGTTAAGACCGGCAGGCGGCTATGAGCAATCCCTGAAATCACAGCAGAAGGGGAGCCTGTGGCATGTACGACATGACACTCTTCTTGGGAAGGGCCACAACTGTGGCGAGGCTAGATCAGGGTGATGTCACCCTTTGCTTGTCAGCTGGATGCCCATACTTAAAGAGGCAGTGTATGATCCTTGTTATTTTGTTACAGAACACGAATCTTAACTTCTGCAGCATTTATAAATCATCTGAATTACAAATGTGTTTTGGGGAAATTTTGCTTAGAATTACATTTGCAAAATTTTGAATTAAAGAAACAGAAAGCATTTTAAAACTCATTGTTATGTTCAGAGGCTGTAGTCCATTTCATGTAAGTGGGGTAAATTTTTAGTTCTAGAAAAGTAGCACGGCCACAATGTATCCTTCCGCCACAGCTGTTTTTGTCACTGAAAAAAAAAATGTTTTTAAACAAATTTTTGAGTTCAATGCAGACTTGAATTTTCCTTGAGACTGCATTGTTTTGATGTTCGTGCGTGCATGTGTGTGTGTGCATGTGTGTGTGTATGCATGCATATGTGTGTGTGCGTGCGTGCATGTGTGTGTGATATATATATATAGAGAGAGAGAGAGAGAGAGAGAGAGAGAGAGAGAGAGAGAGAGTTGCATATTGTTTTGATGGAGCAGTGGAAAATTTTTGCTTATATGGAAAGAATATTTAAATTATTCTAACTTACAAAATTTTAACTTTGATGAAAAAACAGAATGCCATACATACGTGCTGTTCGTATTCTTACATATGCAGCAATACATACACACATACACAGACAATTTGACCAAAATTAAGCTTCCACTAGTTGAATTTATGATATAGACGCCTATATAGTCCATTCCCTATTGGAAGCAACTTTCTCGGAGCCCTGCTAAATATCTACTTGCAGGCCCATTTTGTATCCTTCCGCCAGATGTAATTAAACATTGCTATGTGACTGCCATGTAGCATCTGTCAAAATCAATGTTTACGTTCCATTGTGTGTGTACATATATTCGTATAATTTCGCTACACCTAAATTAAACATTGAAATGTGACTTCTACTTTTATACCTGTCAAATGGGTTGTTTACTGTTAACAGCTTTTCAAAGAATTCGGTCATATTCCAAAAACCATTCCATGTGAATATTCACAGTTTAGGCCTCTAACATTATTTAGGTCAGCTTTATGACGTTTTAAAAATGCCTGAATTGAGGACAGTCCTTGCGGTTATTTTACGTTAACATATTTGTTTTCCACGACGTAGCTCAATACATGTAATGCACGTTAGTATTTTGCCGCGACTGTGTTTGACACTGTTTCAACTGCGAGGTAAAGGGCTGTACTAATTGTAATTATCCTTTTGTTATTGATATGTGTTGGGTCATTTTCTCTAAAAGGACGGTCTCAGTTGGAATAAATATTAAAGTGAAGGAACAACCAGTGAAAAAGGCACATTAAATTCAAGTACGCAACTCGTATTGCTCATTTTTGTCGTACAAACTTTAAAAGATAGCGGTGATCATGCACACAAATATACCTACGATAACTTTTATTCTGCTCCTATTTCTGTGTATTGCTACTTACTGTTTATTACGTTTATTGAATTTATTGGGCTGGGTTTAGTATTTTTCTTCTGGGATTGTGGCAAATTATGTTACACGACTGTGTTTCAAACCCCTTACGGCAAAGGTACAATGTTGTGATAAATAAACAGACGCTAATGTAAATAAATAACGTCGTCATAAAAACAGTTCTCATTTAAAACATATAAATAGTGCTAATCAAATATTTGAAATCACGCACACACAGGGCCAGCGTATCAACCACGATGCACAAAGGCACGCCATTTCACAGACGTAATGATTAACGAAACACACGTCACAGTGTATTACTGCAGTGGAAACACAGATTTATCACAACATCGTAACTTGTGTAGGTAGGTTAAAAAAAGAACACAATGTCTACAAACGTGATGTGTTAATTTGAAGTATTTTTCGGAGTAGAATAATTTACGTTTCGTTCGACAAAAAGCAACACGCCATGTCATGGCTCGCCACGTCTGCCAACTCCACTAGGTAACTGCCCCGTCTTCATATCTAAATATATTAAAATATGTATTCAAAGATTAAAATCTCTTCAGTTGAAAATTACAAATTCAAAAATCATTATTTTGCTGTAATGAGTATGAAATATGCTACAATTGAAAAGATGTGTTATTCCCTTGCTTACTAGCGAAGTGAAATTTCCCGAGTGTGAAAGAGACGAAGAAAGAGAGAGAGGGCGACAAACCTTGCCAGCAGAAAGTTTTTCAATTGCTTTCTCGCTCGATAAAACAATACCGTACCATTACGGCCTACTCATGATATTTTCTGCTGTTATTTTAAACTGTAATAATGTGATTTGTTGCTATTGGGACTACTTAAATAATTTTAATATTTCGATAGGCGCTGTTTAATTTACAAATAGTATATTAAAAAACGAGGTTAAAATAATATTTTAACTGTGAACTATTTCTTACCGGGCGTTGCCAACACGTCGCTGCACTCGCTATTGTTAATTCATATTTTTAAAATAAATAAATATTGCAAGTTATAGAAGATATTAATGTAAAGGTTCATTTATTCAATAATGCAGTACTCTAAAGTCATCCACAGTGTTATATATTTGTAGAATACAGGCTATTGAAAAAACAGGTGACATGTTATACCTAGAGTGTTTTTTCAAAGGTTGATTTTCGTAAGTCGCATCCAATCGGGAATGGACTATAGAAATATTATTCACGCTACAAAAGTGTTGAAAGTGCGGCTTTATCAGGCCATGTGCATTTCAATAATGATAGTAACGGTTCACAAATACATTATTTTCAAAACATGCATTCTTACTGTTTGTAAAATTCACAGCCTTTTGAACATCTTTTTTTTTTTTTTCTATGGTAAACCTTGTAAGTTTACTTCACTAAAATCACGTTTGTTTGCCACTAGCATTAAATCATTTATTTGCAGAATCATTTATTAAAATCAACACTGTACACATTTTCTGAAACCAACAAACTTAAACTTAGATGCGTAAATTATATTCGTGTTACTTCATTGCATTCGATGATTAAGGAAAATGGCAGAACAAGCAATTTTATGAAGCGGTAAACACGGGCCTATTAATATTACGTTTCACTAAAAAAAAAACACAATGGTACCTACAACCAACTATGCTTAAAAAAAGCAAATAAGAAAATAATTAACTACCGGTCAAATATTCCGCCAACACCAACAAGATACCCATATAAACACAATGAGAAAAAAGCCACATGCACAACGGCATTCGCCGGGCTGGAAACTGGAAACACAAACATGGCTAGCCATTGGCTGGAAATGTTTACTGTTCGTACATATCGACATGCTCTGTCATAATTGCTAAACATGTTATTAAAGTCCATTCACCAAAAGCCAAAAAAAAATTAATATTTCTTTAAAAACATAATTTAAACCATAAATGTTGTGAGTATAATTAAAATTTTTAATTACAGCTTTTAGTTCTAGGTTTTGTTTTCTTCCAAAACCATCTTCAAATCGTCAACTCAACAATGTGCTTCCTGCAGCAATTTATCAGCTGATACAACATTTTACAAACGAGAGCATTTACTGTTTACATAGTATGTAGGTTGGTTACATTGGCTGTCAGATTTTACCCCACTTATATGAAATGGACTATAACAACTGCAATTTCCATAGAACTGAGTTGGAATTAACAATGTCTGTAAGAATAAGTACTGGTAATATGTGTACATTTTTACTATAGTTACTGTTATAGCATGTTTATTATTTCAGCAGGAGCTGGGCAGCATTACTCGTTATGGGGAAAGTGCAATTTATAGTTTGGAAGAGAATTTCAAAAAGCAGTTAGCTGATTCAGAAATGAAGATTGACCATCTGAAGACAGAAATTCAAATGCTGCATTCAACCGTAAGTGCTAGAAGTGTAATTACAAGTGTTAACGGTAATGTGAGCACTTTTGAGGCCCTAATGACTCTTTCCTTTCAGCTATTCTTTAGCCTTACCCTCCTTTTTTAAATAAATATTGTCATTTAAGTAATAAACACAGTGTGTATATTCCACTATTCCACCACACTCGGAATTTAAACATTTAAGGCTAAAATAAAATACATTTCTTGGCCATAATTCCAAATGAGAGGGCTTTCAATAGTGCTCACTTTACCGTAAATAGCCTATACCTGCCAGACTGAAATACTGTAGGATCAGGGAAAAATATCTCATGGCGTAAGGAACTGATTGGTTGGCTGTTATTGACTGACTGTGAAAATAATTCTTTCTGAGGAATTAGAGGGTTCATGCGACTGATATAGGTGATGACATCAAGTACAGTAGAGCTCTGTTGAGACGTTTTCCAAAGGACTGGATGCTAAAAACATCTTATCGGGGAAAACTTTAGAGGGAAAAGAGATTTTAAATAAAAAAAAAAAATTGATACCCAAGTTACTTATAATCTAAGCATTTCACACAGGCCCTATTGATTTAAACATCCCACTTATATATACTGTGTATTAATTACTTCTAATAACTATAGCCTCCATTCTGCAGTATTGCCATATATGATACAGTAACAAAACAAGGGTAAAATGAATAATGTGATGTTAAGGTAATGAATAATGTGATTTGTTTATATGAGCAGGCGAAAATAACACAGTACATTACCGAGAGCATCACTTTTGAGTGGAAATGATCAAAACCAAATGCTAGGCCAAGATATTTTATATACACGTTTTCTATTCCAAAGTTGCTGTGTAAAATAGATAATTTACAAAAGTCAACTTTTATTAACACAGTATAATAGATTGTATTCTTTTTCTTGTTACGTACATTAAGATTATTGTAAATTAATATTAAATTTGAAAAGAAAAAAACATTTTTTGTAAATAAGTTTTTCTGGATTTAGCGCTATCTAGACACGAAAGTCTGCAATGCGCATGCGCAGTAAACTTGACAACAGTGTACATCCACGATCCTTCAACTAAAGTCAGTCCTACTCTGGTCGGGGTTTATGAATACATTATAGTTAGTCCACCCTCAGACCAACTCAGAGGAAGATCATCTCTGGACCATCCTTGGACGAAGCTCTGACTGTGAATAAGGCCCTTAGTTGTTGCACTACGAATTAATCCTTTGGGTTTTTGAGCACTTCTTAAAAATACTTGCTTCAATTTTAATAGTAAAATCCCTTATAATATTTTTTACCATGATGACCAACACGAAACTGCTCTCTTCTTCGTGTAGCTCACTACCGCCAACACTTGAGACAGCATTGACTATGACGAACGTGCACTAAGTCAGGCACCCGGAAAATTAAAAATGGGTCCTGCACAAGTATTAAATGTTGAAGTAAAGCAACTGCCTATGGAGCACTGCACCTTACTGTACAATGTGAAAACTCATAAAACCATAAAAATTATCAGAAAAGTGTTATTAATGCTGTATATGAATGAAGAATGTATATATTTTGTAACATTTTAAAATATTTAACTAAAATGCACTTTTAAATGTAAAAAATTGATCTATCAATACAGTCCAAATTCTTAACAAAATTTAAGTGCACTTCAGTTTTGGGTGCTTCAGAAAGCAGAATTTACAAGAAAATCATAGTAATAATGTATCATATCAATTATAGAATCAACTTTATTTAGGTAAATTTAATCTATAATTGTTTGTGACAAATGTACGCACGTATAGTCTGTTCCCCAGTGGAAGCGACTTTCTCGGAGCCCTGCTAATTATCTGCTTGCAGGCTCGTTTTGCCAAATGTAAACAAACATTACCATGTGACTGTCATGTGGCATCTGTTAAAATCAATGTTTACATGCCATTGTGTGTATACATGTGTTTGTATACTTTCACTACACCTAAACATAAACATTGAAATGTGACTTCTACTTTTATACCTGTCAAATGTGTTGTTTACTGTTTACAGCTTTTCAAAGAATGCTATCATATTCCAAAAACAATTCGGTATGCCTCCAACATTATTCAGGTCAGCTTTTTGACGTTTTACAAATACCTGAATTGACGACTGTTCTTACGGTTATTTTACATTAACATATTTGTTTTCCACAACATAGCACATTACATGTAATGCATGTAAGTATTTTGCTGCGACCGTGTTTAACACTGTTACAACTGCAGGGTAATGAACTATAGTATTTAAATTTTTGTTATTGATATGTGTTGGGTTATTTCTTTAAACAGATGGTGTCAGTTCGAATAACGAAGAAATAACCAGTTCAACGAAAAAGACATTAAAATCAAGCATGCAACTCGTGTTGCTCACTTTTTGTCATACAAACTTAAAAAATATAGCGATGAACATACACACAAATAAGCCTACCGTAACTTTTATTCCGCTCATATTTATATGTATTGCTACTTACTGTGTATTAGGTTTAATGAAATTTATTGGGGCTGGGATTGGTGGTAAATCACGTTACACGACTGTGTTTCAAACACCCAGGGCAAAGATACGTTTTGATAAACAGACGTGGATGTAAATAAATAACTTCATCATAAAAATAGTTTACATTTAAAACGTATAGATAGTTCACATCAAATATTTGAAATCACGCACACACTCAGATCCAGCGTAACGATCACCACGCAGCCATGCCACGCTATTTCACACGCAGTGGTTAACGAAACACCTTAGCAATATATTTATTACAGCCATAAAAAGAGATTTATCACAACCTTGTAACTTGCTTAGGTAGGTTTAAAAAACACGTCTACAAACGTGATGTGGTAATTTGAAGTATTTTTCGGAGTATAATTTATGCTTCGTTTGGTAACAAAGCAACACGCCATGTCATGGCTTACCATGTCTGCCAAATTCACTTTGTTTCTGCCCCGCCATCATATTTAAATATATTAAAATAATTGTTCAAACATTAAAATCTCTTTTCAGTTGTAAATTACAAATTCAAAAATTATTTTGCTGTAATAAGTATGAAATATGCTACAATTGAAAACATGTATAATATACTGCCTACTAGCGAAGTGAAATTTCCCGAGTGTGAAAGAGAGAAAAAAGAGAGAGCGACAAGCCTCGCTCAACACACACTTGCTTTCTCGCTCAATAAAACAACACCATGCCTTTACGGCCTACGCACAATATTTTCCTTTGTTATTTTAAACTGTAAAAATGTGATATGTTGCCATCGGGGCAACCTAAATATTTTCAAATTATATTTTAATGGTGAACTATTTCTTACCGGACGTTGCCAACACGTCGCTGCTCTCGCTGTTGTTAATTCATATTTAAAAAGATATAAATGTGACAAGTTATAGACGATATTAAGATACAGTTTCATTTATCCAGTAAAACAGTACTCTAAAAGTTATCCACAGTTTTATATATTTGTGGAATACAGGTTATTCAATAAACAGGTTGACATGTTTGCCTAAGAGTGTTTTTCAAAGCTTATTTTCATAAGTCGCTTCCAATCGGGAATGGACTATAGAATCAATTATAAAAATTATTTCCTACATTATTATTATTACAATTTTCTTACACACTGTCATAGTAAACATTATGACATTATTCTGTGGCGAAGGTTTTCTTACAAATTCTGCATTCGGAAGCATCCAGAATGGAAAAATGCTAAAATTTTGTTAAAAGGTACAGACTGTTTTAATCAATTCTTTTTTTACAGTTAAAAAGTATATTTTAGTAAAATATTTTATAATGTTGCAAAATATATACATTCTTCTTTCATATACAGTATAAATCACACTTTTCTGACAATTTCCATAGTGTAAGTGCTACTTTTTTATGAGTTCATGTTGTATAGTTGGGTGCAGTGCTCTATATGCAGTTTCTTTACTTCAACCTTAAGAGGTAAGAAACTACATGAAGTTCTGCGATGAAATTACTACTTATCTCTAATGCTATCCAATCCATATTTACAAGGTCACAAGTCCAAACACTACAGTATTATTCAGTTAGGTGAAGCACAAAAGCTTAGAAAAAATTTGTTTCTTATTTTGACTACACTCGGGAATTATGTAAGTAGACATCAATGTTTTTGTTTCCAATTTGTTGATACCATGTAGTGTATTAATCTTGTGATCTAGAGCATCTTGGTGTTACATAAAATGGTGCTGCAATCATACTCACGACTGTTTTGATATATCAGTTACAAAGCATGTAAACATAAACTAACATTAATAATCTTTGGTCACACTTGCATGTTCAAAATTAAACAAAAAACAGTTTAAAGCTTTTTTTCTTTCGTACTACAAAAAATATGTAAATTTACTTAAGGTTTTATTAGCATGCATGTAAAAGTTATAGTCTTGTGAAATTGGGTGAATTTTTTTGATACAGGCATGCTTTGGGAATGTCTACTATTATAAATATAGGAGTTTCTGCAGGACAAAAAGAAATTTGTGTAAGACACTGGAAAACGTAAGGTGTAGGTGTAGGACTTTAAAGCAGGGTTCTTGCTGTTCTTATGTTTTCTGTCCCCTTTTTAAAAACTGTAATTACTAATTAGTAGTATAGCAGTCTATTCCTGCCATATCTTAGAATATATTTTAATTGCAGTAAAACTTAGTCTGAAGAGTTGGGCTAAAATTTGAAAGCATGTTTACAGTATTGATTTTTTTCTGCCAAAAAATTAAGGATTGTCTTATTTTTGTCACATGCTGTAATAAGTTTGTGGTCAGTATTTTCACATGAGTTGTAAGTGAAGTTCATTTTGTGCTGCAGTGTGTATGTTGGACAGTCAGTTGTGTCATGGTGTTGGTTGCAGGTGCAGAACCTGGTGCGGGAGAACGCAGAGCTACGTGGCTTCATAGAGCGTGCGGGGCTGGCCTTCCCTGCGTCATCGCCCCTGCCCAATGGCCATGCTGGGGCAGATGTGACGGAGGTGAAGACAAGCCGGAGTAGCTCGCAGCGACCCACCTCCATGTACGAGCCGCGGGAAGGGCTGTTCCATCGTGGTGTACCAACCTCTAGGAGCACCAAGTGGGACAAGGTACAGTAAAGCTCTGTTAAGACATTTTTCAAGGGAAAAGCTTTCGAAATCTTCTTAACTGGGAAAACTTCTTATGTGGCAAACAAAAAATGTTAGTCTGAGATAGAATTTTGTAACGACAAAAACACCATGTAGGCATTAATATGAAATATAACCAAATAACTCAACAAACAATATAACCAAAAAACAGTCAAGTCAATTTATAGTTAACATTGTACATAGATTCAAATGCATTTTGTAATTTAATAGTTTTAAATTTACTGTAGCTAAATTGATTGATAATATTATTGAGTATTGTATTTGAATAAATACTGTGTATATCAAACATGGACAGAAAACTGAAATGCAGGGTTAAGCCTATACCTTATTTACATAATCAATATAATTTTTACATACATATATACAGTACGTACTTTTAATTAGTGAAGAGGCAACTTGGTGAAAACAGAACTGTAATCATAAAATACACTTAATAATAAATGGGTTCAGAGCAGGCCTGCCGTTTTAACAGATTTCATCAGTTTTTTTTTTCTGAGCGCATGCGGCACTAACAGCGCCTACAGCGATGTGTGTCAGTTTCACTGACGCATTTGTCTGAAAGATTCTTACAGCATTTTAGACGTACGTGATTGCTTCAATAGTGTAGGAGAAAATATTTTGCATAATTATTCACTGGTGCCAAGCCCACTATTCAATAGAACCATTTGCAGTGAATTGCCGTCTTTACGCATGCAATCCGAATTTGGTGACTGTGTTTGGCATTGATATCACAATGGTGAGGAAACGAAAATTATTGCCGATACGGTCTTCGTATACACAAAGGTATAAGTGTGAGTGGAGAAAATAATTACTATAGTTTGTATATTCCAAACAAAAATAACTACATTAAATATGTAAATGTCCCTCATATCCATTTTTTTTTTTTTTTTTCTGTAATTTGCCATTCTTTAAATTCCAGGGATTTTACAGGATTTCAGAATCACAGTTGTTGGCAGCCCTTGTTCAGAGGTCTTTATATTTATTTTCATTGTTTGTTTAATATTTTGTCCCACTGCTTGTATTTTAAAATACAGTTTTTGGTTAACTTGTAATGCTTACATTGCAAAGTGAGGTTACAGTAGGACCTCTCTATTATGACCCCTTACAGTTCCTGAGAATAGGGTCATAATAGAGGGGGGGTTGTAATTAAAATATTTGGAAAATTTTGGCCCACCCCTAATCCTATGTCCCCAAACTTGCCATTTTTGGCATGAAGTATGTTCAATCGTCTTTAGCACATAAAAACCACTTTTTTAATCAAATGAAATATAAATATGTATATTTTAATAGCTGGATATCTCCTGATTAATTTGATACCTAAGAAAGGCACATTGGACCACCCCTCGTCGTAAAAAAGATGGCCATTGAAACTATGTATTATTAAAATATGAAGTTATTATTAAAGATCTATTACGCAGATCTCATGGGTCATACATTGCTATGAGGCACATAGCGATCAAAAAGTTTAGGCGGTGTTGCACAATATGTGCATGCGCGCTGTGCTCTTGCTTTGGTCTGGCCATGTACGTAGCTGGGCGCCTAGATCCTCTGCAACGCGGACGTGGTGGTTTGCTGCTGAAGTTCGGCCCTAGATCCTCAGGCTGGGCAGCTGTCGGTCAGTCGCTACAAGATGGCAGGCAGCCGCCGCCACTGCTGTCGTTATAGGGCCGGTTCACTTCCTAACAGCAGCCCGGCATTGGGAAAACATGCTGATAAATGCGATTCATGCCAATGTGTTGAATTTATACTAAATGTAGGTGTCATGTTAGCCTCTGCACTGGTGCGATGAGGTGCGGTAGTGTTTACGGGAATATAATTATTTAGTGCTATCTATTTGAATTTTCAAGTAATCCAAATTTTTCATCAAAAACTTTTGATGTTGCCTATACACCGTTGAATTAATTTTGAATTTATCATGCATACAATGATTAAGAAACTAGTCTGTGTAATGTACCGCTGTTTTTACAGCAAAAGAAGAGGGATAATGGATAATGGAAGCGAAAGAAGACAGGAAGGGTAAGGCAGAGGCGGCAGCATGTGACTAGGACAAAGAATCCTTACTGACCCGGCCCTGGCCTGCAAACCACCACCCCCCCCCCCCCCGCACATGCTTCCACGGACAATACACCAGTGTCCCCTTCTGGCATTAAGTAATTTATTGCTTCACACTGCTTGGGACAACCAATGTCTAAGTCTATGATTGTAAAGGCCATTCACGGTAAAGTGAGCACTTTTGAAAGCCCTCTCATTTGGAGTAATAGTCAATAAGTATGCTTTACTATAGCCTTAGACGTTAACTTCCCAGTGCGGTGGAATACACACACAGTGTTTATTACTTACATGACAATATTTATTTTAAAATATGTTTAAAGGATAAAAAAAATGGCTGAAAGGAAAAAGTAACCAGGCCATCAAAAGTGCTCACTTTACCGTGAACAGCCTATAGCTTGAGAAATGCACGACCACTAACATCAGTAAGGGTCTACAAAAGAAATCTGCGCATAACTGAAACAGCGGTTGGCGAGGGATTACTGGGATATATATGTGTGTGTCTTGTTTTACGTTTTGTGTCTCAATGTTGTGGGATTGTAGTTATTTGTGATATAATTGTGCAGGAATAAAAGTACGTCAAATTCGTAATTGCGATATATGAAAAATAGATACAAAATTTTTTGTTTTTAGCTAAATATATTTGCAAAATGTTATGAAAGTTCATGATCGGGGAAAAAAATATCTGAAATAACTATCTTTTTGATGTCTATGTTTCCTTTCAGTTTTATCACTACCAATATTTGTTTTTCAAATAAAATATAAGAAATTAGGTACGATAAACTGTCTTTTTTAGAGGCAAAATGCAGATCTGTGTGTATATTTTGCTTGGACATTCGTGAATAAACTCCGGCGGCAGGAGGCAGCAGCCGCTGCCAGTCCGCCCTCTGTCCGCCGCCGGCCAAGCTCACACCTCTCTGCTACCATCCATGCTTAGCCCACCTCTTCCCACCCCTCGACAGCCAACTATCTGTTCCCTCCCTACCATCAGGTCACACCCATACCTCTCTGTTCCCTTCCTCCATCCTACCTTGTAGCCATGCCCATACCCCTCTACTCCCTTCTTGCACCCACCTTCTGTCTAGCCACGCCTACACTATTCAGCTCCCATCATCTCCCTCTCTCTCTATCATCTCTCTTTCTTCCTCCCCTGCCAACGCCTTGTTATTCACCATTCTCACCCTCTTGCCTCTACATCCCACACACCCTTTGTCTTCATCCATCTCAACAAACAGCCCCTTTTTCTGTGTCCTACTCTCATTTCCTTCCACCCTCATGGGCGGTGTGGCACTAGCTGTTTTAATTTTCACTACTTCTGCCTCTTTCCTCCCCTTTCAAAACCCATGCACATGCTGTGAAAACAACTACGTGGTGCACATTCTGTTAACTAAGCATATGTGTAGTAGTGGTAGTTCTGTTTTTTTTATGGGTAGAAAAAAAAACTATTGCAGACCGTGCAAGGGACTACAAAGCCGAAAAATTTTACATATGTGATTCGGGAATTTTAATTTGTGGCATTTGTAATATGAGGTTGGAATGGCAAAAGACAACTTGATACATTATTGCACAAAAAGCTATTCATTTGTTATTTTTTTAACTTCCTTAGAAATTAAATTAAAACATTAAAATGTTTTCTTTGTTGATAAATTTCTAAACGTGTTTTGGGGGAAAAATTTCTTATGCAAATCTATATTAAAGAAGCAGCACCCCACTTTTTGTAGCTATTTTTTTGTACATGCTTAAATACATTTAAATGGTCGATGTAGCAAAATAATTCTAGTGAAAATGCACTAGTAAAATGTCAACACTTAACAGGGATAACATGAAAAAAATTGTTTTTAAATGCTATTTTTTTTTAGTTTTATATATATATATATATATATATATATATATATGCTACAGACCACACAATAAATGCTCTTTCCACGTTCCTCTATGCATGAATTGAATAATATAAAATTTTCTTGAAAACGCCCTTTTGTCGGAAAAAATTGATTCTATAATGCGGGAATGATTAGTTCGTATAAATGTTAAATGTGGGAAAAAATAACACAGAAGTATATGGTGAAGTAGCGGGACCACTCGCACTGAACGTTTTAGCTGGGAAAACTCTTATACGAGTTTTACTGTATTTGCTTTACATAGCCATAATGTCTGTTAGGAGTTACAGTCACATATGGAGACTGTGTGTTAGACAGCTCCCACTAGGATTGCTATGAGGAACATATTTTTATATTCTGACAGAAGGTCACAATGTCCCAATTTACAAAGAATTTCTGTTGTGGTAGTCCGGCTACATACTTTGTTGCACATGACATTTACAGGTTCCTGCGTACTTTTAGGCCAAACTTTTCCACAGTTCCAGGTGAAGAAGAAGAAAACTGCTTTCTTTATAACATTCAAAATGTTTCAACAAATATAGTCCCAAGTCCAACATTGTAAAAATGTAATTACAGTGGAACCCTCTTAATAAGTTTGCTTAATAAATTGAATAATTTTGCACCTTGTCTGTACTCACATGTGTAAGTTGACCCTTTTAAGAAGTTTTCCTGTTTAATAAGCTTTATTTTTTTAGTCCCTTTGAAAGCTTCTTAACAGAGTTTTACTGTGTATGAAACTCTCAGAACTAATTTTTTTTTTAAAGAATCTGTAGAAAGTGCAACAGAGTTCATGACTCTCAAAAATTGTTCCTCTTAGGGAAAAAACTGTTTTCCTCGCGAATAATTAAAATAAATTTTATAATGAAACCTCGTTGAGATCCCGTTTATGTCGATTTCCCATACATCAGCGGATTTTTTTGGATTTTCCCAACAAATATCCTATGTATAAACAATGTTATTTAAACCAGCATGCTATGACCCTTAAATCATTAATTTATCCACATCCTTCAGATATTACGTCCGAAAACCAAAATGTATTCTGAACAATCGTTTATCTGTGAAATAAGTGTCCGAAGTAGTATACGCAAAAAAAACTTACTTAAAGACGCCCAAATACTCTTTGTATATGTAAAAATAACACGTGCTTCCTAACTGTATTTTTTTTACTACTCTGCCAACATAAACAAGGTTACACGCCAATGAACGATAGCCAGCAGCACGTTCGTCTACATCACATTTTCCCCACTGGTTCTAAACCTTTTCCAAATATTTTAATACATACGTGCGTAACTGTGAAAAATGTCCATCAAATAATTAATAGTATAGTAGAATTGTGGTGTAGTGAGCACTGCAACTGCGAGAACACTGGTATAGCGAGGTCTTTTTGAGGAACCAAAAATATCCTATGAAAAATTGTAATTTTATGAGTTGAGACATGTGGGGCAGATCGTATGAAGTAGGCTTACTCATGACCGTGTGAAGCACGCTTTTGTTATCTGTCTGCCGTAACTCCACTCCCTCGCCCTGCCTCCTCGTTTCCCAAAGTACCTTGTACTGCTCTCGTTTGTCACATTCTTCCGCCGTACCTTCTAACCTCCCTCTCTGTCAAACCAAGCGCATTGTTCTATAAATAGAATACCACCCTTTCTACCTTGACACCGTTTTCATGAATCAGTTCTGCATTTCCGTAGTTGTTCACTGCCATTGTGCTGTCAACTGTGTTTGGTTTCAAACAACATTGTGTGTGTGTCGAAGTTATTGTTAAATGAAAACAAATTCCATTTAAACATAGTAGTCCAAGTGATACCTGGAATTGAATACAGCTACATATTAACAGATCTTCGCCATATTTTTTTCCCATGCTGTGGCATACCAATTAAAGATAGGGAGACATCTACTACTACATTTTATTGCTGTGTTATGATGAACTTAATTTTAATCCATTTTTATAAAGTTTTCTTGAATATTTGCTGGTTTTGAGTAAGTCTCGCACCATGCCGGTTTTGTTAGTTGAAAAGTCAAATTTTCATGTGACTACAGTATTTACTGGCATAATTCTCGCCCTGGCACAATGCACATACCCGAATTTTATTGTGTATTGAATTAGGGGAAAAAATTTTCCTTTCATATTTCATGCAGCATGTTTCTCTCAACGAGGCATGTAATGCTAACGGGCCAGCACTTTGTTTGACCGCACCAGGTCGCTGACACTTCAGGGTCACTGGTCCCATTATCAATTACTAACTGCCGCTCTGCAAACAAATAAACAAAATCAGTCACTGAGTTAATTTGTATGTGAGTGGTTTTTTTAATGCGAAAGGAATAGTTTACATTTATATTAATTTTTTTTAGTACAAATGCATAATGTGTGACACACACACACACACACACACACACACACCAGTCAAACTGCTGCATTTAAACTTCAGATAATTGAGTGTGCAGAGGAACATGGCAATAAAGCAGCGGGCCAAAAATACACTGTTTCTGAGTTTAACACGAATGTCATGTTTTCCCAATACTGGGCCACTGTTATGGTGTGAACTGGACCTGTAATGACTGCAATGGTGGGCGACGGCTAGCTGCAGCCCACCAGAATAATTGTGTAGAGACTGACAGCGGCAAGCCGCCATGTCCAGCCGTGCTGCAAGGATGTAGGCGCTCGACCAGCTACATGCACACGGCAATGTTTTCGCTGCTAGCCCCAGCACACGAGTGATTTAATTTTGAATGTGCCTCTTCATATCTATTATCATTAAATAAAGTGATGTGTTTTATAAAACCGTATCCCCCGCAGTTGGCAAAGGATTACTTACAGTAGACCCCATTTTAATGTTTACATGCATGTGTCTTGGCAATTTATTGCATAATTCATGCACCCTAATTTTGGGCACAAAAATCCTGTAAAAAATATGTGATAATTATGCGTGTGGATCTGTGACGGGTGAGTTATCGCTTGCAGGGTAGTGCTTAGGCGGCCGAGTAAGCGATAGCGGGAAATGCTGTGCAGGTTGGGCAACTGATTGCAGGACAATGCTGCGTTGGCCGAGAAACTGATTGCAGGCTGAGCAGCTATACTTACGTGGCGCGGTTAGATTTTCCGCTCATTTTCATGCAATCAGTTATAGAACAGGATATTTTTATGTTATGGTGGTTCAAACACAATTTAAAAGCAATTTTTAAGTAGTAGGCCATACTGGGGATCTAAATCGGTCTAATTCGGCAACAGCGAGGAACCGTGACATGTCGCTATAACAGGAATCTACTGTAATGCAAGACACCAAACCCCCTAAAGACTGCAGCATTTGTTAGCTTTCTACAGATTTTGCACCTGAAAAAATACGTATTATTTGCGCTTGCACTGGCAAGTAAAGTGAACAACCAGAGTATTGGAATAACTTGAGGCGTGCTGTTCAGGTTTCACAAGATGGCTGTTATAGTAGGGGCACTGGAATTTAGTTATAACAGCGTCAATGGATCAATAAGAGTGTGAACAGATGATTAGTTGAACATACGTGAAACATTCTGCGGCGTGCAGTTTAGGTTTTGTCAAAAACTTCCTTGGACCCTGTGCAGCTCAGGTTTCGTTATTGCGAAAAGTTTATCAATTGCGGGTTTATGTGTACGCAACTGTGTGGGCGATGCACCTTTATTATCATAATTATTATAGCTTTCATTATTTAATCTGAACTTCATGTACACATTTGGATGAAATCCAACTTCGAATTACGTAAAAGGAGAATTTTGAATTAAACTTAAAATCATGAAAATCCTATTCATCAGTTTGAGGCGAAAACGCTTTGAATTATATACAATTTTGAAATAATCAACTTTTGAATTAATGAGGTTTTACCTACTGTAATAGTTTCAATTTAACCATTTTTAGCACATTTCTATTTTAAATAAATTTTTTTAAGAATATTTAAATTTAATGATCGAGATATGTTTTTTCATCCATCGAGATATGTTTTTTCGTCCAGTATTTCAGATATGCCCACTGTTAATTACAGGCAATGAACTTAAGGATTAAAATAATTTTTTTTTTTGGTTAGCTTTTTAATTTTTGAGGAGAGGATAGTGGTCCATATGAGTTTTCTGCATGCTAGGTTTTTTTTCAGTAGGTCTTATGACAAATGAGTAATAGAGGTTTCACTGAATTTACGTTGTTAATGAAAATATTACTCTTAAGTTTTATAAAAAAATATTTGATCAATATTGACGGTTTTAAATGCCCAGTTTCATTCACTGTTTACCATGACTTGTTCAGATTTTCCATAACCTTTCCAAGTTCTCCAGACCTGTCACAGTTATTCATCTATATAGTGCATTGGGTGCACACTACCATATACACTTATGTATAGTATGCCATTCCCTCCCCCCCCCCCCCCCCCAAAAAAAATAAAGTTAAATAAATCTGGGGTGCATGCTGTATGCCATAAAAAAATCTAAAACAAGGCAAAGCAGTAGTCATAACTGTTGTACTATTTAGAGGAAGGCAAAGTGTAGGGAAACAATCTGTTATTCATACTCTCTCACTTTTTTGTATGGAAGAGAATGCTTAACCATGGTCACAAATGTGCAGGAGAAAGGAGGGAAGGAGCGATAACACTTTTTTTTTAAGGAGAGGAGTTTCACATTCCGCACACACACTGTGTGTTTGCTTGTGCGCGCATGTGTGTGTGTAGTGCACCCCAGCCTCTGCAGTGATAAACTTTAGATTTTGGATTTTAATGTTGTGGTATTATAGCATTAAGGTACACCTTACTACTACTACTTTTCGTTTCATACCTGTGGTAAGCCTGCTGCAGGATATTTTAGAGTTAATTTATTGATGTAGTGGTTATTCTGCATTTTGGATTTTGGTCTTATACGTTGGGCATTCTGGTAACGACCCATTTATACCCAGTCGCTGCTGCTATTCTTCTTTTAATGGTAACAATTGTAGAGCTGCTTTTAGTGCACTAGTTATTTAATTACAGTATTTTACAAACAGATAATAATCACCACATGCAGATGTAAAGACAGAAATATTTCTTTCATATGTACTCAACATGACACTAGAAATTGTTTGTGCAGTTTTGTTAAGGAAAAACATATTTTACTGAAAGTTGTTGCACACTGTACATGAGAGTGCACTATCCACAAGTATATAGTGAGTGAGACTTGGGCGGCTCTTAACGTCGAGGTCTTGAAAGTTAGTGAAGGTGAAGTGAGGTGAGTATGGAGTAGCGCCAGAATGAAAGAGCAGGAGAACAGTAAATCCCAGATTTAACGCAATGGCCAGTGGTTATCATCTGGAACGATTCCCACATGCAAAAATTTGGGAGCGTGACGAGAATCAAACCTGGTTCGCTTAGGTGAGAGGCGAGTAGTCTAAACACTGCACCACCACAGCCATCCCAATTATATATAATGGTATTGAATACTAGTTCCAGCAGTGTTGGGTAATCTGTGAGTATGTTATGTGTTGTCTTGTCGCAGAGGAGAGAGGCAGCTGGTGGTGAGTACGACAGTTTCGGCAACTATGTGCGGCCAACAGCAACCCACTCCTTGTACCAGTGTGGCAGCCTGAGCCGTGCAGACGTGGTGCGCTGCTCTGATCACGTGACAAAATGCATCCAGGAGCTGTGGACGTCGATGCAGGAGCTGGACAGGAACGACGGCTTTGTGCCGTGTGCGGACCGCGTGAAGGACGCTGTGGCCGAACTGACAGCTCTCTTCCCTCAGGTGAGGCTGCCATGGTCGTGGGTTTCAGTGGGAGAGAGGGAGAAGAGATTCGTCAACAAACAGTAATCAATATACAAGAGAAATCCCAGTCATAATTACAAAAACAAAGTGAGAAGGCAAGCGAGCAAGATCACAATGGCAGGACAAGCACCGACGTTAGTTGCATTGTGTGCAAGAACATTCAGCCACCGAAGGGGTGGAGAGTGAGTGGAGTTATTTAATAGGTAGGACTGGCCTAGGCAGGCGATAATATATTTTTAGATATGGGCTGACATGGCCCATACAGTGCTCAACAAGAAAAAATGCAATGTGCAGTAACCAATAAAAGTGTTACAATTTAATTTTTTGGCAGATTTCCTTTAATATTCAAATTTTTTTTCCACCCAAATGTTTTGCAGGTCCTCGAAAATGAGGCAATATAGAAAGACTTGTCTCTTATAGCAGGGTTGGAATAGAGGGGTTCATCTTGTGTAGCTTGTGCAGATTATCATTTTCATTAACGGATATTTGAATGCTACCGAATTTTATGCTTGTGATTTCAAATTTTTGCTTGAGTTTGCAAAACTGTGTTCTGACAAATGTTACCTTGTATTATTGTGCTACCATTATTACAGGTAGTACGTAGTACAAATTTTGCTCTTGATTTTATTTCTTGGGGAACTTGTGCACTACATTGCATGTACTGCTTGCTAATTATTTTTTATGTATCATGTAAGATGTGGATTTGAGATTCAGTAGACCACTTAGTGTTCTGATTTACACAATGGTTTAAGAACGGAAGTTGTAAATGGTCCGTAACTCAAGATAAATGTCACGCACATGCTGAACATTAATGACATGATTGCTGGTTGAATGGTACATAGAGTACAGTGATATCTGGTGTTGCATTGCAGGCGGCAGTAGATGAGGACATCCGCGCAGCCTTGACAATGCTCACAAGCAGCACGGCTCGCCTACAGACTGAGTGTGCGGGCCTGTCCCGCATGGGCGGCGCATTGCATGCTGCCGACAAGAGTTCCTTCCTGCAGCAGGTGCGCTCATGTGCATACGAGATCGCCAAGGCGACCAAGCATCTGGTCACACGGTGTGGCGTCTGACCGTGATGCGTGTGGATGGAGGTGTGCTCCATTTTAGATTCCTGTTAGCGTACTGCATGTTGTTTCTGTTTCGTATGCATACATATGTTACACCCTTACAGTATTGTTTAGGACTACGTTTATACAGTCTATAGAGCCTAAGTATTTGGGAAGATATATCTATTTTTTCATACGCAGGATGTGTGAAACAAAATATATTTTCACTAAAGTGTGTGTTTACATTCTGTAACATTTGCTTCCTGTATTCTTTGTGAAGCACTCGTTCAATTCTTCCACACTAGATTCTTAACTGAACTGTATTTGTTCCCTGTTTTTATATAGCGCTGTTACCGTATTGATGTTTTTAGTTTATTTCTGCGACATTATTGGTTAACTGTAGCATGTTAATTGTTATTTTGAGCATGAGCCCCAAATAGTGATGTGACTTTAAAGTAAAAGATGTACAGAAACATTATATTTATTGAAATGTTATAGTTATACAATTTTTAATGTTTGAAATCATGCTCACTAAAAGTTGATGCGTGCTATTATTATATACTATATACTGTTGCAATGTAGTTACTACTGCTAGACTGTTGTTGTGACATTTATAGTCATATTCCTATTCATTTTATATTCTAATGACCACTGTGTATCAACTAATGACACAGGATAATTTAGAGAGATGAATTTTAATTTTACCACCATCAGTGTGAGTAAGCAATTCACAGATATGTGCTGGGAACTTATCCTCGTGAATACTGTAATATTGTAGTTCAGTTGTTATAACGCAGTGACTGCACTGTTTTTTTTAATGTGGTTTTAACTGTAGCTCATTTTCAAACTTAATAGATTTTTATATCCTTTTTAACGTGTGTTGTTAACTCTGTCCCTTTGCCAACTTAGCTTATGTAGTTTCATGTTTTATAGTATTTTAGTTTCACTATGCTGGATGTAATATCATTCACAAGGAGAATACAGTACAGAACTTTCTTGTGATTTTGAAGTCTTTCTAGGGAACATCATTCTGTGTGCTTTTTTTTGCATCTGCTTAAAAGAGAATATATACATAAACTTATTTTTTTTCCCTTAGTGTCACATATTTAGGTCAGTCAAGTTACAAAATCTCAGTTAATGAAAGCAGAAGAGTGATAGGGTAGTGGAAAAAAATCCCAGTATAGTTTTCTAAGATGGTGCAGTTCGTTAAAATGTAATGCCATGAAAGAATTTGTCAATACTTGAAATATACTGATTCCAGGATTATTATAAATGAAGTGTGAAAAGAAATCTTTGGAGATCTTTCCAGTTAGAAGTTTTCTTGCTTAATAAGCTTTAATAATTTTGCACATATTCTGTAATCAAATGGGAAATTTTGCCTTTTTAGGATTTTTCCTAGTAAAGAAGTCTACATTTTTCAGGCCTTACAACGTAGAAAAATTATTAAGAATGTGATACTGTCTCTATCAAGACTTTAGGTGCAGAGCTTCATATTTGTATTAAAAATAATACATTTATTGCAGTGGATTACATTTTTCTTTTTTAATGTTGTACATTTTGGATTAGTCGTAATGCTACTGGAAGTGACATTAAGTGCATCAGTTTCCTTTATGAGCAACAATTTGAGGCTCTAGGATTACTTGGAAAAGTTTTCTACCACTGTCAACATATTTATTTCTGTTAGTCTATTATAGTTTTGTGATCCTAGTAAACCTGTGTGTGGTGCTGGAATTTATAGTTTTGCACAGAGTTGATCTGGTGCAACATGCAGTTAATACTCTGCGTTGTAACTATTCCATGTCTCACACAAGTAATATTTTTCTCGGCAATGTTTAATGTGCTGCAGTGGCTTAGTTTCATATTGTTTAGGCTGCAAATATTGTTGCATTAACTGAAATAGTCGAAGGTGCACGTGTTTGCAGAGGGCATGTCAAAAATTACCCACAAGTCTTGTTTTATTACAACTGTTGTAGCAGCATTTCCGTTCAAGGTCTATCTCTGGTTGTATCATGTCAGCTCATTTGTAACTGTAGTGCAAGATACAATGGCTACCCTGTTTGTGATTTGCACGAAACAAGAGTAGCATGCATTTAAACTTATGATTGGAGGGTGTGCCTGGTACCAATATTTATTGAAGGTCTTGTACATGGTATGGAGAATATTTTGTCATAAAAAAATGTGCATCTAAGGTGACTGTGTTTCTTTGATGCTTTATATCTGCACACCCCTGCAAAAAATTTTGTTTTGAGGTATTAAAAGCATCCTTCCTATCGTCCTCAACCCTACCCTATTGGACTTTCAACTGTTTGCTTTCCTGTAAGTAGCCTTAGGTGGATGAAAATTAACCTCCAATAACAACCCAGAAATTAAATTTATTCTTTTGTAGTTGTCATACCTGTTTTGATTTATGTGAACATCATATAATGTTTATATTTATTAAGGATTTTCTCAAATTTTCATTGTCTGTAATTATTTTCATGGTGCTAGGCTTTTCTTCAAGACCAATGTTAAATTTTTGTGGCCATTTTATATTAGCACTTGTTTCAGTTAGCTTGCAGAAATGTCAGTTGTCACTTGTTGAGGACATTCAGTGGACTGAGATAATAATTTCAGTACGGCCATCAGAGGTTGATTAAAAGGGTCAAATAACCCATGTATTTATAAACTAGGGCTTGACAATAGCTGTCAGCATTGTAATTCATGTTTTATTAAGTTAACTCAAACACAAGCACACACCAATCCCTCATTTAGCATATCGTCAAACTGTGAGAATTTAATTAGCACATTTGTTCAAGTTCAGGTAACACTACAGTAATATAATTGAACGCAAAAATGCTGGCCATGTGAAGGTTGGACAAAGCGTGTTTCTTTATTTGCACACCCCTGTCCTGATGTGACCTCCTTAGATCTGGCTTGAAAAACAAACAAAGCCACCCCACCCACACCCACTTTGGTTTCATAATGGGTTCAAAGAGAGATGCTACTGTTGACATGTTACAGTGGGTCAATCAATTATATGAATAATGGTAAACCACAGGAACTCTGTTGAAAGTCGGATGCAGTTGGCTGTAGCGGAAACATCTTTGATGGTGGGTACCAAAACAGAAGTGAATGTATGATTCATATGAAAAGATTGTCAGGTGAATGATGCCACAAAAAAGAATCAAGGATGTGATGAAACATACATCGACCAAGCAGTGATGCACAATGCCGACAAAAGGGGTCTTTATTAGGAAAAAAATGCCGGACAGAAAAGCCATTTCTAAAGATGAAAAATCAGCCCTAGGATTCAAAGTTTCAAAAGACTTTTACTAGGTAGCAATGCAACTGGTAACCATAAATCAAAATTGCTTTGTTTACCATTCAGAAAAACCAAGATCACTGAAAGGATTCTCCGGGAGGCATTTACCTGAGATATAGAAAGCTGACCGCAAGCGATGGATTACAATGGTTATGTTCAGTGACTGGTTTCGCAACTATTTCGTACCAAAAGTAACTGCATACGGCAAGGCACACAATCTTGACAACAAAATCAGTGTTGCAGCCCATAGATCAGAGGATTATTTCTACTTTATAAGTTCACTATCACCAACGTACATTCCACCAGCTTATTACAGCAATGGAAGGGGACGACAAACCAACGATCAAAGAATTCCGCGGAAATCTTACTTCAACCATGCCATTGGCAATATAGCAGAGTGCTGGAAGGAGATAACCAAGTCCCGTCTTCGTGGTGTGTGGAAACACCTATGCCCCTTTCTTCTCTGAAGAATTCAAGGCTATGAATCTGTCTACGATCACTAGGAAAATGTGGCAGTTGATATTGTAGACATAGGAGGTTTGACGAACTTAATTTGCACTATGAGAGCCAATTTTTGAACTTGCATTCTAAAGAATTAATAGCAGAAGAAAGAATTGAAAATTATGAACACTGGTGTGCACCAGATGACAAAGAAAACATTGAACCTAGGAAAGAACTTTAGTTACAACAGACAGTTTTGGTAAATGAGGCTGGATGGAAATGACTCAAACAAAGAGAGAAGAAAATTGCAGTTACTCAAGAAATAGAACAAGTGTGAAGTGTACAGATATTAGACTAGTTTTTCAAAACAATGCAAAATGACTGTTGGCACCGGTTCAGAAAGTGTTTTATGCAATTTGAAGTTCTGATCATAATGCATCTGAAGCAAAATTTAATTGATTTTTACTACGAAAGCTTGTGTACATAATTTGTTTAGCGTAATGTAAATATGCTACTGCAAGTCGTGTTTCTGTGCATGTCAGATTTAAAAACGTGCAAAAGAATCTTTGCAGTTTTCACAAGTATTTTCATATTTGTATTTCTGACGCGTGTATTCAAAATAAAGAATTGCAGTGTCTTGTGGCATGTCAAAGCATCTGACAGCGGGCGGGTACATGTCGCATACGTTGAAGGTCAATGACCTCGAGAAGACTGCAGGCCAGCCAGTTGACGCAATTACTAAGCATTTAAGTTTCCATAATGTGCTGCCACATGTGATAATCCCACTGCCTGTTTATATTTCATGGTGTTTTGATGATAGATTATGTAAAGAATCAATTTCTCTGCAGTTTGGTACACATTAAATTCATCAACCTTCAGAATATGCAATTTCATTAAACACAAGTACTTTCAGGAACAAATTAGCTGTGCTGAGTGAGGTATTGGTATATGTAATCAATTTTATTTTTGTTAAGTTGTGTACAAACTTTAAGAAACTATTCTAGCAGTTTTAAATAAGTTGGTAATCACCGTCTTCCTTGAGGAAAAGAGAAATAAGGGGAGTTTTACCTGGTTATTCTATTTGGCAGTGTAATTTTTTGGAATGCGTGTCTGAAACATACAAGCTCAGTAACATGAAGTGCATTTTTTTAAATGGCAGTTTGAACAGTATGTTATGCACACTTATAGTTATAAACATAGGTAAATACCTAACAATGTAAGGTACAATTACTGTAAAATTATTGAATTTCACAAGCATTAAGGTTTAAAGTTTTTGACATTGAAAAATGTGAATTGCTAGGTGGAAATATTGAAAATAGTAATTTCCCATTTTTGCTGTATTGGTTTTTTAACTTTAAGCTGTCATTACTCATTACATGTTTATTGTACTGTATTAAAAAAATGTAATTCAAAGAATTTTTTGGATAGTAACGATACACAAAAGCGTGGTTACTTATGGAGTGTCTTAATATTCTGTCATATGACACAAAAGTTTTTATGGCTTCTCTGTTAGCCCATGTGAAATTACAGCTGAACTGTACTGCAAACTGTGTTAGAACTACACAAGCACCATAGCAACAATCTTTGAATGGACCACCATGTTCTGTATTAATACAATAGAATCTGTATGTATTTAACTGAAGTGGATTGAAAGACCACATCCATGGAACATATTCTGTACTTCCACTTTTGAATTATCTGCTTTTCAAGCCCACAGTCATAGAAAGTCCATATGTATCAAATTTTTTTTTGTCAGTCTCCTGAGAAACGATGGATAGAGAATCGACTGTACACTGTTAACGTACTAGCTTGTTGTTATACATAGTATCACCCATTGTATTGTAATCATTTCAATCTTTTTTTTTGTCTACAAACACATTGCATACAGAAGTTACAAAAATGCCAATTTTTTTTTCTTCCCTTGAACGCAAAGGGATGGACTAATAACAAATGGCATCAGAATCCATCCATCCCTCCTCTTCAGCACTGCCTATTCACTGCCCCTCTTGAACTTGGTTGGCTGTTGTCCTGTTGCATGGCGGAGTAACATTTACAAACAGTAATCAGACAAGCAGATAGAAAAGGGTAGAGTATCTTATATATACAGAGTACTTTCACCCCGTTCTTTGTTTATGGGATGCAAGTAGCCAATCAGAACGCAACTTTGTCATGTTTGGAGGTATGAGATCACAAAGCAAGGAGGTTGCAATATACTTTTTTATAAAAAAAATTAAAAAAAAGCATTTACACATTGTTACAGGCATTTGTTCCCATTGGACAATAAGCATCCCAATTTATGGTTTTTTTAATTATCAGACGTTTTCCTTTGAATATATATAAACAAATTATTAAACTGTTGTGTGTTGATCTCTAACTTTTTTTCCCCCCACATATTTGTTTACCCTGATATTATTTTCTCCCACAACATTGTGAGTGAACTCCAAAAAATAATCGTTGACAAAAATACATACAAAACATAATAAATAGCTAGTATAATATTATTTTCTATGTATATCATTTTTATACGTAGTGAATTTTTGTAAACACAATATGATTTCCTACACAGTTTCATTCGCACTGCTTATGTTTAGGTTAAAGTAACCTAACATGTCATCATTAGAACAATTTCCATCAAAAATATTATGAATAATTGTAATTTTTAGTTTAGTAATACTTACAACAATAATTGTACCAAAGCACATAACGTATCTTAACCAATAAGCTTGACCATGTACAGTTGGATATATTTTATTACTATTCTTGGACAAGATGCTGACTTGTCAGATGATTATCTTTCAATAAACATAAAGAGTTAAATATTTATCTTCCTATCATCTCGCAATACTTAAATGCACAACACAGTGACCGATAGATTATAAACAAATGTAATATTATACTTTTCAGTTACTTCATTACTTTTCATAAAAGTGTACCAAATTTTACAGGAATTTCATTATGTAATGTGCTTATCAAAATTTTTGCTTAAATTTATATTATACTTAACCGTAAAACTCGTACTGCATCAGCTGATAACTAATAAAACAAGATTTTTTTTACTACTACTTTATATACAACATTTTTTGCACTTCTAGTTATTATTTATTTTGTTGCAGATTAGGGACCAAAATCGTTACGTTTATGAAAAATGTTTTTGCTTGCATGTGTACAGTAATAACAGTAATATTGTGATACACAATGTAATGCTTGCTAAACTGCCAGGAAAAATAATTTATCAATATCAACGCAACAAAATGGGTTTGGATTCGTCTGTGTTTGCGTAGATGTAATTAAATTTTTCATCATGCGTACAATGCATTTGATTTTTATTGAAATAATTCCTTGCGTAGTAAAGTCTCTTCAGTACTGCCAAATCCCCACCCCTGCAATCAGTTTTCTAAGTCCTAAAAGAAGGATTATATGCTTCCGAAATGTGTATTTCTTCCATATAAATGTATTGGAGCCGGTGACATCATACCAACAAAATGGTCCTGTGACAGTACTCTGTATATAGGTTACTCTAGCAGAGGGAGATAGGAGAAAAGTGAGAGGGAATATAGCAAAGGATGGAGAAAGTGAAAATCTGCAGATTAATAGAAGACTTGCTAGGCATAAAATCCAAAGCTTCTGTACAGGAGGTTTAATAGTTCTGAAGTCTGTTTTTATGCAAGTTAGACTTTAAACAGTGTCGTTAAACAGCGTACAGATAATGTACCACTGATACAGTGTAAGGTGTACTACACCATGTGACTTAATGCTACTGTTTCTTGTAGTATTAGTGTTTAAGCAAAATGAAATTTCCCAGTTGTAGAATTTGTTTTCAGAAGAACAGAGAAGCCATAATGTAAATTATTGACTGTTAAGTGCAAAACCTATAAAACAATTATTTTTAGAGAAAATTTTTATTTTTACCAAAACTTACTATTACTTGTGTTATAAAACAGAAAAACCTGTATCATTGTGATGTTCATCATCAGCCTGAAGGATTAAATTCTTCCTCTGTATTTTTGGCCACAATGTGGTTTATGTTACTATTTGGGGCATGTGTTCTGAACTGAAGTAATTGTACTGTGAGTCACTTGTGCCTTAATTATCATCTGTGTAACATGTTTGTCTTTCTTATAGGAATTAATCTAGCATACTATTTATACACTGTTGTACTGTTTTGTTATACCCAAAACATGGTATCAATTAATGAGTTTCAATTTTGGTGTTGATTATTTTTTACCATACCCCTGATTATCGTATGTGCCAGTAAAAGGAATACACTAATGTACCTATATCATCAGATGCACATAATTTTGCTTTTGCATGACTTCCAAGTGCACCTGAAATGATTGCAGTTCTGGTGTCTAAAGCAACTCTAATACTTGTCAACAGATATACTCACAGGATGGTAGATTCATTTTGCTGGCTACGGCAGTGAATTGTAGGGTGCTGTTGGCGGCATACTTGGGTGCGGCAGGAAGATATAAATAAAACTTGCAATTATAGCTAAAGAGTGTGGTTAGGAGCTGCGATTTTCTTATGTTGAGGCCTAGCAACTGCCTGGATTTTGTTATAAAATGATGCGTTAATTCCCAGCGTCTGAATTATGCTCTATGAAGGTGGTAGGGTTCTCACAACTCTGGTACTTTAGCGGTAATCAAAATCTTTGTTGTGTGATGCTGCATGTGTTGCAACTGGTTTGTCCTGTAGGTTATTGATGTGACCAGCTATGGCTTTTTTGGTGTCTGCTCTGTGGTCATTCATTATCTGCCTGAGTGTGTTGTTGGTGAGGCCGATGTATTCTGCATTAGTGTTGGCTCTGTAGCTGATAAATAAGATTTTCTGTTGCATAGTTGTAGTTGCCTTGGATGTGGGTATGTGTGGCTATTGAAAGATGTTGAGGGTTGGTGGATGGCATAGGAGACACAGCATGAGCTATTGAAGGGGTGGATTCCTATGGAAGTAATAGTTCGGTTGACATTTTTGGTAGGCCGCAACTTTGGACGAACCAGTTTGTTGTGGAGGTTAGGTGGCATTTTGAAGACCAATCTGGGCGGTTTAAAGAGCAGGTCTTATGTTTGTGGTGAGGAAACCAGAATGTTGTATCCAGAGTGGAGAATGTTCCTGAGTTCACTTAGGCCTTCATGATATGGGACCACCGAGGGTATATCAGAATTGTTGACCTTGATTTGTGGATGAGGGGCCTGGGGTAGCCCCTGTCAAGAAATGCTCTAGTTATTTGTTCACACTGTTTGTTGAGATCGCTGTTGGTGGAGCAGATACATTTAACTCTTGCGGCAAGACTGTAGGGTAGGGATTTTTTTGGCATGATGTGTGGAAGCTGTTAAAATTTAAGTACTGAATTATGTTTGTGTGTTAGGTGTGTACAGCAGTTTGAGTTCAACATCCAGGAATATGGCATGTGTTTTGGAGTACGACTAGGTGAAATTGAGCAAACAGTGTGTGTTTAAGTTCAGAAAGTGAATTAGGCATTCTTCAGTGGAAGTCCATATCATGAAGATGTAGTTGATGAAACACATCCAGCAGTGTGGTTGGGTTGGTTGGTTAATGAGGAAATTTTCTTCTAACCTGCCCATAAACAGATTGGTATAGGACGGGATTATATGTGTACCCATCACTGTTCCTTTGACCTAAGGTAGTGTATCTTGAAATCTGAAAGTTCAGAAAGTGAATTAGGCATTCTTCAGTGGAAGTCCATATCATGAAGATGTAGTTGATGAAACACATCCAGCAGTGTGGTTGGGTTGGTTGGTTAATGAGGAAATTTTCTTCTAACCTGCCCATAAACAGATTGGTATAGGACGGGATTATATGTGTACCCATCACTGTTCCTTTGACCTAAGGTAGTGTGTATCTTGAAATCTGAAGTTGTTGCTGAGGGTTAGTCTGGCAAGTTCAACAACAAATGCTGTAGAAGGTTTGCTGTGAGGTGTCTTTGCTTGAGGTAATATTCTATAGCCAACAGTCCAGATGTGTGGGGGATGTTGGTATAGAGAGATGAATCGGTGACCATGTATGCATCTTGGGGAATGGTGCCCAGGAGTCTCAAGTGTTCTAGGAATTAAACTGATCACTCCAAATAAACCCACCACACCAGTTCTAGACCTGCTATACACAAAAACCAACAGCCACCCCCACGATGTCTCATTGTATCAAGAATTTGCAGCCCCGCTGAGAGTGTCTCAGGACTTGTAGATGCCCACCTTAAACCTTGGGTACAGCAGCAATCGTCCTATGTCAAGGACACTGGCCACTTCCTTGAACGATTGAGACACCTGGGCACTATTCCAAGATGCATACATGGTCACCATAGATGTTACATCTCTCTATACCAACATCCACCACTCATCTTGACTGTCTGCTATAGAGTATTACCTCAAGTAAAGACCTACATTCAGCAAACCTTCTGCAGCATTCCTTGTTGAATTGCCAGGTTAACCCTCAGCAGCAACAACTTAAGATTTCAAGATACACACTACCTTTAGGTCAAAGGCACAGTGTTGGGTACACATATGGCCACATCCCATACAAAGCAGTAAGGTTAGAAGAAAACTTCCTCGGTCATCAACCAACCCAACCACAGTACTGGATGTGTTTCATTGACATCTTCACGATATGGACTTCCACTGAAGACTGCCTAATTAACTTTCTGAAAAACTTAAACACACACTGTTTGCTCAATTTCACCTAGTCGTACTCCAAAACACATGCCATATTCCTGTATGTCGAACTAACTCTCCACAGTGGCACAATTCAAACTGCTGTACACACCAAACCCACGAACATCATCCAGTACTTAAATTTTAAGTTTCCACACATATCATGCCAAAAAAATCCCTACCCTACAGTCTTGCCACAAGAGCTAAACTTATCTGCTCCAACAAACTGTGATCTCAACAAATAGTCAGAACATTCTTTAACTGGCTAGCCCAGACCCCTTGTTCACAAACAGATTCTGCAAGCCATCTCAAATATCATGAATGCCTAAGTATACTCGGAACCATTGTCCCCTCTTGCTACAAAATTTTGACTGCCTCACCACAAACACAATACCTGCTCTCCAAACAACCCAGTTAGGTCTTCAAAAGGTCACCTAACCCCAGCAATAAACTGGTTCGTCCGAAGCTGCAACCTACCACAAATATCAACTTGACTATCGCCCCCACACGATCCCACCCCTGCAATAGTCTATGCTGTGGCTCCTTTGCCATCCACCAACCCTCAACTTCTTTCAATAGCAGACACTCTACCTATACATATCACATTTAAGGCAACTACTGAATATCTCTGAAACAGAAAATCTAATTTTATCAGCTAGTGCCAACACTAATGCAAAATACATCTGCCTCACCACCAATGCTCTCAGGACAAGAATGAATGGCCACAGCGCAGACACTAACAAGCTAAACCAGCTGCAGCACCACACAACAAAGATTTTGATTCCTGCTACAACCAGAGTTGTGAGAATCCTAGCAACTTCAAGCAATAGCTCAGAAATTATATGCTGCAAATGATTGCGTGTGTCTGTGTGCACCTATTAGCAACTACTGGACTGTGAGTACTATGAATTCCTGTCCTTTTATGTATATTTTTGTAGCCTAGCAGTCTACTTGTAACATTAACTTTTTTTGTTAGGACACTAATTTGAGAAAAATACTTATAAAATTTAATTTTGTTTTAATATAGGCCAAGTATCCATTTTGTTACTTTCATTCTGATATTAAAAAAAAAATTACCCTTGCAGGTAGATTTTCAGGAAACCTATGTGGTCATGTTTCCAGGTAGATTCGCACAAAACCTATGTGGTGAATACCACACCCAAGCACTGTCGATGTGCAGCCTGAAGAAACCCACTGGGCTGGACGACGGAGCACAGGGTACAACTCTTGCCTGTATGGCTGCGGACTTGGAAGTACGCAAGCTACGGTCCATTACCGCCTGCTTCACTCTTGCAAGACTGGTAATTGTGCCTTCCTTATGCCATACACTCTGAGAAATGGTATTCAGCAGAACATAGGCTGGTTTTAGATGCATTAGCTGCCCTTCTTGAGTTATAACCCAACTCAAAACAAAACTGCATTTGGCAGGCCATCCCCATGGGACAGAGCTTGCCCCACTGCCAACTGGAGAGGCCTCACCTTCCAGTCCCCTCCACATACTTATTTCCAGCACTTATCAAGACCGCCAGGTATCCGCAGGGGCGAGGAAATACCCTTCAGCATCGCCGCCAGTTCCATCAACAGCCACACCGTCTCAACACCAAGCCACTGCATCAGCAGACGCGGCCATCCACAGTAAAAAAAAATATTTCCACGTATTATGGGCTTTGTTCTTTCCATGTAAAACAGAGTTGGTGTAGGCCTAAATTCTTTACTTTGAAAATTTGAGATCTGCAATTATTCTACAGTCTTGTGTAAATATGCAGCAAAAATCTGCTTAAAAAAAATAACACACCTACCATTCCTGACCACTAACCTTAAGTTTTTTTTACGTGACAAATATAATTTCTACCTTCTGAACAATGATGCATGCAACCAGAGCAATGGACCGGGTATAGAAATTTGATAACTTTCACAACATTCTCATAGTGTCTTATGCAAGTGCCAAGCTATGCAAACAAAACTGGACAGAAGGCTGCACTGACAGGCAGCTAGCAGCTGCCACCATGGCAGGTGAACGAAAGTTCCCATAATTTGCAATCTCCCTCATTCCTTTATGTACTGAATATGGCAACACAAAAAAGTAAATTTATATGTATATCCATTCACTGTCTTTGAAAGTGTGCGACATTTCTTGCAGCAAGGAACAACACACTGTTCACACAGGTATCTGGTCTCGTTATGCTTCTGAGGCCCATATCTTGTTTACGAGCAAACTTTGCATGGCCTGATGGGATGTGCCTTCTTTTCAGTTGGAGGTACTGTTGCCAGAAAGAGCTGTCCTGAAAGTCTGGTTGGTGCTTCTCATAAAGATGGCCTTCCTTGCTTTGTACGCTTGGACAGCTTAGCGTATTTCTCAACAAGTTCTAAAATCACTTTGAGTCAATTCTTCACCAGTTTTTTTTGTACCACTTTGTGCTTTTTCTCACAGGCTGGACAGAGCTAAGCAGCATATCGCACTTGTCAATACCACCCATGCGCAAGTTATATTCCAAAACACAACTTGGTTTTAGAGAATCCGTTCCTGTTACTCTGCCCTTCCCCGTTTGCTTCATTTCCAAGCTGTGCATTGTACTGAGAAGAGTTACATCCCTTCTGTCCTGCCAGTGTACAAACTCATTGTTCTGTGTGTGCACAGCTTCAAATTTCCCCGTTTTTAGTTTTTTTATTGTAGGTGGAGGCAATCCTTTCCTACGTTTACAAACAGTCCCACAGGTATTCGTCTTATTTCCATGCAAATATTGAAACATCTGTTGCCAGTTGTCAACAAAGATGGCATGGCCTTTGTTGAGAAGTGGTGACACCACTGACCCCGAAGTACCTAGCACAGGTACAATGGTAATGTTTGTGCTGTGGCCAGTGTAAACAATGAAGTCTACAATAAACCCAGTTTCACAGTCGCATAGAACGAAAAATTTTATGCCAAATCTATGCCTCTTGCTGGGTACGTATTGTTGAAATGACAACCAGCCCTTGAAAAGTAATAATTCCTCATTTATTACCAAGTTCTGGAATGGGTAATAATCCTCCCGCATATTTATTTTCAGATCATCGATCACCATCTGAATTTTGTACAGCCTGTTACCGGTTGGTTGCAATTCATTTGAACAAAAATGCAGGTATCTCAACAATAACTGATATCTGCCACATGACATGGTGTTGCCAAATATTGGTGTGCGTAGGAGGGGATCCATGGACCAATACTGTTTAACTGACGATTTTTCTGGTGTGTGAATAGCATAGTCACTGAAAGAAAGCGGTACATCTCCTCTCAATCAGTATCACTCCACACACACTTCATCGAAAGATTTTTTTTCTTTGGACGTAGTTTTCTAGGGTACATTTCTTGTTATTTGCAAGTAAAATGACAAACGTAAATAACACACATAAACAACCTTCTTTCCAGAAAGCACTTTTCAAAGTTGCGTAAAACCGCCGTAATAATTACAGTTTTTCTAATTTAAGGCACCACGTAATGCTGTTCGCAATTTGCACTCAAATGTGTGTGTTTACAAAAAAAGATAAACAATGGCCATAAATAAAGGATTGGCAAGACGGTAAAAGTGCCACGAGTATAAATTTATTTCGACCAAACCATAGATAACACTACACACAGTGTATAACACTTTCACCACAGCAAACAAATACAAGCTTCATTCCGAAAATTCTCGAGACCCGACTTCATGGCATGTATTTAAAATATATGAATATCTTCAGAACTTGTTTTTAAAAGGTTAAAATCACTATCATTTTTTATTTTAAATTCACACTTAAAATATGTAATTTATTGTAATGCAGACTTTATTTTAAATTTACACTTATTATGTAACAAACTGAGATTATGTTGAACAACATTTCAACAGAATTTGATAAGGTTGGGCAAATGCAACATTTTTTTCTCACAAAACCAAAAACTATCTTTGAACTTCTGTGAAACTGAAATGAAAAATAATTATTCAAGAGGTTAGTCTTAATGATTTTCATAACATTTTAGCATGTTATTCATTATAAACAAATTCATTGCAAAACCAAACTAAAAAAAAATATATGCATAACCTCGAGTATTTACTGCAGGTGTTCCTGCTTATATTAAAATTTATATATGCGTATTTTAGTTATAAAATAATGAAAACAAAGAAAATTATTTACAATTTTTTTTTGCAGGTGCAGTAGAAGATTTATTAGACTCCCAAGTATTAATTTAGATCAAGGATTTTACTTTTTTAACAAATTTACACAACCAAATTTCTGATGGTATACCAAATATTCACACAACTGTGTAATTTGAACAGTGCTGTTATCCACCGCCTTGCCTTCTTTCAGTGCATACTGAGATTATCCCAACCAGCTGCCCCCTGGTAGCACCTCTAGCTTTCTCAAAGGTGCTGGCAGGTAACTGAACACCACAACTTTCAACCAACACACAACTATCTGTGGTGCTGACATTTGTATGGTGGATGGCCACGAGTGCAAGCAAACCTGTGCAGTGTGGCATATGGTGGTGCTGACATGGCTGCCAACCGTGCAGGTGCGGGGCTTAGTAAGCTGTGGGCTGTACGCCGATGATGCCCAGCTCCTCCTGGTCGCTGCGACTGCTTGCCTGGCCCAACAGTGTCTCCACAAACATGTTGAACTCCGTTTGCAGCTTGTTGCTGCTCTCCTCAATGTTCACTGTCACCTGCTTCACTCTCCCCAGCGCATTCACTGCACACACAATGCACACGTACAGGCCTGACATGTCTAACAGGCAGTACCGCCTCTCCTGGGCGGCCCGTATTGCAGTGCTAGGTCAACATCAACACTGTGACAGCTCGGAAAATACTAGTTATTTATATTTATACGTATGTGTATGTATGTGTGTGTACACACACACATGCAAAAGATTAAAATACAGATCATAGAAAGGAAAGTCATCAAAAATGCATTTTTTAAGACGTTTAATATGAATATTCATTTACTGCTATTCACATATCATCAATCAGCACAGGCAACTCTGGTTTCTATGACACTGGGAACAGCAACCCTATCGAAATAACAAACATTGTTTTCTTTGGGGGGTGGGATTTTAAAGTCTGTTCCTAAAGTCCCAATGGCAATCCCGTGCAAGCATAGCACATTATTACTGTATTTAATTGTGTATAGCATACCCTTTTTTTTCTTCCCAAAATAAAGGAAATATTTCCTGGAGTGTACGCTGAACACGGAAAAAAAATTAAGAAGGAGTGGTAGTCATATATTGTCCAGATGTGTTTAGAGTACGCCTGCCATTTTAACAAATTTGATAATATTCAACTGATTTTTAACTCTAGTAAAATTTCTGTCAAAGAACAATTTTCTTTTAAAGCAGATGTTGAGACCCAAAATTTTCATTTATGGGTGACCATTTAACCAGAGGATGATAGGGTGGTAATGTTGGAGTAAGAGGGGTTAAACTGCTGCCATTTTTAGTCAGCAGTTGCCATTCTTATTCCAAGAACTACACTGACAGACAGGGTGACAAAGGAAGGCAGAGAGAAATGCCGCTCTCACCCTCCTGTGACATGCACTTTAAAAGATAATCATCTAGTCAATTCACGACTGGAAGAGACTTTCTTGGAACCCTGCTAAAGATTGACTCGCAGGTCCGTTTTGTATCCTTCTGCCAAATGTAAACAATCACTGCCATGTAGCATCTGTCAAAAGCAATGTTTACATTCCATTGTGTGTTTACGTTGATGCGTGCCACTTATACCACTATTAAATACGATAACGACTCATCACGTTTACTTCAACCCACGTGAGAGTCAATACCGCAAACAAATACACAGATGTGCGCTGCTTTAATCTACCGTGCGGCCGAACACTTGCTTTCAAGGTTGCGTAACCAGCAAGCATGCAGTCTCCCCCCACGCTGAGTGCCTACAAGCTGTTAGCCACTTTGGGGCGTGGCCGAGCGCCAAAGGAGAACCATGAAGCAGAGTGCTGACGAGAGGGTTCGCACCTCCCATGCCGGCCTCACAGCAGAAGGACGTCACAAGCCCAACTTGCGCCCGCAGCAGCACCCTACAGTTATGACTACGTAAGCCAGTGCACGGCCAGGCTCCGGAGTAATTCGTCTGGCTATTCTCCAGTGCTGGGGCCTCCAGCGAACAAGTCTTCAGCAGCACCTGCAGCTGCTCCTTGCAATGACTACAGTCTTCGACATTCTATACCTCATCTGCAACAGCAGTTAACCACAAACACACCTTGCTACCACAGCAAAGGAACTTTAACTTCTTTTTGTCTCTTCTAGACAACCGATAATTCGACAGTTTTAATTAATTCTTCTAGTTCAATTTCCCCTCTAGCCTAGGACCAGGTCGCCTACACCTAGCCAACGTAGGTTACTTTCAGTACTCTGTCTGCTTGGTGGGAGATAGCATGGGTAACTGTATTTATCCAAGTCCTCAATAAATACAGCTTTGTTCTGTAGCCATACGTTTTTCATTTCTAGAGTATTATATACTTTGTAAGCTAGGAGCAATTCGTACTGTGCACCACCAATGAGAACCAGGGCCATTTACATCCGAACTGGAGATCTCCACACACCCATTAGATGACAGCCTGTTGTCTCCACAACACGACCACTAGGAATACTTCCATCCAAGGAGCGACAGCAAGCCTAGATTGTATTCCCTACCAGAGCACCCAGGTGCTGGACATGGGGTATCTGCTTGAGTGTTGCAGCCCGGCCTTGGCTGGATATAATACCCAGTAGAAGCAGTGGTGGCCCACACGGCTCAACGTCTCTGATCTGCCCGCTAAGGAGGGGGATCGTTTGAGACACTGAGCTTGTGCCACCAAGCAGCTACTGGACTACACTATTATAGGGAATAGTTTTTGTCCATGGTGCACGACGTGTATTGTTAAACTGCGAACCACGCTCTATGTCTTATAAGATAAGGAACGGCCGACGCCATAGGGAGCAAAAGATCGCACATCTTGCTGCCAAGCAACGGCTTACCTTAACCCCTCCTACGAAGGAAAGATAGGCGGAACGGGACTGCTCCGCCTCACTAAGGTTACGAGCAATCCCAACTACTCCAGTGATGTGTTATGTATCTTTCCCACCGCCCATCCGTACATGCCAAGATTACCATCCTGTACTGAGGGGTATAGTGTACAGGACGGAAGCAAGGTACGGAATTGCCAACGCCGGGTTTTGGAGCCAGGAGTCTGTAGCCTGGTACCAACAGTACTGTGTGAGCCGGCCCAGTACAACCCAACCGAAACCAGAGGACTGCAACACCAGCCCCATTCAGCCGCCAACCCAACTTCACCCACCAGCTGAAGATCTCAAGCATAAGTCAGGTAGCACTAACACCTCCCGTCAGCTTCCGATACAAGTACCCTTCACGGGAAATATGGTTTCAACCCAAGACTGCGTGCTAATCCGTAAACCAGCGCAACCTAGCTAACTCTTAAAAGCTTTGCTGAGACGCGCACTTGGTCTAGCACACTAAAACCACAACGATTGTGCCAAACAGTCTATAACCGGGTACACGTCAAGTGATTTTCCGGCACCCAACCTAGGGCGTCAGTCTATTAACTGTATGCAGCGAACCAATCAGAACCCGGAGAACTACGGGTTAGGCCAGAGAGACACCACGGATGAAAACCGTGACTCTGAACATGACATGCCCAAACTGCAGTGAAGCCATGCCAACTGTCCCGGTGTTGGCTCACTAAGGATAGAATGTAACTACGGCGCAAAAATGTTCCGCAACGTATGCTTAGGCTGTCCAGACGAGGCCCGTGACACAGAAGGGTTGGAATATAGATGTGTGAAGCCAACAACTTACTAGCTTCTGTAACGAGGTTACTTGCCCCGGCCGAGGCATCAATAGGATATGCTGCACGTCCTGCAACTAACCATACCATCATCTGTGCATAGGATGGCCCGATGAATGCATCTCTATGCCAGGCATGGTGTATCAGTGTGAGAAATGCAGACGAAAGTATACCTCCCACTCCCGCATGTCAAAACAATCACGTATTTATATACAACCTGGAACGGCACCTGGCGACCGGGAGAGACGATGACGTCCAAATCACGGATTTCGCGGGCCGACCTCATGAGGATCCTGTAGCCTTTACACAAGTGTGTGAAAAGGAATTTAGGGAGACGGACCTACCGGCAAACCAATAGGTAAGACAGGGTCCAGTTGCATTTAAAAGGGCTGGCATTAACGTGGTGGGAACGATACGGCGAGTTCCTGACAGATTGGAAACAATTCAGCAATAGACTCGCTTCTGAATTCACTGGCGAGGAGGTGTTAGCACGACTAACTACACAATTCTATAGCCAGACCCAGGTATCCAACGCAGAAACCGAAATATTTATATGGCGTAAGGAACAGATGTTTCGGCGCATGTTTCCCGGAGTCGATGAAGCTGCAGCTGTCTGATCAATTAGCCGAATGCTGCTGCCTAGTCTGAGGAACGTCCTCCTCACGGCTAAGACCACAACCCTGGACAAGTTAGAAGATTGTGCACAGGAAGCAGAGCAAAATTTTGACACAAGCAAGTTTCGAAAAACCCATACCGGCAAAAGTCCCGGAGATACTAGCTCCACCGGTCGCACCACTCAAGAATGCACGTGCTCCACCTACCCGCGTGGCGTTCGTACGAAAATGCCGGTTATGTCCAGAGAACCACTGGAATAAGGACTGTTCCTGAAAAAAACCAGAGGGGTCAGCCATTCCACCCAACAAGGTCAATTGAGCGACAGCACCCGTACCATCAAGACCAACTGAAAAATCGACCCCCGATGTCAAGATGAGAAACGCCGATGCCGGGGTGCAAAGCAGGACACCACCACTGGACTACAAGGGCCCATTATCTAGGGTTTAAATGAGGAACCATCAGTCCCCATAGCTCCACATATAAAAGTCATGATAAACGGGAACAGAGTGCTTGCACTACGTGATTCAGCCACAACTGAGAACTTCATCTGAAGCAACCTCATCACTACCAAACAACTAGCGGATATGCGACCCCAAAAGAAAATAGTGCAAACGGCCCAGCACGATACTACTCTACAGGTTGACGGCCGAATTACACTAACGGTAAGCCTTCACCGCCTCTCGGCGTCAACGGAATTCATAATGTTGCCTACCATTTCCGAAGTGGTGATACTAGGTTGCTCATGGCTATGGCAACAACAGCGCATCATAGACCATGGGCAACACTACAGGTTACCCTTGAAAGATTTTCCTTTTTTTTCGTAAATCACCACAGCAAGCTCCAGGATAGTTAGTGGCGTTTCCCTGCCTTCCACAAGTAAGGCTTGAGGCTTGAACATACTTATTTTATTCCCCTTCATCTTTCGCATGCCATCATTTTTATGTGTTTTTTATTTCAGGTTCTTATTGTATATTCTCTTGTAAATATCCACAGCGCTAGGCTGAGGTTTTGTCGGTGGTATGCAAAAGTCAAGTAGGTCAGTGAGACACCCGATAAATCGTGGCACTCCTGACACACTAATCTATAGCAACAGGGGGTAAAACACATTTGCAGTGTCAGCGAGCTCCGCGGTGCCTGGGCGAGGGGAAGAGAGGAAGCCCGCCCGCCAAGAGAGACACAGACCTACGATCTTGGTGTCCCACGTACCTCAACTTCTCCGGCCGGCCCGAGAGCACAGAGCGAGCGACGTTACAGCAGTCAAGTAACCCAATATTAAGGGTCCTGCCTACCTGATGAAAATTGTTTTCTTCCAGACTTTCTTCATTACTCCTACTTACACTTTCCAGAGAGGAGGCCAAAACCTTTCTCCCATCACCTTTTCACAATGTCTTCATCGCAACAGAGGGTGGGGGAACGGGGGGTCAAATTGATGCATGCCGCTTATACCACTGTTAAATACCATTACAACTCATCACTCATCACGTCAAGTATTTCTTACTTCAACCCACCTGAGAGTCAATACAGCGAACCAACACATGTATGTTGGCGCCGCTTAAATCTACCGGGTGGCCGAACACATGGTTTCAAGGTTGCATAACCAGCAAACAACCCCCCCCCCCCCCGTGTTTAATGCCTACAAGCTGTAAGCCAAATCGGGGTGAGGCAGAGCGCCACTAAAGTTCCACAAAGCAGAGTGCTGACAAGAGGGTTCTCTACTCCCATTCCGGCCTCACAGCAGAAGGACGTCACACGCCCTCCCCGTGCCCGCCACTGCACCCTACAGTTCTGACTATATAAGTCAGTGCGTGGCCGGGCTACAGAGTAATTCGTCTTGCTATTCTCTCGCGACACCCCGAGCACTCTCCAGTGCTGGGGCCACCAGTGAACAAGTCTTCAGCAGCCCCCGTGGCCACTCCCTGCGATGACTACAGTCTTCAACATTCTACGCCTCACATGCAACAGCAATAAAACACAAACACACCTTGCTGTTACAGCAAAGGAAAGTAAACTTCTTTTTGTCTCTTCTAGACACCCGATAATTATTCAGCATAATTTTCATTCAGTCTTCTAGATCAACTTCCCCTCTAGCCTAGAACCAGGTTGCCTACACCTGGCTAACGTAGATTACTTTCAGTACTCTGTCTGCTTGGTAGGAGATAGCACAGGTCACTGTATTTATAGAGTCCTCTCAATAAATACAGCTTTATTCTGTAGCAATACATTTTTCATTTCTAGAGTATTATCTACTTCGTCAGCTAGGTGCAATTTACACTGTGCACCCGCAACGAGAACCGGGAACATTTACATCCGAACTAGAGTTGACTGAAAACCCCCTTCCTGAGTCCTCCAGTAATGTACACCCATTAGATGGCAGCCTGCTGTTTCTACACCCGAGCACCTAGGTGCTGGATGGAAAGAACAGAGGAACCACAACCACTAGGAATACTTCCATCCAAGGAGCGACAGCAAGCCTAGATTGTATTCCCTACCAGAGCACCCAGGTGCTGGAAATGGGGTATCTGCTTGGGTGTTGCAGCCTGGCCTTGGCTGGATATAATACCCAGTAGAAGCAGTGGTGGCCCACACGTCTCAACATCTCTGATCTGCCCGCTAAGGTGGAGGATAGTTTCAGGCACCGAGCTTGTGCAGCCAAGCAGCTACTGGACTACACTATTATAGGGAATAGTTTTTGTCCATGGAGCACGACGTGTATTGTTAAACTGCGAACCACGCTCTATGTCTTATAAGATAAGGAACGGCCGACGTCGTAGGGAGCAAAAGATCGCTCATCTTGCTGCCAAGCAACGGCTTACCTTAACCCCTCCTACGAAGGAAAGATAGGCGGAACGGGACTGCTCCGCCTCACTAAGGTTACGAGCAATCCCAACTACTCCAGTGATGTGTTATGTATCTTTCCCACCGCCCATCCGTACATGCCAAGATTACCATCCTGTACTGAGGGGTATAGTGTACAGGACGGAAGCAAGGTACAGAATTGCCAACGCCGGGTTTTGGAGCCAGGAGTCTGCAGCCTGGTACCAACAGTACTGTGTGAGCCGGCCCAGTACAACCCAACCGAAACCAGAGGACTGCAACACCAGCCCCATTCGCCCCCAACCCAACTTCACCCACCAGCTGAAGATCTCAAGCATAAGTCAGGTAGCACTAACACCTCCCGTCAGCTTCCGATACGAGTACCCTTCCCGGGAAATAAGGTTTCAACCTCAGACAGCGTGTCAATATGTAAACCAGCGCAACCCTGCAAACACTGTAGCCAAAAGCATTGTTGAGACATGCACTTGGTCTAGTGCACTAAACCCACTATGATTGAGCGAAACAGTCTACAACCGGGCAGGCGTCAGTGTGTACATATGTTCATATCCTTTCACTACACCTAAACATAAGCACTGAAATGTGACTTCTACTTTTATACCTGTAAAATGTGTTGTTTACTGTTTACATCTGTTCAAAGAATTCTGTCACATTCCAAAAACCATTCCAAACAAATATTCACAATTTATGCCTATAACATTATTGAGGTCAACTTTACAACGGTTTTAAAAATGCCTGTATTGAAGATAGTTCTTACGGTTGTTATTTTACATTGTTAACATACATATTTGTTTTCCACAACATCACACACTACACGTAATGCATGTAATATTTTGCAGCGACTGTGTTTAACCCTGTTACATATGCGGGGTAAATAACTGCAGTATTTAACCTCTTGATATTGATATGTGTTGGAATATTTCTTTTGACATGTGCTCCTATCTCTGTGACATGTGGTTAGAGCGCTGACTACCCTCACGTGTTCAAGTAATCCTACCATGGTGTATTATAATTGGTATTGGCCCAGTGGGTCGTGGTAGATTCTGTAGGGGACCACTTGGTGGGAGGATACAGTCGTATGAAAGGGGAATCAAACCCCAGTGTGAGGCGAACCGAGATTGTTTCCCTTCCAAAGAGTTCGACATTCCTTGCTACAAGGGCTGGCAAGATTCGGGATGCCAGCTGTTCCAGGGTATGAGGGTGATGTGAGGGTGTTTATACGCTGGTGGTGGTGAATGATCTGGCAAAGGAGACGGGTTATCTGCATCAGTTTCGTAGATTGGCATGGCCGAGGCTGCACGGGACTTGGGGACGACCTTTGGCGGGAGTTGAACCCAGAAAGTCTTTCCTGAAGCCAACTTTATCAAACCCGAGTTGGGCGGATTAGCCTTCGGTACTACCTTAAGTGGGGCTACTAAGGCAACGGGCTGTGAGGTTAGTGGCAGAGCGGGGCTTTAGGGTTCCGTTTCCATGTCTGAGCAACAAGCACCTAATAAGTGGTCTAAGGGTGTGGTTTTATCAATTGGGATAAACTCCAAGATTGGCTGATGATTGTATTCGGTTTATGAAATGTGGTGTGTGACCTCAGTCGTGACTTCTATTTCCACCTCTGAATTTATTTGCCTCTGTAAGGCACGTCGCTCTCGGCGTCGGGCACTGCACTTAACACCACCTTTCTTAGTGTGCATTTCGTACAGCCTTCTCACTTTTCCGCTGACGTGCAGTCCTGGGGGTGTGTATTATGCAGTCACACCTAAGGCCCTGACGTTTAGACAGGCAGTCCGATATTAGGATGCCACCGAGGGTAGACGTGGAAGTACCAGAAACCTAGGAGCAGCGGAGTGTCTTTCCAGACTTAAAGCGTTCTGCATGTTCTGTCTCCTGTTGAATTCGGCCCAACTCACACCTAGTCCTTTGCGGGATCTTTCTATTGCACAGATAGTATTCACACAACACTAATACAATAATTAAACTGGGATCTAAAGTTAAAATAAGGGTAGGCAACAAATTCAATCCCACAAAATATTTATTACGTTAACGTAAAGTGTGAAAGTCTCGGCTGACTTATACAAGATTAATTAACTAGTTAAAATATTAACTAAAATATATATTATGTAACTGGAACAGGCAAAGGTGAGCCTGGCAAATATTTACTAAAATAATTATGCAAAATTTATTCTACGTTCGAGTATGCAATTAACAGTGTCTCCTCAGTTTAAGAGGGTTGTCCAGAAAGGCACTAGCGTCACGACCTTCTACCATGGGAGTCAAGGAATTTGACTGTGGTAAAAGGTTACTGGGTACAGGACATCAGATCTGGAGAGAGCTGCCCTTGCGGTCGGCTGGTGCGGACGAGCCTTCACAAGTTGCAGGAGTTGCGTTGCCTTCTCAAGCTGCTGGGCAGGAGGTCGAAGCCGTTCGCAGGCTGAGGAGAGAAGAGAGATCTTCGCAGACCAGGGAGTGCTCACTGACCTATGCGGCCGGTGAGCCCGGCGTCTATGTTGGGGCATGTTAGCGGACTTCCTCATATACTGAAAAATCCCTTGATCAGTGATCTTCCGAGGGTGCAGAGTAGAGTAGCCTTCCAGCGCAGGAGTATGTTTATCAGGGTTGCAGCGGTGCCGCTCATTTCTTATCTCCCTGCGTGGAAGTAACAACAAATTTAAACACCTCTTCCTGAGGTTGGCGGGATGTGACATCACAAGGTCGCAGGGGTGCTGCTAATTCATGTTGCCGCTGGAACTGCTTCCACAGTTAAGTGTGGGGTAGCAGTTTGTCAAAAATATTTTATTTATTCACGGGGGTGGCGCTTGCATGCGGAATTCTGGGTGGGCAGAACATTTCATAATTAATTGCGTTAATCACTTTTATGTATGAGGCTGTCCAACGTGTGGAGTCTCTTTGCTCGGTACGTGAAATAACTTTGCCACTGTTTCTGACTTGCCCCGAGCTCTCATTGGTTCGAGATGGGGCAAAGTCGCCCATAGTCCATAGAGAGCGCAAGTGCACTGCGCAGCATGTTGGCATGTGTCACTTTAAAAGGCCTCAGTTGGAATAAATATTTAAATGGAGGGCAACCAGTCCAACGAAAAGACACACAAAATTCAAGCATGCAACTTGTGTTGCTTATTTTTTGCCATAGCAGCGACAAACTTAAAAAGACAGTGGTGAACATGCACACAAATAGGCCTACCATAACTTTCATTCCACTCGTATTTCTGTGCATTGCTATTTACTGTTTTTTTTTAGGTTTATTGACATTTATCAGGTTGGGCTTAGTATTTTATTGGGATTATGGCAAATCACGTTACACAACTGTGTTTCAAACACCTAGGGCAAAGGTAAATGTTGTGATAAATGAACAGATGTGGATGTAAATAATTAACTTCGTCATAAAAAACAGTTCACAGTTAAAACGTCCATACTGTAAAGTGTGAGGGAGTGGTTTGACAACAATGTCCCACTAATGGACCGGTCTGTACAGAGTCCTGATTTGAGTCCACCAGAACCTCTCTGAGATGTGTTGGAACCTCGCAGACTTCATGCTAGACCACACTGGCACTCTGCAAAGAATGGGCTGCCATTCCCCAGGAAATCTTCTGCAACCTGATAGAAAAAAAGTATGCCTGTGATACAGATGGGAGGGCAGCCCAAACTTGTACTTAATTTTCAGGTGGGTGATCAGATACTTTTGATCACTTGAGTTGGAGTGTGCATGAATAAAGTGGCCAGAGAGGTCCACATCAACAGTAGCGGCATAAGGATACAAAATAAGGAGTGAGTATGTAGCAGAGCCGGAATGAAAGGGCACGGGAAACTGAAGATCCCCAAGTCAACCTACCAACAAGTGGCATTGTCCGGAACAATTCCCACATGCAAAAATCCGGGTGTGACCGAGTCGGGGATTGAACCTGGTTCGCCTTGACGGGAGGCGAGCAGGCTAACCGCTCAGCTACCGCGACCCCAAAATAAGATGGTAAAGTATATTCTATGCAGAGCTTGTGAAAGTGCCCAACTGTGGACAACCTCCACCTATCTTGAGCCATTTGCCACAGTAGTTTGATAGGGTTGGCGAATATTCGTTACCAGTATATCAAAAAGAAAATGCAAATTGATTACTTTCATTTTGGTAAGATATTTGGTTGCCAAAATTTATAACAAAACAAAAATCCTCAATTACAACTAATATTCAGGTAATGTTCATTTAGTGCACCAGCAAAGAAAAATTTGTCTATAATTCATTTTGTTGGTTTTCATTACTTTTATAACTAAAATAACTGCATAGACTAGAAACTCAAACATACTCAAACTCCTGTGATAAATACTCCTAAATTTTTTTTTTGGTTTTGTTTTGCAACAAATTTGTTACAATGAATAATTTGCTAAAATATAATGAAATTCATTTAACTTTTGTTAAGAATTAGCTCTTATGAAATTATTTTTCATTCTTGTTTCAGTTTCACAAAAGTTAACAAGATATATTTTGTTTTAGCTTCGTGAGAAAAAAAGTTGGATTTGCCCAAGCCTACAGTTTGAGCAGGTACTCACAAAGCTTGTGAGCGCTCTTGGCATCCTTGTCTGCAGCTTGCTTCTGGTAAGCCATCACCAGACAGAGCTTGGGGCTGAAGCCAGACTGCGTGACAAAGTAGTTGTAGAGCATCTCCAGCTCTCGCTGGTGCTCTGCGGCTGACGGGTTATACACTAACACCACTCCCTGGATGTCCTGCTGTATGGCTGGCCAGCATGACTCAAACCTGTGACACACGGTGCCCACACAGGCCTGCAGAAACCCACAACTCAAAAACAAGTTGTGGTAATCACGAAAAATCATGGCTGTTCTGAAGGAAACATCTCAGAAGTAACATAGTTGAATATATCTGGCTTTTACAAAGCTTACTACGTTGAACAAACACAATAGCGTCATATTATGCAGGGGTTGCTTTGGGCCAGGCAACACCGGAAGCCATCCAGCGTACCGACTCGCAAAGGGCCATCAAACCGAGCCCAAAAGTTTTTTTAGTTGTTTTAAATGTACTTTTCAAAATTTTAAAATGATTTTACTTAGGAAATTTTGGATGTATGATGTACACAGTTAGATAATATAAATTTTTTAAATAATTTGTATTTTGATCATATTATTCTAGCTACGAACCACTTGATTTCCATTTACCCCAACTCCCTCATGCCACTACTACTCTCCGTCTCATATAAGGTGGCGAGATTTTGACAGTCGAGTGGCAACTTGAAGTATACCAAACAAAAAAGTGCAGTTTACAAAATCATGTATCAGCTGATGCACGAACGAACAAACGTTGATATTTAGTTGGCTATTCTGAGATCACTGGTGATGCACTTCAGACAAGTACAAAACATGCGATAAGAAAGAGTTCCTAGAATAACTAATATATTTTATTTTACGTGGTCACAAAACAGAGGTTGTAGAAGTTACAAACTAATCTTTGTGCTAAAGTAGTAATATACAGACGTTCAAAATGAAATGCACTATAAAACGATTCATAGCCGGATGAAACGCAACTTCAAACCTTAGATCTTTTCATGTCGTATTCCAAACTGTCCAACCATGCTTTCCATATGCTTTATATTAATTCCAAAAGACACAGAAATATTGCATGGTAATATTGAATTATTTTTTCAAATAATTTGACGAAAAAATGTTTAATTCGTGTCGTTTTGAGACAGTAATAGGAGAAAAATCAAGTTTTAAAATGCAGGATCTAGAGGCTGCAAACCTGCTGCTATCTGTTGGTACCGCAAGTGGCTCACACGCTTTACCATGTCATGCGTGCCATTTGTATGGTCTTTCTTGAACCTACCCAGCTATGAATAGGTTTCGTATGTAAAATAAGAAATTCACGAACAGATACCAACAGTTTTATTTTTCCGTGAGCTCTGAATAATTTTAAAAGTAACATATATTTTGTGTACAGCGATTTTGATTACTAGTAATTTCTATTGGGCCAGTAATTTTCCGTCTATGTCCTAAACACGCCACATTTTATTCCGGAAACCCATTTCTTTGTCTTTGTGTAGCCTCCAATTGACGCACCAGCTGATGGCAAAAGGATACATAAACTAAAAGTAAACATTCGTCGAACTGTCAAAATCTTGCCACCTTATATGAGCCAGAGTAATACTATAGACTCGCCTTGGTCCATGTAACAATGATTTCACGTGTATAATTAAAAAATATTATTACTTCAAAATTTAAAAAATACAACTTACAAGTGGAATTATAAATCCAATAAAACATTTAGTCACTCCTAGCAGTAAAAAACTCCACCTATTTTGCAAAGAGAGTATATTTATGTTACAGCATGTGTTATGGGCGAGAGGAGAAGAAAAAGTTAGGTGAGCTTCTAAAAGCAACCCTCATCAGCAGACCGCCTGGGTGAAAAATTTACTGTGGGCCATCCCTAATATTATATTATGTTTTGTGGCGTAAGTAGTAAAAATTATCCTATCTTCATCCAATTAATGTAATGAAGTTTGAGCATGTCACGTCAAAACCATCAAATATGAGTGTATTATGTGGATGTGTCTGAAATACGAATGAGAGAAGAGATTTGGGCCACTCTTAACAGCGAGGTCTTGAGAGCCTATCTGAAATATGAGTTACGACCAATCTTTAGCCTTGTCGTTTCAAGTGCTAGCAGACTACTGTGTTAATTAAGTATCCAGTGATTATTTCCCATTGTAATTGTCCATTAGGATATGAACCCGTAGTAGGGAACAAAATGCACGACAGTGTAATGTAATTAAAGTCTTTTTGGCATGGCACATGGGTAGTAAAAGGTTACCCAAGTATTACTTTTATCTGTACATTGACAAATGGTGCTGTATCAACGCAATGACTATTTAGGTCAGATGTACCATTTTCTTTGCATTATGTTGTGGATATTCCTGCAGCTTTCTGTTGCAAAGTAAGTATTTCAATGCATGTGTTTCCAATGTTAGTGGCGATAGTTTGGGACACTGTACTTACTAGGTACCTACCTACTAGCTCTAGCAACTTCTGCACTATGCTTCCTGGAGCATAAGCAATATCAAGTGAGGACGGCAACAATGCTTCATACATTTCCCCCAGCAATGTATGAAGCAGGTAAACTGGCGCTGCTCTCTGTGCTTGCTATCACTCACACTCAGGTAGCACAGTGATGTAATTTAGGTGAATTAACTTTTCTAGAGCCATTTGTGGACTTATATAAAATGTTTCTTGTCCTTTAGCATTTTAAGGAATGTTTTTCACATTTTTTTAAATGATTTTTATCTCTCCATCTCCCTAAATGTTGTAACCCCCACCCACTACAGTAATTCATAGTGCGTGGTGTAACTACAACAATGCACTGAAGCTATGATTCAGCATTAGTACTGCTAACTAATTCTAAAATTTTTTTTATTAATTTTCCAGAAAAAACCCAATTCTTTATTATTATTAAAGTTGAACAGCTCAAAAAATTGTTCATAAAAAATCAATGCCATTACATTTGTTAATATTATTATTATTGTGAAAATCTCAGTACCAAATGTTTGTTTATGAGTGTGACGTAGTTCATGACGTTAGGATGTTGCCAGTATATTTGATTTGGTAGATAATAGTGAAAATAATAATAATAATGAATGGTAGGCATAGAAATAAGCCTGACATGGAAGTGTGTGCCAGAAATGAATGAAAGTAGGAAAAAATAGAGAACACGTTTAGTGACATAAACAAAGCTGTTATGTTATGTTGATCATTGCATGTGTGTGAGGCGTGTCATCAAATAGATACGTGTGCCAAGTGTTATGTTACTTGGAATACGTATAGATTGATAAAATAGTAAGCATGGTATAAAATGAAGTGTTGTAGAATAAATATGTGAGGGGAAATAGTGAGTGAACTGCAAGATGAAATAGAATCTGTAGTATATGGAGTTTATTATAAAAGGAGGAGGCCTATGTTGTGCATGGCGGTGTGTTCAACGTTTAATAATGAGGATGAGAGTGATATTAAATGGTGGCAGAAAATTGATATTTTGGGTAAAGGTAAGCATAGCGTAAGTTATTTAAATACAAATGTGTGTATCGGATGTAATAAATAAACAGTGTTGTAGGTAGGTAATGTTAGGTCCGGATTCTGTAGTACCAAAGACCCTTTGCCAGTTTCATACTCTTAAGATCAAGAACGAAAGATTTTGCACACAAAAACCTGTTTTTGGAGGGCCGCTGTAGGCAAACGGAAGGGAGGGGAGGGGAGAAAAGCCGACAGCTCCTCTCCTCACCAACCCAGGGAGGAGTTAGAGACAGGGGGGGGGGGGGTTTATGTTTCCATTTTGTGCGATTGGGGTTGGCATGGAAGGCACATTTTTCAACCGATTTCCTTCAAATTTGGGGGCGGGATTCCTTTCCATGCCCCCCCCCCCCCCACCTACCCCCCCCCCCCCCAAATTGACAGTTAGACCCTTTGTAAGCCTAAGGCCTAAGTTTCAAGTCTTACATTTAAGTATTAAGATTTAAGTCTTAAGTTTTAATTCTTAAGTCGTACTTTCACTATAATTGTTACTGCATGCCGGGATGTGCAAGCGAGCATGTGCCGAAGTTCCCAGACGACATTGCACCATAAATACTAATTCGTACGGTTACATGCTTCATCTTTAGTGGCTCATCACACAGTTTCCATGGGCCCGACCCATGGTTAATAAATAATCAAATAACAGTGAATGGTATATAATATTCTGAAGGATGTTAGGTATTGTTAGGTTAGTGTTCTGTAGTCGCAATGAGTCGTAGCAGTTTTTATTCAATTATCGTAATGCAGAGGACGGTATTGTTTAATGGTTTGTAGAGTGTAATAAACATTGTGGGTAATGTCAGGTTAGGTATTTGTAGTGTCGAGTGTTTGCCAGTAATAAATAACATTTAGATTGCAGTGGATGATTGTGTCTAATATTTCTAAAGGGTGTAATAAATGATGGCAGTCGGTAGTGTTAGGTACGTATAGTGGAAACGAATGTTTGCTATTACCCTTGCTATCTGATTGCAGAAGATGGTATCTGTCATAAAAATAATTTGAAGGGTAGGTCGTGTTGGGTTACGGTTCTGTAGTGTAACGAGTTAATTACTGACAATGTAAGTTTATAGAAAATTTACACGTTATGAGCTGTTTAATGCTTTTGTGCTTAAATTTCATTTTGTGTTATCTACTAGTTGTGAAAAGTCAGGGATATATTTATATTTTATCAATACAATTATGCCTTTCTGCACACAGCAAATAACACACAGTGAAAATTAGATACAAAAGTACTAAAAAACCAGTAAATTGTAAATTTTATATAATCACAGACATTTCCAATAATACCTCTGAAACTGAAATTATGACTCCACCATGAAGAATTTCTGCTTAACAGGTGACGCAGTTATATCCTCGTAAAATTCCACATTAGAGGCTTGTTCGAAAATAGGGAAAATAATACCTGGATATGTTAGATATGATGATGACTAATCATAATTATTAGGAATTCTGGAGGGGCTCCAGGTAGTTTGATGTAAAAAAAAATAAAATGTGATAGTGAGGAGTGTTATCAAGATTGCGGTGTTTATGCAATAAAACACGAATAATTTACATGGAATATATTTATATTGGGGCAAATAATTGTATTAAATGTGAGAATACCTTTTGAAACGAATCTTTAATGTAACAAACGTCACTTACAGGGTATATTTATACTGCGATGGTGAGGTTATACAAGTAAACAACACCGGTATTGAGCAGTGTCGGGACATTATGTAATTCTGGTGAATTACTCGAGGCTTACCTGGTCTATGTTGACGAGAGGATAATACTACGTAATGTATTATTAGTAGAATAAATATACATATTGTATATGTTACAGAGCCCAGTTCAGAGACGACGTTTATAAAGAGGTTATGTATAATGCCATGGTACTTTTCATTACACTGTGACCAATGAGACAGGAAATAGATGCATTTCGAAGTTGGTTGATGTCAGGTAGATTGTGGGAAATTGTCGGATGTTAGTTAAGGTTTGATTTTTGTCCTTTCGGAGATTTGGAATTTACAAGTGCTTAAAGACTTGTTTTATTGCAATTCATGTTGTTTGATGTGTTTTGCATGAAATTACTAGTGTTTCTATGCAAGGGAAAATTTTAATTATAATATTTGGCCGGTGATTTGTGTGTCTGTGTAACGTCGTCAAATGGATCTACGTTGTGTCACACCTAATCAGGTACACTGTATGAATGGCGATTGATTCTGTGAGTAGAAACCAAATTAAATGTAGCTTCATGATAGTGGGCGAGAGCAATGAATATCAGAGAAATTGTGGAGTATACCAAATGTAAAATATGTAAGTTTTTGTGATAGAATGTTACCCACAAATTCGGTTAGATCTTCATGCAATTGAATGTGTTTTCGTGATAAAATATTACAATTATATCACGAATATCCAGAAAAAATGTTAAATTGCAAAATGACCTAACCAAATAATACCTAAATTCACAACATTATCAATACATACTTGTTCACACACCTAAATGTTAGTGTGGTAATGTATGATATTCAAGCGTAGCACCCTTACAGGGAAAAATACTGTACAAGTGTCTCCAAACATTACGCACCAAACCAGAGTCCCAGCGCCAGCAGGGGAGTAATTTCCCAAAACAGTGATTCAAGGCACGTCTGCAATTTCTTTTGGTGGTAACGCGAAGCGCCACGCATCAGCGAAACTTGGAGTTTCCCAGAAATGATTTTCACATGTAGCTCATTTGCATCTAGAAATGGTGTGTGTGTGCATGTTGGTAATATTGTGAATTTAGGTAATGACTGGTTAAGTCGTTTTGCAATTTAAAGTATTTTTGTGATATTCGTCACAGAATCCTTTTGTTTTATTGCAAACAGACATAATAGAACAATACCTAAATTGACAATGTTACAAATACAAGTCTCAAATACGATAGTGGAGAGGGCTATGAACTAGAAGGGAATTGTGGGGCAAAAGTTAACATGCAAATGTACGTATTTTTAGTTTACCCCTCAATTTGAGATCTTCATAGCCCTCCCTACTATCGTTTATGGGGTTTCTATTGGTTATATATTGATGACCCTAGTAAATTTGTGTTGTGTGTAATTAGTAAAGTGTCATTATACCATTTTCCGAGGGGGTTTTTTTTCTCCGAAAAAGCCCCTATTCAAGAATTTTACCCACCAAATATAAAAAAAATACATATTACCAACATACTTATGGGCTCACTGGACCAAAGATAATTTATACATACATACACTCACGATTAGGCTACCGCTGGTGGCGAGCTCTCTCACTTCTCCTTCACCCAACCAACCCCTTTTCCACTCCCTTCCTGAACTTACCAACCCCTCTCACAGATACCAATTCCTCCCTCAACACATTCCACTCCCTCACACACCTCATAAGCATGGACTGCCTACCCCGCTCCGTTCTCCCCCGCACCGTCTGAAGCTTCACACCAATGTTTTCTCTTCCTCTAAACACCCCCCTTACTTAGCTTGCAGTGTAGCCCTCCCCATCCTCCCTCTTCATTTACCATCCTGTAGATCCTGAGTAACAGTTCAACTTTCCTCCTGTCCTTCAATGAGCTCAACCCTGCCCCTGCCTTCTCCACCTACCCTTCACCCATCTTGCTACCTTTCTCTGCACCTTTTCCAGTTCTCGCACCTCCACCTCCACATACAGGTCCTATACTGCTGCAGCATATTCTAACATTGGCCGTACCATTGTGCCATACGCCTTCTCCTTCCCCTCACAGCTGACTCCATTCAGCACCCTTCCCAGCATACCCAGAGCCCTTCTTCCCTTTGCAACCACCCTCTCTACCTGTTTTTTTCCACCTGAGGTCTCCCTGCAGTACTATCCCTAGATACTTATATTCTTATACTTATAATTTCAAAAACCTAGGTACTTGCCCTAGACTATTTCTTACCTACGATTTCCACTACAGTCCCACAGCTCAACTTCAGCGCCAACTGGAGTGTTGTTCACGTTCAGATTGTCTCGTTCAAACTCAAGGATCCTCACAGCCTGAGTTGGATGGTAATCTCCCCCGGCGTTCTCTGTGGCTTCTGCCAGCAAATTCGCTATTGTTGTCTTCCCGCTCTGAACATAAACAAGGAGTACGATAAAAAAAAAGTGCGTAAAACAATATCACACAAACGTATTAACCTAAATACTAACTCCGCACGGCCCAATCATTAATATCTTTAATTTTATCATAACTATGCAGTAGTAACTTTTGCCCGTACAGACTTGAAAATTGTATGATGCCTTTATAGTTACGCTCGTGTAGCCAAATAAAAATGAAATAGAATCGAAAATGGGGAACGGTTTTTTCGTTAAAGACGCTGAAAAATCTGAAAAATATTTTTTTTAAGGGAAACAGAAATACAGCAAATACCAAGAATTACAACACCAGACGCTCTGCCCGTTTTACATGGAGAAGCTTCGCAAACAACATAACTAGCACTATTTCGCGTGTGATGTATGTAAATTAACTGTAATTCAAATTTTGTACCATTGCTTATTCACTCGAGATATTTCTCAAGAACTTATAAGTTATTAGTGATGTTTATAAAATCAAATTGACGATTTGTGGCTGTTAGGTAATATGTCTTGGCGCGTGCCATGTTACCCCCTTCCCAGTCCATTTGCTCGGCGCACCGCATTTGACAACGCCGTCATCAGCTACACTCATGCAAAAGTGCATCAGTGTACATGGTGCATGTGAAGGAATGCATAGTGCAGATGCCAAAGAGTTCAGGAATCGAACGGGCGTCGCACTGGCTGAGTGGCCATGTCTTGACATGTGCCACGTACTCTCACCTCTATGACCGTTTGTGCGGCCGTGACCTGCAACAGGGTTGTGCGCTCTACTGACAGGTAGAGCATATGCCGGGTCGCCGGTGAGTCATCAAGATCGGCGCAGCGCAGAGCAACAAAAGGGCATTCTGATGCGGTGCAGCCGGTGGTTACCATGGTGGTGCTACAGAATCCACGAGGCAAAATGATATGAAAGTAGAATGGGTAACAAATGGACTTGTGAGCACACAATCTATGCCAGACACTTTTGTTATGTTTCTTTATTAAAGGTTTTATTGCGTGCTGTGTTTTCTTTGTTTAAAGTGCATTGTTTACCATGTTATTGTTTGGCTCATCACGCATCCAGTATTATGTCCATTTCATTCACCGATGTTTATGTTGTAGTGTTTCATGTGTAATTTTTAATATAAGTTTCATTTAATAGCATGATGCAGGGCAGAATATTGCAGGTTGTAGCAGGGAGTAGTTCTATCATGGTGCGTGGGTCAGCTGAGGCCCGCCCGCACGTCAGGCGGAAATGCTAGTCAGCAAGCAGCATCAGCCAAGGGTAGTGCATGTGTCGTGAGCTCTGGTTTTTCCAGCATGCTCCGGGCAGCATTTAACATTTTGGTATGGACATTTAATCACAGTAGACCTTAATTCATTCTAGAACCTTTTTCGAGTGTAGTCGCCTGGTACACCACCCTCTCTTCCCACAGGAATAACATTACTCGGGGAAGAATAATTCTGCTGTAATTTATTTGTACTGTAAGACTTTTATCAGTGTAACCGCACTGGCCGGTATGATTGGCCCCCTTGATTTGTGTAAGTGTTCTCCTAGGGGGGAATTTAATCACATCGAATAAATACTTCTGTGTACTGAGCAGGGCATAGTTTATTTCGATCGATATATGTGTTTAAGGGAACGGGCCCAAACAATACCCACTCGCACCACAAAATCATATCCGACCCTTCATCGGCCCATCCACGGTTGTCAAATGGCTTGTCCGGACGTATGGTAATATATTTGCTGCTTTCTTTCCAACATTTGACCCAATGTCGTTTGACAGCGACACGTCATGCTCCACAGCGTGAATTAATACACGCGATGCAAATAGGGCTTATTTATTATTTTCAAAGGGCTAGAGGTAATTTTCTGTCACAAAAAGGAATATGGATACCAGACATGCCCTATTAAAGAGTACAATTATGGCCTAATGTCCAGTTGCACCAATGTGGTACAAAACTCGATCCTAGATTGGATGGAAGATTTTTCCAAAAAACTGTTGCAACCTTTTCTAATGTCTTTGGTTGGAAGCTTGAACTCGAATGGTGCAACCAAAGAGGTTAGAAGAGGGTGCAGCAGTTTTTTGCAATTAAATACACCGAATGCAAGTGGACGGGGCTCTTTTAGCCACACATTTTCACTGCAACTACCCGAACAACTGTAGCCAATGAAATAATTATTTACAAGGTGTTCTCGGTCACAAGGATTCATAAGTTGTAAAGGATTTCACATGCGCTACTGCGTTTTGAAGTGGCAGGGCATAATGTTATTTTTTTTCGCACCTAAAAGTTGTTGATATTAAGAGTGCATGAGAGAAAATATTTTACAGTGCATGGGCTGTTGGTTTGGTTTTTTTGTTACTCGTAGGATAGCACCACATACGGCTACTGTACGCAGCATGAACTAACTGGAGATCCCTTGAACTAGCAACACAATGCATACGAACTTTGAGGCAGAAGGGGGATAAGAATGGAGAAAGATGATAGGCAGATAAGGATATCTGTAAGCAGGTGGCATGCTTGTGATGCGAGTCAGCGAATGGCTTTGCAATGAGCAGCTCACATTTATACAACTGAACCAGCCAATGGCAGAACTGCTCTATCAATGGCAAATAAGGCCAGTTAGCCTGTTAATGTACTGGTTTTTATGTAAAGTAATATATTTATACCCTACTAGCAATTCGAGTTTTATTAATCCAGGAAGTGCCGCGGTGATGTAGCTGCTATCAGTGCTCGCACAGGTTCAAATCCAGGCGAAGTCAAATCCGAATTTTTCGAATTTTTCTGAATGAGGTGGATGTTATGGTTAGCTAGTAGGCTTTCTCTGGGTTTTTCATATAGATCACTAGTGAAAAAATAAATACTGAATGGACTTAAAATACATATTTTGAGTATTACGCTTTTAGATACTCCCACAATTGTAAACACTTTGCATCTGTGTCCAATTAAGCAGTACATTATATGCTCCTTCGAAGAAAATGGCGGCTCCTTCTGTGAAATGTTTAAACTACCATGTATACGTGTAACTCTTTTACAAATTTAACGCATAATATTTTAAGGCATTTAACACTCTTTAACAGGTAGGATAGATATATTTAATTGGTTTCCAACAAAACTACATTGTCATACCTGAATAAATGTGGAAAGATTTTTCTGTTACACTGCTAATAAACAGCATTCATATCTATGTCTATTAACATTCTCAGGACACTTTTTGGACAAACTTATTTCTACCTACTGTACACCTGGACCGAACAAGGTGGCACAGGTGTAAAACACTGAACTCACTTTCGGGAGAACCTGTGTTGAAATCTCGGTCCGGCTATCCTAATTAGGGTTTTCTATGGTTTCCCGAAATCGTGGCAGGTGGAAAGTTAGACAATATATAAATGGCCGATCAGGAAACAATAATTAGATACAGTTATGAGGGAAAAATGATTGACTATCATAAAATTAAATTAATTTTTTTATGTAACCTCATCTTGGTGAAATGTTAAGTTACTTGATATTTTATATTTAAAATTATCAAAGCCATTTTTTAAGTGCCGACATTTGTGAACCACCTATTCAAATAAATACTATTTTTTTCAGGTTAGTGAATCATATTGTATAGTTTCTTTTAGTTCATGTTACGTAATATTGGCTCAATACTCTCCAAGGATTACTTACCTAACAGACATGCTACTATAAGTCACTGAATAAAAAATAATGGCGGAATAGATTAGAGCAGTAATATTCCGTGTTCAGTCCTCACGAGAAGCTACATTTTATACATTCGCCAGATTATATTCAGTAATTAATATAGAGTAGATTGCAGATGATAATAAACAGAAGATAGTGCTGATTTTACAGAATATCCCAAGTTGTGATTGAAAACGCAAGTGATGCATACTTTTTTCACAGTCGCATACTATGATCATGATAATTGCAATTTAAGAAACTATTATTCAAAACATTTATAATAGGAAGTGTATGAGGGAGAAGCAGTATTAGTCTGGCAAACACGTTTACAATATACTTCTTTAGTTTATCAAATAATTATGACTAGGAAAATTAGACATACAGATATTGTCCTCGCATAACAAGCACTATGCTCTGTTGCATGCTAATATATATATATATATATATATATATATATATATATATATATATATATATACACACACTGGAACTCAACTATTAAGGCCTCTAGGACTTAAAGGAGAGATTCTTATTGTTTTGCTTATTCACATGTTACTTATGTGGCATTCTCCTTGCGTTTATTTGCATGTCCACCCTGGACAACACACAAGCTCTTCCTCAGATTCATGTGTACAAGCACACTCGACACCATGGCATCTCTACACTTTCCTGCCTAGCACTTGCTTGCTCTACACATGTCACTGAGGTTCAAATCCCATGTGGTGTGTTGTTCGACTTCAGTTCGAACATGCCGCCAGATTACACTGGTGAACGTGGATGCGCCAGTCGAGACCATTGTCGGTTGTGTTGCACTGACTTTTACGGCGGGCAAACTGTCTGAAGGGCGCATTCGGTGTCAAATGCCCACTCCTGCGAGGCCATTTGCAGCCATTCCCACGTCAGTCACAGCAGGAGCACTTATTCTGCCCCTTGCAGCGCTGACGCAAGATGTAGGGTGCTGTACGCAGCGGCAGCTGCTTCTCCTGGCACTGCCGTGTGGTGATCTGCCTCCTGTGGTACGCCGAGGCATTCCCGCTAGCTGTACACTCCCTCAGCGGATAATGTTGCAGTGCTGACCTGCAGGGAGGTAGTGAACAGACCGATTCACTCCCCTTGCTATCTCTTTGGCTGTTTCGACTTGCTTCTCTCTTGTGCTCACAGGTGTGTCGCCTCCAGTATCGATCCGGGTGAACGATCCCCATGGGTACCAGCTCTTCTTATGTGGTGCCCAGGGTCGGCTGTGCCTGTCTTGCGGCATCTTGTCTGACGCTGGTCAACTTGCCTCTCGAAGACCTGGTGATGGCAGGCATGGTAGCCCCCATTGCTTGAGCTCTTGGCTGGGAGCTGCGGCTGTTTCTAGCCACGTAGTCCTGACGGTGGCGTTCCTGGTGCCATGCCATCAGACTCTGCAGTGCCGACCGTCAGACGTGCCTCTCGGACACCAATGCCTCAGGCTACGTCGGGCCTGCCACACTATCTGCCAGCCCTCCTGGGCGAAGTGCTGCCGGACCTTCTTCCTTGCCGCCACCTCCAGGGTACTCGTCAGAGTTGATACCACCGTGGGTCACCTGGGTGTCCCTGGCATTTCATTGCATTTCTACTTGCTCCTGCTCCCTGCTTGCATTCTGTATGTGGCCCGCATGTTCAGGTGTCGGTATGCTATCTTCAGAACTGACATTTTCCAGTCCCCTGTGGAACACAGTCGTGTTCGGCGCCGAAATTTGTACCGCCCCAGGTGGAGGCTCCTCAGGTGGAGGAGCTAGACCACCTTCCTCTCTCTCTCTCTCTCTCTCTCTCTCTCTCTCTCTCTGCCTGCTGCTGGTCATGCTGGCTTGTGCTGTCGTGGGTCACCAAAGTGTTCGACACATTCTTGCTCATAACCTCATCTCGCATGTTGTATACGCTATTCCTGTGTGTCCAAACTACTTTTCTTTCCATACATATCAATTACTTTGTGAGCCCCAGACTTCCATCTTGGTGCGAGGCCCGCGCAAAAATTACGTCGTGCTGCAGATTGCAGATAGGTTCGTAGGTAGACCAGCATGTCGGGTCTGATTTGAGGTGGGGGTCGCATAGTTTCTGGTACCCACTTACTCGCATATTCTGCTTCCCGGCGCTGTTGTTCCTGGTGATGGTGTCGTCATTTCTCATCCCTGACGCCGCTGCTTTCTATCTCGCTGCCATTCTTAAATGGAGGGCACTGTTTCTCGCTAGGTAAGCAAATGTTCTTACCAAGCAGTACTTCCACTGGTGATTACCAGTTTCTGCGTTGGTCCTTCTCAGGAGTGTGAACAGTGCAGAGGGCAGGTGGTCGGCCCAGGTGGTGTGCTGTTCGACCATACGGAGCTGGAGTTGCCCCTTCAACTCCCGATTGTGCCGCTCTGTGCGGTTCACGTGGGGGGGGGGTGGTAAACTGCAGTTTTCAGGTACCGTACGCCCCACATTGTTCACAACTCCCGCCATCTGTTACCGGCACACTGCGTCCTATTGTTGGTTAGCAGCTCTCGAGAGAACCCACCGGTAAAGGAACTCTTCTCTCAGTAATTTTGCTATTTGATTGACACCTGCGCTCCTTAATGCGTAGGCTTCCACCCAGCGGAGAAATTATCTGTGATCACCAAGATGAACCATTTCCCCCCGGCTGACTTGGGGTCCCATCAGGTCAAGGCTGGCCGTTTCGAATGGCCTTTTCGGCTGTCTCGCCTGCTGTTACTCCGTTCTGTCAGTGTGTCTGGATTTAAACTTGTTGTACATGGTACACTGTTGTACACGTCTCCACATGTCGAGTGTTAAGCCAGGTCAGAAAAAATGTACACGTACATTCCACACCATCTGCTCGGCGCCGGGGTGCCCTGCAACTACACTTCTGTGTGCATGGTTTAACACTTTTTCCCTTATACTCTGTGGTACATACAGCGTCCATGTTGTTTGATCCTACGGTGAGCATGTTTCTACACGGTCATCTACAACTCTCCATCCCTATACATTCTCACTTGTGCACCTTGCTTTTATTGTTTGCGCAAATACGAAGTCTGCTTGCACAACTGTTACCTTCTGACACAGGTCAGCTATTATTAAGACCTCATCTACTATGGTCACTTTGTTTACACTGGCCTCGTGAACCGGATCTCACGTGACAGGCGGCAAAATGTCCACCCATTCTGCGTCGTCTTGTCTAAGTACTTTCATATTTGGAGACAGTGATAGCGTATTGGGGGGGTTCATTTTTTCGCCCGGACACATACTCTACGAGAAAATCGTAACCTTGCAGGAGCAACGCCCACTGGGTGAGTTAACTGCGAGCATCTCTCACAGTGTGTAACCACTCGAGACACCTATTGTCAGTGCATATTGTGAATCTATGGTATTCCAAATAAGTGCCGCACTTTTTGCCCGCCAGATTACAGCCAAGCATTCGTGTTCGTTTACAACATATCGTCTCTCTGCTCTCTGTAGGGCCTAATTTTGCACTAGCAAAATCAACAACTTGCTTTTATAAATTTTCTGTGCTCTAATACAAAACTGCGCCTAGTCTCTCTTGTCTTGTGTAAGTTTGTAAAAACAAGTGGCGAGCTGGGTCGTACCTTGCTAATGCAGGGCATCCCCTGAACTTCGCTTTAATTTCCTGGAATGCCTTCTCTGCCTCGTTGCCCCACACATATATTTTCGGTGGCGATAACAGGTCTGTTAGCAGTGCAGTTATTATGGCAAAGTCTTGGAAATGTGTCACCTGATTGATAGGACGAAAATCTACGCAGAAGCGCCACATCCCATCCTTTTTCGGCACATCCATAATGGCTGAATTAAATCGGTTACTGGTTGGTTTTATTACTTTGTCAGCTAACGTCTCGGAAATTTGCTCTCGGATAACTTTGGACTGGGGTCCCACACTGCGGGGATTAGAATAAATCGGCCCTTCTTACGTTAGTGGAATCTCGTGTTCTGCAACGGTTGTGTGGTGCAGTGCATTGTGTGTGTTTAGCAAAGTCCATTCTGCTTTCATCAAGTACGCGTTGAAGTGTGGCTTGATGTTCAACCATGATATTGTGCTCAAACTCCATCAGCTTTACTCGCGGCGTGTTTTCTCTGCCCCTGCTATATATATTATAGATGGTTCTTCTCTCCTTACACCCAAAATGCATTCTATGTTCTGTCGGCTTTACAATGGTATTCTGCTCAGTTAGCCAGGGCACACCTAGTATCGCAACCTCTGTGATCTCTGCGGATATAATTGAACTTGTAATTGTTTCCAAGTCACGAACCCTAACTGTTACTATCGCCTGGGCTTTAACGGAATCACTCTCGTGACCGGTTGCTAGCCGGATCACTTGTCCTGTTATATCCCGTGCGTCCACGAACTTTGATTGACAAAAGTAGTGTGAGGCCGCAGTCTCGATCAAGGCATGATATGGTACATTATTAATGAACACAAGTATTCGGATGAATCTGGCTGGTTTACCAGCGACTGCTGTGGTATAAACTTCGTGCTGTTGTGGTGCTGGCTAGGGGTAGAAGAAGCACCAGGCCCCTTAACCCCTACCGTTCGTTTCCCTGCTGATCTTGTTGGGTGTTGTTCTGCACATGAAGGTGAGGGTTGTTAGACCACTTAGAATGCCAGTGGTAAGTCTCCTCTCTGCAGTATCTGCACAGACCCATCTGTGTCTTGTCCCACTTCACGAAATTTGCATTTCCTCTTCTCACACTGCCGTTGTTGATGGGTTAACACGCACTGTACTCTTGCCATTGGACGACATTGGATCGACTTGGTCTTGCTTCATACTGTTTCCTTTGCTGCCTCTTTGTTGGCTCATCCCACTCCTCGTTTCTGTTGTTCTCTCTGCATCCATGGCACCATTGTGTAGTTGCAGTTTCGCACGGTTGCTGACACTGTTCAGAAGTGGCACTAATGCAGTACGATATTCTCCGCTAGCAGTTTCAGCATCATCTCTAACACTTCCCATTCTGGAAGTTCCGGTCGGAAACAGCGAATGAGGTGAGCTTTTCGGTTGATGAAGGCGCTTAGTTTCTCTCCAGGCTGTTGCTCCTGAAGTGTGATCTTACTTTGTGTTTGTATGGAGGTGAACATTCCATCAAAACGACATTGTAAAGTGTGTTGGAATTCTGTCCATGTGATCTCGTAGTGGTTTATAGAGCGCCACCATTGCTGGACATCTCCTTCCACCTGTTTCCCCATATAGCATGGCCACTCGTCATTGAACACCCAATACCTCTGCAATATGGTCGTGCAGTTATTAATAAAGGCAACTGGGTCCTCATTCAGCTGGCCCGATAACATGGGCAGAGTTTGAAAACGGGTCGGCGTCGGACAGTGTACAAGTCTCATTGGTGGGCAACTTGTATTCGGTGTTGTACTGGTGTTGTTTGCCAGAGTTAGTTGCATGGCTGCTACTGACGTTGCCATGGGAAAAGGGGTTGACATTGGAGGTAAAATTGCTTAGTAACTAGGGTGATACATAGGTGGTTGGTAGTATGCAGACATTGGAGGTGGATAGGGTGTTTGTGATACCCTGGGTAGCAGCATGGTTAGTAAGGTTGGCACTGCTGTTGACTGTCTGTTCAGTGACGAAATTTAAATCGGAGCCATGTGCATGCTGTTGACGTGTGATGTGCCATCATTATCTTGCATTACCCCCGTATAGTCCCGACATGTGAAGTGCACTCCTTGTGCTGTAGCCTGCTCCATATTAGATTGGCACCACTGGTGAATTGCCAAACTACATATCGTGCAACTGTTCCAAGTTGTATGACGTGCTGTTTTGCTGTTGTGTTGGCACTTTACACTGTCTACACTCAAATTGCATCTCCTGTACAGTTACACTCTCTGTTTGATTCGTGCATTCGCGGTGATATTTCGTATTACATTTTCCACAGCTCAGTAGCAGTGTGCTCTGACCTACGCACAGTAAATCATTGCACCTGGTTGGGTTTTGAAAGTCAGTTGAATTTCGAAGAAGTTTGAGTTCCAGATCATTTTCCTTCTCGGTGTCACTCTCGCAGTTGATCGCGGCATGGTTGGGTGTGCGGCTGGACTATTGGTTGCAATGGAAGTAGTTGGTGCCATACTTATACTTTGCGATTAAGTTTCGCGGAAGTTCTCACAAACAGAGCAGACAGGAAGCTCCGGCATGGCGACATCTGTCCGGCCAGCCATGGTTAGTTTTGTTTGGACAATCGCGGAAGCCCGACACGGAAGCATAGATGCAGATGTGTGGATTCGGAAGGTCTGCATTGTATTGCATGGAAGCGTGGCACAGCTGTGTTGGCATGGGAGATCGCGGCTGCCCTGCATGGCACGAGCAGGAGTTAACAGACATCAGGCGATCAGTTTACTGCTAGTGTGTGGTGAGCAGATAGCACGGGAAGGAGGAGATTTTCTTTTCCCCCTTCACACCGCTCTTATCCTCCTCATCCTCCTCGCGGTGCGTGCGACATGGGTGAAGAGGGAGGTTGGCGTGCCTGACCCTGAGTCGCCATGGCACTCCAAAATGACTGCAACGCTCGTCCTTCTGCCTTCCGCTGTACAATGGCGGTGCCTTGGTTTCTCCCTGCGCTTGCTGGCATGAAACCACATGCTGAAATTTTCTGGTATCTACGGGCATCGGAACAGCATCCCAAGACTGCTGTTGAACTGATGTGATGTTTCCTGTTGATCCCCCATTGCGGGTAGTTGATTAGAGGTCCAGGGAACGTTTTACAAGGAAATTGAAATTTTCAGAAATTTTTCTGGAATTTTTGTGGAGTTTTTCTCATGGTCAAATGAATCAGTATACTTAGTGGAAGGATACACCACTGAGTTGGGTGACATTTGACTGTAAACAGACTGCCGTGAAGGGGTTACTGAGGTTTTCGGGGCCAGCAAATAAATTGCTGGGAAAAATGTTTGTTAGGATTATACAATATGCCGGGCGCCAGGTATTGTCCAGCGACAACGCCATGATGTGGTAGAGTTGACTCTGTTTCTCTGGGTCATGTGCCGACCACCAAAGGCGGTGATTCTTCTGGCGTTGAAGTTCCTCAATAGTTTGTAATTAGAACATGAGTATTGCACAGTGAATTCTAGGCAATCCACACACCATAATTTAAGTAAACGAAAACAAGACCCTAAATGCATACATAAACACTTGAAAGACTCTTGCTTGATAACAGTTTGGTGGGAAGGTGGGGGCCCGCACCCCTAAGCGCCCGAAGGCGATTAGAATGAAAGATGTATAGCCACACGTACTTTCCAATGGGTTTATTACAGTTTCTCTACTAGAAACAACTTGCATTTATAGTGTCGGGCTTAACCCGCCGACAGGGTAGTACTGTTATAAAGTGATGCGAAGCCGATAAAATTTACTTGTACATTAAGCCTTCTCTGGCGATGCAAGCCAAGGGAAGGTGAGAGGTGGCGAGTCCTGGGCGGCTGTTACAAAATGTTCCTGTTAATTAAAAGTCTATTGAAGTGAAGAAAAGTTGAAAACTGTCCGGGCGCGCAGGAAATCGCACAGACGACGGACTGCACATACACTCTCGAGACACGGGCCAATGACTAAATTCTGTAGCACGGCGCACCGGCAGAATTGGTGGCAGGCGGGCCATGGTACTACTTTCTTAAACTTGCTAAACATTGCATCTACACTTGCACTCACCTTATGAGAACAAAACTTGCATTAAAATAGGTGTGCTTGCAAAACATAAACATATAACATAACATATACTCTGGTGGATGGCGTGAAGGTGATTAACATGTGAGTGATTAACCTTATCCTCATATTTCTTATTAATCAAGTCAAGCTGCAAACACGTAGCGATGCATAAAATCGGCTGAAAGCCATTTGCGGTAGCAATAAATTCTGCAAAGATATGTTTGGACCTGAGCCGAATTTCGAACAATACAGAACCAAATACTCTTTTTTGAGAGCCATTATAGGCCTGGAGCACCACATTCGTCCGAGAGAGTTGTAGAGTACAGCATTTACGATGCACATTTTCAAAAACACTCATTCGGATCAAATTAACATCAGATCCTGTATCTAGCTTAAAGTTACATTTTATGTGGTTTTCCAACACCAACTCCTGACACCAACTCAACACACAATTCTCACGAGCTGTAACTGAATGACAATAATAGTCTGTATTGTCATCACACCCCTCACTTATTACATTCGCAACCTTATCGATGTGTTTTTCCTTTTTTCATGCGGCCTATTTCAATTCGAGCACTTTTTTTCCTCGTGCAGGACACAACTGTCTCGCGAGGATGTAGTCGATGTCTTGGAAATTCTCCACTGCGCTCCCCATGTCTCGTTGCAACAATGGTGAGAAGACCAGCGAGCCCTGTTCGCCAGATTTTGTTGCAGTTGACCTGTCGACCACATCCACTTTAGCTTAACTGTAACTTTGCACTTGGGCAGCTTGAATTCTTGTTATCTCCGCCAGCCTCAATTTCTCAATGCCACAATCTAGTGTCACATCCCCTTCTACAAGTAATCTTCGTTTCGTATCTCTGTCACTACAACCCAACACGGTGCTATCTCTCAAAATCTCATATTCAGCTTGAAACGAACAACTCTATGCTTTCTAACCAATATTATTATTATCAAAAATCACTAGGAATATTCTCTAAACAACCGCAACTGCCACATTACATGCCCTCAGCGTAAAAATTAAACCCCGAGATCGTCCGGAATTCTCCGATCGGTCCGGAACAAACTTCTCCCCTTTTTAAGAAAACTAGTGGCATGAATACGCACAAGACATTCAGTCTGCAGTCACTCGCACATGCAACACTCGTGAATTTATGTTATATGTAATATAATGTATCTTAACTTTCAATTCACTCTCCGACTTTAACACAAAGTAACTTGTTATCAAGTACCGCCCATTACTAGAGCCATCTGATTTTCGCGAAAAGATTCACGTGAAGGCTAGACTCCAATGTCCTATGGCATACGTGCAGTTTTCCTTCGGTTATTGGCCACATGCCTTTGTCGGGAGACAGTTCCTTCCTTGACTGGGCCAATCAGAATCATGTAACTCCGACATTGAGTGTCCGTGATTCGCGGACAAACACTTGCAATATGTGACAGTTATACTCACCCAATCATGAAAGTGGATATAAGTTTTAGTGTTTTGGAGTACAATTGGTCCTGAAATCTTTTCGCGAAAAACAGGTGGCCCTGCCCATTACTATATACATATCGCAACATTTTAGTAATACTTCTAATTTATTTCAGAAAAATTACAACTACATTGAAAGTAATTTACTATTATTTAGTTAAATACTACTTTCTTTCCGTTTCGTTCCAGACATATCTTTGCAATTTAACAGTTTTTTTTTAACGATAATTAACTTCACTTTGGCACTAACTTCAACAATTTTTGAACCCATTCACTTATTGCAAGTCTCATTCAGGGACTTTCATGTATTTAACAAGACCTGAAGTTATCCTAATCACCGTGAATTAACTTCACTGACTCCCTCCCCCCTCCCTCCTCTTAGGCAGTGAGGAAGGGGGTTATCTGAAACCAACATTCAGCTATGCGTACAGACTCCAGGCGCTACCCTGGAGTTCTGGTTTAATGAGATTGTGGCTTTGTCATAATTATTAAAACAGTTTTTAGAGCAGCCAGGTGGAGGAGCTTTCCCCCTCCTAACCTGGACTCTACTATGATATACGAATGGGAGGACAAGAGCCCTCACAAGGGCTTGTACCTTCCCCGCGCTGAGGGAGTAGCATCCCAGTGACGATAAACTGCGGCGGCGGCGTGCTTCGGGGAGACGCGCCCCTACGGCGAACGGGATACCAAGGCAATGAGTGGTGGGTGCCATCTTGATAAAGAAGAGACCTTCTGCTCGGCAACAAAGATAAAAACGATGCTAGGTGTTTGAACTTTAAAGTTTTCGAGGTAGTGTTGGAAAATAATTTAGTTTCTAAAGTAGTGATGTCGGGACTTAGAATTTGGAAGTTTGGAAGTTGGAATAGGGAAGAAAAGAACTTCGTCTCCGAAATAGTAGTATCGAGACTTAGATTCTGGACAACTGAGGTGGAGACATAAAATTTTGGTTAGTTGTTCCCTCGAGACTTTTAAATTTGCTCGTGTTAATGAGAAGTGAAATTATTGGGGAAACTAGTTTTCGAGCAAGGGTGTCGCTGAACCTAGTTTTGCTTTTGCAGAGAAGTAAAATGGAGAGGTCGAAGAGGAAGATGATTGGGAAAGTGATAGAAGTAGGGAATAGTCGAGTGTTCTAGAACATGTCCCTAAATAAAGTGATGTTTGTGTTAGGAGTTTGTTGGGAGCCAGCATCTTATCGCCAGAGTGGCCGGGTGGAAGCCAGTAATGAAAACTGTGACATGGAGATGTGGGGAATCTAGTGCATACTGAGTGGCGCCGATTTTCTTGTAGGCCTTAAGAAATTTACCTGGATCAGCCTGTTCTTGAGTGTGTGGGTAGGTTTACTGATCGAAGTAAATCCGAAGGGAGGTCGTTTGAGAAATGGGAGTGGAACTCCAGTATTTCGAAAAGGAGTATAGATCAGACAATAGATTAACATATTCGGAGTAGATGTTGGGGTTGAGAGCTCAATCTCTTTGATTAGGAGCTGTGGTGTGATGTTTGTGAGTGAGAGTGTTGGTAACTGGAGTAAGGAGGGGCACTACGGACACGTCGTGTTATCACGGAGAGAGTATCCTCAAGTCTGACCTGACTGGGTGTGGCATTGGGTTGTTTGGTGAGTGTGAATGTCCTGCGGTCACACTTGGAGTGCCTTCACAGGGAGAGTATCCCTGGGTCACTACAGGTTGAATGGTGGTGAGTGTTGTGGACCAGTGTGTACCGTGTCCCTTGGGTGGAGTGAGGAAGGGCACTATGGACACGTCGTGTTATCACGGAGAGAGTATCCTCAAGTCTGACCTGACTGGGTGTGGCATTGGGTGGTTTGGTGAGTGTGAATGTCCTGCGGTCACACTTGGAGTGCCTTCACAGGGAGAGTATCCCTGGGTCACTACAGGTTGAATGGTGGTGAGTGTTGTGGACCAGTGTGTACCGCGTCCCTTGGGTGGAGTGAGGAAGGGAGAATATCTCTATTCACTGGTCCTGTGGTGTTCTTGGTTTGACATTGAATCTTGAAGTGGTTAAGTGTGGAATAGTGAATGGGGTCGCTGTTCAAGAAATAGGTTATAGTGTTCAAGCTCTTGAGACCATTTACTCTCCCGCTGGGTTTAAAAGGTGTGTAAAGATTTTGATTAAAGGGTTGTGTCTTAATAAATGTATTTGTCTTAAGGCGTCCCAATTTGTAAAGATAGTTGAGACTTATTTTGTATTGCAACATTGTAAATGAAAGTGTGATGAACCTGAAAATTAGTATGAGTTTTTTAAAGAAGGAAAAATATTGTCTTGATTTTGAAGGTTAGTGTAGTATTAAGAAGAGTAATATTTTAAGGTGTGAGGCATATGGTTGTTTTGGTACTGTGTTTTTTAAAGGATGATTGCTTTTATAAAACAAAGTAAGTTTAGTGTGCACCAGGCACCTGGATGAAATAGGTAGATTTTAAGGATATGTGTAAACCCTTTAATATTGTCTGTAGTAGTGGTTTTGCAAGGAGTGTGAATAGTATTTGGTAACTACTGGAAAAGTGTTCCTTATTTCACTCCAATTGCGATAATTGAATATTTTGTACTAGAGTTGGATTGTGAAGAAAGTGTTGTTGTGTTAAATTGAGTACTTAAATAGTATTATATATTTTTTATCTTGTTTAATACTTGGTAATGCAGACCTCTCTCAGTTTGATTAATTTCTGTTTAAAGGACGTGTTTATTCTCATATTGGTTATTTTTTACACTTATAATCACAATATTTGCATTTTTTGCAATAGTTCTTCTATTTATTAATTCAGTAATCAACTTACAATATTTACAATTACAGACAATATTTTCATGGCCTTTTAAAAGATATGTGTTGGTGATTGTTACAGCTAAATTAACAATGAACAATATACAAACATAACCTCAAACTGGTTAGTATACATTTTTCAGTGTGGTAATAATTTTATTTCTTTTCAAGTTACTCTGTGGATAAATGAGTGCAGTTTATGGACACTATTTTACACCTCTATCAAGAGAACGAGCAGTTTCACTTTATATGTTACTATTGGACCTTTCTTTGAAATCGCTGAAATAGCAAATTGACAGCGCTGACTTCACACATTGTTTACAAGACATTGTTATCAATAAGCGTGGGTGGAAGGAAAGCGACGCTCTTCCTTGTATGTTGAGGACCATCATGTGAACTGCATACTCTGTAAGGAGGTCCCGAATCACTGACTTTCTGGGATTGTGACGATGGGTATCACTGGTTTTTTTTATGAGTGAACTGTGTAAGTTAGACAGGTAGGAGTCCTCAGTATCACTTGAGAAGAGATGCGAGGCTAGAGGACAGTGAAATTACGCAACACGGACCCGATGACGCCTGAACATGATACTCCGAGTTCTGTCCTAGACTCGAACCATCAACTTCGAGGTAAAATGAAACCAATAGCATCGCATGTACTGGGAAATTCAACCAGACTTTCGGCAATGTTTTGTTGTGTTTTATGAAGACTTGAACATTAATTGAACAGACTCAGAACTAATTTTGAAAGTGAGGCTTTTCACAATAAAATGCAAGAGACTTACAAGTTTATATTTCGTGCTTTCTGTTTCAGTAATTACAAGTAAAATTAATAACAATTTACTTTTACCCAATCATGGTTTTATCCACTTTTTCTGCACATAGTCTGATTGCTAAAAGTTTCAACTTAAACTATTGTAATTTATTCTGCACATTCGTAAGATCACTACACTGTCAGACTGGTTATGAATCTCATACACTTTGCTTAACCTTAATGACAAGGCGATAATTTGTGAGGAAGTGGAACTCTGGTTTAAGAGGAAACGGGAGTTGTCTGTACTTGATTAGTGTATTCTGTCTTCATATTTCTAGCGTTTGAGAGTGACAAGGGTTTAATTTATTCTGTTTTATGTTGTATCATTACGTGTGTCGCCTAGATTGAATATTAAGTTAATTCTACTGAAATGTTAGATCTGAGTTGAGTGTCTATGATTCTCTTAACCATGTCTTTGCATGCCAATGATGAACCAAAATACAAGCAATTGTTATTTACAATTTTTATCTGATTGAAAGTACTGCTGAGGTGCTAAACACTTCGCAGTCTGATGATACAGAGGTTGTGGCATACTGACGCCACTTGATTTTAATTTATGTTGCACACTGCTAAGCGCCCGGCGCCTATCCATTGACCCAAATGATCTATATTTTTCTGCACGTGTAACAATGTGTATTTCTGTGCGAACCCAGCAAGGCTTCTGTGTTTTATATTTTATTTAATGTTTCTGAGAGTAAATATTTAATTTAAAGAGGTGTATTTATTGGTCCGCCATTTTAGAAGATAACTTTACATGAGAGCATTAAGCTTTTACATCATATTTCAGAAACCACTCAACATGTGAACATGCGATTATAGGCTGTTCACACTAAAGTGAGCACTTTTTAAGGCCCTTAAAAATGTTTCCTTTAATTCAATTTCCATATTCCTGCTGCTCTTTTATATAAACATTGCAATGTGTCCAATAAACACAGTGTATACATTTCACCACCATCCAAACTTAATACCTGAGGCTACAATAATATATATTTATTAGCTGTTAATGCCTGTTGGGAGGGCCTTAAAAAGTGCTCACTTTATCGTGAACAGCCTATAGACTAATTTATGGTTACATTGTGTTAACTGTAGTTTGGAAAATCCTTATAATATCCAATATTTATATTTCAAAACTCACGATGAAGTGATTGATTATTTTGTTTTGACAATATTTGAATTTATACAAGGAAAAAATATTTAAAAACAAACCGGAGCGCTATATTTTCGGAAAGTTGGTTTATTATCTACTACAGTAGGGAAATACGCACGAAATTTTGTTTTGTAATTGTGTATTTACATTTTTTTTTCGCACCCCAACGATCGTGACACGACGGGAAGTAGAAATATAACCTACTTTTGTCGGACTGTCGAGACTGTGTTATTGTCGGACAAACGTCACAGTGACCTTGCTTTACATCGGCTGCTAGTCAGATTTCTTCGTGTAGGGATTTTCGTGTCGGGTATGTCGGGGTATTTTGACTCCAACATTGCACTATAAAAAACTTGACTAATAAAACTATTGAAATAAATGTGGTCTTGTTCGGTACGGGTATAGGCTATTCACAGAAAAGTGAGCACTTTTTGAAGCCCTCTCATTTGGAATAACCATCAACAAATAAGATTTGATTGTAGCCTTAGACATTAACTTTCTAGTCCGGTGAAATATATAGGCTACACTGTGTCTATTACTCTCATGGCAATATTTATTATTAAAAGTGGTGGAAAGTTAAATAATGGCTAATAGGAAAAAGTAACTAGGGCTTGCAAAGTGCTCACTTTACCGTGAACAGACTATATACGACCAAGAAGCGCGTACGACTTAGAGTTGTCACAGCGCATGTGCGAGGCGGGGTGGGGGCCCGCGGCAACCTGCGGAAATTTTAGGCGTGGGCAGAAATTGGTGGACAGTAAGTTACATACAGTATTGCGACCCCAATGTGCTATAGCGCGCTGGTTTTCGTCGCCAAACGAAATATATCGCCTATAGCTATCGATTTAAGCCATAAAAGCCCATTATCAATATCGCTATTTTCACTTCATCCCCATATCACAGAGAAAATATTACCACCTAACGGTGACGCATTTGACGTAAAACCCAAAGTCGTGGGGCCGCGGTGTCAGAGTGGTTGGATTACTCGCCCCCTCGCGAACCGGGTTCAATCCCCGGCCGGGTCACTCCCGGATTTTCGCAAGTGGGAATCGTGCCGGACGATGCCTCTGGCCGGCGAGTTTTCTCGGGGATCTGCCGTTTCCCCCCGCCTTTACGTTCCTGCACTGCTCCATTATCGCCTCATTTAACCCTCATCGACTCTCAAGACCTCTCAACTTAACCCAGAGCCGTATACCAGACACTGCCACACCCCGATTTCTTCGAATTCTAGATTTTAAATTCTTTGAACCAGGCCCTTTCAGATGTCGATAGGGGCGTAGGCCATTTCAATATTTGAGCCCCCCTCTCAGACATGAAAAAAAATGAATGCAAAACGAATTGTTTACGAGTCGCGTATATATTGAATACTTACATTATTAACCGAGTACGGCCATATATAATTTGAACATTAGCTCTATTTTACCCTCTGATGCCCATTTTAGATAATTGTCAACATGTTGTAAGGGAAGATTATATTGGACCGGTACTGTACTATGCTTCGCATAGTATCCAGTGATCTTCCTTGTCGGTAAGGGAGTCCTAAAGGCTGTTCACGGTAAAGTGAGCACATTTTTCAAACGTTGGACACATTGGCCGTCATGCGCCCAGTAAAATTGGCAACGACAGATATAAAGTAGTTCCATGTCTTAACGTTAAATTACTAGTGTTAAGTAAACATCTGTAAATGATAAAATATTTAATTTTATTTTATTGTTTTTTTATTGCATACAAGTGTAAGAATATGGGAGTAGTAAAATATTTATTTTTCTAAAAAGTTTACCGTTGTCCTTGACCGACGCATGAATAGATTGTTCAGGCCCATGGTGGTGGCAGAATACCCAATGTGCATACAAGTAGATCTTGAGCAGGGCTTTCAAAAGTGCTCGTTTGACCATGAACAGCGCTGTTCGTTTATGTTACTGCACTGTACGTTATGAATTCATGGCTCATATCACTGATCACCAAGCACAAAGCTTATAGCTTGTTGGTTCTGATAACCAAACAAGTTCTCTGCCAGCGTAAGTACAGCATTTATTTGAAAATTTGTAATCTGTAAAACTAGGAATTATAAATTAATGTAGAAATGAGTGAGTTAGCTATTGCTTATGTTGATTGTTTTGAAATGCAAATTCCACATCCTAAATTTGAGACGTTGTGAGCAGTTCTGTGCTCTTTTTCAGTTCTATTCTGGGATCTGTGGCAAATCATTGTATATTTTGTTGAACTCAAATAATTTTATTGAAAAATAATATACATATTATATATATATATATATATATATATATATATATATATATATATATATATATATTTTGTAGCGTGTGTGTGTTTATTGTGGAAAATTTAAATATGATCAGAGCTTACTGATCTAAACATAAAATATATAAATGTTGTATTTTTATATTCAGCAAAGTTTTGAAACGATAAAACAATCATAAAACTTATTGAGTGTTTTTTTTTCTAAAAGGAAGTTAGGGATTCGTGTAGCCAAAAAATTGCTTGATAGTTGTTCTTTTGATACTCATTGTAATTTTACTTGTATTTTCTAGAAATAAAAAAAAATAACCAATCTAAGAATCTATCATTAAAAACAACTGAAGATAACTCTGTGTTTCTTCTTGAAGTACATGGTGTGTGTTTACCTTGTAAAGTAACGCTCTCTCTCATAAAGGAGGTTTTCCCGAAGTGTTTCCACTTTCAGGGTTTCGTGATAACTTGGGCTTGTTGTTTTGCCCCCTTGATGTGTCCTCCTCGTGTAGAGGACGCCACAAAGTGAGGCCAGGGCCAAGTGGCCTCGCTGTATCAGCGTCTGCTTTGAACACGAGTCTTCGGAAGCATTTCTGCAGTAGTAATTAGAATCTTTCACCGTTTATTCTCCGTGAAATTCGCTGAAATTTATTCAGAAATAAACTGTTACTAAACAGCGTTACACGTCTCAAATGCGGGAGAAGCACGTTGGCAGCCCGGAGAACGAGGGGAAAGAGAGAGAGAGGCCGATAGGGTCTGTTGTGTCGGATTTCATGACGTGTCGACCACAAAGGAGAAGACAAGTTTTTTTCCCTTGCTTCGCCGCCAAGTCCTGCGTGATCTCGTTAACCTCCTCATTTACATTTTCGTGAATAATTACGAGATCCGGCGATTTTCCACGAAATAATGTGGGTGCCCGCGGTTTCCATTACGCTACGTAGACACTTGCAGATGTTTCTCTTCACCCGCCTTTCTACAGAATGTTTCTAAATTAGACCGGCAAATTCCAGCTGCAAATCATTCACAAAAAAAATTGAGGAGAAAACTTATGCACGACTTATTGTCTAAGGGCGATAGATACGTATATTTATAGTTGAACCAAATATTGCAGACAATTTTTCACATGGAACATTGAATGTCTGGATAATTTGTTACGTAACAAAGATCCGTAAACACAGAACAATACCTGACTGCTGTAGTCATTAAATTATTTTACGGAAGAAATCTCAATTATTATAGGCTGTTGGCGGTAAAATGAGCACTTTTGAAAGCCCTGCTTAGGATGTACTTGTATATACGTTGTTTATTCTTCCGCTTTATGTAAAATTTAACATTGCCATGGGCCTCGTCACTTTATTTTCATACGTCGGCCAAATGGAACTATGGAATTATTAAGAAAGTTAATACTTTACAAGTCTGCTCACTTTTACACTTCGATGCATTAAAAAAAAACAGAAAGCGAAAGAAATAATTTTAAGTTTTCACAAATGGTTTCCTAACACTTTTTATTCGACGTTAAGATATGGAACTACTTTCCATCCATCGTTACCAACTTTACTGGGCAAATGTCACACAGTGGGCCCGTTAAAATAAATGCATGCAGGGGCAGTGACTTTTTTCTAATGTTCATTTTTAAAGTGCTCACTTTATCGTGAGCAGCCTTTCTTCTTACTTGAAGGAGGGATTGCTAACCCGCATGTCACAATCAACTTGACACAATACCCGGACACTCAAGTGTTCCATCTGCAGTAGTTGTAATAAACTATGTGCTTCTGGTCCATCTTCAAAGATATGTGCCGCCCTTAAGACACTGTCACACTGTCACACTGCTTCCAATAAGTTTGGTCAAATTAAGTTTAACAGTAATGACGTCATCGAAACGTCATAAACGCCGCCATTTTGTCTGAGAAATTTGCATGGCTTCACATTTCATTAAAAATTTGAAGATTGGACCAGTTCTAAAATGTATTTGATGTTTGATGGTCTCAGCCCGTTAGACTCGTGTACGATCAAAATGGACGCCAAGAAACTTTAAAATATCGAGCAATTGCTGGAAACGAAATAGGTTATGAAGATAATAAATTTGTGTAGTAGCTGTCTGGGCATTAATGCTATTTTAAGTGAATATTATGTCAAATTTTACGAACTCAGAGGCATCAAATTTCATTGTGCAGGAAACATCTCTGATACATAAAATTCGAATGTAGTAAAGAAGTGAAAATAAATTACAATATTCCTTGCATTTTTTGCTGTAATGAACTGCACGGAAAACAAAATCAATATATCATACTGATAATAATTTATAGATACCTAATCATTCAAATTCTACTATCCCAGTAAAAAAATTTTGATAGTGTGGCACATTTTCAAACACATTCAAGATTATTTGATCCAATTTGCTGGAAGAAAAATTTGATGGCCGTAATTTGTCTTCAAATCTTATTGTGGAAATATGGTTGAAGGCGAACAGTGTGAAAGGGGCTTTAGGATTCACTTTAGAACATAACTCGTATATGTTTCCGCCTTCTTGTTGTGTGGATCGAATAACCTGCAGTCGAAGTTAGTCGGTTCAGTTTAGATACATCTTGTATAGGCTAGGCACGGTGAAATGAGCCTTTTGAAAGCCCTGCTTAAGACATACTTGAATGCAAGTTGTGTATTCTTCCGCTTTATGTGAGATTAACATTGCCTTGGGTCTCATCGTTTTATTCATGCGTCGGTAAAGTGAAACTTACAAACTCTTCCAAACAGTTAATCCTAAACTTCAAATCCTTGTAGCATTGCAAATAGATTACAGCAAATTGTTCGACACGTTACAGTGAAATGTGTGAAATTAAAGCGGAATTTTGACCTTCATGTGTTGTAGATTTGAAGTTTATTATAAACATGGAGATACGCGAACAATTTTGTATATTTCATAAGAACTGTGCATCAACGAGGTATACATTCGCTTCTTCTATTGCACTACAGTACTTTGGGCACGCCCCGTAACTATTTAGACCAATAACGAATCCACAAGGAAAATGACAGCCGAATCCCATGCTACTTGGTCTGGGGTTGAACTGGAACGACAGCCAAAACAACTAACTGAGGCTCGAGTACACACAGTATTGTAAAGTCTATCATGTTATTGAATCCATGAAACTCTACGCATCAACAAATAAGTTCGCTTTAAAATTGCAAAATGTTTGTACCATACATATTTTGTTAATATTTTTTTACAAAAAATTTTTTAACTGCCCGTTTTACAACTGCAGATGGTGTTTTCGAAACAACTGAGAAGACTGCTATGTAATTTCCATCTGACTTAATTACAGAAATGTGTATTCCAGTTCATTTATTACATCCTAGTTGAATTATTAAGAAGAATAATTTCAACCTAAAAAAATCCTCAGCAAAATATTTTAAAAAATCACGTGAAACGATTTATAATTAATATGTAACTGTATTAATAAAGATAAAGTTTTCAGTTTAATGTCTAAGGAACCTGCAGGACCATTACAGTTATATTCTTCAAGCCAACCAAGAGATTCATAACTTTTATTATTATGCAACGTATCATTCACTTAATTTCTCAGTTTTTTGCACCCAATAAATTTTACGTGTTTAGTGCAGATGTAAAACAAATTATCTGCAGTCAAGTTTCTTAGAGGCGTGAGAGTTTATGGAAGAGAGTAGCCTATATCTGGTGAAATACGGATGCTTCAAATCAGCATGTTTGCTATGGGAAGTTTATTCTCCAAAGGCGATGAAACTGCAACTGACATTGCCCTTCCTCCGTTGCATTTAAATGCGTGTATTATTCATCCGTAACGTTCCGAAGAATAGCTGATAATGCGTATCTTCGTATGCGCTCATAACTACACTCGCCTCCATCACCATACTCCATGCATTACCGTGCATAGTCAGCAAGAGCTAGCTTCAACCATGTTTTCATGGTAGAGAATTGTTGAGCGACGATTTGCATTTTCTTAATCTAGCGTGACGTAACACTTCCTGGAAACACAATAAAAATATCATGTTGTTATGAGCTGCAGCTGGCGCCGACATAGCTGCCCCAAGCCGTAACCGGAGACCCACGTCGCCCTCCCCCTCTTCCTGAAACGATGCGCTCGCGGCCTCCTGATTTCCCCTTCTGGGAATCCCGTGAAAGCCGACTGCGGTGAGACGTGCTGGCGTCACAGACATCCTCTCGCCTGCTAGAGTTTCCCATACGTTTAGCGACGACGCAAGAATGTTCTGGTGAGACTGGCTGGCGCCTCAGCCCTACGCGACGCATCACGCGAGTTCGGGAAGATTCTAGGTGGCGGCCTAAGACACTATATATATACTACCGCAACCCAGCGGCCGGGAGTCTTTGATGGAGGCCGTCTGGCCGTGTGTGCGCGAGCGAAGTAAAGTGTAGACGACGACAGGAGATTGCGGGACGACGGCGAGTGGGGTGTTCGTGGCTTTAATGGACGAGAGGGTGTGAAACCGACAAGTGGAGCCTACTGTGCGCGAGAGCGCTTGGAGGACTCTAGAACATCACGACTGGCGGGACATGGACTGAACTGAGGTGGGACTGAATGGAAATGTAATACTTATTTTATTGTAAATATTCGAACTGTCAAATATGGACGCATAAATTATAGAATAACTGAATAGGTTAACACACTGTCTATTGGGACAGATCTTTAATAATTTAATTTCATTGATTTCTTTGTCGTAATTATAAATTTTATTAATTGGTGTCAATTGTGAACAGTAAGTGATTTCAATTTATTGTGAGAATTTGAGTTCAGGGAATTTTACTCTAGTTATTGTAAATAAAGTAAGGAAATTATAATCAATTATTTTATTTGATTAAGATCGCCAACCCCTAACGAACTTGGTATAGCCCACTTCATTTCTAGAGAGAGAAGTTGTAACAATATGTTTTTTTTTTCCGCAAAAATATGTGCTAAACCCGTACACTTGCATTACACTGGTTTGATAATTTTACTAAAACGTAGAATCATTTCAAGAGTCTTATTCTCTCTATTATCACAGGTAATTATTTTCTTATAATCTCTTGAAGAAAGAACATGTTTTATTATGTTGTAATACATATATAACCATATTAATAGAAACAGGACAAATTCGCGAATCGATCTGTACCAAGTTAGACTTCACAGACGTATAGGTAGAGACCTACAAATATCGCGTTATTATTTGGAGACACATTAAACTTCAAAAAGTGTACTTTTGTAATACTTTGTCATTCGACTTCACTTAACTGACACGCTGTGAGTAACTATGAGCCAATAGACGAACACTTCGCAGTTGTGTGCTCCAATTACGTGTAGTGCAATCAGAAAGGGAGTGACATCACGTCTAATGAGCAGCCAATGGAGAAATGACGCTGGCTCCACTACATACAGTACTCTGAAGTTTAGCCTGATGCCAAATAATAACGCGAATTTTGCAAGTCTCTGCGTATAGGTATATTAACTATTTTTTTAAATTAACTCATAGCTTATTAGACACGCCGTGGACGACTCTGAGCCAATAGCAGACCTGCATGACAACGACCCCCAACTGCCGTGCTACCTCGTCAAAGATAAAACTGGCTACTAAGGCGGCAGCCAATGAACGAACAGCATATGATCGACTGTACAGAGGAGTGCGGAGTAAAACGTACATATCTTTCAACTCGCGAGATTTCCCTGCACCAATTATTAATTGAATTAATATAAAAATAATTTAATCATAATGCTTCCGTCCGACAGATAAATTGAATCGCTTGTTTGATTACCTGGAACCCGACGCTTGATGCAGAACCGCGCATCCATGAGGAGGCTAGCCAACCTGAACAAATCTGAACCGAATTGCACCAACTCGCTCTAACTCGCACTTACCAGCACCAACTTGCACCAACCCGCTCTAACTCGCACTTACCATCACCAAATTGTACCAACTCGCTTTAACTCGCACTTACCAGCACCAACTTGCACAAATCGGAAATAACTGGTACTCATATATATAACAAATTCTTGGGCTAATTTAGGTTGGTTTGAGCCGTGTTTAATTTGGATGAGAGGTTAGGTGAAAATTTCATTTACGTACTGTCAAAACATCCTAGCCACAGAAATATTTACTAAAATAAAACAAATAAGAAAGCAAGGATTTACCGCAGCGTAATTATGTAGAATGTAAGTTATTTCATTCAGAAAGTCAGCTAGATTTATTTAAACGCAATACTCTTAGTGTATCTTTACCTGCGCCTGTAAATTTTACTAACTGTGATTTTACCCGATGTTTCCCTACAATATGATTACCTACTACAAACACAGTTATACCGTTCTTGAATGGAGACCTGTAGGTAAGCAACAATCTCTAATGTTCAGCACAAGCTTTCATCCTGTCTTGAAAACTTAATCACCAACCAAAACGGGTAGGGAATTACAGACAGTGTTTATCGGGATTTAGGCCTGTGCACCACAGACAACTCTGACAGACATCTGTCGTTCCTAGAAAGGTGTTATTGTCTGGGGACTTTGCCACCCCCAATCTGCTCATCCTTTCACCCCCCTCCGACATCATATTTTCTGGGTGGTCCTGCGACCCCTAGCAAGCATGCTATGGACGAGAAAGAACAAACTGAAAGAAAGATGGAAGAATTGAACAGGATAAGAGGAGACAAAAGACAATGTATACATTTAACCAACGCAGTTTAATTGGAGAAGTAAAGGCTGTTCACGATAAAGTGAGCACTTTTGAAATGAATTTTAGAAAAAGTCACTGTTTCGGCATGCATATATTTCAACGGGTGCACTGAGTGACATGGTCCCGGTAAAGTTGGTAACGATGGATAGAAAGTAGTTCCATATCTTAACGTCGAATAGAATGTGTTTGGTAAAAAGTAGTGATGACTTAAAATTATTTATTTCTCTTTCTGTATTTTTAATGCATTGAAGTGTAAAAATAAGCAGATTTGTAAAGTATTTACTTTCTTAATAATTTCACAGTTCCATTTGACCGCCGCATGAATAAAGTGATGAGACCAATGGTTATGTTAATTTTACATAAGGCGGAGGAATTCACAACGTGAATACAAGTAGATCTTAAGCAGAGCTTTTAAATTGCTCATTTTACCCTGAACAGCCTAAAACAGTGTTTATACTTAACTCGTTTATGATTTCATACTACGTCGTCTGAATTCCAGTTACACAAAACATAACGAGGCAGCCATTTTGAAAGTTAGTACTTCTCATACTTTAAAAATGCGTTTGTTTATGTTTGTGATGGTTCTATTTTGTATTTTAAAAATATTGAGATTTGTTTCGGTAGTCCCAGAATTATTCCGTGTAGCATTGTTTAACAAACGGCTAATAAATTTGACAACAAAGATGCGAATTTAATATTCGCGCAAGTACTGCCAACATACAAAAATTCTTTGAAACATATCAGAAGTTTCGGTAGATGTGGCATATTGTAAATTGAAGCATTTGCAAGGCTGCCATTTTGAAAATAACTGTCTCAGCTTGAGTTAGTAAAACCACGCTTCTGAAGGTGGTCTAAAGTTGCATTCTTTGTTTGCCAAATTGTTTGGTAAACGGTGCACTACTTTTTTATACATGATGAAATACCCTATTTAATCAAGTAATGCTCTCTTCTAATATGACATACTTTAAAAAAAAGAGAGCAATTCCTAATGATCACTGTTACTTAAATTTGACTTCAAACTGGCTGCGTGTTTAATGAGAAACGACATTAGCATCCAGTTTTAATGAACTCCCCATGCAAATAAGTACGTGAACTTGCGCAAAATATATCTTTTGATAGGTTACTAGGTGTATGAATATATTAAAATATGTTTTATACGTTCATCTCTGTTACTGTCAACACCAAGAACTGTAGGCTCATTTGTGTTAATGCTTTCTGAATTGTTCCTGGAAAGCACAGTATTCATATTAAATTAACACTTTCGAGTGTTGCCGACGTAATATTGCTCTGCCTGACTTTAACTGGGTTGGATGGATTTTACCTCGAGATTGCGACATCGGAATTATTCGAAGACACGGCCGACGAAATATCATAAATTAGCCATTGGTGTTCGTGATATTCTCTGCAATGTGATATTATGACAGTAACACTCAAAGTGTAAATTAACCAAACGAACAGGGTGTTATTGCGTAAAGAACATTCAACTGGACAATTTCAAGCCTGCATTGTAATTTCAGAGAGCCGGCCGTTAATGAAAGTTGCACAGTATTGTGTGTCCTGTATTCTATGAACCAATTAGATTGTTGTAAATGGGAATGCAGAGACTAACAGAGTCCATGCGCGAGGACAAACGCAGCCTGCAGCCGGACTGTCGGCGACCATCTTGGATGACGTCGTGCGGAACTTCCTGCTCTGTCATTCCGGTTTATGGCGGCCATTTTGGCAGTCAGTACTCTGGAATTTCCCTTTTCTCCTTGGAATGTCCCTTCTTCGCACGGAATTTCACTTTTCTCCCCTCATGCTACCAGCAACCATCTTGGATTCCCATCTCCACGCTCTTACATTCCATCCTTGCGCAATTCGGAGGGCTTTTGAGGAATGTGGTAAATGTGGGAGAAATTTGTGGTATTGGCCACCGCATTGTAAAACCACTACGCGGCAGCCATATTGGCAGCCAGTACACCACGAAACTTCCTCTCTCTTCTTCTCTTCCTCTCTTACTATCTTCCTCTCTCTCTTCTTCGCTTCCTCTGTCTCTTCTTCTGCTCTGCCACTCTCTCAGGTGAGTTTTCTCATATTCCTTCCACCACCTCCAACGTCGTCTACTGTAGACGTCCATCTTGTTTGTCGTCGTTTGCTGGTGACCACCATATTATTTTGTAGACCTCAAGCACGGGAGCTATAAGGGTCACACTGGCACGCTCTACAAGAGCGCTATCGCCTCTACGTGCAAGGCTCTGAACTGGCGTGCAGTGTTCTCGTAGTGCTGCGTGTATCTATGGCACTTTCAGCGGTGGCACTTAGCAATTTACTGATGCAGAATCTGTAGTTAAGTTCAGCGCGTATCCCTAGAGTACTTACTGGGTATATTTTGAAGTACAGCGCTTTGAAGAATACGTTTTTATCCATGTTTTGGGGTGACCTGAGATGGCGTTTGTAATGTGCGTGACGTCTTAAAAGTAACAGATAGACATAGTCTGAAGTGTGTATACTTTCCGTAGACCAGCGACATAGAATGTACTTTTTATAGTTCCGTAAAAAAAAAAAAGTGTATTTCAAACACTCTGCAGCGCAGTGAGAGGCGGGCAGTCCCCTTGATCTATATCGCACTAAGGTTTATCCTACTCATGTTAGGAACAAAACGACATTCCTTTTGGGAAAATTTGTCATAGTGAAGATTTTTGGTGCAAGGCGCGCTAGTGTTCCAAAGAAGTCGTTTTATAGTTGACAGTAAATTGATATATTTGATTTATCTTTGTGTAAGAGTTCGTGTTTGGTACCAGTTGTGAGATATAACTGCCTCAGCCAAGATTTAAGAATTAAATTTAGTATAAAGTATGGGTATTAACTTAAGTATTAACTTTATTTCGTGACTTTTATTTACACCCTCCAGAGGTGTTTACGAGGGCAAAGAGTGAAAATACAAATGTGTTCGTCATTGAGCGTTCATAGGCTAACCTATTTCATTGGGAAAAGTTACTGATTTAAATGCAAAATGATAAGCTGCCACTGTAAGTGTCTTTGTGCCTTTCTCCCTTCTGTCTAGGGAAATGAGCATGAGAGCCCTATAAATGCTATTCTTAAATATTTTTACTAATGTTTTTATTTAGGCCCTATATTTAATAAATTAATTGTAAAAGCCAACGTTTTGATAAATCTAGTTTAACCGCCGAATATTAAACAAACGTGTGGACGTTTCTCATTATATTTACTCTCTATTGCGAAGGAAAAATTATACTCTTTACCTAGGTTCTAGTACATAGCAATTGAAAATAAGAAGATATTACGCAATTATTACATCGAGCATCATGGCTGGACGTTGTTCGCTAATTGGTCTGGCAACTTCTCCTTCACCTTTAAAGCCATATTTCTAGATAATTTTTCATTTCATTATCTGAAAGAGATTTATATAAGAACCACATAAATGAAATATTTGTAGTCAAATTATTATAGTTTTCAAAATATCGCACCGAAAATTCGAAAATTTCGGAATATGAGAACCCAAGTTTCTATCCTCTTAACTAACTTTGCCAATTAAATCACATGTCATGTGATCTCTATATCATATACACTTCCACCAAGGCGATCCGGGTTCAATCCCCGGCCAATTCACTCCGGATTTTCGCTTGTGGGAATCGTACCGGACGAGCCTTTGAACGTCGGGTTTTCTCTGGAACATGCCGTTTCCCCACCCTTTCATTCCGGCGCTGCTCCATACTCACCTCAATCACCCTCATAGGCTCTCAAGACATCGGTGTAAATTGCCGTCCAAAGCTCTTCACTTACTATATCATATACGTAACATTTTAATTAAGTATCTATAATATTTATGTTTTTGCAAACACATTTGTATTCGTCTGAGAGGAAATAATATTAAAATTTATTAAAATATTAGTCTTAATCAGTGTCTCTGTAATGGTTACAGTCACTTAATTGACACTTATTAATTACACATTTTCGAAATGTCTATTGCAATCACTCCAAATGTGTGTCACTCAGGCATCGAGTTCAGTAGTCCCGCCCGTCAGTCCCACTCCTCATTGTACCGATTCTCTTCCCACACCTGGCGCTTAGTGCCGCGCAATCTTGCGAACTCTAGACTGCCGGCACGGAGGCCGGTCGTGGATTTAGTAGTCTCGCTGGCCCCATCTAGAAGGTTCCCCGCTCCCCGAGTCACGCAGAGAGGGGCAAGGACGACGACCGGAACATTCTTGAGAAGATAACCCCAGATGTTAAATCCACCAGATGTCGGGTGCGCGCGGGTCCCGATAGCCTTACTTGGCACACGCGGCGCCTTGCCTATGTAAATATCCGCGCGCTTCTCGGGTTACCAGGCTGGCCTCGACACTCTCCTTCGCCAGGGAGGCGATGCACAGCGAGCATATGACAGTATGTGAAAATACTTCAGGTTTCGTTATTTGTAGCCGAGTGAGTGAGTGGAGAGATTTTGAGCGGCTCTTAACATCGTGGTCTTGAGAGCCGACGAGGGCGATTGAGGTAAATGTGGAGCGGCGCCGGAATGAAAGGGCGGCTAAAACGGGAGATCCCCGAGAAAACCCGCCAACCAGCGGCATCGTCCGGCATGATTCCCACATGCGAAAATCCAGGAGTGACCCCGCCGGGAACTGAACCCGGTTCGCCTAGGTGGGAGGCGAGCAGTCTAACCATTACACTACCACGGCACCTGTTAACGTAAAAGTACTTTATTTTTGATTAAATGAAAATTTTACTTCATTTTATTTATATCTTTATATATTTATATCTGTATTTTATTTATATTTAATTTTTAATCAACATGAATAAAAGCACTGAGAAAATAGTTGTGTTCGTAACGCCTAGAAAGAAATAGTTCTTATGCGAACTATCATAACACTGAGGACGCAAGAATACGGAGCGCAGTCCCTGTGGCGTAATTTTCTATACCTGGTTAAGACTTGTTTGCACGAGGCGGAGGAATTCCTGGAAGTAGAACTTTAGTAAAGGTTCATAGAAGCCGGGTGTAACCGTGAATGGTCTATATAGGGTGTTCGCTGTAAACTGTACACTGCTTAAGATCTACTTGTATGCACATTGTGTATTATTCCACTATAAAATGTCAAATTAACATTCATACGTCGTCAAACGAATCAAATTTAAAAAAACGGACCCCAAAATAAGTAATTTCAGTATTCACATATGCTTCGCTAACACTGTTTGGTCGACGTTGTGCACGTGATGAAATATATACATGTATACATAGGCTATTCACGGAAAAATGAACACTTTTGAAAACCTTGCTTAAGATATACGTTTATGCACGTCGCGTATTCTTACGCCTTATGTAAAATTATCATTGCCATGAGTCGCGTGACTTTATTCATGCGTCGATCAGGTGAAACTGTGAAATTATAAGAAAAGTAAGCATATTACAAATCTGCTAATTTTTACACGCTGATGAATTAAAAAATCAGAAAGCGAAATAAATAATCTAAATGATTACAGATAGTTACCTGGCACTTTTTATTCGATGTTAAGAAATGGAACTACTTTCCATTTATCGTTACGAACTTTACCGGCCGCGTGTCACTCAGTACGCCCGTTGAAATATATGCAGGTAGGGGCAGTGAATTATTTCTAAGGTTGATTTCAAAAGTGCTCACTTTATCGTGAACAGCCTTTAGGTCCAGTAACACTTTTCAAACAGTGGTTTGTAGTGAGCTTTCTTTACAGGGTAAGCAATATAATAGCCCCACATATCTGAGTGTTTTATATAACATTTGCTAGTGCCGGGCTGTGGTTCCATTTTCAATTTCTTCTAACAAACGCAACTTCCAACTTTGCTTACCTTCCACATGTATTACCGTTTTAAAATACCTAACAATAGTTATAAAAATGGAAATGAAATGAATGTAATAATTATTAAACTGAGTATTATTTATAGAGCATATTACAAATTATAAGAAAACTCCTGTTCTCCCGAACACATTCATCCACTTTCCAAGGGAAAATGTAGGACTGGAGGACGCAAACAGAACGACTGCTTACCCTGCCGAAGGAACGTGGCAGGGTAACTCGCTTGCGAGTTCGATTCATTGCTAGTCATTCCCGTTTGTGTAAATAAATACTAGATAGCAGCACTGTGCGTGTACAGTACGGGAGTTACGAAAACTCTGTTTCTCGAATCGGAAACGGGAAACTCAGATTTAAACGTGTTTAAAATAAAAGTTAAGGCGAAAACTGTAAGGTTCATACATTTCCAATATGTATAGGGTAAGCATTGCTTACCTTGCGTCTGTGGAATAAACGTCACTGTTTTCAAATGTAGATTTCCAGGTTTTCGCTTTGCCGTGTACGGTCTATACTATGTAAGTAGACTGCAGAACGGCATGTTAAGCAGGGTTCACAAGATGCAAGATGAATTTCCCGCAAGATTTCGTACGAGAATACCAACAAAAATGCGTGCGAAACGAGTTCACACGCAGATAAATAATATGAATATTATATTAGTTGATAACCCTGGTGAGTACCAAACAGGCAAGGTATTATAATACCAAATATGAAGTTACTTACTTCAACAACGAATTTGTTTCAAAGCTATCCTTCCAAAATATAATTATTTTTATTTCATTCTCAGAGAACTGTCTAAGCTTCAATCCACGATTTAAAGTTACTTTCCAGCAATGTTTTATTTCCCTGTATTCCTCTTCGCGAGCCTCAGATTATTATTTTCTATTACTCTATGGTTGAGTTTACAACAGGTCACATGACCAGCATACAAGGACCAATAGTATCGCAACTTGCATCGCTTCGCACGAGAAAGGTAGGACCTGCTCTATCTCCTCATTTCGTGCAATATGAGCCTTGCACACAAACTTGTTCAAGAAATTCTCGTGCAAGGTCGGCATCTCGCGCAAGTTCGGCACTCATCTTGCAACGTGTGAAACCTGCTTTTAGCGACGGTAAGGCGGCCGCAATTTCCTGTCGAGCGCCAGTGATAAGAAGTTCTCGGCGTGTCAAACTCGCCGCCTCAGTTGCCAGGCTCGAGAGAGAGAGAGAGAGAGAGAGAGAGAGAGAGAGAGAGAGAGAGAGAGAGAGAATTGTAATCCGTGCAGCGGTTTCAATTACCGCACGGCCGAAGAGCAATCTGCCCTCTTTTCCGCATCACGTCTCCTGGCCGCAATCTAGCACGGAGCTCCACGTGTGTGTGTGTGTGCGTGCGTGCGAGATTGGGTTCGGCCAGCTCCGCACCGCAACAGATGCAAACTTGGTGTTATTACAGATGGCCGCCTTAATATCGACATAACTGTGCGCGAGTAAGCTGTATTCGCCGCAGCGCGGAGGGCTGGCTGGTCGGAACCAAAACGACACAAGAACTACAATGACGATCTCATTGCTTGGTCGCACACGTTTAACACGTTTACTTAAAGTGAGTGAGGAGATTTGGAAGGCTCTTAAGTTGACGTGAAGCAGGGATTCCCAAACTTAAGTTTATCACGACTCCCTTCTGAAAAAAAAATATTAACTACGGTCCCCGTATTATAACGTCATTATTATAAGGATAAAACAAAAACTAATAGAATTCTCAAAGGTTTTATTTAATCATTAAATTTTAATGCTTATTGAACACAAATCGTTTTGTAATAACTCTAGGTAGGCCTGCCTACACTACAGTCCGTTCAAAGAAGTTTTAATTATATTTACTGACTGTATAAGTGAACATTTCTGCGCCCCCCTTAGCATGTCGTCACTCCTCCCTTGGGGGGAGGGGGGAGACCTTTGAAAAGTAATGAATTAAAGAACTGCCTATGGAGCACTGCAACTGACTGTACAATGTGAAGAACCCGTAAAAAAAAGAAAGTAGTACAAACACCATAAAAATTGTCAGAAAAGTGCAATTTTTCCTGTATATTAAATTAGAATGTATATATTATTCAACATTATGAAATATTTTATTAAATTATACTTTCTAACTGTAAAATAGTAATCGATTAAAATAGTCTGAATTTTAAACCAAATTTAAGCATATTTCAATTCTGGATGCTTCAGAAAGCAGAATTTACAAGAAAATCTTCTTCAAGATAGATCGTCATAATATTTGCTGTGACTGTGTGTAAGAAAATCATAGTAATAATGTTATATCAATTTCATAATTAAATTTATTAACGTCAGTTTCAGCCATAAATGTTTGTGACAAATGGACTCACATAAAATCCATTATAAAAATTATTACCTACGTTATTATTACGTTTTTACACACAATCGCAGTAAATATATTGACAAACTTTCTTTAAGAAGATTTTCTTGTAAATTCTGCTTTCTGAAGCATCCAGAATGTAAATTGCTTAAATTTTGTTAAACATACTGACTATTTTAATCGATTCTTTTTCATTTAAAAATTATATTTTAGTAAGAAATTTTATAACGTTACAAAATGCAGTGTATATACCTTCTTCTTTCATATACAGGATAAATCGCTCTTTTCTGACAATTTTTATGGTGACTGTACTACTTTTTAATGAATTCTTCACACTGTATAGTCAGGTGCAGTTCTCCATAGGCAGTTGCTTTACTTCAAACGTAACAGCGAGATAAGTTAAGTATGAACAAACCATAGAAGCTAGTATCGCGTATGCACCGCAACAGGAATACGTGCGGTGGTGCAGTGGTTAGACTACTCGCCTCTAATCAAGGCGAACCGAGTTCGATTCCCGGCTTGATCGCTCCCGGGTTTTCGCATGTATGGATCGTGCCAGACGATGCCGCTGGTAGGCGGGTTTTTTCGGGGTTCTCCCACTTCCCCGGCTCTTGCATTCTGGCGCTGCTCCGTGCGTACCTCGCTTCAACCTCATCGGCTCTCAAGACCTCGATGTTGACAGCCGCCCAAATCTCTCCACTTCACTTTATTCCCATTTTCTGGTGTTTTTTATATTTTTAGCATACTTTACGCAATTATCCGCTTATCTGTCTGAAATGTAGTCCCCACTCCCCTTCGAATAAACTTTAAACCCAAAAACCGCATTTCACCAAACTACCTCCGCATGCATAATTTAGTAATGACATCGAACTTTTTATAGTTTTCGATTACGCCTGCTTCTTATTATCAAAATGGCGACAATTTAAAAATTGTGGGCACTCTGTTATAACTCGGCAGCCATTCAACCCAGTTCAACCAAATTTGATACATTGATAGAGCATGATATTCGCATAGAAATTATAATTCAATAATTTTATTACTCTGCCATTTTGGAAGATAGTTCAGATTTTTTACTTTGATAGTGCGTGATGCAGGCATTTAATTCATAAACATGTGATGTTGGTGCACTATTGTGGAAAATAATGCGAATTAAAAAATTAAGATTCTACGTTTTATCTCGGGAACCATTTAAACGATTTAATTATTTCTAACCATGTTGAGGAAAATAGGTTCATTATTTGTATCTATAACTACTTGGAGTTAAATTCTGCAGTGAAGTGTTAGGAAGTCTGCGCTGCGACTTGAGCCACTGTTGCGGGAGGTGGTGACTGTGTGGCGGGTGGACTATCCAGCCAGGGAACTAATCGCCGCCTTTACCACGTCCGTAACCAAATTACACAGGCGCGGACAAGGTCTCTCCAATTACAGCTCGCCGCTGTTCAATTGTTGTTATTCCCGGTGCACGCTGGAACTCCAGTGACTTATGTCCCCCTCCCCTGGAGCCGGCCACTACCTGTGTGTCGCTCAGACAGAGCGGCACCCACATCAAAGAAGACTGCAGGCCGCCATCGCAGCGGGTTACAGCACATCCGTCCCCGCGCGAGCACATTCCATCCACTCACCACAACATTTTCTCTCACCTCGCCTCGCCTACCTCCACCGACGAATATCTCTAAATCTTTTGAAACCCTTAACCCTTTCTGCACTACATTAATTTATAGTTTATAGCATTCTAAATTAGGATATGTTTTGATGCGTATTATACTTAAGTTGGTTATGTACCTTGTATTGGACACAGCCGCCCCTAAAAGACTCCAGTAAACAGGCGGCAAGTTAGTTTACTAAACACCACGCATATATAAGAGGCAGGTAGGGTGCCGCCCCCACCCTCTGTCGCTCTCGCCGACGACGAGCTCCCGAGGTTGCTGCCGCTCGACGGAGGTGTCGTGGCGCAGAACAGCAGAGGACTGCGATCCAGGGGCGAGACCACTAAAGACTGCACGACATCCGCCATCGAGAACTGGGACTAGAGGAGCTCCTGCCCGTTCGACATAATACACAGTGGTAAGACGACTCATACGCCACGGTGGCAGGTCTAGGCCGAGAGAATCCTTAAGGCGGTACTTGTAGTCACTAGCGCGATCAGCTCACTTGAGGCTAGGGACTCCTTTGAGAGGAAGTAGTAATCAAATTAAAGTACTGTGTAGAGTTTGCATTGTGTTAATCAAACGGTAATTCAGTATCCAGATTGTGTATAATTGAGTGAATAAATATGTAGTGTTTGATAAAAACTTGTGTCGCCTACCTTAACTGTATAGGAGTAATTGCTACCCCCACGTTACCGTCCTAGAGTGAATTATCATGTTACATTGAGAGTCCGAGTATATGAGCAAGTATTGAACTGAGTATGGCCCTCAAGAGGAAGTATTATATGGCGGAGTCGCCTATAAGCATACTGAGGTACTTCAATATATTAATTATATTAGTCTGACTTCTAGAGCAGAACAACGTGCGCGTCCAAGGTCAAGAAGCGAGGGAGCGATACGGGTGACACTAACACACACTCCTAGCGCCTCATCGCTCCTACGCGCAAGGCGTGCAGTGTTTCCGTCCTAACGCTTTACTACGTAAACTAGATCTGTAACGATGGGGTTTTGTTACACGCGACGAACATACACAGACCAAAATTCCTGCGTATAATCGTACTTCTCTCTTACCGCTTATTAAAGAAACTTGATATAGGCCGTTCACGGTAAAGTGAGCACTTTCGAGGCCCTAGTTACTTTTTATTTCAGCAATATTTTATCATTTAACTACCTTTCTAAAGAAATGATCTTATGTAAGTAATAACCCAATGTGTAGATTTCACCGCACTCGGAAATTAATGCCTAAGACTAACACAAAGTATATTTATTGACTATCATTCCAAATGAGAGGGGTTTCAAAAGTACTCACTTTACCGTGAATAGCCCATAGGCAAGCTTTAAAAATGCCATATTTGACCACTTTCACAAATTTTTTTCTCCATTAATACACTTAATATGATAAAAGTATAAAGATAGCGACATAGATAATATATTCTTATCCTTTCTGGCAAAACTTCGTATTTACAGAACATTTATTTACCGAGACACGCGTTTAGGCGCAAACAACGATTTCACATAAAACGTTTCAGTACATTGGACCAACCCTTAAGAACGTTTCTTTACGACAACCAATAAGCTGTACGCGTTATGTTCAGAGGTTAGTGATACGAGCCAGTTTTAATGCACAGCAGAAACGGTTTATAGCTAGGGGTACTGAAATTTCGCAAAAAGATTTTCAAGGTAAGTTAAATCTCAGAATCCTGTATAGTCGATTAACTTAGCTGAATTACATTTTGACACATATTAACTGTCTGCACACGAATCACGTAGGAGCCATGCCGGTTTTGACGAATTCTGAGTGGCCTGGCCAAATATGGAAACGCCTTCTCAAGCAGACAGCAACCAATGGCAATAGACAAGCTGCTTTTGTATTGCTTATATTATTGAAGTCTACCGCGTACTCATATTTTCTCACGAAAAATCACTAACTATATGTATAGTCTATTAGAAGTTTCTTCGCACTTTTTGAATCAAACCTTTGAAAAATGATCCCATTTATAGCGCGTTTGGTTGTTTCCTAAATTTTCCATGTACCACAACCGTTTTATAAGTCTGCCAACATAAAACTACCGTATAGTTAATTCGTTTTAAGTTTTATTTATATTTTACTTATAAATTATAATATTCAATTTACAGTTAATATGAATAGAAACAGTGAGATAATAGGTGTGTTGGTAATGCCTAGTACAAAATATTATTACCATGAGTGCGCACGAATCCGGCGCGTTGTCCATTTGCTGTAAATTTCTACACTTGATTGAGCCTTTCTTTGCATTAGGCGGAGGAATATCCTAGAAGTAGAACTTTAGCCGGGCATAAGCCTTACACCCATTACAGTTTGGTTGTCCACCAGAAACCCACAACTGCACTGCCCACCGGAAGATAGAGGGCGAATGCAAAGCGCGTGGAGTGAGATACATTTCCGGTCCCACCATAGCACGCAGGCCCGGGGAAAGCCGCCCGTGCTCTGAAATGGGAGATTTCCGCCCTTATCAAACTCCTTGTGTCTGGACCCTTATGTTCCAGAGTTCTTCCATGTTATCATCATCACCTCCACGCCATCGCCACCACATCCATCAACCAGCGAAGCAGCCAGCCGGAAGAGCCATCATCAGCCACTGAACATTATCAGACTTTAGAATTTCTCCGCCACGAAATTCCAGTACTGGGCTCCAACGGCTTGAGTGCCAAGTGGTCCAAAACCCCGCCAAGTGGTCGGGCCTAGGTACCCCCTGTCGGCCCAAGCCATCACGGCAGATACCCCTTACTAGCCGTGAGGAAACTGGTTCCCATAGGGGTGGCACGAGTAGCCTTGAGTCGCCATGAGTGGAGAGAGGCTATAAGAGCCGCACCATCTACCCTTCCTACGGTCAAAGGCGGTAACCGGGCTCGTATTGCGTAGGTACAGGACAATTTCGCGTTTTAAACTACCTGTAGGTTATATTCCACTGCCCTATGCATTTTCGAGCCTAAATTGTACAGTCCTGTACTGTACTGAATTCCCTCTGCATATGGTGAATCTAAATACATTCAAAATTAAATATATGATATATGTGTGTGATGTGTGCGTGAGAGAATTGTTAACCATTTTAGATAAGTGTGTCAGAGGAATCATACATTTCAGAAATCAACCGTACATACACTGGACACTGCAATCACAACTATATATCACTACGATTAAAATATTCATCAAACAAGCATCTACACTACACAGAAAAGCGACACGAATAAGCATAGACAATGCAATATTAATCAATACATTTAAGTAAATCGATCATCACGCATGGTTCTCTTAACGAACAACTGATACATCTAAATTATGTTAATGAAGAATAGAAAATACAACAAACATACGATCACTTTACTTGAAGTTGAAGAAAAAACACGAATCCTTGCTGTCAGATATTTAAAGATACTCTAACAGTTCAATCAAATTGTAACTTGACCCTGTCAACACCAGCTACAACATCATGAACTCGAGAACTGATTTTGTTAAGCGTTCATCTGGTTCAATCAATTTCATTATATAAATTATTATTTAAATGACTTCTTTTTTTTTTTTGTAAATGACTCGGTATCCTCTAGTCTTGTTCAAAAGCGAGATTCAAAAAAAATAAAAGCTTTGATTTTTTTTTAAGTTCTCGAGTACTGTATCCCGTGCACTTCTTAAAACAAAAATTCAGGGCTTCTTCTTAAACAGACATAAAATTAAACTTGCAGAAAAGAAATATACTGTATTAGCAAATTTATTCTGACGCTAGTTTACTTCATCCTTCGCCGAGATGATGCGGGAATCCTAGTTTTTTTTTTTTTTTTGCACCTCGTAATCAGAGTACCTCGAGCAGTTCCAGGCGTCCTCGGGTCACCAAATCAAGCACTCCGCCGTCGTACATCCCCATTGGCGACTCTCGGGTCTTCGTACATCTACATCTCCTCGAAGTTCGGCGAAAATCCTTTCCTGCAGCTTCAAACTCATCTAGCAATAAGAACGTTCTATCGAACCTTCCTTCCATTCCCTTTCTTTTCCAACGGCCGTAGCATTCAAACGTTTATTTCTTTCCAGCACTTGTCTTTACCGGAGTTTAACACATACAGGAAGTTGTAATAAAAACTTTTAACTTTCCTTCAGACAATACTATAGCTATAAAGTTTGCTGTGGAAACAGTTTTGAAATGACAAACTTATTCAAAATTATCGTTACTGCCTGGAGTGCATATAGGAATCTGTATCTCATTCAAATTTACGATTATAAGTGCATAAAATGGCATACATGATCATAACTTTGAATATCAGCAAACATATGTAACATTTCATATCTTTACACAACTTTATGTTCATTGGCTACTGCCCCAGTGTGTAGCCAGTTTTACCACAGACCAGGTGACACGGGGTTCGGTGCCTCCTTTGTTGCAGGTCTGTTATTGGCTCTGAGTTCATCTGGGCGTGTCTGATAAACTGCGATCCAATTGCAAACATGGCAGACGTGTACATGTATTTGACATCTAGCTTGTCCCAAAATGAATTCCTGATATTCTCCAAACCTGGTTACTGTTGACACACCCCAACACTATGTATTCTATAGTTGGTTGCTTCTTCTTGTGCCAACCGAATTTCCCCCCCCCCCCCATACTTTCCAAAGCGTAATTTATTAGAATAAATTTGCAAGCAATTTTCATACCTAATATTTCTTCTTTTGCAACATCCCGAACTAAAAATTAATGTAGTCCTACACTTTAAGTGGTTAATATAATCATTAATTCTTAATTTCAGGTGCTCCAAAAGAGGAACTTTTTGGTGTGAATAGTAATTAGGCCTACAAAGTGTGTTATTTAGGGACACCTTAATTTGCGAGAAGATTTACGCACATGCTAGGTTTCAATACGATACGGCGTATCAGTCGTTTTGTTATACTTTTTGGCGGCTTGTCTTTGAGAGAAGACATTTTCTTACTTGATTCACCAATCAGAATTGAATAATTCCTATAGTGTAAATCTATGATTCGCTGGCAGACACCTAAGACGCGTTATACGGGAACTGTCCAATCACGAAAGTGGATCTGAGCTGAAGTGTTATGAAATACAGCTGGTCTTGAAAACATTTTTGCGAAATTCGGGTGTCCCTTCTTATAACAACTGACACTTTTGAACGTATGGAAATGTTTTAAGCAGAATCACTGCTCAAGAAGGAATCACAGTTATAAAACAGTTTGTGTGTCAGCGTCAACCAATAGCATTTCCCAGCAGAGAAAGGCGATGACAGTATTGGTTATAGCATCTGGGCCTGCACTGCATAGACCACGATTCCATATGTCCTGCAACATGTCAGGCGAGAACGAGTACACTCGAGTGTACTTTAGATACAACTTGTTCGAAGATAGGTGTGCTGGTCCCCGAAATAATTATGTTTGTACGAAACACTGGTCTGCTTTTAGATGTTACTTACAAGTAGCTACTATTCCCTAGCATAAAAGGAGCCACGGTGGCTGAGCGATTAGCACGCTAGCCTCCCACCAAGGCGAACCGGGCCCAATCCCCGGTCGGGTCACCGGACTTTCGCAAGTGGCAATCGTGCCGGACGATGCCGTTGGTCGGCGGGTTTTCTCGGGGATCTCCCGTTTCCCCCGCCTCTCCATTCCGACGCTGCTCCATATTCACTTCAATCACCATCATCGGCTCTCAAGACCTCGCTCTTTAAGAGCTGCCCAAATCCCTTCCCTCACTCACTTAAAAGTAGCTATTATTCCCTAACATAAAAAAAATTGGACGACGTATTTTGTCTCACTGTGGCCTGCCAGATCCACAATTATTAGTGTATTTGGGACATACATACGATAAAAACTAATTCACTTACCCAGTTGAAATGATATGAGTAGAGACCTGCAAAATCCGCGTTATTATTTCAGGGAATTTTAAACTTAAAACTCGTGTTCGACTGCAATACGATTGTTACTAAACTACTCCTAATTTGACACGCCCCGGGTACCTATGAGCCAATAAATGAACACTTCACAATCGTGTGGCCCAATCATGTACGGGTCACTTAGAAAGGGTGTGACTTAATATCTTGGCAGCAGCCAATAAAGAAACGATGCCAGCTCGAGTATATACAGTAGATACTGTGAATATTAACTTAATGCCAAAAATAACGCGAATTTTGAAGGTCCCTAGTTATGAGATATTACAAGGAATCTTCATAATCACGCTATAAAATGTGTTTGGAAATCTTCAAAATTGTTTAAAAACACGAAATTATTGCGTACTTTTTTATTTTTAGGAGTATTGGATTTCAAGTAAGATAAATTCTGTAAAACGAGCTTTAAATTAAATAAGGTGTGACCTTAGAGTCACCTTTATATTAATTTCCTGTAAATGATTTGTTTATTTCATTTGCATGTAGCACTAAAATTAAAGTATCTTTCAAAATACAAAACAATCGTTATCAAGCACCAGTAAATGCGCTAGCAAGCACTTTTTGTCCTAATTGTCACAAAAAAAGTGCAAATAAATTTTCTGGTCGTATACTCGAACGAAAGCCATCAAATGAGTGGCCAAACAAATATGTACAGTTGATGAAACGAAATCTCCTGTTGGCTGTCTGATTTCATTGGCCACAAAATAGAAGTTTAGTTAATTCAAGAGTTTATTTTTTTGGATGAATGAAATTAATTTTGATGCTATTCAAATTTTATTAATCGATCAAAATATTTTGTCGGGGCAGCTAAATAAATCTTTGTCCGTAGGTAAACAAACAAATATCTTGATGGTTGTTCTCTCATTCTAGCGGATATCGGTGTAAACGTGGACCAAGCCCTAGACTGAGCAGTGAGCCAGGTAGTCACGGCTGCTTGTCGTGATGGCAGGATATCGGTGTAAACGTGGACCAAGTTGCTATACTGAGCAACCAGCCAGGTTGTCACGGCTGCTTGTCGTGATGGCAGGATATCGGTGTAAACGTGGACCAAGTTGCTATACTGAGCAACCAGCCAGGTTGTCACGACTGCTTGTCGTGATGGCAGGATATCGGTGTAAACGTGGACCAAGTTGCTATACTGAGCAACCAGCCAGGTTGTCACGGCTGCTTGTATTGATGGCAGGATATCGGTGTAAACGTGGACCAAGCCCCTAGACTGAGCAGTGAGCCAGGTTGTCACGACTGCTTGTCGTGATGGCAGGATATCGGTGTAAACGTGGACCAAGTTGCTATACTGAGCAACCAGCCAGGTTGTCACGACTGCTTGTCGTGATGGCAGGATATCGGTGTAAACGTGGACCAAGCCCCTAGACTGAGCAGTGAGCCAGGTTGTCACGACTGCTTGTCGTGATGGCAGGATATCGGAGTAAACGTGGAATAAGCTGCTAGACTGGGCAGTGAGCCAGGTTGTTACGACTGCTTGTCGTGATGGCAGGACATCGGTGTAAACGTGGACCAAGTTGCTATTCTGAGCAGCCAGCCAGGTTGTCACGGCTGCTTGTCGTGATGGCAGGATATCGCTGTAAACGTGGAACAAGCTGCTAGACTGAGCAGTGAGCCAGGTAGTCACAGGCTGCTTGTCGTGATGGCAGGATATCGGTGTAAACGTGGAATAAGCTGCTAGACTGGGCAGTGAGCCAGGTTGTCACGACTGCTTGTCGTGATGTCAGGATATCGGTGTAAACGTGGTCCAAGTTGCTATTCTGAGCAGCCAGCCAGGTTGTCACGGCTGCTTGTCGTGATGGTAGGATATCGGTGTAAACGTGGAACAAGCTGCTAGACTGGGCAGTGAGCCAGGTTGTCACGACTGCTTGTCGTGATGGCAGGATATCGGTGTAAACGTGGACCAAGCTGCTAGACTGAGCAGTGAGCCAGGTTGTCACGGCTGCTTGTCGTGATGTCAGGATATCGGTGTAAACGTGGATCAAGCTGCTAGACTGGGCAGTGAGCCAGGTTGTCACGACTGCTTGTCGTGATGGCAGGCTATCGGTGTAAACGTGGACCAAGCTGCTAGACTGGGCAGTGAGCCAGGTTGTCACGACTGCTTGTCGTGATGTCAGGGTATCGGTGTAAACGTGGACCAAGTTGCTATACTGAGCAGCCAGCCAGGTTGTCACGACTGCTTGTCGTGATGTCAGGATATCGGTGTAAACGTGGACCAAGTTGCTATTCTGAGCAACCAGCCAGGTTGTCACGACTGCTTGTCGTGATGGCAGGATATCGGTGTAAACGTGGACCAAGCCCCTAGACTGAGCAGTGAGCCAGGTTGTCACGACTGCTTGTCGTGATGGCAGGATATCGGTGTAAACGTGGACCAAGCCCCTAGACTGGGCAGTGAGCCAGGTTGTCACGACTGCTTGTCGTGATGGCAGGATATCGGTGTAAACGTGGAACAAGCTGCTAGACTGGGCAGTGAGCCAGGTTGTCACGGCTGCTTGTCGTGATGGCAGGATACGCTACGCTGTGTGGTCGAGCCGAGGCGCTGGCCCACTATTACCACACCCACGACTTTAATTTCCTCTTTTTTTTTCTCCGCGCAGTTTAGTCGGCGCGCGCTCTGGAGATGTGCCACATCGGGGACGACGACTGGGAAACAAAGACACCGCCATGCGGCGCGGGGCACGCGTGTTAAGGGGCGTGGTCCCCCAGAGAGCTGCCCTGTCCTGCCTCCAGGGATTTCTGCCCTCAGCCCCTCGAATTCCTGGTCAGTGCAGTCCCCATCAACACAGAAAAAGGGCCTGGACATAGAAATGACACTCACTATAACATATTTAACCCAGTGCACACGTTATATACAGATAGAGATGATGGTTTATCTCGGGAAATTTTGACTGTTTGCCAGGATTCAACATACCTACTGTACACATCTCAGACAGTTTTCTTTCCTTATTGGCCGTCATGCATGTGCGAATCTACTTCCCTTTTTCACAGTGCCACAGAAAATTCTGATACAATAAGGCAGAACGTTCGTGATTGGTCTGCAAACAATTCAGCCGAGTCAAAACCTTGTTCATCCAATCATAAAAGAAAAACTTTAGTGTAATTGAAGTTAAGTTGGCCCAAATCATTTTCGCGATATTCCAGCATTACATATGCTGTAGCATAAGAGCCATTATTACGACAGGTTATGAATAGCCATCGACTTTTTCCTAGTGTCGATTATTCAACATCGATATTCTTGCTTATCCGTGTTTATGTCGTGTTACGTGTCGAAGTATAAAGCTTGGTTCATAATTGAATGCAAGACAACAAGCACAGAACATGGGTCATGTGCACATTAATTGACCGCCATGTTTTCGAATCAATTGACTCACATCTGCGCATAACATGTCACGTTCGTGAGGGGTTCCGACAATAGTACACAAAGGAAATTATAAAATTTTAAATGCTTGTGCGGTCTCATGGGGCCGAAACCAATCATAGCAGAGTATAAACTGTTCATTGAAGCTTTTCATGTAAAATGGAAAAAAGTTTCGCTTCAGAAAGAAATAAATATCGCAAGATATTAATTTATCGATAAGAAATCAGGTGACAGTGTACTAGAAGAAATATTTTTTAAGTTATTCATATCCCACGATTACAGAAACAAAAATTTTAAAGAAATTAAAGAATGCTAAAAAATTTAAATCACTGGAAATTTCCAACACAATATTACAAGCTGTTACGAAAACTCATTATTTACCAACACTGTCAACTGATGTCAAACTCATCTCAAAATTTCATTGGCTAAAAATGAAATTTTGAGGCTAAAAATAATACATACGTATTCAATTATGAATCAATTTCACATGAGAATTATGGTCATGAGAATGATCTGCTGTTATGTTCTTTGCTGTGTGCGTATGTATTTTGATTGTGGATCCAGCCTTACTCTTTTCGTTATTTTCTTAGAAACAAATTTATTTCTCTGTTTCTCCTTCTGACTGATTCTCTATCCAAAGCAACCTTAAATTATGTCTTGTTGCAGAAGATCGCAATTCTATTGTGAATGCTTTCACGATCTTGATAAGACGATATGCAACAAGTCCTCATTTTTCAAAACGTCGATATAGGTATGTTATTTATGTAACCAAATTATAGATATACAAAATTATGACAAATTTACGCACCGTATGAAATACCAGCTCTCATAAAAAAAATAAAAGATACGTGGTTACAGTAAGTACACGCTCGGCAGCCATTAAAATAATTTTTACAGGCTTTTATTTAACTTGCATTGTTTGTTGTACCTACAGTATCTGTCCGACCGCTATGCACTGAGCTGGCATGCAATCTGCCTACAAAGCATTACTGTTCGTCAGGTTGCAGCCCGAAGTTTGGAAGGTGCCACCAGTCTTTAACTACACATTCTTAGTCTCACAAATTAATATATATATATATGTGTATATATGTGTGTATAAATAGTCTACATATATTATATTAACAAAACAATTGTTGAGACTAAAAATTTAAAAATAAATTAACTATAAAAACATTTTAAAACCAACCTTTTATTTATAAAAGCACTAAGGAAAGAGAAAACTAATTACAAGTAGTTACAAAATAAGTAGAACTTTAAGACGTGGTCAAAAAACCATAATAAACTTTACTACAAATTTTTATGTTTATATCAATTTATATTTAGTACATAGAAAGTTTGGCGCAAATAGTCAAGAGCCTTACACAAGATAGGTTCATACTATGCTTGCAAAAATTAATTATACGTTCTATATTGCGAATAGTTAACAGCCTTACACACGATATGTGCTTACTACGATAATGCAAATGAGGTAGACATTCGATATTGTGAGAAGTTAAGATTCTTACTCAAGAGCTCTAGATATGTGCTTACTACGCTTACACAAATGAGGTATAAATCCTATATTGCCCCAAGCTTTTATATATTAAATATAAATTGATACGAACATAATAGTGTGTAGTAAAGTTCGTTAGGGCTTTTCGACCACGTCTTACGAGTTCTACAAATTCTCTAACTACTATAGTTATTTTTCTCTTTTTTTAGTGCATTTATAAATAAAATGTTGGTTTTAAAATGTTCTTTATAGTTAATTTATTTGCTATTACTATGGACTAATAATGCAGTAGTGCTGAGATTTGTTCGAACGGGCCTGGAATTGCAAATACATACAAAACTATTCAAGGACCCTGCATTGAACCTTGCTAAATACTTTCCACTAATAAAATAATAGGCTCACGCTGAAAATCCCAGAGGTAGTGCGACTATAGAACACTACACGTTAGTTCAGAGGCTTGCTCTTAGGGGCGATGGTGCACTTGATGCGCGAGGCAATGTCGCCCTTATCTCTACCGCGCTTCTCGCCCTCACACGTGGAAGATAGCTCCGCTCCCTCACTACGAAATTAACACAAGCGATTACTAGGGCTGCCTGTTTTTCGCGAAAAGATTTATGCGCTAAGTATATTTCAACTTCCTACTTGCAAGCTCGCAAATTTCCTTTTTCTATAGGCCGCGTGTCTCTTTCAGCAGATATTTCCTACCCGACTGGGACAATCAGAATAAAGGTACCCTGACACTGAACGTCCATGATTGGTTGGCAGACACGACGCGCGCGGGGTTAAAACCATCCAACAGCGATATTGGTTCTGAACCAACGTGTTTTGGAGTACGGCTAATGGTGGAATATTTTTTTAGCAAAAAGTAGGTGACCCTAACTATTACTCAACTTCAAAAGTTACTAAAATGTAGGCCTACGAGTGTTTAAACTCTACCTCGTCCTCAAACCAACTCGCGAAATTTTTCTGTCCGTATCAGTGCTTAAGTACACCAGATCTCGTTAACTGAGTAAAGCTCTCACATTGTCCCTTGCAGTACAGCCAAATTAGGGCAAGTTTAAGCCTAACCTACAGATTCAAAACTAGCTGAAACCTTCACTGGTATGTTAAGGTAATGCCCCAGTTCATAATACAAGAGGTCCCAAGAAATCCCAACACGTGTTTTCCGCCATTTTGAATTTGAAGCCAATATTTTTGTATTGTAGGTTTCTCATTAGTCCTGCAGACATGCTGATTTTTTTAAAATTAATTCGCCTTTAAATGGGTTGTCCAAATATTACATATATATTATCTTCAAAATTGTAATATAAATTCCAAAAGATTAAGAAATACAATAACACAATGATTTTCCGAGAAACCTGTTATGTTTTAACGTAATTCCCCTCAGCTATGCGTTATTTTAAAAAGTGTTCCAAACAAAAGCTGTAGAGCATACAAAATACTTTCAAAAACAAGAACTAAATTGCCCAAGAAGAGAAAGACGACGACTTGCAGATACAGTTGTTTTTAGGAGCTGACGCACACAGCTGGTGCGCAAAAATGCGGAGACTATATTTAAAAGTTTTCAAAGTCACAAGACCATAGTTTTTTAGGATAATTTTACAGATTATATATATATATATTATCGGAAGTAGAAATCTGGAGCATTGGAGCATAGAAAGATTTACCTCTAAATAATGTAGTATGAACCATTGTAGCTCTTACCTTCAACTAGATGCTGAAGAATGGTGCTCCCGGGATGGTTTGTAGCATAAATTTACTGCACGAAGGCGTTTTTAAGTAATGCTTGTTTTTCCACTTCGCACTTAGCATTTATGAAAAAAATAGCAGTGAATAAACTAAAAGTTGTATCCCTTTCACTGACTTATTATTTGTTTAGTGACGGAATCTGCGCTATGCGCCATACCATTCATGTTGATTGTCCCTTTAATAAATTTTAATGTCGCAATCAAGATCGCCATATATATCATCGCCATACTGTGTTGGTTCACTGCTGTAAAGACCACAACCTCGGCAATAACCACACATGGAGCATGGTAAGACACTTCTACCGGCACTGGCAATTCCTTTCACATCCTTACTTGCAGTTGAGTTTGTTTAGATCCAAAATGAGTTAGGTAACTGCTTCCTTTAGTGTGTTGGAACAGTCCTAAGGCAACCATTTTGAACCTTCCAACTCCATTCGGTAGGTGGACGATCAACACGCAAAGTGAGTGTTGCTTGGTTGATGCAGATGTCGGTGGGAGGACGGCTGATATAAAGTTTGCATTGACAGATTGCTTCTAAACTGTTTTTCTAGTACGCTGAGTACCTGGTCATGTACAAATTGCTGCCTGGCTTCTCTCCATATACACCCAAGAATAAGTCTTCCCCCGCCATAGATACATCTTACACAGATGATGCTGAGCTGTTGAATACTTCCAGCATTGCTCTTAAGTTTCTGGGATGCAAATTTTCCTCTGTTCTGAATGGGGCAGCTGTCGTATCGGTAGCTGCACAAAGAAAGAGAATATAAATTGATAGACACCTGCAAAGTTTGCGTTATTTTTTGGCATCAAACTAAAATTCACAGTACAGTATCTACTCCAGCCGGTGTCGTTTCCCCATTGGCTGATGCCCTGATGTGAAGTCACGCCCTTTCTGACTTAACTGTACGTGATTGGGGCACACGATTGTGAAATGTTTATTTATTGGTCCAGATTTTCCGGGGCGTGTCAAATAAACCATGGTCCAATGACAAACGCATTGGAAAGGTGAAAGTGTTTTAAGTTTAAACTGTCCTAAAAAAAAATTACACGAATTTTGCAGGTCTCTATAAATGGATACGTCGCATAAACTTTTGCAGTCCACAGCATCTGTATTTCTTGTCTGGACGATCATTTGTACCTGGCTTGAGCATCTTAATGTCCTTGCCTTTTTTTAGATAGTGCAATGAGGAATACGAGCACATCTGTATGGTTGCCAACCATGGTTCAGACTGAAGCCCTGAGTCTGTCAGTGACGCTGATCTATGGGTATTTCATGTCGCAGTCCCTGAATGCCAAGCACGTAGTTAATTGTTCGAGGTGATTCAGCAAGCATTTTTCAGCACAAGACAGTACGATTCAAATGGCAATACGTTTGTAACGCTTCACTCCCCCCCCCCCTCAAAAAAATTATTATTCAACGGATAATAAAACCAAATAAAAATAAAATTCAGAAGGAGCTAATTTTAATATGTAGTTTCAGTATCTTGTTGACCTGCTTGTAGACTATATACCTCAGACGTCAATGAAGTAAACGACTTCATTGCTGATTGTACTTCCGTTCTAGTGCAACAGGAAGGTTACTACGTCTTATTTATTCGTATTTTACGTGGCTTACTATTCAGGACAAAGCTACGAAATTCAGTGTTTTGTTGCTTTTATGTCTTTTTTATTTCGAAAGAGTCAAAATACGGATGCTGTCATTACAGTCGTCATCAAGTTGATTTAGTTAATTTCCTGCGTGTTTCTTATTGGCAAAATGAGGCCACGCCAAATGTTCATGACTAAATAACCGATTATGGGTGAAGTGAATTCGAATCGTTCCCTGTCCCCTCCAGAAAGAGGGGCCGCGGTGGCTAAGCCTCCCACCAAGGCGAACCGGGTTCAATTGCCGGTCGGGACACTCCCGGACTCTCGCAAGTGGGAATCGTGCCGGACGATGCCGCAGGTTGGAGGGTTTTCTCGGGGATCTCCCGGTTCCCTCGCCCTTGCATACCAGCACTGCTCCAATCTCACCTTATTTCACCCTCATTGGCTGTCAACAACTCATTGTCAAGAGCCGCCCAAATCTCTCTCAACTGAACTCAGCATCCTGGAAGAGGAACGGGGGCCCGGGAGGCGGGAAGGAGCAACTTGACGTGGAACGCCGCGCGGCCTCCATAGATGGCACGAGAGGGGCGAGACAGACACTCCATCACGCAGGCAGCGGTGTTGTTTCCTGATACCGCCGCGGGGGCCGCTGGGCGCGCTGTTGACACGCGGCGTCCCTTCTCCGCGCGCGACTGACCAGTAATTTAATATTACATCTCGTTGGGCGTGTTCAAAGGGTGCCGAAACGTGGAAAAATAGTAACGCGGATGGAAATATAAAAAAATAGAGGCGGGGGTGGAGAGGAGAAACGGGGGAGAAGGATGGAAGGAAAAGTTAATGTGTGCGCGAGTATGGGGAGTGACAAATGTGCCTAATGACGGGCGCGGGATGAAAGGAGAGCGTGGAGAAACTAAGCCGGCGGGCGTATCTTCTTCCCCCCTCCCCCTTCCTTACAACAAACCTTTTCCTCAACCAACCACCAACATCCTCGATGCGCTTTTGTTTCGTCGCGCGGCGGAAATGTCCCGCGGCCTGCGGCGCTGCGTTGCTGGCCAAATAACAATACAACTCCTGCCCCCTCCATTTCCTTCACTGGCTTTCAACCTAGATGGTTTACCGCCGTCTTGAATTTATTAGATTTCTGCAGAACTAAATTTACATATTCAATATTTGAAAATAAAGCCTGTTAAGACACAAGAGACGCCTCGTTTTTGTGGAAAGATTTTCGCGCAACCTATAGTCCATTCCCGATTGGAAGCGACTCAACCTTTGAAAAACACTCTAGGCATAACATGTCAACCTGTTTTTTTCAGTAACCTGTATCCCACAAATATATAACACTGTGGTTAACTTTAGAGTACTGTATTATTGAATAAATGAACCTTTACCTTAGTATTTTCTATAACTTGTAATATTTATTTCTTTTTAAATATGAATTAACAACAGCGAGAGCAGCGACGTGTTGGCAACGACTGGTGAGAAATAGTTCACAGTTAAAATATTATTTTAACCTACTTTTTAGTATACTATATGTAAATTAAACAGTGCCTATTGAAATATTGAGGTAGCCCCGATGGCAACATATCTCATTTTTACAGTTTAAAATAACAGTGGAAAAGATCGTCAGTAGGCCGTAATGATACGGTGTTGTTTTATCGAGCGAGATGGCAACTGAAACCAACTGTCTGCTGGGCGAGGCTTGTCGCTCTCTTTTCCTCTCTCTCTCTCTCTCTCTCTCTCTCTCTCTCTCTCTCTTTCTTTCTTTATCTCTTTCACACTCGGGAAGTTTCACTTCGCTAGTGAACAGGTAGATTATAAATAGTTTCAATTGTAGCATATTTCATACTTATTACAGCAAAATGATTTTTGAATTTGTAATTTACAACTGGAAAGAGATTTTAATGTTTGAATATTTATTTTAATATATTTAGCTATGATGGCGGGGCAGTTAACAAGTGAAGTTGGCAGACGTGGCGAGCCATGACATGGCGTATTGCTTTTTACCAAACTAAATGTAAATTATTATTACTCCGAAAAATACTTCAAAATACCATATCACGTTTGTAGACGTTGTGTTTTTTTAAACCTACCTAGACAAGTTACGATGTTGTGATAAATCTGTTTTTCCACGACAGTAATAAATATACTGTGACGTGTGTTTCGTTAATTATTGCGTCTGTGAAATGGCGTGCCTTTGTGCATCGTGGTCGATACGCTGGCCCTGTGTGTGCGTGATTTCAAATATTTGATTTAAACTATTTATACGTTTTAACTGTGAACTGTTTTTATGACGAAGTTAATTATTTACATCAACGTCTGTTTATTTATCACGACGTTGTACCTTTGCCCTAGGGGGTTTGAAACACAGTCGCGTACCGTAATTTGCCACAATCCCGGAAGAAGAATAAAGCCCAGCCTAATAAATTTCAATAAACCTAATAAACAGTAAGTAGCAATACATATAAATAAGAGCGGAATAAAAGTTACCGTAGGCTTATTTGTGTGCATGTTCACTGCTATATTTTAAGTTTCTATAACAAAAAATAAGCGACACGAGTTGCGTGCTTGATTTTAATGTCGCTTTTTCGTTGGACTGGCTATTCCTTCGTTATTCAGACTGAGGTCGTCCTTTTAAAGAAATAACCCAACATATATCAACAACAAACGGATAATTAGTACAACCCTTTACCTCGCAGTTGTAAGAGTGTTAAACACAGTCGCGGCAAAATACTAACGTGCATTACATATATTGTGTTATATTGTGGAAAACAAATATGTTAATGTAAAATATCCGTAAGAGCTGTCTTGCATTCAGGCATTTTTGAAACGTCATAAAGCTGACCTAAATAATGTTGGAGGACTAAACTGTGAATATTCATACTGAATGGTTTTTGGAATATGACAGAATTCTTTAAAAAGCTGTAAACAGTAAACAGCACATTTAACAGGTGTATAAGTAGAAGTCACATTTCAATGGTTAGGTGCAGCAAAAGTATACGAACACATGTACACACATTGGCATGTAAACATTGATGTTGACACATGCTACATGGCAGTCACATGGCAATGTTTGTTTATATTTGGCAGAAGGATACGAAACAGGCCTACAAGTAGATATTTAGCAGGGCTACGACAAAGTAGCTTCCAGTGGAGAATGGACTATAGATTTCAAATTCTTTAATACACACCTGCAGCTTTTCTTTGCTCATTGGCGGGGACCGATGTGGTGCAGTGGTTAGACTACCCACCTCTCACCAAGACGAACCGGGTTCAATCCCCAGCCGGGCCACTCCCGGACTCTCGCAAGTGGGAATTGTGCCGGACTATTCCGCTGATCAACTGGTTTTCTCGGGGATTTCCCGTTTCCCCCACCCTTGCATTCCGGCGCTGCTCCATACTCACCTCGCTACATCGTCATCGGCTCTCAAGAAGAAAGTGAAGAGATATGGGCGTGGTCTTGAGAGGGCTATCAAGGATCATTTGTCCATTACCAACCGGACATGTTGTCTAGTTTTAACAGTCGCACGAAAAGATTAATAGATTATTAATAAATATTATTAAGGTATTATTTGGTTACGACAATGTATTTATTAATGGTAACAATATATGAAGGAAAAGAAGTAAATGCGTTGAAATTATTTATTTTCTAAATTGTTGTTTGTTACAATTTGCTGAACCATGTTTTAATGTTATTGATGCGACCAAGTTAGTGTAAACAAACCCAACCTAACCTAACTTTACCTATCTTAACCGAAGTTAACCAAACTTAACCTATCCTAACCTAACAAAACTTAACATAATATTACTTAACTCCTTTGTTATATATTAGGATTCTAATATGTAGAGACCTGAAAAATTCGCGTTTTCAGTGATCTGCAGGCTAGACCCTACAGTCTCATGTACAAATTTTCTGATGTCAATTGTGCATTGGTTGTCTGCTGTCATAGTGGAAGGTGACGATTGGGCCAGCCTTCTCCAGGATGTGTCAAACACCGTGTGTACCAATGGCTAATGTTATATAAACACACATGTTTTTAATTCTAGCTTGTCCCAAAAAGGATCCGCAAATTCTTCAGGTATCTAGTGATTAGTAGGGACTTGCAAAATTCGCGTTATTTTTTTTTGGCATCAAGCTATAATTCACAGTACTGTATCTACTCGAACCGGCGTCGCATCTCCATTGGCTGCTGCCCAGATGCGAAGTCGCGCCCATTCTGACTGAACTGTACGTGACTGGGGCACACGATTATGGAGTGTTTATTCATTGGTGCAGATTTACCGCAGTGTGTCAAATAAAGCATGGTCCAGTGACAAACGAATTGCAAAGGTGAAAGTGTTTTAATTTTAAACTGTCCTCAAATAACAACGCAAATTTTGCAGGTCTCTAATCATCTCTATTAACTATCAATATTTGTTTTTTTTTTTCTCCTGTTTCTGCTAATCGCTGCTGAGAGCGACGTGTAGTTACATGTGTATCTCGGCGTGGCATCTGTCTTCAAAGAACTGTTCGCCGACACGAGCAGAAGATGCGAGATTCGCCTGGGTTCAGCCGACCGCGTGGAGGCACCTTCCAGGCACGTCCGCGACAAGGCACGGACATTGTCTCCGGTCCGCAACAAGGCACGGACATTGTCTCCGGTCCGCAACAAGGCACGGACATTGCCTCCGATCACTTCGCGACGAAACTGTAATGAGCCAGCACGCTCGTGCAACACAGCGTTTCCGCGAGGCGAAGCAACTCTCCACTTACGGATTGTCCGTGGCCGCGGCTCCGTTTCCACAGCGCGGATCCGAAACAGGGAAGAGCGGAGAGGGGAGAGGGGAGAAGGAAGCACCTACGTTTATAATTGCTGTCGGAATTCGCATCCGGGTAAATGAGTGCTCAGAGGAAACAAACCCGTGAGGACCAGTGCGCTGTTTGGTCATATGTGCTTCAGTTTAATGGGTTTCGTGAGAAGAAGTAAGTTATATGTAGAGACCTGCAAAATTCGCGTTATTATTTGGCATCAGGCTAAACTTCATTGTGATGTATATCCTCGAACAGGCGTCGGTTCCCCATTGGCTGATGCATAGATGTAAGTCACTCCTTTCTTTACTGGACTGCAAGTGATTGGACTACACAATTGTGAAGTGTTCATTTACTGGCGCAGAGTTAGCCAGGGCGTGTCAAATATAGTATAATCCCCATGACAAACTTATTGCAAATGATGTGATTGAAGTTTAACCTGTCCCCTAATAATAACGCGAATTCTGCAGGTCCCTAGTTATAGGTAGAGCTCCGAGTATTTCATGGATTGAGTTGGCAGCAAGCTGGGCTCGATAGTTCTCTATACACTGGAGAAAATATCGTTTGCTTATTGGTTGCTGTGATCAAGCGAGGCCTCTGTACAGGACTGTTCAACACTCACTCACGCTACTGCTTCCTGCTTATTACTGGCTCGCAGTTAAACGGGGCGTGTCTAAACAACTGTCGTCCAATCACAACAGTAGGAGAGAAGAACAAGTGTTAGAAGTCTACCTCGTCTCAGAATGAATTCGCGAAATACTCGTGGCTCTAGTTATAGACTGTTCACGTTAAAATGAGAACTTTTGGAAGCTCTGCTTAGTATCTACTTGTATGCACGTCACGAATTCTTCCGCCTTATATGAAATAAACATTGCTATATGCCTCATCACTTTATTCATGCGTCTGTCAAGCGAAATTGCGAGATTATTATAAAAGTAAATACTTTAAAAATCTGCTCATGTTCACACTTATATGTAAGGTATTGAAAAAAAAAAACAGAAAGCGAAAGAAGTTATTTAAGTTATAGCAGATGGTTACCTAGCATATTTTATTCGACGTTTATACATGGAACTACTTTACAACCATCGTTACCCTCTTTACTGGCGCATGTCACTCAGAGCGCCCGTTAAGATATATGCCAGGCAAGAGTAGTGACATCTTACTAAGGCTGATTTCCAAAGTGCTCACTTTATCGTGAACAGTCGCGTGCAGTAATATGTAGTCTACATACACAGTACTGTGTACACTAGAACTTCAGCTGTTCGTTCATTGTATGTCGCCGTAGTGAGTAGCGAGTTGTGTCCTTGGCAAGGCAGCGCGTGATTGTAATGCAGGTCTGCTATTGGTCCACTCCAGAGTCGCCCATGGTAAGTCTCGTAAACAATGAGCCAATTAGGAAAGTAGCTCGAACGTAGGCCTTACTATAGTTACATTTTTTGTTTTACTTGCGTTTAACATCTTTTATAAGAACACTTACAGTCCAGCAACAATTATTTTCTTGGCAATTTTTTTTAATAACCACATTAATATACAGGATTGATTGAAAATCCTTGACACAACAAAGGACATTTGAAATGGGAAATACACTGTACAAAATTTGTAAATTATTTGTAATTTTACAAATGATGTAACAGTACAAAATTATCTCTTGCAAAACTACTCGTTTGTAAGGGCCATGTTTGTAATACACCTAAAGAAATACCTGTACTATACTGACCCGTATTCACGAGATTCAGCAAAATGGCGGATACTAAACAACTTAAAACCTATATAGCTGTTTGTGCAGAAACTATGGGTGATGTAAAGTGTAGTTGCGTGTAAAAAGAAACGTGCTACAAGTGTCCCCTACCCGTTCTCTGATTGGTTGCGCGGGGCTCTGGGAACGGGCCTTGTATCTGATTGGTTACTGCGGGCTGCGGAATGTTCGCTATTGGCTGGGCCGCTGGGAAGCAAGTAGGTTAATAGGCGCTGATTGGCTGGTGCGTGTGGCTGTAGTTCGCGGTATAAGAGACTGTTTCACCTCTGTATCGTTAGCACTCTGTGACTGAGGGCTGCGATTTGGCGCCCTCGCCGTATGCCACCACTTCCTCGGCCAATCCATGACACCGGCTCAAAACTAATAGCTTCGTAATAGATGGCGCTCGCTCCGTAAGCCTCCCCGCGGCGTCTATCAGCGTTAGTTATCGGTTCGCTCACCAGACGGCGCGGCGGCTCGCCATTGGTTGATTGGGCCCGGCCGCCATCTTGCCTGAGTGATGGCGCGGTAATATCGCTTCGTTACAGGGCGACTTGTTAATTACGGGCGAGATTTGTGGCCGGCCAACTTAACAATACAATTTACACGTGTCTGCGCCGCCGCCGGCCCGTTTCTGTTCTTCCCGCCGGCTCGGGATGGAACTTGCGCCCGGCAGCTTGTAAGGCACTTTCCGAAAGAGGACGACGGCGCGGCGGGGCAGATTTATGTTCGGCCTGCCCTGGCCGCTAATAGCACGTTGCCCTCCCGACGTCGCAGTATGTCGGGGCTGCAGAGGTCATTACCGCCCTGATGTCGCGTCAGAGCCAGGTCCTTGTAATTTGCCTCCCTCCATTCCCCCCCCCTCCCCAACAGTTCAACACGAAATAAAACGTAAACAAGGCTCCTCCTTCTCAATCGCTTCTTTGTTGAAGTCTTTCAACATTCGGCCGGTAGGCAAACGTATTCCCCGTCAGCTTGCGCTGCAGCTATTGTCCGTGACGTTACAAACAGAGAAATAAGGCTGGAATTACTAGTTGCCAAGAAAGATAATTACGTAGTAATATTCTAGTAGCACTACAGGCAAAACACTGCCTCCAGGAATTACCAGAAGAAAAAAAAGGGGGGGGGGGAGGAGGAAAGGATAAATTTCCCTGAAGCGCCGACAGATTTATCTTTATTAAAAACTTTTTTCCTGAAGCACTATAGGGACCTACCTCCTTTCGTAGACCACAATCTTGCAGTTTCCACCCTACAATAGGACTACACAGTACACCAATTTTTGTACCTTGAGGCCGCGGTGGGGTAGTGGTTAGACTGCTCGCCCCCCACCAAGGAGAACTGGGCTCCATTCCCGGCGAAGTCGCACATGGATTTTCGCACGGGGGCTTTCTCGGGGATATCCAGTTTCCCCTCGCCCCGGCATCCCGGCGCTGCTCCATACTCACCTCGCTTCACCTTCGTCAGCTCTCAAGACCAAATCTCTTCACTCACTCACTCACTCAATATTTAAAATATGTTTGCTTGACGTCTACAACACTGCAGTTGCTTGCTAAAATTCAACTTTAGTTTCACGGGTTTCACACTAATGTTGTGCGAAATGTACTCTAATTTATTAGTACCTTAGTGTTACCAAAATATCTTAGAGAACTAAGTATATAGTTTTTGAAGTATTTCCTTTACAAAACAAAAAAAAATAGTACAGTGTAGCTTGCAGTGAATTGTAAGCAGAGACATGCCCACATTGTATTGCGGAAAAATCATTATAATTTAAACTGCACGATCATTAGGCCTATTTTCAGTGACGAAGATCGTAGCTGATGAGTAGAGATCATAAAATTTCATGAATTCTAAACTTCAACGAAGTTCTACCACATGTAAAATCGAGGTTCTGATTCTACTGGAGCACAGTTTTTAAGATACGCGTCGGGCGACTATCAACAAATGAAGTAGGCCTTAGCCTATTTGACGGGACCAATAAGGACAAGATTATCTTACAGGTTAGGTACTGCGGTGTTAAACGTCTGTTGTGCGTTGTCAGGTACCCTTCCAATCGCGAGATTGATTTCAACCTGTTTTCCCTTTAATTAATTTTGTTAGGGTTGGCCCGGGGGGGGGGGGGTTGGAGAAGGGAGAGAATAATGGGATTCACACTCTTATTGAAATTTTTCCCAAGTTTTTGTAAGAAAAATAATTTCTCTGCCAGTGGAAATGCTCTCCCTCCCCCGAAGAGTAATAATGGATAATGATGAAATTAAATAAAGTGGCTTGTTCAAATTTTTCTACATGTCCTGTAGGCCTATAAATTTGTACGGTTATTATTGTTGGATATCCTTACATTGCCTGTCATACTTTTTAATTATTCCTAAACATCTATCGTTCAAAATAACTTATACTCATTGGACTTGTATTTGTTTTGAATATTTCAACTAAATGTAGCCTATAATATACAGTATTACTACTCTAGGTAAGCTATCATACACGACTTACAAGAAACATAAATGTTTACAAAGTAAGTTTTTATTATTTTAGCTTTCAATCCTATGTGATATCACAGTGTTTATACTAATACTCCGAAAATATCGAGTTCAGCCCATATTAAACAAGTTTCCCGCCTTAGCAAAATGTTCCCCACCATAGTAAAAACCCTAATTCACGCCCTGATTTCAAATAAAGTGATTTGAAATAGGACTACAGCTTGAAATAAACTAAAAAAAAAGACTCTTTTGGCGTAAATCGGTGTGATCCTAGGCAGTTTCAGTGATATTTCGCTCAAATATTTAGCGTCCGTCGAGGTACACCAGGAACTTTCGTGTCATTATTTCAAGTTTGTGATTGGATGAGGAGTTTCGTGATCCGCCTTCTTCGTCTGCTAACCAATCACTGATGTCTCAAGCGCTCGCTGGTCAAATGGTAAAATACAGCATTTTCTCTCAAGAGGTGGAAGTCTGCAGGCGTACGAACAGAAAGCTAAAAACCAATTCTACGTTCACGCCATAGAAAAGTATTTGGTACAGTTAATGACCTGAAGTTTTGAAACTATAAACTGAACGCGGAATGTACCACAAATTAATTTCCATGTATAGGAATTATATTATAGGCTGTTCACAGTAAAATGGGCACTTTTGGAAGCCCTGCTCGAGGTCTACTTGTATGCACGTTGCGTATTATTCTCCCTTATGTAAAATCAACATTACCATGGGCCTCACCACTTTATTCATGCGTCGGTCAATTGAAACTGTGAAATTATTAGAAAAGTAAAAATTTAACAAATCTGTTCATTTTTACTAATCGATGCATTTAAAAAACAGAAAGCGAAAGAAATAATTAAACTATCATGAATGGTTACCTAACACTTTTATTCGACGTTATAATATGGAACTACTTCCCAGCCATCGTTACCAATATTACTAGGCGCATGCCACGAATTGTGTCTGTTTAAATATATCTATGCAGGCGGGAGCAGTGACTTTGTTATGGAAATATTAATTTTTTGAGACAAAAAAATTATTTCGCTGATCTTGTTTTGTTTACAGTAAATAAATGCGACTTTGCGCCAGAAGGAAAGGGTTAGCAGATACTAAAATATTTCTTTCGTTCATTATTAAGGGATGTGATATTTCGCGAAAATATTTCGGGACAAGATACAGTCCAAAGCACTGTAATGTCGTCCAGCTTTCTTGATTGGCCGAGTCGTGTCCTGGTCCTTGTTAACTGTTTGTACATGAATCACTACTGCTCAGTGTCGGAGTTACGGAATCCTGAGTGGCTCGGTTAAACACGGAAACGACGCCAGGAGCCAATGGAGTTACAACTACGACTGAGGTGTGTACATAATTCTACTGTGTGCACAGATTTTCTCGCGAAATATCACTGGCCCTATTCATTATAGTTTTTAGTACTTAACGAAAATTTGTAGATACTACGTTTCCAAATAACAAATTCCTTTGATATTAGACCTAATGGCGACCTTCCAAATACACAAACAAAATATCACAACGGGTACTGCTGAAATAATGTAGCCTCAATGACAGGTTTACATTTCCATTGATATGTAGATCGAAATAAAATTGTATCTGTGGTAAACCTATTTTACAGTGGTTAAAATTGAAAAATATTTTTTGTTGCAACAAAACATGTTGCAACTGATCAAGTGATTTTAGAGTGTAATGTTGAAATTTAACAGGCAAGTGTTGTAATTTGTTAAAACATTGAGCTACATAAACAATGTTGTATCTTTTTCGAAAACAATGTGTTGTAAATATAGACCTACAATATTTCTGCTTTAGTGTAACAAGAAAATCTTTGGCAACTGGGGCCCCGGTGTCTGAGCGGTTAGACTGCTCACCTCCCATCGAGGCGAACCGGGTTCAATCCCCGGCCGGGTCGCTCCCGGGTTTTTGCATGTGGGAATCGTGCCAGACGATTCCGCTGGTCGGCGGGTTTTCTCAGGGATCTCCCGTTCCCCCCGTCCTTGCATTCCGGCGCTGTTCCATTATCACCTCAAGACCTCGTTGTTAAGAGCCACCCAATTCTCTTAACTCAACTTTGGCAACTAGTTAACAAAAATTTGCTTGTGACAAGTAGATAATTTTTTTTACACTGTGCACTGGGTCTACATTTCCTCCAAGTTATTGCAGGTTGTTGACTGAGATGTCCCGTTCTTTTGTTCGCCCCAGTTCCCACGTATAAACAGCGTCTGCAGTGAGAGCCACGATTATATTACCCTGGGGAGAAAAATTATGTAACTATGAGAACGGTTCGTTGCAGGCAAAACTATATTAATTTAATTGGCTTGATAACTGCGTTTTTTTAAATCCATCTGTCAGTAATTCCCAGTGGAGTTGGGATTCATTATTTCGAAAGTAGATTATACAGTCATGATAATGACACCGTTTCATCATACGCCCGATTTTTAGCATTTCAATTCAGTCACCATACAAATAACTGACTTAATGGAATCGGTACAAGAAAGGAGTAAACATTTAATAAGTTGACAGGAAGTGCCGCAGAGTGTACATTCTGTACATCGTGTTTGGCGTACAACACAATGTTTCGATTTCTCTAGAGCATTCTGGAAAATACTAAAGAATATTCACGAGGATCCTTTGTGTGTGAGAAAGCAGTTTTTAGTGTCACTGTTTGTATAACTTGTATCTGGCATGTTGAGAAACAGCAAACAATCGTTATTTGTATATTCTGTAAGCAAATAGTACGATCTGGCATACATCTGGAGACAGCAATCTGAATATTGTCGAGCTTCCGTTCGTATGAACGCGTCGCCGATGTGCTGTAACTCGAAATGAGGAAAACTAATTTTTTGATATGTGTTTTCAACACTGTTGGTTTTTTTAATTTTTGTAGCATGTCGGGTGGCATTTGTTTTTATTATGTGAAAGAACTTTTGACTACTACAATTAGCTATAAGTATTGTTTTCAAATAAGTCGATTATATAAACGGAAGATATGTATAGAGAGTTTAATTAAGTTTCTCGATGATATTCGGCCTGTTACCAGCAGCCCATTTTACCGAATTCAATGGCTGAGGTGTCGTTTAATATGTTTTTGAATGCACCCGATCGATTACAACTAACGATAACGGTTAAAGTAATGAAATAAACTTTGTTTTGCAACATTTATGAGACTTTTGGTTTAATACTTAGCTATTTCTTCATTAACCATTTCAATTTATATCTCAATTTATAGGAAATTTCAACAGGAACTCAACGAGTGGTCGGACATTGAAATCGGGTGAATGGTGCGCGAGATAAGAGAATTGTAGTTCATCGGGTTTACAAAAGGACACCCATAATTTAATGTTCCTTTTCTCTTGTGTCCAAGTTGCCACAATGTGCAATTAAGATAGCACATTCCTGTAGTTTTCGAGTGTGCTCTTCAGATTGAAATGTCTGTGGCGAGTGTGGTGTTAGCAGTTTCTGAGTTAGCTATGTTAATTTTTGATAATTTCGTTTAAATTCTTAGCAAATTCTTACTGAATCGGATGCATTTAGATCTCAGTTTGTAGAGAATTTTAAGAAGAATCCAACGTGTTGTCCATTAATAAAATATTTTTAATGGTCCTAAATATGAAATAGTTTGTATATCATTGAGGTATCCCATCCTGCCTTACACCCATAAATAGGGACAGGTGTAATTAGCGAAAATATTTATGGTCATGCTTGTACTTCAATTTCCTACGACCACAGCCGCAACTTCCTTTGATTGTTGGCCACGTGTCTACGTGAGAATGTGGAGAGATCTGGGCTGTTCTTAACGTCGAGGTCTTCAGAGCCGATGAGGGTGATTGGGGTGAGTATAGTATTGTATTGTAGAGGGGTTTTTTTTATCGTCCCCCGGATTTATGCTAGAAATTTTAACAAGGGACGGCTTGCAGACTAACTTATAACCTAACTTAAATTAACACCCATGCCTTACCCGGGATTCGAACCCAGAGTCTCCCGCACACCAGATCGGTGGCGCACCAACCGACTGCGCCTCGGGAGGTCGGCGAGATGAGTATAGAGCAGTGCCGGAATGATGGGGCGGAGGATACGGGAGATCCCCGAGAAAACCCGCCGACCAACGGCATCGCCCGGCACGATTGCCACATGCGAAAATCTGGGAGTGACCCGGCCGGGGATTGAACCCGTATCGCCTTGTTGGGAGGTGAGCAGGCTAACCGCTCAGTCACCGTGGCCCTGCGTATGTGAGAAGGTAGGTTCTTATTTGAATGGGCCAATCGTAATAAAGTAGGTACTCAGGTACTGAATAGGGCATATGTCCATGATTCGCGGACGGGCACTTGAGGCATGTGGCACTTAGAATCACCCAACCACGAAAGTGCATATGCACAAAAGTGTTTTGGAGTACAGTTGGTCTTGAAACTTTTTCGTGAAAAACACCTGTCCGAACCCATAATTTAACTTTCATTTTCTCTTGTCTACATTTCGTCAGAATGCCCAACTAAGATTGCATATTCCTATTATTTGTGTTTGCTTTTTCGTCTGAAATGTGTCTGGTGTTAGCAATTTCTGTGTTATGAATGTTATTTTAGGTTATCCGACAGTAAGAGTAATTATGCATTTTGGACAGTAGCCTGTTTAAAAAAAAATTCCGTTCCGAACAGTTTGATACGAATATTGACCAAGTTTTGTAAAAAAAAAAAGTATGTTGGTACCTACAAACCCTTTTCCGCAAAGGAACTCCTTTGTTCATGTATGACAATTCTTCGACTTCTCTATAATAAAATGAAAAATATTTAAGAATGTTCACGAGGTCCCTTTGCCTGTGAAAAATGAGTTTCCATTGTCTGTATAATGTGTATGTGAAATTAGTTTCGTTTTACAACATTTTTAAAATTTGGCTTTAAATTCTTAGCAAATTCTATGTTAAACGTATCCTTTGAAACTCAGTTCGTAAAGAGTTAAATGAGGACTCCAATGACATGCTTATGATTAAAATCGGTTAAATGGTTCGCGAGATATGAGAGTTTGGAGTTCATTGAGGTTTCTCGCCAAACACCCATTAACTCATCTTCCTTTTCTCTTGTCTCCATTTTGTCATAATGTGCAATTAAGATTGCATATTCCTATAGCTTTCGGAGGTGCTTTTTAGATTGAAATGTGTCTTCTGATTGTGGTGGTAGCAGTTTCTGTGTTAGGAATGTTATTTTTGAGACATTCGGTTAAATTCTTAACAATTTTTACTTAGTCGGATACTCATTTTGTAGAGATTTCTAAGAGGAATCCAACGATTTGACGATAATTAAAATAGGTTTAATGGTTCGCGAGATATGTCAGTTTAAATTTAATTGCGGTTTCCCATAGTTCGTGTTTTCTTGGAATATTACACTTTACTGCTACTTCAATAAACTAAATTACAACTTAAGTAATAGAGGTAACTAATATTTTTTATGTCACTTAACAAATTTTTAAACATTATCTTTTCACAGCTGAGTTCTGCATAGATATTTTAGAAAATGATTCCGAAATGTGGTAGTCTTATAGTTTCGTATGTTGGCACAAATTTTGCCTAACTATTACTAACTTATTTTAAAAGTTAAAATCAAATATTTCCCCTGGGGGAGAATAACCCCAGGAAATCAACATTACTGGTGCCAGGAAATCAACATTACTGGTGGCTATCGGTGATACACTTTGTGCTCACCCTAATTATGAAGACGGTTACTTTGTACTTTGTACTTTTCAAAAGGTCCTTTGAAGTTCTACTTCTAGGATATTCCTACGCCTTATGCAAACAAAGCTTAACTAAAGTCTAGAAAATTACTCCAGATGGACAACGCATCACATTCGTGCGCGCTGTTACATATTTTGCTTAAGAACTATTTCTTACTAAACATTACCAACAAATCTATTTCTCCCGTTTTTCATCACATTAATTATAAATGAAACACTAACATATGTTTACAGAATAAAAGTCAAAGTTCAATTTCACAAAAAATTAGGCACTTTAATGTCAGCACAAGTATAGGTAAAAGGTTGTGTTACATGTGTACATATTTAGGAAGTAACCTAGCACATCATGCATGGGGTTATTAGGCACTTTAATGTCAGCACAAGTATAGGTAAAAGTTTGTGTTACATGCGGGCATATTTAGGAAGTAACCTAGCACATCATGCATGATGTTATTAGGCACTTTAATGTCAGCACAAGTATAGGTAAAAGTTTGTGTTACATGCGGGCATATTTAGGAAGTAACCTAGCACATCATGCATGGGGTTATTTTATAAAGGTTTGTTTCAAAAATTGTGGAGTAACAGCGAGTAGGCTATAGTGACCTTGTGACTTGTCAGTGAGGCGTATTTGAGCTTCATTTGTAACATAGGCGTGCGGTTACATAGGCACTGGCTATTTTGAAAGAACATCGCCTGGTCGGTGAAGTTTACTGCAAGTATTTTCCGGTGGTAGAATTTGCTACTGGTCTGTGTACTCTGCCGAGAAATTTTGCCTTATCTTCTTTATATTTACACTCTAAGAAATTATTCGTTAATTTACCACATCTGTGTTTACGTAGAATGAGAAGACTTGAATGGTCAATTATTTTCCCTTACAGTTATGGTAGCGTTCCTGCATTTGCTCAGGAAAGAGTCAAATGCTTATGGAAGTTGTTAACTTTGTATTGTAACAACGCTTAACATTCCTATATTTGCAGTCTGATGTGTGGTATTATTCCCATAGACTGCTATTTATATGTTAAACACTTTCATTACAGTTTAGGAAGTATACGAGGGATTTTTTTACGGTGTACTTCAGAGTTTCTCTTACTCAATTTAGCTGTGTTCATTTTTCTTTTAATTTAACTGTTGCTAAGGCCAAAATTTTTAAATTTTTCTCGTAAATTTTACAAAAAAAAAAAAAAATTACTAACTCGACGTTCTTTACTTTGTACGATTTATGCATTCTTACTTACACGTCTCAAACATGCTGGTCCTTTAATTTCTTCTTTATGTTTTCTTCTTCGGGGTGCACATTTTTAAACTCTTTGCTGAATTTTACGATTATAGACGCAATTAGGTCAATAATTTATATACTTGCACGGCAATTAAATAGGCCTAATTATTTTGAAAATGTACATTGATTTCCAATACTAAAAGATTTTTGAAATTCGAGGAAAATTACAACGTTTAGATAATTCTGCGTAATGTTGATTGAATGGTTTTTAAACACGTAAGTAAAAAATATCCCTACACTGTACAGCTGTTGGACAGACATTAAGAAAATAGCATCTTCTTAGTAAGGCTCTTATCGTAAGGTATTGCTAATGAGATGTTTAAAATTCCTTTGGCCACAGAATAACGGTTATTACATGGCTCAGCTTGATTTTCCACAACTTCAGCTGTAACTAGTGCCCTCCTTGTAAATATCTCCAATACTTAAAAATACAGGAATATCGAACTTAATATGTTATAAAACATTTCCCGTTCAATTAAAAATAATGCGATTTTTTTTAATCATTTACGCTCAATGACTATAGAAAGCCGACAACATTGCGATTTAATATATATATTCATTTTTTCTGTTTATACCTTTACCCAAAAAACTGTGGGGTATGCAAGTAATTAAGCAAAACTGCGCAAAAATATTTTACATGCTAATACTAAATTATTTCAACTATAATGTATAAACTGAAGCTGTTTGACATCAAAATTTTAAAAACAATTTTAACCTACATTTTTAACAACTTGCTGTATTAGTCTTCATTAAAAGTTTTTGATACGTGCTGAAACAGTCCAACCTATTTGCTGATAATTGTGGATCATGATTTTCCATTATGTCTACTGCGTTAGTCAACATTTTTTTTTCTATAGATAATATCCCCCCCTTCCTCTCTCACCCCTCACTACAAAACCAAACAATAAATATTGACACAAACAGTTGTGTGAGTTAATCTACTTTGTTGGCTGAACGATAAACAAAGAAACTGATTTCGATGTGATGGCTAACTAGGGCGTGTTTAGTTGAAATGCGAAACGACTCAATGCTTTTCTTGAGCTACTAGATCCTGCGTGAACATATTTAGTCAAATAAACAATTTGGTTGCCTCTATAAAACAGAAATTTGCTAAGTGAAATTAACATTTTAATGGTACAAGTAATACCTCTCTGCACGATAGGCTATTGTAAAATTTGTATTGATTTCCTAGTTAATTGTATTAGTGTTCGGTGGCATTAGACACACTATAGAGGAGATGACATCACGAAATGTGTTAGATATGTGTAATGCACCAACAAATATCTTGTAAGTACCTACAGCATAGCCTGTATCTACTTATTTCAAAACTTAATTATACATGTGTCATGAAGTGAGACTAAACCAACACGTTGACTTCAAAGTTAGCGTGATTACAAAATCAAAAGACTGCTAATGCCGCTGCAAGCGTAAATCCTGGCTATGGTTCAGATGGCATAATCGATGTGTATTGCAACCAGTAGGTCTGTGACAGAAATAATGATGGACGAAGTTATTTATACGCCTGGTTTATAAGGGAGAAAATATTCCCTGCCACCATACTAACTGCCACCATACTAACTGCCACCATACTAACTGCCAATTATTTATTAGTTGCAGAACAGTAGCCTAACACTTTCCACAAAATTACAGCTTAAAAAAAAGTTAAAAATCGTACACGAACTGTTACAATATGATTTATTATTATTTCATACCTTAAAGAATGTATGGGAGGGGGGGGGGGTTAATCATAACTCAAAGTTAGGTAGCGCGTAACAGTAAAAGATGGGGGGTTATTGAATTTATGAAAGTAGGAGTAAAGTTAGGTAATTCCGTGATACTAAGAGTTTTCTGTTACTGATTCGAAAATATAAAGCTATGGTTATTAATTTTTTTTTTCATGAGATAGAAGGACTCTTTACGTACAGTTTCATACAAACGTATTGAAGATAGCGATGTTTTCCTCCAGTTATTGAATAACAAAATTTGTAATTAAAAGTAGGTGACTCCGTGATATTCTAGTTGCTCCGTGATAGTATTCAAGTTAATCCGTGATAATATGGTGTTTAGCTCTAAATGTATTATTTGTCTGTGAAAAATATTTTTTAATGCAATGAAATTGTACATATCATAGTAATGAAGGCCTGGTACATCTGCCAGACCATAACGGCAAATAACATCGCACAACATAATTCACAAATGGTAGCAATATTCAAATTTTCAAAATAAATTTACACAAATAATCTTTTGCGCTTATCTGAAGAGAAAGGGTTGAGTCCTGCAGCTTCAACAACCCCATACCCCACGCGTCTAACCTGGTTCACTGTAAGCCCAAAGCCTAACGACTGCATTGTTGCTATGTAGTACACTGCCTTAATTTAATTTCAGGCGGCATAACTAAAGGCTTTCCAATTTTTGCAAGAGTTGCACTACCTGTATCTGCTAAAATTTGGTGCAATAATCCTTAAGTGTACTCCACAGGATACTAAAACGTTTACTAGCCTTGTACACTGTCCATCCTTCATTCTTTACTGAAGTAAAGTTGGCTTCGAATAAATAATGGTTTTTAATTTAAGAGCCCTTAAACATGCCACTTAATTTCAGATTTGGAGCTCAAAGTGCGATGTTTCAATGGCTTTATCATGAAATTCATGAACCGTCCCCTCAACATACATGCATATTTTATTACTACAGCTAAGTTTCACTAACGTGCTATAGTTCTATAACATGTTAAATTAAGGGTTTTTAATTTGAAACCCCTTAAACATGCAACTTTATTACAGGTTTGGGGTACAAAGTGCGATGTTTGTATGCCTATAGAAAAAGTTGGTTAGACAAATTCGAATCTGAGAATCGAAGCTAACTTCACTTCAGTTCATTCTTCACCAACTCCAACGCTTCTTTCAGGCTTTCAGGCCTTCAGACGTGTAGGAGCGGCCTGGTTTATTCCGCTTCGGCGGCATGTCAACACGAAGCATGAAGGAAACAATCCCAAAACTTAAGAAAAACCGTCACATTGCTAAGCTCACACACATTAAAGACGTGACACTACTTCCATGTCAATTTTATACGTTAATTATACTTATCTTACCTTTAACTGGTGTTAATATGAAATTTATACACCGGAAAGTTTGTTTCTGGGAAATAAAATTGTCCACTACTGTTTTCATGGTCAGTAATTGTCCCATCCGCGCTACTCCGCGGAGTAAATAAATTCCTAAAACTTCATACAATTGCCTAGAGCTGGAGTGCGTGGGGTTAAAAGACTCCTGAATGATTCCACCGTATGAAAGGAAAAATCCCAAAACCGTTTGGAATTTAAACTACGGCGTGACAGAGAGAATTCTATCCATCACGGAGTTACTTGATATCACGGAGTTACCTAACTTTACCTACATACAATAACTATGTAACTTCAAACATTACGTAGGGGAGTTTTAAAGTAAATACCAGGATGTAAGCTAGTTATAATAAGAGACCAAGCTACTTAGAAGCTAACAGGATAGTCCTCACCTTATTCATGTTGCCGTAGGCTGATTCAACCCATCTGCAGACGTCATCTTGGTCCGATGCCCCGATGACAAAAGGTGCCGTTCTTAGGGTTAGGTACGTTGTATCTCCGTAATATCGGACGCGTGGTGTAAGTTATCGGCTTCTATTACTGACCGCTGTAAAGAGTTTCTGCTTTACCTTTCCAAGGTATTTCGGCAACCACGGCTCGTGTCCTGGACGAATGTTTGAAGGTGTGATCAGGCAAGCCGTCCAGCTAAGGCCTGATCACAATTCATAACAAAACCCATTTCCGTAGCCTGGTTTCATGGTAGCAACGACCAACACGGTTTTGTTTATAGAGATCGCAGGTTATTGCGGCACCCGTATGAACAATCTTGGCTCTTCAGATTCAACCACGTTGAAGTTCTGTTTGCTGCTGGAACAATACCAATATTGTTGAAGTTGTCAGGTAACTAGACCAATCTGTTTCCTGGTCGGGACAGTGAGGTATGCTGTACGAACTACACTGGTGGTAAATAGAAAATGAACACCTGGACCCAGTGGTCCCACATGAATGAAGGATTTATTGAAGAACTATATAGGTTGTAGGTACACTGTACTGTATATGCACAGGGGCGTACACTTATGGACAGAGGCTACAGAATGTCTTAAACAACAATGCCAGTATCATTTGTAGCCTCCTTTAGCGACTATGCAGTCCTGCAGTTGTGCATACAGACGATCATATAAAGGTGTCGGATGTCGTGTTGGGGAATAGTGTTCCACACACTAATTCCACACCTGTTGTTGCAATTGGTGGAGGTTTGTTGCCGATATTGTAGACCGTACCAAACTCCGTCCTATCATGTCCCACACATGTTCACTGGGTGGAGAGGTCGGGTGATCGTGCTGGCCAGGGGAGTTGACGAACGCCTTCGAGAACACGTTGTGTAACACGAGACGTGTGCGCATGGCCATTGTCCTGCTGGAAGAGGACATCTCATTGGCGTTGTAGGAACGTCAACAAAATTGGTTTGTATGATGTTCTTGATGTAGCATTCACTGATAAGTATTCCCTTAACAAACACCAGAGGCGTACGGTCATTGTAGGATACTATTTCCCCTTCCCCCTTCCCTTAGATCAGGATGCCAGGAGTTGGTCCTGTACGTCGCTGCCGTATACACTCTGGTTGTTGCCGCTCTCCTGGTACGACGCCGTATTAGCGAATGACCACTGGCGCCAAGGAATAATCTGCTCTTATCACTTAACACAACTCCGCGCCATTCATCCTTCCAGTTGCGTCGTTCGCGACACTATCCGATGCGGACTGCAGGGTGATGAGGTGTGAGAGGAAGCCTGTCGAGTGCCACCCTTGATCTTAGCCCAGCATCCAGTAAACTGTTAGCGATGGTCCTAGCTGACACCCTGGGCGCAACAGTGGTCCTAATCTGTGCGGCGGTCGCCGTGTGATTAGCAATGGCTGCTCATCTGATGTGGAGCTCCAGGCGGGAATCCGTATGCCGCTGCCGTCCGTAACCAGGTTGATGTGCACCATCGTTGGAACACCGGCACCACCAATGATGCTGGTGCACCATCGTTGGAACACCGGCACCACCAATGATGCTCAGCAGACGCTTCACGTCCCACACATTGTGCAATTCCTCGGGAGGACCATCCAGCCTCCCTCAGGCCACATTACGACCTCGTTATTTACACGAAGTGTGGACGTCTATACAGTCGTGGTATGTCTACAATGCTTACTACACACAGGCCGATGCTTGAAACAACATATACTCTTTCACTGAGTCAACTACATAGGCTCAGCGGTGTTATCTCTAGTACTTGGTTCCTACTCTGGCCACAGCACAGCACTGTTAGTCATTGCATGTACTGCCATCTATCAGTGTCCCATAAGCATTTGGTGTTTCTACGTAATCGCTTAAGTGGTGTTAATTTTTCAGTTTCCTTCAGTGTATAAATCATACTTGCAAATACAATCACGGACAAGACTACGACACATGTACATCTCTGTTGCCGGTACTATCTACGTTAACAATATTTAGATGATACCTACAACAATCTGAATTCTGTCGCTATATTAACAGTATTTGTGATTACTGGCACAGAAATTCTTCTTACAGCCATAATTATGTTTTCTTTAGTGGAGCAGGTGATGCCCTTATAGAGTATATTATTTAAATTACCGTAACTATTTCATATCGATTACATAGCATGTGCAGTGAACTTTTTCTTCTCATTCATTTCGAAATTACAAATCTCTCTATTTCACTTGTTTGTCGTGCTCGAGGTTTCATTGCAAATTGACGGACCTTTGTTGACACAGAAAAAAGTTTGCAACAAAACAATTACTACTGAGGTATTTCTGTGATCGTTTATGATGTAGTAACATTAATATTTGTTGTGAAAAGTTACTTAATGTTAACCATTTATGAAGCCTTAAATTTCTGTAATAAATAAACAAACTGTTGAAGTGTTAGAGTTAATAAATTCTCTAAGTAATGTTGCTGCAACCGAAAGTTGTATTACACTGAAATTAACAGGAAGAAGAAAATATTTCGTGTTACTGCGACATTAAAGCAATGTCCAACCAACACAATTTGGTTACACTGACTTGGCTTTGTAAAATGGCGGATGGAATTGAATAGCGATAACCTCGTAAAATGAAACCACTGTATTGACATTTTATAGCATAGTTCGACTACTAAATGTATCTTAGACAAGCTCTCAAGCCTTGCAAAGCAGTTTACGTGTGCCAATTATGTATACTTTTAGGCTATAGAACATACATTAATTTCACATAACGAAAAAGGACTGCAGTTTGTCGTCATATTGTATTTATTCAAAACTTACAATACGAAACTTGGTGCGACATGTTAGGATAGCGTAGATGATAGAGCACCGGGTTCCGTGAAGTGGAGTATGTCAAACATTAACACTCTAAATTAGACTCACTCGAAAACCACTGCTTTGCAGTGAAAATGGCTAAACTTAGAAACAGTGAAAAAAAAAAAAAAAAAAAAAAAAGAGCACTGTTTCAGTGGAAAATTACGCTGATAGAATTAGTGATGTGAAAAATTTCACTGATTCCAAGTGGAGCCATTTTCACTGAGAATCAGTAGTTATCGACTGATTCGAATTTAGAGTGCATAGCATGGGTTCGATTGCCCTGCCTGCCGTCATTTTTTTTTTCGTTGGTAATATTTATTTTCGTGACAAAATAATTATACTTAATTTATTTTACACTGCAATGTTTATTTAACGCAAAAATAAGTACAATGAAAATTGTAACACACATGTTAACATCAATGTAACATAAAATTTGTTTTACAGCAACACAAAAGTTGTCTTGCCGTAACACAAAATGTATTTTTCCACAACGTAAACACCACCTTAATTTAGCCAGAACAGTAAGGAGGTAATCTTGTCACAAAATTGCTTAATGTTACAGAAAACCATTATAGCTTAACATTAAATTACATTAACAGCAACATTAGTTACTGACGGCTCACAGTTAACAAAAAATTAATGTAGTAGTAACATTGATAGAGTTTCCACAATATGATACTTTTTTCTTCTGCGGCACACTGACAAATTTTCTGTGCATTTACCAAATCTTTTTTAAACTAGTTGTTAAAAAAATTTCCATTGTAATTTTACAATAAGGATTTACTGTTGTACATTGTAACTCACAAAGTTAAGAGTTTTGTAGTGTGGTGTAGCTAGGGCACTCTGTTTCTCGCGAAATGATTTCACGACTAGTTGTACTGAAAATCACGTTAGATTAGAAACAATTTGGCGATTGGAGGATGTCAACTTCCACGCGTCTCACTTTTCTGCCAGACATTCACAGATGTTCATTGTCGGGGTAACTTAAGGGGAATGGTGCATGCAAACCGTATATTTAGGCCCCTATATAATTCTTGTCATAACTGGTTTTACAGAGGATTTTTCAAAAATTTTGGCTCGACGAGACGTAAATAACAATTTTGAGCACCTTCTTAAATTGTTACAAAATTCATTGCATTCGTTATTCTCAGAGTCCTGACTGAGCATAAGAAAAGAAAAATTCTTTCTTTTCTTCCACCAGTGCTCCGATAATAATTACGGCAGTGAATATCTAACAACGCAAGAAGGCGTTGAAAATTATTATTTGCATCTTGTCGAGCCAAAAATTTCGACAAAACCCTTTGGAAAACAACTTATATAGAAAATTAGGCAAATATGCTGCTTTCATGCACAATTCCCCTTAGATCTGACTGACCGGTCGAGTATAAAATGTCTTCTCTCAAAGTACTTGGCCAATATCCAAAGGAAACTTGCAAGCGTGCTAGTACGGAGTTGAAGTACAGCCTGCGTGTAAACATTGTCACAAAAAACGGGTGGCCCTGGGCAAAGCTAGTCAATATAATTTGCGGATACTCAGAAGTCCTCGACACTTCAAAAGTTAATGAATTTCATTGTTAACTACAGAACTTTTCTTTGTGGGTAAACTTGCTATACTATCGATATTTACATTAGTACAAAACTTACCTCCAAAAGCAAAATTTATTCGATTCACTTGAAAATAAGTTATAAATGATTTAAATGATTTTCATTAAAGGGAAAATATTTGCAGCTAACTGTTCTCAAGCCTCAATGTGTCTGAAATACAAAATAAAATAAAGGCTTCGAGTCTAGTTACCAAAAATTTACCTGAGCCACTGCAATTAATATTTTTCAAACGTTATGAAATTTTATTGCATTTACTGAGGGTTCAGTATCACGAATACAGCCTAATTAAATTAACTTCTTCAGTGCCTTATGATGGTGCATTTCTTTTATCAAAGAAGGTTGTCAAAAGACTTCCAAAACTAACACTATAAAACAAAACGCAATAGTAAAATAATAAGTTTTTTTAAATGTTATTTCTGTATTAGAATCTTTAATTATGCAGAGGTAAAATAGGTAAAATATAATAAGGATCGCCTGTTTTTCGCAATTGCGCTACCAGTTCCTAGTTAACTGCAAGAGGAAAAATATAGCCTATGAATATTATAATTCAGTATCTAGAATATTTAGCTATTAATAAATTGTATGCCCTTTATTTTTGTTTTTAATTTAATTGCTGATATTAGGATTGTTATAAAAATAATAGTACGGACGAATGTACTCACTTTACCACATTTACTGTCGGTAGTTTCGACCATCAAGCCGAGCGCTATGATGATTACGTAAAAACGAAATGAAAAACGGCAAAACGAACTGAAAGACTGGATATTCATGTCGCCTCTTAAAATAGACTAGTATGCGTTATTTCGATTTTATAAGCGTTGTTTAAATGATACATCAGTAAGGAAACAATCAGTGAGAAACAGTGAATGAAAAGACTAATTGAACCAGTGGAAAATGTCACTGAATCAATAAGTGAAGGAAAACTGGCACTTTTTCACTAATTCATCAGTTAACCCTTTCTGAAGGCACATATTTACTGGCATTGAAGACGAGGTTGAAGTCAGCTCCTTACATTCTCCACTGCAGTAATATCACCTCTGAATTTCAACTTACCATCACATTATTGGTCCTGGCTACAGCGGACTCGCTTATTGTACTCTGCAAAGTGTATTATTGGCTAGCCGTCGGCCAATAGAGTCGCGTGTGGACTATGTACCAATTAATGTATCGGGACAGATGTAACAGGTTTTAGACCTACAATCCATCGTGTTCATTTGAGAAATTATAAAAAATAACAGTTTTATTCTTACGAACTGGAACGTTGGCTAGTTACAATTTCTTACGAGTATTCCCATAAAGTACAGCGAGACATTAAAACTGAGAAAATGTCAGTTTAGTTTTTAAGGGGAAAATAAATTTCACACAAAGGTAGTCCGGAATATATAGGTGCATGCTCTTCAAAGGGTTAAACTGGCTTGTAAACAGTGCGAAATTCTCACTGATTCATATTTAGAGTGTCGATCGTCCAATCATAAAGCGATAAACTAGGTAGAGAGTGTTATCGAAGATATGATGTATCGAAACTTTCTCGTGATCCCCGAGAGTGTGTAACATTCGTCTCTAATGGCGGTAACACGACTGTTACATTCACTTGGAGGAATAGTTAATAAGCGAGCGTCCATGTTGTGATGCAAGGCGCGCGACTCGATACCTCAAACACGTAATGAGATGCAGTGTGTGGTATCAATTATTGCGCTCTCCCTTAACTGCCTTCGAACTCCCTCCACTGCGCTGACGAGGTAATAAACTTGCTCAAACTTGTCGGGTGCCCCCCCCCCCCCATGACCGCTCCTCGCATAGCTACGCTCTTAAAATGCACAGTAAATGTACGGAAACGCTATCCGTAACGACGAAAAACGGAGTTACGTGCGTAAATACACAAAGTAGGGAAAATCTCCGTTTTTCCTATAACTTCGGGTTTCGGGGACGAACAATGGCGAGTCTACACGAAACTTTCTTCGTCACTGTGACCAGAAAATGATCGTGTCTGCGGCAGTTAAGGTCATCCATGTCACTAAGGCCTGTTCTTTCAAACATTAAAAAGTAGCTACAGTCGTATGTAACACTTAGCAACACTTAGAATACACTAACTTTAACAGAAACTAAAAAAGTTGCTTATGTGACTAATATAGAAATGAATAAGTTATACCAGATTCACCACGTGAGCATTGTAGGTAAATGGTTAGGGTTCAAATCTTGCTCCAGTATAAAAAATTTTTAACTTTTTTAAATATCTATTTTATACACAGCAGAACATCCACACAATGAAAATTCAAATAAAATAGATATTATGAATGATTTAAACTAGAAGTACAGAAAGCTAACTAGGGAATTAACGGAGAGGTTCCGTGGAATTTACGGAAAGTCCGTTTTTGAAAATCAATGTGTCCGTAATTTTACGGAGAGTTTACGGACACTTCTGGATAAATTTTTACCAGTACTTTTCCGTAAAATGAAGGAAATTTTTTTAACAGTGTATTTAACCTCTCGTCTTCCGTCAACCCTCCTATAAACCGGCTGTGGAAATATTTGAGCTCCGTACACAGTTTGATGACTAGATGGGGAAGGTTATACAGGCCTCTCTTGTATTCATGTTTGGAACGTAATAGCTCCAGCAACTCTCAACATTTCCAAATATTGAAACTTGCTACCTATACATATCTCCTTCTCCCGCCAGGCTTTATTTTTAATCCTTTAAGAGTCACTCTAATTTACGGTTTCAAGTGTTGCGAACAAAAGATCTTATGATACGCGCTGTACTTATGTCGAAACAACACTTTGTTTCATTGTCACAGCCAGTGAGATCTATAGGCTGTATGTTCAGCTAAAGCTATATTAACCAATTATGATCTAGACCAGTTAAAACGGCTTGTGAATCGTTTACCCACAGGTAGTATCATTGGACATTCTTATTGAGCTTGGCAGAGTGTAGTGCAGACCAAAAATTACCTTGGCCTACGCGTGCGTAAGGTACACTATTGTGTACACTGGATCTAAATGGGTAACCGCAGTAAAGGGTTATAAGATTTTTTACGCTTATAACACTAAGCCAAAGAACACTCTAAATTCGAATCAGTGAAAAATCACTGATTCGAAGTGAAATTCAATAACTCGAATCAGTGAAATTGGCTCCACTTAGAATCAGTGGAAAACCACAGATTGTTTCAGTGAAACTATTTCACTGATTGAATAAGTCACGGCCGACTGCAATGGCGAATTAAATAGGACCAACTGTTTTGATTGAATTTAGCCAAATAATTATGTGAAATAAACATGTTTAAGACCGTTTACTATTTATATTGCGCAATTTACCGTAATTTAAGAAATTATAAAAAATGTTCGTAAGTGGCCAGGGCTGAACTTACACCGGTACCTTACCGTGTACGCTACCAAGTCAAGTCAAAAAGTAAGAAGAAAATAATAATTGTGTTATAATAATTGTAAGGAGTTCCCTTAAAATTGGTTCTCACTTATCATTTCGCTTAATATTCATTTTATCATAAAATAGTTCACATGTTAAACTACATCAACACTGAGCGTATTACTGAAATTTCCATATAAAGTATTTTGTTAAATTGTTATAAGACTACAGTTAATCTGTGCAATTTACTCTACATGGAGAGCATTATTGATTTGAAGAAGTCCACATACTGTGAAAGGAAACCAGGCAGAAGTTTTTGTTTTGTTAGGAATATTTTTTGTAACTTCTTGAGAGGCCGCGAAATGAAGACTTCTGTAAGAAGGCTTGATGAAAGAGGTATGCAGTTGTTCCTAGTGTCTTGCCGAGCTAAATAATTTGAGGATGAAGAGGATGTCCTGCAGAGCTGCAGGGTACTGTCCACTCCTGATGACGGCTACATCTACGATGGCGACTAGTTGGACAGATGTTGCTGTCCAATTTCCGTCAATTATGGTTTGGTGGGCCTTGGGTTTCGATGGCAACCAGATCTTCATGACTTCGTGTCTACGTTACGTCAAGTAAGGTCGACTTGTGTTTTCAAACTTCTCCAGACAGTGATCCATCAAAGTAGCTACAACTCAGAAGTCCTGATCGCTATTTGATATAACATTCAAAATCTCACAATCAAGAGTTATCATTGTTTTACTGGACTAAATTACTAGCCGATGGCATATACGAAAATATTCACTTTCATGGTACATTTGAATGAGCTAGATATATTCTACGTCTTTGGTTGTTGTGTTATCACTTTGTATTTAGGGAACACCCTCAATTCGTTTTCTAGGGAGTCATCATCTTTTCATATATTGACATCAGACCGTATTTTCTTCTTCTATTGATTATTAATTTAAGATGGAATGGTAGTTGTAACCTGTTGTCACGTGTAGTGCCAGAATTGTCTATTTATAAAAGTTAAAAAAAAAACTGGATTTTTAAGTGTGCTTTCCGTAGGTAGAGCCTATCTTAAGGTTGAACTATTGCAGGAATATTGGTACAAGCTACTGCAATTATGATCCTAGGAAACGTGATAGTTTAAGGTGATAATTCTGAAGATAAATCTGTTTTTTATACTTTTCTTTGAATAGAACAACCAAGTAGATGTTCTCAAATATGCATGTGAAAAGGCGCCCATGTCTCTACATCCATGAACTTTTATCTTATAAATAATTTTGTACGAAACACTACATAGTTCGTAATGAAATTGTGAAGATTTAAATTGTATACCATTACTTTTCGTTTATAGTGTAATTGGTGCCGTTAGGATTGTTAAAACGAATGGACTATCTTCATCACATTGCATGCAGTTTAAAACTTCAAACAGAGCGCTGTGACGATTACAAGAAAACGAAATGAAAGACGTAAAAATGGAATGAAAGGCTGTGTGTTCATATTACCTTAAAATGGTGTTTTGAAAGATGAAACACATTGTAGAAAGTATATATTGTATTCCTTTTGTTGCTTTATTTGTCGTTGTTTCACTTGATACACGATGCTTAAGGGCCATTCTCAAACGTTGTTTGTCGGCAGTTTTTAACAGTTGTTTAACTCATCCCTCAGTCAAAAAGCAAACCACTGAAAAACAATGAAAAAAAAAAAAAATGAGTGATGAATCAGTGGAAACTGTCGCTGAATCAGTCGGTGAAGGAAATATGGCATTTTTCGCTGATTCATCAGTTAAATTCACTGTAGTGTCCGTTGAATCAGTCAGCTACTGTTGACTGATTGAAACAGTGAAATTCTCACTGATCCAGATTTATAGTGCAGAACTCGGGCTGCACTAAAAAGTAAACTTTTTCTGCAACTGGAAACTAAATTCGCATGGATGTAATTTCATCGCTTCGTTAATGCTTGTCAGGATCTTAAATATAATTCATCCTGGGTTATTTCCAACTTTACTGAAGCCTTGCTTAAGTTATACTATCCGGCTATTCCTGTCTCTCATGCAAATAAAATATTAACCAAGTCTAGAAAATTACACCATAGGGCTCGCAGTGTAATGATATTTTGCATACGAACAATTTCTTAAAGTCTGTTCACGATAAAGTTAGCACTTTAGAAATGAACCTTAGAAATAATGCCCTGACCCTGCCCCTGCATGTAAATATTTAAATGAGTGCACTGAGTGACATTCGCCCAGTAGGGTTGGTAAAGAAGGATGGAAAGTAGTTCCATATCTTAACGTCGAATAAAAAGTGTTATAGGTAACCATTTATGATAACTTAAAATTATTTCTTTCGCTTTATGATTTTTTTTTAATGCATCGTAGTGTAGAAATTAGCAGATTTGTAAAGTATTTACTTTCTTAATAAATTCAGAGTTTCATTTGACCGACGCATGGATAACATGACGAGGCCCATGGCAATGTTAATTTTACACAAGGCGGGGGAATATACATCGTGCATACAAGTCGATCTTATGCAGGGCTTTCAAAAGTGCTCGTTTTAGCGTGAACAGTCTATACTAGCATTAATCATTGCTAGGGAATTTCACGAAAAAAAAAAAAAAATCCGCAGGTGCTAGATCCCAACACTTTACGGGCATATCAGCAATTTTCTTTTGCTTGTTATTGGCGACGTGTCTTTGTGAGAAATAATTTTCTTACTTTACTGGCCAATCAGAATGATGTGACTGCGAAAAGGTTATGTCTGTGATTCGTGGGCAGACAGCTAAGACGCGTAACTCGTAAATCATCCAATCACGAAAGGAGCACGGGGGGGGGGGGGGTGTTACCATGTTACCGTAGCGACAAGCGATCGTACGTCTGCTATTGGCTGGCTATACAGCGCAGTGATGACACTGGCCAACAGCGTGGATGCCTGCCTGGCCACGGCTTATTTGTAACCAATAAGAATACTAAGGGCTTACTGCAGGTTCATCCCTCTTATTTTTCCGACCAGTAATGAAACAGTTTAGTAATATGTGGCATATGAAAGCTTCGTAAGAAAACAGCACACGGCCGAATCACCAGATGCTGAATTTCTGCGGCAAAATGTGCTGATGCGCCAGGCGACCGTACGCGACGAGCGGCCGGGTCGTCAAGTGACCGTACAACTTCTGCTTCGAGGAAGAATAGCCTAAGTTCAAGCACTCTTTCCCCGTTCAGTGCTACACGTGAAGTTTCACCTGACCCTGTTAATTCTCCACTTACGTCGGATGCGTTGTAATAAACCTTATCAGTAATTATTATGAAGTTTATAAATGAAAAAAATTGTAGTTTTATTAATATTTTACTTTAGTAAATAAGCTGCTTAATGTTTAGAAACATTGTGCTCTAACTATAACACTGAAAATATTTTGTGCGAGTTTAATTCGACACCAGACGGAAATTAGTGATAGTAAAATTATTATTGCTTTGAACATCCAGGGTTTCGCTAGGCCACTCCCCGCGAGAGGGTGTAAGCAGTTGACGAGAAATATTAAACAGGATAAGTATTTATCCATTACAGACATACGTAGCCTACACTAAGCTACGATAAAAGTATTTTTTACATATTTCTCATTATTATTTATAAAGGTTATATATATATGCGGTAAATAATATTTTATGAAAAGTTCTACGAAATAAGAATTCTGCCAAGCGTAATTTGCATTTGAAAAGGTAAAGAAAATGTGAACAAGTAATAAGATGATGAGAGTGAATGACTCATACGTTGTGGTTTTTACGCATCTTGAAATTTACGGGCCAGCATACAAATCAAAATTGTAGTCTCTGATTTTACCTCATTGGGGAAATGAAGTATTCTTAAGAAAATTATATTGATTAAGTCGCTTTAAAGTTGTTAGCAACAATAGACGAGATAATGTATTGTGATACCAATTCGATTATGAAATGATGTGTAAATTATTATAAAACATTAACTAACAATATTATTCAGGAAGGATTCACGAGTAGTTACCGCTGCCGACATGGCTTATTCCTCAAGTCATTTGGAGCAGAAACTGTCATATGGATCTGGACCATATTCCCTATATATACAGACTAACACGAAACATAGAGTGAACAGCTCCACTAGATTATCGCGTGTGGGGATGGGTGAAGAATATTGTGTGTCAAAGGACTACACAAACACGTGAGGAGCTACTTGCGTGCAGCATGCAAGGATGCTACAGAGACAGTCGTGTGCAGCTACCTAGAGCGACACGTGATGTTCATAGGCGTGCCGCCGAGTGTTTGCAAGTAGACGGAAACATGTTTTGTAAACTTCTTAGGCTCAATTTTGATGCCCCGCTGTAAACAACAGAGTCTGTAATTACATCAAAGTAGTTACTTCGACAAGGGTTATTCTTTTTTCTTCACCTTTTCAATTTTTCGAAATACTTCGTAAATATTGCGAACAAGACCGACATTCATATGACACTTTTTGCTCCAATTGAGTTGAGAAATAAGCCCTGTGAGTGGCGGTGACTCCCCGTCAATCATCCTGTATGTTGAAATGTTTGTAATATTAAAATTTTCCTGCATTATCGACGTTTGTATTTATTATAAAATGTTTAGGAAATATTTTTAGAAAGCGAAGAAAATCAGTGATTTGGCTTTGATTTTGGGGAAAATACAACTTACTAGGCAGATTTACGGTTCAGTATTTAAAAGTCGACATAACTTCGGAACATTAGTTTCTTTAACATGTACACTTTTGAATGTATTTACTTCATTTCGTCGTGTAAATAATACGTAATGTTAGTAAGGCTGTTGTCATTCAATCATATGTGTGAATGGGATACATTCTTAACATGCCGTAATTTGCAGTCTATAATTAAAATACTAAAACAATCATACAGACAACGTTAACAGGTGCGGAGGCAAGATTTTGACTGAGGCAAGTAGTGCCGATATTGTGGTTTTTTTTTAACATAACTTTCATTCTCCTTATATGTCATGACAGATAAAGCCATATTGTTTTCGTTTCCCTAAAAAAATTATTCCCTATGCTAGTGACTATAAGGTTTTGCCGTTTAAAAGAAGAACATTTTCCCTAGTTGGTGAATTGAAAATGCAAGTGGGGTGGATTTATTTTTGTTCATGAGCACTTTCATTTTGTTCATTTCTCATTTTAATCCATGAATAATTTTCCTCATAAAAATATAACAATTTTTTTTATTGTTGTTTGTTTATATTTATTCCTTGATTTCGTACCGTGATTGGGCTATCTATATATATATATATAGCCTCAGGTAATCGAGCCACTGAATCTCGAGTTGCCGCAGTGACTCAGTGGATAGACTACCAAAGGTGCCGCGGTGATTCAGTGGCTAGATTACCAGAGGTGAAGCGGTAACTCAGTGGATATACTACCAAAGATGCCGCGGTGTTTCAATGGGTAGATTACCCGAGGCACCGCGGTAACTCAGTGGGTAGACTATCAAAGGTGCCGCGGTGATTCAGTGGCTTGATTACCAGAGGTGCCGCGGTTACACAGTGAATAGACCATACCCAAGTTTCCGCAGTGAATCAGTGGCTAGATTGCCGGAGGTGCCACGTTTGCTCGGTGGATAGACTCTCCAAAGTGCCGCGGTGACTCAATGGCTAGATTAATCGAGGTGCCGTGGTGACTTAGTGCATAGTTTACTCAAAATGCCGCGGTGACTTAGTAGTTGATTTCCCGAGGTGCCGCGGTGATTCTGTGGTAGTCTCCAAAGGGGCCGCGGTGACTAAGTGGTTAGATTACCCTTTTTCCCATAAAATTTATCTTTTTCCCTTAAAATTTCACTTTTCTCCCGAAAAATTTATAAAAACTTATGTAGAAATTTATAATAAGAAAACTTACATTTCCGGAGGTCCTCCCATCACCACCAATTACTCACATACATTCGACTTCAGCAGACGACAGACTCCCTCACCCCCACTCCTCCCGTCTATACTCATTCTATCGCATTCCGCCATATTAGTTTTTTCGTACATTTTTGTGTATGTTACTGGAGACGGCCATATTGGTTCTTTTCATATAATTCGTTTATACTCCGTGTTTCTATTGTCATTTGTTTTATAGTTTGCATCTTATCTTCGTGCGACAACCATATAAGATTTCTTTTTTTTTCACCGTCTATGTATGACTAGGTGACGACCATGTTATTTTATGTTTTTAAAGTATATGTTATGCTAACAACACCCACCGTTGTTTTACATTGGCTAATTAGTCACCTTCCTTCCATACCTTCCACATTGGATTCTATTCTCAACATACAGTATATGTAGTATCGAATGTGCAACCTGCTATCGGCCTGTATGGAATCATCACATTGACCATTCCTGCAAAGTATTTAAATTTATTAATTTTTGTTTATTCATGAAACCCTGCTTCAAGTCTGACACGCGTGTTGATTAGCAAACTCGAGCAATTTTCTGTGAGTACTCCTGTCCTGCCAAAAGACTGTCCTGCCTGAACGATTTATTTTTCGTCCCGCCAACTGGTGAAATGTGTGATGCTTACAATTTCCTGGAGTACAATTCAATGCTGCTATTATGGCGTTGGTGGGGTTACAGGACCACATGACGTTAATGAACTTGGTTAGCAAGTTTGCTTGGTTATTTGTCACGTCTGTGTTTGGTAGCCCAGCTTAATAAACTGTTATCATTTGAAGGCACCAGAAAAAGGTATCATGTTTATTTTCACCTCCCCCCCCCCCCCCCCCCCTCCGGGTGTCTAACGTCTGAACACTTCCTGGCGCTAAGAGTAGTAGGATGTAGGGAAGTCTGGCGCAACGGCATACGGCATCGGACTCGGATTCGGGGAACCGCCATATTGTGACGTCACCCGACCATCATTTTGGATGTCAATGACCTTTTAAACCTGGCCTATGTGACCTTGACCTTGACGCCGTGGACCTTTGGCCTCAAAAACACTAAAAAAAAACCTTTAAAAAATCCAAGAACACTTCAAAAAATTTAAAAAAAAATTTTTTGGAAAAAGGTTTTATTAAAATTATTAAAATTTATTAAAAAATTATTTAAGAAATTAGTAAAAGGATCCTCATAAATGACCCATCCCTCCAAATGGTAGAAGGCCCCCCCCCCCCTAGTTCAAAAACAACCCCCCGAAATCCTATTTTCATCATTTTGGGGGCTTACTTCGGACCTACAGGGCAGTGGTGGCCATATAGGTCTCATAGGCATACCCTATGCCAAATCGATACAATGTATAGAGGATATGACTCAGACCTAAGCATCAGCCATCCTGCATCCATATTGTATGCAGATGAACTTTGACCCCGACCATGGCCTTTGACCCGTGACCTTGACCCTTGACCTTGAAAATTAAAAATTGTAAAAATATAAAGAAATTACAAAAAGTTCCAAAAACCACAAAAAAAAACTTTTAAATAATTAGAAAATTATTATTAAAATAATTTTATAATTATTAAAATATTATTTAGTTTTTTAACTTACATTTCAGAAGGTCCCCCCAGCACAATGCTCAGCAGACGACTGAACCCCTCGCACCCAGTCCCCTCACCTATACTCATTCCGCCATCTTGTTTACATGCTACTGGAGGCAACCATCTTTGTTTATATGTTACTGGAGGCCACTATATTTGTTTTTCGTTTGTAATTTGTTTATACATTACTGGAGGCCGCCATCTTGGTAGGCGATCGCTTTCTTAGTAAGTGACGACTATTGCAATTTTGCATCCTATGTTTCAAATTTTTTTATTTTTTTTTCGAATAAATGTTATAGCTACATGCATGACTGACTACATGCTTAATTTATTAAATATTGTAATAAATATTGTTGTTATTAAAAACTTAAAGTCCAACAGGAGGATACGACACACAAAACTTAAGAAAAAATAATCTTTTTATAATAAAAATTTTTAAAAATACATTTTCAGAAGGAAGCACTTCATCACATCATCTCTTATAACCCCGATCCTTAAGAGCTCTTATGATTGAAACCACCTCTTTCGTGGTCGAGCAATCCCCACGTTGTTGCCTATCAAGCAAATATTTAAGTCTGTTTACAAGTTTGTTGGGATCTTCGGTAAACATATCGTCAGTATACTCGATGTCTTCTGCCTTCTTCACATCACTTGTCGAAGGAAACTCGTTGGGGAAATGTGCAGGACCATCGAAGGAATAATCATCGTCTTCAACACTATCACTGTCGGCATAGTCATCATCAATGCTATCTTTTCTGTGTGACAGGAGTTGTATGTTCATCAGTATTTAGAACTGATGACCGTTTATTTTGAAGTTTTTCGACTTCACACGAACATCTTGCAAGTGTACCTTCTGCACAAACCGACGAGACTGCACTCATTCTGACTTTAGCATTAACTGTGGCGTCATTATCGTCTGCGGAAACAGTACCCATAGATGTAGCAGGAGGTATTTATGACATCACTTGCTGGTTCCCAGTAGACGAAGCCTCTCGACAGACAGCGATGAACTGATCGAACCCACGCCTGTAGCTTCCCCGATGTAGCAGACAGTCCTTAACAATCGTTAAAAATCCATATTTCTCTTTCCAGTACATGGCACACATAGCCTTAAAATCTGATATAGGCATGCCCGTATTAACATGATCATCGTAAACATGAAGTAAATTCGTATCGTCCATGCGAAACAGCACCAACATGTTTGCATTGTCGCGAAGCAGTTGTTTGGGTATGCGCGAATACGTCTGCCTTCCACGGCTTGCAGTAGTGGTGCCAGCCCCTGGTATCTCAGTCGCTGAAGTGATTTGGAGTATAGGTACACATTCTCGACCCGAAGGCCATTCTCTTCTTCCAGCAGGCTCAGTAGGACGCATGTCTTGCCACAACCCGATGGTCCCACGATGATGCACCTTACTGTATTCGGAAATAGGCTCCATGTCGCGATTCGTGGGAGATAGCTTCATCTCCAGCATGAATGCGTATGGGTAGAGTAACATCTTGCTTGGTGATGTGTATGTTACCACTACGATCTTCTGGAACAGGTGAAGCCGATTGTACTTGCAGAGAACCAGTGCTACAAGTTATAGAACGTTTCTTTAACGCATCACTCCTAGAAAAATGTCTCTGACAGAATTGGCATTCAAAAGTCACGCTCGAACTTTTCATCCCGCAGGTCGTTATTTCATGTCGCCGTAAATTACGCAAAGCTGTGAATTCTTTACCGCAGAAGCGGTACAGCAGATGCATCATTGACATTTTACGTCTATACTGTTCCAAGTCTAGAATGATACTGAAACTAAAATGTATAAAAGGATCGTATTTATACATTTTAACCAGCATCGGACATGCGCCATATGACAAATGGCTGATACTCAGTACTGTATATATAAAATAATATATGCATGCATCATACAGTTGTTGGACGAATGTATTTTTTATACATATGAACGGAGGGCACAAACCGAAAGCTTGTGAAATATTGGGAAAAATTGATGGAGTGATGGAGCGATGGAGCTATGGAGCATCCAATCCAATCCAGTAAGCGATTATGCATGTCATAGCCCCATGCTCGTCGAGTTCAAAAGGCAGTCCTTCATATTCGCAATTCAATGTAGACAAAGATGGCTGCCTCCAGTAGCATGTAAACAAATGGTGAACAAAAAATCAATGTGGTGGAATGAGTATAGGTGAGGTGAGCGGGTACGAGGGACTCAGTCGTCTGCTGAGCATTGTGCTGAGGGGATATTCGGAAATGTAAGTTTAAAAAAAATTGAATTATTTTTAATGACTATTAATCATTAATTTTTTAAGTATTTTATAGCATTTCTCATGATTTTTTTTGGAATTTTTTTGTAAATTTTAAATTACTTTTTTAATTTTCAAGGTCTAGGTCACGGGTCAAAGGCCATAATCGGGGTCAAAGGTCATCTGCATACAATGTAGGTCCGAAGGAGGTCCACCAAATTAATTTAATTGCCAAAAATTGGATTTCGGGGCTTGTTTTTGAACTAGAGGGGCTTCTGCCATTTGGGGAGGGGATCATTTCTGAGGACCCTTTTAATTTTTTTTTTTTTTTTAATTTTTAACAATTTTAATAACAATTTTTGAGATTTTTAAAATATTTTTTTAGAATTTCTTTTGGGATTTTTGATGAGGTTTTTTTTAAAGTTTTTTTTAGAATTTTGTGAGGTCAAAGATCCACGGGGTCAAGGTCACATGGGTCAGGGGTAAAAGGTCAATGACATCCAAGATGGCGGTCGGGTGACGTCACAATATGGCGGCTCCCTGAATCCGAATCCGATGCCAGATGCCGTTGGGCCAAACTTCCCTATATCCTACTACTGCTAAGCTATACTGAAGAGAGGCGCGCTACGCTTGTGGTACGGCCGAGCGCTGTCAGGTGGCAACGAGTTTAGCCTCGCACACACTGGCACCTTCCATACGCCTCTCCGCTATTCCCGCTGCCTCCTTAACATTCCCGAGCCGCGTTTTCACGTATAAATGTAGTTTAGTGGATATTTTATGGCGTGCCTTTATGCTCGTGGTTAAATGTAATGAGGGTTTTTGCTCCTTCCCAATGGTATTCTTGAAATTAGTATTCCATGTTGTACTTTTTAGTGAATCATCAGGCGTACTTTACTTTTAAAGTTGTAATGGTGCTTCCTTTACTCAGGGAGTAATTTGACCTTTTTTAATGGGATTTCGCAAGTGTTTATTCAGTTTGGATGAGTTCTCAAGATATATTAATATTGTTGTTTTTCTGTTTGTTCCAGTGCATGTGTGTTCTCTCCTTTCCCTAGTTCACTGATTGGTAGCAAGTAACAGAAATTTACAGATGCAATTTTTATTTTTCAAATCAAGGTGCTAATTTGTTGTTCTTGGTGATAATTTATAGATGGGCTTCAATATACTATTTGCATTGATTCTGGGATTTTTGTCTCCTTGCTTTCTTGATTTTTTTAATGGTGTGCGTCCTTCTCCTTACCTTCCTTTAGCCCTGCTACTCCCTAAAGGGGCGTAAGATTCTTAAATGCGAGTATTTTTACTAAAAATATTATTTATTAAAATTTTTTCTTATATATAAAGCGGGTAGGTTTTCTGAAATAAAACACAGCCTAAATTTTTAGTAAAGTTTATTGTACACATAATATAATATACAGGTTTATTAATCTTCTTCGACGTTGATCGCTCAATATCCACCCCGACGACCTTGAAATTGAAGCGGACAGTGAAACACCACTCCTTGAAGTACGCCCTTCCGTTATAATGTTTCGGCACCTTCTCGAACCTTGAAGCGGGCGATGTTCGAATACAACTAAACAGTTTTAGTGTGCATACAGTCAGCTGTGCTCATGACAGTATTTTGACGGTCATGTCTCGGCAATTGTAATATACAAGCCGGTCGTGAAGTATCAGCAGAATGCATATGTGTTGGCAGAAATGTTTCCATGTGCAGTGAATTAGATCCTGCAGTCGATCACGTTGGAGGTAATACGCTCGTCCAGCTTACTCACATCGAATACCATGAGCTGGGAAAAAACTCTGGAACGTATCAGGGCTCAATATCGGGGATTGGGGAATTGAGCGTACATCTGATAAGCCAGCAGGTACTGGTAATTTACAAAGTCCGTGTTCATGTCTACGTACGGGTAGCTTTCACTATTCAAAAATATTTTTAACATTTTCTATTTGGCATGTATCGAACTGCGAACGGCTCACTCTTACATTGTGCTGTCTTCTGGTCTGTAGCCCCAACAATAATGCACCTCGGTTTCTCAGAAGCAGAGCTGGACTTCACCATCCAGTTTATGTGCTGGCTTACTGGCAATCCGGGGTATGTCTCCAGACTCGACGACATGAAAGCCACATCGATGTGTTTACCGTCTCTCACATTCTGCAACTTGTGTATGCATTCTGCAGTGCTCAACGGCACATGAGGCAGCATCCATTCGATAGACTGTAGTCTCAGTTCAACTACCTCCAGGTTTTCTCCAATACACACGATGGTGTCCACATACATATTGGCTAGCATTATCACCAGCTCCAGCTTCGAATTGAAAGTAATTAATTTGTAGTCTTCGGAAAATCCCAGGAGCATGGAGACCGGAACAGATACTTCGAACCTGCCTTCGGCACAAATGGGAATACTGTAGCCATCTTCGATTCCCCCAGCCTACCATCTTGGCCTGAAGGCAGCTCATTCGGCGTGAGCGAAAGGTAATTTTTGATCGTTGAGGTTGTGCCCACATCTCGCGACTGGTCCATTTCGGCACCGTTGAGAAAGCAGGCGATGTGATCGATCAGGTGAAGAATTCAATTGCTAATTATTTTCGTCGATGCTGGATTGGTCCCATCTTCTTTGGTCAGAGTCCCCCTGATTCCCAGGAAAGACTGACAAGGAAGAGTGTAGATATCTTGGTGTTGGACTGCTATCCGAACCTCCGATGGTAGTGTGTACGGCCCGATCAGGAACAGTTGGTACGCATGAAGTTCCACCTTCGTTATGCTGTCTTCGAAAATGGTTGGTTCTTCGTAGTTTAGGGAATCTTCCATGGAGATCGACCTTGTAGCTGAGATTGCAGAGGATAATCTCGCTAGCACGTGTTAACTCCTTGGAGACCTGTTGCATACTGATTGTAGGTGTTGCACGACTCGTTCTTTTATAGCTTCTGGTCGGCATAAATCTTATACCCATCTTCTGAAATTCAGGCGTAGCGTGATTTCTTGGTTTCGAAAGTTCACTAACTCTCCGCGCTGGCCGACTTCTGTCCCGACCACCTCGTGTGCTCTCTTCATGACGACTGGAATGTAAGTGATGCTTTGCAGTGCCACGGCCAGTTTATAACCTGGAGGTACCATAGGCGAAAATTCGTGCAGGGTACACTGAAAAAAATATTTTGTGGTGGTCACAAAATTATTTTGTTGGTATTCACCCTGCCAAATTTTTTGTGTTGTACAAAAATTTTTTTAGCACAAAATATTTTTTTCAGTGTATTGCTCGGCCTGGCATTGAGGTACGTGCCACTCGCCAAATTGCAGGTTATTTGTGTCACATTGACTGGCAAAATGTTTACAGGCTGCAACGACTCGTGTTTTACCAACTTCGTGGATGCGTGGCTCGAACCCTAGCACAGGTCCAATAGTATCCGGCTTTGTAAAGTGGACATCTTCGCGCATCTGATAACACTCTTCAGGATATTAGGATTTCCACGTAGTTCGAATTCTGTGTCGGGACATGGCGAATCTTCAATGTACCCGTGCAATATCTTAAGAGCTAACGGGCAGACAAACTTCATGGGAAACATTGCCATTTTTTACTAGGCACAGCTTGCAGTTTTTTTCATCAATGTTCAGTATAGCATTGTAGGTTTGAAAATCGACAAGGCCTTTGCTCCATTCCTCTCCAGGTCAAGTGGCGGAAAATTTATCGCACACAGCTCGGAACTACGACCCGTCCAGGTAAACGTTATCGACATGACTGATGGTTTCCCCAAGGTGTATGGACTTTTTATACAATCATTTGTACGAGCGAACCAGGAAGTGAAGGTAAAAATGTCCGCAGTTTCACATGTCAGCCAGCTACTCAATTTCGTAATTGTATGTTAATTTAGTATATTTCAAATACTTGCAGAATTCGGGCGTAGGATGCAAATTCCCAAAACTATCATAATAGCCTGCTTGTTTGCCCTTTTTTACGTATGCTAGCCAGTGTGTGTTGTGTCCTGCTGTCGTATTCAGATTAAATACAGCACATTCATATGTATCGGGATTAATGGGCAAATCATATCTCATAACACTCCTCTAAAATGAAGTATTTTCTATTTGCGATCTAACGGTTGCAAATCCACATTCGTGAGTGCTCGTTTCGGTGGAGATTTCATTATTGCCTCTTTCTGCTTCGTTACTTTTGTACACTTCCACCTCCTACTGGGTATGGCCGTAGGAAGCGGCTGAATCAATGCGGCACATTTGATACTCTATCCACTGAGTCACCACAGCACCTCTTGTAATCTAGCCACTATATCACCGGGGCCCCTTTGATAGTCTGGTCACTTAGTTACAGTGACACCTCGGGTAATCTAGCCACCCAGTCATGGCGGAAACTCAGGTTATCTAGCCATTGAGTCACCACAGCACCTCTTATAATCTAGCCACTATATCACCGGGGCCCCTTTGATAGTCTGGTCACTTAGTCACAGTGACACCTCGGGTAATCTAGCCACCCAGTCACGGCGGAAACTCAGGTTATCTAGCCATTGAGTCACCACAGCACCATGGGGAGTCTATCCACTGAGTCACCACAGCATCTCTTGTAATCTAGCCACTATATCACCGGGGCCCCTTTGATAGTCTGGTCACTTAGTCACAGTGACACCTCGGGTAATCTAGCCACCCAGTCACGGCGGAAACTCAAGTTATCTAGCCATTGAGTCACCACAGCACCATGGGGAGTCTATCCACTGAGTCACCACAGCACCTCTTATAATCTAGCCACTATATCACCGGGGCCCCTTTGATAGTCTGGTCACTTAGTCACAGTGACAACTCGGGTAATCTAGCCACCCAGTCACGGCGGAAACTCAGGTTATCTAGCCATTGAGTCACCACAGCACCATGGGGAGTCTATCCACTGAGTCACCACAGCATCTCTTGTAATCTAGCCACTATATCACCGGGGCCCCTTTGATAGTCTGGTCACTTAGTCACAGTGACACCTCGGGTATTCTAGCCACTGAGTCACCGCAGCACCTTGAGGAGTCTATTCACTGAGTTACCGCGGCGCCTCGGCTAATCTAGCCACTGAAACACCGCGGCATCTTTGGTAGTCTATCCACTGAGTCACCGCTTCACCTATAATAATCTTGTCACTGAATCACCGCGGCATCTTTGGTACTCTATCCACAAATAAATAATCTTATAGTACATTTTAATACGTTATATAATATTTTTACTAATGAATTTTTTGGTAATTTTTGTTACTTTTTGGATTTTTTAATATATTTTTTTGGTTTCAAAGGTCAAGGTCAAAGGTTATATGTGTCAAATATGGTGACTGGGTCATCGGAATGACAGAGCTTGACGTAGGGCTTCCGGCTGCTGGCTTTTTTTTTAGAATTTATTAACCATTTTTAGAATAGTTTTTAATAAGAAATTTTATTAAATTTTCTAAAAAAATTTAAAATTTTAAAAATAATTTTTTAATAAATTTTTTTTTTTTAGAATGTTTTAAATAATTTATTTACAATTTTGTTCCAATTTGTGGGTTTTTGGGGCCAGAGGTTACCATGATCAAGGTCAAGGTCTCGGGTCAAAGGTCATGGGTCAGGGTCAATGACATCCAAAATAGCGGATGGTGACGTAACAACATGTCGGCGGCCGAATCCTGCTATCCTGCGCCCCACGCCCTTGGCCGTCAGGGAACCAAACCCTACTACTCTAATGCACTTTTTTAAGATTTATCTGTATACTTCCAAAGCATTTAAAATAGAAATTAATTACGTAGTTCTAAATCAAATAAATAAAAACAAACGTGATCAAATAAAGAATAAAAAGGCGTAGATATTTATTGTAGTAAATGGTACAACCTTATCGGCGTGAAGATGTTGAACAATGGTTTATAAATACGTGATACATGCAACAATATTACCACAGTGTACTAAAAACAACAATAAAGTTTCTAAGGAGTTAAATAATTAATTTTTTGCCTTCATCTTTGTAGAATTTCAAATTTGTTCACTTAAGCCAATGGTTTGCTCTACAAAGATAAGTTGAAATCCTACTAGTCTCCTGTTTTCATTGACGAGTGAATGTATGTTTTTAGTAAACTGTACCTTAGGAAAACTGCACTTATCGGTAACTAAAGACACACGCAATTTCAGCAAAATTCCAAATTAATAAATAAATTAGGCAAATTATTGTTATGTAATGTAAACTCAGTAATGTAACTGTAAATTAATGGCCCCTCATAAGGGCGCTAATTTGTGAAGCATATAACCTGACTCAGAACGTAGGCAAAATAGTCCCTCGTAAGGGTTCCAAGTTTGTTGAGAAGGTGTATGTACAGACGTCGGGATAGCCAAGTATGCGTGCATATGGATATTAACGAACGCAACCTAAGAATAAATCAATCTGCATACGTTTCAGTGTTCGGCCTAGTAACATGTGTCACTTCCAGCCACATTGCATTTAATTTGTTTATCTGAGAGGTGATTGAAAAACTGCAAGTAATTAGGAACAGATGAACACACAGTAACGATCTGGTAAATAACCTGCGAGGTAATTAGCCCGGTCCTCCACAGGCTGCAGCAAGCACTCAGATGATTTACAAACCTCGTACAAGCTCTGCAGGTGCTCATACCATTAGCATGTGAGCTGAAATAACAACTAATTGTAGTCACATTAGGAAAAACATAATTGCCATTGGACAGAGAGGAAAAGGGCGAAGCGACAACGTATTACAACAAAACGTAACTAATCAAGTTTGGTTTCAGCGTAAAGAATTTAAATGAAATTTATATTTTCCAGTATTCAATTCACTAATGCTGAAATAAAATTAAGCTTGAATACCCTGGATGGCAATATCAACTAGGAAATTTAAAAAAAAATGCCCAACTGCCGTTGGATAGCGGTCGTTCTAAAATGCACCATGTCCATTAAGAAAGTGTGAAAAACTTGAAGAATATATAGCTCATAGCTCTGCGTAAGATTGAAAATTTCAGAATTATACTGTTTCTGGACCAATCTTTAAGATCTTGCATTAATGTACTTCGTTAAGCCCAGGGAAAACATTAAATTCTTCCTTAGGGTTTCCGTAGTTAAAGACTGCTGGAAATCGTGTTCCTGGCGCATTTCAAAATGACGTCGTTCCAGACCTTCCAGAACAAAAAGAAGCTACGGTTTTCACCATTACTAAAGTGTAAAATACAAATACTTCTTTTCTGTAGTAGGTTGCTGCTCTCGTAGGAGTCAAATTTACTAGGCAGGAACAGGATATGACGCCAGCTTCTCCCCCTGCAGATACAAATCAGTGTGTAGGGAGTTTTAATACATGAACCACCCGTTAACGGACCAGCGCCGTAACCAATTCTAGCTACCTCCTAATTCTAGTACGCTTCATGACAACTCATCTTAATCGCGGATTCCACTTAATATCAAAAGGAAACAGGGGGAGTATCGGACACCCTCACAAGTAATTTCACACCTAAGCTTCTCCCACTTGAGGCGAGCGTCCTGCTACAGATGCTACCTCTTCGAATGTTGATGGCGGAGAGAGCGATCTCACTTACTAACTGGCGCTTGTCAACTCTATACTACATAGCCAGCCAATCCTAGCGCAGCGTTTAAACCTGCCAGCCAATCGGAAGGCTTCCAACTTAAAATGACCTAAAACGATCTACTCCAACGGCCTAACGTATAAAAACCGTAGAATATGTCTCTAAACGGAGGTACAAATGTAAATAATCCCTGAAACAGTAATAATAGAGACCAAAAATATAAAATTAAATAAATATCACCTAAATATAAACACAAAAAATAAAATCTAGCTAACTAACACATATTGACATCGGTGCATCTAAAGTTAAAAATCTTGCAATTGAAAAATAATAAATAATATAAAATCTGAAAATTATTGAAATTTGCATACATAAAACTATTATGTGTGAGAAGTGCGAAAAATACATATATTAATTAGATATTCACAAAGACGTGTAAAATGTGGGTGCTACATTACCTTGTAAGATGAACTTACAAATGTAATCTAAAACGTCCTATGATCTTGCTTTCTGAGACACCTTTCTTTCAACATCTTGTATCTCACTACACATCTCAGTAACATTAATAGCCTCTGTTGTCTTCACGAGTCAGCAGTTTTTCAGCTTTACGCACTATTCAAATACATACCGGGTAGGCTTTCCCTGCATTATTAAACTAGACAATATAAATAATTATTTACTTTAAATTACCTTTATAATGGTCCAATCAGTTTTATGAATTTTATAAATTTCTATAACCAACTGTAAAGAATATTAGATATTCCGTAGACCGTCCTTACGCCCTCAGCTCCTGGGCGCCCTAGTTCGCCTGTATGAACGCGCCGGCCTTGTTTCCTGCTTGTTGATCACATTTCAATACAAAATGGAAAAATTACTTTTTATATTAAACATTCATATAGTGCTGTACCTTTTTCTTTATAGAATGTGTTTTATATTTAGTGAGATTTTGACTTCAACTGAAAAAAAAAAACAATCTGCCTGTAATACTTATCTTAAGAATTATTTTTAATTATTTAATTTTATAAGTTTTCAAGTAAATTCGAGTGTGTTTGAGTAATGGCGCCCATAATACAGATCAATATATTCTAATTTGGCACGTACAAGTATAGAAACCATTATAATATTGACACACTTGTATGCTGTTATGACTTGTATAGGTACTTTGTATGAAATATAACAGACATACGTGATTGTGAAAATATAACTTAGAATCTCATTTAAAAAAAACTATGATCCTGAACCCAACTTTCGTTGTTTGATGAGTTTATTATTGTTATAATATTTATACACAATAAAAATAGTTTTCACGTGAAAGATTTTAATTGAAATTTGACTGGGTTTCGTTTTATGTTATTAGTTACACACTAAAGTTGTATAGCATCAATGTCATCTTGCAGCTTTTCAGTCATTTGCATTCGCAGAATGTTGGAATGTTTAATTTCATTTATTAAACCATTTGTTCAGTTATTACGTAATAACAGAGACAAGTTAATGCGTGACACCTGATCACAGCTAGTAGGTAGTCCACAATATGCTTGTAAATCTAACCATTAAATAACGTTCACTTAAAGAACTATAACAGTAATTTACGCAGCTCATTGAAATGCTAAAATCAATACTCATACAGGTAGAAGAACAGTGCTGAACAATATAAGAATCCTTACTGGAATAAAATTGGCATCACGCTGTTGCCTTATTGCAGCATCTACGTAACATCAGTTCATTAAAGTAAGTTGTTTGTAGACGTAGTTAGTGTTTGAAAGAATAGCTCATAGTCGCGTGGATAACCTTAACTGCCGCAGAAACGATAATTTTCTTGTTACAGTGGCGAAGAAACCTTCGTGTAGAATCGGCATTGTTCGTCCCCGTAACTCGAAGCCAAAGGGAATACGGAGACTTTCCGTATTTCGTATTTACGGACTTAACTCCGTTTTTCGTCATTACGGATTGCCTTTCCGTATATACACTGTACACCTCCGTAAAAAATTCCGTAAATATATGGGAATTTTTAACACTGTATGGGGACAATGGAACAGTATATTGTTGTTCATATTTGGTTGCAGTAAACAAAGATATGGTTATGCAACTAAACGTTTGTTTGGCTCTACTTAAGTACAGTGAAAAGTTTCGGTTAATATAAAAAACTTGGAAGCTCGACCAATATTAGAACGCTACGCCCTAGCAAACTCGTCTAAGGGGACAACACGTGATGTTGGAATGGTTTTTTAAACAAATTCATTCCAAATACTGGAAAACGAGGGCAAATAAATATTTCAAATCTTACAGCCTAATAAACTTTTCAATTTCCTGTCGAGTTAATTTTATTAGTAGAGATATGCAAAATTCGCGTCATTTTTTGGAATCAAGCTATAATTGACAGTACTGTATCTACTCGAGCCGGCGTCGCATCTCCATTGGCTGCTGCCCAGATGTGAAGTCACACACTTTCTGACTGAACTGTACGTGACTGGGGCACACGATTGTGGAGTGTTCATTTATTGGTGCAGATTTACCGGGCTGTGTCAAATAAAGCATGGTCCAGTGACAAACGAATTTGCAAAGGTGAAAGTGTTTTAAGTTTAAATTGTCCTCAAATAATGACGCGAGTGTTACAGTTCTGCATTTAGTAGCATGTTAATAATATTATTAATCATCAATAAACCTTTCATTGGTCACAGTGTATATTGAAAAGTAACATGGCGTTATACATCACCTCTTTATAAACAATATCTCTGAACGGAATTGTGTATAATATCTACGATATGTACAGTATATTTATTCTACTATTAATAATCTATGTTACGTAGTATTATCCTCTCATTAATATAGACCAGGTAAGCCTTGAGTAATTCACCATAACTACACAATGTTCCGACACTGTTCGAAACCTGTGTTGTTTACTAGCAAGGCCTATAATCTAAGCGCCGTGGTACAAATATACCTTGTACATGAAATTCTATACATTAAAGATTCGTTTCAAAAGCTGTTCTCACATTTAATACAATTATGCGATCCGATATAAATATATTCGACATAAATTATACTTATTTTATTGCATAAACACAGCAATCTTGATAACCCCTCCTCAGTGTTACAGTTTAATTTTTTTACAGCAAACTTCTTGAAGCCCCGCTAAAATTCCTATTAAGTATGATTACTGTCAATCATATCTAACATATTCAGGTATTATTTTACCGATTTTCTAAAAAGCCCCTATTCTTCTGAACTACCCAATCAGTGGGTTTTCCACTGATTTTAAGTGGAGCCATTTTCACTGATTCGAATAGTTGAATTTCACTGCAAATCAGTGGTTTCCCACTGGTTCTAATTTTTGATTATAACATCAATAATACTGTGACAAAGTTACTTAATATTAGCCATTTACAAAGTCTTCTAGTATTCCTGTAATGCATAACCATACTGTTGGAAGTGTTATGTTAATAAGGCCGCTAAGTAGTGTTGCCGCAATCAGGAGTTGTACTCTGCTAAAATAAACAGGAAGATCAAAATATGTTGTGACAGTGAGAAATTAAAGAAATATCCAACCAGCACAAGGTTACACTGACTTGCCTTTGTTAAGTGGAGGATGGAAGTGAACAGCGATAACATCTACCAGCCCTCAAGTCTTGCAAAGCAGTTAACGTTTGCAAAATGTGCATATAGCTACACTGGAAAAAATTTATGTAATTTTACACAGCCAGTGTTGGTGTATGTTTACAATTTTTGTCGTGCAATCCGATAAACTGCCGACAGTTGCTGATTTTTTACGCAAAATTATACCTGAATTTTCTCAAAGCGATGTTTTATATGTTTAAACACATCAGCAAAGCGTATCATTACACAAAAAGTAGGTGCGCAGAAGAAAAACACTAGGTACATGCATAAAAACATAAACATTATGTATTAAACCACATGTGTGTGTGTGAGTATTACACACGTAGCGGACTTGTAACAAAACACATCCACACAGGAAAAAAACACGACAGTTCTAGCATAAAAACCGCTGATAAGACAATGTATTTAAACAATAACCTAACGTGAAAAACAGCACATATGTTTAGGGTAATTTTACTCATGTGTGACTATCATGCAGTCTTGAAGACACCTCATGTGAAAAATAACACCGACACCATGTATTTTTGCCAGGAATGTTGGTATACATTGAAGAGCTAGATGCATGTGTGTGAAATTACACCATAATCGTATAAATAAACACACATAATTAGTATAAATACACAAACTATGTAGGAGTAAAAATAAATGACATCTTGCAAAAACATAAATTTATGGTATAATATGTGCATACATTGAAGGTGTTATTTAACACCGACTGTCTGTGAATAAGAACACTCACATGTAGGAGAACATTATAACTTAAAAACTCTCCGTATGTAAATTAACACCAACACTGTATTTTGAAGACGTATGTTTCAAATTTCCCCATAATCAGGTAAATAAACACACACATTTAGTAAATTACACAAATGTCTATATAGTTGTACATCGTTAACTGTATAATTTTACAATGACCATTTGAGTGTAAACTTGCATTACACTCTGGAGTATCTGTGATCGTATATTTACACAAACAAATGTTCAGTAATTTTACATTTTTATATGTATTTTGTTAAGAAAGGGAACAGTATTTATAATTGTACACTAATGTTCCTGTGAGTTCAAATATAACTATACGTATTTGTATAAACATGCGATCTAGCGACAGGGAGCAGAACTACTTCGATCTCTTTTTGTGTGTTCAAAAGGAAATTATAACTCCCACTGATGTAATATGCTGGTTTTTGTATATAACTACCTATTATATATATAGGCGACTTAAACGCAAAACATACCGATTGGCACAGTAGAATTAATAATGCTAGTGGTAACATATTACAAAACCACGCGCAGCTCCACAGCTATATTATTCAGGCCCCCGATTCACCTACCTTCTTTCCTGCAAATCACAGACATAATCCGGATGTGCTTGACATAGTTATTACTAACCTACCAAATTTATTTACAGAACTTACAACCCTAACCGAACTAGACTCAGATCACATGTCAGTTCTATGCAAAATCAGCACAAAATCACTTAAACACCCAGAAACCATCTTAGCAAAAATCCCGGTAACTAACTGGGAAGGTTTTAAAAGTGAACTGGCGGAAATCTTTACAGAACAACACTTAACGATTCGCGACAAAAATGATATCGATCCAGCCATAGAAATCCTGGAAAATACTTAAAAAACCCAACTAGCAAAACACACACAATTTTTAAACAGGCGAGAATTTTTAAAGCAAAATTTCCCATACATAGACGTGCTACTTGCCGAAAAACGACAAGCTAGACATGTATTCCAACGCAACAGGACAGAATCAAACAAAGCTAAATACAACAAGCTGAAAAAACAATTAAAAATCAAATTAGAAACACAAAAAATAACAAAATGGGAAAATTTTGTTACCGAACTTTCAGACAACATAAACCAATTCTGGCGGATATCCAGAGTGCTCCGAGGTTCTAGCAATAAAACTCAATCTACACCTATCCTTTCCCCAACAGGACTAGCTTACGACCCCCAAACTAAAGCAGAAACTATAGCAAATTCTTTGGAAAATAAATTCACTCCAAATGAGGACCTCGGAGACATAAATTTTACCAGAGATGTAATAACAAACACACAGAAATTTCTAAATAGAAAACCAAAAAAGGAACCGGAATTAATAACCATGCCAGAATTAATAGCTACCATTAAAAACCTACACCCTAAAAAAAGCGCCAGGCCCAGATAAAATAAACAACCAAACTATTAAAAACCTCCCATACGAAGCCCTCTGTCTTTTACTGGATATCCTAAACGCCATACTAAAATTCAACTACTTCCCACCTGCATGGAAATTGGCAAAAGTGATCACTATCCCTAAACCAGGCAAGGACCCACAATTACCTGCAAACCGGAGGCCCATATCGCTACTCAGCTCTCTAAGCAAAGTTTTTGAAAGAATTCTCTTAGCTAGATTAAACTCTCACGCTATTAAAAAACGCATTATTCCGCAAAGGCAGTTCGGTTTTAGGGCAGGCCACTCCACAACTCATGCTCTAACCACTTTTGTTACAGAAGTAATAAAAACTTCACGCATAAATAAACAATATTCAATAGCTGTATTCCTGGATGTGGATAAAGCTTTCGACAAGGTTTGGATACCTGGCCTCATTCAAAAACTCATAAATTTTAAATTTCCCGATTGCTACATCCACCTCATAAATAACTACTTATCCAACAGAAAATTCTTCGTAAATTTAGAAGGCGCAAACTCCTCCCACCGTCCCCTAACTGCAGGAGTACCTCAAGGCTCCGCAATATCTCCATTTTTATATAATATTTACACTGCCGATATCCCCAGCACTTACTGCACTCCACAGATGTATGCTGACGACACCCTCTTCTATTCAAAGAATAAGCATATAAAATATGCACATTTGTTTACACAGTGCCAACTAGACGAGCTGAGTCAGTGGTATAACAGATGGAAAATTAAAATTAATGCAGAAAAAAGTCAAGTACTCATTATCACGCGCAGGAAACAGCCAGAAATTAAACCATTAAAATACAATAATGTAGACATTCCCTACTCAGACACAGCTAAATATTTAGGCTTAACAATAGATAATAAATTTAAATGGTCCGCACACATAAACGAAACAAGGAAAAAAGCTCTAGGAAAAATCCCCTTAATTTACCCTCTACTAAAATCGCCTCGGCTTCCTAAACGGCTAAAACTTTTAATATATACTTCTCAAATCCGCTCAGCCATGATGTATGGTAATGAAGTATGGGGAACCGCGTCTAAAACATTAATTAAATCACTTCAAGTCGTCCAGAATAAATATTTAAAAATAATCATAAATGCACCGCCGCGTACACGCATTTCCGACATTCACGACGCACTTAAAGTACCTTATATAGGCAATAAATTCCATTCTCAAAACAATAAATTCTATGATAAATTATTAACACACCCAAACCCCGTACTCAAAAGGATAGGGCAGTATCAACCACACACGCGTAACCACTTAAAAAGACCTAAAATGTCGAAATTAACCCAGTAAACGAAACTGCAAATAACACATTAAAACCTCGGCAGAGCGAGGAAATTCTCTGATCAGTCCGGGACGGAAATTCGCAAACTTTTAACAAAACTACTTCCCTGTGGCTGTTTCCAGTGAACTTCTCAATCCTCATCGGAGCTGCGCACATCTCCCCACCCCACCAAAAACATAACAACACGCCTCCAGCATTTGCTCTTTCTCATTCAGCTGCAATTGAGCCTATTTTTCGCGCCGATTATTATAATTAACTTATTAATTTTCTCCATAATGGAAATATATAAATTTAAAATCACTAATTACCATCTCACGTTTCACCCTACCATTTCGCAATCATGGCAAGCAGAACTCACGAACCTTGAAATTAACTTCACGGGACTCTTGGCTTAATTAATAACTTAAAAAAAAAAATATATATATATATAAATCTACTGCAGGCATATGGATTCTTCGAAACCATATGCCAGCTTTGTTAATATTTAATTTCACAAGACCTGTATTTTCAAAATTGATATCGTTACTGAAATGCAAACTTGGGCACTCAGTTAAATGTTTGCCACCCACCAACCCCCCGCAGGCAGGGAAGGACAGGGTTAGGGAAACCGCGGCTTTGCTGGTCTGACTGGCGGGCTGTCTGAGTTGCGCCGGGACGTGCAGGGCGTATGGGTGGTATAAGGGCCCTCACAAGGGCCCGAGCACACCCCCCGCTCTGAGCTTCGGCAATGATGAGAGAGAGAGAGAGAAGTGATTTGTTACCTATATCTTGGAGATGGCGTTTTATAACTCTGTTATACCACAAAACGCAACGATTATTCACACAGGCAGTCTTAATGTGATTTTTCTTCATGTAGGCCTATGTGTAAAAATATCAAATGATGTCACGTATTTACACATATACAGCGTCGGTGTACTTATAGGCCTACATGATGTAGGTTCTATACCACAAAATGTAACAATTATTCACACTAACAGTGTTGGTGTGATTTTACTTCATGTGTGTGTAAAAAAGCAAATTGATGTGGCATATTTACATGTACAATGCCTGGGTACTTATAATGGTGCAGGTGTGTAAAACACAAAAATAAATGTTAACTAACCCGGAAAGTGTTTGCGGAATTTTACAAAGTCTATGTGTTTAAATACAAAATCGAACTCTTTTTTGACACTGGCAAAGTTGGTGTCATTTTACAGTTAGTCGTGTAAAAAAAAAAACTAGCTCACAGGCTATTTTTTACACCAATAGTGTTATTGTATTTTTACAATATGTTATTGCATATTTTCCTCTACTGTAGCTGTTTTAATACACCTATACGTGTTGGTGTAAAATAACACCAACTGTTCTGGAGATTCGTGCTGCCACCAACATTGGTGTAATTTACACAAACATTTTTTACAGCGTACCTATCTTTAGAGCATAAGCTATTTCCACATAACGAAAGAGAACTGCCATTCGTCAATTAAATTACTTGCAATACCTACACTATAAAACAAAACTAGATATGTTAAGGTAGAGCAGTTGGTAAGGCGATGGGTTTTGTTAAGTGGAGGACCTCAAGCACTCAGGATATGGGCTCGATTCCTATGCCTGCCGTCCTTTTTTCACCGTTGGTAGGCCTAACACATATTTTTGTGACAAAATAATTGTACTAAATTTATTTTACATAGGAATGTTTTTTTAAAGCAAATTACATCAAACAAAATTTTAAACACGATTGTTAACATCAATTCAACACAGTATTTGTGTATCTGCAACATAAACATCACCTTAATGTTGCTTGTACCGTGAGGAGGTAATGTTGTCACAAAAGCGCAGGTACTGAATGTTACAGTAACATTAATAGATTACCATTATATTTCATTAACAGCAGCATTAGTGAGTAATGACGGCTCACAGATAACAAAAAATAATGTTGTTTTAGTAACAGTAATATTGTTGCCACAACATTAGACTATTTTTCTGTGCAAGGTTTTGTTGCACAGTCTGCTGTAGTATTTTTTTAAAAATGCACGTCTTTAGACAGTGCACACTGGTAAAAAGACTACACTATTTTGCTCGTAGTGTTAGGTCTACTGCAGAAAATCGGCAAATCATTTGGAAATTATTTTTTTTAATAGTGTGGAATTTTTTGATTAGTGCAAAACTTGCACGAAAAAAGTAGACCTACAATTGTTTGCGCAAGTCACCATATGCATATTGAACATCACGAATACTAATGTGTGAAGTTCATTAGTCTAGTTGTCCATTTTCCTATATAAAATTACCAGAATAGAATTTTATATCAAGAATATAGGCCTAAATAACGAAAACTTGTAGGCAGATCTATTCATGACCAAAGCGCCTTGGCCTATTGAAGATAAATAAATATATACTGTTCGTAAGTAATTAATATGTATGCTGGCCTCCTCAAAAGTTCGATAGGATAATCCGAGTTTATATTTTTCAAACAATCATTGATATTAAATTTATTTGTGTATATAACTATTAAATACCGAGTGCTCTCAGAACTAGATGCGCAATCAACAGCAAAACTAGAAGCTCATTTGGCGAGGAGAAATTTTTGAAAGAGCCCCAAGAAACGATCAAGTGATTTACGCAACACACAGTAAAACAATTTTATAATTATTACTGAGAAATTGTTTGTAATTTTACAAAAGTTTGTAATGGTAAAAAAAAATTGCTGTAGTAAAATTACTCATTTGTAATATTGCTACAGCCGCGAATGTAATAGATCTCAAGAAGTGTTTGTAGCCTACTACAGTCCGTCTCACGCTGAGATTGCAGTACAGGGATTATGGCGCTCACTGTTGCCAGATTGATTCAGCTTTGTGACATAACTTGAAAGCTGATAAACAAATGGGCGGTGAAGGAAACAGCCTAATTAATATAATTTTTATCTGTTAACCTCCCTGCCAACTCGTAAAGGAATCCAATCCTGCGACGCAAAGCTAAGCGACTCCTTTGAAACTGAAGCCTGTGAGAAACCATATCAATGTGATTGGACGGAGCGCATACAACGTAGATAGTTTTCTTTTTCGAAGATGAAAAAAATAACTTATCAGGCAACAGCGGCCGCAAGAACAAGGACAGCGTTAACGATGGAGATGGAGCATTGGAAAGAGAGAGTGAATGTCCATTACACCGCACGCTGCAATCTAAGAGTGAGATGCTCTTAGGTCTACTAATTATACTGACCTGTATCCACGAGCTCTGGCGAAATGGCTATGGACACTCAGAACAGAACAGAACATATTAAAATGGCGCCAGTACCCAGCTGAAGGCCATAACTGGTCTCAGTTACTTGAATTTAAAATATATTTATAAAATAGTCGAAACATAACATTTGTCGCTTTATGACATTTAAAAACCAAGTTAAAATTTAAAACGGAGGCTTAAAATTATTTTGTTAACGTTTGAAAGAAAAGGTTACGTTACAATTTAAAACGTCAAAGTTAAAATTCCTCTGCCTCCACCCTTGAACCCTCACCCCGCCATCCTCTCCTGAGACAGAGGGGCCGACGGTTGTCGTCGTTTTGTGAGATGTCCGTCGTGTGTTTGATGTTTGTGTTGGTGTCAGTGTAATGGTGTTTGTGCAGGTGTTGTCTAGTGTAAGTTATGTTTCTTCAGTTTATTTGTTCTTGTGTATATCTGTATTATTGATGTCTGTGTGGGTAGTTCGACATCAATACACTGGATATTATTGTTTGTATTGATATGTGATGAATTACTTGTGAGGGCTCAAGAGGAACATTTAGTAATTTAGATTCTGAAATTATACTAAAATTAATTATTATTCATGCTCTATCTACTATCTAGATTACCAGTGATCGACAATCACCAACCTCGGATGACTCTAGTTTACAGCAAATATTGTGTAAATTGTGGACGGGTTGTAAAATTTTTTTGTGTTTAACAAGCTTAGCCAATTATAATTATGCACGACAAAAGCGACCCGTTTCTGACGTCACAAAACTTTGAAATGGCGAACAATTGCTCGAAGCGCGAAGTATAGTCAACCAAGTAGATAGTAAATGTCGACTAAGTCCATACAAGCCCTCTGAGTATGAATATTATTTGAAGTGTAATGCTAGTAAAGAAAGTGTAAAAATGGCATGTTTATATTTGCTCTCTGGCGTAAGGTCAATTATCCTACAATAGTTAGGCTCACATGTTTTTCGTGAAAAGATTCCACGACTAATTATAGGGCCTACGTCACAGAAACGTTACTTCAGAGTCAATATCGTTTTTGGTTGATTTTAAATAGCACGCGTCTTAGTTGTCTGTCAGCCAATCACTGACGTTAATTGTAGGGGCGACTTCATTCTGATTGGCCCAGTCGAGTAGAAAATGTCTTCTCTCGCAGACACGCCGCCAATAGCAGAAGGAAATTTGCAATTGGCTGGTAGAAGTCGAAGTCAAACCTGAACGCAAATCTTGTCCCGAAAAACAGGCGCGGTCTTACAGTATAAAAACTTCCGTTAGGTCTATAAAGGCTGTTCACAATAGGTAAAGTGAGCACTTTTGAAATCAACCTTAGAAAAGGGTCACTGCTCCTACCTGCATATATTTTACGGACGCCCTGAGTGACATGCGCCCGGTAAAGTTGGTTACGATGGAGGGAACGTAGTTCCATATCTTCACGTCGAATAGAAAGGGTTAGGTAACAATTTGTGATAATTTTAATTATTTCTTACTCTGTCTGTTCTTTTTAACGGCCCAGTGTGTAAAAATTAGCTGATTTATAAAATGTTTACTTTTCTAATAACTTCGCAGTTTCACTTGACTGACACTGAAATAAAGGGATGAGGCCCATGGCAATGTTGACTTTGCATAAGGCGTGAGGATACACAACGTGCACGTAAAGGCGACTCTTGCTTACTAGCACTTGCCTCGTCACCCCTACGAGCAAGGTGTTTAAGGCCACGACAGCTTGTCCGCAGTCGAATGGCCCGCGGACCTACTCCGTCCGCGGACATATGTCCCAACCGTACGTGTCTGCAATATAGACGTCCGATTCTAAGCTTTCGGACACTGGCACCAGAGTGCACCAAATTCAACACCATCAGAGTCTAAGCGATTACTCGTATATAGTCATATTTCTAGATTATTTTATACTGTTTTCTAATTTGAGTTATGCGAGTTAAGTACGTTTTGATTTTGCGAATTTTTTAATTTTTATTTATTGAAGTTTCGTTTTCGTCGCTGTGATATTGAAGAAGTGAAGAGATTCGAACGGTTCTTAACATCGAGATCTTGAGAGCCGATGGGGGTGATTGAGATGAGTATAGAGCAGCGCCGGAATGAAAGGGCGGGGGAAACGGGAGATCCCCGAGAAAACCCGCCGACAAACGGCATCGTCCGGCACGATCCCCGCACGCGAAAATCCGGAGTGGCCCGGCCGAGGATTGAAACCGGATCGCCTTGGTGGGGAGGCGAACAGGCTAACCGCTCAGCCACCGCGGGTCCCTGAGAGATTGAAGGTCATGCCTTTGAACAAATAGTGCGTTTTACATTTTCACTCTTCACGCTATGATATCAATACCTACAGCATTATTTAGGCCTACTTGTACAGTTTGCGCGCGATAAAATGTAAACAAAACAAACAATTTGGATCACGTCTGCACGTGAGTCCACAGACGAAAGTTGAAGTTGGCTAACGGTCCAGGGACATTGGGACGGCGAGTTGTGACGTCAGAGGGTCACGTGCTCCAAACCGTGGTCCGCGGGACAATCATTGTGGACTAGGGCTAACTGGCATGCAGTCTTATCGTCGACGACTCTCCTTAACGTGTTGAGTTCCTAGAGATCCGCAAATTTCGCGTATACATTTGACTACAAGCTAGACTGCACAATACTTTGTGTACTCGAGCCTCAGTTAGTTGTTCATTGGTTGTTGCTCCACTTTTACCAGAGACCAGAACAAGTGGCACGGGGTTCAGCCATCTTTATCTTGCATGTTTCATATTGGTTCAAATGCGTCCAGGGCGTGACTCACAATCTGAAATCCAATCAAAACTAAAGTCAAGTGTGTACGAGTTTGAAGTCTAGTTTGTCCTCAAATGAATTCGCGAAATTTCCAGGACACAAGTGATTGATGACTAAGCGGTGGCCATATAGTTAGGTGCAGTATAGGCAATCTTTATAGCATGCTAATGAAGATAGAACTATGAAAATTCACCCCGTTTTAGCCATTTTCATGGCAAAAAAAGAATAATAATGCTTCGAGTTTAAATGACCATTTGAAATTTGTCTTATGGACTGGAAACGTTTCTCGGCCCTTTTACATCCACTTTATTTTGCGGTTTCATACGTTACAAACCAGACATTTTTGATGCGTGCTGTAGGGATACTTAAGACGATAAAACATACTTTCACTAACACAGCGAATAACTGTAGGCTGTTCGGCTTCAGTATGAACAAATAGTGATCTAGACCAGTAAGTTAAGACAGTTTGCGAACCATTTCCCCACAGGTAAGATGATTGGGCATCGATAGAGACAACCAAAATTCGCGTTATTCACTAGCAGCACGCTAAGATTCGCCGTCCTATAGCCTACATATTCGCGTTGTTCTCTGGCAGCACGCTAAGATTCACCGTCCTATAGCCTACATATTCGCGTTATTCACTAGCAGCACGCTAAGATTCACCGTCCTATAGCCTACATATTCGCGTTATTCACTGGCAGCACGCTAAGATTCACCGTCCTATAGCCTACATATTCGCGTTATTCACTAGCAGCACGCTAAGATTCACCGTCCTGTAGCCTACATATTCGCGTTATTCACTAGCAGCACGCTAAGATTCACCGTCCTGTAGCCTACATATTCGTGTTGTTCACTAGCAGCACGCTAAGATTCACCGTCCTATAGCCTACATATTCGAGCCAGTGCCACTTGTATATTGGCTTCTGCAGCAGGGAGGACACATCTTCCCTTCCGACTTTGTTTGCACGTGATTGAGCTAGCTTCTTGTTAGTGGGTTCCTATCGGTTCAAAGCCGTCCTGGGCGTGTCCTAACAAACTGTAGTCCAATGACAAAGGCGATACAAAACACAAGTGTTTGAAGTCTCGTCTGTCTTCAAATATAACGCTAATTAGGATTGTCTCTAGTCATTGAGTTTCGCAGTGTATACGGTAGTACCTACAGACCAAAAATTACCTACACGTGCGTAATGGTACACAACTTTGTACACTGGGTCTGGATGGGTTAAATGCTTATCGTTGCACTGACATCACTACAAAACGTGCAAATTTGGGAATAATAATCGCGTGTTTTTTTAACCAAACATTTGTAACGCATTTACTATGTCAGCCAGGCAGAGAACTTAGTGGCAAACGCGTCAAGTAAACACTGCAAAAAAATTTTGTTACAAAAAATTTATCTGGAAACTACACGCTAAATATTTTCTTGCAGCTATTGTAGGCCTATTATTACAACACTTCATTAGAATACATAAAATTGTTTAAGTAGCTCAATGTTTGTACCCTTTGAGGACGGTTGATTGGCTCTGAGGACAAGATAGAAGTGAGCTGCCTATATTCTCCACGAAAGCTATACAAGTTGTGTTGGTCTGTGTAGTTATACTTACAATTGTCCCATTGGTTCTGGTTACACCGCACACTCTTATATTGTACTCTGCGACATTTATTATTGGCTGGCCACTGGCCAATGATGCCGCGCGTTGACTGTGTAGGACAGTTAATGTGTCGCCACATATGTTACACGTTTTACATTCCTTCGTATTCACTTGAGAAATTATTAAAAAGAGCATTACAAATTAAAAGGTTGGCCAGTTGCAATTTTTTCTTAGTTCCCGATACCATCCAGCGAATTAGTAAAACTATAAAAGTGTTAGTTTTATATTCAAGATAAAATGAATTTACGTGTAAACGCATCCCCGTGTATATACGTGCAAACTCCTCAAAGAGTTAATATGACTTTATAGGTGTTATGTAATAGCTCACCGAAGCGGCACGCTCACAGCCTCGCTATTGAAGAAAGCTAAATAAATTAAATTAGGTTCTATGACAAAAGGACCTGTCAACAAAAATCAATTCGCGAAAAATCCTACCACGCGTGCCTCACCCGCCCGGCGAAGCGTAAAAAAAAAAAAAACAGAAAGCGGCACGCTCAGGTCTGCGGCGGTCGATGCAGCGCGGGGAGAGGCGGGAAAATGGCAGCGTGCGGGGATGTCCCGCCCACTGGTGGGCGTGTCCGGGGAAGGGGGGAGCGCGAGGCCCCGCCCAGGCCGGCCAATGGCGCGGCGATCCCGCCCCGCGGCGGCGCGGCACATAAAGGCGGGAGGCCGGCCCGACGTCGCGTACAGACACCAGTCCGACGGCCGCCCTGTCCACTAGCGCGCCCGCCCTGGCCACTAGCGCGCCCGCTGCGGACACCGCAAAAAACTAGTGTACACATCCGCCGGCTGCCGCGTGCATCTCATTACCGCCACGAGGCGAGCGACCGTCTCGTAGCGCCCCGCGTGATTAATGGGCGAACTGGTTCGATCACGGCCTTGTTGACGTGTGGATGCGTGTTTAAACTCACCCGGGTAAACAGAAGGAGAAAGAAAAACAATTGTCAACATCCGTCACAACCCATCGTCGTACGTCTCATTAACGTCCCCCCCATCGGGGGATGTGTGTCGTGTAATTAATGGGTGGACTAGTTCCAGTATGAACTTGTTTGAAGTGTGTCGTAGGTGCGAGTTTGTGTTTGAAAGCTGCCGCCAGGGGGTGAGGGAGTTCGCTGTGTGCTGTGGTGCACAAGCATGAGTCTAGAGCCGAGTATTCTCTCCTTGACGGTTGATTGTATAGGACACACGTACGGCAGACTGACTGACGGACATCATGCAGGTGGTCTCGTCCAGCTAGCTGACTTCTAACGGGAGATATTGCGAGTTTATTCCGGAAAAGAACATTTCCCTCTAGTTCGAGCGGTTGGCGGGAGAGTTAGGCGCGGAGGAGTGTGATGTGGGCCGCGCCGGCCCTCTGACCGCTACAGACGTGTCAGCTGGACGATGCCGCGGCCAAGCCGCGAGTCTTACGGCGACCAGAAGCCGCCCTACTCCTACATCTCTCTGACGGCCATGGCGATATGGAGCTCGCCGGAGAAGATGCTGCCGCTGTCTGACATCTACCGCTTCATCACGGACCGCTTCCCCTACTACCGCCGCAACACGCAGCGCTGGCAGAACTCGCTAAGGCACAACCTCTCCTTCAACGACTGCTTCATCAAGATCCCGCGTCGGCCCGACAGGCCGGGTAAAGGCGCCTACTGGGCGCTGCACCCCGCCGCCCTCGACATGTTCGAGAACGGCAGCTTCCTCCGGCGACGCAAGAGGTTCAAGCTGCCTCGCCGCGAGAAGGAGGCCCTGGAGGCGGGGCTGGCGTCGACGGCGGGCGCCGTCCCTGCCCCCGCGCCGCCCTCACCGGCGCCCTTCACCATCGACGGCATCATGCGCCGCCCCCAGCCGCCGCGGCCGGTGGCCCCTCGTGCCGTGCTCGCCTACTGCCCGCCGCCCCCGCCGTGCTGGCACGCGCCGCCGCCCCCGCTGCTCGCCGCCGCCTCCTGCCCCGCGCTGCACGCCGTCTACGCCGCGGCTCTCGCCTCCAGCCTGGCTGGCCTGCTACTGCCACCGCCGCCCCCACCACCCCCGCCTCTCAAGCCGCGCCCGCTGCTCGCGCTGCCGCCCCCGGCCACGCCCTTCCTCGACGTCGTCGACACCTCGTCGTCGTCCTCGTGCGGCTCCGACTGCGCCGCCTCCGCCCTCGCCTCCATAAACGGTGCGTATACATGCCGCCTCTCGGCCTTCAGTGTACTTGTGATGTCAACTCGACTGTGTGTGTAAGGCTATAGACTCTTCACGGTAAAATGAGCACTTTTGAAAGCCTTGCGTAAGATGTACTTGTATTCACTTTGTGTGTTCTTCCGCCTTATAGAAAATTAATGTTGCCACGGGCCTCATCACTTTATTCATACGTCAGTCAAGCGAAACTTTGTTATTATTAGAAAAGTAAATATTTTACAAATCTGTTATTTTTTTTTTTACATTTCGATAGATAAAAAAAACAAAGTGAAAGAATTAATTTAAATTGTCACAAATGGTTACCTAACACGTTTTATCCGACGTTGATACGGAACTACTTTCCATCCTTTGTTGCCAACTTGACTGGGAGCAAGTCACCCAGTACGCCCGTTAAAATATACGCAGCAGGAGCAGTGACTTTTTTCTAAGGTTGATTTCAGAAGTGCTCACTTTATCGTGAACAACCTTTAGATAATTGTATGTGCCTGCATTGGAGAAGTATAAAAGGGCCGACGTATGTCTCTCGTGAACTTATACCACTTCGTTCTATCAAATGGCACCACGCTTATCTTCACATAGTTAAGCAGATCTTTCTTTCTGATTGGCTTCTCGCACTCTATTACCCTGTTCGACTCAGCCAAACGTTTTGAAGCCACCGCGAGTGCCATGTTTACTAATGGTGCAGAGACTTTAAGGCGCCTCCCTAGCAAAAAATATATATAATCGCCTTAAGATCATGGGAAAGAGCATGAAAAAATTTCGCGTTTGTTTTGTTTCTCAGAATTGTAAGCGGTGTATATAGGGTTTTAATACAGCAATCAGTCCCGAAAAGTGTCAGCATTATCGCCATCGATTAACCCATTAAGACCCAGCGTACACAACTGTGTATATTACGAGCTTGTAGGTAATTTTTTCCCTTTACTGCACACTGCGAAGCTCGGAGACCAATGATCTTGCCTGTGAGTAAATGGTTTGCAAACCTGTTTTACTGGTCTAGCTCATTATTCGTTCATATAGGCCTAACTGTAGCCGAACATATATAGCCTACAGCTCATTATTTAAATACAGCACGCATCATATTTTGTTAGTTTGCAACACTTGAAACCGTAAATCAAAGTGGGTCTGAAAGAAATAAAACAATGTCTAAGAGAAAAATAAACACAGGGGGCAATTTTTTCTGACTAACCATTTTTCAACGACCAAATTTGTGTTTCAATGACCGTTTTGTTTTGTGACTTTCAACTGGGCAACAAAAAACCGACGTTAATTTCTGTCCTAAAAAAATTATTTACTATGAAATAGTCCATAGTTTTTTTTTATTATTATAGACACTGCTTACAACGAGAATCATACGACGATTAGGGAGACCTCATAAGGGCGTGTCAGATGAGAGAAAGGTGCAATAACACACGCGAGATCAACATATACTTCTATAACGACTAGCCTTTGTCACAAAATTATAATGCGAAATGATAGGGTCTCTACATATCTCACCTTGAAACCGGTTTCTGTCTTATCCAAAACGTTTAGGCCTATGCCTGATAATTAGAGACCTGGAAAATTCGCGGTTTCATTTCGGGACAAGCCAGAATTCGAAACCTCGTACACACTAAGAAATAATTTGCAAATTGACCATATCAGTGACCATATGTTCAGTGACAAAGCGCGAATGGTGAAATATTTTCCCATACATGTATGGTAACGTTCCTACAGTTGCTCAGTAAACAGTCAAATGCGTAGGGAAGTCCCTAATTTTGTATAGTAGCGATATTCCCATATTTTCAACCTGATACGTAGTAGGGCCTACTATTTCCACACACTGTAATAGGTTAAAAACTTCCATTGCAGTTTACCAGGAATTTCTTTACAGTGTACGTTTGTATTGCCTATGCTATTGGTACATCCGTGAGTTTACACCTCCTGGACCTCTCTGAGCCAGTAATATAAACACAATCAAATGCAGACCCAATCACAGTCATCCGCTAATACAACATGCAAATAATGAACATTGATAGGTATTTGCATAATTTTACACTGTAAACAATTTTTCTGGTAAACTTCCTAAACCGTAATAGAAGTTTTAAGCCTCTACTTACACTGTAGATATGGTAATAATACAACATATCAAGCTGGAGATATGAATGTTTAGCATCGCTACAATACAAAGTTGGGAACTTCCTTATGCATTTGACTGTTTCATGAGCAAATGTAGGAACGCTACAATGAATGTATAGGGGAAAATATTAACATTCCTGCTTTCTCACTAAGCGTAGGCCTATACACTGATATGGTAAATTTCCAAATAATTTCTTAGAATGTACATTCGACAATGGAGTATAGCCTACAGGTCATTGAACTCACGAATTTCTCAGATCTCTACTGCCAATATTTTGTACATTTTATAACACCATCGCCATAATTTGCCTTAGGGTAAACCACGAGTAGGATCTGAAGCAGCATTTATCCATCTTCCACTATTCAAACACTAACTAAACATTAGTCTAAAGTATTTTTTTTTTCCGCGGTAGCGTTCCTTTTTGAGGGAACAGACTAAATCAATCCTCTTAAGGTTGAAGTAAAAAAACTGCCTATGGAGCACTGCGTCTGACTGTGCAATGTGAAGAGCTCATAAGAAATTAGTAGGTAGATACAGACACCATAAAAATTGCCAGAAAAGTGTGATTCATGCTGTAGGCCTATTGAAAAAATAATGTATGTAGGTATATATTTTGCTATATTATAAAATATTTTATTAAAATTTATTTTTCAATCTAATAAATTAATTGGTCTATAGAGTCCAAATTTTTAAAAAAATTTAAACGCATTTCCGTTTTGAATGCTTCGGAAAGCAGAATCTACAGTAAAATCTTCTCCAAGAAAGATCGTCATAATATTTGCTGTGATCATGTGTAATAAAATCATAGTAATAATGTAAGATATAAATTTCGTTATTAACTTTATTTAAGCCTGTTTCAGCGATAAATGTTTGTAACAAATGGATGCACATAAAATCAATTATAAAAATTATGTCCTACATTATTATTACAATTTTCTTACACACAATCATAATAAACATTATGGCGATATTCCATGACGAAGATTTTCTTGCAAATTCTGCTTTCTGAAGCATCCAGAATGGAAATACCTTATGCTTAAATTATTTTAAAAATACAGATTATTTTAACCGATTAATTTTTTACATTTTAAAAGTAGAGTTTAGTAAAATATTTTATAATGTTGCAAAATATATACATTCTTCTTTCATATAGGCCCTACAGCATAAATGACACTTTTCTGACAATTTCTATGATGTCTGTACAACTTTTTTATGAGTTCTTAATGTTGAATAATCGTTTGCAGTGCTCCATAGGCAGTTGCTTTACTTCAACCTTGAGGATGTTGCCTGGTTGAGAATTTGGTAATTATAGGGAAATACGTGTTAGTGAAATTCGGTTTTTTGGAGTTCCTATTAATAATAGGTATCTAACACCAGGAACTTTTTTGAGCAGATGAATACGTGCTTCTATGCTGTTGAAATCTTTTGTTTCCTGGAAAGATCAGAAAAGTTAACGATTAAATGATAAATTACTGAAAAACAAATTATTATTCAGAGTGTATCATTTCTCACACTTAGGTTTTGGTTTCAAGTTTATATCTTGAAAATTGGCTTCGAAAAACCCAATTTCATTATCATGTATTTCCCAACACTTACCAAATTCTCATCCAGGTAACAGTCTTAAGAGTAGGCCTAACTCTAAGAAACTTGTTCTACTTTAACAAGAAAAACGCTTGGAAACCCAGTTGTCAAGAAAATCCTTTGTAAAACTATAAACAGTTTTCTTGTAAAATCTGCACAGCATATATTTGTAATATTGCAAATGATAGCCTTGTTGTACATCTTGCATCATTGAGAAATGGAGTACATAAAATTATCTTATTTCTTAGAGAAAACAAATGTGATGAATTAACAACAGTGAATAACTTAAACAAAAAGAAATAAAAATAAACTTTACTAGCACAGGGCTTAGAACCTCTAACTCTTGCATTTTTACCCTCCAACCTTTAACCATAAGACTAACTTCACTTGTGAACTTAGCACTTATTTTTATAGCAAATATAGCTGCAAGAATCTACAAAATATTAAAGAAGTTATTTGATTAAGAAGAACGCGTTTGGGCCTATTTCATGGTAAGAGTTCTGTGCAGGTAGGAAAAGTTAACAATTAATGAATAAAATCGTCACGTTTTATTGAAATTGTCGTTTTATTATGATTATTTGAAGTGTTTTGCTTTATTCAAACTTGCAATACATTTATTTTTGCACCCAACTACACTTTACAACACCCATAATTTTTGCACTGAGAGAAACTCGAACAAAATAAGCCTATTTATTTGTATAGGGCCAAAAATATATTTAGTTGTCCTAACAAAATATATTGTTGAGGAAACAATTTTTGAAAAGCAACAAAATTACTTTTGTTAGTATAGCAAAATAAATGTTTGAATAAGCAAAATCTCTGCGTTGGGCCAAAACAAATTGGACTGTCAACTAAATATTTTGTTAACTCAACTATAGTATATGCTATTTGTTTAGCCACTCCATCTGATTACCTTCGTTCGAAAATATAGCTCGAGAGATGGTCAGTATTTCTTGTGACTATTAGGAGAGTACCTGTGTTTGTTAGTGCATTTATTGACGCTTGACAATCTTATAAACACATTAATAAAACAATGCAACAAGAAACTGACAAGTATAGCCGTAAAACTTGAAATATTTGTTTGCGCATGTTGCGCAGTATTTCCAGTAGGCTATATATATACATATATTTAAAAACATTCCAACTTCACCAATTGTCACATTAGCCGAAGTTATTAAGGCGTAAGGGGGCCGCGGTGGCTGAGCGATTAGCACGCTGGCCTCCCACCAAGGCGAACCGGGCTCAATCCCCGGCCGGGCCACCGGACTTTCGCAAGTGGGACTCGTCCCGGACGATGGCGTTGGTCGGCGAGTCTTCTCGAGAATCTCCCGCTTCCCCCGCCCCTTCATTCCAGCGCCGCTCCATACTCACTTCAATCACCCTCATCGGATCTCAAGACCTCGCTGTTAAGAGCCACCCAAATCTCTCAACTCAACTCCATGTAAATCTTATAGCTTCTCATATCTTGAATAAAATGAACATTTGTGTTATATCAACTACCTGAACGGGACGAATAGGCTATTATTCATTTTCTAATAACCGTTTTAGAGTTTTAAGGTATAAATTAAATCCTTCTGTCCTTTTAACAGTAGCTAGAGACCTGAAAAATTCGCGAATTCAATGATCTGCGGACTAGACTCTACAGTCTTATGTAGGATACAAATATGCCGATAACAACAGCACATTGGTTGTCTGCTGTCACAGTGGGAGGCGACGATTGGGCCAGCCTTCTCCAGGAGGGGTCAAACACCGTCTGGACCAATGGCTAAAGTTATATAAATACACATGTCCCCAAAGGAATCCACCAATTCTTCGGGCCTTTACCAATAGCTCGAGGCAAAATGAAAGTCAATCAATATTTACACTCACGAAGCCCTACAGGAAGAAATGCTACAAATAAATCAACACAATTTCAAGATGTTTAACACAGAAATTCTACATATCGAGATCAGTCTGCAGCCTCGCATAGCAACTTATAGGTAAAAAAGGAATCAATGTCAACGAAATTCCTTCTAAGTGGATCTGTTTGAAAGATAAATCTTTGAAACAAAAAAAAATTGACGGCAAATTTCTCAGAGAGTACCGCTCGTTTATACATTTTCTACACATTTTAATTCATTGCTCATTTTTCTTTGTGAAATATAAATTCTTATGTAATATTTTAGAAAAATAATATTAAACATCAAATATGCTATAATTCTGAACGTGCCAGTATATCTTACGAAATATAACTTGGAATATTTAGCCTATGTTTGGAACAGTTATCTTTAAAATTGATTCAGGTTTGGTAGGCAGGGTCCTCGAGTACAAAGCAATAAAAACACTAACAAAATAATATAAATGAACGGACCACGTTTAACTTGGTACCGGTGGTATTCATAAAGAAATATCAATATGCATTATTAAAAGCTAGGCCTAGTTGGAAAATATATTCGCTATAGCCCTAACGTAAGTGACTTTTAAGTGCATCTACATTAACAAACGAAATTTGTTACAACGCTCATCACATTGTTTCGTTTACAATAGGCTACATTCTGAGACGTAAGTAGGCTACTTTATAGGCTATGGATTTCGTTATTAAGTACTCTGAAGTAATACTTGTGATAATCTATAGTTTACTTTTATGTGATAATGTAATTAGACTATCGTTCGTAGTTTAAAGAGTGAAGATTGACATTTTCCTTAATTTTGTACGGGGACAAACCACGAGGAATTCAAACCCTAGTGTTGAGCCGGTGGAAATGAAACCCACATATCCTACAAACTTTCGAGTGCATGTAAGGAGTTAAATATCTTATAAATATAGGCATAGACACCAATATTAAAAATTAATTTTAATTTTACAAGTAATTATTTGGAAAATATATGCCGAATATATTTTGTACCATAACAAATAAACGTAAGTGAGTAAATTTCACAAAAACTTATAGTGGGAAGTGTAAGACTAACGATAAATTCGAACAAGCAAGGTTTGTAGACTTCAAGTTTATGCCATAATGAGATAAACATTGAGCTGCATGAATGATTTAATTACCAGAAAGTTTTTGGCAACCAGTTTCGAAAGGAATTTTCAACACAGAAATGTTTTACTGATGTGTACTCTCTAAGAAATTGTATACACATGTACCGCATCAGTGGATACGGTGTTCGGAAAGCGCGTTTGGAGACTCTGGTTCCCATACGTTGCATCCATGGTAACTTTCCTGTATTTGTTTGGAAAGTTGTTTAGATGCCTACTGAAGATCACAAACGCGTATGGGTACACTGTCAAAAATATTAGGTAGATCTACCTTTCATGTAAGGAAAGATAATTACATCTACATATAAGGTAAAATTATCTCTTTAATGTAGAGTAAATTTACATAACAATTAAAGTAATATTCTCCAACCGTACGGAAAAAATGCCTGGCAGAAGTGTGGGAAAAATCCATACAGGCGAGGGAATATTAACTATAGGCCCCTATTAAAGAAGGTCTTCGAGCTGTATATTATTTATTGATATATTAGTTCTCCTCATCAATCATAGAGCAGTCTAATTTAAAAATCTGCAACGTATTAAAATCACCACCTATTTAATGTATGTACAATGACGATGGCTAATAAAATTTTAACTTTAAAAACATTTTATGTGCGTCACGATGCTCAGATTTAAGAAAATTTATTATTTTCGAAAAGTGAGACTGAATATTGATATGTTAGACCTGTCAAGATATTAATCACTTTAAATTTAAATATCGCTAATGTTGTAAACTTCTGTAGTTCAGTTTAGATTTGTGATCTCATAAATAAGACTAAAGAAAGAGTAATTAATTGTTTTGGCAGTTATTAGTTAATTTATGACTACTATACTCTAAAACTGGATCGGTGAAAATTATTTCAACTCAATTAGATGTGAATATAAATCGAGGGGAACTGCTTCACTGAAATCACCAACCACTTAAATATTACTTTTCAAATTCAATTTCACCAATTTGTCGGCAAATATACATCCCCGCCTTCGGGTAATATTTAGTATTAGCGTTTTATCCTTAATTATTAATCTTGAAACACATAAAACCAACTTTAAAATAGATCTACAACTTTCAGATGCGCGATACTGCGGAGTAACTCAAATTTAATATTTGCAGTTTTACTATCCATTACGTCACACATGGCTTTACACTGATAATTTGCTAGTATATTCTTTGGTGCCATATAAACTAAAATGTTTTATTTCACCAACTATCTCATGCTTATTCCTTACGGTTGCAGTAAGTTTTCAACGGTCGAAAATGATAATTGTACCGGTATTTTCGAACTTGTACGAGTTATACCTCGCATTATTAAAACCACATTTGATAAACTTTATTTCTTAGTTTTTTTTATCAAATAACCCATCAATTTTTTTAAAAGTTTTGAAATTATAGTAATTAATAACTCACTTTAAATGAGATAATTTATATTTCATTAATAATGCCACGAGTTTCCTCAAGACATTTGCGATTTTTTTTTATCTTAAGTTTGCAACGTGTTACTAAGTAGCTTGTACGCACTGTATTACCTCCAACACTTTTTCTCAACGTAAACGACCTATAACATAAACTTTAGGCTATTTGTGATTTTACAAACGAAAGCTTGGAAACCAGTTGTCATGATGAACGACAGGAAAAGTGATGTTTATTTGTTTAAATAATTAAAATGTTTTAAACAGCCTGAGGGAACGGCTACTCTGATAAGCAAGCAAATACTGCAGATTCACGAAACGAAAAATTTTGTGAGACAACACAATACAATAATTGGCCTTCGCCAGTTTCAAATGAACCTACCTAAAACCAATTTTCACTGTTAATTTGCACTTCATATTTGTACGATTCACTACCTCAGAAAAATTTAGTTAACTGATTATTTCCCTGTAAGCATAAATTATTTATACCTCTGGATGTGAGTTGAAGTCTGCAAGCAGATGCAGAAGATTACAATAAAATCCAAAGGTATTACATGAATTTAATATAATTATTCATATATTCAAATAAAAAATTTTGAACGTCTTGCAATTACGTCATCACGACTGTCACACAAACGTAGGGTAGGTCAAAGAAAAATTATATCAATTTTAATTTACCAGAAAATAATTACAGGCATTAAGTATTTAATTTAGTTTTAATGGATGTGAAAATATAATTTAATTTTTTAAAACTCTCACTGGTATCAGAAAGTTTTTAAAAATACCAAGAATAATCTTTTGGTCTGTTAAAAATAAACTAAATATTTGGCCGCTCAAATTTTTTTTGTTGTTCACTTGAGACTATTCAATGGGACTATATACTTTTCGGTAGTAATTAGCCTATTGTTAAAAAGTTTTCAGGTAACAATTCAGACAACAATATGCCTCTCAAGTGGAATATTAGGGTAATTACAGGAGTGATACAACCAACTTTGAAAAAAAAAATCAGAAATGCTGTAAATTGTTTCTGTTATTTTCAGAAAAATCCTAAGAACACGTGTTTTCACACAGTAAGAAATTTATGTACTTATTACAAACAATCATTTGGAAACTAGCTGCCAAAGGTTTTCTTGTAGCTCTGCAGCTGAAATAATAAATCTACATTTGCAACACATTATTTAGGGAAACATACAATAATATCTATACACTCTAAATCTGAATCAGTAATAATTTCACTGTTTCAATCAGTCAGAAGTGCCTGACTGATTCAACGGTCACTTCAGTGAAATTAACTGATGAATCAGTTAAAAAATGACAGATCTCCTTCACTTATTGATTGGAGGCATTTTTCACTTACACATCAGTCTTTTTTTTTTCACTGTTTACTCCGTAGTTTATTTTTTAAGTATGGATCAGTTAAACAGCGTGTAAAAATGGCCGCTAAACAACGTATATTAAGTGAAATAACGACGAATAAATTAGTAAAAACATAATAAAATACTTTCTAAAATGTGTTTCGTCTTTCAAAACGTAATTTTACTAGGTAATATGAACACTTAGCCTTTCTTTCCGTTTTTAAGTCTTTCATTTCGTTTCCAAGTAATCGTCGCAGAGCTCTGTTTGAAGGTTTAAACTGCATGTAATGTGATGTAAAGAGTGCACTAAAATATAATATTCGTTTTAACAATCCTAACGTTGCCATTTAAACCAAAAACGCAAAGTAAGGTCATACAATTTAAATATTCACCATTTCGCGGCGAAACTATAAGGCATATATTGTTGGCGTGGCAGCGCTGAAGATGCCCTGCCCCCATAGCTAGGGGGTAGAGTGGCCGACTTGTTGTCGAGGGGTCGTGGGTTTGTGTCCTGGACCCTTCGCGACAGATATTCAGTTCACTTCTCGCACTGGGAATTTGTCAGCAAGTCGGTCTAACATGAGCTCGTCAACGTCACTTCCACACAACTACTGTACCACAACAACAACAACAAAATACAAAAAAAAAATAAGATGACAAGTTAATGGCCTAACATTGAAGTGGGAAAGGTGTGTGAGTTCAATCCCGGGCACTTGCAAGGTTTACTTACTTTTTTTTTAATTTACTGTTAATTGCTTAATATAAATAGTAATCTGTGGTAAATATGTTTATTTCACGTAATTATTTAACTACATTCATTAAAATAATATTTAATTTGCCAGTATAGTCAGCCGTTACTATTCAATCAGGGAAATTATTTCACGTCACTAATTCAATACGTGGAATTTTTTCATGAAACAATCAGTGGTTTTCCACTGATTTTTAAGTGGGGCCATTTTCACTGATTTGAGTAGTTTAATTTTACTACGAATCATCGTTTTCCCACTGATTCGATCTAGAGTGTACATGATAGGTTCAAATGAAGTTATCAGAATTTATGACTTTAAAAATTTTTCTTTTGTCGTAAAATTATAGGCTACACTTTTATAATTGTTTTTATGAATTACTACTAACAAGGCGAACACAAACAATAACAATAACGTTATTTATAACAACTTATTCTTAGCAAATGTTTTTAGCTAATAGACCATACTATACTTTTAAAAAAGTATTTTGTAAAAATACGAAAATTTATTTATTTTTAATTTAATTTCATACAATTTTGTTAATTTTTCTTTACCACAATTTTCGTATTTTACTCTTTTATTGAAATTGAGTTATTCTCCCAGAATCGTAGCCTTTATTGTCTACATCCCACTTGTGATTATTGTAAATCGTCAACTTGACAGAATGTTTAGGTACTAGCCGTGCTATACTCCTTGCTTTGATCGTCCTTTGAACCTGTTTTGTCTAGTTGACGTTTATAGCCCGGTTTCGGGTCTGTGAAATGATGCTTCCGAATAATAGGCTGTTATCTCTGCTTACCCGCGCCAGGTGGCCAATTGAACGCTTCCTTCCTTTTGAAGCGAGCCGCCAATCACCGTGTTTCTAGGCAATTTTAGGCAAGTGGGTTCAGCGGATTTTATCTCTAACAATTTTTTATCGTTCTATACAGCGCGACAATAAACTTTTGGCTATCAGCCGAAATATTTTCTTACGTATAGAAATGGTAGGAAAGTTTACTGAACATGAATGGAATTAGGATGTGCGAAATTTGTATGAAGTTTGGTCAAAAATCATTGGTAGCACGTGAGAATGGAAATGATTTACAATACGAGCCGTTTCCCGCTAGCATTTTGATGTGGCGACTGGCAAGTCAAGCCTCAGCTATAGTGTAAAGTTGGATCATTGAAAATTTCACTGTTTAAATCAGTAAGCTGTGACTTGCTTATTCAACACTCACTGAAAAATTACTGGGGGAAAAATGGCCATTTTCCTTCAGTTGTTGAATCGGTGGCATGTTTCACTTATTAATCAACTATTTCATTGGCTGTTTTTGCATTGATTTGCTCTTTGACTGATGGATCAGTTAAACCAGGAATAGGAAATGAAATAAACGTCAAAATTAAATGGGAAAATTCACTCTAAACTTGAAACTTGAAATAGTGCACTCTAAATCCGAATCAGTTGAAAACTGCTCCATCCGGAATCTGTAGAAAAACAAAACTACTAATCTCTTCAGTTAAATGAAATCCGCTAATACAAACAGTAGAAAGTCAGTTATTTATAGTCGATTAATAAAAAGCACAAGATTAAAAAACCACGCATTACGGTTTGAAAAAAATTAAGTAGAATTATTTTGTTGCAAAACTAAATTACTACAAGTACAAGGAAATGTTGGAGGCGGTTGATATCGAACAGTCACCCTAATGCGCAGCACATCCTCTTGTTTCTTTTGGCTGACGTTCTACCAACTCTGCTACTTCGCCACTGGAATAAACGGTCTCGCATTTGCGTAGTGACGTAAACTTACAATCGCAAACGGCTGTCAGTTTCGTAATGTGAAAGTACTTCATGTTGTCGAAATATACACATATTATGCGCACGTAGGTACATGTCTTTGTAAGGCTCGAAAGTCATTCTAAGTTAAGTTTAGTTCAGATTGTGTGCTTTAAAAGAGAAATATAGTGGTTTTAACAGTGTTGTCGGTGTTTTATTGCATCTGCCATTTAACAATGCAACGAGATTTTACAAAATGAAACTGTAATTTTGAATATACATATTGACTAGCAATAACTGTGTTTGACGTTTCCTCATTATTTGATCTGTTAACTTGCAGACCACAAAACTTTTGTGGGCGTAAATCCACCTTTCTTATTGAATCACCGCACTTTCTAGTCAGTAAAATTATCACTGATCTATCTGTCACTAAAATAACAGTTTAAATCTGTAGTGTCTCGTTGCATTGTAAAATGGCGGCTACTAGTTAACATCGATAACCTCGTACATGGAAACCACTATTTTTATCTTTTAAAGCACGGAATACGAATTAAACTAAAGATAAATTGACTTCCGAACTTTGCAAAAGACATGTACTTACATTAACCAAATATAAATTACTAGTTTTATACTGCTTCAATTAGTAGATTTCTTTTAACTGATGAATTAGTGATATTTTTTCTACAGATTCGGGATGATTCTGATTTAGAGTGTGAAAATAGTCTATCTCTTTTTCAATCAGGGAAGAACGTCAGACCAACTAAACATTCAATTTCAAACACTTTACCTGGAAATCTTAGTGAAAATACGACGGTTATTTAACTTATTGAATACGTGACATTTCCCACTGACGTGTTAACAAATTCTACTATTCCTCAGTGATATAGTTCTCGACTGCTCTGTTTGTAATCGCATAACGTAAAAATTTTCCTGGTAAACTTCCTAAACTCTAATGGAAGTTTTAAACTATACATATGGACCTGCAAAATTGGCGTTATTATTTGGCCTCAGGCTAAACTTCACAGTACTGTATATACTCGAGCCGAAGTCGTTTCTTCATCTGCTACTGCCCAAATGTGAAGTCACTCCATTTCCGACTGAACTACACGTGATTGGAGCACACGACTGTGAAGTCTCCATTTATTGGCGCACAGTCACCCCGGGCGTGTCAAATAAATTACTGTTCATTGGCAAACGTATTGCAAATGTACGTATTTTTAAATTTAACGTGTAGCCAAATAACAACGCCAATTTGGTAGGTTTCTATACCTATACACTGTATGGGAATAATACCACACATCAAGCTGCAGATAAAGGAATGTTAAGCATCGCTACTATACTGAGTTGGGAACTTCCCTACCCATATGACTGTTTCCTGAACAAATGTAGGAACACTGCAATGAATGTATGTGTAGGGGGAAACATTACCATTCCTGCTTTCTGATTAAGCGTATACACTGGTATGGCAAATCTCCGAATAATTTCTTACAGTGCACGCAATACATTTGAAAGTAAAAACATATACAATTGTAAACAACTTATTAAATTTTAAAGTCCATGGAATATACTTTTTAAAATGTGGGGTTGTCTGTAATAATACCATTTTACGAGGTAACACGAACATTCAGTCTTTAATTTCATTTTCGCGTAGGTAATCATTATAGTATTCGGCTTGGAGATTTAAATTACATGAAATGAGGTGAGGTGAAAGCATTCATAAGTACCTATTATATGTATTAACAACACTAAAGTTACCAATTGTACGACATTTAAAGCTACATATTTTTTTATAAAAAGTTTTAATACACTCTAATATTCGAATCAGTGTAAAACCTCTGATTCGCAGTGAAATTCAACAACTCGAATCAGTGAAAACGGCTCCACTTAGAATAAGTGGAAAACCACTGATTGTTTCAGTGAAAAAATTTCACTGATTGAATTAGTGACGATCAACTGCAGTGGCGAATTAAATATTGTTTTATTGAATTTAGCCAAATAATTAAGTAAAATAATCATATTTACGCCAGTTTACTGTATAGGCCTATATTGCGCAATTTGCCATAATTTAAAAAAGTGAAAAAATTTTCGGAGGAGACTAGCATTGAACTCACACACTCTTTCGACATAATTATGACGTCATTACGTTATTACCTGAGCTACAAAGTCAAGTTGATAAACGAACGGAAAACATTCGTGCTATAATTCTTGTCGAAATCTTGACGATTTAAATTCTTCTTACTTTTCGTTTTTGGTTTAACCGGTAGCGTTAAGGTTGTTAAAACGAATAGTATATATGAGTGAACTCTTTTCAACACTTATATTCAGTTTAAACATTCAAACAGATCTGCGTGATGACCACATGAAAATGAACGAAATATGTACTGTAAAAACGGAATGAAAGGCATAATGTTCACATTACCTTATAAAATGGTGTTTTGAAATACGAAACACTTTTAAGAAAGTATTTTGTATTGGTTACATTAGTTTATTCGCTGTTATCTCACTTGATACACGTCGTGTAGCGGCCATTTATAAACATTGTTCGACGGCCATTTTTTCACGCTGTTTAAATGATCCATCAGTCAAAAAACAAACCACTGAGAAACAGTGAAAAAAAAGAAAGACTGATGAGTCAGTGAAAAATGTCTCTATATCAATAAGTGAAGAAAATCTGGCATTTTTGTACTGATTCGTCAGCTAAATTCACTGAAGTGACTGTTTGAATCAATCAGATACTGTTGACTGATTGCAATAGTGAAATTCTCACTTCTTCAAATTTAGAGTGTACTCTCGCTCACACATCTATAAACATATTGATATGCCTATAGGCCCTATGATATGTTAGTCTTATATAGATAGACTCATTAATGTATTTATCATTGTAGTCACCCTCGGATTGGAAGCTCGTTTGGTAAGGTAGCAGTTTGGAAGCAGAATGCTGTGGGTTGCAATCCCGGTTATTGTACATATATCCATTGGTTTTAAATAACGTTAAACTGTACACCATCAACAGCCACTGTCGGAAATATGTTTATTTCTCGTAGTGAGTTGGCGAAATTCAGTAAAAACAATAATAATTCCGCCGCATTCAGTTGGCTGCCATGTACACAAGCAGTGAACTCGTTTCCCTGAAAGTCAGTGGTTTCTCACCAGGTCTAAGTGGAGCCATTTTCAGATATAAGCTGTTTACAGTAAAATGAGCACTTTTGAAAGCTCTGCTTAAGATATATTTGTATACACGTTGTGTATTCTTCCGCCTTATGTAAAATTAACATTGCCATGTACTTCATCACTTAATTCATGCGTCGGTCAAATGAAACTGTGACATTATGAAAATAGTAAATACTTTACAAATCTGCTCATTTTTACACTCCGATACATTAGAAAACCATGAAGCGAAAGGAATTCCTTTTAATGATCACAAATTGTTACCTAACACTTTTAATTCGACATTAACATATGGGACTATTTTCCATCCATCGTTACCAATTTTACTGGGCCAATGTTACTTAATGCGCCCATTAAAATATATGCATGCAGAATCAGTGACTTTTTCTAAGGTACATTTCTAAAGTGCCCACTTTATCGTGAATAGCCTTTTGCTGCATTTGACTGTGAACCAATGATTTTCTACTGATTCAAATTTTGAGTGCGCTTTCACAAACTTTAGATCTCCCTTGTTTCCTTGTTATTGTTACGTCATTATTTCCATACAAAATTTAAACTTTTGTTTTCCTTTTGCGGCATTAAACTCCACCGCAGTCTTACATGCCTGAAGATGAATTGAGAATTGTCGAGATATCGCAAAAGCTCTCTACGAACATGTTTTGTTTAATGCTTATTTGCTATTTCAAACAACTTCCTCGAGAATTGATTTGCAACTCAATGCGTTACGAACAATTTCAGAAGAAACTGCACTCCAATTACTAGTTCCTTAGCCAGTTTGTGTTCCTTAAGTTTGTTTACCTACGAAAGACATACTTCAGATGAGGAAGGAATGGTACTTGGAGTTACCACGCATGCTGTAAAACTTACTCTGGAGACCTCCGCAGCTTAAAAAACGACTTTTGAAAACATATTAGCCTGCCACGAGCCAAATTACGATATGAGCCTGCACTGAGGTTTGCTAGAGACTTTTCATCAATATAGAATAATAGAGTCACAGCTGAAAGTGCCATAGGTACACGCAGCACTACGAGAACACTGCACGCTAGTTCAGAGCCCTGCGCGTTGTGGCGATGGCGCTCTTGTGGCGTATGCCAATGTAACCCTTATAGCTACCGCTTTTCTCGGACGAAAATGATCAATTCTATACAGGCAGGCGGGACCTTTAACACTTTTAATTCAACATTATGACATGGATTAGCTTTTTTCTCACTTGTTACCAACATTGTGTGTGTATATAGAATATAGCCACATTCAAACGTGCTCAGTGTGTGTGTGTGTGTGTGTGTGTGTGTGTGTGTATATATATATATATATAGCAGTGTGTATGCATACACTGAGCATTTTTGAATGTAGCTATATTCTATATAGGCCATATAAACATACATTTACATATATACATGTGTAGGGACAGTTAGAGCTTAAACCTAATCATGCACATATAGGCTGTCCACGGTAAAGTGAGGACTTTTTATGGCCCTTCTAAATTTTTCCTTTCGCTCAATTTCCATCTTCCTGCTACTTTTTAACAATAAACATTGCAATACGACCAATGAATACAGTGTATATATTCCACAGCCCTCAAAATGTACTGCCTGAGGCTGAAATAAGATATATTTATTAGCGGTTAATGCCTGTTGGGTGGGTCTTAAAAAGTGCTCACCTTACCGTGAACAGCCTATAAACATTGTCTTTGCTATTAGAATATTACTTATCTCCGCAGGATGATTTTTAGTTCTTTTATCACCACTCAAATCTTCCTCCCTCTACATATCTTATTGCCTATTCATTACTCCAGCTGATGACTTAAGCAGCACTTACAACCCGCATTGAAAATCAGCAGGAAAAGGATGAACAGTAGTCAAACCTGATTACGTCACCCCTATTGAGTCGGTGCGTGTTTTGTATTCTTATCTTCGCCGTCGCATTGGGTCACGATTTTACAGACAGCTGTAGCTGCGTCTTATCAATGTGAATTACTGCTGAGAGCACGCAGGTCATCGCCATAATTCTTATTCCAGCTTTGGTTTCTAAACATTTGTCGCAGAACTGCTTAACCCCGCTATATAACATATCAAACTAACACTTTCATAGTTTTACTATTTCACTGGACGGTATCGGAATCTAAGAAAAAGTTGTAATTGGCTAACCTTTCAATTCGTAAATACATTAAAATGCTCTTTTTTTAATACATTTTCAAACGAACACGATGGATTATAAAACGTGTAACATCTGTCGCGACATATTAATTAGCAAAAAGTCAACGCGCGACATCATTGGTCGACAGCCAGCCAATAATAAACTTCACAGAGTACAATAAAAGCAAGTGCGGTGAAGCCAGGACCAATAGGACAATGATAAGTGGAAATACACAAGCCAACACAACTTGTATAGGTTTAGTAGCGAATACAGGCATCTCACTTCAACCTCGTGCTCAGTGCCATTACATTAGTGTCGTTCTCAAAGGGTTACTGAATTTTCTGAATAATCGCCCTTCTCACTCTACTATTATCGTATTTGCGATCGTCCTTAAGAAGTTATATATATATATATATATATATATATATATATATATATATATATATATATATATATATATATATATATATATATATATATATTATATATATATATATATATATATATATTATATATATATATATATATAATATATACCAGTCGCGAAAAACCAAGCAAATATGTCAATGAATATTCCAGAGACGATGTTATGCTTGTCACTGTCTTGTAAATCAGTGATGTAAATATCCAATTTGATTACTACTCTCCTTAACAGTTGGCAGTCATATAGTTATATAAAAATAGTTTCAAAAGGACTTGTTAAAAAAAAATTTTTAAGCCTTTAAACGACATACGTACACGATAAAACAATTCGATGTATATTTGCGAATTCAAAACGTATTTTTTTTTTCCTGAAATATTTTTACTGTCACAAGAGTAGTAGCCTAGTCAAGTTGTGCTAATATTATTTATAAGTGCAGACTTAGAGCAAAGAAACTTGTGTCATGCACAAATTGTTCATTTTAAAAAAATATATGCAATTCTATATAATAAATTACATTTCATATACATATTTACACACACACACACACACACACACACACATATATATATATATATATATATATATATATATATATATATAAGCGATCAGTGATTACTTTTTTCTCTTCTTTGCTAATAGTATTCTAGTTCAGTTTCAAATGCGATACGTTCTCAACGTCTCCTTATATTAAGTGTAAATATTATTTGTTGTGTTATTGAAGAGAGGTTTAAATAAAAAATGCCATGTTTTCAGGAGAGGCCAAACAAAGTCTAGCAGTATTTGCAAAATCAAGATTTTGACTGTATATTTTGTAATAACGTTTAGTTTGTCTCCACGAACACTGTACTTCTGATGAATTGTGTATAAACATGAGTCATTTTAACTATGAGTTTATAAGTGAAATGGTATAGGTTTTTCCTGACTTAATCCTCTTTTCCGTAACAACACAAACATGAGACGAATACGAAATATTCTTGCAATATCATTCCTTAAATACCTGAACATCCCATTAATATTACGAAATTTAATAATTTTCAGATATTCATAATCATTCAGAATCCTTTAGGATAATGCATTTTAAAATAAAAAATCAGTGCTTCAGTAACGAGTATCCGTAATATTGGATCAGTCCATGTAAGGCAATTAAGTTCGAAAGTAGGAAACTCCTCCAAATTCAAAATATATTTTGTTGAAGATATTCTGTTGGTGTATATGTACCTACATATGCGTTAGATGGACATTAAAGTACACATTGTACATGTAAATTTATACCCTTCAAATTGCTTTCATGAAAACTTGCTTGGATCCCAATAAATCGCGAAAAAAATTATGTTACAATCTAGTATTTCCTTAGCATCCCTCATTAAACTGTTCTTTGCCACAGAAAGGGTAACCACGATTTTTTTTTAGTAATTGTCTTGCAAAAATATTTAGGCCAAATTTCTTGAACTCTTTCAATTGTGTAAGTCCAATTTGAAGAGAATTTTCTTATTACATTCACATCTGTTAGAGGAACTCTACCACTGCATGCTGTGTTGCATAAAGAGGATCACTGCTTAACTCCATAGTCTGTGTCGAATCCCTTCTACTATTTCCTTCCTCATTGTATGACATCTGAATGATGACCTTCGTACCTTTGGGCATATCAAACAAGTTACTTTCTAACTGACATGAGATATGAAGACTTAGAGCACAGGTGTTCAGTGCTTCTGGCTATAAAGTAGGCAATTCTGGAATTCTTCCTTTACCATGGCCATTCCTCATTACAGTAATATCGGTATACATGTTACTCCAAAAAACAGTCCAGATGCCTGTATTGTGAGTGAGTGAGTGAAGACACATGGGCATCTGTTAACCCTTTCATTCCAACATCAATTTAATATTTCTGATTTTTGGAAATAAGGAATTTTTTGAAGTTCATGTTTTGTTAAGGCAACCAACGAGCGGCAGTCGTTGTGTTTAGTGGTAACAGTTATGAACCAGTCATAACATAGACCAGTAGCATGTTTTGCGTATCAGTTACCCGCGCGGACCGATCTAATACAACGTTCCCGCGCAACATGGAGACGATTGTCTACGCTGGGAATGAAAGGGTTAACATCGAGGTCTTGAGAGCCAATGAGGGCGAAGCGAAGTGAGCACGGAGCAGCGCCGGAATGAAGGGGCGCGCGAAACCGGAGATAACCCCAAAAAAAAAAAAACCGCCGACCAGCGGCATCGTCCGGCACGATTACAACTTGCGAAAAACCGGGAGCAACCCGCTTAGATCGAGTCTCATTACGTGCTGACGTCCCATTAAGTATTTACTAACTTGTGCCGGAAGTGCACCCACTGACCGATGGTAATATGCTGCATATCGACCATAGTGTACGTGCATGCCCAGCAGCAAAGAAGTAAAGCATAATTAACATTACTGCTTCAAGATGCAACAACGACTATTATTCTCTTTCGGCTCTCACACACTTCCACATAATGAACACTGGTTTGATTAGGATGTCTTCCCATAGCCTACATGTTTTGATTTTCGATGTCAAGTCATCGAGGATATTAAAGCGCTTGTCTTTGCTTGATACTTCATACATTTTAATTACCCTTCTTAAAACCAATAGTGGAGGAGCTCGAACATTCTGTGATTATGTGGGAATTTTGCCCCCAACATCATTTAGGCACAACAACAAAAAGATTACTTAAAATATTGTTACAGCGACGACTGCGGGGCGTATCTGAGTTCGTGAGGCATGGAGGCTTAATAAAAATAAAATAACTTAAGTTGATTTTTAATTTATTCACACAGATATTATTTAGAGCATTAAATTGTCTATCTCCACTATCACTCTTTTATTTCTCAGTGAGTACAATGTATAATGTATATTTCAGCTCTAATTAACGTCCTTCTTAATGTCTCTGTTTGGTTACAGTCAATGAACTCATACTCATCATTAAGACATGTTCAGTCTATCTATTACCATTATATGTAATGTCTTTCACTCACGCATCCAACACAATTCCAATTACTCCAGCCTGCCAGTCGCACACTTCGCTGCGCCGATGCTCGCAGTCGCAGATTTCCCTCCCGCTAGTCACGTCTCTCGCCACGCGCTTCTCTTCTCACTCGTCGTCCTTCGCGCGATCCAGCAGCCACTCGTCCATTCAACACCTACTCAACTACTCCCGGCCCGTAGGTCCGTCGCACTATTTGTACTCAGCTGGCCTTGACCTGGAAGGTTCGCCGCACCCCGAGTCTAGCTGAGATATACTAGGGTAGTTATTCAGAGCATTCTTCAGATAAACGCAGAAATTCAATTCAACTCAGGACAGGTGCGTGCGAGATACATGGGCTTATCACGGCAGCACGGCTTTGTAACTGAAAGTGTTATCGCTGGCCTGTCATTCAGAACATTCCATTGACTTGCCACCTGTTATCATATCATGACTCTCTGTCCTCTTAACTCGCTAGCGCGAGGTGGGCCAAGTACAACAGCGCTGACCAGCGACGAGTAACAATATCTATCAGGCAACTTCCTCCCATTAAAGTACCTACTGAACCAGAGGACATCAGAGTGTGCATACCATCAAGTCTAAGAATTACATTCTGAAAATGCTTTATATGGACTGCAATATGCTACAGCTGTAGGTGAAATGTGCATATAGAAAACTTCTGGTCTTTTTGATAGATGTATGATATCTTGGTATCGATACAGAGCAGTTAAGGTGGTATCTGGATCAGAAAGTATCATGTCACTGGAGATAAACACGTCTAGTTCTTTTCTTAAATTTGCGTCCCTTCTTCCGGCATAAAGAGGTGTTGTATCCACTGCATTCAGGACATTCTGAGTTTAGCAGTTACTTCTTTCATAAACTTAAAATCAAGTTCACCAGCTCTTATTACGGCTGTTGTCTTGTGATGCAGAAGTCTCAAACGTAACACTGATGTCTGCGCTTACTTTTGAGGCATGCTTGGGTTTTTGACCCGCGAACCAAAACATCGTATGCAATGTTTAGTGTCATACGATTTTTTGATATGCGCAGGGATTTTCTCTGGAGTATTATCGTTCAAGTCCACTGATTATTGTTGGGCAAGGATCACTGTGAGTGAATGAGTAGCATGTTTAACGTTTTGCAATGAAATGTCAGCATCAAAGTTATCTACAATTACTTGACCCATGCCAACATGATGCATCCAGAATGCCAGAGTTCTTCGCATCTTCTCCAGATGCAGTTGCTGCTGCGTGAAACGATGAGCGAATAGATCTGTGCGTATCTTAACAGCGAGTTCTTGAGAGGCGTGCGGTGGCTGTTGACTTCTTGAACCTCAATACCTCATCGCCAGAACATCTAACTCCAAACTTGTACATCAGCTGTATAATAGACTTACAACAATGAAGAACTATGCCAAAAGCAATTTGCATATTCGTTGGGAAGTTGTTTATTATGCGTGTAACATACTACCCACCTGAGCAGATTCCACAGTCCAGTTAGCCCGCAACACGCAACACATGCTTACTGCATTGTACAACGTTAACCCTTAACATGATATATGTATCTATCGTGTTAGTATATATATATATATATATATATATATATATATATATATATATATATATATACACACACACCTCCCTGTTTATTTGCGTGGTTATATATATATATAAAAGGCAGTACTGTATTTTATTCGCGAACATCTACGTTGATGAGTGTTTGCTAATGAGACTAAATAATGTTATTTTTTAAACCACTATAAACAAAGAAATTAATAAAATTTTATCCGTGATTTTTTTTAAATTCAAGGGTAGAGATATTTCCACACTTGCTTTGCCGAAGCTACCCTTGGGAAAATCGCTAGAGTGTAAAGAGAAACGTCATGTATGTACTTCAGTTGTAGGCCTGGGATAGACACGAACAGTGGAATCGTTACGTGTAAATTAATTGTGCTACGAACACCAAACATTTGCAAGGCCCGTCGACTATTTACCTCTTACCATAAAGAAGCCTGGATTTTCGCATGTCGTGCATGTGGCACTCGTTGCGGCGGGTCTGCTCGGGGTACGCCAGTTTCCACCAGCATTGAGTTACTTACGTCACTGTTCCATTATCACCCTACTTTACTCCAATTGTCACTTATTCGCCAGACACTGCAAAACCCCCTAGAATATATCACATTTTATAATACATAAATACCCACAAACCATTCGTATTGCATTGTACATGCATTTAGAAAGTAAAAAAAAAAAAAAAAACATATCAAAGGTGAACGACCTTCAAAAATTATTTTAAAGCAATAATTTGGCAAGTGTGGTTGATTTTGTGTTTTTATTTGTGACACCATTAAATTGTAGTTTCAAATGTGACGAAAAAAAGTATTTAAAGCAACGTGCCTGACAAAAGAATGACTCTACCAAACAGCAATGTATGGAATAGTGTTTTTAATTAATTTATAAACAGTAAAATGAATATCTAAAGAGGGTCTTCAAGAAATAAAAATTATATATAGTTGAAGTATTCCATCGTAAGTAACAAATGAGACGTAGATATGAATGAAAATTATGAACTAGGTGAACCAGTCCGTGACTTTATTTTTAGTATTGTCACGTGCCTAGAACAGTTACCATGTAAAAAAAATTGGTTATCATGCAAAGACTAATAAAAATAACATATTGTATAGATCTATATCTATGCAATATGTAGGTAATAAAGAAATGATGTGAAACTAACTCAACATTGAAGCGAGACATTTAAAGTAACTAAAAATGATATTCCATTACCTCCATTGGCTCTATTCAATAACCTCTATGCATTAATACAAGACTTTCATAGGAATTAAAAATGAGATTTTAGGGTAAAAGGTATTGCTTGCGTAATCTGATCGTACTGAAATTCGAACTTGACCTGTATTTTACCCTGAGGATTCGCTCTGCAAAATTTGAAGAACTTCTGATGAGTTTCAAGGGACTTAGAAGTATTAAAGACGTACAGACAGACGGAGATCGTCTACTTATAAAATATAACTAGTGTCGGAATAATTTCGCGATTTGAGTGGTACGAACGCCAGAAAAAGAGTTTTGTATTGAGGTAATAAAATATTTTGTTGTTGAAATAAGATTGTTTTGTACTTTTTTTGGTTGCCGGAAACCAATATTCAGTTGTTGGGCCTCGTGTCCATCATTTCGGTAAATATATAAAAAGAAATTGGAAAGTCGACTGAGAATCGAACATTGATCCTTTCTCGCTTGAGCATGTTTTCCTAGTTACCTCAGTTTAAGTTACTACTGACGAGCTGAGAACGTTTTTCAATATACATATTTCAAAAACTGGACCAAGCGCGTAAACATATAGGCCTATTCCAAGTTTTTATATCCTTACGTTTTAGTTCCCTGTTTAACTTGTTTAGTTGGGATGTTTATTCCATCACTATTGCTCAACAATAAATGCACTAACACTGTCACTACCTAAATTGTAACAAAAAAAAATGTAAACAAACTCTCAAGCTGTATTTTCGAACTAAGGCCAAACAAATATACACAGTTGATTCAACAAAATATTATGTTGACTGTCCAGTTTAATTTGGCCCAGCACGGACGTTTTATTTATTTGAACGTGTATTTCGTTATATGAACAAAATTAATTTTGTTGCTTTTCAAGTTTTGTTTACGCAACAAAAAAAAATTTCTTGGGGCAACTAAATATATTTTTCGCCATATACAGACACATATTTCGTTGACTGGAATAAACCTTTTTTCCAGTATGGGATTCAAGTGTGGAAGGAGTAACTTATATTTTATATCTCATGAGTGAAAGTTATGTAGCAGTGACAAATCTGAGCATGACTACAGGTTTTGTTGGCAGCCAACTGTTACTTGTAATTATAAACAAACATTATAAATTAACTGAGCAAATGGGTGAGCATGTTTATGATTATACTTGAGAATTTAATAATTTTACATTAATAAGAGTGCCTATCTGCTACGAATTGTCAGCCTTTATGATTTATGTGACTAAAAATTCTGTGTTGTGTGGTGTCCGGTGGTGGGTTGTAAACGAAATGTACAGAGGACTCACTTAAGGATTGTTAATTAACTGAAATTAATATTTTTCTTGTTTATTGCGAACTCTAAATACAGAAGGTATAGTTTCTTGTGTGCGACTTAACCGGGTACTGTATAATTTATAAGTCACAACTTATTAATCGTAAACCCACAATTAGAAACTTCAACTTATTTATTTCTTTTTCAGTTTGTGTGAAATGCCAAAAAAAAAACGGTTAACCATATTTTATTTTTCCCTTCTTTTCGTGACGAGAACTCGTTTTTGTATAACATTTATTGACTGAGACTTGTATATCGGCGCAAACACTGTTTTTACCAGGAAGGCCTCTTAAATGGAAATGAGGTTATGTTCGGACGAAATGTGCTGGTGAAAGTAAGGAGGGGGAGATTACAGTCTGTGGAAGCGCGCCCTTTGTTCGAACAACCCCTGCAGTAGCGCACAAAGAAGGGGCGGGGTAAATGATACAGGCGAGTTTTCCACGGGGAACATATGATCCACTCGTGGGACCTACGTGTTAAGGTGCTTCCATAGTATAAAATGTTATATGCCTTAAGGTCACGTCCTGCCTTATAGAAGCATTGCGACAGCGATTGGAAATAGTACAAACAAACTTCGGACGTGTTGTGTTTCATCAGAATGTTAAGCCGTCCCTGTAGGGCTCAATATGTTCAGAAAAGATGTGGCATTCTCGCTATAGTTACTGTTATACAGAATAATACAGTATATTCGCGGTTTCTTCACGCTTTTGATTCAAGCATTAAAAAAACAGCCCATGTATAATGTCTGTTTTTTTTCTTAAACATCTCATATTTCACAAGTGTTTTGTACAAGTGTTAAGATAAAAGTACCTTGTTTTTGGTTAAATAATTATTTTATTATCATTTAATTGATAAATAGCAGTATCCTATATAAGTAGACGATCTCTGTCTGTCTGTTCGTCTTTAATATTCAAAGTCCCTTGAAACTCAACAGAAGTTCTTCAAATTTTGCAGAGCGATTCCTCAGGGTGAAATACAGGTCAAGTTCGAATTTCAGTGAGATTAGATTACACAATCATTACCTTTCACCATAAAAACTAATTTTTAAATTACTTTTTCCCAATGAAAAGTTTTTTATTAATGCATAGAGAATATTGCATAGAGATATGAAGGTAACGGAATATCATTTTTGTTTACTTTAAATGTCTCGCTTCAATGTTAAGTTAATTAAGTGGGGCCACAGTGGCTCAGTTGATAGAGTTATTACAAGTGCGGCCTTAGTGGCTCAGTGGATAGAACTATGTCAAGTGGGGCTGCAGTGGCTTAGTGAATAGAACTATGTCAAGTGGGACCACAGTGGGCAAGTGGATAGATATACAGTTTCTACCAAAAGTTTAAGACCACCATCTCTTTTCACGCAATAAGTCTTTGACCTTAAAGTTTTGATGCAAATAACATGGGCAATTTTTTATTGTTTATAGTATAAAATTACATATTTTAATTCAAAAACATTAAAATATTCCAACTCTTTATTAAGTTGCGATTTTGTCAAAGAAAAGAAAATAAGGAAAAAACAATACAGTATTCTTTTAGTATAATACTCTACAACAAATTCTACTTATTGTATACCATTAATGATTTTACACAACTTGTATTACACTATGGTGTGGTCACCAGTAGCCAAGGCTGGCAGGCGACATGCAGGACTGCAGCCAGCCAGGCTGTTTTGAAAATACCCCCACCAGTGAAGGTATCGAGGCCGGGTACAGCCCTATATAAGCCTGGAGCGATGGTTGAACTCAGAGGACTGCAGGATGACTTCCAGGGAGGACCACCAGGCCCGTGGTCCGACTTCGACGCCAGCCACTGTCATTGTCGAGGAGGTCTGTACGAGGTCGGCGATGCAACTAACAGAGTAATTATACTTCCTGTAGAGCGCCCTAGGCCGCGACGCGATAGGTATTCTCGTATAACTCTCAAGACTCCCTCTGAGTCAACGAGCACGTAGCTGGTATTAAATACAGTAATACTGATAGCCATTCCGAGAGAATTGTAGAGCAACGCTTAGTACGAGACACCTCGATTAATGTCTATTGCTGTGAGTGTAATAAAAGTAGTCTTTTATGCATCGAGTGCTTTATCCAGCTAGTTACGATTAACCCCCTTCCTTGCGTGACCTGATTTATCATCAGGACAGGTCACAGCAAATGGTGGAGGCAGCAGGAGCTTCCAATCTACCCCTTAAGTGAACCTCACAGCTATAAGTAGATTAACGTAATTGGTGGAAGACTGCAATCCCAGTCTAGGTGTAATCTCCAATTAGAAACGCGTACTACTTCCACCGAACCACGCGGTTGCATTTCCTGGCAAAATAGTGCAGGGTCTAAAGAGTAAATCAGGAGACAGCAAGCGTGGAGGCAACATAGTTCTATTCCTCACGTTTCAATTCATTGCATTGCTGGTTCGATTAAAATCAGAATACGGAAACGCCTCAGAACCCCACCACCCAGGGTTTCACCCCATGCCAGAAAGTTAAGGCCAACGCAGTTCGGTAACCTGGCTAGCTCGATAGTAAACAGTAGTAACAGCGAGAACTTGTCCCTGCCATTCAAAGCCACGAGGTGATACGCTAGTCAGCGAATTCCAGCCACGCCAACGCGGGCGGGCACATATAGCCGCGTTGCACTGTCCTCGTCAGGACAAGGCGCCCATTCTAAATTCTAGTGTAGTAAGAGAGTGTGTGTGCTTCTGCGTGGTTAAAAACTAATGCATGTTAACTCACGGCCCCTCTTCGGGCCGTTTTGAATTGCAAAGGCAAAATTTTCCACAAGGGCTTGCGCAGTGTGGAAATACAAGTTATAAAGCCAGCTTATGTGTTCGCATGCTAGTAATTAAGACCACAAGTTCCTGTGACAGGCAATACGACGTGATTTAATAATGGATGAACCTACCACATCGTTTTTAAACACAGCTAGGAGCATAGTTAAACACGCAACTATTGATTTGTCAGACACACAAAAGAAACTATTGGCATGCAACACAAACATTGTCGATAAATTTCCAAATTTAATTGATTCCGCAGAGAAACTGCTACAAGAAAACCCTGAATTAATGGATCAGTTTAATACACATTCCACACGCATTACACATAGTCTCGTTACCTAAATTTCCAACAGCTGCCTTTTACCCACACCACTTACCAAAACACTGATCAACTCACATCAGATTATCTTACACCAGTACAAATTAACACTGGCACTACAGAAAAATCTACGAAAATTCATCGTTAGCATCACCACTAGACGAAACACCACAAAATACCAACATGGCAAATGCTCCACCAGTAAACATAATTGTCCAACACCTGATAACCGTTCCAGCATTTCCAGGAGAAGCCAATGAAAAATGGACATAATTTATTGAACAATATAACCATGCAGTTGAACGCAACAATTGGAACGAGGACTAAAAATGCAAAAGGTTAAAATACTATCTAAAGGGGCCAGCTAAACATATGCTAGACAATTACCAACAAACCCATGTGGGATAAATATCATGGCGAGGTATAGTAAACAAGCTAAAAACAACATTCTCAACACCAGCGATGGAAGAGTATTTAAAGCAGCTTTTGTACACTACGAAACGGAAATTACATGAAAGTGCACAGAAACATATAGAATCACTTATGTTTTACAGATGCAAGTACAACTCAAATGTCAGCGATACAGACTTCACTGCTCCCTTCGATAGCAGACGAAATCGTTGGCCTCAAAAACGAAACTATTGAAGACATGACAACTAATATTCAAAGAGCCGAATTTCGTCTTTTTAGGTACAATCAGGCTATGCCAGAATACCAAAACATATTCAAAACAGACTTACTGTGGGCGGAAGTCGTAAAAGCGGGAATGAAAGCGGGAATTGCGAATCTCGCGATACAAACCCTAAAACAACACAACTATAACCACCCACAATCTTAACCTCAGAATAAATACCGCAACTATACTCAACTACAAAACTATCAACCTTTCGCTACAAGAAAAGACTTTGCACACCAACAGAAAAAGTATTTCACCCCCACCCATCCAACAGAACACAAAAAGGAAACAAAGAATTTCTGTGAAATTCTCCAAATCATGTAAATAACCTACCATTACAACCTCACCACAACCACAGGGAAGACAAATGCAATAGTAGGGGTAACCAAAAAAGTCAGCAGTACAACCAAAAAAACTCCTACATGAGGGGGTAGTAGGCACCACCCCCGATGACATACTCAGCAGAAATATGCCGACACGTAATATACAAAACAGGCAGTGAGGTCCCCTAAGGGCACACCGTGGTAACGAACAACTCTCGCAGTACAATTTTAGAAACCAAAATTTCAAGACTACAAACAGACAGGCAGGGTTCTTAAGAGATGAACGTAAAAGTCAGAACCACCCGCGGGGCGAAATAGGTAATGAAAGTAAGGAGAAAAGACGCATCCCACCAAAACGTGAAAGTTTCGCATATTATTGACACATGCCAGCAAGTATTTAGCAAAAGGGTACCATTACGCTCTTAAGCAGAGATTGCTAAATTTAATTCCCATGAGGAACAGTTCCAGACGCCATTGCACACTCGAATACTGGAACAGAAAAATGATGTCAAACAGGAAATCATTCCAAACAGGCCACCTTGCATTACGTTCCGTAACAAGCAAATCAGGTCAGAACAAATTGGAGTTAATTACAATCACAATCACAAGGCCAAGCAGGTCAGGAAACAAACCGTCGCGCCCGTGAAAGACGACACTCCTTGCATCGTGGAAGCAGCAGCGTGCATCAAGGTAGAGCGGAAAGAATGTACAGATCAGCACAAGCGTGACATCAGACCAGCAAGGACGGCCTTTGTTCCCCAATCAGAACATACCATTTCAAACAGACATGTTCTGTAAATTCAAACAAAGGTTCGGGATTGGATTGGCGAAACACGAGTTAAATTACCGCGTGTGGGAACACACAATTTTGTGAACAACAACATGGAAGCAGTTGGCGGTGATGAAAGGCGTCAGCGCAATCTGAGCCACCAGTCCTACTTAGATTCATTAAGCAAACAACCCACACCAGTCACCAAGGACGAGTGCCGTGCAAGTTATGTCAGAACATCAACACTGCACATCCTTGTGAGACTCTGTGGGGAAAACATATAGCGCCTTACTGGACATGGGATGCTCCCGCTCCTGCATGGCGACTACCAAAATAAATAAAGAAAAGCACACCCCAGTTAAAGAAATCTTTTTGATAGTATACTCTACTGAGGATATTGATGAACCTCAATATAAAACCAAAGTCAATATAACTATTAATGGTGACAATTTTAATCAAGAATTCTTGACAAATGATAACTTGAAGTTATATATTATTCTGGCAGTTGACTTTATTAAATGCTATGACATTGTCCCAGTTTTAACAAAAAGACATCGTGCTTGTGTTTGCTTCAAATTATGATAAAATATTTGAAATTCCAATAAATACAAATTCAATTGAATATTACAATAGCAATTGCATAGAATATCATATCAACAAAATAACTACTACCAAGGATACCACCTCTGAGAAATCATTAGGAAATATTAATCCTCAACTGCTACCTCATCAAACAAAGGCTATTAAACAAGTGTTAGACCAATACAGCGACCATTTCGCAAGTTCGATTCATGAACTCACAGAAACCAATGCATATGAGATAAAACTTGACCTAACCACAGATAAGCCCATTTATACCCGTCCATATAGGATAAATCCTAATCTATGAGAAGATGTTTCACTTCAGATACAACAAATGCTCGACTGTCACGTTATAACCCTATCGGAATCAGCTTATACCGCACCAAGCTTAGTCATCTTCAAACATCAGGGAGAGATAAGTTTCCTCACTGACTTTAGATCACTTAATCAACACTTAACAAAGATACAATATTCCATACCTACAATGGAAGATATAACAACCCTACAAAATTCTAAATATATTACATCCATTGACATGTACAGTGGATTTTAAGCAATACCAGTGCGTAAAGAAGATAGACACAAACTAGCTTTTAATTTAGATGACATCGGTTTGTACTAGTATGCTCATACGCCTAAGGGCCTCGCCACAAGCCCTAATTACTTCCAAAATTTCGTAAACATCATGCTAGGTCCATTGCAATGGAATACCACGGTAGCTTAAATCGATGATATATTTATTATTGGAAACATGTTCACAGAGCATTTAGAAAATATACAAAAAGAAATAGATAGTTTAGAAAACCAATGTTAAAATTAACAGAAAGAAATGCAACTTTGCGCAACACGAAATAAAAAACTTAGGCCACTACATAACGCCTAAAGGCATCCAAACTGGTCCAGACAATATTGCTACAATACAATAGATGGTGCCGCCTAAAAAATTAAACAATTTTGAACATTCTAGGCCTTATGTTCTATCTATGAAGATATAGTAATAATTATGCAAAATTGTCAGAACCCTTAACTGAATTGACTAAGGAAACAGTGTCATTCAAATGGGGCAAACAGGAACAAATAGCATTCCAAAAAATGAAAACAGCCCTCATTCAGCCACCTATTTTAGCTAAATTAGATTATACACGCCGAACGATACTTGCATGCGATGCATCACAAATGGCCATATGTGCAGTATTGCTGCAGGAACACTTCACTACCAAGGAACATGCAATCATTGCCTTCACATAAAAAAATGCTGCCATTAAATGAAAAAAAAAAATGATCAGCAATGGAGCGTGAGCTATAAAATATTTTGTCATATATTTTAAACTGTATCTTTACGGCCACCAGTTTATTATAGAAACAGATCATGCGAGCTTAATATATCTCAAATCCATGGCTGAACATAACGTAAGAATCCAGAAAATGGCCATTGCATTAACAGAATATGACTTCGAAGCTAAAGTCGTAAAAGGTAAATTAAATACACTTGCAGATGCAATGAGCCGAATATCAAACTTAGATATAGCTGACACTATAAATATCACAGTAAACAATGTAACATATCAGGTCAAGCATGAGTTCTTACAATGTACATCATTTTACAAAGCCTTAGCATAATCTATATTACAAGACCAGAACAAAGTTGGTGAAATCAGAAATACAATATCTAAATATGTCACTAATAACTGGAATGAAGTCAAAGAGTTAATTAAAAACGACCTCCACACCACAGATAAGGCATGAGAGGCTAAATTAATCACTAATGAAGAGTATTTGCCTCTTCAGGCAATTTCAAAAATGGTAATCATAATTTATAATGTTAATATGACTGTTACTATGCAAAAACCATACAAATAAAATCACAACCAGGTGCCTTGATCATAGACTCAATTGTTGTATGCTAATGACATATGATCAAAATAATAAATTGTTTTTCCTTCCGGTTTACATCCATGAACAAGAATATGTTAAAGTAGATGACTACTCACACCTATTCCGAGTACCCCTTACTGATACACCTACATCACCATTTTTAGCTGAATATGCCAATGACCTCCATATTCAACAACTGAAGATAGCATTAACAGACCCAGAAAATGTGACTCCGAGATATCGGCGACTCGCCAGAAGATATGCTATTTCCGGGAACGGAGAAATTTATACGCAACAACGTACACCCATGGGAGAACACAAAATGGCACAAGTTCCTAAATACTACATTCCTGAGATAACCACAGCCCACCACACTTCACTCTTAGGAGGGGGGCATTTTGGTCAGTTTAAAACACAAGCAAAAACTAAATCAGCTTATTATTGGGACACAATGAATAATGATGTTAAAGGTTATATAAAGAACTGTCCCACATGCCAACACATCAAAGCACCTAACCAGAAACCGATAGGTCAAATGACACCTATACCACCCCCACCCCTTCTCGAGTCATGGAGTCTAGATGCCAAAGGCCCTCTACAGATGTCTGCAAACAGAAATAAATATGTACTAGTCATGATAGAGTTTGCCACCCATTATGCAGTAAGTAGCCCTCCAAATCCCAACCATTGATGCATTAACCTGTGCAAATTTTGTTAAGGATATTATTTTACAATTTGGTTACCCGAAATCCATTCTTACGGACAGAGGAACGTCGTTCAATAATGAATTGATGGCAGAACTACTGAGAAAACTACAAATTAAAAAACTTCAGACATCTGCATATAATCCATCTTGCAATGGTTTAACAGAGCAAGTAAATAACATTTTATCTCAACATTTAACCTCTTATGCCAGCGACAATCCTTCTCACTGGGACATGTATGACTCGTACATATTATTTAATTACACTATAACTGTAAACTGTAGTACAAAGTTCACCCCTTTCTTCCTTTTACATTGGGTTGAAGCAGTCCAGCCCTCCCATGTAATAAGCCATTTATATTCCCCCCATGTGAGTGATTGGTGTGAACGTTTAAAACAGCTATGTTAGGAAGCATGCGTCAATTTGATTGCTTCACAGCAACAACAGAAAAGAATTTTTGACACTAAACATCGACCTAACGAGCTAAAAATAGGCCAATGTGTTTGGGTGAAAACACACGCACAACATAAGGTGTTCTCCTTTAAGTACCAAGAGCCTTATAAAATTGTCTATGTACTGGGTCCCACCACGATCTCCGTGAAATACGTATGAGAGGCGTAAACAAAATTGCTAATGCAAGACGTTAACACCCCACTCTATGTTACAGGAGGACTTTTGAACCAAGAGTATTCCAGTTCTGAGATGTACCAGGTCATCCACTGTGTACTGCTACTTATCCTGGGCTTGACAGCGCCGGCACAGTAGGAATCACTGTATAAGAAACGCCACTGTGTCTATTTGACGAAGCTGATGCCGCAAATTCAATAGGAATAAACGGTGACACTGCTATTTACGCTGCCTCTGCAAGAACCCCGGACACTGGCCAACATCGACGAGTGGTTCCACATCACCTGTACTACTCGCAACAACTCGACAGTCTTCAGGAATGCTGAGAAGCTCAAAGAGAATTTCAAAACCTCCTCTATAAATATTGTAAACCAGTTCCTTTCGGAAATATCCCTTCCCCACAGAAATAAACATTCCCTTGCCTTCCTTGAAGACGTTGCAACGTGGTGTTGTGACATATTGACCACGAAACTCTTTAAAGCCTTATTGTCTAATGAAGAAATGCTAGATGCACAAATGACAGAAGTAGAGAATAATGTAAAAGATTCAATTAATGATCTCAATCTCACCACCAACAGTGTATCAAAAATTAAAGACCAGGTCGAGGTAAAAATCAATACTATTATAGAGTAATTTTAATCACTATAAGGTAATTTTAATTCTCAACACAGAGAAATTGAATTGTCAAATGTATGAAGTCAGATGATGGTATTAATAACTTTAGAATTAATTAACAATATAATAACTGAAATCAGCTTGAATACATACCTCCAGGTATGTCAGAATAACCTTTTACTGCTACAAACAGTATCAAGGTCACTCTTAACGAGAAATTTAGCAATTTACAATCAAAAGTTACTACGATGAATCTTAAACTCAATATTCCTTAAAGTCAAATAAGAACTTATTATTCTATTCCAATAGCAGAATGTTAATTTTCACCTACTCAGATAATGATAAACGTTCAAGTACTCCTTCAAAGTACTGAATTCTCATCGTAATTTTTCAGTGCTGTACAAATGCCATATCTCTACAAAAATTAATCTTGTACAATTGATTTGCCCAAAGATATAATAGCTATAGATAATTTTCACTCACATTACTAGGGCTGTGGCTGCTGAACAGAACCAGTTTCGGGGTATGTATCGTATATCAAAGCACTCTACAGAATCCAGTGAGGTAAGTTCCCTTAAAGAGGCTATTAAATTGCAAAACCTTCAGAAATTATATGCTTTTTGCAAATTCGCATGTGTTGCTAACGATCATATACAAATTGAGACTGTCCAACCTCATTATTATATCTAATCCATCTGGCAACTTAGTTTTAAGGTGCATAAATATAACTCTTAGCCAGACAATTCTCAGATCAGAAATTGGCTCTATTGAATTGCAAGTGCCATGTGGTTATTAAGTCACTGTAAACAAGGTAATGCTAATTGAAGCCACGCATGTGTGCGACATCAAAATTCCTGTAACTGAAGTTGCCCACACTATCTTACCGATTCATTGGCTAAAAGGTAGCCATTTTGAGGCGACTCAATAATCCTTGACGGAAGGAATTTCCTTATATTCATGAAATGACACGCTTAATGCAGAGTGGAAAATTATACACGCAAACTTGCCAACAGTAGAGTATGTGGCAGTGCAGAATAAACTAATGTCAAACTATGTATTTTCTATTGTGTCATAGGATCATTTTAACTATGCCGGCTCTTCGCTTATTGTTGTGTTATTAATAGCAATAGGACTGCTCTATTACAAATTGATTAGGATATCAATTTTTCTAGAAAAAGGCATCTAAGTTATCAGTAGCAAATATATGAAGGTTAATAGTCATTTCATTTCCTACTGCAGAATATGATATAGCATATTTTTAGACTTACACGACCTTTGTGCACCTTAATATAAGTCAAAAGTAACAATGTGCCCTGGCCAGCACATCTGTTTCACGTGTTTCAAAGTGTAAACAGGCAGCCGACTCGCGCGTTGCACCAAGAGTGCATTCCTTTAGCTGCCGCAAAAGTGTTGCACAATGAGAATGCAGTAAGAACAATAGAGTATGCCAGCAGTCAGGACTGCTACTGCTACTGTATGATTCCAACAGTTCACACTAGGGAGCATTATAGGCGGCAATCACTGCACGACGAAAATGTCATATTAGGATAAAATTTAAACATGTTTAAGAGATATCAGGCCTGTGTATATTTGTACATAATATATCAAATTCAATTATTCTCAAATGTAATCATTAATTAGATGAGAAAATTTTCTTCTATGTCAATGTTGAGAGCTAAGACTGACACTTTCCTTTAGCAATCTCTGTATAAAGATATATTATTTTCACCACAGTGTATTTCCTGCTTTACATATTTAGAGCCATTAGCTTCATTTACAACCAGTGCTATGGTGGAATGTAATTTTTTAAAATGTGCACTTAAAGTGCAATTTCCCAAATACCTTCTGCAGTCAGCGCCGATGACTTTTACTTTAAATTTTAGGGGGCATCTTAAATATATTACAGAGCCAAGCACACCCTCCTTCCAAATCCAGTATTACATGAAATCATAATGGCTTAAAATTACTGTGCCGGCACATTCCACTTAAAGTTAGTAACTTGGAATAACAATGAGATGTTAACTTTGCTGTAAATACTTATTACAAATAACTACAGTAAAAGATATGATCATAGTGCTAGGAAATGTATTAAGATGTAATAGCTTCACTGTTTAAGTTAAAATGTTAATATGTGATTATATAACTAAAGAGAGTATAGATACACAACTTCTGTAAGGTCAATTTCTGTGTATATAACCGTACATCAATATGTACAAGTAACAGTATAATCAATTCATAATTATACGATATTCTACTAAAAATTACGTTTTCCAGTTTCACACATATAAATATGTGTAAAAAGTGTGTTACAATACACAGTGTACATAAATTAACTTTCCAATTTAAGGGAATACAGTTCAATTTTTCATTACTACGAATTAGTGTATGTATAATTTAAGCATTCCAGTTTTCAATAATCCAGATTTTAATGTGTTCTCTCATTTAAATGTAAACGATATCCCTAACCTCGCGACTGACAGTGCACTAAAAAAAAAAAAAAAAAAAAAGTGTGCGATGGACACTGTTAATTTAATACCCTGCCGGCTTCCGCGCACAAGAGAGACCTCCTCCAAGTGGCACCTCCGAACCCTCTATTGACAGAATCTGGACCAACCCTTCGCCGCTGAGCCGCCCGACTCTTCTCCGGCCCGACCTCACTCAATACCTTCCCACTCTTCAGATGGTCCCATACTCTCATGCGAGGATGCATGATTTTCATGAAAACAGGGGGCCATGGTGTGGTCACCAGTAGCCAGAGCTGGCAGGCGATGTGCAGAAGTGCAGGATGGTGTGACCTGCGAGTCAACGAGCACATTGTTGGGAATTAAATATAGTAATACTTATAGTCTTATTATTGCCATTACGAGAGAATAGTAGAGCAATGCTTAGTGCGAGACACATCAATTAATGTATAGTGCTGTGAGTAATAAATGCAGTATTTTATATATCGAGTGCTTTATCCATCTAGTTATGGTTAACCCCCTTTCTTGCATGACCTGATTCATCCTCCGGACAGGTCACAGCAACTACAAGGAAATTATGGTTTAAGTTGTTGCAATTAGGTAACTGCGAAAGCAATTTTTGGCCAATTTACAAATTGTATATTATCATAGAAAAAATTAATACATTCCTACCAAAAGTTTAAGACCAAGCAGTCAGAAACATGAATTTTTGTATTATGAAAATTTTCTACATACATGCCACTGCAATTATACTATGTAATTTTAATAGCATTAGTTCTGTAAAGGTTTTCAGTTATCTATGACAACTTTTTTTTTTCATGTAGGCATACTGAAGATGAGATTCTGGTAATACTCAATGGAAATTTTGGACCCAAATATTGCAGTCATGGTTCTGAGTTCATGCATGTTTTTTGGTCGTGACACTGATCATTTGACTCCAATACAATTCCAGACATTCTCAATGGGGTTTAAGTCTGGGCTTCGTGCTGGCCATTGCAAAAGTGGGATATCATTCTCCTGGAACCACAGCACTGTTAGGCGGGACCGGTGATAAGGAGCATTGTTTTGCTGAAACACATAACATCCTCAATGTAGTTTGTGTGCAGAGGAAAACATGGTATATTTCATCGTGAACCTGGTAGTTCAAATATGAAAGCACAATTCCATCTAAATCACTTTATTAACAAAGATACATATTTATGCACATTCTTGTTACAGTACACAACACTTTCATAATGCTGGCAATTCCTTTCAACAATAGTGTCACTAGACGATCAAACCTTACCAGTAATTTATTTATAAACCACCCAGAATGCCTTTAATGTGGCAGAAGCATAGCCAAAGGAGAATATGACTAGATAATGACAAAATATTACAACCACCACTACAAAATCGTGGAAGAAAGAACAAGATATCTAACAAGCGTCCAAAATTTTCTCTTGTTCTCTCATTATATTTGCCAAGTCATTTAATACCATGAATTTACACACCTGAAGGTTAACACGTTTAAAGCCTACGATCAGATAGATAAATAAACATTTTAAAGACACTAGTTTCACAAAATTTGAATGCTCGCGAAATTTAATTCATTAAGGCAGGTTCACATCTCATCGAACTACCTGCCAAAAATAATCCTCCTTGTGAAATTGTGACACTAAATGGTATTTCTCAATATTAGAAAATCAACAAATAACCATTCGACAGCCAATGACCCAAGTTGCTTAATATTAACTATATTTTAGATTACTAAAGCGATGAAGGCACATGAACCCGCCTTCTCAAGTTTCGCATGGAATTGCGTATTATAAACGGACTATTCCTTTTACACTAGGCACCAGTAAAATGCGTGTTTTACGCCACAAATCATTCTAAACCATCAGGTACTCAATATTTACGTTTCTGAACAAAGGGACAGTCGAAAGCCTCGACCCAATAAACCACTACATCCATTAATACAGACACATGACAAATTAAAACTGCATAAAATATTAAAGTCGATAGCACGGCAGCTAATTGCATTTAAACCCGTAGCCCTCCAAAGCGTGCCATCGTAAAATCGTAAAAGGAACTTACAAACACACATAAAAAATTTGACTAATCATTAGAAGGCAAGTGGCAGGATTGCTTCAATGCCCAACTGACACACGAATGGGCAAGCAAAATTGGGCCGCAGTAACCAAGCAAAATTAAACCGCCAATTTTAAAAGCAATAACCGACGAAACCACTAAAAACTCATCATAATCCAAACCCCGCAAACTTACGTATATAACTAAGCTGTCAAGCCCACTACTCTGCACATCTACCCCAGGAATCAAAACCCCTGCCAACATGAATGCCCTCAAAAAATGCACAGGCGCATTTCTCCACTCACCAACTTGCCTCTCCTCATCGTTGCCCCGCACTTTCACTATAATAAAGAAGGTTCAAGATTGAAAAAAATTTATAACACCGACAATTTAGTTACTCTTGAATCCGGTGTGCTGCCCCCTGAAGAAAATCGTGGCCCAGGATCGTCACACATTGACGGCCCAGCTAAGGGATGATCGGTGTCAAACGGGATGAGTGGCCAGGCGATGAAATCCCATGTTCCTATCGAGGGTAAGGTTACCCATGGCTGACGGAATCGGCGGCTGCTGAGTGAATCGACGATTACAAAGCCGAAGGCGAGTGTCATCGCGACCAGTGGCTAAGAAACTATTGCACTGGCCACACCCCTCCCAACTTCCCCTACTTCATGTGACGTCGTCGGGAAAGGAGGCAGGGTGGGGAAAGAAAGGGAAAAGGTGAGCAGAACCGAATGAATCCTGTACCTTGCATGGATATGCAGCCCCACGCCATGATTGTACCACCTCCTTGTTGCATAGCAGAAGAGAGGCAATGAGGAAGAAACTTCTCGATGTGTGTATGGCGAATACGAATACTGAGGCGTGAATAGAGTTGGAAGCGGCTCTCATCGCTGAACAGCACCTTTCTCCGTCTCTCCATCCCTCAATATCTCCCACCAGATCCGCCTGCTTTCCCTGGACACAGCTGTTTGGAGCGGTTTTCTTACTGCCATGTATGGATACAGTCCCTGCGTTCGCAATCGACGAGATACCGTCATTGCGGAAACCTTCTTACCGCATATCTCTTGTAGTCGTGATGTCAGTACTGGCACAGAGGCATTCCGATTCTGTTCGGCGACTCTTGCAAGGACACGGTCGTCCCTAGGTGATGTTGCCTTCGGTCGACCACTATGACGTCGATCGTGCACCTCACTGTTCTCCCGGTATTTGGCTATTGTTTGTGGTACACACGTTTTACTGACATTCATCACACTAGCTATTTCTCTTTGACTATTGTTACATTTAAACATGCCAATTACTTGCCATTTTATCTTACTTGAGACACTTTATTTGCCCATTTCACTATAAAGTGTCGCAACAAACTGTAAACACGAACATAGAGAGTTTCAATGCACTGACGTCTGTAGCAACGAACAAAGCCGCCAGGAACTGGTACAACAATACTACCTAGTGAGTAACTTGGGTACTATCTCCTGCTTCAGGATTGGCCTCGCTGGCTCGGTTGTTTTAAAGAATTATTTACTCCAATTACAGCAATAAATGTTCATGTTTCTGACTGGGTGGTCTTAAATTTTTGGTAGGAACGTATTTATTTTGTTCTACGATAATATACACTTGTAAATCGGCCAAAACACTTCTAGCTTTCGCGGTTAGCTCATTGCTACAATTTAAGCCATAATTTCCTTGTGGTGTAAAACAAGTTATGAAAAATAATTAATGATATACATCAAATAGAATTTAATGGATAGTATTATATTTAATTAAAATATATTGTTTTATCCTTTTTTACTTCTCTTTACAAAATCGTAACTTAATAAAGAGTTGGAATACCTTAATGTTTTTTTTAAATCAAACTATGTCATTTTATACGTTAAACAATAACCAAAATGGCCCATGTTATTTGCATCAAAACTTTGAGGCCAAAGACTCATTGTGTAAAAAAAAAAAAAAAAGAAATGGTGGTCTTAAACTTTTGATAGAAACTTTATATCAAATGGCGCCTTAGTAGCTCAGTGGATAGAGAGATATTTCACTGGATAGAGCGATTCCAAGTGGGGCCTTAGTGGCTTAGTGGATAGAACTACGTTAAGTGACAAAGTGGATAGATAAATATTAAATGGGACCGTAGTCGCTTCAATGTTGAGTTAATTTCACGTCATTTAGTTATTAGCTACTATTCAATATCTATTCAATATTTATTTTCGGTTTTTGTATGATAACCAAATTTTTTAACATGGTAACTGTTCTGGCCCCGTGACAATACAAAAAAAAAAGTCACGGGCTGGGTTACCTAGTTTCATTTATAATGAACAGGAATAAAATTTGAGAAAAAGTATGTGTGTTGGTAATGCCTAGTAAGGAATAGTTTTTATGGAAAATATTATTAATGCGAGTACGCACGAATACGGTGGGTTGTCCCTTTGGTGCAATTTTCTAGACTTTGCTGAACTTATATTAGTTTGCACGAGGCGGAGGAATATCCTGGAAGTACAACTTTATCAGGGCTTCAGGAAAGTTTGAAGTAACCTTGAATGGCGTATAAATGTCGTAAACAGTGGTCTATTCACTGTGCTTTTTGCTGAATTTGACACTTTGCAGCGAACTGCTTCATGTTTCAATAACCAGATTTGCAATCTGACGACAAATTATCAACTTTCAGTTCTGTCTTGAAAAATATTTAAATTAATTCTCCACGGCCTTTTTTTTTTTTAATTATTATAACAGATATAATGGCTTACAATGAGACAAATTTAATAACTTGCAGTGCTTCATAGGATGAGTATGCGTACTGAAACGTTTCTGTGAAACCGTTGTTTTCGCGAATACGCGTATCGAGGTAAAGAAATGTTCTCAAAATACGACACTTTGCCAGAAAAAAAAGGGGGGAGGGAAACAATGCCTTTGATTTGATTACTTTGATCATATTAAAAGTGGGATGGACCCCCCTCCCCCCCGGCGAAGATCAAGAAGCAAGGAAGCGATAAGGGCGACACTAACACGCACGCCTAGCGCCTAATCGCTCCTACGCGCAAGGCGTGCAGTGTTTCCGTCGTGACGCTGTACTATGCAAATGAGAGCTGTAACATACGGGTTGTATTACACGCGATGAAAGCCCACAGATTAAACTACACCAGCATGTTTGTACTTTTCTCTTGCGGCTTAACGAAACTGCATAGGCAAGCTTTAAAAATGCGATATTTGACCATTTTCACGATTTCTTTTACAACAATACATTTAATATGGCAAAAGAAAAAAAGAGATTGGAGCATGGATAATTGTTTTTTTAATTTTTTCCGACAAAAAGTTGAATTTGCATAAATTTGTTTACCGCGATATGCGTATTCGCGCAAACAACTATTTCACAAAAAAAAAGGACTCTTTATTGGATTTCTACCATTTTTCTTGAGTTTCTGTTTTTAAGGACATCCAAGGTCACAGTTATAGTGTCAAGGTCATGGGTCAAGGTCACCTAGGTCCAACATGGTGGATTAAATAGCTGAACCAAGATGGCTGACGGTTGGCTCCAGCTCCTATACCGGATCCCGTGTTTCGATTTGGCATACCCTATGCCTATAAAACCAGTATGGCCGCCACTGCTCTGCCCTCGAGAAGCGAGCCTACCAAATCCTTCCGATGAATCGAAAACTGCCTTCCTGTGACTCGTTTTTGCAACTGGGAGCGATCGGTTCTTTCTGAAGGGTAAATTGGGGAATTTTAAGGGGAAAAAGGGAAATTTTGAGGGGAAAAGGGAAATTTTTGGGGAAAATCTCCACCGGGGAAGCGGAATTACCGAGCATGAAAAGCTGTGTGCCCCACCAACCTACTCCTTTGTCCGCAACACATCTTTTTCATTCTACTGACATAAATCTTTAAACCTTGTAACTCGTTTCATTATTTTTTTTATTTATTTTTTTCGTCATACTGCTTTCTTGCTATTATTTTACGTCACGTATTCTGTAAAGAATGAAAGCAATTTTAACCTCTCTCTCGCATACTCGTTACAAGGTTGTTTAACAGTTACTACAAGGGAGGAGCGGTGTGTGAAGAGGTCTTGAGAGCTGATGAGGGTGAAGCTAGGTAAGGACGGAGCAGCAGTGGAATGCAAGGGCTGGGGAAACGGGAGATCCCCGAGGAAAACCCACCGACCGGCGGCCTCGTCCGGTGCGATCCCTGCGTGCAATCATCCAACCCGGTTCGCATCAGTGGAAGGCGAGCATCCTAACCGCTGCGCCGCTGAGGCCGTATATTTCAAAGATGAAATGCTCGGCGCACGAACATTTATATTCAGTTGCACACAACGCCAAAGGAAGTACTTCCTCGAAACCACAACGTTGGAAGGGCAGCCAACCTTTCTCATGAATTTGCATCGGAATGGGGTTCCCTCCGTGTTATCCTGCCCACAGTTGGGGTTATTAGCAAACACGTGTCATTAGGGGCGCTCGGGTTACGTTAGGGCCGGGTCGAATCGTAAAATGGCGGCCGAAAGGAAAACAGGGTGGTGATTAAACAACGATTGACGCTCCGGGGTATTACGGAAGTGACGTACTCTATCATCAAACGGCGCGGAGGGGAGCTAGGTACATATCGTGGGAGAGTCCGATGTCCCTGTGTATGCTAACCAGTACCTACTATGTAGTACCCACTGATATATGGCTATGGTATAGTCTGTTCATCGTGAAATGAGTACTTCTAAAAGCTACAGTGATGTTTGAGGTAGGTAAAGGCTGTTCACAGTAAAGAGAGCACTTCTTAAGGCCCTTCTAAATTTTTCCTTTTATCCAATTCCCATTATTCTGCTACTTTTTAATATAAACATTTCAATGCGACCAATAAACACAGTGTATACATTTCCCCACCCTCAAAATTTAATGCCTCAGGCTGCAATAAGATATATTTATTATTGGTTAATGCCTGTTGGGACGGCCTTAAGAAGTGCTCACGTTACCGTGAACAGCCTATAACTTACATTATTTGTTTTGCTTTCTGTATTTTTTTGATGTATCGAAGTGTAAAAATGAGCACAGTTTTTCAATATTTACCTTTCTAATAATTTCACAGTTTCACTTGACCGACGCATGAATAAAGTGAAGAGGCCCATGGTAATGTTAATCTTACATAAGAGGAAGAATACACGACGTGCTGGACCAATCAAAGTTACGATACCAGAGGAGTGAACGTCTGTGACACTCGGGCAGGAGTGACATTTCCAACCATCCACGCGTGAGAGATAGGTAAGAAATAATGTGTTTTGAAGTACAACTCGGCGAGAACTCTTTCGTCGGGAAAACTGAGTATCCGTAGCGATAACGGGAACTTCTCAGATTAGTACACGTGCAGCAGATAGAATAAGTAGGACTTGACTCGGTTATCATAATAAGCTGAGACTTTCAAGCCGTGCTCAGTTCTGCTCCACCTGTCAAGCTTGCACACTCTAAATCTAAATTAGTGAGAGTTCCACTGTTTTCAAACAATTAACAGTGCCTGGCTGATTCAGCAGTCACATCAGTGAATTTAACTCATAAGTAGAGACATGCAAAATTTGCGTTATTATTCGAAGACAGACGCGACTTCGAACACTTGTGTTTTGTATCGCCTTTGTCATTGGACTACAGTTTGTTAGGAGACGCCCAGGACGGCTTTGAACCAATAGGAAACCACTAACAAGAAGCTGGCTCAATCACGTGCAATCAAGTCGGAAGGGAAGATGTGTCCTCGCTGCTGCAGAAGCCAATATACAAGTGGCACTGGCTCGAATATGTAGGTTATAGGACTGTGAATCTTAGGGTGCTGCTAGTGAATAACGCGAATATGTAGGCTATAGGACGGTGAATCTTAGCGTGCTGCTAGTGAATAACGCGAATATGTAGGCTATAGGACGGTGAATCTTAGCGTGCTGCTAGTGAATAACGCGAATATGTAGGCTATAGGACGGTGAATCTTAGCGTGCTGCCAGTGAATAACGCGAATATGTAGGCTATAGGACGGTGAATCTTAGCGTGCTGCTAGTGAAATAACGCGAATATGTAGGCTATAGGGCGATTAATCTTAGCGTGCTGCTAGTGAATAACGCGAATATGTAGGCTATAGGACGGTGAATCTTAGCGTGCTGCTAGTGAATAACGCGAATATGTAGGCTATAGGACGGTGAATCTTAGCGTGCTGCTCAGTGAATAACGCGAATATGTAGGCTATAGGACGGTGAATCTTAGCGTGCTGCTAGTGAATAACGCGAATATGTAGGCTATAGGACGGTGAATCTTAGCGTGATGCTAGTGAATAATGCGAATATGTAGGCTATATGACGGTGAATCTTAGCGTGCTGCTAGTGAAACAACGCGAATATGTAGGCTATAGGACGGTGAATCTTAGCGTGCTGCTAGTGAATAACGCGAATATGTAGGCTATATGACGGTGAATCTTAGCGTGCTGCTAGTGAATAACGCGAATATGTAGGCTATAGGACGGTGAATCTTAGCGTGATGCTAGTGAATAACGCGAATATGTAGGCTATATGACGGTGAATCTTAGCGTGCTGCTAGTGAACAACGCGAATATGTAGGCTATAGGACGGTGAATCTTAGCGTGCTGCTAGTGAATAACGCGAATATGTAGGCTATATGACGGTGAATCTTAGCGTGCTGCTAGTGAATAACGCGAATATGTAGGCTATAGGACGGTGAATCTTAGCGTGCTGCTAGTGAATAACGCGAATATGTAGGCTACAGGACGGTGAATCTTAGCGTGCTGCTAGTGAATAACGCGAATATGTAGGCTATAGGGCGATTAATCTTAGCGTGCTGCTAGTGAATAACGCGAATATGTAGGCTATAGGACGGTGAATCTTAGCGTGCTGCTAGTGAATAACGCGAATATGTAGGCTATAGGACGGTGAATCTTAGCGTGCTGCTAGTGAATAACGCGAATATGTAGGCTATAGGACGGTGAATCTTAGCGTGCTGCTAGTGAATAACGCGAATATGTAGGCTATAGGACGGTGAATCTTAGCGTGCTGCTAGTGAATAACGCGAATTCAGGTTGTTTCTACTCATAAGTTTGTAAAAAAAAAAAAAAATGCCAGTTTTCCTTTACTTTTAATTCGGCGACATTTCCGAATGATTAATTAACCATTTTATTCAATGTTTTTCTGTGATTTGTTTTTTGACTGACAGGTCAGTGAAACAACGTGTATCAAATGGCAGTTAAACAATTTGTATGAAACGAAATAACGCATAAACTAATAAAACCAATTAAAAAATACTTCCTAAAATGTGAATTTCGTCTTTCATAATACCGTCTTACGAGGTAACATAAACACGTAGTTTTTCGCTCCGGTTTTACTTCTTTCAATTCGTTTTCACGTAATAATCATAGCGCTCTGTTTGACGATTCAAACTGCACGAAATGTGATGAAGTGAGTGTAGTCACACAAACTACTTGGTTTCACAGTCTAAGAAATACCAATTCAACTAAAAACCAAAATAATGGTCATAATATTTAAAACTACATACTTTCGATAACGTAATATAATATGAATATTTTCCCTTTCAGAGTCAATATTCGCTTGGTGGCTGAATTATTATGTAACGTTCCAAAAGTGGAGGGCGTAGGTTCAAGCCCTTGACAATGCAGTTTTTTTTTTAAATTAAATTATGTTAAATTTCACAATATGATCAGTACATCGACTTTATGTTTATCTCTCCTCCTAACTATAGACTATGGATAGATTCAATAAAATCAATATTTAACTCGCTGCATGTAGTTTGAAGTCACTTATTCAATTAGTGAAATTTCCTCACTGAAACAACCAGTGGTTTTCCACCAATTCTAAGTAACTTATAGACATTTTCACTGATTCGAGTAGTTGAATATAACTACAAATCGGCGGTTTTCCACTGATTCTGATTTAGAGCGTAGCTACTTTGATTAGTCACGCTTGCAGCAAACTTGCTCGTCAAGCTACAAGTCGCTGCTGTGTTCCACGCTTGCGAGTGGACACAATAGCAGCGGCGAGTCGCAAGGGACGATTTGAATGACAAGCGAGCGATAAACCAATAACCGCGTATCTGTTTAAAAAAAGAGTGAGCCGACACTATAATCCCTCTCGCGGCGCGCGCTGCTGACGTTAGTTGTATGGAGTTTCTGCATCTATGTGAAGAGTTCTCTAGTGTTTAGCTGCCCTAGGTCCTGTCAGCGTGACTCGAGGTTTGTCCGGCTTTCCAGGTCAAGGCCAGCAGAGTGTAAATAGTGCGAGGGGACTCCATGATGCGAGGCGAGTGTTGGCGATATAATCCATTCACGGTTACTTCAGCCTTTTATAATACCCTGCTAACGTTCTACTTCCACGATATTCCTCCGCCTTGTGCAAACCAAGCTTAGCAAGTCTGGAGAATTACACCAGAGGGACAACGCGCCACATTCGTGCGCACTCAGTTGTAAGGATATTTTGTATAAGAACAGTTTCTCACTAGACGTTACCAACATGCCTATTTTCTCCCTGTTTCTTATTCAAATTACTTATCAATGAATCATTATAATTTATAGATGTGATATTAATAGCATTTCAACTTAACAGGAAAAAAAAGTAACTTTTATGAACACAAGTATAAAACGCTTGTGATACAAGGCGTATTTAGGAAATAACTGTATACGCCATACATGGGGAGATTTTTCAAAGGTTTGGTTAAAAAAAAGCCGAAGAAACCGTGAGTGGGCTACAGACGACGGACGAGCGAAACGATCAGCGGGAGGGAAATCTGCGACTGCGAGTATCGGCGCAGTGAAGGGTGCAACTGGCAGGCTGGAACAATTGGAATTGGACTGGATGCGTGAGTGAACGACGTTACACATGTTGGCAACAGACAGATTGAAAGTGTGTTAACGATTAGTATGCGTCCAAACATAGACATTAAGAAGGACGTTAATTAGAGTAAAATTAGTGTTATATATTTCTGTCATTGAGGAATAAAAAAGAGTAATAGTTGAGATAGATAAATTAATACTGTAAATAATAGATGTGCGAATAAACTTAAATCAAATTTGTTTATGTTATTTTTATTAATACCTTCATACCTTATGAACTCTTATACACCCTTCAGGGTGATACAGAATAATTCAAACCATCTGAAAGCTTGCTACAATTAAGTATGTACCTACCAGTCATGAGGAATGTGGCTTGAACCAAGCGTGAATCACACACGATATGGCAAGCTTGCCCGCCATAGGGTATAATTTTAGTCATACTACAAGCTTGTTGTAATCACAGAGGAGGAAAGTGTACGCTGTTAAAAATTTCCGTATATTTATGGAATGTTTTACGGATATATTCAGTGTATATACGGAAAGGCAGTACGTAATGACGAAAAACGGAGTTAAGTCCGTAAATACAAGATACGGAAAGTCTCCGTATTCCCTTTGACTTCCGAGTTACGGGGACGAACAATGCCGATTCTACACGAAGCTTTCTTCGCCACTGTAACAAGAAAATGATCGTTTCGGCAGCAGTTAAGGTTATCCACGCGACTATGAGCTATTCTTTCAAACAATAAAAAAAATAGCATCAGGCGTCTGTAACATTTGGCAACGCTAAAAATACACTAATTTAATAGAAATTAAATTTTTGCTTTTGTATTTCACATATAAATATAAAAGTTATACCACAATTTTCACGTGAGAGTTGTAGGTGAATAGTTAGAGTCGTGAACTGATAATTACTTGACTGAAGTTCAAACCTCGCTTAAGTACAAAATATTTTATTTTTTAATATCATTTTTATACACGGTAGAACGCCCACATAACGAAAATTAAAGACATTTTCATTATTTCTTTTTATTTTAAACGGAAAGTACAGAAAACTAACTTGGAAATTAACGGCGTGAAATTTACGGAAAGTCAGTTTCTGAAAATCAATGTGTCCGTAATTTTACGGAGAGTTTACGGACACTTCTGGATAAATTTTTTCCAGCGCTTTTCCGTAAAATTAAGGAAATTTTTTTAACAGTGTACAGAAGCGGAATCGCTTAGCGGTTCCTTCGATGTGAGTCAACTCGGTCGCCCATTGGCCGCGCAAAGCTGTGGAGACGTACCTCGGGTCTGATTGGCTGTTGCACGTTATGGAACACCTCTTACTGGTCGGGCTGCAGGATGACAGGTTAGTCTGGAGCAGCTGATTGGTGAACGTCCCGCCATATTGCAGGCCGATGCTTCTGGCGAGTGTGACTGGAGTTTGTAACACGCGCCGCTGTTGGTCGCTCCTCTGGATTATTAAGGTCGTGTCCGAAATGACGATTTCATTTTTTTGTGGGGGAGTGAGGAGATTTGGGCGGCTCTTAACAGCTAGGTCTTGAAAGCCGATGAGGGTGATTGAAGTGAATATGGAGCCGCGCCGGAATGAAGGGTGGGGGACACTGGAGATCCCCGAGAAAACCCGCCGGCCAATGGCATCGTCAGGCACGATTCCTACTTGCGAATATCCGGTGACCCGGCCGGGGATTGAACTCAGTTCGCCTTGGTGGGAGGCGAGCGTGCTAATCGCTCAGCCACCGTGGTCCCTCGATATTTTGTAATTTGTTATTTCGTAAGTTTCAGTTCGGACGTGGTCAACAGTCACTTGTTTAGCAATCGCGGCAACATATTTTTGCATTAATAGTGAACATTTTTTAATTTACAGTAATACTTAAACTGGACTACAATCATCATTGGAATTCTGTGATGAGGTCTATGTTAATAAATAAGAAAATAACAAATTTTGCAGTAACGACTCAAAAAAAACTGTTGCGTAATTTATACACAAAGCACAACACTTACTTGCTTTTTAATACATGTCTAGTGAATTTTATGAAGAGTTATAAATAATAAACCTCATAATTACGCATTCGCATATTCTTTTGATAGTCAAAACCAACATAACGCTGATTTTTGTCATACTGTATTTTTCTAATATCTGCTAGATACAAAATACGAAATAGCAGATTACCAAATACGTCACCATGTTTGTTTACAAGATTCGGTCACGTGATCATTTGTCAATAAAACCGGCCATTTCGTACACGGCCCATAGGTCTGTGCTGCAATATTACATTCTACCTGGGTAACCTTATACGTGGAGGCCGCCTGTTTGTCGCGAAATAGTCCACGGCAAAAACACGTTAGTTGAGAACCAATATCGCGATTTGGATGACTTGAACTCGCATGTGTCTTAGCGGTCTGCTCACGAATCCCAGACGTACAGCATCGGATTAACCTAATTCTGATTGGCCAGTCAAGTAAGAAAATGTCTCCTCACAATAAGAAAAGAATACTTCTCGTATGCACGTAGAGCACTTAAATATAGCACGTGTAGAAATATTTTCGCGAAATTCTGGTATCCCTATTAATTATACACTGATATACCTTTTTTTTTATAATAGGTGATTTCTTGATGTTAAAATATCAAACTTTTCATTCGGCTAATTGAGATATTACGAATAGGACCACTGAGTCGGAATTCCAAGGTTCTTGTAAATTCCCAATAATTGTTCAGTTATGAGTAGGGATAGGGACATTTCGCGAATTCACTTCAGAACAAGATAGACGTCAAACGCGTGCACACTGAAGTTGACTTTGCATGAACGGCTCTGAGCCAATAGCAGACTTGCAGTGAAACGAGTAGCAAATCTCATACTGCTAGGTGTGAGGTAACACTCTCTACTCTCTGGGGAAGCAAACGATGAATATACATCTGGGTCTCGAGTATAAACAGGACTTTGGAGCCTAGCCTACATGTCATTGAACTCGCGAAATTGTCCTATCCCTAGTTACGAGTTCTGTCAGCAGTAACATTTATCCGTTAATGCTTGAGCCAGAGACTGCAATCTGAGAAACTTGCTACTCACTCGTGTAATTCGTAATCCCTTGTCTTCTTGCTTCAAATAACAAATTTCCCAGAGCCGAAATGAATATTGCTATTTTCTTCACGCATACCATAAGCTATTAATCCTTTGAGGAGTTTGCACATATATACACGAGGATGCGTTTCCATGAAAATTTCTTTTCCTTTGAATATAAAACTAACACTTTTGTAGTTTTACTATCTCGCTGGACAGTATCGGAATCTAAGAAAAAATTGCAACTGGTTAACCTTTCAATTTGTAAGTATACAAAAACGCTCCTTTTAATAATTTCTCAAATGAACTCGATGGATTGTAAAACGTGTCACATCTGTAGCAACACATTAATTGGTACACAGTCAAAGCGCGACATCATTGGTCGACGGTCAGCCAATAATAAACGTCGCAGAGTAGACTTAAAGCAAGTGCGGTGAAGCCTGGACCAATAGGACAATGATAAGTGGAAATACACAGGCCAACACAACTTGTATAGGTTTAGTGGAAAATATAGGCAGTTCAGTTCAACCTCGTGCTCAGTGCCAATACATGTGTGTCGTTCTCAGAGGGTTAAAAGGTACAGTATTGAATTCATTACCACAAAAAATCTATGTACATCACGCATGTATATTGCCAATCACGTTCTCGGAGCAATGTGCTTAAAAAAGAAAAACTCTAACTATAAACTTTGGCGATACGATTCCCTTTGAATATATGCTACATCCCAGCGAAGAGAGAAGCCTAGCCATGGTCGGCTTATAAACTAGATCCCTAACGTGGACAAAATAATGATCAGAAATTTTATTATATGGAGATCAACCGAACAATCTCATGGGCCCGGTTGGGCCATTAACTGGCCTGGACCGAGATACTAAGATCTTGGTTCAATCATGATCTTCAGTTGGATCCGAGTTCCAGTGTATAAGTGTCGCACCAACGCGAATGGCCGAGTTATGATCGTGGATCTCGTGATCTCGATTCGGAACTAGGATTGGGATGAAACACAGTTTGTGATTGGTTCTCATTTCGTGACGTCATGATGCAACTGTTTGTTTTGAAGTAAGGAGATAATTAATGAGTTTGTGTAGACTTTAAGTATTGCGATTATTATTTTTTACAGCATAACCTGGTTGAATGGATAACAAGATTTCCGCTGCCGTTTTGTTTTTTATTGGAAGCATTTCTCATACACTTTTTTCGTTATTTTTAATGTCGATACTCTAGATAAGATTTTGCGATTTTTAATCTGTTTTAAGTAAAGTAAAGTAAGATTTAGGTAGTAATCTTAAGTGTGTACAAAGTTGTTTTAATTTTACCGCTATCTGTTGGTGTATTTCCAAACTACATTTATCAGCGAATTTTGCTCTTTAGAGTTTGGATGTGAGATTCTCTTTTCGACGTGGCTCGTGCAGAAAATTAGGACTGTTTATGATATTCTGAATGCCTGTTCCAGGTTTCCGTTCTGTCTGCTTGAGATATAGGCCTAAGTGTAAGCCTAAATTTTGTTATCTTTAAAATACACCAATATTTCGTTAACTGGAGAAATATATATAATTTTTAACCTTTGTTAAATGTTTTGATTGATATTTTTCAGCAAGCCAACTACAACCAAATTCATATTTGAAAGATTGAAATATTACGAAGTTTATTTCTTGTAAATGAATGTCTGTAATAATGCTTTCAGATGCTACTCTGATCTTGGATCAAGACTCTGAACCACCATATTCCACTGATCGAAATTAGGTTAATCTTGATCTGCAGTCAGGCTCCGAACTCGAATGGTGCAACAGTATTTTATGACGGTCTTAGATTAATTTTAGACATGATCTTGGTTCGAGCGATGGACTTCAATGGCGCAATCGAGCGTTAGTGGCGTAGAAATAACGACGACGTATGCGGGCGCAAATTCACCGTTATACAGAAGAGCTTTAATCAACCAAACACTGATTTACTCATGACGTGCCAATCCGTGCCGTCATGTTTTATGTGCGCCGACAATACTTTGATCGATAATATAATTTGGATTAAGTTAATTGGTATATCGTATAATTTTCTGTAATATAACCGCCCCGCCGTGTTACCTTTATTCGTACAGATCTAGTAAAAACAGCAGTACCTACGTTAAGAATAATTGAATTGGTTTTATTATTTCAGACCGCCTCCTATCAAATATATCACTAGAAGAATTGTGAAGTGAATACTTTTACAGCCACGAATACGGTGTACATATCAACATTGAAAATTAATCTAATAATTACGGTAGTAGCTACGAGTGTGGTAAGTATGTGGAATTATTATTCACGAAAATGTTTCTTTAATAGCGTGTACATACAACAATAAAGAAACTAATTCCAGTGACCAAAAATTACTGTTTGAACAAAACTGCAAGGAAAATAAATACTCTTCTCAAGTGCCTATAAACATTTCTGTAAATAAATTACCGGAGCAGAGTGTGCTTCATTGAAGAGCATGATTCATACATTGAGCTTGACCGTTCTAACAAGAATTTCATTACGATATTGATTTTAGAGAACACGTGTAGAAAATAATGCAAAAAAAAACATACACAACACGCTGTCGCAGAATTACCAAAAAAAAGTCCCCCCCGGCCCAATGGTTCAAAGACATATCCTGGAGTGGAGAGATTTGGGCGGCTCTTAAAATGGAGGTCTTGAGAGCCGATGAGTGTGAGGCGAGGTTAGTATGGAGCAGCACCGGAATGCAAGGGCGGGGAAACGGGATATCCCCGAGCAGCGGCGTCGTCCTGCACGATTACCACACGCGAAAATATCTGAGAGTGAGAGCTTCGGGAAGCGAACCCAGTTCGCCTGTGTAAGACACGAATAGTCTAGCCACTAAACCACCGCGGCCCCCAACATTCTTATTAGGTGTTGGGGTAGTCTCGGCTTGCCGAGTACAGGTGTCGTCATAAGTCGAATATCCGTTTGCAACACGTGCGCGACCGTGTACTATCTGCGAAAAAACGCACACCTCAGTCGAAGGCTGTGGAGTACCTTCAATGCGTCACGCACATTAGAAATAACGTTCCACAGCACTCCAGAAATACTTAAAATGGCTTTTCCAAAGCGTTGTATCTCGTAATTAGAGCCGCGAGTATTTCGCGGATTGAGTTGGCAGCAAGCTAGGCTGGACAGTTCTCTATACACTCGAGACACTACCGTTTGCTTATTGGGTGCTGTGATCAAGTGAGGCCTCTGTACAGGACTGTTCAACACTCACTCACGCTACTGCTTCCTGCTTATTACTGGCTCGCAGTTAAACGGGGCGTGTCTAAACAACTGTCGTCCAATCACAACAGCAGGAGAAACGAATAAGTTTTTGGAGTCTACCTCGTCTCCGAATGAATTCACGAAATACTCGTGGCTCTGCTCATAATATACGCGTCAGATACATACATAACTACACAAGGCCCTGCATTGAACCTCCCTGCAGACTTTCCACCAATACAATAATAGGCTCACAGCTGTAAGTTTCATAGGTAGGCTACACGCAAAGCGACGAGAACACTGGGGGCCACGGTGGCTGAGCGGATAGCCTGCTCGCCTCCCAACAAGACGATCCGGGTTCAATCCACGGTCGGGTCACTCCGGATTTTCCCATGTGGGAACCGTGCCGGACGATGCCGTTGGCCGACGGATTTTCTCGGGGATCTTCCGTTTCCCCCGCCCTTTCATTCCGGCGCTGCTCCATACTCACCTCGATCACTCTCATCGGCTCTCAAGACTTCGATGTTAAGAGCCGTCGAAATCTCTTCACTCACTCGCTCGCGAAAACACTGCACGCGAGTTGAGAGTCTTGCGCTTAAAAGCGATGGCGCACTTGATGAGCGTGGCAGTGTCGTCCTTATCTCTCTCTCTCTCTCTCTGCTGTAGGTAGACGGGAACCTTAAGGGCAAGGGTTGTTCAGTTGCACCGAGCAACCGAAGTTCGAGAGGTAAATTGAAACCTTCATAGCTCCAGTCTGCCGTCGGCCTCCATTACGTTTATCGTTTGAGTGGAGGGGGGCAGGTTTTCAACTAGCCTTGTTATTAATATCGCTGTTAATGAGAGGTAATGGTTTATGAATGAGCCCGAGGGATGACGAGGGGTCAGACGGAGGAGGCAGAAGGCTCTAATGATAGGTTCGGTGATGGTTGTTAGGGGTAGGGGAATGACCCTGAGTGGGGTGAAGGGGCTAGCTGACACCACCTGGTCCATCTACCTGCTCTGTCGCTACAAGCGAGATAGATACTCCACACCGACCAACAACCTACCTGCGCTGCTATTCTCTCCATCTCTACCGCGTCACTTTCTTTACGACGAGAAATAGTATTCTGCAACTTAAAATGTCGTCGTCATGGCGGTCTTTCAAACGCCTCTTGCGATTGTTTTCTAAACAACACCGTTTCTTTATGAACGACGGTGGAAAGAAAATGGCCGTCATATTGAGGTTAATTCCAGCGAAGACACTCCGCAGAAAAAAAGATGCGTTTCAAAATTCTCCAAATAGGCGAAATATTTCATATTTTCTGTTATATTTCCGCGATAATAAACTTTGTCTGTAATATATTTAAAAATTATATTTTGCTTTTTTTGGTAGTGATACTCTCCAACAAAGGAGCCGCGGTGGCCAAGTGGTTAGCCCGCCCACCTCCCACCAATGTGAACCGGGTTCAATCCCTCGATACTCGCGATTCTTGAAGAATCGTATAATCGATACTCGAAAGATGAAGAATCGAAGCATTAAACCCCTATTCCTACAAATACATTACCTATCACTAGAGGTGCGATTTTGAAAATTGCAATAAAACGAAATAACACCGAAATACAAGTTCAAACGCGAAATAACACTAAATACAACAAATGGGCGATATCTCACGAAATAAGCTTTCTGCAAAATAAATAAACTCTTCTCCTATATTAATCACGAATTTACTTCATCAGCGGCACTGTAAAAATCTAGAGCGCACGAGTCTCGGCAATATTGAAAAATTCTAGAGATGGAAAAATTCTCGATTTCGTTTCCAGGCAATTTTTAAATCTCGGAAATCATAGTTCTAAATGCAACAACACACGTAAATACATATTTTTTTTTTTACGAAACTAAATATAAACATACATTCCAAAGATTACACAAGCAGTAAAACATGTACTTCGAGATAAGCTACAGACAGTTTGGCAACAAAACGCCTCCAATCGTGCGAAGTGAACATTCACAACTCGAATGTGTGCATTAATCTATGGCTGCTATTTGTTTACCAACATTGACGGATGTGCGTGAAACGAATGTGTGATATCTAAATTGACACATTAAACGGACTGTTTCATTAAATATCTAGTCTCATAAATTATGGAAGATGCTGCAGTCGATGTAAAAGACCGTAAAATGTCTATCATTTGGGCATTTTATGTAAGATAAAAGTGCAAAGGCGAGTGTAAAGTGTGCAAGAAATCAATACAAACACAGACCTGAACTCGTCTGAGAAGACTTTAAAAAAAAAGAATGCTGATGATATTGATATTACGTGGATACTGCTTGTCTACTTTATGTATGTATCTCATAATTCCCTGTATTAAAATATATTAGTATAAATAATATATATTTTTTAAACTTCTTTGCATTTCCAGAAAAATTGTTTGTGAATTTACCAAAATGATAATAAATTTTAAAATTGGACCCTGATAAATAATTACTGCTTTAAAATTTTTTACTATGATTGCTTTTCAATAAGTGCCAGTCTTGCAAACATTTTAATAATTTATTATGTTGGTGAACATTTATCATGGTAAGGGAGGTTAGGAAATATTTCCGAATAAACAATGTGGACGAAATATATGATGATATATATGTATGTACATTTTCAATATTATCTCATGCCTCTTTTGAACTTTTGGGAATTTCATATGAATATGCTACCACTGTACGAGTGTTATATTATTTGTTATATTATCTATGTTAGTAGTAGGCCTACTACTAGTGTAGGCCTAGTTTAAATAATTAAATTTCACACCCTCCTATATATTAATTAGTTCTGTAAAGCAAGTGTCTGTAACTAAAGGAATCGAGAGTTTTGTAATCGAGAATCGAGAGTGGTATCGGCATCGAGATCGAGAATCGATGAAAAGTGGAATCGTTACATCATCCCTTATATATATATATATATATATATATATATATATAAGCAAGTAGATTGTCGATTTTAATAAACAGTCCGCAGTGTTGCCAACCTTATGTGACGTCACAAAGCTTGTCAATATGAAATATATTACAGAACACTACTTAAACACCATTACGAGTAACTGTCGTTTTAGTTGTTTTTATCAAGATGTTAGTTGTATCTTTAATCGTACTTGAGTTACATGATAGGGGCCCTGAAGCCCTATTCTGTAACTTTTTGCTGTCGTTATACAATTACATTGTCCGCTTAACTATTTTTAAGTGGCGAAATTGTATCCTGAAACTTAATATGTCGCCATGGCAGTATTTAAAATGCCTCGTGACCATGGTCTAAGAAGGGGAGGTCTGGACACACTGTATCCCAGCCAGTATGCAAGAATGACTCACTTATTGTCACCGTAGTTCTGCCGTGGCGCAGCCGTAGCGCTACGTGGTAAGTAGTGAAACATTCAGCGTGCCTGTTATAAGAAACTTAACTCATTTAATTTCAATCTAATACTACAACAGCATATTTTCAAAGAATGAATTATGAATTCGCATCTCGAATGTGTCTATATCAATCCATCAATTATTTGATTCCGTAGTTTCGATTTACTTTCTTAGCTTCATTATTTCATTGGCAGCGGGAGCTCACGATTGTTACCTATTCCGCGCATCGCAACAACAAAGCGAATTCTTCACGACATGCGATACTTGTGATTCTTTTGTCTTTAGGCTGAATATGAAAGCAAATACGATAAATGTTAGCTAACCTCCGTCCAGTAATCAATGTAGGGTATTAAATCTAGGTTGACATTCCAACATGTTCTATTTTTGTTGCTGGGGCTCTCTTTATTTTAAATTTTGGGAGAAAATCCCGAAGAAAAAAAGGGGGAGGAGGCCTTTAGTTAACGTCTTTCGTGAGACGGCATTGTTTTGCAGTTGAGTGTGTCAATTTGAATTGCACGATAATCCAGCAATAAACACACTTTTATCGAAGTTAACCTTACACTCGTTGGCTGTACAACACATGCGTAGTAAACAATTATTATTTTTACAAGACAAAAGATTTGAAAGTGCTGCCTTTTTTTTTTAGAGTACGCGCATTTCAAACATTGTAGTAACTGTTTCGAAATACATTATTTACAAAACACGCTATCTGAGGCTACTGTTTGTAATTCGCAACCTCTTTAACATGTTTTATTATATGGAAATCCTTGCACGAACACCACTACAATAATGTTTGTCCATCACTGATATGAAATAATTTATTTGCATAATCATTCAGTAAAATCAACACTTTGCCCATTTCCTTAAACAAACAAGCTTAAAACCTTCAAAACGTAACTTCTTCGAGTATGCAGCTTCGTGGAGGACAGCACGGCAGTAGGAAAATCGCTTTGATAAAACCCGTGCTGATAATATTACATTTCACTCAAGGAAACTACTAAAACGGTACCTGCAACCAATCATGCTTAATTAAAGCACATACAGAAATAATTAACTATGGAATACATTTTTGACAACACCAACGCGGAACACATGTCGAGAATCGGTGCTCCAATTTACAGAATGCCGAATTTAGCCTGCACATCGCTGCTGTAGTTTACAGAGGACAGTGTACAGTGTGGCCTACACATTGCTGCTCTAATGTACAGACTGCCAAGTTTAGCCTACACATCGCTACTCTAGTGCACAGATGCCGAGTTTAGTCTACACATCGTTACTCTAATGAACAGATGCCGAATTTAGCCTAGACATCGCTGCTGTAGTGTTCAGACTGCCCAGTTTAGCCTACACATTGCTACTCTAGTGTACAAATTGCCCAGTTTAGCCTACACATCACTGCTCTAGTGTACAGATACCGAGTTTAGTCTACACATCGTTGCTCTACTGTACAGATTGCCAAGTATAGTCTACATATCGCTATCTAGTGTATAGACTACCCATTTTAGCCTGCGCATCGCTATTCTTCTAGTGTACAGATTGCCGATTTTAGCCTACACATCGCTGTTCTAGTGTACAGACTGCTGACTTTTGTCTACATATTGCTGCTTTACTGTAGAGACTCCCGAGATTAATCTACATATCGCTAGTCCCGAGAAATTTTCCTACCTCTGTAGGTATATCGGCTTCCAAATACCAGTGGATTTCATTAATATGTTAAAAGTTCAATATATATTATACTGTGTTCTTAAGGACCGTAATTTATTGTCACGCTCATATGCTGCAAGAACTGAAAGGAATTTTAAAAAATTGAAATTACTGATAAGGCACACCTCACCCAGAAGAACATTTATTTTAGGCCTACCTTAGAAAATATTGCCTTTTGACAATAGCTAGTTGTTTCCCTTAGGCAAATGTAACTTAATTTTGCTGTGCAGGATATTTTGTCATTTTATTGGTAGTTTATAGCTACCCAAAACGAATATTTTATTGTTGGAAATATGTGTTAGTTTCTGTTTGCAAGTTGCGTATAAAAAATAAGACGCGACTGACCGTAGCAATGCCAGCAGTAAAAGGAATTTTTTTAAATAAATCGATACTAATCTTACAAGACAATTGAAATATCTGATGAAACAACAGCAGTTTTGCCCTGTTTGCCAGAGGATCCATCCCACTTTACCTCAAACCGACAATTATGCCCACACCGGTAATATTGGCCGGAGTCAGAGCAGGCTAGTAAAGCCAAACCAAGTGAAGCAAAGCGTATTCTTCAGTCTCACTTATTATTAATATTTTATGAATTACAGCTCTTAAGTACTGGTTGCAGCTGCACTGGAAGAAAATTTGTGTTCGACTCCAGTGATTTTTTTTTTGCCAACATCACTTTCGCTATTTCCGCTGTAGTTGCAGACCAGGGCGGTTTGCATTATCCTGAGATAAATGATTTGTTTGGGACGGCTGCATGTGGCTCGCCTGTATGAACGAGCGTGCAAGTGCTTCTGTAAGGAGACTGAAGAGGGTCTTTAACTCGTAGCTGCAACACTCGTACGCCAGAGGCGTATTATTATCCGAGCTGTGTATTTAGTTCGTTCCGTTTTCATCTCCGTTACACACAGCGGCCATGAGGCAAGAACGCAACCCTTGTGTCTCCGGGACTTCGCAAAATAATGCGCCCTGGTTTCCCATTTGTCAGTTCACAGTAATTTAAGTACTTTTGAATGTCTAGTTTAGTTTCTTCTTTCTTGCTATTAAAGGAGCCGCCTACTTGGAAAATTTTTGCGCGTTTGAGGAGGGAAAGCGCTGGAGCGATAAGGCTTACACTGACATGTGCGCCAGATGTCCCTTCGCCCCTACGTGCAAGGCGCTATACTGTTCTAAAGGCTGTTCACGATAAAATGAGCACTTTTGAAATCAACATTAGATAAAAAGTCACTACCCCTACCTGCATATATTTTAACGGGCGCAATGAGTGGCATGTGCCCAGTAAGTTGGTAAAGATGGCGGGGAAAGTAGTTAAATATATTAACGTTCAACGAAACGTGTTAGGTAACCATTTGTGACAATTTAAGTTATTTCTCTCGCTTTATGTATTTTTTTAATGCATCGAAGTGTAAAGATGAGCATATTTGTACAATATTTACTTTTCTAATAATTCCACAGTTTCACTAGACCGACGCACGAATAAAATGATGAGGCCCATGGCAATGTTGATTTCACATAAGGCGGAAGAACACACAACGTGTATGCAAGTGGATCTAAGCAGGGCTTTCAAAAGTGCTCATTTTACCGTGAACAGCATATAGTCGTGCTGCGTGTACCTATGGGACTTACTGCGGTGACTATAATTTTATTGTAGCAAAGTCGAATGCACCTCCCTATAATAGTTTTCGCGTGTTTCCAACCAGTATATGATGAGCCAAAGCAGCGTGGACAAGCCGTGTTTAGCTATGTCGGAGGGCTCGGAAATAGTATTTATAATGTACATTATGTATTTATAGAGTATTATACGTACCTCACCTGAAATGCGTTTTCTTCTCGTATACTGGTGTCATGGGGACACGTTTAATGGTTTGTTAAACAAAAAAAACGCGGATTTCAAACAAGCACTCTAAAAAATAATTCCCGATAAACTTCCTAAACAGCAATTGAAGCTTTTAACCCATATATCGTATGTAAATAATTCTACATCTGGCTACAAATATGGAATGTTTAGCGTCGCCACTATGCAAAGTTGGGAAGATTGTTACACATGTGACTGTTTGCTGAACAAATGTAGGAACGCTAGCATGAATGTATGGGAATTTACTTTGCCTTTTGCGCTTTTCCGCTCTGCGTACACACTCAAATAGTAAATTTGCGAATAATTTGTTAGAGTCTACTGCCACGCAGTTCGAGTGACAGGCGAACGGCGTCCTTAAGGACCCCGCCTAGCTGGCGACGGAATTGCGTTGCAGTGTGTTTGAAATACACTTTCTTCCCCCACGAAACTTGCGTCCAATGTAGACCCTACACATCTACGAAGAACACACGCACACTTCGTATGAGGTCTGTTGAGTGCTTTTAAGGTGTCGCGCATATTAAAAACACCATTTCAGAACACCCCGACATAGCTAGAAATTCTTTTTCAAAGCGCTGTATCTCTAAAGATATGCATCAGACAACTGCAACACTTCTCAAGGACCTTGCATTGCACCTCCCTGCATTCTAAACCTATAACAGTGAGAACCACATCAGTGAAAACCATTATAAATGGCACGACTGATAATCAGTGTCAGATAACTAATTAATATGATAACTGAATTTCAATTATTTATTTGTTTTTCCCACTGAATGACGAGAATTCCAATGCCACAAGTCTTTTGTTCCCCGCTCAATTTCTTGATTCGCCATTCGGTACTTCTTATCAACTGACTCTCTCAGTTAATGTTTTTTTTTACTGAGTGATATCACCGACTCGAGCCTAGAGTGTGTGTAACATCCATCAATAAAGTTATAAAGTCGACGCTGAAAGTCCCATGCATGCATCACGTCGAGAACACTTGCGCTTAGAGGCGATAGCACACTTCATGCGCGTAGCAGTATCGCCTTTATCGCGCTATGAGACTCAGACGCGGAAAATAAATCCAGGTAGGCGGGAACCTTAAGTATATTTCCATAACCACATGCTGTGACATTCTCATCACAGCCTCGTTGTAATACTGTGATCGTATCGGACTCTCAAGGATAGTGGCGTCTGCTGTTTAGGAGTGTTATCATCACGCTTAAGCGTATTTCCTGTTATGTTTGGCGTTAGTTTAATGTGTATTGTCTTTGTACTTAATGATTTGCTGGATTTGTGGTACGGGATTTTTAAGTGAAAATCGTGTGTAGCTAATTTTTATTGATTTATGAATATTTATGCTGTTCTTTACTTTTGATTGCTATTTACCAGAACTATTTTATTTGGACACTGTTAGCGTATGTGTGTACTTTTACAAACAAAAAAAAAAGTGGATTACCTGTTGATATAAAAATATTCTGTGGATCTATAAAATTTTACTTTTCAGATATGCAGAACTTACATTTGCAATATTATTAACAATAAACTTTTTTTTTAATGTCATAATTGAGAAGTCAAGATAAAATTATTTATTTCCGTGCTTTCGAAGATAACTGTCATGAATAAATAAAAAGGGATAGCAAAATTTTCTAATTATATCTCCAAAAAACATTATATTACACCTTTCCGGTACCGAGACTCGAACCAGAACCCCAAAAACGTTGACAATACCATAAAATTATCTTACAAAACATAACTTTCTTTTTATGGTAATATAAACAGTATATAGCCTAACTTCGGCAACAAGAAAATAATGTCACGTCTTGCGAAACATTGAATTTAGGGATTTAGACAACTACTGCAATTCAGAATGGCTTTAAAAGTACGCAGGCGGATTGCACAATCGCAGTTTTATGATATATACATTGTGTAAAACAAAGTCGCCCGGCCGAGTGTAAAATTAATCATTTCGATAGAGTCTATCTGGTGACATTTTTTCATGGGTAATAGATTCAGTCCACATTGGTTGCACTCTATTTCATTCTTTTGCAATACGTTTTTTTAGAAATAATAAATTAAAATGGTTGTAGATAGAAAATATATTTCAATATTCGTATGTAATTGGTCATGTTGGTAATTTGTGAAGGAAAAAACGTACTTATTTTGATATTAGTGAAAGGAAAATTTTAACATTAAGGCTAAGGCTTCTAAACTACTTAATGGATTTTGATACGGTTTTCGCCATTATTTAGAGAATTCCTTGAGGAAGGTTAAGTTGTATAATACAATAATAGTTTATGTAAGGATAGCAGAAAAATGTCGACCTTTTGTAATAACATCGGAAATAGCCGTTTTACGTACGCTTACATGGCTTACGCTGACTAAACCATAAGAGATACACCAAATTAATGTACTACAGAATTACAGATCTCAAAAAGGTGTACAAAAATTCACGACAGTATATGTGTATGTTTTAAGGATGACTCACAGTAACCATTTTGGTCTTTTTAAAAATAGAGGTTCACTTACGAAGACTTTGTGAACAACACAGTATTAATCCTATGTTAGTTATCTTAAGTTTTTAGTGTATATACTTGGTGTAAACCTAAACAACGCCATATTTGTAAATCACACCCTAAAGAGGCCGGGGCGAGTCGCTAGTGGCTTAATATACAGTTTAATAAACTCTCACGTCGGGACAAAAAGAAAGATCATGAAGTATCATGTAATTTACCAACGGCCATTTCAGGGTTAGAGAAGAGAAATAAATTAGGTTATAATCGATGTCAGCAGACAGAGATTGCGCCCAAAGTAGGTTTGGAAGAGAAGAAAAGGATGCTTGTTGCCCCACCCCCTCCCTCCCTCTACATCACCCCCTTTCCCTTCAGACCAAGCCGCACACGCGCCAACAAGATGGCGTCACTGGACAGCAAGAATATTTTGAACACCGTTCTAATCTTCTCAGGGAAGTACTCAACGAATCGTGAACAACCTATAGTTCATTCACGACTACTTCCAACCTCTCTGAAGACCTGCTCTGAATACCTACTTCCGGGATGTTCCTCCGCCTGGTTGCAAACAAAGCGTAACCGAGTTAATGTTTATTATACACAGGTTGGGAAGCTCAATGTGTCCAATTGGGCGACTAATTTTTTTCCGCCACTAGGTAAACGCTAGTGCCGCATATGTACCACATTTTCTATATTGCCTACTATAAAAAAACAAACAAAATAATTGCAATAATCATAAATAAAAAAAAATAAAGTAACTACGTGACTAAGTAGCTGAAAATTTTAAATAAAAGTGACCTTCTTTTGAAGACTGTTCACCTGGCGACGAAATATTCCATTAGAAAACTCGTTTTGTTCCTAACCTGAGTAGAACTAACCGAGTCTACACTGTGAATAGTTTGCTAGTACACTTCCTAACCTCTAATGGAAGTTTCTAACATATAGCCTACGCTGTTTGGAAATAATACCACACACAGCAAGCTGCAGATATATGAATGTTTAGCATCGTTACTATAGAAAGTTAAGAATTCCCCTAAGCATTTGACTGTTTCCTGAGCAAATGTAGGAACGCTACAATGTATGTATAGGGGGAAACATTACCATTCCTGCTTTCTCACTAAGCGTATACAGTGGTATGGTAAATTTCCGAATAATTTCTTAGAGTGTAGCAAATTAACCAACGGCACAACGGGCACATTCGTGCGGAAACAGTGCAATAATAATTTCCGTAAGAACTCTTTCTTATAGGCCGTTCACGGTAAAGTGAGCACTTTTTGAAGCTGTTTCATCAGACATAATAACCAATAATACCTTTCATTGTGGCCTCGGACTTTTGGTTTTGGGTATGGTGAATTTATACACTGTGTTTTTTACTCGCATATCAGGGTTTACATTTACAAGTGGCGGAAGGATATAAATTGGTTGAAAGAAAAAAGTAACTTCCTGTTTTTATTCATATTAATTATGAACGAAATACTATAATTTATTGATAAAATAAAAGTAAAGGTTAAGTTTAACTAAAAATAAGGTGATTTTATGTTAAAACAATTACAAAACGTTTGCTGTACTCGACATATTTGGGAAACAAACGAACACGTCACTAATAGGTCGATTTTTTCCAAAAGTGTGATGGAACCGTGAACAGACTTTATATAGGCTGTTCACGGTAAAACGAGCACTCTTCAAAGCTCTGCTCAAGATCTACTTGTATGCACGTTGTGTATCCTTCCTTTATTTATGCGTTGGTCAGGTGAAACTGTGTAATTATTAAAAAAAGTAAATTTGTTACGAGTTTGGTCATTTTTACACTCCGATGCATTAGAAAAACAGAAAGCGAAAGAAATAATTTAAGTTATCGCAAAGGGTTACCTAAAAGATTTAAATTCGACGCTAAGAATTGGAACTACTTTCTATCCATCATTGCCAACTGTACCGGGCGTACGTCACTCAGTGCGCCCGTTAAAATATATGCAGGTAAGGGTAGTGACTTTTTTTAAAGGTTGATTTCAAAAGTACTCACTTTATCATCGTGAACAGCCTATGCAAGCACATTCACTTGTTTTGAGTGAAACACACAAAGTAAGTCTACAGATTGTAATACCAGAAATATATGTATTACTTTATCTATTGAAATCTTTTTTGTAATCCTTTGAAAGGTAATTAGCAAAGGTGTTACTAAGGATTTTCTTACAGTAGTACCAAAATATCTACATAGCTTAGTTAATTTATAGACATGGTTTCTAAGGCAGTATATTGTAGACTTTGCTATAGAAGTATGGGTTATACGGGGAACTAAATAGGTATATCAAGTGTGTTAAATTAACCATAAATCAAAAATTAAATTGTACTCTGGGGTTTAGAAGTGAAAATTAATTTCCCGTCTTCGTTTCCCAAGTTTATACAGTAACTACTTTAAATTCTCTTCACAATGTTTCAATTGCTTTAATGGCCAGCGGTTTCTAATTTCTGCCGAACACAAACGGCGATAACACCATCGACGACTTTCTAATCGCAACGATCTGCCAGCGGTTGAGAAAAAGTGGTTCAGTATAATATTCAATTTTCCCATGGTACCTGTTCCCTTGACGAACTCTTCAAAAGACCGGAAGTATTAACTCTCCCGGTTACGGCTAACAAAACCCGCATTTTTACGGTCGCTTTATTTATGTTTCCTCTTCAATACAACTAGCACTGTGAGGGGAAAATTTGACAAGCTTCGTTCGCTACACACGCCCGCTATCTTACTACATTGGAAATTAGTGTAACACGCATTCTATTAGCGTTGAAACTTTACTACTTTCGCTTTAGCAGTAAACACTATTTTGTTATGATAATTCGTCTACATATCACCTGTGCATTAGCACACACGTTAAACCAATTTTCTAACTTAGGCCCCTGTACGTCGGAATTATGTTTCGAGAGAGAAATAAATACCGAAAATACGATAGTTATTTGGAATTGTAAAAACGTATACCACTGAAAACAAAATACAAATACTGAATACAAAATTGAAATTTATCGGTATTTCGTTATTTAAGCTGAATCCTATTAAAATCTTCTATAATTATTTATTTTTAAAAATGTAACTATTCATGGATTTCAATCAGCGGTATTAAATGGATAACATTTAATGTGGTAACGAAATTCTTTACATAATAAATCTCATGGGTTGTATTTATAAATATATGTTATTAACAGTATGCAACTTGCCAAATCAAATGCGATTAAATATCACTATTTTCAAGTATTAACAACATCCGAACTTTAAATGTGACATTTTAAAAATTATATTTGAGACGTAATGATATTAATAACTTGCGTAATGCCATAAGGTAACACAAAGAGGGGCTTCCGACAGAAAATTGCACAGACGTCCATGGCTTATACAAGACTCAACACGCAACCTCATTTTCTGAAGTAAGCAGTGACTTTTACTACGCAGTAAGTCATATCGCACAAAAATGCCTGAAATTCATGATCGCCATTTAAATTTACTCTCAGTTTGAGATGTTACACCGTTGAGATATTTTAGAAAATTATGCACGGTTGTTTATCATTTCCTTATTTTAGGAAGCAACTTTCAAAATTTAAGCACGTTGCCTGCTTACGAAAATTTGAGGTTATTGAATGTGAATGTGTAAGCTGGTTTATATTTAATTTCCAGCAGATATTTATCATGGTCTGTGTTATGTTGAGGACTTTAATTGGCACTTAAGAAAGCTTGTTTACTTAAAAATGGAATGTGGAATTACTCTGCTGACAAATGCTGACGCACTACTCTGCCATGAAACCGTCATTGCAATCTAAGAAGAATTGTTTTGGTAAAATTGCTGTGAATGTGAAATTAACGATTTCGTATGCAGTTTACATCGCATTATTGTACAGTTTAATAAATAAAATAAAAATAGTTTATAAGCTTTTTTTTTTATAATAAAAAAAAATGAAACATTTGCAGAGAGTCGAATTCCGTATGTACGCGTTTTAATTGACACACAATCATTGTTGTTAGAACAGTTGACAATATATCCGCAACAAGGTCACAATCAAATAGTAGGCGTTCCCCAAAGCTCTATAGTTTTTTACCTGAAAATGACATTCCTGTAGACATAATTTACTATAGATTAACAAGGTGACGTTTGTAAATACTTACTAATATATAAATGCGAAAGTGTGTTTGTTTGTTTGTCCTTCTTTCACGTCAAAATGGAGTAACGGATCGACGTGATTTTTGCACAGATATAGTTGGAGGTCCAGAGAGTGACATATGCTACTTCTTATAAGTCTCTTCAATGTTGAGTTAATTAAGTGGGGCCACAGTGGCTCAGTGGATAGAACGATTCCAAGTGGGGCAGCAGTGGCTCAGTAGATTTTATGCACCGCGATTATGTAACGCGACAAGGCTTACTGTCACAAAACTTCATTATTTATCCCTATAAACACGCGCGCCAAGCCGTAAGTAAAAGCTAGTCTACATATATATATATATATGTATGGTATATATATATATATATATATATATATATATATATATATGTATGGTATATATATATAATATATATATATATATATATATATATATATAGGTAGAACTTCGTCAAACACTCATAGCAAAGGTCACTGAAGATTTACTAGTCGCAAATGGCCTGTAAACAATATAAACATATTAACCATAACATTTTAAAGACTGTTGGTCACTGTTGCAAGCAAAATCGTGAGAGGATGTCAAAGTTAATTGTATTTTATGAAAAATTCTCAATAAATAAACCGCTCTTACGTTCGCTGAGAAAAAATAAAATTTAAACCTGGTAATTTTTGATACACAATTTCCCATTTTTCAAATGTACAAGGCGAAGAATGTTTTGCGATGACGTCAACCTGTCAATTTTTTTTAAATCGCCTCAAAATACTTTTTTTTTGGTGACCAAAAAATGTCAAAGAGTGCCAACGAAATAACTTTTATTCCCCACAAAAAAAAATAATTTGGCGAAGTGAATAACAACGAAACAATTTTGTCGCTGCTACAAAATATTATTTCGTTTTAGAAAACAGTTAGGGTGCAGTCCGTGATAGGGTTTGCTTTAACCTTGAACGACCCCAGTTTCATCCACCAATGACGGTCTTCTCGCTCTTCTCGTCGTTTCTCTCTTCTACACTCACTTCGCTGCACTTCCTACTGTCGTTTGTAACGCCCTGTGGTTCCAACCACTCTTCTAGGTAACCGCCCTCTCTCCCATCATTCTTGCTTGCCCGAACTGCTCTCGCCTCTTGCATCCCTGTCTTTCTCTCCTTTAACCTCTCTCACCAACTCTTCGCTCCAAACACTGTGTGTGTTAGTGCACACCAATATTATCGTCAACATGATATAATCACTAGCATGTACAGTCCAACGCTTTAAAAAAATCGTTACAAATAAAAAACTCTAAACATGGTACTTAATTTTTTTGTAAAATTTCCAATAATTCTTTTGCTTACAAACAAATTTCTTGCGAATTTAAGGAACTTTTCCTAAAATTACTTTTAACATTGCAAAACAAATGTATCAATCTAAATCAAATTGCTTTATATATATATATATATATATATATATATATATATATATATATATATATATATATGAATTTTGCCATCTAAGGACCGCAATGAACTCAAGACTTCTGGGTCATCTTCTTCTTTCTTCCTTCCCAGAAATTCCTCGTTTTTCCTCCAACTGCTCGTCTCTGTTCTTCAGTCCACACTCTCTTGGCTCTTGGTTTCGGTCGGTCTTCAGGAAATCTTGCGTTGTCGATCAGTCGCCTGATGTTCTCTCTGTCGTTGAACATTTTTTTCCGTTATCCCAACTTTTTCTGCATAATAATAATTATTATTATTATTATAACAACCCCATGGCAATGTTAATTGAGGAAGAATACACCGCGTGGATACAAACAGATCCTAAGCAGAACTTTCAAAAATGCTCATTTTACCGTGAACATCCTATAGCTACATTGATACTGGGATACGCGAATAGATTAAGTATCGTCAGTATCCGAACCACTGAAGGGATGATTTTTCCTGTTGGGGTGGCGAGAAGTGCTTCGTGTAGTTTCGAAATTGAACGTCCCGTCAGTCGAAGCTACACGAAATGCAGAAAATTAAATTTTTCATAGGAACAAATAAGAGCTCCGCTTTTTCATCAACACAACTTGCTTTTCGGTATATTTAACTCTGTTCCTAGCACATTTTAATTTAGTGTACAGAGTTCTAGTTTTTCCCTTTATTATTTTTTGTTTTCGTTACCCAAAGTGTTATACGATACTTGTTGTATGGCAGTTCTTTTATTTCAGTAGAAAACCTTAATTCAATAAATAAATTTTTCTCGTTCTTTTAAAAAACATTTTTTATCTTTTCGAATTTCCCTTTTGTTATAATAATTAGTTTCCAGCACACGGATTTAGAACACAAATCTGATCAGAATTTTAGGCTACGGATTTTCTAGATTTGTCTTATTTTCCCCGGTTTTCCCTCTTTTTTTAATATTTTAAACGCCTTCTCACTATCCAATTAAATGAATTTATCAACTTACTTACCCACCTACAATCTCAAAGCATCCACTTTTTTTGTCTACCTGCCTGTCTTTGCTCAATCTTCCGAAATACCATCAGCAAACATCGATACATTTTATATGCATTTTTTACCGCTTTCTTTCAAGCTTCATTCATTACTATGATAAAGAGCGGAGATATTAAGGAGCTACCTTTTTATATATTTTAACCGAAACCAATTTTTTTTAGCAGAGACCACTTTTACACAGTTTTTACTGTCCCTACAGACACATTAAACGCACTCTTCTCGCTCTCTCTATTTCACCCCCCCCCCCTCCCCAACAAGGACAAACTCTATTTATTTTCTTTTAACCTTTTACGTGGCTATCCATGGCTGAAAATATTGCATCTGTATTTTAAATATATGATTGTTGCGTGGCTTATCTTGTATTCTTTCTATGTCTATATTCGGAGAAATTTTTAGCAAACAGATTTGTTGAGTTGTGTTGAGAGATTTGGGAGGCTCCTAACAACGAGATATTGAGAGACGATGAGGGTGAAAAGTGGTGAGAATGGAGCAGCGCCGGAATGCAAGGGCGGGAGAAACGGGATATCCCCGAGAAATCCGCCGAGTAGCGGTTAGCAAATTGAGAAAGCACGATCAGCAGGGTAGTTCTCCTACATTAGTCCAGGAAAGAGGCAGTGTATAGTGAAATTCCCAACTTCTTATTATTAGCGACACTCAACATTTCCCTTTTACTGTAGTCGTTCGTTTCCAGAGCATTCCCGCAGAATACCAAACAGTACAAAAATATAGTATTTCAAGCATAATATTTGGTGAGATTTTCATCCTATTTAACCCTTTAGAAAAAACTTCCACTGAAATTTATAGTCTATTGCAAAATATTTACAGTATTTATACGAATCAAGGGCGTTAACGGTTCAAATAGGGAAATGGGAAATAATTGTGTTTGTCTGTGTTGGGGACATGGCCGTTTGTTTTGCGTGAATAAGTCTGCGTTGACGCGCTCGGACGCCTTGATGTTTATTTTACGTTCCCGGCACCGCTTCACTCGATCATATGGGGTTTATTTGGATATCACAGGATTGCTCTTGAGATGCTCTTTCCAACCGTATCTTATACGATTTCTATATTTCGACTTGGTTTTTTGACGAGTATAGGCCGAACTTGTGGTAAGTTTTCCTAATTTTTTTTACATTGAACTCACACAATTTCACCATAACCACGCCACGCAAATGTTTTTCTACACGCAATCGATTGATCTTGACGAGAGCTGTCTATTAAAACCTAAAGGAGCGTCGTAGCTTCCCCTAGTCAAAAGTTATACTACGCGGAATTTATGTGACGCGGCGAAACGATCTCAAAATTGTGACCCCCCCCCCCCCCTTTTCACACTCTTCTCACGCTGTTTCGCTGTCATCACTCAAAGCAACATATTCTTTTATCCTTTGGCAAACGATTGGTGTAATTGCATTTTGAATGCAGGCAATAGATTCGGAGCTGCAATGCCAAACTGTACCCCCCGATTTTGTTATCATCAGATTTTCTGAATTGTCTCCCGTTATGGTATGGTTGCAAATTTAAAGACGTATTCACGTAAAAATCTCTTCTTACTTGGACCAAAAAGGCAGTCAAAAACTCTTCAGGCACACGAATACGACGTTTAAGTCAGTTATAAGTTGCCCACGGTGAACTGGGCACTTTCGAAAGCCCTGCTTAAGATGTAGCCTATGCCTGTATGCAAGTTGTGTATTCTTCCGCCCTACGTGAAATCAACATTGCCACAAACCTGATCGCTTTTCCCACGCGTCGCGTCGGCCAAGTGAAACTGTTGGAATTATTAGAAATGTGAATATTTTACAGATTTGCTAGTTTTTATACTTACATACATAAAAAATAATTAAGCTGAATAAATAATCTCAGTATACACAAAGCGTTTTCTTAACAACCTTTAATTCGACGTCAAGACGTGTAACTACTTTACCTGCGTCATGACAAACGTCGCAGAGTTGCCCAGCGTGAGTCAGAGAGTCAGTTCGAACACGAAGGAGGTGCTAACAGCGATGTTCTTACCCGACTACGGCGAAGCAAAGTGTTATGGCGCCCTTATATGGGGTCCATACAAGCTATGTGGGGAAACGTAACTCTGACGGAGCGCACAATATAATTTCCCCATTTCGTACAATTAAAACTAATAGGAGCTTGCATCCAGTTACATTATTATTTACAACACTTTACATTTTACGTGAATACCTTAAACTTCGCCCGGGGGAGAGTGTTACGTTAAGTTGACTATTACTGCTAGTATGTGTACATCATCTAATCAATTATTGCCACGCATCGAACTAAGATTCCTTCTCTCGTCTGCTGAAACGGCTTTGCCTTTGCGTTGCCGAGGGCTGATTGCTGTTACGACTACAGCGGACGAAACCCCATCTGCTAGTCCATGTTGCTCCGTCGTCGGCTGGATGAAGCATGACCCCGAGCTCGACGCCCCGCAGTACGTAAATACGGCGCATGTTTGATATAACTAGTCTGCTCACGATAAAGTCAACCTTACAAAAACGTTACTGCTCCTACTTGCATATATTTTAATGGACGCTCTGAGTGACATGCACCCTGTAAAGTTGGTAATGATGGATGGAAAGTAGTTCCACAGTTTAGCGTCGAATGAAAAGTGTTAGGTAGCCATTTGTAATAACTTAACTTATTTATTTCGCTTAGAATTTTTTTAATGCATTGAAGTGTTAAAATTATTAAATTTGTAACATATCTACTTTTCTAATAATTCCACAGATTCACCTGTCCGACGCATGAATAAAGTGATGCCCATGGAAACGTTAATTTTACATAAGGTGGAAGAATACACGAAGTTCTCGTGTCCTCGCTCCGCGACTGCACTCTTAAAATTTTTCGTATATTTACGGAAATTTTTACGAAATTGTACAGCAAATATAAGGAAACGCAATCCGTAATGACGAAAAATGGGTTTTAGAGCGTAAATACAAAGTAGGGAAAATCTCCGTATTTCCTATAACTTCGGGTTTCGGACACGAACAATGCCGAGTTTACACAAAACTTCCTTCGCCACTGTAACCAGAAAACGATGTTTTCTGCGGCAGTTAAGGTTATCCAGGTCACTAAGACTTGTTCTTTCAAACTTTAAAAAGTAGCAAAAGGCGTAAACGTGCAGTAACTTCAAGAGAAACTAAGAGAGTTGCTTATGTGGCTAATAGAAATACAAAAGTTATGCCAAATTCACCACATGAGCATTGTAGGTAAGTGATTAGGATCGTGAACTTGCAACTTTTTGACGCGGGTTCAGATTTGGCATAACTATACACAATTTTAACTTGTTCAAATATATTTTTTATACACAGTAGAACACTCACATAATGAAAATTAAAATATGATATATACTAAAAATCATTTAAACTAGAATTACAGAAAACTAACTAGGAAATTAACGGAGAGGTGCCGTGAATTTTACGGGAAGTCCGTTTTTGAAAATTAGTGTGTCCGCAATTTTACGGAGGGTTTACGGACACCTCTGGATAAATTTTTACTAGCACTTTTCCGTAAAATGAAGGAAATTTTTTAACAGTGTGGGTTATGCTTCCGTAATATAATACCGCTCATTGCTCGTGGCCTCGATCACCATGGCGATACCTCATGACCACAACAAAAGGAAGGGTTATTATTCTTAACACGTAACATGTATGTTACATTTCGGATGTTCCACTACAGCATCGCACCTATGGCACCGATTTTGATAACTGAGGTGTCTATCGAGTCCTTGTGATAACCCGAGTATCATAGGCTATGACACAGTTAAGAAAATTCAAACTATATGGCGCCACAGGTATAGTTAGCTCACGCAAGCATTTCATTCGCGGCTCATTGTGTTTGGAAGCATGTGTCATTAATGTTTTACGATAATTACACTTTAAGATTAATAATATGTAGATTAAGCGTGATAACTGTCAACCTACATGTGTGTAGGTAGAACATTTTTTGGTAAATAAAAAATAAAGTTTTAAAGAACTAAAGCCCGACTACTCGAAAGTAAAAAACAAGTCTTCAGTTAAGTGTATGATCATAATCATAAAACCGTAGCCATACGTCGTGCCGTTTAAGACACTTTGCATATAGGGGAGGTACAGGAGAAAAAAATTAATTTGCAATTTCATATCACTTTTAAACTCTAGCTAAGTCTGACTCAAGACCGTTGCAAATGGAAATCATAGATAGAGGTCTTTAATCTAAAATGGGACACAAAAGACTAATAATAATTATACGTCAATCCGTTTGTCTGTCCTGGGGTGTCACAGTGATGTAGTTTTTACACACCACTGAACTGAAATGCACGAAATGTAGTACATAGATACCTACGTTAGTTAGATAAATATAACACAGAGTGAAGTATTAGAAAACCTCGGTTGCCTATTGGCCGACCAGCCCAAAGAAAGGAGAGGGTTTTATATGTGAAATTATTTTAGACGATTCCCCCTTCATCTTTCACGGCATCGCTTTCAAACTAAAGACACTTTGTGCCTCTTTGCCCGGGCCGCATTTCTACTATACGCTGTTCACGGTAAAATGAGCATTTTTGAAAGCCCTGCTTAAGATCTACTTGTATGCGCGTGGTGTATTCTTCCGCCTTATGTAAAATTATCACTGTCGTGGGTCTCATCACGTGAAACTGGGAAATTATTAGAAAAGTAAATCTTTTACATATCTGGTAATTTTTGCACTCCGGTGCATTTAAAAAACAGAAAGCGGAAAAAAATTAAGTTATCACAAATGGACACCTAACACTTTTATTCGACTTTAATATATGGAACTACTTTCCATCCATTGTTACCAACATTACTGGGCGTATGCCACTTGGTGAGACCGTTAAAATATATGCAGGCAGGGGCAGTGATTCTTTTCTAAGGTTGATTTCAAAAGTGCACACTTTATCGTGAACAGCCTTTAAAGTTGTTTATTCTGTTGTAAAATTTTTAAGACCATGAAAACTGCGGGTAAATTAAGATTTATAGACTCGAAAGAAAAAAAAACACCCAAAAAAACCTTATTAGTTGGCTCCTATTCGCTCTCTTCTAGTATGGTTTCTCCTCCTCTTGAAACGTGGGCCGCGATGTCTGAGCGGTTAGACTGCTCGCCTCCCACCAAGGCGAACCGGGTTCAATCCCCGGCCGGGTCACTCCCGCTGAGAATCGTGCCAGACGATGCCGCTGGTCGGTGTGTTTTCTTGGAGGTCTCTCGTTTTCCCCACACTTGCATTCCGGCGCTTACCCACACATCGCTTCACCCTCACCGGCTCTCAAGGCCTCGATGTTAAGAGGCGACCAAATTTCTTCATTCCACTTGAAGTGGTACAAATTATTTTTTAACGCGATATACTGTGGTGAGTTAGGGCTCTTTAATGTATGTGAAAACAAATGGAGAGATATCCGTATGTGTAATTATTATGCAACATGTAGACAGGGTTTGCAGATAAACAACTGAATGTGTAGGTGATAGAACCCACACTGCAAAATACTAAAAATCACCGCAAAAACATCAACAGACTTAGGGTAATGAAGGGCAAGATTCCGCACCTAAGAAAGAGTGGTCGATTACGCCTGGTGCAGTTATTCATTTTGCATTAAACCACATGGATATGCTATGACAATTATTTGTGTATGATTATATACAACAACTAACCACATAACTCATTTCTAAACATTTATAATACAAAAAGAACACATGACGGCATAATAGGAAACTTGCCCCACATGTGGAGCAAGAATCCTATTACTGTGGGGTAAGAGTCCTATTTACATCTACTACATTTGAAAGAGCCATTTCCAGAATAATCAGTGCAAGGTACTTCCCACCATGATCTACATTCACTGTACATTATCAAGTCCACAGGTGGAGGCTCTGCGTACATTGCACCACATAAATAGTCCACCTTACCAAAGCATGCAATGCCTTTCTTGCCTCCTAAAGACAATTTGCGTTTTGAGCCAGCACCTTTGGTCGTCAAGATTACTGATTTTGTGATTCTTACTGTCCTTTCTTTGGGTTAGGCATATTATTCGTTTCAACTTGTGATGATAGTATTTGAACATATGGTGACGATGTGAGTATTTCTGGATCGTTTTGATTTCCTGCGACTCGTTTGCGGATGACTGACTTTTATGAAGGGCCTGATTATTTCTGGCGAAACAGAACACTGTACAGTAGTGGACACATTCTGAAGACAAGCATTGGAGGAGATGTCAGTAGAGTTACCTGAAGCAAACTCTTTAAAAAACATTTTCAAGGCCACTTTCATTACGCCCAGTTGAAACGTTTTTGACAGGTGTTTCCTCAAGTTCCAAAATTTGCTTTGACGTAAAAGCATGCTGTACTTCTGCACTTATATTAGGCCTATTAGTAGACCAACAGGACACGATTGATTGTCAACGTTCGGGAGAAGCCTGTCAGTCATTTCAGATGGAAGAAAGTCAACTTCTGAGAAAATATTGGGATTCATTGGAAGTATACCACATGCCTGAAAACCTTTTGCTGCAATTCCAATGGTAGCTGCCTTTTCATAAGCTAATCGAAACAAATTAGCAATCTGAAATTGCGTTATGGATCTACCAGGATGTGCTGACATCCATTTACTACATTCATTTGCATAATAAGCTTTCAGGGGTCCAAAGATGAATGTGGTGTTCACGACAAAATGTTATGGCTGGTATCGAAATGTGTGAATAGTGACTGTCGAGGATTAGCAAGACAGGATCATCTGCAGAGGGTTTGGTGTGCGATGCGAGATGTTGGAGCCAGGTCAGGAAGGGTTCTGCATTGATAAAACCTGAGTCAGACAAAAGAAACAAAGATGAAGGTGGAGCTCCATCACTGAGCTCGGGTTTCATTCTCTAACCGAGGGAAGGGGGGGGGGGGAATTATTGCAGGAGGGACAAAATGCCCAGTTACTGACATGCAACAGACAGCTCTGATTGATTGGCCGCGTTCACCTGACACAATTCTACTCACATTCCTTTGCCCTTTGCCTGATACTATTTTCGGCAACCTGTTAGGGACAGTGTTTAACCCACTTTCATCCATATTGTATGTTCTAGTGAGTTTTGTCAGAAAGTCATGTTCAGCATTAATGTCATGTAGATGTTTAAATAGCAAGTCAATTTACCCCTTGGTAAACCCAATAACCCTCGCTACACGCATGCCTTCTGGCTTCCTTAAGCATAGATGTGGATGGAAACCATAAACCCAATCCCGACCTGCTAACTGCATGTCTTTGTTCAATGGGTGCTCAATGTTATTGCATTCTGCATATTCGTATGCCAAGGATCGTACCTGTTTGAATGTTAGCCCATAAAACATTTGGTCCATTTAGCCAAGGTAAGCGACCAGTTCCAGTTCCATTTCTGCAGACAAAGTAGAATTAAAACGGCCACAGGAATCGGCTGGAGTTCCCTGAAACAACAATTTAATTCCTTACAAGCATTTTTTTTTTTTAGTTGTTAATTGAAAGATGTGTATATAAACGAGTTTTAAAGAAATTTAAAAATGAAACATTTTCTTACATTTTTCGTAAGGTAGATTCCTCTATTCCCATATCTGCACCAAGTGGCTTTCTGTCAGTCCTTTTATATGTCCTCATTTTCCTGAAAATGAAAGGAACATGTTTGGTGTAGTATTTCGTTAAAGATCTGTTAGTTTCGTGTTACTGTTTTAATATTTTCGCCGTAGCAAACTGTTTTCAATAGACTACTTGTAGGCGAATATTTCTGTTTCTTTAATAATGTAATTTTTCCTTCTGTAAAAATGTTATATTTTAGTTCACTTATAGTAACTGTCTGTAAGTAATATTTCTGTTGAACGATCATACTCTATATGTTCTGTGCATATTTACAAAAGGTTTGAGTGGTTTTAGTAATGTTTAGTATTATGGGGCAAGAGTCCGCATAATCGTTTGTGCGGACTATTGCCCCAGGACACTTGCCTCAACCAACCGAAAAAGATATTATTCGTCATGCGTATTTCACAGTTGCACAATGAAAATTACAAACTCATATGAATACAAGCAAAAACCATACCAGTTACATACATGTACTTATTCTTCGATAACTACAGTTCGTTGCCGTTCTGCAAGCACTTGTTTAACACAAATACAATACATCAAAAGTCACTCTAAACATGTAGTTGCCACCGTACTTTTATTAATGGCGGCAGCTCGCTAACCAGCCTTGCCCAGTATCTCTGCCGCTTGTAGAAAGCTCACTATATAAACGCTGATGCTATCTAATGGTGACAGTAAGAGATACGACATCGCATTACCTTACATCTTACCAGCATATTTCCTTGTATCCAGGCTTATATCCGCCTCCACACAGCTATACATGCGTCACACTTGAAATATTTCATGGGAAATAATAAGGAAACTAACTACTAGCATATCAATCAAAGATATCCAAGGGTGAAGTGGAGTTTAATGCTAACAAATTCATTTCTCAATTTAAATAATGTTTCCAACTTTAAATTGTAACGACAGAATATTTACAAATACCACACAGCAGCTGGACTAGAATATTAAACTTAAAACTCTGTATGTCTGTCAAAAATGGCAATTATGCGTGTGTGCTTGGCAACCATAATTAAAGTCTTTGCAGTTTTTAAAAGTCCGTAGAAAATTTCAAATGTTTTATTGTGAAGGAAGTTTGATTAATGTTCAAATAGTAATCGCACTCACACGTTACATTTGACAAGAGATCTGCCTATGTGTGTACACTGAATAGAATGTTCCTGGCTAGCAATGTCAAGATTCGGTAGAGTAAAATACGAGTTCTTATTTTCAGGCACTGTGTGATCAGCAAGAAAGTGTTGTATTAAATATGCAGTTAACAGAAAACGTCTTTTCTTTAGCACTCCACCGGTGGACCAACGGTCACTCAGTATGGCGGTGATAAGATACCTTATATTTCTAGGTTTTAAAACAGTTTTAAAACACCCTGTCGGCTATTTACGTAAAACGGGGCATATTTGTCGGGGTCAAACTCACTTTTAAATTATAATTTTTCACTGTTCAGACGGAGCTTAGGTCTACCCGACCTGTTACGTTAGTGACCCATTTCAAACAAGATGGAGACCAGAGTATTCTTTCAACAACTCAATTAGACGTCGGTTACCTGATTTGAATTTACCTGTGTGACATAGGGCTTACATCAGGGTGCATTCCTTATGATTACCATCAATACGTTGTCATCAACCATTACCAACTTACACAGATTAACATGTAGCTCAAAACTTAACAATATGAAAATAAATACGTAGTATTGAATATATGAATAATAACCTCTCAACTGCCGCGTGTACGATGGTAAATATGTAAAAGGTAATAAAAATAAAAATAAAATTACTGAATAATAAACTCATATGTATAACACGTCACAACAGCATTTCTATAAAATAAACGTGTGTGTAATCGTATACTAGATTTCCATACCACTGTAAGGCTTAACAATACTAATTAGATGCTCTACATAATGAGACGTTACAATACTGAATATGGCTTTGTCTAAAACCACATAACGTGCTAAAACGTTCTCCTTACGCTCGTTCAGAAAATCCGTTTAAATTTATGAAACATTTGTATACAAGTTTTAATTTAAAAAACGGCACATGTAACGTTGTTGCTCGGAGGGGCAAAGCAGATGATGTCGGCGCTAGTAGCTGGCAATTACTATGTAACGAGTGTTGTGACACAGGCTGTAGCGAGGTTTGCTGTGTCACTGTATAAGCTGTCGTAATTAGAGCCCTTGATGAGGGGGGGGGGGACGTGCCGTTTACACCGGCCCCAGCTGTGGATCGACATACAGGGCTCGTATAGTCTATTCCACGAATGAGTGCCCTTTTTTATTTGACAGCTGTAAACTGAGATCAGGGACGGATCAGACATTTGTTTTGCTACATGCGTAGAATCCAAAATTTCAATCGCCGATTACAGCTTTTCTGACAGTAGTAATGTAAGTAATATAATAGTACAGAGCCACGAGTATTTCGCGAATTCATTCTGAGACGAGGTAGACTCTAAACACGTGTTCTTCACTCCTACTGTTGTGATTGGATGACATTTGTTTAGACACGCCCCGTTTAACTGCGAGCCTGTAATAAGCAGGAAGCAGTAGTGTGAGTGAGTGTTGAACAGTCCTGTACAGAGGCCTCGCTTGCTCACAGCAACCAATAATGTCTGGAGTGTATATAGGGCTGTCCAGCCTAGCTTGCTGCCAACTTAATCCGTGAAATACTGGCGGCTCTAATAATTGAATCGCGTGTACACATTTAAAGTTGTTACAAAATAACGATGCATAAATCTTATGAGGAAAATGTGTCCGGCATAACCAATTATTTTCGTGCACTGCACGAGTTGCGGGGACTTCTAAAAATTTCCGTTAGGTTTTTTTTTTTTAACAGGTTTCATTAAAAAGTAATGTGATAAATTTCCATGCGGTGACTTGAAAGCTTATCGAATGCAATTGAAGTGATCTTGTTGGTGGATTGAATTGAATTGAATAAACATTTGGTCGTGTGAGATGGTCTGTAGTGCATGTAACGGACCTTACAGAGAGGTAGGCAGCACTGCAGACTGCATGTCGAGTGGCAGAGATAACATCGGCGCCTCATGTAAGTACACGCTTGTGTGGCGCTTCTATTATTCAGACCCGTGGGAAAGACATGAGGTGCGGCATACATGGCGCCTCACACCACAGAGCAAGTAAGGAGACTAGAGCCGACTCTTCCATGTTGCAACCATCTTCTAAAGTCTTTTCCAGGGGTGGTGGGTGGGTGGCAGGTGCCTGGATTAATATCAACACCAGACACGCATTACGAAAAATAATCACCTAGTATAATAAAACAAAAATAATACTTTTTAATGATTATTTTAGACGAACGCGCTTCACTGAAGAAGTTAATAATCACTTTGTTTTCAATGTTTAATAAATTAGCTTATTTACAGAAAAATATTTTTTTGCCGGGTAGTATTTTCAGTATGTTTACAGCTTGCATTATTCTTGAGAGGTTATAGAACGAAGTTTTAAAATTTCTTAATTAGAACCTACTTGACTAACACAATTTATTTGCCGAATGCTGTTTTCGGCAATAATTAAATATATACCTGTGCTGTTTCTGTTAGCTCTGTCTTTTAAATATTTACGTTACCTCGAAATGTGACCATCAGAATAGAATAAATCTTGCATAAACGGTGCAAAAAAAAAAACGGATTAAATATTTCCAATCGTTTTAGTAAGTTATCAAATCATCACCTGAAATATATGTAGATTAAACCAGTATGCTTGAGATACAAAACACTCATAGTTTTGACCTCAAAACCGATCTGTTCCATAACGTCATTAATTCTAGCGGTAAAATGTCTATGTTGGTGTTTCCACAGGCACTAACTTCAGATAACACGATTTTAAGGGCCATCTACTGCCCCCCCCCCCCGGCTATATTGCTACACTAACACTCCCCGCCAAGCTGCCGCCTGAACACAGCTGAGAAGTGTCACCAGCGGGTTTTGTGAAGTTCGTTGCAACTTGATATTGCGTCAGCGGCACTTAAAAAGTCAATTACGCACAGTGTTGCCAGGTCTTTTGGGAGGAATTATCGTTTTTTGGACAGAAAAAATTATCGTTTCCAGAAGAAAATTATGGTACATTGTTTACTATCATACCAATTCGTTTTAAAACCACCCGAATGTTCACAAACTGTGTATTATGTAACAACTTGGATACAAAGTATAAAAAAATCACATCATACAAATTTGACACACGAAACTAAACTGTACAAAACGTAATCTTCTCGTACTGTCCAAGCCTTCCATGTTAATACACCAATGCAGAAGAACATGATGTGTAGTCGTAGTCACCGGAAACAGCCAATCACGACAGTCGCCTCCCAACAGTGGTCTTCATGTGAGAGTTGCCAGAAAAATGTCAAGTTACAGAACCAAATCATCTTCGAAACACAGACCTATTACCGATCGTTTTTATTTTCAAAGGCTTGTTGTAACACAATACGTTTGCGACAGCCGATTCAAGGATGAATTTAACACCTACTTCCTTATCAGAGAGACTGGAACATGTAAATAATCAGAAGGGGAGGGGTGGTAATATGAAGCAGTAGTGATTAAACTAGGTCACGAGGGGCCAACCGCCAAACAGGAAATATAATATGCTTTGCTGCTACTGCCAAAGCCCGCTGCCAATCGCCAAACAGTATTTTTTTATACCGCTGCTATAAAAAAGTATAATAAATACTGGCACATATAGCGTTTTGCCTCGGAAAGAATTTTCTTTACGTTCGCAATGAAATTATGATACATTTGGCTGCTATCGTCACGTGGTTATTGTTTATGGTACGATGGCAAAAATATGGAACCAAACAATAATTATGGTACGGGCTGGTAACACTGATTACGTACGCAAATGAAATAGAACGTAGAAGGAAGATCTAATTGGGTCTCTGTCGAATCTTCATATTTTTTAGCCAAGAGTCAGTCCCCCCCCCCCCCCCCCCGGTTCGCTCCGTGCTTCGCAGTCCTCATCAACGTAACGTATTCTTTGATCCTTTGGCAATCGGGTGGTGTAATTGAATTTTGAGTGTAGACGATAGATTCGGAGCTGCAATGCCAAACTGTATCTCCCGATTTTGTTATCAACGGATTTTATGGATTACCTCCCATGATGGTTGCAAATTTAAAGACGTATTCAAGTCAAAAATGTTGTCCTGCGACTGGTGGCGTCATGTGACCGCTGGACAGACGGGCGAGTGACAGATATGACAGATGGTTGTGAATCCATCTTTAATGTTTTTCGCGGAAAAATTGCGGCTCTAAAGGCTGTTCACGATAAAATGGGCACTTTTGAAATCAACCTTAGAAAAAAGTCACTGCCTCTACCTGCATATGTTTTAACGGGCGCATTGAGTGACAATCGCCCAGTAAAGTTGGTAATGATGGATGGGAAGTAGTTCCGTATTATAACGCCAAATAAAATGTGTTAGGCAACCATTTATAATAACTTAAATCATTTCTTTGGCTTTCTGTGGTTTTTAATGCATCGGAGTGTAGAAATGAGCAGATTTGTTTTTATATTTACTTTTCTAATAATTTCACAGTTTCACTTGACCGACGCATGAATAAAGTGATAAGGCCCATGACAATGTTAATCTTACATAAGGCGGAAGAATACACTACGTACATACAAGTAGATCTTAAATGAGCACTTTTGAAAGTCCTGCTTAAGATCTACTTATATGCACGTTGTGTAGTATTCCGCCTTATGTAATATGTACATTGTAATGAGCTTCATTACTTTATTCATGCGTTGGTCGAGTGAAATACTGGTCTTATTAGAAAAAATAATTATTTTACAAATCTGGTAATTTTGACATTTAGAAGCAGTGAAAAAAAAAAAGAGAAAGCAAAAGAAATAATTTTAATTATCACAAATGGTTACCTATGTAACACATGTAAAATGTACGTTTTTCTACATAGCTATTCAACATATTTTATGTTAATATTTGTGATTTTGATGTTACATTATACGTATTTTCTCACTATGCAAATATTGTTTTGCTACACATACGACACATGTATGATTTTTTTTTCATTTAACATAATTTGCATTTGTTTTTATCTTAATATTTTTCTAAATTTTATTGTATTTTGCTATGCTAGGAAATTTTCAATTAGATTGTACTGCAGCAATTTTACTATGTATAAGAATAGGATAGGCTATTAGCTAGATCGCATTATTGTGTTTTTTATGTTAATAATTGATTTTTAATTGTCTCGTATTTGTAAATGTTTCCTTTTATTTAATTATATTGTGTATTTATAGAGACCCAGCATTCTATGTTTTTGACAGTTAGGACGTGAAAGTGGTACGTAAAGACGTTTAGATAGTAGCTAGCATCCCATTGGCCCTCAGGTTCGAATCCGGACTCCCTATTGGCTGGAACATTAGGTCCTCCTTAAGCTAGTCCAGCTATAAGAGCTTAGCTCTCTCTTACATGCCGTCGTGAAACTTAGGCGTATAGTTAGGACTCTCACCTGAAAGTAGGTGCAGGGTAGGAATTTTAACGTAGTATTTAGGGTGTTTTAGCTCCAATTGTGTTTTCCAGTGATTATCAATTGTATCCAGCAACAGTGAGTGCCTTTTTCTGCCCCATTGCTAGGATTTATATATACGAGCTAGAAGTTAGACCACGTATATGTTCGAGTGTATCTCCACGACGGTAAGGCGCCTGATTTGATTATTTTCCTACTACCTGTGAGACCTGCGCCGGTCAACTTTTGTTTGCAGTGTTGAGAGTAACTGCGTCTAATGCGAGGCACGATAACTGCACGTTATTTTCCTCAGCAGATAAACCAACTATGTATCTTATTAATGTTCTAGAAGATTTTGCCCTATCTGAGACGCAATATTTAATTAAGTTACCTGGCGTTCCAACTGAAAGAAATTTTGCCTACGATAAACCCGGGATGGATTTTCACTCACACTGAGATAGGCACAATTAAATTTTTTCTGAAGAAACTGAATATTAATATCTTTATTTTGGAAGTACATAAACTTTTATCATTTGTTTTTGTGTTTGAACTCATCTCAGTGCAACGAATACCAGGGATCTGCTAGGCTAGGTGCGGCCATTTTTCACATATTTTTAGGAGTGTTGTATGTCTTTAGATTTGCTAAGTGCCACAAGAATTTTTCAATTATATAGTCCAGAAATAATAATACCATAAATCAGTATAAAAATTAATGGCAAATAAATATTGGACTAAAACCAAATTGGCTTAGTGGTCGTCTACATAATTTCCGTTGCTGTCGCTGTGTTCCCGATGTTTATTAGTTATTTGCCAGTTGTTTCTGAATATAAATTAAGCTATGTTGATGTTGAATTGTTGATGTACACAAATTGTGTACTAACCAGTGGTGCAGTCCTACGAGAGGTGTTCATATGATTAAAAAAAAAAAACAGGTATCTTCTGCCAGCCAATCTCCGGACAGGGCAAAAAAAAAAAACAGTACGACAGGCTTGGTACGTTTACACTTAGCTGTATTCGAAGATAAAGGGTAATATTTGTGCTGTGTTTGAATGATTTGTTTGCCACCCGAGTACACACTACACTTATGTTTAAACATTTTTTATGTGATATCATACATGGGAACACAGGCATAATTACAGTGCAAATACACAACCTATTTACATACAGAGCATTTTATGTCAGCCAACACAGTTTATTTCAGCTGCTAGCAATTTATTTCAGTAAAAAAAAAAATGGCTTACCCTGGTGCGGGCCCTTAATAACCTTTTTTTCTAAGGGCATAATTTTTATAGTAGCTGGGTGTAGGTTACACCTAACACTTTTTATTCGATGGTAATATTCGGAACTACTTTCCATCCATCGTTACCAACTTTACTGGGCGCATGCCATTCAGTGCGCCCGTTAAAATATGTGCAGGTAGGAGCAGTGACCTTTTTCCAAAGTTGATTTTAAAAGTGCTCATTTTACCGTGAACATACTATACCTGTAATTCTTTTGAGAACACTGTAGCACACTTGAGTAGACACGTGCGCACTGTGTGTTCTAGCTTGTGGCTGAGGCCGTGTTTCGATTGGCCCAGAGAGCGCTCTCCCGAGCTCTCACCCTCGCGGCGACGTCATTACGACGTCAGAGAGAACGCTCTCCGGTCGTCTCAATTCGTTGGAGAGAGCGCGAAAGAGCGAGAGCACAGAGAGAGCACGAAGGTGGCGCTCTCTCGCAGGCCCCATATTTGTCTACATTATTTCCGTGTTTGAATAAGGTTATAGCAGCTTTCTGGGCCAAAATCACACTAACTGTAAGTGTATAATTTCAACTGTTTTAAACAGCGAAATGATATACACAACATGTAGGCCTATTTATAAAAATATAGACGCGGATTTCTGACTAAGTCTCGTTTTTTTTTGTCACTTCGCTGTAACATGACGGTAAAATATAAAACAAAAATAATAGTATTTTATGCGCCAATGATTGTTTTGGTAGTGCTATAATTATTTTTAAATTGTTTTGAACACACATAATTTACTTAAATAGCTATGACCGCGATATTAGCTTAACATTATTTCCTGCCTTTTGGCATCAGCTGTTTGCCTGACGTCGGAGAGAAACGAGAGAGTGGTAGTCTCAGTTCCCAGAGCGAGAGCACGAGAGAGCGTGAAGCCGTGCTCTCGCCAGGTTGCGCGAGAGAGAGAGAGAGAGTATTCTATGAGTTGAGACAGCCTGAGTCTTGAGTTCACAGACGCGCAAACAGGTGGTAATTATGCGACGCTGTTGAACCGCGAGTGGTTTGTAGCGTTGCGATGGGGAGGGGGGCGTGAAGTGCAGTTAAACTCCGCGGCAGGCGCACCTGACAGAGAGATGTTTGCTTGCCTCTACACCCATCTCCACGTGACATTATCTGTGTATGTGGACCACCACGGTCTTCTCACCTCGAGTATGTGCACACACACACACACACACACGTGTCGACACCAGGGTTTGCCACACACACAACACTCGAGAAGTCGTATCGACCGCTGGATAATAGTCCTACATTTAACTAACTAGTCGTACATACTCCAGTTTCGAAGGGGCCACTGTGGCGTGGTGGTTAGGCTACTCGCCTCCCACCAAGATACAATTCTGGAACATTACCTTTTAAGGTTAACATTTTATCTCATTAATATCAAAATATGCTCGTTTCTCTCACCTTATGAAACCAATATTACAAGAAACAGGCAAATACCTGTATAGATCTCTAATTTCAAACCATTTCAAAGAGTTTGTCTTATAAGTTTCATTACAAAACATTAAAACTGAATCTAGCAATTCGGGACCGAAACAATTGCCCATAATAGTTAATTTTACTACAAAATACTGCATGTCTTATAAAATACGGAATTCTATGAAGGCCTCCAAAATCATCAATGATCTCAGCCCATTGGTAACTCTTATTCCTGAAACATTCCCGGATTTCCGCATGTGGGAAATCACGATGCCGCTGGTGGTGGGTTTTCTCGGGGATCTCCCGTTGCCCCCCCCACACCCTTGCATTCCGGCTCTGCTCCATACTCACCTCGCTTCATCCTGATCGACAGTCAGGAACTCGACGTTACGAGCCGCCTAAGTGTCTTCGCTCTCGCACTCACTCCAGTTTCGAATGTACTGAATATATAAACGTCGTAAATGCATAACGCCATTGACTTTAACTATATAATTATTTTCTATCCATGTTAGAAATCCTTTGACAGTTATTTAAATATAAAAGTTTCCTGAACGTAGCTGACTCAACGGTACACAAAAAAAATTCTTATAAATTAAAACAAAATTAAAGATGTGCACAAAAAAGTTGATTATTAAATCACACGTAGAATATATTATCTCGTCATGAATCTCGTGGAAATCGCAGAAATCGATCCAATCATGCTAAATTTTTATTTAGAAAAAAAAAGGGGGGGGGGGGTATTTTTAATGCAGCAAATATATTTACGGCAGATTTTACTCGCAAAATATTTAATTCATAAATTTTTTTTATAACTGATGAATATGAAAATAGTCGTATGAACGTGTGTGTTGTGCGTTGTCGAGTTGTGCGTTTCACAACTCATAAAAAAAAGTGCTATGCGTACGAGCGCAGTGATACGATTGGCAACACTGGTCGATGCGTTCCCACATGTCTGCTATTGTAGAACTCTATATAGATTAGTGTATTCGGGGTTTTCTTACACTTTTTGAAACAAACCTTTCGAAAATCCCCCCCATGTATGGCGTATTTGGTTGTTCCCAAAATATGTCTGCACGTATCACAAGCGTTCTATAATTCTTTCAAAATAAAAGTATCTTATTTTTGGTTTGATTGAATTTCTATTTATGTTTATCTACAAATTGTAACATTTCATTTATAAATATGAATAAAAATGGAGGTAAAACATGTGTGTTGATAACGCCTAGTAAGAAACAGTTCTTATGTAGAATAGTATTAAAGGCTGTTCACGATAAAGTGAGCACTTTAGAAATGAACTTTATAAAAAAGTCACTGTCCTTGTATGCGTATATTTTAATGGGAGCAATGAGTGATATTTACCCAGTACAGTTGGTAACGATAGATTTAAGGTAGTTCCATTACTTAACGTCGTATAAAAAGTTTGAAGTAACCATATGTGATACCTTAAAATTCCTTCTTTCGCTTTCTGTTATTTTTTTAATGCATCGAAGTGTAAAAATGGGCAGATTTGAAAAGTATTTACATTCTTAATCATTTCCCCGTTTCATTTGACCGACGTATGAGTAAAGTAATGAGACCCATAGTAATGTTAATTTAACATAAGGTAGAGGAATACACATCGTGTGTGCAAGTAGATCTTAAGCAGGGCTTTCAAAATTGCTCATTTTACCGTGAACAGACTATACACTGAGTGTGCACTCGAGCGCTGTGCGTATATCTTGTAGTTTAATTTTCTATACTCGATTAGCCTTTGTTTGCATGAGGCGGAGGAATATCCCGGAAGTAGAACTTTAGCAGGGGTTCAGAAAAGTTGGAAGTAACTGCGAATGGAGTATACTAGAAGTAAAGTGGGTTCCACTGAAACACTTTACCTGACTGTACAGCATGAAAAACTCATTTACAATGATTACATACACTACCAGAATGTTAGACAAGTACGACTTACGTAGTGTATGAAAGAGATATGCACATATTGTGTAACACATTAAAATATTTTTATATAATTTACTTATTTAAATGTTGAAAAATAAATTCGCTAGACTCTGCTTTCAATCAGAACTTAAGCGTATTTCCATTTTATATGTTTGTAAAGCACATTTTGCAAGAAAACCTTCCTCAAGGAGAGTAATCAAAATAATGACTATCTGGTTGAATGTACGAAAATATTTGTAAATGCTGTTCACAATAACGAGAGCACTTTTGAAATATGCAAATATTTTAACGGGCGCACTGAGCGATACGCGCCTAGGAGGGAAGTTGGTAACGATGGAGGGAAAGTAGTTCCATATCTTAACGTCGAACAAAAAGTGTTAGGTAACAATTTATGACGACTTAAATGATTTATTTCGCTTTCTGTTTCTTTTTAATGCATCGGATTGTTAAAATGAGCAGATTTGTAAAATATTAACTTTAATAATAGTTTCACAGTTTCACTTGACCGACTTATGACTAAAGCAATAAGGCCCATGGCAATGTTAATTTTACATAAGGCGGATGACTAATCAACGTGCTTATAAGTAGATCTTGAGCAGGGCTTTCAAAAGTGCTCAATTCATCGTGAATAGTCTATGGCAATGTCATAGGCGGTGACTGCTTGTTTCCAGATGGAGAGCAAAAGTTAAGCTTTCTGTGACAGTAGCCATGTTCACTTGGATCTTGTTTATCTCTCGCTCTCCCTCCTTCCCCCTCCCTTAACACTCTCATACTGTGAGTTGTATGTTTGTGCAAGCCATTGTGCACACGAGTAGCGCGTACTTCACGTAGGCCAAGGTTTTAAATATAACAACATTGTACTGAACTATAGTTGTTTTTTGTTATGGAAACACCTATAACTATATACATTTTGAAAATAATGATGCAGGCATTATACAGTAAGTTATAAGTACGTATTACAAACTCAAGTAGTGAGCTTTCACTGTTTTTCAACCCTGAAGGGCGTCACCCAAGCTTGTTTGCCGCCTTCCTTCCATCCCTCCAAACAAACGTCAAAAAATATTTTTAATAATTCATTTTACGTACGTTTATTTTAGTTACTAAACGTATAACTTTCGTGGCTGGATAATTGGCGTGGAAGGGGATTGCAAAATCTGCTTTTCGAAGCATTAAAAATGAAAATACAATTTTCATTGGAAATAGGTTCTGATTATTTAATTTTTGTTAGAAAACGTTTTAATATGTACATTTTAGCAAAATATTTCTCAGTGTTGCAAAGTAAATGCTTTCTTATTTCACACTCAACGTAACCCATCCAGACCCATTATACACATCCAGACCCATTATACACATCCAGACCCATTATACACATCCAGACCCATTATACACAGTTGTGTACATTTCGTAAGTGTAGGTAATTTTTGGTTTGTACTGTACGCTGCAAATCTCAATGACCAATATACTTACTTGTGGGTAAATGATTTGCAAACCTTCTTGTTGGTCTAGGTCATAATGGGTTCATATAACTATAGCAGGTTATTGGCTGTGACAACGAAGCAAGTGTCGTGTCAGAACTACGAAAAGGTCTCCCTGTGCGTTAATTTGAGAAATATAAAATGAAATTAATGAATTTGGACTACTCGATATATATCCATTGGGTTTGTATTATTGACAACATATTTGAATTAACAAACCCATCTATTACAGCAGTAGTCAATATTATGTATAGTTTTCGAATAAAAAGTTGTTGACTCTTTTGTCAAATAATTATATAGAAACCAAAAAATCAATACTTATCCAAAAATAATTGTTTTAAAATTAATTAATTTTTTTTTTTTATATATTTTTTTTTCAGAATTATATAGTAACAAAACTGAACTAAACGACCTTAATTTTAACAGAATTTCGTTTTCTTTAAAGTTGCTGTAAAATATTTACAAAAGTATTTTTTCTGCAGAATGTATACATTTCAATATTATAGAGTTTTAAACAAAATTATTTTTTCTAAAATTTAAGACAATTAGTTTAGCATATTTACCAATTTTGTGATTTGTTATATTAATTCTTTGCAAAAATGTTAGTAATTTTTATACTGATGTCTTAAGAACTATTGCTGTATATGATAGTTATCAGCATTCAAATATCTTGTCAACAAAACTAATGCCGTCAAAATGTATTAAATAGTTAAAAGTCTGTTATTGATTTTATTTTTGGTGTGGTGAGAAGAGCGTAAGAGAGGGGGGGGGGGGGTGGATGATATGTGCATAGTGAAAATTTTTCATTCTCCTCGAGTGATAACAATAATGCTCTATTTGTAGAAAGTCTGAAGCAACATCTTGTGAAGACGTTTCCACAAGTTTCGCAGATGTTGAGTCTGTATATTTTAAGACACCAGAAAATACCTTTTTGGGTTGTATTGAGGGACTTCAAAATATAATGTGTAGTATTTGATATGTTTTGAAAGTCATACAACTGTCTGGCCTTAAGTGTGAATTTATTTCGAAAAAAAAATATAGTTTTCTTGCTAATATATATATTTTTTTGTAAATTTGTTCTTCTGATTAACTGCAAATAAACACACTGGGCTAAATGGGAGCTACACAAACTCAGTTACGACGCGATCGGGAATAAGGCGACGGATTTTGTAGTGCAACTCGGCGGATGTGGATCGGATGCCGGCCGGAGCAACGACTCAAAACTTTCTGAGCACTGGGTACCGGCGATCATATACTTCGTATCCAGCTCCATGAGAAAACCATGGGATGCGACTATGTGTATAGTCGGTTCACGACTGGAACAGACTTTTCAACAACGCCGTAATCGTCAGCTGCATGCATCATTACTACAAACAGCGATTGGTGAGGGTACAGCACAGTTTGGCAGCACGGAGAGAGAGAATATAGTTTAAATGTTTTAACGTATTTTTTCAATCTATTGCTTAAAAATGGGAGTAGGAAAGATTCCGAGAAAATCAGTTCCAGTCGTGAACGGACTATAAGTATTGTGATGCAGCATTGTCCGCCTGGTTGACTGCAACCAGCTCAGCAGAAATCCTGGCTGTTGGGCTACCCAACTAGGCGTCGCTGGTGCAACATCCTTCATCAGCTCGGCATTACAAGATGCTCGTAACTATAGACAGCGATTTCTCGCGAAACGATTCGAGCACACGATAGACTTCAATTATATATACTCACACTAGCAGATTTTTGTCTTCCAATCGGCAGTAGTCTGCATAAGGAGACTGTTCCCCTAATTCACCGGCCACTCAGAATTTCGTATCCCCACCATCAACTCTCTGTGATTCGCGGGTAATCAGTTGACAAGTGCCAAGTCGCAATTCAACCAGCCATGGAAGGTAAACTAAGCTTCAGTATCGTGAAACATAATTGTTCCCGAGATATTTCCGCGAAATATCACTGCTCATCACATAAACTTGCCTTTTAGACGTCACCAGTTTTTAACTGAACAATTTCGAAGTCGTGGTTAGTTTTATCCTTCATCCTATTGCACTCTTCTATAACCGCCCGGATAAAATAATCGTTTCACAACCATAACACAATATTAAAACAAGTGTGTGCACATGCCCCTTTACTCTGAAAACCAACTATGTGATAAAGTAACCAAAATCCTGCCACGATCATGTTTGTTAAATAATGATAGTTTTAACAAACAAAAGATATTTTGAATATGCAATGTTTTTTTACTATGTTGAAGAATATCTAGACGTTCTTACGAAATTCCAATTACTCATACGTAAATACGTAAGGAAGATAAGACACTGCGGGCCCGTGTTTGCCGCTTCGATTCCTTTTCCATGCATTGTTTGCAGACATCACACACAACATTCAATGGCAATTTTATATTCGCAAGGGGCGAAACCAGAGTAAAGTATTTGTTTACTTTCAATCCGCGAATCACAAGAATGCCAGGCGTGTGGAGCTCACAAAAGAACAGTGTCATGCACACTTTTCAAGCAAGCGGTAATCAGCAAGTGGAAAATTTTACTGACGTTTAGGTACCATATGAGAGCGAAGACAACAGTGCTTCATTATTAATTTATGCATTCGTTCATTTTCACAGATATCCCTACATAAGTTGATAAACTTCTGACTGATTGCACATGCCCTAAGAGAACAACAAAATATATGAAATTTCTACTCGGAACTGTCCTTTTTATTTTCAAAGGTGGAAGTACACTATACAAAATTTTTCGTAACTTTACTATCTCGCCGTATGTGAGTAATGAGAAAACATGCATTCTAAAGATTTTCCCATACATCCATAGAAAATTAACTACTTTTTTTTTTGGTACAAAGTTATATTTGTAATGAAGTTGTCAATTGTGTATACTTAATTTGCTAGAGATTCATCGTCTGGGATTGTGTAGGGTAGCCTTCGAAGAGCGCATCATGTCCAGATGTCTATTAAAATATTCACCAGGGATAGCCCTTTAGAATGGCCAGTCCCTGTCATATTATTTTTATAGAATTACCGCCACAAATTCAATTTCAGGAGCTGCATTACAATTTTTGGCACGAAAACTTACGAATATCACTTTCCTTAATGTTCTGTATTTGATATTTTCTAGCTTGTAACAGCCGACGTAAAACAATTGATTATTTTGTGGGAGCGACTACAGAGGTTATAACAGCTGCGGCAGTCGAACAGAACAGATTTCAGAAAACGCGTTAAGTTACACACAATGTCATATCGTCCGAAAAAAAAAAACCCCATCCAAGATCCACACTTGTAGGTAGTAGCCGAAAATAAAAATCCAAGATGGCGGGGCGTGATCCACCTTAAGACCCCGGGCTGCCTCGCCACGCCGACTCGTTTCGAATTAGTGCTGTGTTCGGAGATGCCACGAGCAGAGTCATGGCCCAGCCTCCCACTTCGCCCCTCGCCCAGGGGCTGGCGGCTTGGTGACAAAGTGAGCTGGACCTCCGGGATGATTAAAGAGGGCTGAGGGTGTGTGGGGTGGGGGGACTCACCTGTGACTAGGCAGCATTCCCCGAGCTGTGATTCGTTCCGAGGGGCTTTCAAGGAGACGTGACTACGGACCCACATGCAGCCACAGCCGTCGTACCCTCGAGCTGTTAATTTGTTTAGCCTCACGAGTGCCCGACAGTGCAAACAAAAACCCCGGGAGGCGTGAGAGGGTTTGTGAGAGGGGGTGGGGTAGGGGGAGGGGGGGTTTAATTTAATCAAACGTGTCGCCGGGGAAGAGGCTGTAACGGCAAAACCGGAGGTCAGAGACCCGCCCGCGCTCCTTGGGTGGCTGCGCATTGTTCCTCGCTACTCGCTTTGACCAGCGCCGGCCTCATTGTTGCGCAACAATCGCCAACGAGATGACTCCCAGGTGCGCAGGTAAACGCCGGACCCCCCACCCCCCACCCCCCCCGGGGGCCGGGGAAGTAGTCGATACCCTTCACACCCGGCTGGCCCCCGCGAGAAATCCAATACCACGGTCGTGAGCTGGAGAATGCCACCCATCCGGCTGTTTAATCATCACGTGTCGTCTATACTCCGTCCAAGGTTACTTGCAACTTTCCCGACACCCTGCTTAAGTTCTACTTCCAGGATATTCATCCGCCTCGAGCAAACAAAGCTTAGGAAATTGCACCAGAGGGCCAAAGCACCGCATTCATGCGCGTAATAATATTTTGCATAAGAAATATTTATTACTAGGCGTTACCAACTCAACTATTTTGTCTCTGTCTTTATTCATATTAGTTATAAAATAAAGAAAAATTGTAATTTACAGATAGAATATAAATAAAAGTTTAATTTAACAAGTATAAAAGGCTTGTGATTTATAACGTATTTAGGTAACAAATCAAACACACCATACACGGATAGTTTTTTCGTAAGAATGATTCAGAAAGTCTGAAGAAACCGCGAATAGACTATAATCAGATCCGTACATACCCACAAATTTTTATTTAATTACCTTAAAATAGATTTCATTAAGGAATACATAAATGTAAATATTCGCAGTCAAATTATTATAGTTTCCAAAATATAGCGCTGGAAAGCCGAAAATTTCGGAATATGGGAGCCCAAGTTTCTATGCCCCTAACTAACTATGCCAACTAAATCACACGTCACGTGATATGTTCCACACTGTTATAGACTCCTTATGGGCTCTATACAAACTAAGTGTGGGGATGAGTATCTCAGATGCAGAACACAATATTAAATCACTCCATCTATATATTTAAAACCATAATTAAACCTGTTACAATATAATTTATAAACACATTACATTATACTCGAATACTTTAAACTGCACCGGGGCAGCGTGTTACGTTAACCTACCCTATCTCTGCATTTATATATTGTGTATTATATTATATATTGTGTATTATATTATGGCCACGAATCTAGCTATTGAATGTTCAGCCATTGTCTCTACTGGAATGTCTTTAACCGTCGCTTTGCAGAAGACAGAATACAATTGCAGCTACGGCGGCTGGGACCCTACACTGTTCAAAATTTTCATATATTTACGGAATGTTTTACGGAAATGTACAGTGTATATACGGAGAGGCAATCCGTAACGACGAAAAACGGAGTTAAGTCCGTAAATAGAAAATGCGGAAAGTCTCCATATTTCCCTTGGCTTCGAGTTACGGGGACGAACAATGCCGATTCCACACGAAGCTTTCTTCACCACTTTAACAAGAAAATTATCGTTTCTGCGGCAGTTAAGGTTATCCACGCGACTATGGGCTATTCTTTCAAACATTAAAAAATAGCATCAGGTTTCTGTAACATTTGGCAACACTAAAAATACACCAAATTTAATATAAAATGAATTTTTTGCTTTTGTCTATTGAATACAAATATAAAAGTTATACCACAGTGAGAGTTGTATGTGACTGGTCGACCTGCCCCCATGCCTCAGGTGTAGGGTGCTCGTCGCACACTGGGAATTTGTCAACAGGTCGGTCTCACTTGAGATCAATAAACAGAACTACAATAACCTACAACGACAATTGCAGACAAAAATATACACGGAATTGTTAAAGTCGTGGACTGGTAATTACTTGACTCGGGTTCAAAACTTGCTTAAGAACAAAATATTTAACTTTTTTGAATGTAATTTTTATACACGGTAGAACACCCACATAACGAAAATTAAAGATATTATTATTATCATCTCTTTTTATTTTAAACGGAAAGTACAGAAAACTAACTTGGAAATTAACGGAGAGGTTCCATGAAATTTACGGAAAGTCCGTTTTTTGAAAATCAATGTGTCCTTAATTTTACGGAGAGCTTACGGACACTTCTGGATAAAATTTTACTACCACTTTTCCGTAAAAAGGAGGATTTTTTTTTTTCAACAGTGCATCTGCTGGTCCATATTTTCCCGTAGTCTACTTACTGAGATAAGACGAATAGACCCGAGCTTGACTCTTATCTGGCCTTAAATATCAGTGTCGTTTAATATATTTACTCATTTTGTTAGCAAACTGATCCTGCGGCTCGCGTTCTGTTTGTCGCTGCGGCGCTCCGCCTCTGCAACCTCGCTCTCTATAGCGGTGTGCTGGCGTGCTCATATAGCGGTGTGCTGGCGTGCTCATATAGCGGTGTGCTGGGGTGCTCATATAGCGGTGTGCTGGCGTGCTCATATAGCGGTGTGCTGGCGTGTTCATATAGCGGTGTGCTGGCGTGCTCATATAGCGGTGTGCTGGCGTGCTCATATAGCGGTGTGCTGGCGTGCTCATATAGCGGTGTGCTGGCGTGCTCATATAGCGGTGTGCTGGCGTGCTCATATAGCGGTGTGCTGGCGTGCTCATATAGCGGTGTGCTGGCGTGCTCATATAGCGGTGTGCTGGCGTGCTCATATAGCGGTGTGCTGGCGTGTTCATATAGAGGTGTGCTGGTGTGTTCATATAGCGGTGTGCTGGCGTGCTCATATAGTGGTGTGCTGGTGTGTTCATATAGCGGTGTGCTGGCGTGCTCATATAGCGGTGTGCTGACGTGCTCATATAGCGGTGTGCTGGCGTGCTCATATAGCGGTGTGCTGGCGTGCTCATATAGCGGTGTGCTGGTGTGTTCACGCAAACGCCAGAGCAATGGTTTGCCCACACCGCAACAATACACACAACGTAGTAATAAAGTATGAAGGATATTTAACAATGGGTACTCGGGTGTTGGTATCCTGAATCTATTTCAAAATGTTTTCGCAAACACATGTTTTATTTGTCCAAGAGAAACTTTGGAATATATTTGTTAGCAGTGTTGCCATGTCTACTGATTTGTTTGGTAGATCTCCTGATTTTATGTTTTATCTACTGACTACTGACAGATTTACATAATAATTCAAAATCTACTGAATGCTAGTAGGAATTTGATGCATTATTAAAGCAATAAATATATTTTTTTGCTAGGTACACATGTCTTGTTTGTTCTCATTATTAAACACTCAGGGGAAGGACATCGTCTTATTCATCTATTGGTCCACCATGAAAGCATTGTCATGTGGGATTCCCAGGAGGCTATTATATGTGTGCCTCACGTGACTTCCCTCTACAACAAGCATCATGTCTTTGTATATCAGTGCTATTGGTTTGCTTATATGTATTGTCTATGGTATCAGGAGTAACTAGTGCATTGTATTGACATCACCCACATGTAACCAGTTTAAAGAATCGGTTATAATTCAAAAACAAAAACGCCATCTATGTTCAAATCATCTATATCCACTATATTATTTACGTGATTTGTTGGGAATAAACAAAAAAATATATATAATATACGACACATTTCTTAAATTTGACGTAAAAACGTGCAGACTGTGAAAACTGAATATTTCACATGGGTGTTGCGAAATTGTAATTCCATTATACAGTTGTAGTGTAGCAGAAAAAAAATCTGAATTGCTACTGATATTTGACTACAATATCTACTTACTTTTGAAAATTAATTCGACCCGGCAACACTGTAGCGAAATATCAAAACTAGGTAATAAGTGGATTCGAGATTCCTGATGTCGGCGTACACTCACGGAAAAGCCCAGAGGAAATGCAAGCAATCCATCAGGGAGCGTGCAGTCACGTGTGGAGCAGTGGCATGCTCGAACTACACTCTAAATTAGAATCAGTAGGAAACCACTGATTCGCAGTGAAATTCAACTACTCTAATCAGTGAAAATGGCTCCACTTAGGATCAGTGTAAAACCACTGATTGTTTCAGTGACAAAATTCCACTGATTGAATCAGTGACGGCCGACTGCAGCGGCGAATTGAACGTTTCTTTTATTGAATGCAGCCAAATATTTACGGGAAATAAACATATTTACGATGGTTTACTATTTATATTGTGAAATTTGAAAAGCAAGACAGAATTCGCAGGTGCTCCGCGATTGAAATCGCGCACCTCTCGACTCAAAGCCGTTACCTAACCGTTTGAGCTACCCCACCAAATTGTAATTCTGTGAGGAAAATGTTATTATTCCGTTGCGAAATTGTGTAGTTTGAAGTTGCATGCTCATACTTTTCGTATTTGGTTTGATTGGTGCCGTTACGATTGTTAAAACTAATAACACTCTCTTCGCTACATTAAATACAGTTTAAAACTTCAAACAGAGCGCTGTGACGATTACATGAAATCGAAATGAAAGACGTAAAAACCGAATGAAAGGATGTGTGTTCATATTACCTCGTAAAATGGCGTTTTTGAAAGACGAAACTCATTTTAGAAAGTATTTTTTAATATTTTTATTCTTTTATTCGTTCTTACTTCACTTGATACACGTTGTTTAACGGCCATTTCTACACGCTGTTTAACTGATCCCTCGGTCGAAAGTAAAGACAGAGCAAGTTGCTCAGATGTTTTATTGATCCATCGGTCAAAAAATAAACCACTGAGTAAACAGTAAAAAAAAAAAGACTGACGAATGAGTTACTGAATGACGAATGTGACCTTCACCGAATCAATCAGTGAAGGAAATATGGCATTTTTTCACTGGTACATCAGTTAAATTCACTGAAGTGACTGATGAATCAGTCAGATACGTTTGACTGACAATTCTCACTGATTCATATTTAGAGTGTACAGGTCGTCAGACGGCTTTGGGAACATATGAGAGTCGGCGCGGCGCGGCGCGGCGCAAACGCAGACGGAAGTGAAGATATTTGGGGAAGTCCAGAAACTAGAACCGATACAGACATCGCCTTTTCCTGGCCAATGTTGTCGGTTGGTAAAGTCACACCAGATATTTTATATTTCATTGCTCCTTGTGACATGGCACTACTGGAAACCCTTCCATAGGTTCCAAAGTGTAAGCTGTTGTAAGTAATTCGTAAGTACTATTAACACCATTCATTTCATTTATTTTGCAAAAAAAAAAATTAATGTACGTCAAGGAGTTAAAGATTTTGTTTCTTTTTGCAATTATTGCCATTAGGTTTAAGACTAACCCTGCCTCTAAGATAAGAGCACCAGAAATTGCTTCTACAACTACCAAACTGAAGTCTAGGCGACTATCTACTAACGTACCAGATACCTGACATACAAGTGAGAGCCGATGAGGGTGAAGCGCCGGAATGCAATGGCGGGGGAAACGGGAGATCCCCGAGGAAACCCCGTGGGCTGGCGGCATCGTCCGGCACGATTCCTACATGCGAAAATTCGGGAGCTGCCCCTCCGGGATTTGAGCCCGTTCCGCCTGGGTGGGGGCGGGTATTCTAGCCACTACACCACTATGCCCCCCCCCCCAAACACAGACGTATTCACGTAAACCCACGGCTGTGTCACCAATACAAGCACAGCTCGATTTTTCGGAAATATGTTGACACAATAATTGTTCATGGTTCTCCAATGTCTCTAGCCGTGGAAATAGAAAACCACTTGGGACAGATGTATGCAGATACTGCTCGACCAAGCCAAGTGTGTATAGCCGAGGAGGGGAGAGCGCTAATGTAGTCGTTGAGAGGAGAACAACAGCGAGTACACTATCTGTCTATGCTAGTGCGTGGACACCTTTCAACCTGAATTTAAGGGGAATGGTGCACAAAAACCGCATATTTATAAAAAATTTTGTCACAACTTGCTTCACAGAGGATTTTTCGAAATTCTTTGCTCGACAAGACGTAAATAACAGTTTTTAACACGTTCTTACATTGTTACAAATTCACTGTGTTCGTTATTCTCGGAGCACTGATTGGAGGTAAGATAAAAAATTATTTATTTTCTTCCATCAGTGCTCTGAGAATAATGAAGTCAGTGAACATAAAACTACGTGAAAAGACGTTGACAATTATTATTTACGTCTTGTTGAGCGAAAAATTTCTATAAAACCTTTGGACAACGACTTGTATTGAAAACCGGGTAGATATACTGCTTTCATGCACCATTCCCCTTAAGCAGCATCTACAGACACCAGTAACATGAATACTGTAACACAACTTGAGTCATTATGACACCTGACACCCTCAGCTGAGCGCTTTATTTATCGTGGAGGAGCAAGGATCAATAAGAGAAGAGGGAAGGTAGGTATAGGGTAGTCACGGCAAAGTGAGCACTTTTGAAAAGCCCTCTCGTTTGGAACAATGGTCAATAAATGTATTTTATTTTAGCGTTATGCGTTAACTTCCGAGTGCAGTGGAATATACACACTGCGTTTATTACTTATAGGCTGTTCGCGGTAAAATAAGCACTTTTGAAAGCCCTGCTTAAGATCTACTTGTATGTACGTTGTGTATTCTTCCGTCTTATGTAAAATTAACATTATCACGGTCCTCATCACTTTATTCATGCGTCAGTCAAGTGAAACTATGAAGTAAATACTTTACTTCTATGCATAAAAAGAAATAATTTAAGTTATCAAAAATGGTTAAATTACATTTTTTATTTGACGTTAAGATCTGGAACTACTTTCCATCCATCGTTACCAACTTTGCTGGGCGAATATCACTAGGTGCGCCCATTAAAATATATGCAGTTAGGAGAAGTGGCTTTTTCTAAGGTTCATTTCGAAAGTGCTCACTTTATCGTAAATAGCCTTTACATAGCAATATTTATTTTAAAATGTAGTTAGAGAATAAATAATTGCTGATAGGAAAAAAGTAACTAGGGCTCACTTGACCACAAACAGACTTCAACAGCGCGACCTTGTGTATTTCGCTTATTTTCCGGATGCTTGCTTGGCTTGGTCGAGTAGAACTGCGCCCTCGTACATCCGTTTGTTATAGACTCATTCAAGAGAAAGGCTGGAAGTATGAAGGACGGGAAACAAGGCGTAATAGAATTAATAAAGAAGACCAATTAAATTAAGGTTCGGTGAGGCCATTTACTTTAACACTAATTGACCATCACAAACAGATAATAATAATATATGATCTGGCCAAGTGGAGAGAAGGAATAAGGTAACAATACTAAGTTAAAGAGATGGGAGTAGAAGCACGGTTAAGGGACTCGCCAGGTCTCACACCCGGACAAGCTGCTACCGCTCCGTCTGACTTCGAGTCGCCGACCGTGTCTTCTCTGGCCCTCGTAGCTCCGTCCACACTTCTCTCCCCACCACGTGATGTGTTCGTTGTCGTAATAGATTCTGATTGGTCCCCGCCGTGCCCTGTGGGTGGAGTCTTGTCGATGGAAGTTATGCCAACAAGGTGAAACTACTGACTTGGCTGGACCCACATATTGTGTTATCTTCGGCGCATTTCTTTGACTGTTTACAGGTTGCACTTATGGTCGAGGGTTTGGCTTCTATGTTTTCTAAACTAGATTTGTCCTCGTTACTGCCGCTTCACTTAGCCGAAACCTTGTGAAACGCGTTTACGGCTGGGCTTTCATAACACGTTGCAAAAACTCGAGCCACTCAGGCCGGCTTACAATTTGCGAAGCGAAGTGAGAGAGAGGGCGGCAGATGTCGAGGAATAGCTGTTTAGGCACGCCCTCGAAGGACGTAAACGGTTCATAGGAAGCTCGCTAATGAGGTGACCATTACGAGATGTTGCTCTGAGAGGGGCAAATAGACGGGTTGTTGTGGCGCCGGGGTCGGAGATACGCAGGCTGTAATCTACTCACACCTCCTACCCCTCCCCCTGCTGACAAGCGTCTGGGGAGGAGGGCCGGACCGACTTCTGCATTCGGCCGCTCTTCTTCCCGGCTTCCGTAATAAATGTTTTTATTCTTGGTTTCCTCCGGCCACTCACGTATTTATTAACTACGCTGCTGGGGGTAATAGAGGCAGTTTCTCTCACTAAACACACCCCTGAGACCCCCGTCATGCGGCACGACTTATATTCCGTAGGCGGCGCCGCGTTGCAATTAGAATACGAGAGCCTCTCCTCTTCGATTCGATCGCCTATTCCCTTGCCACCTTTCCTTCCGGCCAGTTTCTTTGAAGGAGAGAATTAGCGTACGTAATTTGAGAAAAAGCGCCGTGCCGCCGTCTTGATATCTCATTCAAAAAACGGGAGTTTATTTGCACATGTTATTAAACAACAGTAAAATATCTCGATATGTTCAATAATTTGGTACTCCATCAAAGTGATCTGAATTTAAATTAATTTCCTTCCTGGCCTAATTTAACCTAACCTGAACTATAATCTGGTAACAGTATGTTATATTTCTATAACATATTTCTTCATTCGAATATCATTTATCACTTTATTTCAGACTAGCTTTTACCCGCTGCTTCGCGCGCGACCCCACTATAGTGTGCTCTACCCACTGGGCTACTGTGGCCCCACTACCGTGTGCTCTACCCACTGAGCTACTCCGGCCCCACTATTGGGTTCTCTACTCATTGAGCTACTGTGGTCCCACTATTGGGTTCTCTACCCACTGAGCTACTGCGGCCCCACTCTAGGGTTCTCTACCCACTGAGCTACTGCGACCCCACTATTTGGTTCTCTACCCACTGAGCTATGCGGCTCTTGGGAAGGAATGTAAGACAGCCCATAACCAAAAAAGAAAGGAGAAATTTTTAACAATGCTTTTTTATGCAGTAATTCTAAGAAAAGATTAATCCAGTGCCTAGGTAATCCCTAATCATCATTTTTTTTTTTTAACCATTTGAGATATTTTCCCGGGATAAAAAGTAGCATATGTCACTCTCTGGACCTCCAACTATATCTGTGCAAATATCACGTCGATCCGTTACTCCATTTTGACTTGAAAGAAGGACAAACAAACACACTTTCGCATATACAGTAGTAAGGATACAATGCCTTGTTCTATACGATTGTATAAAGGTTGGGGAAACAATAATCATTTTTTTACAGTTCGAATGACAGTAGAAAGATAAAATAATCCTTTATTTTACTGATACACTTGAATGTTAGGAATGTGGTTCCCTATCTCGGAGTTGTTCAAGGAAAATCTGGTGTTTGTTACAAAAAGAAACCCATAAATATTTCTCTGAGGGGAACAAGCGAACACATGACACGTTCCTACTGGCGTATTTTGTTAACAAATAATTTAAAATTACGTATTGTCAACGTCAAAGCTGAAAAATTACCAAACCTCTCTGTGTTTCCCGATAAATATCGAATGGAATATTTATGACAAAGAAGTGTGTTTCTCTCTTGTAATAATACTTTACACAGTATATCTGCGACATATTGATCATAGCCTCTTTTATTAAGACAGAGTTGTTTAAAATTAATTTATTGTCCAATGACTAAATTATGATGACTTTAATTGAGTATATTTCTCTAAACATTGTATGTGGAATATTTTAAGATCCACTATGATACTATATTGCTATTAGAATATTATTATGGGTTATACTGGGCAATGTCTTTCCCATGAAAATATCTTCACTCAGGCTTAACTTCGGTATCCTTCTACCTATAGGCCATTCACGGTAAAGTGAGCACTTTTGAATATGTTTCATCAGACATAATAACAAATAAATACATTTAATTGTGGCCTCAGACTTTTGGTTTTGGGTATGGTGAATGTATACATACACTTTGTTTATTACTCACATGGCAGGGTTTACGTTAACAAGTGGCGGAAGGATACATATTGGTTGAAATAATCAAGTAACTATGGCTACAAAAGTGCTCAGTTTACCGTGAACAGCCTATACCTTCATAACTGCAACTTTGATTCGGTTATTGGCACTTCCGCCTGTTTCTCGAGAACAGATTCTACGACTGGTTGTGTTCCAAAACACTTCAGCTCAGGTTCACTTTCGTGATTGGCTGATTTAAACTGTAACGCGTGGTAGGTGTCCGGCCACGAATCACAGGCGTGTAATGTCCAACTTAGACTACGTAATCCTGATTGGGTCAGTCGGGTAAGAGCTGTCATCTCGAAAAAATACACAGCCAATAACAGAAGGAAAGTTCCAACAGTGCAATCGCGAGCAGTCTTCAACAGAGAGCAGCATTGCATGTAACAGTTGAAAGTCGATGACATTCTAATGAAGCTGCAAAATACATAATTACAGGAAACTAAATATTCCTATCATCTGAAACACAGCCTCAACTAACGTGTCCCGCATTATATAAACCAGCTGTAGGGATAGTTTGATAGTTATTTACTTCGTGGCTCTTCCTTGCGGTGTTCAAATGAGAGTTATTTTAATGTCCGGTCTTTGTCATATCAGTCAGGGAATGTATCCACCTCCCCTAAGAATCCGCCACTTAACATGAAGCTTCCACTCCCCTGCTGAGAAATTTATAACTTAACAGTATATATTTTTTTTAATTTTTAGCGATGGGTTGTGCTAAGTAGCCTATGCACATACAATGTTTTGTACTGCCTGTTAATAGGCTCAATAATTTACATCAAGCAGTTCTACACTGAAGACGTTTTCAATTAAATTACCATTGCAATAATCTTATTTCTATATACCTCGAGAACTATTACAACTCACTTCGTAGAGAACCAGTTCTCGACGTTACTATCTGTCGCTATTTGATGGACATGGTATGCTTAGTTACTTCATGCTTAAGAACTAGCTACCTTAATTGAAAAATATTAAAAACAACATTCGGACAACGTTTTGACGTGAAACCAGACTGGATATTGCAATGACACAGGAGTGAGTTATAAATAGGGGCAGTGATATTCCGCGAAAACGTTGTGGGGTCGTCGAGCTTTCCTCTTTGACTGACGCATGTTCTGGTCCGTGTCAACTGTTTGCACACGAAGTACGAAGGTGATGGGTCGGTGCTACAGAATCCTGAGTGGCTCTATCAAATGCGGAAACGACACCACCAGCCAATCAAGGTATGTCGACAGCCGAGGGGTATATACAGTACTGAAGTATAGTGTGCGCTACGTTTTTACTCGCGAAAAATCAGTGGACCTAGCTATAAAGAATACTAGTAACAGAAACTAGTTGTTTTTTTTTTAGTTGACGTCAAAATTTCGACTGAACTGTTCTCAGAATTTGAGTGATCTTTTTCCTTTCAATTTACTAAATAAATAAAATAAAAACACCGAAGTAAACCCGCGCAATAGGAAAAGAAAATATTAACATACAATAGAGCCATGCAAAGAACCATAAGAAGGCTGAGGAATTGAAAAATTTAAATTTACATTTCTGCTGAGAAGCGTAAAAAAGTAATGTTAATTTTTTTTCAAAGTGACGCCATACTTCTTTATATTCGTATTCAGCACATAATACAATAATTTCAATACTAGTAAACTCAATTTTGTGCTTCGCCATCAAGACATTTTTACGGCGTGATCTTATTTATACGACACATGCTGATAACGAAGTTTAAAATACTCCAAGATTATTTTTATTTCAACTAGTCTTAAATCGTTCAAAATGTATAAGATAAATTAAATTTCACTTTAATAGGTATTTCCTGAACAGTTTATGCCAGTAGTTTATACAGTTTAACTAAATTATTCACGTTGACAAGATCATTGGCTATATTGAAAAACGTTGATAAAATGTCCTGACCACTGATTTTTTGTGCCTAATTATTTCGCCCCTGGTTAATATCTTGATTTAGAAACGAATCATTGCATTATGTCGTTTACCAGGACGATATAACCTCCTGCAAGATTGCAAAATGGAGAATAAATCATCCCCGGCTTGATTCTTGGCTCTGAGCCAAAGATTTTTAACACCGCTGAAACGCTTGATTGTAATAACTACCGCTTACGAATCGCGTTCCCTTGCACCTAACCCTATATATGCACGTATCTTACCACGCGCGTTTGTCCTTCATAAAAACCTGCACCGACCGACTCATAATAACAACGACCGGAACATTACAAGACATTTGCATATTTATATACGTCCTTGATCTCCTCTACCAAAACGTTTGGATTACAGCTTTCAGCGAGCTTGACGCGGAGAGAAACAGTTTATTGTGTATTTAACGTACATGTGGGGCTTTTTAGTGGAACTGGTTCGCACTCGCCTTAAAAACCCAAGTTAATTTCGTCTGCCGCAGTGATTTTTTTTTTTTTTTTTTTAAATTTCTCGGCAATCATGTTTGCGATTTGATGGAGCACTGTGAAAAAAAACTATCTATACTGTCAGAAGAATAACAGCCATCTAATGGGTTTTAAGTAACATAAAAATATTGTCAACATAGATAAAAATAACAGCAGAGTACTGTGTTCCTACTACAAATCAGTTAGAATAAAATTAGTACCTCTATCTCAACAACTTCAACAATATCTGGAGTATTCCCACAACAATCAGAACTGCAATAGCCTAACAGAATTGTCTGTTCCTAGCACTGAACAGTTCTGTAATCGGGTTGAGGGTAGCAACAATAGATTATTCTGCTGGGTTATTACAATCTTAGTTGTTGAAGACGACAGCAAATAGGCCCCACATTGGGCGCCAAATTATTCATATGTAAGGTGCACAGCGGTGAATCGGCCCTTACGTTGGCGCCAAATTATGTTACGTAGCATACATGAATGTAGTACCACACAACTATAAAATATGTGATATTAATTTTTTCGTTTACCTCGACTAGCTCCTACTGAGTCATGAGTTGAACCATCGACATATTAATATACCTAACACATCCAATATTCTCTACTCACTAATAGAGGTAGTTAATACCGATTAATGGAAATATGGAAAACAATTATATGACACTACACCAGAACTTGCAACTTCTAAATACTCTCGCTATATTAAAGTTCAACAGTGGCAGCTCAGTTAAAGCATGAGTTTAATGAAGAATCAGTTGAAAATTATAATCTGAATTACGTTAAGTTTTGCAGGTTCAGGACATTAACAACCAAAACTCATAAAATTGTGAACAAACTATTGAGAGATGAAATTATTATTTTAAAGTAAACGTGTATGCCGACGTTAGCTAGTCATTTTACATTAATTCTCTCACATTACTTGTATGGTAATTCGTTGAAGACAAGAGCTGCAAGCTGTTAGAAATTTGCTTAGACTTATCTGGTAAAGGCTATTCATGGCAAAGTGAGCACTTAAGAATGCCCTCTAATTTGGAATAATAGGCAGTAAATATAAATTATTTCAGCCTTAGACGTAAACTTCCGAGTGCGGTGGAATATGTACACTGTGGTTATTTCTTACTTAGCAACATTTGTTTTAAAACGTCGTTAAAGGTTAAGAAATGGCCAAAGGAAAAAGTAACTAGGGCCTCAAAAGTGCTCACCTTACCGTGAACAGCCTATATCAGTCAAAACACGATGGTAGTGAAGACGACGACTCGTCGACGTCGAACTCGGATAAATCTCCGTAGCTGTAGCAAGTATTCTTGCGTCACCGCTCTTCCCTCACTTAAAGCCTGCGGGCTTTATATGTGCCTCTATAGTACTTGCACGCGTTAACATTCCATATACGCGGGAGGCGAATTCTAAATACAAGAATTAATCACGGTGTAGTCCGATCAAGGCCTCTTCTGCTCTTAATAATACCATACCCATCCTCTTACTTCATTCGAGCCTGGTATATGCGTTGGGAACTCGTATTTTAACTAAAATATTAATAAAAATCCTAACTGAGCAGTCGACTATGACTTGACTCAGCCCTAGAGAAAATTCAACGACTTATTTACAATTTTCATTTGTTAAACTTCATACAAAACTTTCTAGAATAAATTAAAATTTGCGACATTATTACTTTAAATTCAAAACTTTTCATTGGCTAGCTAGCTGGTGTTGCCTGATATTACATAAACAAAATGTTAACCGCCTATATTTTCTAAGAGAAAATAAAATGACTTCAGATATTAAACAAAATAGAAAATACCTCTCTGGTATGCAAACAACACCTTAATGGCAATACCAGTAAAAAAAACTTAATTCACATACAACACAATTGTCAAAAATTAATAAATAATTAATACATATTAAGCTGAATGTGTGCAAAAATAGATCAAACATATTAAATATCCTTAAGTCCAGACTTCATTTTATAAATCACTCATAATTAGCATACAGTTAAAAATAGAAGTGTTACAGCAATCATTCCAAATGCATGTCACTCAGGCATCGAGTTCAGTATTCCCACCCTGCAGTATCTCTCTCCACTGTACCAATGCTCGCAGTCGCAGACTTCACACTCGCCGCCACTCGACTCTCTACTGGCTCGTCGCTTCTCTCTCTTCCCACACCTGGCGCTTAGTGTCGCGCAACCATTCAAACTCTATAACTCCCAGACTTCACTCGGAGGTCCATTGCGGCTTAAGTAGTCTCGCTGGTCCGATCTGGAACAATCCCCGCACCCCAAGTCCCGCTGAGAGAGCCTAGGGCATTGATCAGAAAATTCTTTAACGGTAATCTCCGAAATTCCATCCGCCCAAGGCCTGGAGCGCACGAGTCGCGATAGGCTCATCGTGGTGGCATCCCTTTGTAAATCTCCACGCGATTCTTGAATCACCACCCACCTTATCTCCACATATTCCATCGTTCTCACGAGCAGGTTATGATGTGGACCAGCAAGCATGTAACACTATCTACATTAACAATATTTTGATGGTACCAACTACCCATCAGAGCTGTCTCTATTCTAAAAGTCAAAATGGTTCCAAAATCCATAATGTTTTCTCAGTGAGGTAACTGGGTGGCCGCGAAAACAGATAAAGAATTCTCGTTTATAATTCACAACAGAGAGTAAATATAACATTTTTTAATTGATTTCTGAACTAATGTTAAAAAACTATAATTTTTGTTCCAGCACTTGGCACATATCTATTTTAATTTCTCAAAACTCATGTCTCCACCAACAAAATTACTATATATATATATATATATATATATATATATATATATATATATATATATATATATATATATATATATATGTCTCAATTTTGTTTTTCATCTTGTCGAAATATACACAGAAAAGTTGTTTTTTTCTCGTACTACTTACTTGGGGACTATGTAATATGTCTGCGCAAGATGAAAAACTTCAATATTTTTTTGCCGACCTCTAGTAAAATATTCGTGTGGACTACATTTTTCTCATCCAATATTACATCATCAAAAATAACTAAAGAATTATTTTCACATTGATCTAGTGAAACCATTTCACCATTGCTACATAAAAAATAAGCCATTTTTTCACTAATATTTTTGTATATCACTTCAAAATCATCTTGAAATTGAATATATTTTGGTTGATTCAAACTTTTAGAACAAACATACAGTTTATTAAAATTTAGCCATCCTGTCTTAAAAATAAAATAAATGATTAAATTTGTCTTCCCGCTGTTGCTTGGTCCTACAATCAACCCTCTAATATTATAGGGCAACAGTTCCTCATTTTTCTTATTCTTGGAAGTTTCCCCAGAAATCAAAACACCAACACCCCAGTCAACTTTTTTCATTTAATTACAATAATTTTGTAATAAATGGATAATAATAAAGTTTTCAAGTTAACAAACAATAGCTCTATTCTTAAGAAGAAACTTCACTAAGATATAATTCATAAATATAAATCGATAGCATTAATTAGTTTTCATGCAAATTTTTTAACTCCAACTGTGGAGAACAATACTATAACTACAATTGAAAAGATGAGTCCTGTTGTTTATAAAAAAAATAACGTTATAAATATTCCCAGCGGCCAATACAATGTTGAATCATTAAAAGAAGCTATAAATTCGATTGAATCATTTTCAAGAAATAAAAAAGAAATAACAACAGACAATGTGAAAAATAGAATAACAATTAAAACCAAGTTTGATATTAAACTTAATGATACTTTGTCTGATATTCTCGGTTTTGAAAAAAAAAATAGCTATTGAAAAATGTAAAAAAATTTTTAGGCATTAAACTGCCTAATTTTTTTCCATATAAAACAATTAGTGTTCATTATAACTTGGCATATGGCATATTTAAATAATATGATGAATCATTTAAAACGAATTCGCCATACGACTTTAAATATTTTTTCTTACTCATCACACATCTCATTATTAAAATTATGAATATTTGAGTAGCAGTGTTTCACTGCTAGTGGAGAATAAAAAAATTAGTGGAGAATAAAAAAATTAATTATAAATTTTGATATCCATATGACAGTGTATCTATTTTATTTTCTGGTATAATTCTCTTGTTATCACAAGGACTCAGAGTAATTTTATTAACTTCTACTGTATATATTTTGTGTTTCTCACTTCTTATCAAATTCATTGACCTATACCGAATCTTCTCATCAGACACATATTTCTTATAGTCATCCAAATTAATTCTATTATTGACAACACATTTTTTCACACCGTTTGCTCTTTTGTTTTGTTTATCCTCAACTCTGTAAACATACATCTTTGCTCGTAAACCAACAAATTCTTTAATTACATTGCCATTACACTCGTCTTTCATTTTGCCTGGATTTTTTAAAATTATTTGTGGCATGTTATAAATATTGTCTTTTGGATAATCACTAGTGTCAAATTTATTTAACATAGACTTAATGTCTTCGTAGAAATCTTCTGTTTTAATGTTATAAAAATAAGAGTCAGTATCTTGAAAACACAATTCAATTTTATCACCATATTTTGGCTTCATAATTTTATAGTGGAAATCGTACATTAATTCTTTCGAAATATCCAAAATGGCCATGCCCAAGTATATTGGCTAATTAAATTTTACATTAGTTTTATTCATGTGAATAGCTGCAGGATTCTCATTAAATATATTACTTTTCTTAAAATTTGGCTTGGCCACTAATTTCTCACAAATTTTTTCACTTGAAACCAGCCTTATATCTACTCTGTTTCTTACATTCTCCATTGTTTCACCAAACACAAAATTATTCATCAGTTTATAAAAGTCTTTTCAAAATAATTTTTTGCATTAGTCCTCATTATTGTGTTGAAATCCGTGTATTTCTTTAACCAATCATATTGATTAAATGTCAATATTCTGTGTATTATTTGTAAGCTTCAGTGCATTATTTAGGCATTGTTTCAAATTACGATATTGTAGTATATATTTTTCTTTTTTACGTAAAGTTGTTAAAAGTATGGATCATCGGTACCTGTAACTACCTTATTTTCAGGACAAAAAGGTAGATTAATGTGTAAGTTATGTATTTATTGTGGATATTCTAAATCAACTTTTAATATATAACCAAACTCAGAATCGGTTTTTTTAATTTGATATTTTTTCACTCCAATAATTTAAATCATTTAATGCATAGTATACCCACTCGAAAACACCATATGGTAAATGATGAGACATTGCACAACCATATAAATTATTTGCATCAAGATAACCTAATAATTTGATTCTTGATTTGAGTTAGAATCTTCCAAATATTTGTTATTTACTTTAACATGTGGCTTACAAAATTGTGAAATACCACCTCGAATTCCTTTTTCAATCATAAAATCATATAATAATAATATTATAATTCTAGTGATTGTTTAATAATTTTTAACATTGCATCCCATGATAAACTTGGTGCTGTAAAATACCACACAGGGTCTAGACCATAAGAATTTATACAAGTGTTTCTAAAATTTTCGAATATTTCTGTAAACAATAGTACATCACTTTTTAAATATAAATAATGGTATTCGCCAATATTTTTGTATTAAAATGATTCCATTATTTTTGCATGTTCGTATTCATCATCAGATATACTATTTTAGTTTAATTTATTATAAAACTCACTCCTTTGCGGAAGTTGAGTTTCATTACATTTTTTTTAATTATCCACATAATCATAAGGGTAAACACCTTTTTAAATTTCCAAATCTGTTTAATCTCCTAGAAAATGTTTTTGTGTGTATTTCATTTGCTCTTTAGTTAAATGAGACCATAATTTATCTAAACTACTAGCCATAAATTTGAATGTGTCTATGAATCGCATATTCAAAGTTTGTGTTTTTTTTTCTCTAAAAGTTATACACTTTTCTTCGTTATTCGCAAGTAAATCAATCTTTTTTTCCATCATAGCATAACTCTTTAATGAATACGTGATTATCATAACCAGCTAAGTTATGAAAATAAATTGGTACAAAATTTGGTCATTTTAATTGTAAATTACAATTGTTGAATGTTGGCTTTGTAAATTTCCGTCTTATATGATCATGTTGATGCACTTTCTTATTGTCCTTAGAATATTCGCACTCGCATACAGTACATTTTTTTTATTTCCTATATAATATTTTTTCTTCTTTTGGTAGTGGCTGCATGGGCTCAATTTGCGAATATATTTCCTAGATCTCATCCACTTCGCTTTTTATTGATTGTATAAATATTTTATGAGCATCTGGGCCACGATAGATAACTGGTTGTTTACAATCGCCATTAGCAGAGACAATATAAAAGCAAAAACCAGATGCTTCATGTAGCTGATATTTCATTGTATATGATTCGTCATTCAAATTTAAATCAATGTTATTTATTTGCTCATTTGTAAGTTTATATTTTTTCTTTGAGTATTTCTTTGTAAAGACCATTATCGATATCTTCCTCGGTTAAAATTGTTTATTTTTTGATTAAGTTAATTTTTCAAATTTCTCTTGGATTTAGTTTGGTGGTTGACAATTTCTTTAAAATTGATTCAAAATCGGCATATATTGTAAATGGGACATTCGTGGTGTGTTTCATATTTTTGAATTTTATTTGTTCGCCTTTTGAAGGCAAGATTATCTTCACCGATTCATTTTTTGGGCAGTCTTCTGTGTGTTTATTTAATTTATCTTGAGAATAAAAAAATTGAAGCCACGTATCGTAAATATAAATTTTGCTTTTGTGTTTACTTTTCTGTACTGAAAACAAATTCGATAAATCTTTTATCCAACAATAATGTGAGTTTTTGCCATTTTTTAAATATAGTAAATTTATACATTGTTCTTTTTTATTTTTTGTAAGCTTTAGTGGATAAACATTGAATTTATCATCAATAGAGTAAACATTTATAGAAACATAAATTTGGTTTCCTATTTTTGGAATATCATGAATTTTTTATAGGTTATTGAAATCTATCTAATGCTTTGCCAGTGCTAAGACCCACATTTTTATATTTAGATATTCTTTGTGGGTCTTTTTCAGCAGGAAACAGTGCAGATTTTATCACGCAAAGAAAACATTTTTCATCATTGTTCTTCACATTAATGCATGCTATTTTATTCTTAATCACTTCTGGTATTTCAATATATGACGAGCCATTTAATCGATTATACTTATTTATTGCTGGCTGCAACCCGATTATGCTATGTAAACCCCAATCTGAGGTGCTTCTTTCAATATTTTCTAGTCGTGCAACTATTTCATTTGTTCTTTGTTTGTAAAATTTTTTAGTGTCTCCCTCATTCAATATTGTGAATGTGTATGAGTGAATGTCGACGAAAATTCGAATCTCGCCAGTTTTTCGGCTTCGAAAATGAGCAGCAAATTTAATGTTAGACTTGACAGCTCTAAGTTTTATAAATTGATCGTGTACTATGTTGAATAATTGTTGCTTTACCGATGCTAAAAAATTTCTGGGCAACACTATATTAAAATTGTTTTCGATGTTATATGTTGATAACCTGCACTTAAAAATCTTCTCAACATCGTGCATGTTATTAGTTTTTCTATTTTTGTTGTTCACATATACACTATTGGAAAACGGGAAAATTTCTTCTAAAACCTTTTTATCTCTTCTATACATTATTTTGCCATTTGGAAAAGGTAAATTTGAAAAGTTTCTTTTTCTTTGTTCATTTTTAATTATTGGCATAAGAGCTGTAATTAAATCAGCTTTTCTTAAATTATATATATTTTTTATGTTAAAGCATTTAGCTTTAGATCTTAATTTCAGAACTGTTAAATTATTTAGATTCTCTATAGGAGTTTTTAAAATATATTCTCTTTCTTTGAATAATATTTGCAATAAGATCATCTTTATGTAATTTATCAAATTTTTATATTTTTAATTCCCTACCTATAATTCTCAACTCGCGCAATTTCTTTTCTCTCAACTCACCCACTATGGTGCTCGTCTCCATATTTATATATAATAAATGTTCTTATAATAAAAATTTATCTAGTCAGTGAATGCTGGAGATCACATAGAATATATATTGCTGCAATGTGTGTGTTACTATATTTATGCTTTTTTAGAGAATGGTTATATACAAATTTTCCGCATTCGCATTGCACTTTCTCTTTTTTTGATTCGCAATGTCGTTTAGCATATTCGGTATAACATTTTTTGTAATGGTTAAAATGCTTATCTATTGTGTTTTTATAAGATGCGAAATCATCGATAGATTTATTCTCCCTGCATACTAAGCAAGTCTTGCTTGAAGAATCACCTTGCAAAATTTCATAAGTATTGTGCAATTTAGTATTTTTGTGCTTTTCTACATTTACCTTACAAACATATTATCCGCATTCGCAAAGTACTACCTCTTTTTTTTTTTAACTCATAGAGACTTCTAGAATAATCTTTCTAGCATGTTTTACAGGTAATAATGTGATTATCTTTTGTGTGTTTAAGTGATAGAAAACATTCAATGTTTAAAACTTCAACACATTTTGTACATTGCTTGCTTATACTGCTATCCTCTATTTTTATATATAAAGAAACAACTTTTATTAAGAAAAATAAAAATAAAAAAAGTTACATTTTTATAGACATCATATTCAGTAACAAATAGAGAAGATTATTTGTTTCCAACTAACCTCGCATGTATTCGGGGTTCACATAGCAGATAAAACTGACGCAAACAAAAAAAAAATTATACTCAAAGCTCTACTAATTTTTTTAACACTTCTTCTGTTTTCTCTAGATATTCACCCATTTCTCGAAGTTCATATTTATCCTCAGTGTTATCTAAGAGTGATAATTGTAAGCTTTGTAAATTTTAATGAACTTTGTGAACTAAATTTTTGAGCTCTTCAGATGATTTATCTAATTTATAAGACGGCGAACTTACGCCATTGCCCCCTTTTAAAATATTGGACAGACTGCAAGGAAAAATAGGCGAAGTTATTTATATTTATAAAGAATCAAATTTGTTGAAAAGAAAAATAAATTAACTAATGCTTTTAAAAGTGTGCTTAAGAGAATTGCCAGACAGACTTTCCATTTTTCGTTTCTTTCAAACCTTTATACTTCATAAACACTTCTTTCTCAATTATTAGTTTCAAAGAATTTTTGTAAAGTATCTTGATATAGCACTCTGATAATGAAATTTTTAATTTGCCATTTAGAATACAATGTTTTTTTTTTTTACTACAATTAGATTCGTAAATTTCAAAATCTGTTTCGTAAAATATTTATTATTTTCTATATTGTGTTAGTTTGGTGAATTCAAGTGAATTGTTTAACTTACAAAACAGAGTATCAATTTTTGTATTGTGTTATTTAGGAAGAAAAAATTATTAAAAATAATAAAAAAGTTTGGTGCTGAAATGTTATCAAGATAAGTTTATTTAGCTTGCAGAACTGTCCCTGACATAGGGACATCTTCCGGTATGTCACCACGCACAATATTTATCATATATTTTATAACATTGTTTTATCCTATTTTTCGCGTTTCCTTCACAAAATAGTATATATATATATATATATATATATATATATATATATATATATATATATATATATATATATATATATATATATATATATATATATATATATATATATATGAATAACTTTTGTGTTAGATAATAAAAACAATCCTTGGTTTTATGCTAGTCAAATTGCTGAAATACTTGGGTATAAACGAGCTAGACAAGCTGTGTCGGATAAAATTAAATAAAAATATTTAATATCATATAATGAATTGGGTGTCAATGAAATACTTACACCTGGTGCTATCCAAAAATATAGCTGTTTTGTTAATGAATCTAGTCTTTTTCAATTTCTAGCCACAGCTAAAATGGTAATTGCTGAAGAATTTCAAGATTGGTTGTATGAAGAAGTTTAACCATCAATTAGAAAACGGCGAATATCAATTGCATAAAGTAATTAAATTAAAAGACATTAAATTAAACAATTAGAGCATACAAATAAAACTATAGAAATAAAAGTTAATCATTTAAAAGATATAAATAAAACTAAAAATAAAAATATTGAAAATTTAACAGAAACAGTCCATAGTCGTAGATAGAATAAATCGCAGAAATGAGGTAATTGGAGATATGGCCCCTCATGTCGTACCACAAACACAAAACCAAAATTTAAATCCAACTTTTATTCTTATAAAATTATTTGATGATAATTGTGAATTTGGTTATTCTGTCATTAGTGTTCAAAGATAAAGTCTTCGAAAACAGTAGTAAAGAATAGAAGATATACATCCAAATTGTGAAGAATTGTTAAGGTTTGAATATATTCCAAATTCTATAAATTTATTTCAAAGAATGAAAGAAACCATGAATGGCAACATTGAGTGTTTTCGCAAGTATTTTAACATCGATAGAAATAACTATACTCAACCACAACTAATTAATGATATAAATAATCGTCATATCGAGTAAGAATTTATCAATGAATCTTATGACCATGATTCGTGGACACATCTTTATATTCATTATGGTGTTTCCGTAATTTCTTATATGATATTCTAGGTCTTAAATATTTAGGATCAGAAATTATATATATAAATATTATATTTATCAATGAATATGGGCTATATAAAATTATTTTCTTCAATTTTTCGTTTTATTTATAAAAAAGAAAATATATAAAAATCATATTTCCCCGCATATAAGATGGCTGAATCACTATAAAAACAACTAGAGACCCTGAAATTAGAAGATAATAATGATTTGAATAATTTAATTTTCAACAATAAGAAAATTAATTTTGTATTAGATAGTAATAATGAACCTTCGTTTAGAGGAAAAGATATTTGCGACATGTTTGAATATACCAACTCCAGAAAAGAAAACTATTGGAGACCATGTTTGCGCAAACCATAAAAATGCTTATAAAAACATAACATCGAATAAATATGTTGGCAATATTGGTAACACAATTTATGCAAATAAAAATGGATTAACACAACTATTGACAAAGTCTAGAAAAGTCAATACATCATTGGCAAAACAAATTTCTAAGCAGCTTAATTTAAACAAAAATGTTTTTGAAGAGAAAAAAGAAACAAAATATATTTCCCACCCCATTACAATTTTTAAAAATTTAAATTATAAACAGCAATATAAGATAAAAATTATAGAATTGATTTATATTTTCCAGATATAAAATTAGCTATTGAGTGTGACGGATTTAACCACAGAGATAGAAATATTAACTATGAAATAGAGAGGCAAAAGTATATAGAGACACAATTAAATTGCAAATTTATAAGATTTAATCCCGATGAAATAAATTTTGATATATCCGAAGTTGTTAATCGTATTTGTGTTCATATAATTAAACATATTTAAAAAAAATTATACATTTACAGTACATCTGTTTTATTAATCCATGAATTATGCAAATTATCAAATCCTAACCACTTTACATAAATTTTTTCACCTTAATTTTTAAAACTTTTTCAACCAAATATTCATCAGGATAGATGGTTTTAATAATTTCATATTCATAAAAAATACCCATTATTTCTTCTCCATTAATATCTTTTAATTTGTAAGTTGTTATATCTAAATTTAAAACCTTACAAATAGTAAACAAAACTTAAAAAAAAAAAAAAAATCAGTTTGCTCATGCGAACAATATTTCCAACTTTCTATTTTGGTTTAGTAAACACAAAATTTGTTTGCAATAAGTTTTTTTTTTTTTTTAATTTTTATTAACTTCAATTGACTTCATAGTGCTGTACTTTGTGTTGTTGTAGTCTTTCACTAATTCATCCAATATATTATTCCATTTATAATTGCCATTCAAAGCAAATTTTTTCCACATTATATTTTTAAAGTTCAATTATATCTTTCTACAACGCTAGCTTTTAATGCAGAAAATGAAGAAAAATGATTTATATTATGCTTTTCCATAAGATCTTTAAATAATGTATTCTAATATTTTAAAATTCTAGAATTCTAAAACTATTTTGTTTTCTTTTCATTAAAATATTTTCTAAAGCATTTGCTACATTTTTTGCTGTTTTATCTTTTATTGGTAAAGCAAAAGCAAATTTTGAAAAAACATCGATAATTGTCATAATATATTTACAGACTTTATTTATACGAGATAAACCTTTCTAATTTCCAGTATCCAATTCTACAAGATCAATTTGACACAAATCATCAATTCCATACTAAATAACTTTTCTTCTTGGAAAATTTTTTCGTGCAGGTTTATATAATTCATTGAATATTCCTTCTCTCACATTGAGAACAATTTTTTTAAGAATGTTGATTTAATAGATATATGACACACAATCATCAAATAGTTACAAATAGACGAGGAGATCCACACGTTGTAAGGTAAGTTTCCCATTATTTTTTACAGTGCACCTAATCTGCAACAAATTACAAATCAGACGTTAACGACTGATATAGTCAGGGTAATATGTTAAGGGGCAAAAACAGTGATACGCTAGTGTTCAACACAATTTTTACAAAAACAGTACAACAATAACTCCGCAGCGACTAAGTAATTTGGAAGTTTGTAAGCGAAACAGTATATCTATAGACATGTATGTTTTTTCTTTCAATAGCAAAAAAAAATCCATATAAACGTATCCCCGAGTAAAAACGTGTATACTCCTCAAAGGAAACCGCGAATAGACTATAAAAAAAATTTTTCTCGGCCAAAGTCGCTAATCCGAGCACAAAGCCTAAGACCCATTTATTGGGATTAGGCCTAACGGAATTAAGTGCTTTGTTGGTTTAAATACAGAACGCATCAAACATTTTCGTTTTTGCAATACCGTAATCTGCATATTAAAGTGGCCCTGAAAGAGTTTAAAGAAAAACCCAAATCTCTCACCCGCATTTCCTTGTAAACTCCAATGAAAGACCTCGTTCCACAAAGGCGAACAGGGTTCGAATCCCGACTGAGTCGCTCGCGAATTATCGCACGTGGTAATGGTGCCGGACGATGCAGGGTTTTCTCGGGGATCTCCCGTTTCCCTCGTCCTCGGATTCCGACGCTGCTCCATACCTCGCTTCACCCTCATTGGCTCTCGAGACCTCGATGTTACGAGCCGCCCAAACATCTCTCTCTCTCTCTCTCGCTCTCCCTTCTAATGACAGATGCCATAAGAAAACTGTCTACGTATACGTACGAAAGTATTAGATTTTTTAGTTTGTTATAAAAATACTTTTGTGAAGATTTTTTTTAATTCGAAGGGAATAGGCTACACCTTTGTGGATATGATAGGCTTTTTTTTTAGGAAGAATAAAAAGAGAATGCAAGCCCTAAACCCGTATTGTCGCGTGTTCCGAATGGAGTATCTTAGAATAAAAAATGTTTCAGAAAAAAAATATAGCCTACCCGAGGCGGTAATAAAACCTCTCATTGGTGAATGTTCACAACACTTTATTAGACGCGTGTAGAAATTTTCTGTGATCTTTATCTCTTGACCAGACAGCTCTTTTTAAAATTGAGTTCACTCAGAATACCTTATACCGACGTCCATGTCTGGCTCGTCCATCCATAACTACAGTTTAGGTGTTTATTATTGAGAAAATGAGATCTTCGGGAGTATGAAATAAGTTAATACACTTTTCAAATCGATATTTTTGGATCGACATTCTATCATAATTACGATGTAATTAGTTAATAAATGTTCTGTGTTTTTCTGCGAATAAAAAAGTAGAGCTGTTAATAGAAGTGAACCTCTCTATCAACGTCAGAAAATTCATTACGCGATACATTTTGCCACGCCGAGCCTAGCTTCACAGTTTAAAGAAAAATAACAGGAAAGCAAGTAATTGAAATATGCAAAAAAAACTCCAGGTGATGTGTATCTGCTCTCATTTAAAACAATTAACTATTTTCTTTTTCTTGTAGCCATTTATCCAGCTTTCACGAGTCGTGAGACCTTGCACGCGTCGGGCGTGTTCCGATTCTTGCACGAGACGCACTGCCTCACACGCGAGTCTTCAATCTGCAGTGCAGTTGTGAACGACGCTGGCGGAACAATGTTGTAGCGAGATAGTTCTCTTACTGGCAGCTGTCAGTTGCGCTACAGCCTTCGCTGTAACTGAATTAATTGGGATAATTTCGCTAATCTAATATTCTTGTGTGAGTAACGCTTCCACAAATATACGATAATGCAATTTTATGTGTTGCAACAAAAAAAAAAAATTTGTTAAGATCTGTAGGATGCTAACTCAGAATTTTTATAAATAAATAAATCAGCAGCTGATTCCTAGTTGCAGAGGGTTTTGTAAAGCACGTGGAGCATTTGGAGTGATTGTGAAGCGATTGAGGAGCGGATTGCAGTGCATGTGGTGCTGATTGTAGTGCAAATTTTGACGGTGCGGTGCTGATTGTGGTGTGCGTGGTGCTGATTGCGGTGCGGGCGGTTCTGATTGCGGTGTATGCGATGCTGTTTGAAATGCTTGCAATACTTATTGCGGTGCATGCAGTGCTGATTGCGGTGCATGCGGTCCTAATTGTGGTGTGTGTGGTGCTGATTGGTAGGCATTGTCAAGGATTGATAGAAAGATTGACTCCTGCCGACCGACTACTTCTGCAGGAGTCGGAGACTGACTCCTGCAGACTGAATCCTGCATGTGATGTATCAGTGCCTTCATATGATCGGTCAGATGCAATTACATGGCAGCTGGATAATTGGCTGGTCAATGTCCGCATAGTGTGTTGTTGGCATAATATGATTGGTTTAATGTCAACATGACATCATAGGGCTTACATATGGGTATATTATAAGTAGTTGGGGGTCGGTTGTGAGGCTTAGTTTGACAGCAGTTGTTGTGAAAGATATTATGATGACAAAGGTTGCGTGTCCAGCAACAAAACCTACAGCATTTTAGCATTGTCAGCATCATGTTCGAAGAAGTCGATGACAGTACGTCATCGACTTCTTCGAACATGATGCTGACAATGACAGCGACTTCTTCGGTTAGGTTACTCGTAGCAGTTTCTCCATCGAGTTCTTCGTATGGATCACCTACAGCAGTGTCGCCAACGACTTCTTCAGGCATGAAGCCAGCAGCTCCTTCGACTTCTTCAGATGGATCTCCTACAGCAGTGAAGCCATCGATAACTTCGTCAAGGCTTCGTTGCTGTGACTGTGACTATATATTTGCCTACAGCAAAGATGCAAGGAAGCATGAAAGCACTACTTCCTGAGCTAATTAACGATATGACAAGTGCAGAAGCCTGTTAGAACGAGGTGATAAGCTGAAGAGACATAGCAAGAACTGCAAAGGTAGAGATCCTGCAGCTAAGAAACATCCTGAACTAACTGCTGACGAAGAAAGCTCATCGAATGAATTCTACCTTAAACAATCAGCATTTAAGGGAACTTTAAAATATTATGTGATTGGGAATAACTTAGTAGGTACAAAAAATATATGTACATACCTTAACCACATTAAGCAAAGTATAATCAATAAAATAATAGAAGAAGTCGAAGAAGGTCCTATAAAATATAAAGTTTGGCTGGAGTGTACACACACACAAAAAGCTCCTAATGACCTTCTAATGAAGCCATTAATCAATGAGCATTCAAGGCTGTGAACGTAGCATCGTTCAATGAAGATAGCATTCCAGGGGCTCTAGAAGCTTTGGAAGATAAACGTTGTCGTGAAGAAGAATAATATATGGCCAAAGGTTCCCGTTGTACCCTTACCAGCATCGACTGTCTTGAGCTGCGTATAAGCAGATTATATTTGCTACGTCAAAAGTGAGCATACTGTTGTAAAGACACTATGTAAATGGCGTGGAGAATGTAATAATTCTGTTTTATGTTTTTAGTTGAAGTATGTGTATATATACTTATATATGTGTTATTTCAATTTAAAAAACTGTTTTTTTTTTTCTCGCTGGTGATGTTGTACCTCCGTCTCCGTCTACGACATGCAAGTGTTACGTTCCTGCTGAAGGTAACGCTTACGTAACTAATTTTAGACTGAGGAACGTTTGATCATATCACGCAGAGCGATACTTGTTAAAAAACATTTTTGATGAATAACAGCGAAGTATTGCATGGTAAATGGCAATTACTCGTGTAGAATAATTGCATGCCGCGTGTATTACATAATATAACTAATTCCGCGACGTATATATTGCAACACAAGTCATGGGTTAAAGCCCAAATTTAGTAACACTTGCTTGTCAATAAATAACTATTTTTATGGGTCTTTATCTAACTATTTTCATCTCAGTTTAGCAAAAGTCAAGGCAGGAAACATAGATTCCCGCCAAATTCAGCAGCTTACGGGTAGTATGGTGGGATATATTACCACAAAAGAGTTTAATGAATTCTGCACTTTATTTTTGAATGGCAGCCAAATAAATATTTTATTTTAAGTTGGTACATGTAGGTCCCACGCCGTTTAACCAATTTCGACTAAACTTGGTATGTTGAAAGTATCAACTACGAGTATTAATAAAGTTAATTGCTGCTATTGTTCACCATTTTGTAACATATCATTACATGAAATTTTAAAGTTCTTGTATCGTATCTCGGGAAACAACCACATATTCCTCATACCAATTCGCCAGACAATGAATACTAGGAAACGACATGTAAAGTGATGTTTTTATTTGGCTATAAATGCTATAACGTAAAAGATTTATTTTTCCATGTTTTTCATATCTTCCAAAACCACAGGCTGATAACAATATATCTTCTTAGATTACATATTTACACAATAAATTGTCAAGTTATGAAACAATGTCTAATTTGCTTATATGGTCCCCGAGATATAAAATAGCGCCCTAAATTTTTAAAATCTCTACCATTTTGAAAAATAGGCACACGGCGTAGTAGAAAACAATAAATGTAAGATTTTTGTACTAAGTAGGCCCTACTATAGGACATTCTAAAATTGAAACAATGACAACTGAGCGAAATCAGTGAAAACATTGAAAATCGAGCAATTGATAGTTAGTACCTCATAACTAATTAACATAGTGGTTGAATTTCACTGAATGTCGAGAATTCGCATGCTATAAGTCACTTCTACACAGTTAATTTGCTTGATTAGTCAGTAGATAGTAGCTTACCAACTGACATTTCACTGAATGTCGAGAATTCGCATGCTATAAGTCACTTCTACACAGTTAATTTGCTTGATTAGTCAGTAGATAGTAGCTTACCAACTGACATTTCACTGAATGTCGAGAATTCGCATGCTATAAGTCACTTCTACACAGTTAATTTGCTTGATTAGTCAGTAGATAGTAGCTTACCAACTGACATTCAGTGAATGTCGAGAATTCGCATGCTATAAGACACTTCTACACAGTTAATTTGCTTGATTAGTCAGTAGATAGTAGCTTACCAACTGACATTTCACTGAATGTCGAGAATTCGCATGCTATAAGACACTTCTACACAGTTAATTTGCTTGATTAGTCAGTAGATAGTAGCTTACCAACTGACATTTCACTGAATGTCGAGAATTCGCATGCTATAAGTCACTTCTACACAGTTAATTTGCTTGATTAGTCAGTAGATAGTAGCTTACCAACTGACATTTCACTGAATGTCGAGAATTCGCATGCTATAAGACACTTCTACACAGTTAATTTGCTTGATTAGTCAGTAGATAGTAGCTTACCAACTGACATTCAGTGAATGTCGAGAATTCGCATGCTATAAGACACTTCTACACAGTTAATTTGCTTGATTAGTCAGTAGATACTAGCTTACCAACTGACATTTCACTGAATGTCGAGAATTCGCATGCTATAAGACACTTCTACACAGTTAATTTGCTTGATTAGTCAGTAGATAGTAGCTTACCAACTGACATTTCACTGAATGTCGAGAATTCGCATGCTATAAGTCACTTCTACACAGTTAATTTGCTTGATTAGTCAGTAGATAGTAGCTTACCAACTGACATTTCACTGAATGTCGAGAATTCGCATGCTATAAGACACTTCTACACAGTTAATTTGATTGATTAGTCAGTAGATAGTAGCTTACCAACTGACATTTCACTGAATGTCGAGAATTCGCATGCTATAAGTCACTTCTACACAGTTAATTTGCTTGATTAGTCAGTAGATAGTAGCTTACCAACTGACATTCAGTGAATGTCGAGAATTCGCATGCTATAAGTCACTTCTACACAGTTAATTTGCTTGATTAGTCAGTAGATAGTAGCTTACCAACTGACATTCAGTGAATGTTATTTCACTGATTGATATCGCAAATTTGGATTTAGAGCGTATGTTTACCGAGTTTGGTGGAATTCAGTTCACGTGTTTGAAAGTTATTACGAAATAGTGTTGGGGGGGGGGTTAACATTCCAGACATACATGTGATTGCACAAGTAGGCTAAAAAGAAAGAGAAAGATGTAAAAGCGAAGGAAAAAAAAAAGTTTCCTTACTCTTAGATTCTTATTTCGATGGCGAGAACGTACTTCCTTCAGGGTCGCCGCAGAATACGCGTGATTTTCTCCCCTCCCCCGGTCCCAGGGGTTACCTCCAGGGTTTCTACGTCACATAATTCAGGATGTCAAACACCGCGCAGCTCATCTCGCAGGACTGCCATTCGCCAAGGACCGAGGGGAACCCCCCCCCCCCTCACCCGCCGAGAAGAAAACATTGTGTTTGCACGCACGCACGCAGGCCCGCGCGTTGTAACACATACAAGGCCCGCGCCGCGCCAGGCGGGTTATATATGTTACAGGGGTTTTTATGATTACTTCTCCAGCCCCTCCCCTCCATCTAACCTTCCCAGGCGACGTCCATGAAGTTATTCGCCCGCGTAAAATATGGTCCATTACGCCGTAAGTGGATGTGGAAAAGTCTTTCAGTGTCCGGCGTTTAATGGCGCGCCCGCTTCGTGCGAGAGGGGTGTCTGTCCGCTCCCTTCGAACCAGGGTTGTCAACTTTACGATGATAAGTCCCTGAATACACCAAAGTCCCCAGGAGATCACCAGATTTCAACCCTTTAAACACACTATTCTGAGCACACTCGTTCGCATCTGCCTCGATGCAGAGTAGGCGAGAACGTGGCCATTGCTGTCCGAGGTCAGGATGTTAGCGCCAATATGTATTGCGCCTTTCCCTGGGAACTGCTATTGGCTGCTGCTGACTTGCGAACTATTTTATGATTGGTTGCGTCTTACGTGATGTATCTGCTGAAACCTTTACGATACGCACCGAACTGTGTGTTGCTACAAGATATTCGTAAGTATGTACTTTCCGGGCCAAAAATTTTTCTCTTGTGCAGCATCTGAGACGAGAATTTAATGTGCACGTTAAGGGATTCATATTTGTCTATTTAAAATTAAATTTAGACAAGATATATCAAATATTTATTTTCATAGCTTGGTGTACTGTCATAAATTGAAATATTTTAATAAACGTAGGCTTTGCGTAGAGACACTTGGTACTCTCAAGCTGAAATACTGGACACTTCAAGCAAGTTTACTTTTTCTGGGCAATGTTTCCTAAAACCTGGCGTATGATGTCTCCAAACCGCATTGTAATTCCCGCAACCGACTTCCCATACGACTACCTGGACAAAGATAACTACGTGCAATAACATATGTAATAGTACATCTCGAGATATTCCCGTGCTTTCACCAGGTGTATCTTACATTGCGTATTCCAGGAAAATGAATAATCGCGAGGACACAACAGAGCGACATTCTGTTAAAAAAAAAAAAACAAATCTTAGCCTTCTTTGTAATTACTATCTGCTCTAGTAACGTTTTTCTTTCAGCGATGTCTTATCCTTTAACCACCTTTTTACATGAATATTTCCATGTAAGTAATAAACACAGAGTGTATATTCCACCGCCCTCGGAAGATTACGTCTAAGGCTAAAATTAAATTATATTTATTGACTATTATTAAAAATGAGAGGGCTTTCAAAAGTGCTCACTTTACCGTGAACAGTCTCAGAATACTCGCAAACTCAGTGACCAGACTGCACACATAGTTTCTGTGGACCTATCGTAATACAAAATCCCGATACAATTACAGCGGGAAATGTAGATTTATATCGAATAATTGTGTTCAAAGTTGTGGTATGCTAGCCTTGGAGAACAAGGTGGTACGATCAAGTATGTATAGTTGCATAGCAACCAGGCGCCCGACGATGCGTAAGTAACAATTCAGAGTCGCACGCCTACGACCTATGCAACTTGTCATACACGCACTAGTGTTGTACCCATGCCACCAATTTCAACACAATAATTTTATATTAAAATACTTTTCCAAATATAAATGTACAGGGATTTTGTCTTACAATTGGTCCACAGAAACTATGTCTGGAGTTTAAGGAACTCAGTTACCGAACATTCTGTATGTATGTATGTATGATGTATGTACGTATGTAAGTATGTATGTATTTGTGTATGTACGTATGTAATTATGTATGTATTTATGTATGTGTATGGAGGTATGTAGGGTATGTATGTATTTATGTGTATATATATGTGTGTTTATTTATGTACGTAAGTGTATGTATATATTTATATATGTAAATATACATGTGTGTATGTACGTATGTATATAACCGAAATCATTAACTTCTTTACCTTTCACTAATATGAAATTTAGCCACCAGGCCACATCTTCTCAACTCAGGGATGCGGCAGTAGACCAAAAATCATTTCTCCTACACAGTTACTTGAGCTGGCAGTTTGCGTAAAAGTCATTTCACCTACAGGTACTACACCTATAGGCTGTTCACGATAAAATGAGCACTTTTGAAAGCCCTGCTTAAGATCTACTTGTATACACGTTGTGTGTTCTTCCGCCTTATGAAAAATTAACATTGCCGTGGTCCTCATCACTTTAGTCATTCGTCGGTCAGTTGAAACTGTGAATTTATTAGAAAAGTAAATATTGTACAAATCTGCTAATTTTTACACTTTGATACATTAAAAAAATGTAGAAAGCTAGCGATATAATTTAACTTATCACAAATGGTTACCTAACACTTTTTATTCAACGTTAAAATAGGAAACTACATCGTTACCAACTTTACAGGGCACATGCCACTCATTGTGCTGGTTAAAATATATGCAGGTAGAGGCAGTGACTTTTTCACAAAGATGATTTCAAAAGTACTCGCTTTATCGTGAACAGCCTTTAATGTCGTTTAACCTACAGACACTAGACCTAAAGTCATTTCACCGACAGTTAGGAAAAACCATTTTAGGTCTACTGTCTGCTACCTCTCAAATCACCAGATCTGGTAAGAAAATGGCCAAGTTGGCAATTGTGCTTTCAACCTTCCAGTTCCCCCACCCCGCCCAGCCTCGCCACACAAAACTGTTAAAAACTCGACGGGTCAGGGCGCATTCACAAATCTCGCTCCAAGTTTCGCTCCAGCGAGTGGGGATTGTTCCTATTCTCTTCTCTTTCCCTTTTCATGTTTTTTTTTTTTTTTTTATGACGAGCCTTTCTTCCTACCGGCTGCAAAGTGCACCGCGCTGAGTCGTAAAAAAATGTTCCCTCTCAACAAAGCGATCGCCGCGCCAGGTCTGATATCTGTGTCACCACGACTGGCGCGGATTTAACACCCAGCCTGTGATGGCTGATGGTTTTATAGGCCACATTTCAACCCTAGTGCCTGCGACTCTCTATGCGAGCAGGTCCTTTTCATAGGCTTTTATGGATTTAGCTGCCAGATCAAGAGGGAAGAAATCACCCTGCATCCCGGAGGATGGATCGTGGTTTGTATAACCGAGGACGTAAACTGTCTTCTAAGGCGATGGGAAGGGTCGAGTCTGGACGTTTTTACACTAAAGAAGCGTGGAAACCAAATTCAACTCGAATAACACATGTTATGGCTACGGGTTTGGATGAAACGCGTAGGCCTAATTATACCTTTTCCGAGTATAGTCAACGTGAATATATTTTTTTAATGTTCAAGAGTACTTCAGTAAAGCAGCTTATTAAAACTAGGGTCGCGCTTCCTAGTATCCAGGTAATTAAACTTCCTAAGAAGATTTTCCTTCGGAAATGTAGAAATCTAAAAATCTTCTTTATAGTGTTTCCGTTTTTAAAGCTTAGTTCTGTTAAATAATTTACAAAGAGATTTGGTTGGTGAAAACTGATATAAACTGAATGTTGAGAGCTTGCTTCAATTTTCTCAAGAGTTTAAACGTGCGTATTTTTAGTATATTACTAATTTTTTTATATGCTATCGATAGTTGTCCATTAAAAGAAGACTACAGATTTAAAAAATAATAATAACATAAACAATAACACATATATGTGCCAACCTGCTACAGAGGAATCTAACGGAAATCAACCCATCAGAGGCAGTAAATTTCCGTTTTTAATACATAAATGGAATTCGAAGAGTTATTAGTCCCTATCGCTATATCGTATATTTTAAACACATACTTGTAGGTAAAGACTGTTCACGATAACGTGAGCACTTTTGAAATCAACCTTAGAAAAAGTCACTGCCCCTGCCTGCATATATTTGGCAAGTGCCCTGTAAAATTGGTAACGATATAGTTCCCTATTTTAACTGAATAAAAAGTGTCAGGTAACCATTTTTGATAACTTAAATTATATCTCTCGCTTGCTGTTTTTTTTAAATGCATCGCAGTGTAAAAAATAGCAGATTTGTACAATATTTACTTATCTAATAATTTCACAGTTTCAATTGACAGACGCATGAATGAAGTGATGAGGCCCATGGCAATGCTACCTTTACGTAAGGCGGAAGATCACACAACTTGTATAAAGAAGATCTAAATCAGCGCTTTTAAAAGTGCTCATTTTACCGTGAACAGAATATATATTTAAATTCCTAGGAACAGTAGTATAAAATCACCAGTATTGTACTCGTTTTAGCAAATTACAAATACAAGTGTAGGATTACCGAATATTGTCATGTGCTGGTTTACGCTCGCAGATACATGCCCAAGAACGTAATGAAAGTTTATAAATACAAGGTCACAGCAAATTTCGTAATGGAATATGCACGGATTCACTGACTTTGAGTGTTTATACTACAACCATGTGTGACGCCCTCACTCACACGAGCCACGCACCAGTAATAATGATGGATCCCTGCAACACATGATTCGCCAGGCGGAAAGTGACCAACATACGGAGTGGATCTGCTTGTGTTTGTGAACAAGGCTAAGTACTAGGCCGAGTCTGGAAGACATCCTTAGAACGTAAACTATGAACCACCAGTCATCATAAAATAAAACAACTAAAATAATAGTGATGGATCCCTGCAATACATGATTCGCCAGACGTCAAGTGGCCAACACACGGAGTGGATCTGCTTGTGTTTGTGAACAAGGCTAAGTACTAGGCCGAGTCTGGAAGACATCCTTAGAAAGTAAACTGTGAACCACCAGTCATCATAAAATAAAACAACTAAAATAATAGTGATGGATCCCTGCAATACATGATTCGCCAGACGGAAAGTGACCAACATACGGAGTGGATCTGCTTGTCTTTGTGAACAAGGCTAAGTACTAGGCCGAGTCTGGAAGATATCCTTAGAAAGTAAACTGTGAACCACCAGTCATCATCAAATAAAACAACTAAAATAATAGTGATGGATCCCTGCAACACATGATTCGCCAGACGTCAAGTGGCCAACACACGGAGTGGATCTGCTTGTGTTTGTGAACAAGGCTAAGTACTAGGCCGAGTCTGGAAGACATCCTTAGAAAGTAAACTGTGAACCACCAGTCATCATCAAATAAAACAACTAAAATAATAGTGATGGATCCCTGCAATACATGATTCGCCAGACGGAAAGTGACCAACATACGGAGTGGATCTGCTTGTGTTTGTGAACAAGGCTATGTACTAGGCCGAGTCTGGAAGACATCCTTAGAAAGTAAACTATGAACCACCAGTCATCATCAAATAAAACAACTAAAATAATAGTGATGGATCCCTGCAATACATGATTCGCCAGACGGAAAATGACCAACATACGGAGTGGATCTGCTTGTGTTAGTGAACAAGGCTAAGTACTAGGCCGAGTCTGGAAGACATCCTTAGAAAGTAAACTATGAACCACCAGTCATCATAAAATAAAACAACTAAAATAATAGTGATGGATCCCTGCAATACATGATTCGCCAGACGGAAAATGACCAACATACGGAGTGGATCTGCTTGTGTTAGTGAACAAGGCTAAGTACTAGGCCGAGTCTGGAAGACATCCTTAGAAAGTAAACTATGAACCACCAGTCATCATAAAATAAAACAACTAAAATAATAGTGATGGATCCCTGCAATACATGATTCGCCAGACGGAAAGTGACCAACATACGGAGTGGATCTGCTTGTGTTTGTGAACAAGGCTAAGTACTAGGCCGAGTCTGGAAGACATCCTTAGAAAGTAAACTATGAACCACCAGTCATCATCAAATAAAACAACTAAAATAATAGTGATGGATCCCTGCAATACATGATTCGCCAGACGGAAAGTGACCAACATACGGAGTGGATCTGCTTGTGTTTGTGAACAAGGCTAAGTACTAGGCCGAGTCTGGAAGACATCCTTAGAACGTAAACTATGAACCACCAGTCATCATAAAATAAAACAACTAAAATAATAGTGATGGATCCCTGCAATACATGATTCGCCAGACGGAAAGTGACCAACATACGGAGTGGATCTGCTTGTGTTTGTGAACAAGGCTAAGTACTAGGCCGAGTCTGGAAGACATCCTTAGAAAGTAAACTATGAACCACCAGTCATCATCAAATAAAACAACTAAAACTATTTGCACAAGAGTAAGGTAAAGAGGCAAATAAATTAAAAGTTAATAAAAACATTAAATAAGTAAACCAATAGTTCGTGACTCTTTCTTTATATTTTTCTTGTTGCTGAGTTCTACAGTTGGTTGAGTATTTTTTTTGTCTCTTTTCTTTTTGTGATAACAAAGGACTTAAAAAAGATACTACTAGCAATAATATATGTGATATCTAAAGGTAGAAATTTCTTTTGTTTGTTTGTTTACATCTCTATGAAGTTATCCAAACAAAATTTTATAAATAATATTTTTTATAACGACTGCAAAATTAGAAGTTTATTGGGTTCAAGATACCCAAATATTAAGAAAATAATTTACATGCTTATAATAACTGTAACAGCAAAATTTTGTTGGTCAGCGGGTTTTATCGGGGATCTGCCCTTTCATTCCAGCACTGCTCTAGACTCACCTCAGTCATCCTCATCGGCTCTCAAAACCTCGATGTTAAGAGCCGTCCAAATCTCTTACCTCACTCACTCACCAAAATTTTGTTGAGAGTTCTTTGTATTTAAGATGAGAATATACAATTTTGTAACATGCAGGCTTTCCTGTTTAACGAGGTTCTGTCGCGAGCCAGAGCCACTGCCATCAGACTGGAGTAAGAACAGTTACATGGCAATTTGTAACAGTCGGAGTCTGTTTGCGAAGTCAGCTAACACATCATGGCTGGAAAGCTTGCCAACGAGTTGGACCGCACTAAACATAAAATATAACCAACAGGTTATAACTTTCCAACAAAAAAAACACTAAAACATGAACAAGTAAATAAAGATTTACATTAAACTTATCAATGGCAGTACTAGATGTTTTGCTACCACATAATTAATTAATTATCAGTAAAACTTAATAAAAACAGAGTGAACTACATGGCGAGAATTTCGTGAGCTCGGCACCACAGAGCATTGCACAGGAAATGAAAAATACACAGAGTAGTGATTCGACAGAGGAACTGTTACTTGTGGTCACAGTTACAAGTATATTGGCCAGTAATATTTTACTTCTATCCAAGGTTTATCACAGCTTATTGTCTCGTGTTTTTTTAAGACCTAGCAGTAGATAATAATCACGTTAATGAAAAATAAATAATGTCTTACACCACAAGTGCTGCTATCTTAACAGATTGAACAAAACCCAAAACATGAGAAACTGAACACACATATTGAAAACACTTAACTGACAAATTGACAACACACAGTTATTTCGTACTAGAAGAAAACACAAATGAAGAATTTTTATGAAACAGTTAATCACATAAATAAACACATTACCCGTTAAGAATTTATACAAGTTACGACAATATTAATTTTTAATAATCTATTTTAAATACAAATTTCAAGTTTAAGTTTGAGCATTTAAGTATTAAATAAAATAGTTTGCCAGTAGATAATCAACAGCAGAAAATTAAGGATGACAAGACTTTGCCAAACAAAAGTGAACTTCACCCGAATAAGGCCAAAGACAAAAAAAAAAAAAGCATAAGAAAAACACCAACGGTGCCACAGAATGGCACACATGTAGCAGTAAAAATTTACTATTTCAGATTTTAATACAGGAAGTGGGTGTGTTTTATACTTCTGTTCACATTAAAGTGCCTTATTTTTGTTAAATAGAACTTTTACTTATATTTCATCTCTAAATTACATTTCACTAATAATTAATGTGAATTAAAACAGAAAGAATACAGGCGTGTTCGTATTGCCTGATGTGATATAGTTGTCATGCTAAATATGATAGGAGACGCGATGGGGTAGTACACTAGACTCAGAATAACTCCGAGCCTGGCCGACCGTTACAAATGGGAAGTATATAATGTTCACGGTAAAGTGAGCACTTTAGGAGGACCTAGTTATTTTTTCCTTTCTGCCATATTTAATCTTTGAACTACGTTTTTAAATAAATATAGCCATGCGAGTCATAAACACAGTGTGTATATTCCACAATTCTCGGAAGTTGACGTCTAAAGCTAAAATAAAATATATTTATTGACTTATTATTCCATATGAGAGGGCTTTCAAAAGTGTTCACTATACAGTGAATAGCATATAACAGTATCGTTTATGGAGGAGGAGGCGAAGCCGCAGAGCGATAACGTGTACTTGACACCAGCACGGCTGCAGCTACTATACAGAGTGAAAATGTAGTCTCTTTGTCGAGTCTAAAGTATATGTAGGTATTTAGAAAACGTCCACATTACTTAGACCCGCTTATGGAGGAGGAGGAGGAGGCGAAGCCGCAGAGCGATAACGTGTACTTGACACCAGTAAGGCTGCAGCTACTATACAGAGTGAAAATGTAGTCTCTTTGTCGAGTCTAAAGTTGATGTAGGTATTTCGAACACTTCCACATAACTTAGACCCGCTTATGGAGGAGGAGGCGAAGCCGCAGAGCGATAACGTGTTCTTGACACCAGTAAGGCTGCAGCTACTATACAGAGTGAAAATGTAGTCTCTTTGTCGAGTCTAAAGTTGATGTAGGTATTTCGAACAATTCCACATCACTTAGACCCGCTTATGGAGGAGGAGGCGAAGCCGCAGAGCGATAACGTGTACTTGACACCAGTACGGCTGCAGCTACTATACAGAGTGAAAATGTAGTCTCTTTGTCGAGTCTAAAGTATATGTAGGTATTTAGAAAACGTCCACATTACTTAAACCCGCTTATGGAGGAGGAGGCGAAGCCGCAGAGCGATAACGTGTACTTGACAACAGTACGGCTGCAGCTACTATACAGAGTGAAAATATAGTCCCTTTGTCGAGTCTAAAGTTGATGTAGGTATTTCGAACACGTCCACATTACTTAAACCCGCTTATGGAGGAGGAGGCGAAGCCGCAGAGCGATAACGTGTACTTGACACCAGTACGGCTGCAGCTACTATACAGAGTGAAAATGTAGTCTCTTTGTCGAGTCTAAAGTATATGTAGGTATTTAGAAAACGTCCACATTACTTAGACCCGCTTATGGAGGAGGAGGAGGAGGCGAAGCCGCAGAGCGATAACGTGTACTTGACACCAGCACGGCTGCACCTACTATACAGAGCGAAAATATAGTCCCTTTGTCGAGTCTAAAGTTGATGTAGGTATTTAGAACACGTCCACATCACTTATACCCGCTTATGGAGGAGGAGGCGAAGCCGCAGAGCGATAACGTGTACTTGACACCAGTACGGCTGCAGCTACTATACAGAGTGAAAATGTAGTCTCTTTGTCGAGTCTAAAGTTGATAGGTATTTCGAACATGTCCACATCACTTAGACCCGCTTATGGAGGAGGAGGCGAAGCCGCAGAGCGATAACGTGTACTTGACACCAGTACGGCTGCAGCTACTATACAGAGTGAAAATGTAGTCTCTTTGTCGAGTCTAAAGTATATGTAGGTATTTAGAAAACGTCCACATTACTTAAACCCGCTTATGGAGGAGGAGGCGAAGCCGCAGAGCGATAACGTGTACTTGACAACAGTACGGCTGCAGCTACTATACAGAGTGAAAATATAGTCCCTTTGTCGAGTCTAAAGTTGATGTAGGTATTTCGAACACGTCCACATTACTTAAACCCGCTTATGGAGGAGGAGGCGAAGCCGCAGAGCGATAACGTGTACTTGACACCAGTACGGCTGCAGCTACTATACAGAGTGAAAATGTAGTCTCTTTGTCGAGTCTAAAGTATATGTAGGTATTTAGAAAACGTCCACATTACTTAGACCCGCTTATGGAGGAGGAGGCGATGCCGCAGAGCGATAACGTGTACTTGACACCAGTACGTCTGCAGCTACTATACAGAGCGAAAATATAGTCCCTTTGTCGAGTCTAAAGTTGATGTAGGTATTTAGAACACGTCCACATCACTTATACCCGCTTATGGAGGAGGAGGCGAAGCCGCAGAGCGATAACGTGTACTTGACACCAGTACGGCTGCAGCTACTATACAGAGTGAAAATGTAGTCTCTTTGTCGAGTCTAAAGTTATGTAGGTATTTAGAAACGTCCACATTACTTAGACCCGCTTATGGAGGAGGAGGCGATGCCGCAGAGCGATAACGTGTACTTGACACCAGTACGCTGCAGCTACTATACAGAGTGAAAATATAGTCCCTTTGTCGAGTCTAAAGTTGATGTAGGTATTTCGAACACGTCCACATACTTATACCCGCTTATGGAGGAGGAGGCGAAGCCGCAGAGCGATAACGGTGTCTTGACACCAGTACGGCTGCAGCTACTATACAGAGTGAAAATGTAGTCTCTTTGTCGAGTCTAAAGTTGATAGGTATTTCGAACAGTCCACATCACTTAGACCCGCTTATGGAGGAGGAGGCGAAGCCGCAGAGCGATAACGTGTACTTGACACCAGTAACGGCTGCAGCTACTATACAGAGTGAAAATGTAGTCTCTTTGTCGAGTCTAAAGTTGATGTAGGTATTTCGAACACGTCCACATTACTTAAACCCGCTTATGGAGGAGGAGGCGAAGCCGCAGAGCGATAACGTGTACTTGACACCAGTACGGCTGCAGCTACTATACAGAGTGAAAATGTAGTCCCTTTGTCGAGTCTAAAGTTGATGTAGGTATTTAGAACACGTCCACATACTTAACCCGCTTATGGAGGAGGAGGCGAAGCCGCAGAGCGATAACGTGTACTTGACACCAGTACGGCTGCAGCTACTATACAGAGTGAAAATGTAGTCTCTTTGTCGAGTCTAAAGTTGATAGGTATTTCGAACATGTCCACATCACTTAGACCCGCTTATGGAGGAGGAGGCGAAGCCGCAGAGCGATAACGTGTACTTGACACCAGTAGGCTGCAGCTACTATACAGAGTGAAAATGTAGTCTCTTTGTCGAGTCTAAAGTTGATGTAGGTATTTCGAACACTTCCACATTACTTAGACCCGCTTATGGAGGAGGAGGCGAAGCCGCAGAGCGATAACGTGTTCTTGACACCAGTAACGGCTGCAGCTACTATACAGAGTGAAAATGTAGTCTCTTTGTCGAGTCTAAAGTTGATGTAGGTATTTCGAACAACTCCACATACTTAGACCCGCTTATGGAGGAGGAGGCGAAGCCGCAGAGCGATAACGTGTACTTGACACCAGTACGGCTGCACTACTATACAGAGTGAAAATGTAGTCTCTTTGTCGAGTCTAAAGTTGATGTAGGTATTTAGAACACGTCCACATCACTTAACCCGCTTATGGAGGAGGAGGCGAAGCCGCAGAGCAATAACGTGTACTTGACACAGTACGGCTGCAGCTACTATACAGAGTGAAAATGTAGTCTCTTTGTCGAGTCTAAAGTTGATGTAGGTATTTCGAATCACGTCCACATTACTTAGACCCGCTTATGGAGGAGGAGGCGAAGCCGCAGAGCGATAACGTGTACTTGACACCAGCACGCTGCAGCTACTATACAGAGTGAAAATGTAGTCTCTTTGTCGAGTCTAAAGTTGATGTAGGTATTTACGAACTACGTCCACATTACTTAGACCCGCTTATGGAGGAGGAGGCGAAGCCGCAGAGCGATAACGTGTACTTGACACCAGTACGGCTGCAGCTACTATACAGAGTGAAAATGTATAGTCCTTTGTCGAGTCTAAAGTTGATGTAGGTATTTCGAACACGTCCACATTACTTAAACCCGCTTATGGAGGAGGAGGCGAAGCCGCAGAGCGATAACGTGTACTTGACACCAGTACGGCTGCAGCTACTATACAGAGTGAAAATGTAGTCTCTTTGTCGAGTCTAAAGTTGATGTAGGTATTTAGAACACGTCCACATTACTTAGACCCGCTTATGGAGGAGGAGGCGAAGCCGCAGAGCGATAACGTGTACTTGACACCAGTAACGGCTGCAGCTACACTATACAGAGTGAAAATGTAGTCCCTTTGTCGAGTCTAAAGTTGATGTAGGTATTTCGAACACGTCCACATTACTTAAACCCGCTTATGGAGGAGGAGGCGAAGCCGCAGAGCGATAACGTGTACTTGACACCAGTACGGCTGCAGCTACTATACAGAGTGAAAATGTAGTCTCTTTGTCGAGTCTAAAGTATATGTAGGTATTTAGATCACGTCCACATTACTTAGACCCGCTATGGAGGAGGCGAGGAGGCGAAGCCGCAGAGCGATAACGTGTACTTGACACCAGTAAGGCTGCAGCTACTATACAGAGTGAAAATATAGTCTCTTTGTCAGTCTAAGTTGATAGGTTTTACGAACAGTCCACATAAATTAGACCGCTTATGAGGAGGAGCGAAGCCGCAGGCCGAACGTGATACTTGAACCATACGCTGCAGCTACTACAGAGGAAAATGCAGTCCTTTGCGAGTTAAAGTTGATGTAGATTTGAACACGTCCACATTACTTAGACCGTTATGAGACGAGTGCGAAGCCGCAAGCGATAACGTGTACTTGACACCGAGGCTGACTACTTCAGATGAGTAGTCTCTTTGTCGAGTCTAAAGTTGATGTAGGTATTTAGAACACGTCCACATTACTTAGACCCGCTTATGGAGGAGGAGGCGAAGCCGCAGAGCGATAACGTGTACTTGACACCAGTACGGCTGCAGCTACTATACAGAGTGTAAATGTAGTCTCTTTGTCGAGTTTAAAGTTGATGTAGGTATTCGAACACGTCCACATTACTTAGACCCTCTTATGGAGGAGGCGGAGGAGCGAAGCCGCAGAGCGATAACGTGTACTTGACACCAGCACGGCTGCAGCTACTATACAAGTGAAAATGTAGTCTCTTTGTCGAGTCTAAAGTTGATGTAGGTATTTAGAACACGTCCACATTACTTAGACCCGCTTATGGAGGAGGAGGCGAAGCCGCAGAGCGATAACGTGTACTTGACACCAGTACGGCTGCAGCTACTATACAGAGTTAAAATATAGTCTCTTTGTCTAGTCTAAAGTTGATAGGTTTTTCGAACATGTCCACATCACTTAGACCCGCTTATGGAGGAGGAGGCGAAGCCGCAGAGCGATAACGTGTACTTGACACCAGTACGTCTGCAGCTACTATACAGAGTGAAAATGTAGTCTCTTTGTCGAGTCTAAAGTTGATGTAGGTATTTAGAACACGTCCACATTACTTAGACCCGCTTATGGAGGAGGAGGCGAAGCCGCAGAGCGATAACGTGTACTTGACACCAGTACGGCTGCAGCTACTATACAGAGTGAAAATGTAGTCTCTTTGTCGAGTCTAAAGTTGATGTAGGTATTTCGAACACTTCCACATTACTTAAACCCGCTTATGGAGGAGGAGGCGAAGTCGCAGAGCGATAACGTGTACTTGACACCAGCACGACTGCAGCTACTATACAGAGTGAAAATGTAGTCTCTTTGTCGAGTCTAAAGTTGATGTAGGTATTTAGAACACGTCCACATTACTTAGACCCGCTTATGGAGGAGGAGGCAAGCCGCAGAGCGATAACGTGTACTTGACACCAGTACGGCTGCAGCTACTATACAGAGTGAAAATGTAGTCTCTTTGTCGAGTCTAAAGTTGATGTAGGTATTTCGAACACGTCCACATTACTTAAACCCGCTTATGGAGGAGGAGGCGAAGCCGCAGAGCGATAACGTGTACTTGACACCAGTAAGGCTGCAGCTACTATACAGAGTGAAAATGTAGTCTCTTTGTCGAGTCTAAAGTTGATGTAGGTATTTCGAACACTTCCACATTACTTAAACCCGCTTATGGAGGAAGAGGCGAAGTCGCAGAGCGATAACGTGTACTTGACACCAGCACGACTGCAGCTACTATACAGAGTGAAAATGTAGTCTCTTTGTCGAGTCTAAAGTTGATGTAGGTATTTAGAACACGTCCACATTACTTAGACCCGCTTATGGAGGAGGAGGCGAAGCCGCAGAGCGATAACGTGTACTTGACACCAGTACGGCTGCAGCTACTATACAGAGTGAAAATGTAGTCTCTTTGTCTAGTCTAAAGTTGATAGGTTTTTTGAACATGTCCACATCACTTAGACCCGCTTATGGAGGAGGAGGCGAAGCCGCAGAGCGATAACGTGTACTTGACACCAGTACGTCTGCAGCTACTATACAGAGTTAAAATGTAGTCTCTTTGTCGAGTCTAAAGTTGATGTAGGTATTTAGAACACGTCCACATTACTTAGACCCGCTTATGGAGGAGGAGGCGAAGCCGCAGAGCGATAACGTGTACTTGACACCAGCACGGCTGCAGCTACTATACAGAGTTAAAATATAGTCTCTTTGTCTAGTCTAAAGTTGATAGGTTTTTCGAACATGTCCACATCACTTAGACCCGCTTATGGAGGAGGAGGCGAAGCCGCAGAGCGATAACGTGTACTTGACACCAGTACGTCTGCAGCTACTATACAGAGTGAAAATGTAGTCTCTTTGTCGAGTCTAAAGTTGATGTAGGTATTTAGAACACGTCCACATTACTTAGACCCGCTTATGGAGGAGGAGGCGAAGCCGCAGAGCGATAACGTGTACTTGACACCAGCACGGCTGCAGCTACTATACAGAGTTAAAATATAGTCTCTTTGTCTAGTCTAAAGTTGATAGGTTTTTCGAACATGTCCACATCACTTAGACCCGCTTATGGAGGAGGAGGCGAAGCCGCAGAGCGATAACGTGTACTTGACACCAGTACGTCTGCAGCTACTATACAGAGTGAAAATGTAGTCTCTTTGTCGAGTCTAAAGTTGATGTAGGTATTTAGAACACGTCCACATTACTTAGACCCGCTTATGGAGGAGGAGGCGAAGCCGCAGAGCGATAACGTGTACTTGACACCAGTACGGCTGCAGCTACTATACAGAGTGAAAATGTAGTCTCTTTGTCGAGTCTATTGTTGATAGGTATTTCGAACACGTCCACTTTGCTTAGACCCGCTTTCCTTTACAGTTTGTATCCGAGGTTGGTGTGTGTGTGATGTTTGTCACTTCTGCAGTCAGTGTTCTGTAATCCGTAGGAGACAACACAGTGACGTACTTACAGTACACTGTAATACATTGAAATGCCTACAGTTTTTTCAAAAGTGGAGGAGAAGAAACTGCACTCACAGGTACGAGAAATGGTTTAAAATGTTCTGCAGCTTATGGGAAAACGAAGCGAAATTGAGGGAACCATCCGTTCCACTTGAGAAAGCGCAGCTGAGAACATCCAAGGCGAGGGATATGTCTCGTACCACAGTGGAAAAATTGAGAGGGAAGCCAATCAGAAAGAAGCAGGTGAAGGAACATCTTTCTCAACACCCAACAAGAAATGGAAGAGAACCTCTAAATACGACCTTGATGCCTTCGACGAAGCTGTGGAATGACGTACTGTTTACAGGTTTTACCTAACTGAATAACGTCTGGCTGCTGTAGAAATTCTAAAAGACTTAAGCTAAAGGATGACACAAATTACCAAGGAAGTAATTCAACTTTAAGAACGACTTTGAAGAAGCCAGCATTTAGGTGGCAAAACACAAAATTTCAGCTCCTGGTTTTAATAGAAAAATCAGATATGGACCTGCACTTTTTTTGTGGAATAGTTGTTTGCACGTATTCGCGTAGCTCGGTAAATAAATGTTCTGCAAATACGACTTTTGTCAGAAAAGATAAAAAAAAAAGAAAAGAAACTAATATCTATGTCCCTATTATTTTACTTTTGCCATATTTAGTATATTCTTGGAGAAAAAACAATTCGTGAATATGGTCAAATATCGCATATTTAAAGCTTACTTAGGCGGCAAGAGAAAAATACAAAGTTACGGACGTAATTTAATCTGTGGGCTTTCATCGCGTGTAATAAAACCCCACTGTTACTCATCTGAATTGCACAGTACAGCGTCACGACGGAAACACTGCACGCCTTGCGCGTAGGAGCGATGAGACGCTAGGCGTGCGTGTTAGTGTCGCCCGTATCGCTCCCTCACTTCTTGACCTTTGACGCGCAGCTCCAACTAACTCTTAAGGAAACTACATAGGCAAGCTTTGAAAATGCGATATTTGACCATCTACACGAATTTTTTCTCCATGAATACACTAAATATAGCAAAAGTAAAATGATAGGGACATAGATAATTGTTTTTTGTCTTTTCTGACAAAAATTAGTATTTGAAGAACATTTATTTACCGAGATACGCGTATTCGCGCAAAGAATTATTTCACAGAAAACGCGGGGGTCCATCCCACTCTTAACATACACTTAATGTGTATGTTTCAGGTGTTGCAAAACAAAATTTATTATTTGAAAAGAACTTACAAATTTCTTAGAACTGAAATTATGGAGCCTATGGAGAGCGTTTCAGTAGACCCACGTCACAAATAGCAACCAATTATAAAATAACTGACGTATTAGTAGCCAATAGCATTATTCGGGAAAAGACGCTGTCTTTATTGCCGTTACCTTCTGGACTTGAATAGGTAGCACCGACCATGAGCTCACGTATTTTGCAACATGTCAAACGTGAACGAGTATACTCGCGATAACATGTAACGGGGTTATATGACCTGTAGACTAGACTCCACTGTCCTGTGTATTGTCGAGCATCGGCTTTCAGTTCATTCAACGCGTTTACAGTTACATTTCAATCCGGATTGAACCTGGAGTGGACTGGAGACTCCAGATTGAAATGTTAGTTTAAACACATCCGGACTGGACTGAAGTAAGAGTGGAGCGAGATAATCCATTCCAGCTGTCGAGGTGGACTGGGACGTAGAATCCGGATTGAAAAGTTTACTTGAAACACTCTTCGAACTCAAATTAGAGCCAAGGAGAAGTGGCCACCATACTGACTCGTTAGTTTGGTTACGTAAGAGGTTAGAATCATTCTGAGACCAGCAAATAAGTCTATTTTTTGGAAGTGAAGCGAAAAATAAATGGTCATGAAGGAACTGAGAAATATTTGGACGGAGAAATATGTTGAACTCTTATTTTATATTATGTTGGACAAATATATTTTACGTTTTCTTGACTTTCATAATTCGTTTGTTTTATAGCTCTGCCAGTCGCCAGTAGAGTGCTTCTATCCCGTTTCAATCCGCATTCAGTCTTGTTTACACTTTAGTCCAAAACTTTGCCTTAAATGTTTACTTTCGATACGATTTCACTCCGAGTTCGCTACGAGTTGATTCCAATCCGAGTTCTGTCCAGTCCGAAAATTTTATTCTAAAAGGACTAATAGACTGCTGTCCCAGTGTGTAAGAGCTGTTCACTGTAAACTGAGCACTTTTCAAAGCCCTGCTAATGATCTACTTGTATGCACACTGTGTATTCTCCCACCGTATCTAGATTTAACATTGCCACGGGCCCCATCATCACTTTATTCATGCGTCGGTCAAGTGAAACTGTCAAATTATTATAAAAGTAAATATTTTAAACATCTGCTCATTATTACACTTCCATGCATCAAAATAAACAAAAAAAAAAAAAGAAATAATATAAGTTATCACAAATTATTTCCTAAAACTTTTCATTCGACGTTTAAATATGGAACTACTTTCAGTCCTTCGTTACCAACTTTACTGGACGCATGTCACTCAGTGCGCCCGTTAAAACATATGCAGGTAGGAGCAGTGACTATTTTCTCAGGTTGATTTCAAACGTGTCTACCTCAAACCATGTGGCACGCGACTGGTTTCTTTCCTTATTAACTGGCATAGGTTAAATGTATGTACCTACTATCCCATTTAATTGGACCAATAAGGACTCTGGTAATCTGAAACATTTGTGATTGGTCTGCGAGAAACTTAGTCAAGTCAAAACTCGATCTTCAAAACATACACTGTAAAATTACGTCCAAAGCTTTTTGAATAGGAAATTGAATAAATATTTGACGCAGTTTTGTTTACACTAACAAAATCTTGCTTCAATTCAAAGGGAAGGTTTTTTCTTCAAACATTTATTTATTTTATGACAATGTTGATTTAAAAAAAAAAAAAAAACCTCCTTGAGTTTTGGTTTACAGTAAAGAAATGTTGCTGTACACCAAAGAAATTGTTCACTGAGTAATAGAGACCGGAAAAATTCACGAGTTCAATGACCTGTAGGCTAGACTGCACAGTCTTCTGTACAATAACGCATATTAAATTAATTATTGGTTGTTTGCTGTCACAGCGGAAGGCGATGGTAGGGTCTGCGTTTTGTTACGTGTTTCTTATTGGTTCAGGGTTCTTCAAGTGGTGATGATAAATAATGTGTTGACCAATTGCAATAGTGACCTGAACAAATTAGTTTTTGGATTCTAGCTTGACCCATAGCGAATTCTTCAGTTCTCTGCTGATAAACTTTTCTTTAGTTGATTTAAAGTTTTAGTGTGTACGTAAGGAATGAGTGAAGATATTTGGGCGCTCTTTAACAGCGAGGTCTTGCGAGCCAATGACGCTGAAGCGGGGTGAGTGTGGAGCAGCGTCGGAATGAAAGGGCGGGGGAAACGGGAGATCCCCGAGAAAACCCGGAATATTTCCCACTAGCGGAAATCCGGAAGCGATCCCTCCGGTAATCGATCCCTGTTCGCCTGGATGGAATGTGACTAGTCAATCCACTAAACCACCGCGGCCCTTGTACATAAGGACATTTTCTAAATGCAACGTTGCCAGATAGTAGATTTCTTACATCATCGGCCTGATGGTTTAACCTTCTAGATACATTAACTGAATTTATCACAACGGATACTGCTGAACTATTATACCTTCATTGATATATAGATCAAACAAAAATTTTGCAAGTGTGCAAACCTACTTTGCAGCGGTTCATAAAACGATAAATTTTTTTGGGGCAACAAAAAGTGTTGTAGCGAATAAAGCTTATTTAGAGTGTAAAAGAATGAATTAACTAGACTTTTACTGAACGTGTGTCGGCTGAAAATTCTTCCCCGATTAATTTTTTTAGTTTCTACTAGTTGGAAATATGTCAGATGATGGCCTCACGAGTTCAACTCCGCTGATAACAGAAAGCTGCGACATCGGGTCCTCGACTTGCCCACACGCAACACCTGTCGCCCTGGATCGCGGGCAATCGGCCGCAGCTTCGAAACACTCCTAGATAATTGCTCTATTACCGTTCACAACATTTATTCCGTTGCGTACGAAGGGCAGATAATAAAATGGTTTATAACACGCGATGACTTTAAGCTCAGCTGCGAGAGAAAACCACATGCCGTACCATCGCTCTTTAATGACTCTATTGAACTAAACGGCGGTTAAAACCATCAGCGATCGGCTCTATTGAACTAAACGGCGGTTAAAACTATCAGCGATCTGAGGGAATTACTCATGCTTGATTGAATGTTGCTCCCAAATTAAGACTGATTTTTTATTTATGCAGAACTCATGACTGGAGGACCAAAGAAATCTATAATTATATAAAATTAGAAGAAAAAAAACTTCTAGTAATTATTAAGAAATCTATCTAGCTGCCACGTTGGATAAAGATACCAAAAATAACAGGAATTCATATTAATATTTTTGAAAAGAAGAACTAATAGCTTTACAATATTTGCCACTTTTTAATACGGATTCATTTAGTCCTGAAACATAAAATATTGCGGTGATAAATCACCGATTACTATTAATTGAACTGAAAATTCTACCCCTAACGTACTGCCTAACTATTTTCACAACATGGGCCAGAAAATCGTCACGTGACTTTATTCTCGGATGGAAAATGCCAGTACTATATATATTAACATCAGTAGACGTAGGTGCTCGTAAACACAATAAATATAATGGATACATATTCCCTGCGGAATGACACAAAATAATGACATTTAAATTTAATGAATTGAGTCGTGGTGGCTGAGCGGTTAGTCTGCTCGCCTCCCGGATTTTCGCATGTGGGAATCGCAGCGGACGATGACGTTAGTCAGCGGGTATTCTCGGGGATCTCCCGTTTCCCCCTCACCTTTCATTCCGGCGCTTCTCCATTTCACCTCAATTACCCTCATCGGCTCTCAAGGCCTCACTGTTAAGAGCCACCCAAATCTCTTCACTCACTCACTCGAAACTAAGGAAGTACACGCTATACAACTTGATACGTATATTCTGCTCACGGTAAACTGTGCTTAAGATCTATGCATAATGTGTATTCTAGCACCATATATAAAATTAACATTGCAATGGACCCCAACACGTTATTTTGTACGTCGGTCAGGTGACAGTAAAATTGTTAAAAAAGTAAATATTTTACAAATTTGCTAATTCTTATACAAATATCCATTAAAAACATAGACCAAAAAAAAATTCAATGTACACAAATGTTTATTTGGCACTTTAAATTCGACGTTAAGACTTGGAACTAGTTCCTTGCCATCTTTACCAACACCAGTACTTGTGATCCATTAAAATATATTCCAGCAGAGGTGGTGGCACTTTCCGTCGCAAGAAACTGGGCTTATTTTGGGCTCGTGGTTACAATAAGACAAGACCTGTCAAGGAAAGCTTTTACTTTGATTTGCTTTCTCGGTTATGACGTATCATAACATGCGTGTTCTGTAGTGGATGTGGCGAGTGTTATAGAACTTCTCAAATCTCCACGTTTGTATTGGTCGACATAAAAATGTATCTGCACCACACAGTGGAAAGTATTATTTTTTACAAGGAATTCTTTGGAAAGGAGTTGACAAATACGTTTTTGTCAAGCAAGAAATTAATGAGAATAAATCTCACAAAACCTCAGTGTGGATGTCTAAAACTGGTATTGAATTACCGAGCAAGTTTTGTAAACTTTAAGATTATTATAAACATCGAGCTACATAAACAATTGTGCATGTTTTCTAAAATACACACAGTAAAAATATTTTGTAATTTTTACTGACAGTTTGTTTGTCATTTTACAAATATTTGTAGCAGTACAAAGATTTCTTTTGTAAAACCACTCGTTTGTAAAATTACAAGGGCCTTGTTTCTAGTAGCACTCAAGAAATGTTTGTATTATACTGACCCGTATCTACGAGCTTCAGCAAAATGGCGGACACTCAACCGTAAACGTAAAACCATACACAGCTATCTGTGTAAAAACTATGGGTGATGAAAAGTTTAATTGCGTGCAAAAAGGGCTGTATTGCGAGTTTGAATTACTTAAAAAGCTTAAAGAATACAAACAGTCATAATAAAACGACGATTTCAATCAAACGTAAGCGTATTACTTATTAACTGTCAATGTTTTCTAGCTACACGGAACTCATAAAATTAAATGCAGTACCAGTAAATGTATTATTCTAGTGGTAATGGGTGCAAGCTAGTAATATAAGGGGTGTGGGTTCTAGTCCCCGTGCTACAAAGTGTATTATTTTTTATTCACAAATTCTATTTTGAAATATTTTACTTAAGAAATCCTCTTATATGAATTCATCGCATTTATTTTCTAGAAGAAAAAAATTAATTTCATGTACACTTTTCAAAACTGAGTTGTAATATTACAAATATGGGTTTTGCGTATTTTACAAGGAAACTGTTTGTAATTTTAGAAAAGGAATTTCTTTGCAACTGACTTTCCAAGGATTTCTCTAGTAAAAGTACAAACATTTCTTTAGAGGGCAGCGATGCGCTGTTAAGATACAATATTTTAACTGCAGAGCTACAAGAAAGATATTTGGCAACTAGTTTGCAAACAATTGTTTATAACAAGCACAGGAATTTTTTAAACGGTGAAGTGAGCACTTTTGAAAAGCCCTGCTAAAGATATACTTGCACGCACATTCCTATACTTCGGCCACATGTATAATTAACATAGTCATGGACCTGGTCACTTTATTCATGCGCTTGTCAAGTTAAACTGTGAAATACAGAAAGTAAAACCAATATTTTTATTATTCTCAAATTCTTTATGGTCACTTTTGATGCAGCTTTAAGACATGGAACTATAGGCTATTCACGGTAAAGTGAGCACTTTTGAAAGCCCTCTTATTTAGGATATTAGTCAGTAAATATATTTATTTTAGCCGTAGATATTAACTTCCGAGTCAGGTGGAATATACACACTGTGTTTATCACTTGTATATGAGTATTTATTTAAAATGGTGGTTAAAAATATAAAATGGCTGAAAGGAAAAAGTAAGTAGGACTTCAAAAGTGCTCACTTTACAGTGAACAGCCTAGAGGTGCTTTATTTTTGTCGTTGCCAACTTTAAGGGGCACACGGCAGGCAGTGCGCCTGTTAAATATGTACGTGCATGCAGGTAGGACTGTGACATTTCTCAAAGGTGTCCCCCTGTGCGGGTCCAGGAAACGCATGTGATGCAGAGCATGTGTGTAGAAGGAAAGGAAGGTGCAACAAAGGCGACCCCGGACTGAAGGCCCGAGTAGCTCGGAGCAAAATGCGCCGGTGAAAAATAGTGTTGCGCGATTAGCTAATTACCCGCGCGCGGTCCTACCCGGGCCGAGTGTAATTACGGCCTGGCGTTCTTCTATCTGGCCCGGGACTCCCTGCGGGCCGGGACGCGAGATTGGCTTTTGTTTTTCGAGGGACTGCGCTCCCCGCATCCTGGACCTCAACCCTTGCACCGCTTCTATTGGTGGGTGGCTGGGGGAAGCCTGGCTGGCATTATCGTCGTGAATGATGCCCCTGTTCGCCATGATGGTGTCTGGCTCTCGGTCGGGGGGGGGGGGGGGGGGGGGGGTGGAACGCTTCATCAGGCCCCTCATTTCCCGCTCCACTTGGATAAACACGTCGTGGAAACAAGGCACCCCACCTCGGCACCGACCACAATGGATCACCTCTTATTTGCGGTTTATATCACGCTGGGATCCACTCTCTTCTCTCGCTTGTAGCGTATCCTTCCGCCACGCCAACCACACAGCACTACAGCGCAGACTCAACAAGCGATCCCACGAACTCATAATTACGTCACAACATCAACACATTTATAGAGACCTGAAAAATTCGCGAGTTCAATGACCTGAAGTCTAGACTATACAGTATTATGTACAAATTTGCCGATGTCAACTGTCATTGTCATTGGTTGTCTGCTGTCACAGATTTTTTTCTAACTACCCTATAACTAAGTGTTATGTGAAAGCCCGGTGGGTAGGACGGGATCCTATTGCGTCTCAGGGCTAACCCAATACGCTTCAAGAAAAGGAAATCATGCAAGGAGGCATGCATCGCGGCAAAGAGGGATTGGGCAGCCATGGCCACGAATTAAGGTCATGACTACCTCCCTAAGTGTACTTATAGTTAAGACTATAACTAGAAGAGACTGGGAAAAACTGCCATAGACAGCGAAAAAAACCCAGTCGACGGGAAATAATTCAAAATTGTTTATGCATTAAACAGAAATACTATACAGGAGACAGAGTGTTTGGAAACATGCTCGGGTTAGTATGGGTGAAAATCTAGTAGAGAGAGGGCAGGAACTTTATTTTACTTCATTTAATTAGGGGCGTGGTGCTGGTCTAACCATAGTGACGCTTGCATGTCGAGGAAGGCGACGATTGGGCCAGCCTTCCCCGGGAGGTGTCAAACACCGTGTGGACCAATGGCTAATATTTTACGAACACAGATGTTTTGAATTCTAGCTTGTCCCAAAATGAATCCGCGAATTCTTCAGGTCTCTACATTCAGGAATGCACATATTTACTGTAATTGAAGACAAATTAGAAGTGAATCACCTGTATGCAACACTGCAGGCACGTCTATTCTGCTGGTTTCTGTATCCCCGCTTACCACTTTTCTATTGGTCCACACCACACAGGGCGTGCTTACTGTGCTCTAGAACGTTCATCATTGGCTGGTCTTCAGCCACTGAGGTCGCAGGGCTGATTATGCTCCAATCAAATGTCTCTTACTGTGTAAAAGTTTCACAGTCAATCGTGTCCTTTTATAACCGCATAGCAAAAAAATACATCTTTTGCAGGAAAACTATACCTGCTGGGTTGTAGTGTTCTTGTAAGATCCTGTTAAATACTAGCGGAACAATAGTTTATAGCCATGCGAGTTTTATTTTCAAGGACGAAGAAATTTTTAAAATGGCGTTGCTCGAACTTAGTTTGAGTGTAGTCCAAAATATGTTAATTAAATTAACACTTTGAAGTCAACACACCTTTACCAGCTTTAAAGATAAGCTAGACGTTAGTCACCTATATCTATACCGCTGCAAGGACACCGTGTTCTATTGGTCCCTATTGTCACTTAACGCCATTCTACTGGTCAAAACTACACCAGTATTTCCTTATTGGCCGTCTGCCAACCAATGGAGTGCCGAGTTTACCGTTTTCCAGCCAAATATTCTTTCGCATGTAACAGGATGTACAGAACATCCCATTGTGTTGATTTCCGTAACTATACAAAATTTTGTCGTTCATTTACGGAATTCGTTGTTGATTATGTATATGTCCATATTTAAAATCCTTATGAAATAGGAAATTGATAAACTGAAGTATACCCGGACCAGTTTTGATTTTTATGTGAATCAAATATTAAAGCAAGTTTTTCCCGAATTACACTCACTCCTCAAAGTGTTATATTAAATACTAATTTGGAAATATCAATATCATGATGTAAACACGAGTTCGTAGATTGGTCGTTACGTTTGTACTGTCGTGGAAGAACAACAGTTAGTTAGGTATAGTCTTACTTTCGGAATTTCCTTTCTTAAATGCATTAAAAAAGCTAGAAAACCCAGTAATTAAATATGCATGGGCACCTGTTTCTCGCGAAAAGATTTCAGAACAATATTTTCCAAAACACTTTAGTTCAGAGCCACATTCTTGATTGGGTCATTGGAAATGTTACGCGTCTTATCTGTCTGCCCGCGAATCACGGAAGGTCAGTATCGGAGAAACTTAGTTTTGATTGACTCATTCATGTGAGAGACTTTCTTCACACGAAGACAAGCGGCCAATATTCAGACGAAAACTGCAAGTGGGCGCATAGGATATTGACGTTTAGCCTCCGCGTAAATATTTTCGCGAAAAACAGGTGGCCATATCAATATAGCGTTGGAAGGTTCCACTTAATCCTTTGAGGATTATGCATGTATATACACGGGGCTAAGAAGTTTGTATGGAAATGCCTTTTCGTTTGAGGACAAAATTTCCGCTCTTATAGTTTTAATGTTTCGCTGCACTTAATAGGAATCTAAGTAATGAAATTTCAACCGGTTAACATTTCAATTCGTAAGAATAAAACTATTTTTAATATTACCTCAAAAGAACACGCTGGTTTGTAAATCGGGCTGCATCTGTCACGACACATTAATTGGTATTCACTCAACGTACGAATTCATTGGCACACGGCCAGCCAATAGTAAACGTTGTAGACTGCAGTAGGCGTGTCCGGTGTATCCAGGACCAATAGGACGATGGCAAGTGGAAATACAGAGACCAACGCAACTGATATTGCTGTAGTAGAGGATATAGGCAGCTCGCTTCAACCTTGTCCTTGGTGCTACAGTCTGTTCACGGTAAAATGAGCACTTCTGAAAGCCCTGCTTAAGGTCTACTTGTATGCTCGGTGTGTAGTTTTCTGCCTTATGCAAAATTAGCATTGCGATGAATCTCGTCACTTGATTCATGCATCGGTCTAGTGCAACTGTGAAATTATTACAAAAGAAAATGTTTTAAAAATCCTTCCATTTTTACACTTCGGTGCATTAAAAAAACAAAGTGAAAGGAATAATTCAAATTATAACAAATGGTTACCTGACACATTTTATTCAGTGTTAAGATATGGAACTACTTTCCATCTATATTACCAACTTTACTGGGTGCATGCGACTCAGTTCGCCCGTTAAAATACATGCAGGTAGGAGCAGCGACATTTTCAAAGGTTAATTTCAAAAGTGCTCACTTTAGATGTGAACAGCCTTTAGTAAATTTGTGCCGCCCTCAAAGGGTTAGGGTTGAAGTAAAGCCACAATAGAGCATTGCACCGGACTATACAATGTGAAGAACTCATTTAAAAATAGTAAAGACACCATAAAAATTGTCAGCAAAGCGCAATTTATGCTGTATGTGAAAGAAGAATGAATATATATAGAGCTACATTATAAAATTTTTCACTAAATTATACTTTTAAATGTAAAAAAATAATCGATTAAAATAGTCGGTATTTTTAACCAAATTTAAGCGCATATCCATTCTGGATGTTTCGGAAAGGAGAATTTGCAAGAAAATCTTCGTATTTGAATGTCGTCATAATGTTTATTATGATTGTGTGTAACGAAATTGTAATAATAATGTAGTAAATAATTTAATAATTATTTTTATGTGCCACCATTTGTCGCAAACGCTTATCGCTGAAACTGACGCAAATGAAGTCATTTAAAAAATAAATACGATACATTATTACTATGATTTTACTATACATGATCACAGTATATAGTATGACGATCGTTCTTGAAGATTTTCTTGCAAATTCTGCTTTCCGAAGCATCCAGAATAGAAATGCACTTAGTTTTGTTAAAAATACATACTACTTTAATGGATTATTTGTTTTACATTTGGAAAGTATATCTTAGTCAATTGTTTTATAATGTCGCAAAACATATAAATTCTTCTTTCATATACAGCATAAATCGCACTTTTCTGGGAATTTTTGTGATTATCTGTACTACTTTTTTATGAGTTCTTCACATTGTATAGTCTGGTGAAGTGCTTCCTAGGCACTTTTTCTCAACGTTCGAGGCAAGCAGTCTAACCGCACAGCCCCTGCGGCCCCCCCCTGGAGGCGAGACTGCGCAGTAGGTGCGGGCGAAATCCCTAAACTGTAAACTGTACGACGGCATGGGAAGGAGTCGCTAAACGCTGCCATTACGAGCCGTGTCATTGTCTCCATTGTGTATTGTCTGGTGCGGGCCGCCGTGGACTAATTGCCTGCTCGCGCGTGTGGTCCCTGCATTCCTCCGCCGCCATTGTCTGCCCCGAATGTCAACACCAATCATTTCCTTGACGTCTTGCTATTGTGTCGGCTAGGTGTACCCACGTCGATGCTCCACTTCGCTCTGTACCTGGGAAACTGTCCTTTCTACGAAACCACCCGTCTTCTTATACGTAACCCAGTCTCTTGCCAGGCAATGCACGGTTGGCGAACCCGGATGTTTTGCACCTCTGTAATTCGTACTCGTGGCGGAGATGTCTGCATCCTTTGCCTATTGCACATAGGCCCTACTTAAGAGACCTGAAAAATTCGCGAGTTAAATGACCTGCAGGCTAGACTCTACAGTCTTATGTACAAATTTGCCGATGTCAATTGTGCATTGGTTGTCTGCTGTCACAGTGGGAGGCGACGATTGGGCCAGCCTTCTCCAGGAAGTGTCAAACACCCTGTGGGCCAATTGCTAAGGTTATATAAGCACACATGTTTTGAATTCTAGCTTGTTCCAAAAGGAATTCGCGAATTCTGTAGGCTATGCTCCATTGTCGCATGTAGAATTATGCAAATATCGTTGTTCATTGTTTGCTTTAGTATTAGCAGAAGACTGCATTTTATTGTGCGTATATTATTGGCTCAGAGAGGTCCAGGAGGTGTAAACTAACGAGTGTACCAATAGCATAAGCAATAAAAAACGTACGAGGTTTCGAATTTTTCCCGAAATGAAACCAAAAATTTTCCATATCTCTACAGGGATAGAAAAAATTCGCTAGTTCAATGACTTGTAGGATAGACTCCATAGTCCTGTGTCCACTTGAGCCTCAGATGTTTGTTCATTGGCTGCTGCCCCATAGAGTAGCCAGTGTTACTCCACACGTAGCAGTATGGCACTCGCTACTTGTTTCCCTGCAAGTCTGCTATTGGCTCAGAGTCGTCCAGGTCGTGTCTAATAAACTGCGATCCAATTGTAAAGACAACTTCAGTGTACACGTGTTTGACGTCTATCTTGTCCTGAAATGAACTTGCGAAATGTTCCTATCCCTATATATAAGTAACAGAGACGAAATAGTGAGGGCTGTGGTGATGTAGTAAGGCCACTCGCCTCCCACCGAGGCTAACTGGGTTCGATTCCTGACGGGGTCGCTCTCGAATTTTGTCGGACGATGCCGCTGGTCGGCGGGTTTTCTCGGGAATATCCCATTTCTCCCCTCCCCGAATCTGTTCCACTACACGAAACGGTGTTGCACTTACTTTGATGCGAGCGTACCCATACTCTGATTGGTTGCCCGAGTCTCTGGGAACGAGGCCTCGTATCTGATTGGCTACGACTTATTTAGAGACGGTGGAAAAACGTGAAAATATTTCGAGCCAACATATCTTCTATATCACTCCCTAACTAGTTCACTCTTTCATGGGTGAATGAACAAGGTTTTAACCCGGCTAAGTTGTTTACAGACCAATCACGATCGTTCTGCCTTATAGTATCAGAATCGATCGTCATTGTTCCAGTGAAACGGGGTGGTATCTTCATACATGCATGACAGCCAATATAGAAATTAACCTGTCGGCCATGTGTATAGTATGTTGAATCCTAGCAAACAGTCAACTTTTCCCGCGATAAATCACCATATCTATGCATGATGCAAAATGAGTGATTGAAGAGATTTGGGCGGCTCTTAAAAGCTAGGTCTTGAGAACCAATGAGGGTGATTGATGTGAGTATGGAGCAGCACCGGAATGAAACGGCGGGGGAAACGGGAGATCATCGAGAAAACACCGCCGACCAGCGACATCGCCCGCCACGATTCCCACATACGAAAATCCGGGAGTGGCCCGGCTGGGGATTGAACCGGGTTCGCCTTGGTAGAGGGCGAGTAGTCTACCACTAAACCACCGCGGCCCCGTCACAGGCTGCCGGCTAGCGAGTAGCTTGCCAGGCGCTGATTGGCGAACGAACGTCTTTCCAACATGTCGTTGGCAAGTGACGCCATTTTGTTGAAGTGCGTGATTGGAGATCAGACTGCGAGGTAAAGCGACCTCGCTGGCTACGCACAGTCGCCATGTTCAAATATTGAACTACTTTTCTGCCAACACGATAAGCAAAAACTGCGCGGATGGAATTTGCGGTTACAATACTGATAAGTAGAGACCTGCTAAATTCGCGCTATTATTTGAGGACAGTTTAAACTTAAAACACTTTCACCTTTGCTATACGTTTTACATTCGACCATGCTTTACTTGACACACCCCGGTAAATCTGCAGCAATAAATGAACAATTCACAATTATGCTACCCAATCACGTACAGTTCAGTCATAAAGGATGTGACTTCGCATGTGGGAAGCAGTCAATGGAGAAAAGACGCCGGCTCGAGTAGATACAGTAATGCGAATTTTAGTTTGATTGCAAAAAATAACGCGAATTTAGCAGGTCCTTGAGTAGTGTAAAGTTTGATTATCTAACACGTGCTATTTGCATTTCAACACATTTTAAGTTAGCATGCAAATTTATAATACTGATACACGCACGTTTATTTTGTAAACAAATATTATGAATGTCATAGGTTTCACATGTAATATTGTTACATCATGATTTTATTTTCTTAACTCTACGTAATAATAATGTACACGCAGCAGCTGAAGTGTTAATTTTACATACGTGAATGGTTGTAATTTTATTTTGTTTTATCAGGTTTCAAGTAACTTGTTTACTGTATGCAAGTTGGCAACATGTAGGCGCACCCTTTTGAATCGTCACGATATTGGAAAGCACCCTGAGTTAAGCCCTATGTACTCTGTATTAATTTGAATATTTAACCGCTGCCGATAATGTATGGTGACGGAATGTCCCATACTCCATCTTGAATTAAGTGGGTCACAACGGCAGCCTTAGTTCTACGTTAAAAATAGTAATTAAATGTTTTAAGTTTAATTAGACCCAAAAAGTATATTACAATTTGAGTGATAAGCCAACGGTACATGGTGCTAACGTCAGAACAGGTCTACATATAAAATAAGCGTGAGAAACTCTACATTATATAAGGTATGATCCCACCTTAATGTACAGTGACCGTTACACGTACGTGAGAGTGTTTAATAAACTTTTAAACTAAGCAGTATCATATCCCGACACTTTTCAGTGGTCACAAAGTGCCTGAGATTTAAATAAGTATCTTATTGCTCTACCAACATAAACTGTGCTAGCCAGGAGCATTTTTAATATGCAATTATACAGGCACGTAATTTATTATAACGGCCAAGTGTGAGAACATTAGCGACTTTATTTTGAACTGAATTGAATAAACTCTGCAAAACTTTAAGTGTGTGCAACATTCAAGATATCTAGATAATTTTTTTTTTTACTTTAAAATACTCTGTTCACTTAATTGGCATTTGTAGCAGGTATAATGACAGATGTCTCTCACTACCCAGGAATTAAACTTTCAGGCAATTTACTTCTATGATATTTTCCACATTAAATTATCACTTAAAAATTGGAAGCCTTTCATTGCTTTAAATAAATACATAGTTGATTCCTATGTCTTCCAGTGTGTTTTGTAGTGTTGTATAGCTCTGCAGGGGGCTGCACAGAACGTGACTGTGAGCAGAGCTATCCGGGTAATTGAAATTCTGTTGGTGTGGAATACCAGCAACTTCGACGATGGTTTGATGTATGCAAAATAACTGCCAGTTGGCTAATGTTTGATGTTAATGTTATTGCCATGAATTTCTCCCAGGTCATTGCACTTTAATTATGCAGTTCTGCATGTATACATTACCTCTGACTAGAAAACCATAGCAGGGTTCACCCGTTTTCTTACAGGGGCTAATAATCATACGTGGGGCATACGTAAACTACATATCTCTCCAAGTTTTCCCCTACGCAGTATTTATTACAGTAGGGACATCAGAATTTCGCGAAAAGATTTCCCCCACATGCTAGACTTCAATACACTACGGGCATAACAGCAGTTTACTTTTCCTTTTTGGTGACGTGTCATTGTGAGAAGACATATTCTTTCTTGACTCGCCAATGGGAATTAGGTAATTCCGATATTGCACGTCTTTGATTGGCGGGCTGACACCTAAGACGCGTAACACGTAAATTATCCAATCATGGAAGTGGATCTGAGTTAAAGTGTTAAGAAATAGAAATGGCCATCAGTTCTTTTCGCGAAATAAGTCGACACTCGGAAATTCGCGAGTTCATTTGAGGACAAGCTAAACTTCAAACACATGTACATTTGACTTTATTTCCAATTGGATCGCAGTTCGTAAGCCACACCTGGAAGAATTTGAGATAATAACTAACCTGTAAAAATAATACTGTTGAATTCCGTGTTACCTGGTCTTGTGTTAAACCGGGGCAACAGCCAATAAACAACTAACTGAGCCCCGAGTACATAAAGGAATGTGGAGCCTAGCTTGTTGCCGAACGTATCCGCGAAATTTCTGGGTCCCTACTGATAACTAGGACCACCTGTTTCTCGCGAAAGGATTCCACGACTAGTTACATTTTAAAACACATCAGTTCATAACCAGCATCCCTGTTGGTTGATTTAACTCGCACACGTCTTAGATGCCTGCCAGAGAATCACAGACGCACGTTATCAGAGTACAATAATTCTGATTGGCCAGTCAAGTAAGAAAATGTCATCTCAGAGAGACACGCTGCCAATAAGCAATATATAACTGCTGGTGTGCCTTAGGGTATTGAAATATAGCATGTGCGGAAATCTTTCAGCGGAAAACAGGTGGCCCTACTGATCAGTAAACAATTGATTTGAGATGTATGAATGCTTTCTCCAAACAATTCTTAATGTATTTTGATTAAATTAAAATTGGTAAAAATTATTTCTTTAATTTAAAAAAATCAGATCTAAATCTAGACCTGAAAAATTCGCGAGTTCAATTACCTGTAGGCTATACTCCGTTGTAGTGTGTAAAATTGTGCAAATATCACTGTTCATTGGTTGTTTGTTATATTAACGGAAGACGTTTATTGAGTATGCATTTTATTGTTTGTATATTATTGGCCCAGAGAAATCCAGGAAGTGTAAACTAACGGGTGTACCAATAGCATAAGCAATACAAACGTACGAGGTTTCGAATCCCAGCTTGTCCCGATATGAAACCACGAATTTTTCAGGTCTCTAGATATAAACAAACACGTTTATCTTTGTTGACCATGTGACTTTGACAGTTGTGTGGCTTTGGGGCACGTCAATAATAGGTATATGTGCAGAAGAGTAATATTTGGTCTACCTCATCTTTAGTCTCTGGTATAAGCAGCTGTCTCGACCCTGTATGCTTAGGTATTCCGTGCTTGTGGATTTCGACTTTCATGGGTTGGAATCGCGTTAACAATTTCATACCCACATTATTTTATGATTTTTGGTATTGAACATAAGATAATGTTTGATGCATGCTGTACTTTAGTTGACAAAGAACTTGCTTCATTATTACAATCAATAAGCCGTAGACTTTGTGTTCCTTGATGAGTGATATGAGGCAGCCTGGACGTAGAGCAGCAGCCTAAATTGCAACAGTCTGTTGGTCCTCTTCTGCTGGTACACGAGCGGCCCACAGACAGTTTCCATAACCATTCAACCTCCGTAATGTAGGTGGCCCTCATGTTGCCTCTCGGCCATTGTGTGCAGTTGGACACAACTGGCCCACTCTTCAGATAACGTCCTGGTAGCTCACAAGTGGCCCACTTCTGCATTACCAACTGTGTCCCCAAGCATCCTAGCACCTTCACTGCGCAGCCGCGGCCCACTGCTTCCAGCCTGCCACAAGTTGACCAACTGTCGTCACCCAACTGTTGGCAAGCCACTTGTAGCCCAACTATTGGCCACTTGTGGCCCATTTAAAAGCAGCTTCCCATGCACTTTCAGAACCAAAAATAATTCTTTTTCGTCCAAATATAAATTATTTATTCTCCATCTTCATACGTGTTATGTTAAGTAATAATTCACAATTCGTAAATTTCTTTTGAAGAACATGGAACCGAACCCTTGGGTTTATAGTCTAGAATACTACACAATGCACTCACGTAGAACCTGTTGAGTATATCTGAATACTTTCTGCACATAAAAGTTGCAATATTAATTTTCCTATCGTCACAATTTAGGTTAGTATCCCAAGTTGATATCGGATTTATGTGTTTTGTTTAAGATACTAGTATTTTAGTTTTGGACTATTAGCAATTGATAGAGACCTGAAGAATTCGCAGATTCATTTTCGGACAAGCTAGAACTCATAACACGTGTGTTTATATTACATTAGCCATTGGTCCACACGGTGTTTGACACCTCCTGGAGAAGGCTGGCCCAATCGTCGCCTTCCACTATGACAGCAGACAACCAATGCACAGTTTACTTCGGTAAATTTGTACATAATACTATAGAGTCTAGCTCATTGAACTCGCAAATTTTTCAGGCCTCTGTCAATTGGTATTTAAAATGCAAATGAAGAGTTTTTTTTTACGAGGAAAGGTTTTGCAGGTTTCCAATCTACAGACTATTTTCCCTATGACTAGTAATGCTACATGATAATTATACTTCACATATGCATGAAATAGAAAAATGAAGTGAATTCACATATGCTATTTGTTATTTCACAACAACATATAGTTGACATGCTATAAATGCCCCGTAAGCGTGCTGATATTGTTTCTTCAGCAATAAGCAACATTTGGCATACCATACATGGCCCATTAGCTTGCTGATAGTGAACAGTAAAGACAATAGCTCAGCTGTATCTACGTACAAGTGATGATTAGAGATCTGGACTTTTCGCAGGTTCGTTCGGCAACAAAGCTAGACGCCACAGCATTTTGTGTATTACAGCCTCAGTTAGGTGTTCATTGACTGTTGCTCCAGTTTAACCCCAAACCATGTAGTACATGATTCGGGCTTTACTTTCTTCCAGGTTAGTTGGTTAGTTACTGGTTCAAATTCTTCCAGGGCGTAGCTGAAACACTGAGATCCAACTGAAATGAAAGTCTAATGTGCATGTGTTTTAATTCCAGCTTCTCCGCAAATAAATTCGCCAGATTTACGGTTTTTCTTCCATGACGTAGTACATTCGTGTGCCTGGAATGTAAATAATGGCGTAGCTTAGACCTACCTGTTAAAATGTTTCTTCTGTTAGACATAAGTGTGATTTTAAAGGAATTACAAAAAAACTTATTTCTCTATATGTTTTTTTTTACAGGTAAGTGAAAGCCTTCATCGATATTAAGAGTTAGAGGGTTAAGAAACACAAATGATACAGTTTCGAGAGACTTACGTTAGCAGTGAAACACAGGTAAGAGATTACAAGCTGCGTAAAAAATATTATTTTTAATCAATTGAACCTGTGACATACGCATGTGCTCGGAAACGTTGAAATGGTAACGCTGCTTGAAAATTCTGGCGTTAAGAGTGTTGTTCACCAAAACTTGTAGACGTTATTTACAAATACAATTTTCTTACATAAAAACGTTTTAGTCCACATATTTTGTTTGGATCACGGCATGTTAAATCGCAATTTTAGTGGTTTTGGAAGCGTACATTATAAAAATTTTTTTTGTAATTTTACAAGAAAAATCCTCGGAAACCCAGTTGCCATGAAAATCCTTTGTAAACTTACAAAGAGTTACCTTGTAAAACCTGAAAAATATTTATTTGTAATATTGCAAATGATAGGCTTGTATTACAACTGGCATTATTGAGGAGTCTACATTAAATTTATTTTTTCTTCTAGAAAACATATATGATAAATTAATAACCGAGAATTATAAAAAAAATGTATAATTTACGAAGAAGAAATTTACACTATGCCAACACGGGGACTAGAACCCCTACCCCTTGTATTATTAACCAGCACCCTTAATCACAAGACCAACTTAACTTAGGCCTACGAGTTTTAAACTTATTTCTTGTTGTAAATAGAGCGGCAAGTACCTACAAAATATTAATGAGGTTGCTTGGTTTAGAAGAATATGCACTGCACATTTATTTCATTTTAAGAGTTCGGTTGTTGAGTTAGAGAGATTTGGACGGCTCTTAATAACGAGGTATTGAGAACCGATTTAGGAGTCCTGTGAAGCTAAGAAACCTTAATAATTAACCCTTTCAGGCCCAGTTTAATTTCTGGTTTCAGGTGTTGCAAACAAAAAAATTTATGATGCATGCTGTACTTAAGTCGACACACTTGTTTCGTTGTCACAGCCAATGAGCTGTAGACTATATTTTCAGCTACAGGCATATGAACCAATTATGACCCACGCCAGTAAGACGGTTTGCAAATCATTTACACACAGGTAAGGTGATTCTGTGAGTTTCGCAGTGTACAGCAAATACCAGAAATCACCTACACTTGCGTAATGTACACAAATGTGTACACTGGGTCTGGTGGGTTGATGAATAACACGCTCACATTTTATTGAAATTGTCGTTTTATTATGATCATTTCAATTTTTTTAAAGTGTTTTGCGTTATTCAAACATTCGATACATTTCTTTTTGTATGCAACTGCACATTACATCATCCATAGATTTTGCACAAACAGCTAAATACGGTTTTACGTTGTTGAGTGTCCACCATTTTGTTGAAGCTCGTGGAAACAGGTCAGTATAGTACAAACATTTCTTGAGGTATGTTACAAACATGGCCCTTGTAGTTTTGCAAACGAGTTGTTTTAAAAGAGAAATCTTTGTATTGCTACGATCATTTGTAAAATTGCAAAGAATTTCTCAGTGAAAATTACAATTCTTTTACAGTGTACAATTAATTAGAACTAGCTTACTTACCGAAATGAGATAATTCACACTAAAATAAAACACCCTTAGATACTGGAAAAGATCTTTAATGTCGAGCAGTGAAATTGTTTTTCGAATTTTAAAAATGGCTTAAAGTAAGAGCATATAGTATATTTATATATTTTTTTGTAGCCATATATGGTTTTTATAAAAATAAGATTTGCTAAGCATACCTTTTCAAGAGCTTCCTGTCGCCCTTAAAAGATTTGCAAATGTTTTCGTTTATTTCATCTCTACTTCCCAAAAACACAAACGTTATAATTTTGACATGCCATGATGCAAAACCTGTGCGCTCTATAAATGTTGTGTTCGAGGAAATAGTACGTGCAAGTAATGTAATATAAATAAATACTTTTGTTTTTCGTCTAGTGCCATTAATACCGGAGTTCAGTAAACTACATTGGTCAGCACGAGACAGGTGAGGTTTCCACTTTGTGTCCTGCTACGGTAGAGTGAAGAACATCCTGGCGTCATTTGAAAAGACTGCCTCACTCGTGCGTCATATTATTGAGACTTAGTGATGCCTGTTATTTATTTATTTTTGGCCAAGGTAAACGTCAATGTCGTCCGTTCACACGTGCAGTCCTCTGTGGTGATTGACTACGTGCCTGCGTACACGACTGGACCAATCAGAACTCACAGAACAAACAAAACACCTGTTATTCGCGAGCAAGATAGGGATAGGAAAAATTCGCGAGTTCAGTGGCCTGTAGGCTAGACTCCACAGTCCTGTGTACACTCGTGCCTCAGATGTTTATTCATTGGCTGCTACTCCAGAGAGTAGCCAGTATTACTACACACCTGGTAGCATGGCACTCGCTATTTGTTTACTTGCAAGTCTACTATTGGCTCAGAGTCGTCCAGGGCGTGTCTAACAAACTGCGATCCAATTAAAAGTCAACTTCAGTGTACACGTGTTTGACGTCTATCTTGTCCTGAAATGTTCTTATCCCTATAAATAGAGCTTGTGATTTTTGCGGAAAAAAATGAGTGCACGGTAGACTTCAATACTATAAGCACCCAACAGCAGTTTGTGTATGGCCATTGGTTGCTGTCTGATTGAGAAGGCGTTTTCATATTTGGCCAGGCCACTCAGAATTCGTCAACATCGGCACGGCTCCTACGTGATTAGTGTGCGGGCAGTTGTCAAAAAGTAATTCAGACAATCAAGATAGGTAAATGACTCTTCAGTGTTTTGCAATACAACTTGCCTTGAAATATTTTCGCGAAATATCACTACCCTTAATAATTAGAGACCTGAAAAATTCGTGTTTTCATTTCGGGACAAGCTGTAATTCGAAACCTATTGGTACATCCTTTAGTTCTCACCTCCTGGGCCTCTCTGAGCCAATAATATACACACAATAAACTGAATACTCAGTCACCGTCTTCCGCTAATACAACAAGCAACCAATTAACAGTGATATTTGCAATATTTTACATACGACAATGGAATACAGTCAAGTCATTGAACTCGCGAATTTTTCTGGTCTCTACTAATAATAAATAGAGATGGTGTCTTTTCGTGAAAATATTTCATTGCAAAGTAATCTCTAAACCACTAGTTTAGTAATGCTTATATGACTGTATGACACATTCGTTAGGTTATCTGTTATCAGCGGAAAGATCCCACGACTGGTTGTAAGTTACTCCTAAAAACCGTCAGTTCAGAACCAGTATCGCAGATAAATGGTTCTAACTCCCACGCATTATAAGTGTCTGCCAGCCTATCACATGAGTGCAGTGTCTGAATAACCTGATTCAGATTGGCCAGCCAAGTAAGAAAAATTCTTCTCACAGGCACACGCCACCACTGGTGGTAAGGGTGTTGAAATATAGCGTGTGCGGAGATATTTTCGCGGAAAAACAGATGGCAGTACACGTTTGCTGAATTTCGCAGGCGAATCTCTGTGAGAGAAACACGAGTCTTATTGTGCCAGTCAGACGCAGAAACAGTACGTGAAGTGTAGTGAAGTCAGTGACGGAAATAAATGTTGCAGACATGTACCTACATAGCACGTTGAAACCTAACGTGCTGGCCGACACTTTAAATCGCCATTTATAATTTATATATATATATATATCAGTTTCCACATACGTCTACCTAACACTTGTAAGTTAGTGTTAAGGCGTGGAACACTTTTCCTCTAACGTTACCAACACTACTGGGAGGATGGATGCCAGTCAGTCAGTTTTCCCGCTTAAATATGCGCAGGTAGAGACAGCGACATTTTCCCAAAGGTTGATTACAAAAGTGTTCATTTAACCCGTCAACGTCCAATTGATATTTTAAACCATCCAGTTATAAAAGTGTGTCACCCTGAGCTTCAGTGTTTTGTTTAGCCTGTCCGCGAGTTTCTTCACACTTTTTGAATATAATCTTTGAAAAATTACCCCACGTGTGACGTGTTTAGTCACTTCGGAAGGGTTTTAATGCGGTGTGAAACAATAAGACATCGGCAAGAGAAAAAGCTGAGACCTTTCGTTCCTATAAGGCTGCACATACATGACTAGGGACCTGCAAAATTCGCGTTATTATTAGGGGACAGGTTAAACTTCAATCACATGTACATTTGCAATAAGTTTGTCATTGGACCATATTTTAGTTGACAGACCCTGGCTAACTCTGCGCCAGTAAATGAACACTTCACAATTGTGTAGTCCAGTCACGTGCAGTCCAGTAAAGAAAGGAGTGACTTAAATCTATGCAGCAGCCACTGGAGAACCGACGCCGGTTCGAGACTATACATCGCAGTGAAGTTTAGCCTGATGCCAAATAATAACGCGAATCTTGCAGGTCCCTATACATGACACAATTATAAATTTGTTTAGTGCCGGTAAGTGTATGGATTGCAACGGGTGAATTTTTTTAGTGTTCGCTGTACCTGCGTCAAGCGTGCTTCTCGCAAACAGTCACTGTAAAAAAGTTGTGAAATTTTACACTAAATTTATGTGACATATTGTCTTCACTGACAGCATAGTTTTACACCTACATATGTCAATGTATTTATACTCTACGTCTAAGTAAATTTATTCTACAAATTAGTAAAATAACTAATACTTTGTACCAATAACTTTAAATATGTTGGTGTAAAATTACAATTACCAGGTAACAGAAAATAAACTGCAACATTCGTGTAATTTCTCTCCACGGCAAGTATATTTACATATATATCACACTTGTAATTTCACCACTTAGTATGCGCTATGAGTATTTTCTCATGAACAAGTAGTAAAATATCATATTCATTGTAATTGTAATTACACAATTTCTGTGCATTTTTCACCGTTTTATTAAGCAATTTTACCGCCAGCATATCTCATTTTACACCTGCTTATATACTTTGTATGTATATTTTAATTCTCATGTTATTTTACTCCGTTTTGTAACTTGTTAGTTTAACATAGTTATAAGACTTCAGATATATATTAGGTAGTTATATACAAAAGCCAACAAATTACATCAGTGGGAGTTAAGATTTCGTTTTGAACCCACAAAAGGGAGTTCGAAGCAGTTCTACTCCCTACCACTAGATCGCATGTTTTAAACAAATACTTGTAGTCATATGTGAATTCACAGGAACATTAGTGTAAAACTTCCAACGCCGTACTCTTTAACAAATTACATATAAAATGAAAAATTACAGAAAATTCGTATGTGTAAATATACGCTTGCAGATACTCCCGATGTAGCAGTAAAATACACAACTTAAGGTTTTAACACAGAGTGGGTGTATATTTACACATACTTCAAAATGTGTAAATTAACACCAACGTTGTGTTTATTAAGACATACATGCTCGTATTTTCACCAAAGATATGCAGTACTCTCTGGAATATTAAGAACATTTGTGTCAAATGACGTCTACTATAGTTGGTTTTACAAATTACACAAAGAAAATGTAAAATTACCAAAAATTTGTATATGCAATTTTACACTTATTTTTTTACAGTGTGGACAGCTTAAAGCTTGTTAGTTGACGTCAGCATTAAGCATTCGCAAATGAGAGATGCAGAAACTTCAACAAACCAGATTTCTCACAAGGAAGGCGCCCAAGAGACCAACCACTGATTCCATGTTGTGTACAGGGCACACCATAAATATCCTTCATAGGCAACATTTCCTCGACAGTGGACACGCATACTGAACGGGTTAATTTAGGCTCGTGATAATGTGTTCAAGGGAAACTGCAGTGATGGTCAGCCAGCATAATATGGAAGATATACGGCTGTGTTCAGCGGCGGGCCAGCGGATCGGTTCCGAACCACGGGCCATTAATTTCCACTGCCGCCGCCAACACCAGTGGCGCGGTTCTCTCGCCCTGTTTGGACGTCCAGGGGGAAATAAACCGGACCTATGTAGCAGGGCCGGGGGGGGGGGGGGGTTGTGGAACAGTCCCCCCCCCTCTTCAACCGCGTTACCAACTTCTCCGCACGAATTTCTCTCAAGTGCCAAGTCGGAGGGCAATCACGCTGCTTTATGAGGCGAGATTGCCTGTAACTCCTCCCCCCCCCCCCATTTTTTTTCACCCATTTCCACAAACACCTACACTGTAAATATATACGTACAAAGGTTCCTGGACAGCGAAGAAAAACATTTCTTCGAGGTTATTTCGTTTGCGCTAGCAAAATCTTGCCTTAACACTTCTAATATGGTGCCCGCCCGTCGTACGGGCAAATATATTACTAACCGCTTAACGCACACAATTTTTCTTTTTTTGGTGTTGCAAAAGAATACATTTTTTGGTGTGTGCAGTACTTCGGAATTTCTTATATCAAGTGACACTTTTGAACTCATGGAAAGAGTCCCAGTAGGAGCATGGCGCCAGAAGCAACCAATTATAAAATGGTTGACGTGTCAGCACCAACCAATAATATTGGCCACGGTAGAGCGCTGTCTGCAGGTATTGGTGCTAGCTTCTAACCTTGAACCGCACCGACCTTTATTACAGATATTCTGCGATTTGTAAGACGTGATGAGTGTACTCCGGATAGTATGTTATAGGATTAACATTAGTTTTCTTATTAAACATTGGGCACCCATATATTTAACCTTAGTCTTTAGATTAATAGATAAGGAGCATATGATGAAAAACGTCTCCCCGAAATATCTCTTGTGGAAAAAAAAAACAATCGCTTAGCAGTAAAATACACTGCTGATTACTAGGGACCGGCAAAATTCCCGTTATTTTTTGGGAACACGTTAAACTTCAAACACATGTGCATTCGCAATAAGTTTGCCACTGGACCATAGTTTATTTGACACGCCCTGGGTAACTCTGCGCCAATAAATGAACACATCAGAATAGTGTAGTCCAATCACGTGTAATACCGTCAGAAAGGGAGTGACTTCACATCTATGCAGCAGCCAATGGAGAAACGACGCCGGCTCGAGTATGTACAACACTGTGAAGTTTAGCCTGATGTCAAATAATAACACGAATTTTGCATGTCTCTACTGATTATGTTGAACTGATAACACTACCCACTAGCATCGCTGTCATTACATGGGCGTGTGAAGATTGCCGAGCCCTCGGAACACACTGGACCAATCTACAAACAGCTGTCGGTACGTATAGTGAGTTCTGTGTGGGCAAGTGAAGTAAACACTAAGATACAACAGCCAATGAAATGATTTTCTTGCGTGCTGCAAGGGTCTAAAGTGTTCATTCAAAAAGAAGACAAACACTATCAACACATTGCGGTCTGCACACCTTTACTGGCACTTAAGACAAATTAGAAGTGAGTCACTTATGTCCACTACTGCAAGAACACTGGTTCTGTTGGTGTCTGTGTTAGAACTCGCCATCGTCCTATTGGTCCATACCACACCGGACACTACCCTGTACTTTACAGCATTCATTATTGTCCGGTCATCAAACAGTGGAGATCCGAACTGATATTGACCCAATAAAATGTCATTTATCGTATAAAAGTATTTACAATCAATCATGTCCCTTTCAATGGCTATAAAAAAAATTCTATTGTTAGAAATATCTAGGGATAGGAAAAATTCGCGAGTTCAATAATCTGCAGGCTGGACGCTACAGTCATGTGTATACTCGAGCCTCAGATGTTGGTCATTGGCTGCTGCCCCATAGAGTAGCCAGTGATACTTACACCTGGCTGTATGGCACTTGCTACTTGTTTCCCTGCAAGTGTGCTATTGGCTCAGAGTAACTGCGATCCAATTACCAAGTCAACTTCGGTGTACACGTGTTTGACGTCTATCTTGTCCTGAAATGAACTCGCGAAATGTTCCTATCCTAGCAATATCATTGTTACTGCACTGTCGTGTTCTTGTGAGGTCATGTTAAACACTAGCCGAACAAAGACTACACATCCATGCGAGTTTTGTTCTGAACTACAAAGAAATTTTAAAATTAGCTTTACTGGAGCTACACTCAAGCATAGGCTGCAAAGTGTTAACACTATTAAGTATTATGTCGCATGGGTTTTAACTGAGACGTATTGAGCTTGCCGTACCATTACTACATCCGCATTCTTTGAAGAACCGGGCGAAGAAATATTACTTCATTCGTAAGGTCCTACAAAACGTAATATCTGGTACGTTACCGTAAGTGCAAATTACTGAAATTAACAGGATGGTTTGTACATAATTCTATGTAGGAAAGAGAATTTTGATTGGGACATTTTCCGCGCTGCATTTTATTAACAGAGAGCATGCCATTAATGGTCGTTTTACTGTCTAAAGGTTCTGACACAATTGAAAATTTTAACATTTTTCTTTACGTTTTGTCTTTTACGACTGCTTTCCGACATGTCGTTTCTTATGGAACTCGACTCAATGAAACTCTCAAAGTTAAAAGCCAAGCACTCTTGACTTTGCGATTTTGAAAAGGTGAAATTTAAAGTCAAAGTTAAGACGACATTTTGCCTATAATCTAGTAGAGGTTACGTGGAATGAGTTTTATTTTATTGTAGGGAGAATTTCATCTCAGTATATTAAAATAAGTTTGGCTAAATTAAATAAATGACAAATTAATATAGTGTTAAGAGGAAATATATGAATTGATATTTTTGAATAAGGTTAAAAATGAGTTATTTATTTTTAAATTAACTTTTAATGTAATTTTTAAGCCTATTATTAAAAAAGATACTTAAAATGCATTCCTGGATAATATGATAATGATTTTTACATTACAAGGTAGACATTTTTTACAAAGCTCGCAGAACCCATTTTTCAATTGTCTGAGATTTGACTTTACAATTTGATTGTGTATCGGTAGTTTCGCCAAAGGAAAGGGAATGTAAAGTCACATGCTAAAATGTTCTATTGTGAAAGGGCCTAAGCATGTGTCCGGTGTTGTGTAAGCCAATAAGACGGCTTTAAACGGGAATACAGGGCAGGGACCAGCGGAAGTGATGGTAACACAGTTGTAAATACAGGCGACTCACTTCTTACTTGTCGACCATATTACACTGCACGAAAACCCACCAAATGAACAGACTCGTTTGACGTTTGTCTCGTACGATTTTCAGTTGTAACGATTTCGTAACAGTTTGGGAAAACTCGAAATCGTCTCCATCGTACGAGCATCGAATGGCTTGTTAACCCATCGGTTCGCCATCCCGCCGTATTTGTATCATCCCCGACGACGAAGGGTGATCGAGCAATCCACGGCATGTACACTTTATTTTCTTTTCAATTCAACGTGCATATGCCGGGATTCAAACTCACGATCCAAATATCGTGAGTCTAGAGCGCTAACCACTACGCTACCCGATCATTGTGAAAACGACGTTGGCTTTTGCTTACATCAAATTGTCATAATGTCTACATTAAAAGTTTTTTAAAATTATTATAATTATATTAATTTACATACGAATAAAAATTGAATACTCCAGCAGTATCGTATATGAAACATTGTGCATTAAACACCCTTTCATTCCCAGTGTAGACACTAGTCTACATGTGGCGCGGAAAGTTGTACTAGATAATTACCCGCGGGTAACTGATTCGCAAAACCATGCTAAGACTGGTTCACGTCTGCAACCACTAAACACAACAACTGCAGCTCGATTTACGTACAAAACGAATTTAAAATCTCCTTATTTTCAACACCAGAAATATTACATTAGTGTGGGAATGAAAGGGTTAAATAAACTTAGATTTGTGGTTATTGCTTTTTCTCTTTATACATTTTTGTTTTGTGGCAGTATTAGTTTTCATATACCTTGAGATTATTTTGTTACCAGTACAGAAATGTTGTTGTAGACCAAAGAAAAGAGTTCAGTGGTATACATTTTTTTCCTTCGTTCATTTGAGTACATGGTACCTGGCGAAACTTTATAGACACCACTTTACGAAGTAACACATTCCTTACATCATCGAAATAATTGTTAACCTTAAAAATGCAGTAACCGAATTTATCCCGAATAACCGTGCTAAGTTATCGTAACCACACTTGAAGGTACAAAATATATATTTATTCGTTCAGTATTTGTTTACGTTGAATAATATTTTGTTAATATAAACAAACTGCTTGTGTTCCAAACATCCGCATACATTCCCTTGAAACAAATGGCGTAGTGTATTAAAAAACAAAGTGTTGGCCCAAACAACAATTTGGTCGTTCCAACATCATCAGTATTTATTCACTGTACGCAACTAGTTCACGAGTAGGTTATCAACGATGGATAAGCCACAGGTGCAAACTCTCAAACTCGCAGGAGTTTCCTTGAGGCAGGAATGTTTCTCTCGCTGTCACGTGCAAGCTCACGCCTCAGCCTGCAGGCTGCTCTGAGGCGCCACTCTCTAAAATGTTAAGTAAACATTGTTTACAAAGAAGTACTGTGAATAGCTTAACTTACATGTCGACACCGCAGATTGCAAATGATACCTCCAAACTTAACAGCCACGATTCTCTAGGTTTCAGACTTGCATTTCATTCCACTTTCTATATTTAAAAATGTATTATAATTGAACGACATACCTACTATTAAAAATATATATATTTTAACGAATAGCTACACGTATTCCACGCGGACAAAGTCGCAAGCAAAAGCTAGCGATGTTAAAGGCTGTTCACGATAAAGTGAACACTTTTGAAAGCCCTTTTGTTTGGAATAATAGCCAATAAATATATTTTACTACAGCCTTAGATATTAACTTCAGAGTGCCGTGGAATATACACACTGTGTTTAATACGTACATGGCAGTGTTTATTTACAAAGGTGGGTAAAGGATAAAAATATGCCGAAATTAAAAAGTAACTATAGGACCTTAAAAGTGCTCACTTTACCGTGAACAATCTATAAACTATAAACAATATCGACGATATAATTTTATATGAAACACAAAAGAAAATGATTAAAACGGAATAGATTTGTGTAGGCGTTAGTATATTACTAAATATGTACCAACTAAAGCTTACTATGGTACTCGTAGATCGGTTAGTTGTATGTCAGGTTATCCAATCGAACGCTCTGAGTTCAAATCTCGGTTGCGTCGTTTACTGTTTTTAATATTTGCTAAACTGCGTGAAGGAAACATTGGCGTAATGAAACTGCGATTTTCCTAAAAAAAAAAAAAAAAAAAAAGTCTTATGAAAATGTGTTCCCTCGCGAGGATTTCATTGTCTGCAACAAGTTTCTAGCAACCAAATTCCTTTGTTTGTGTGAAACAACAAGATCAACACATTTTTTTAAAGCTATAATTAGAGATAATAAAAATCCGCGAAAATGTTCTCAGCCAATATATATTCTAAAAGAACACTCTAAGATGTTTATCCTTCCATGATAGGATGAACAAGGTTCTGACACGCTTGTAGAGTACGTTGAATCCTAGCAAACAGTCAACTTTTCCCGCCATAAACCATCATCTCTAACAATAATATTTAGTTGCATCTACAACATATTTATTTGCCACTATTTAAATATTACGTTTTGGTGAAAGGAAGAAATGTTGTTCGTCCCAAGCATTTCTTTCTTTCAGCGAAACATCAAACAAAAAAATTTTGTTTGCAGTAAACCTACTTTGCAGTGGTTCATCCTTTTAAGGCCAGTGCATACAATTGGCTACATGTTGTACAAGGGGGTTATATTTGATCAGCACTGTACAATGCAAGACTCAGTGCTCAATTGTCTTTGTCGTCAGTAACTGATTCCTTAAGGTGGCAGGTCACCTGGGTAAGGTGGCGTGCAGAGCTCCAGCAGAAACCGTAAAAATAAAATATAAAAAAAAAAAAAACTTTCAAATGTGTCTGAGTGAGGTCTGCTTACGAATAGCTTTCAAGAAACGTTACGCATCTCAATGCATTTTCTGTTCCTCCATTTCTCTCTAAAGCAAGTTTTTATGATTGCTAAAACGGTTCGAGCGGGTGTTTTCGCCGTCATGTTTTTATGTATGAACATTCAGGTGCAAAACATCTAAAAAAAAAAAAAAAGTAATAGGGACGTGCATCAAAATCTTTATTTTTATTATTACGTCGTAAAATGGCGGGGTCTCCGCTGAAAGTCTCACAGAGGCGATGAGAGAGTTTATGCGCATGTCTCGGTCGACCCTAGCGCTCCCACGCTCTTAGGCCTCAGACGTGCAAAATCCCTTCGGCCAGGCGGCCACCTTAACATCGTGTGTTTACTCTATGTTGCGACTGTCTCGTATCTCCGACCACTAAACACGTGCAACTCATTGGTTTATTAACGACGCATTTTCTTTGTAAACTTAAGTACAGCACGAATGAAAGGAATTATTTGCAACATTAGAAATTATGAATTAATGAGGGAATGAAAGGGTAAAAAATATTTTTTTTTTGTGAGAATGAAACATGTTGAAGCAAAGAGAGTACTTTTTTTAGAGTGTACAGCTTTCCCCCCTTCCCCTGTTTGGCTCTAACACAGCATCTTGACGTGGATTTGCTGTTGTTTGGACGAGTGTGGGGTCAGCCGTGAATTTAGTGCCGCCTTTCTCGCGAAGCGAACCACTAGCTACCGAGTCAGCAATAATTCACGCCCTCCCCCTCCCCCTTTCGCCCACTCGTGCCAACCTCACCCGCCCTGCTCACATTACTACCACTACAACAAGGTGCGAGCCTGATCTCAAGTAATAACGAGGCTTCCTGCGCGCGGTAATCCTGCTTCATGAGCCCAGACCTCGATCAATCTTCATCCTTTGAAGAGTATGTACTCATTTACACAGGGCTACGTTTGTATGGAAATTTCTTTGCTTATGAAGGCAGAATTCTCACGTTTATAGTTTTACTATTTTGCTGGATTTGGCAGGAATCTAAGTACAAAATTACAACTAGTCAATATTTCAATTCGTAACAATAAAACTGATATTTTTTATATTACTCAAAAAATCACGCTGGATTGTAAAACGAGCTACATCTGTCGCGACACAATAATTGGTTCTCACTCAACGCACGAATTCATTGGCCTACGGCCAGCCGATAATAAACGTTGCAGACTTAAGCAGGCGTGTCCGATGTTAGCCAGGACCAATAGGACGATGGTAAGTGGAAATACAAAGAACAACGCAACTGATATTCCTAGAGAACTGAATAATTCGCGGATATATTTCGGGACAAGCTAGAATTCAAAACACGTGTGTTTATATAACTTTAGTCATTGGTCCACACGATGTTTGACACTTCTTGGAGAACGCTGGCCCAATAGTCGCCTTCCACTGAGACAGCAGACAATCTATACACAGTTGATATCGGCATATTTCAACATAAGATTGTAGAGTCTAGCCTGCTGGTCATTGAACTCGCGAAATTTTCAGGTCTCTAGACATTGCTTTAGTAGATGATGTAGGCAGCTAACTTCTACCTTTTCCTCACTGCTAGTTAATTTGTGCCGTCCTCAAGTCTTAAGGGCATTCAAGATGTCATAGAAAACTATGCTAGCGTAACTCGGGCTAAAATAGAAACGAAAATTTCGCCCCCACTGAAAACGAAATTCGTATAGATATGTTTAAATTGTTTCCTTAATGCTTGTCAGTATCTTAAAGGAATTTTACAGCACATCGACGCTAATTATCGTGAATGAAAGTTATAATCATTAGGCCTATACAAAAACTGAAATGGACAACATAGGTGTTATTACCTGTTAAGAAAGACAGAATATTTGGTTGTGATGTAATCAAGTTGACCCTTCATTGTCTGAGTGCGAGCCAGTAATACAGTAAACTTTATTCACTGCAGCAGTAAGTGTATCATATGCTGTACGAACCAATAGGAGAGTGATGGCGTTTCTACAATGGGGGATATACGGGACACAATTAATTACAGTTTGTCTTGAATGACAGTTAATGTTTGAAGAGTGCTGAGCATTTAAATTTTTCTAAAATTTTTATCTTGCTACGGGCTTTTTCGTTCTGATATGAATTAATAATGTAAAAAAAAACTGCATGGCAATGAAGGAAAACGACTTCTCATAAGATAATAAGACGAGTTATAAGAATTTCTAATGTATATATATATATATATATATATATATATATATATATATATATATATATATATATATATATATATATATCAAAATGGAATGAAGTTAATACGATACCCTACAGCTCTAAATTATTGCTTTTGTTATTAGAATGCAATAAAATATATTTCTTGTAAATTTGTTATGCCGTTCACCCGTATTTGAACTTTAACTTTTAAGATAAATTTGAAGTCGTAACACCAACAGTTAAACCCTTGCATCATGTGAAGCAACTGCCGAGAATGAAATGGCAACACGCCACTCCTGTCATTTCAAGGTATGCCCAGATTTCAACTTAAACCAAACTGCTCGAAAAAAAAAACATTTTGCTCTTAAACTGTCTTTACGAGTTCGCCTGTTTGGAGCTATTTTCTTGCTTGAGTCCGAGAATCGCGGGAGCGATAAGGACTACACTACTATATGTATGTACGAAACTACGGTTCATTCCCATTCCATATGACCACTTTTGATTCCGATACACCAATGCAGAGCCAAGGAAAGCACAGAGGATGATATTTAAAAAACCTATGTAGGCTATTCACGGTAATGTAAGCACTTTTAAAAGCTTTCTAATTTGGATTAATAGTCTATATTTTTATTTTTATTTTAGCCTTAGGTGCTAACTTTCGGGTGAGACGGAATATACACACAGTGTTTATTAATTACATTGCAATATTTATTTTAAAAAGTTGGTGAAGGGATAAGAGATGTCGGAAGGAAAAAAAAAGGGTCTCAGAAGTGCCCACTTTACCGCGAACAGACTATACACGAGATATCCAGCCAAAACTAGCTAACTGTTGTTAAAAGATATTTGCAACACAAAAATAATCCCGCAAGGAATTCAGTCAAGACTTCTACTTAGTGATGGGATAATCGCATAATTTTGTACTTCGAATGAATCGATTACGATTATTTTTGATAGAACAAATAATCGGTAAAAATAATCGATTGTCTTGTTCTAATCCATACATTAAAATCGACTGTAAATACTGTATATTTCTTTAAATTTGTTTCAATCTATTATCACTAAATATCTTCCGGTTTATTTTTAATTATTTCTGCTATTTTGAAAATTTGTTGTTTAAAAAATGTATCTACTATTTTTAATAAATGTGAAACATGTTGTTATCTGCAATGTTTGTTTTGTTTATGTAAAAGCTGCGGAAAATCGAGAATATCGAATAATTTTAAAATAATCGATGAATCGATTATAATTGAAAAATCGAGTAATGTACTATTTTACAAGCGATTATGCCATCACCAGCGACCAACAAAAACGATACATAGAATTTCCACGCAGAAGAACTTTAGACGACCCAAAGAACACAACACAGACGTACACAGGCGAAGACAATTATGTAGGCTGTAAGTTCGAGACCTGACGACACGTAAAGACCACACAGAAGATGGAGCACATTCTATTTTTCTTAGCGACCCAGTAGCTGGTTTCCGTGTAGGTTTTTGATTTTATCCTCAGTGTTTTCTTTGGTGACGCAGTTATGCGATGTCGAGTGTCCGAAGTAATTTGTCTTTAAAACACTCGTTATCGCATACCATATTGAATTACTATGGTTTCTATATCATTTCATTTGTTTCGGAGACACTTTACTACAACTATACTTATCTGGCAATACACATTACACTGTAGAACAAACACTGATTCTTAATTTTCGTCAAGTAATTATAAGGTAATTAGTGCAGCATGGTTATTAAATTATAGTCTGTTCACGGTAGAATGAGCACGTTTGAAAGAACTGCTACTTATATGCACGTTGGGTATTCTCCCGTCTTATGTTAAAATTACATTTCTATGGGCCTCATCACTTTATTCATGCGCCGGTTAAGTAAAACTTGAAATATTATACAAGTAATGTAAATATTATACACGTAAAGTAAATATTATACAAAGTAAGGAAAGTAAATAGTATACAAAGTAAGGAAAGTAAATATTATACAAAGTAAGGAAAGTAAATATTATACAAAGTAAGGAAAGTAAATATTATACAAAGTAAGGAAAGTAAATATTATACAAAGTAAGGAAAGTAAATATTATACAAAGTAAGGAAAGTAAATAGTATACAAAGTAAGGAAAGTAAATATTATACAAAGTAAGGAAAGTAAATATTATACAAAGTAAGGAAAGTAAATATTATACAAAGTAAGGAAAGTAAATATTATACAAAGTAAGGAAAGAAAATATTATTCAAATCTGCTTATTGTTACACTTCGTTGCATAAAAAAAACAGAAAGCGAAAAAAAAAAAAAAAAACATTTAAGTAATCACGAACGGTTGCATATCACTTCTTGACATTTAGGTAAGAAACTATTTTCCATCCATCGTTACCAACTTTACTGGGTGCATGTCACTCAGTGCTCCCATTAAAATATGTGCAGCCAGGGGCAGTGACTTTTTCCTAAAGTTCATTCCTAACGTGCTCACTTAATCGTGAACAGCCTTTACAATGAAAAACACGTGACAACTAGGGGAGCCACTAACTGCTTAGTTGGAAAAGAAAATGAGGGAAGACGCGTCACAACAGTCGCTGGCGACAAAACAATGGAGTGACAGCCAGCTTGGTGTTTGAGAATGTTATAAATAGTTTGGTAATTATATGTGGAAAGCCGTGACACCTGGGGCGTTACGTGTATATATTACTGAGGCTGGAGCGCTTCTTGCAACATCTGGCGATCTAACGGTTCCCTGATAACGAGTCAGGTTTCCTTCATCACACTCGAAGGACAGGTCTGGACGCTCGCCTGTTTTCCCAGAAAGGAAGTTCGCTCCTAAAGCCGATATTACACGATACCAGATTCCGTAAACGCTTGTGCAAGGTCCGTCATAGCGGTAATACCGGCTAGCATGGGACCCGTCATGGCATTTCCCGCCTTGTACGGCCAGATTTCGTACCAGGTTTGGTAATTGGACACGTTCTAATTTTCGTGGCCGGTTCCACACCGGCTCTCGTACCTGGCCAATCACATCGCAGTTTCATAGCGTAGGGCGTTCCCCGTGACTACTACCGGAAACATGTTGATGAAGAAACCGAAAAGGACGCCTCCATCTTGATTATACATCCATGAGGTTGAAACTCTCTTATAGAGATTTAAAATATGACAACGACGAATAATACTGGCTACGACAACTTTTAATTAGGCCTACTGTTTAAAACCGCTCTAAATACCCTAAACATTACCTACTCTATGAAAATATTCATTCTAACTATTTATTTAAATACTGTGTACAGACTCTTTTTTCGAGAGTGAACTGGCCGTACAGTAGTAAAAACGCGGCGTCTGATAATGCAGTGTATGTTTTTAGCATGAGTTCAAAACTCCGTCGAAGTCGACATTTTTTATCATTAAATGTTACATGAGTGTAATATCCCGGTACGTAAAGAAAAAACAATTTTTTGCAACCGGTCAGTAATTTTCGTCAAAATTAAAAATAACACACTCGTACTCTAGTGACTTCACGTAATTTTCGAGAAAATAAATGAAATTGTACTACCTTAGTATGCAATCAATTTATATAAAAGGTGAAAGGCCACGTGATAGTACGCGAACTGCTATGTTGTAATATGAATCTTCCATAGCGGCTCATATAGCGGCTGGTATACCAGCTCGTGGACCAGGGCTTATAGAAGTTTGTACAAGAACCAAGTACGGCTCCAGGTATCGTGTAATATCGGCATAACAGACCGAGGGCGTAGTGCATAAACGAGTGAACTACAAACACTGTGATAGAAATCTACAGCCTTTTTTGAAGCGAACACAGAAAAATTAATAAACAACAATCAATGTTTTCTATATGGCAGAGAGAACCATTTATTTCAGGATGTTTTTTTATAACCACGCAATATTGTTTTAATTCAGAGTAAGGTTACAAAAATATAGATTTGCTGTTTATTATTGTTTTTTCATATAATTTTTTTATAACAACATTTGCCTTCCTTTATAGCAAAGAAATCAAAATTCTTTGAGCTGTTTTGTTTACAGTAAAGAATTATTATTTAGTAAAGGATGTTCACTATAAAATAAGCACTTTTGAAATCTACCTCAGAAGAAATTCACTGCTCCTGTCTGCGCATATTTTAAAGGAAGCACCGAGTGACATGCACCCAGTAAGGTTGGTAACGATGGAGGGAATAACGGCGAATTAAAAAGTGTTAGGTAACTATTTTTAATTACTTAAATTATTTGTTGCATTTTTTTTTTTTACGTCATCGAAGTGTAAAAATTAGCAGATTTGTGAAATATTCTTTCTGTAAACATTTTACAGTTTCACTTGCCCAACGTATTAATAAAGTGATGAGACAGATAGCAACGTTAATTGTACATAAGGCGGAAGAATACACAATGTGCATACAAATAGATCTCAAGCAGGGCTTTCAAAGGTGCTAATTTTACCGTGAACAGTCTATAGGTGAGTTTATTGACATAAACAAACGTGTATTGTACTCTCAATAATTTTCACAAAGCTATTTGCTGAAATGTTCTTGAAATAACTTAGGTATTTGTATGACGCTGTATGTGTCAAGTATCAATTTCACATCGTATTTGCTTTATTTTGTCAACTTTAAATTTTAAAATGCGCTCTAATAACTGTCGGGAATAATTACGGTTTATTTGAAGAGCTTGCGTACTTTTAATTTTGGAACCTTGACGACACGGAAATCAGAGCAGCATGGAGTGCTAGACAGTTGAATGTCACGGCGTTCGACTAGACATTACAGAATATTGAATACAATTACGAGAAACGAAACTCAGGACACGGCCAGAGACTAGGGATGTTGAAGAAATATTTAGATATCAAAATGGCGATATTATACCAACGATATATCGATAACAATCGTTGGTATATCTAAATGATATTTTATCGAAATCAATATCTTTTTCCAGTTATATATATAAAGACCTAATTTAATTTACTGTTTCAGGCGTTGCTAACAGGAAAATTTATTATGTGCCTTGTACTGAAGTCACGCAAGACTTGTTTCGTTGTCACAGCCAGTTATCTGTAGTCTCTTATGTTCGGCTACAGTTATAGGCCTATGGACCAATAATGACCTAGACTAGTACGACAGTTTGCGAATCATTTACCCACAGGTAAGATCATTGGTCGCTGACTTTCGCAGCGTGCAGTGCAGACCAAAAATTACCTACATGTGCGTAATGTACACAGTTGTGAACACTGGGCCGGAATGGGTTAATAAGTTCTGTTTCGAATATAGAAATTGAATAAAAAATTACTATATTTACTTTAGCATCACACGTGTCCACAATATGTAACATTCCAAACAATTTTACAATTGATGTCTTTTAATAGGTTCGATGTACTGAATATTGATATTTTTCTTTCGATATATCGTTTCGCAAAATGGTGCTTTTTATAAACAACCAATATTGTATAAATAATATCTATGTTTTATCTCGATATCCACGTCCTTGCCGGAGCGTGGAACTGGCGGGTTTGTTGCACGTGTGAACCAGCCTCGCAGCTCAGCTCCAAATGCCGCTACCCCCTCCCCTATCTCACGAACCGTGGTCCGCGGTCTGTGTAATAATACATCAGCCCCTGTGATGCCGACGGGAGCCGGCCTTGGTCGTGTAAACCAGACTTAAAACACGTCCAATCCCGGTCCGCGGCTCCTTCGAACAGCAAGCTCAATGTAAGTTATTTTTAACGCGTAATCTTCGCCCCTCGACCGCATACCTCAGTCTTGAAGCGGGGCGCGTAGGTAACTCACGCGATAAAGATTTTACACTTAAATATTGTATATAGTCCATTCACGGCTACATACATCTTCTCTGAAGCCCCGCTGAAGTCCTACTTACAAGATATTCCTCCACCTCTTAACCCCTAGCATTTATTACGAGCGTAGTCTTTTACTCCTGACTTGTTGCATGGCAGATGAGATCATGATCGGTGCTGTACAAGCTCAGAAGCTAAAGGCTGTTCACGATAAACAGAGCACTTTAGAAATGAATTTTATAGGCCTTTCACAGTAAAGTGAGCACTTTTGGAAGACCTCTCATTTGGAATAATTGTCAAAAAATGTACTTTATTTTAGACGTTATCTTCCAAGTGCGATGGAATATACACACTGTATATATTACTTACATGGCATTATTTATGTATAAAAGGGATGTTAAATGATAAAAAGTGGCAGAAAGGTAAAAGTAACTACGGCTTCAAAAGTGCCCACTTTACCGTGAACAACCTATGGAAAAAAGTCACTGTCCCTGCATGTATGTATATTAATGGGCTCACTGAGTGACGTTCGCCCAGTAAAGATGGTAACGATGGAATGGAAAGTAGTTCTATATCTTAACGTTGAATAAAAAGTGTTAGGTAACCATTTGTGAAAACTTAAAATTATTTCTTTCACTTTCTGTTTTTTTTTTATGTACATAAGTGTAAAAATTAGCAGATTTGTAAAGCATTTCCTTTTTTAATAATTTTACCGTTTCACTTGACCGACGCACGAATAAATTGATGAGGCCCATGGAAATGTAAATTTTACATAAGGCGGAGGAATACAAAGGTGCATACAACTAGATCTTACGCAGGGCTTTTGAAAGTGCTCATTTTAGCCGGAACAGTGTATAGCAACCAATACGGACATCGCCTTTTCCTGGGCAAAGCTATTGGTTGCCGTTCTCTCAGCTCTGTTGTGATTGGTTTCTTCTTGTGCCATGGCTCTACTGAAACCCTTTCTGTAGGTTCGAAAGTGTCAGTTCTTATAAGAAATTCGTAAGTACATTTCACACCATTAATTTCTTCTTTTGCAACAACTGAAACGAAAAAAATAATAATTTGCACGTCAAGAGGGTCACATGAGTTAAAGTTACTTCCACTGCAGGTTGGGAAGATCAAGCTTACAAGTCTGACGAAAGGAAAATTTCCCCCGCTGGTGTTGCATGTGCACCAGCTTTTATCGATTTTTCTAAGTTAAAAAAAAAAGTGTAATTCCAATAATCACAAATAAAATATATAAAAAAAAAACTTCCTAACAAAGTAAAATTTTTCTCTTTTACAATTCGCAAGGCTTAGAATTGAAATTAAAAGTTACCTTTCTGGAGCACTGAACACCTAACGGTGGGAATTTTTCTCATACTTAGGGATAGGAAAATTTCGCGAATTGATTTCGGCATAAGGTAGATGTCGAGCAAATATACAGCGAATTCACCTTTGTGATTGGATCAGAGCTTATTATACACGCCCTGGACGACTCTGAGCCTATAGCAGACTTGCAAGGAAACAAGTAGCGAGTCCCTTGCTGCCAGGTGCGAGGTAACACTGAGGCAGCAGCCAATGGACAAACATCTGAGGCTCAAGTGTGCACAGGGCTGCGGAGTCTAGCCTACAGGTCATTGAGCTCGCGAAATTTTCCTATCCCTACCTACACTGAATTGACTCGTAATAAATCTCGTTTTGTTCCTAACCTGAGTGAAATTAACCGAGGCTAGAAAATTACGCCCAAGGGACAATGCACTGCATTCGTGATCTCTCGGCGTAATTATATGTCGCTTAAGAACTATTTCTTACTGGGCGTTGCCAACACGCAGATTGTATATCTGTCTCTATTCATATTAATTAGAGATGAAATATACTGATTTTTGACATATGCCGTGAAGTAAAAGTTCGAGTTAACAAAAAAATTAGGTACTTATATGTTGGCACAAGTGCTAAACGTCTGTGATACGGTACATTCCATATCTAGCAAACATTCAGACAGGTCATACATGAGGTGATTTTTCAAAGATCCGATTACAAAATGTGCGAAGACACTCTCGAGTAGACTACAGTGTTTGAAACGGTAGCGGGAGATTGATATTTCGTAAAATACCAACAAAAAAAAAAAAAGAATGGGATTAGGAAACAATTGTGGAGCAGTAGATAAACGAATTATTCATCGGACCGGGATGTTACCCACTTAAACCTCTCAGGCCCAGTTTAATTTCAGGTTTCAGGTGTTGCAAATAAAAAAAAAATTAAGATGCGTGCTGTGCTTAAGTCGACACAACACTTGTTTCGTTGTCTCAGCCAATGAGCTGTAGGCTATATGTTCAGCTACAGTAATATGAACCAATTATGACCTACACGAGTAAGACGGTTTGCAAATAATTTACACGCAGGTAAGATGATACGTCATTGGATCTCGCAGTGTGCAGTGCAGATCAAAAATTACCTACACGTGCTTAATGTACCCAGCTGTGTACACTGGGCCTGAGTGGGTTAAACAGCGCAATATGAAAACGCTACAATTGCACTTTTTATTTTCTGTTGGTAGATTTTTCTTTGAATCAGAGCTCTTCAGAAGTAATAACGGCGAAATCAATGGTTTATTTTTTTTCTAGCGTATTCAACATAGTGTGCCCAACAATGTGAATAGTCTAACACACGCGAAGATAATTTTTGGTATCTACTGTACACCGCTGAGCTCAATGTGGCCAATGATCTCATCTGTGGGTGAATGTTTCGTAAACCGAGCTAATGGTTTAAGTTATGGTTGGTTCATACTATTGCAGACAAACACAAGGCGTACAGCTCGTTGGCTGCGACAAGGGAACAAGTGTGGTGTAGGCTTAAGTATTTCACACGTTATAAAATTTACTGTGTGCAACACCTGAATCCGTCTGCAATTTTTAAAGAAAAGTGAATTTTGAATTTGGTATTCCAAGACACTTATTTTTATAATAATTAAATAAAAGTTTAAATGTATTTGTTATTTACTAAGCATAGCTATTCGTTATCTAATAGTGTTTCAAGTTTGCGATCAACATTATGAAGAGGTATTTGAATTTTAAAATTCGTTCAATGGCTAATTGTAATCCATTCACGGTTTCTTCACACCTTTTGAATCAAACTTTTGAAAAATCACACCGTGTATGACATTTTTCATTGTTTCCTAAATATGCCATGTTTCACAAACTTTTTTTTCGTGTGTTCTATAAAATACTTTATTTGCGGTTACATTCAAATCTTATTTACGTTTTATCTACAAATTATATTTCATTTTAAATTAATACGATTGAAAACGTTGAGAATATAGGTTTGTTGGTAATGTCCAGTAATAAATAGTTCTTAATATAAAATATGATTACACAGAGTGCGCACGAATGCAGTCCGTTGTTCCTAAGGCGTAATTTTAAAGACTTGGTTAAGCTTAGTTTGTACGAGGCGGAGGAATATTTTAGAAGTAGGGCTCTGGAAAAGTGTGACGTAATCGTGCATGGACTACGGCAGGGACCGGAAAATATAGAGAATGAATTTTAAGACAAGCTAGAATGAAACATACGTACGCGTAAGTTACTTTCGCAATTGTATGACAGTTGAATAGGCACATCCTGAAAGTTTCTGGACAAAAAACAACACCTACAAGAAGAGAAAGACCGAAACTCATACGAACAGTTTTGAGGTCAAATTGGCCACTGGAATAACGTCCAGCTATCTCGCAAGGTTTGAATTAATAAGGACCTTCTGGAAACATGTGTTCCAGGAAGAAGTAAACTTACTTTAAAGTGTTATCGGGAAATGTAATGCGAAGTACATATCTTCCGTAATTAATAAGGACCTTCTGGAAACATGTGTTCCAGGAAGAAGTAAACTTACTTTAAAGTGTTATCGGGAAATGTAATGCGAAGTACATATCTTCCGTAATTAATAAGGACCTTCTGGAAACATGTGTTCCAGGAAGAAGTAAACTTACTTTAAAGTGTTATCGGGAAATGTAATGCGAAGTACATATCTTCCGTAATTAATAAGGACCTTCTGGAAACATGTGCTCCAGGAAGAAGTAAACTTACTTTAAAGTGTTATCGGGAAATGTAATGCGAAGTACATATCTTCCGTAATTAATAAGGACCTTCTGGAAACATGTGTTCCAGGACGAAGTAAACTTACTTTAAAGTGTTATCGGGAAATGTAATGCGAAGTATATATCTTCCGTAATTAATAAGGACCTTCTGGAAACATGTGCTCCAGGAAGAAGTAAACTTACTTTAAAGTGTTATCGGGAAATGTAATGCGAAGTACATATCTTCCGTAATTAATAAGGACCTTCTGGAAACATGTGTTCCAGGAAGAAGTAAACTTACTTTAAAGTGTTATCGGGAAATGTAATGCGAAGTACATATCTTCCGTAATTAATAAGGACCTTCTGGAAACATGTGCTCCAGGAAGAAGTAAACTTACTTTAAAGTGTTATCGGGAAATGTAATGCGAAGTACATATCTTCCGTAATTGATAATTCGCTAATTTATCGTAACATCTTATATCAAGTACAAGGTAATAAAAGGGAAAATCTATGCAATCAGACTGCACATTTCAGAACGAGCCAATAACAGTATCAAGCTTCTGAGCTACCACAAAGGCGCCGATAAAGAAAGGCATAACCGAATGCCACGTAAATGCAGCTACGGGTATGTCTCGTTAATATTTTCGCGTGGAACCACCTGTTTTTTGCTGGAACAAAATTAAAACACGGGTTGGAATCCAACGTCTTACGGCATGTGTATGTGAAAAGACATTTTCTACTCTACTGAATTAATCAGGATTAAGTTATCAGGACAGAAGACGTCTGTAATTGGCTGGCAGACACTGCGCGTACGAGTTTAAATCATCCAATCGCAATGTTGGTTCTGAACCACGATGTTTTCAATTACAACTAGCCATATAGCACAGGGGCATTCTAAGAATATCTGACGGATGTCACTCTCGAACATTCTGGGTATCCAAGGACATCCAAGAGTAGCTAAGTTACATTCAAAAGATTACCAAAATATGTCCAAATGTTCGCCCAAGATCCAAAATGTGATATAGATATTATGGATGTCCTATATATATATCTTTAGATGCAGCCACTTACCGTAAGTAATGGACATTGGTGGTACAAACTGTTATCTACTACTGGATATCCCAAGGATATACATTAGAACTCCACTGTAGGAATTAAATGACTGATACTGTGTAAAAAAAATAGGATAGCCGGTGGATATCCTGTGCTATGTGGGTAATCGTGGAATCTTTTCGCGAAAAACAGGTGGCCCTACTTTTGAGGACTACACACAAGTACAACTCGGGCACTGGTAGCATTACGTCTTTATTTGTCCTTGAAGACAAAGCACGAGCAAATATACTGTAGTTACTTAGCTAGTTTTTATGCTGACTGGATAAAAATTCTTTAAAGGAAGTATTAGTAAATCGTTACCATGTGGTGTAAGGGCATCGTGTTGAAATATTTAAATCTCACCGAATAGGACACCTGCAGTTTTAACTGACAGTGCCTGCTGAACATACCGTACGCCCGTGTGTGCCGGGCTTGTGTATTATGTTCGTGTATGCCGAGCACTACTTGTTACTCATGTGAAGCAGCCTCGTAGTCTTTGTAACGTGCTGTATGTTCGTGTGTGCCGGGCGTTGTGCCGTATGTTGACATGTGGCGAGCTTGTGTCGTATGTTCGTGTGTATCGGGCGCCGCATGTCGCTCGTGTGAAGCAGCCTCGTAAACCTTGTAAAGTTCTGTATGTTCGTGTGTAACGGGTGCTGCGTGTTTCTCGTATGAAGCAGCCTCCCAGTCTTTGCAACGTGTTGTATGTTCGTGTGTGGCGGGCTTGTGTCGCACGTTCGTGTATACCGGGCGCAGGTCACTGCTCGTGTGAAGCAGCCTCGTAGCCCCGGGTGGCGGGGTCTTCGCCCACCTGAGACCTGGCCGCGGTAATGACAGATCCCGAGGTGTGAAGCTGAAGGAAGCCGACAACGGAGGGGAGGGCACATCTCACCCCTCCCCCGCCCCATCCCTACCAACACTTCCATGTCCCGCGGCCAGGCCGTGCGTGTAGGGAATACCAACACTCTCTCACTCCAGTCGGCGTCGGCTCTGTTTGACCAGCTCCGGCCATGCAAGCTCCGGGGGTGGCACAACTGACCACGTAATTACCCCGCTCGCCTCCACCGCGTGCGGAAAAAATACGTGCCTCGGAATTATTCTGCTCTTACTGTGGGGCTGTTTGTTTTCGTGCATTGCGTGCTGGTCCATGTCTCCTTTCTCAGACCTCGTATTCCCAACACCCCCCCCCCCCCCTCCACCTCCCTAACACAATTCCTGAGTAAATATAATTACTTCTAACTTTCAAACTGAAGGGGTTTTTCTTTCTGAAATCGGGAAGAAACTTATAACGCTGGCTTGAGCTTGGTTGGAATAATTGGATCGTTATTAGAGAATATTGATCTTGTTTCGTTTACATGAGGTACAAAAATACAATTGAATAAAAAAGGCTCGTAAATTTTGCGAATTCGATTGTTAAAAGACTAAATTTCCCATTCATTTCTATAGTCGGCCCACAATAGTTTACTCTAAATCTACTTTCATTGCAAGACAATTTTTCTTTTTATTATTTTAATCAATATTGCTTTCACGTGATACGGCTACATCCATTTATTTATATCTTCCAAGATATTCACTTCATTGAACAAACATGTCACTAAACATAGGGTTCGTCCAAATTATATATTTAAAATGTGCATTAATTACAATATTTGCTAAGCCATATAACAGTGTGTACAATAACAATACGAACAGTCCTTGTGCAGAATATACAGAATGTCAAACAGATTAAGTCACTCACACATACGCACTCTTTCGACAGACAGTTATCTGGATATAGGGTTTGATAGAGTTGTTTGTACTGTGTACTAAAAATAATGTTAAAATGTACATTATTGTCACGTGCTGACTCGTACACCAGACGCGGGCAATGTGTTAAAAGGCTGTTCACGATAAAGTGAGCACTTTTGAAATCAACCCTAGAAAAAAGTCACTGCCTCTACCTGCATATGTTTTACAGGGCGCACTGAGTGACACGAGTCCAGTAAAGTTGGTCATGATGGAGGGGGGAGTGGTTCCATATATTAACGTCGAACAAAAAGTGTTAGGTGACCACTTGTGATAACTTAAATTATTTCTCTCGCTTTCTGAATTTTGTAATGCATTGAAGTGTAAAAATGAGCTGATTTATACAATATCTACTTTTATAATAATTTCACAGTTTCACTTGACCGACGCATGGATAAAATAACGAGTCCCATGACAATGTTAATTTTACATAGTACTTGTGTACACACAGCGTGTACACAAGTAGATCTTAAGCAGGGCTTTCAAAAGTGCTCATTTTACCGTGAACAGCCTATGGCTATCTAAGCGTGATCCGGCTCTGTGAGGGGTGACCCACCTCGAACCTCCCCTCTCCTCCGGCAGGCCTGCTCACTATTACGTCGCCGGGGAAGCCGGACCTGGCTGGCGTCACAGCCCCCCCCCCCCCTTATCCGGAGGAGCGGATGACGTGGGAGGATGAACAATAATACTCTGGTAACTATGTCTCTCAGCGCAATGCAGCCTTTGGAGAAGTTTCTAGTCCAGGGCCTACAACACTAGCCACCTGGCTGAAGTGCGGATATCTGGAAAGGTCTGGTGCAGCTAAGTACATCTGCGAAGAGGGCGGACGAGGGTTTTTTTTTTGTGGCGTGAACGGATGCGAGGTTGTTACTAATTGATCATATAGAAAATCAAAACGTAATAGATAGGGCCAGTGATATTGATAAACTGAACAGAATGCAAATACTACTGTTTAAATATGGTAGGCATGAAAAACACTTGCATAAGCGGAATAAAAACGGCCGTATCGTATGCACAGTAGACTATATATACAACTCGTCTGCTGTCACACCTACATTGGCTGGTGTGGTCGTTTCCGCATTTGACCGAGCCATTCAGGATTCTGTAACTGCGACACTGAACCCTTCGTGATTCGTGCGAAGACTGTAAACAAAAGCCAGCACATGTTCCAGCCAATAAAGGAAGCTCGATGACTCCGGAGTGCTGTGAAATGTTTCTTGTCTCGAAATATTTTCGCGAATTATCGCTGCCCATAGTAATAGATAAAACTGATCTACGAATAAAAATAAGTATAAATGTCTGAAGACCTCAGGAAAAGTATGTAATGCTGTATTATTAAGTGTTGTATGGAGATACTGAAGATTGACAAATGAGTATATTATTGTTTTAATCTTATTATAATTCTATATAGCTACTTTGTATATCTTTTTTGTAATTACATCTATAAAAATACATAAACATACTTTATTATTATTTAAACAACATGCTCTTTAGATGTAATGTTTTACATTAAGAATAAGATTAATAAACCTGGTTTCAATTTAATAAATAATGCAAAAATACAGTTTTACAAAAAAAATTCATTCTCATTGCAGTTATAATAATGATAACAAATAGCTACACACGACCTAGAACCAAGTGAAAAAACTCTGAATGAGATTTTGCGGTGATAATTATATTTAAAACTAAAAATTTTAATTAAAAATATATATAAAACATATATGATCATAGTTTTCTTTTTATGGCGGTTCACCACGGAAAAACTCTGAATTAGAAGTTCTGCATTATTTACTTACCACAAGGGCAGAGATAAGGACCAATTAGTGCTTTTATGATGTCATGATGTCTTCATCTTTTCTGTTCTCTCCCAAAGAAAAATTTCCTTTATGGTGCGTCATTGAGACACGTATGGTCCCGAGTCCCTCTCTCGACCACAAACGACGTAATTGTCGGTCGTATACAAACGGAACTCGTAACTTCTATTTACGAGCTAAATGAGAGGACTGGCTGAGACGCATAATTGGCAAATCACTTGATCACGAGTAAACAAGAAGCGGCATGATTGTGGGTTGTCCTTAGGAATGTGTAGGAGAGGAAAAGGCAGACAAATCACTTGTTTATTTAGCAATACCGTTTTTCGCAGTTAGTGAATAGATTTAACAGCGAGGTCGTGAGAGCCGTTGGGAGCGAAACGAGGTTGCGTCGGGAATGATAGAACGGGGGGGGGGGGGGGGGGGGGAGATCCCCGAGAAAAAAAAAACCCGTCGACCAGCAGCGGTGTCCGGCATGATTCCCACGAGCGAAAATCCAGGAGCAACCCCCGCCAGGAAACGAACTCGGTTCGACCAGGGGGGAAGCGAGCAGCCTAACCACTACACCACTGCGGCCCATTCCATTATTGGAATTCCACAGGAGAAGATCCTTTGCGCGTATAATTGTCTTCCTTCGGCGCTGCATCTCTTTACATGCGTCAATCGTCACTGAAACGCACTGAAAAAAAAAAAAAGCCAGTGGACAAATTTTAGTAGTAGTACGGAAATGTTTGTATAGGCTGTTCACGGTAAAGTGAGCATTTTAGAAATTAATCTTGGAAAAAAGTCGCTGCTCCAGCCTGCATATATTTTAATGGGCGCATTGAGTGACGTTCGCACAGTAAAGTTGGTAACGATGGATGGAAAGAAGTCCCATAACTTAACGTCGCGTAAAAAGTGTTAGGTTACCTTTTGTGATATTTCTTTCGTTTTCTGCTGTTTTAATGCATCGAAGTGTAAAAATGAGCATATTTGTAATATTTCTTAATAATTTCACAGTTTCATTTGACCGACGCATGAATAAAGTGATAAGGCCCATTGCAAATATTAAGTTTACATAAGGCGGAGGAGTACACAGCGTGTATACAAACACATCTTAAGTAGGGCTTTCATAAGTGCTCATTTTACCGTGAACAGCCTATACCGACAAAAATTTTTGCTTAGATGTAAAAATTTTAATTAAACAGAAGCACATGTACGGTTGCAGAGTGTTGTAATTTGCCATGTTTTAGAGTAGGAACTAGGGAAGGTTTGTAGTTACTTAACTGATGTTATATACAAGACTGAAAATATATTATATTGAAAGCTCAAAATTACAATAAATAAAAGCTATTGGCGAGGGCGTTCCTAATCCTTATAGGCCTAAGTCACCCAAATAAATAAATATATGACTAATTGGTAGGGACCTGCAAAATTCGCGTTATTGTTTGGGGACACGTAAAACTTGAAACCAGCGTATCTTTGCCATACGTTTGTCATTCTATCATACGTCATGTGACGCGCCCTGAGTAACTCTGCGCCAATAAATGAACACTTCACAATTGTGTGCCTCAATCACGTGGAGCTCAGTCAAAAGAGGAGTGACTTCACATCTGTGCATTAGCCAATGTAGAAACGACGCTGTCTCCTTTATGTACAGTACTGTGAAGTTTAGCCTGCTGTATTATAATAACGCGAACTTTGCAGGTCCCTACTTATAGTTTACTAGACACGCTGTGGGCTGCTCTGGACCAATACAGACCCGCACGCAAAAAAAAAAAAAAATAAGCACCGAATCTCGTGCTCCTTCTTCGAGGATAAAACTGGTGCGTTGCAAATGCGGCAACCAGTGAACGAGCAGCTGAGGACACAAAACTGCGCAGTCCAGCCAACATGTCGCGAAATTCGCCTGTCCCTGGTAATGACAGTCTGCGACGAACTGTACGCAAAGTTGAAGCTGTATTCGAGACGTGGACCCACAGACAGGCGCCACACTAAGTGTTACCGAGCGCTCTATACTCTCTATTCGCCTGTCCCTAGTAATGACAGTCTGCGACGAACTGTACGCAAAGTTGAAGCTGTATTCGAGACGTGGACCCACAGACAGGCGCCGCACTAAGTGTTACCGAGCGCTCTATACGCTCTATTCGCCTGTCCCTAGTAATGACAGGCTGCGACGAACTGTACGCAAAGTTGAAGCTGTATTCGAGACGTGGACCCACAGACAGGCGCTACACTAAGTGTTACCGAGCGCTCTATACGCTCTATTCGCCTGTCCCTAGTAATGACAGGCTGCGACGAACTGTACGCAAAGTTGAAGCTGTATTCGAGACGTGGACCCACAGACAGGCGCCGCACTAAGTGTTACCGAGCGCTCTATACGCTCTATTCGCCTGTCCCTAGTAATGACAGGCTGCGACGAACTGTACGCAAAGTTGAAGCTGTATTCGAGACGTGGACCCACAGACAGGCGCTACACTAAGTGTTACCGAGCGCTCTATACTCTCTATTCGCTTGTCCCTAGTAATGACAGGCTGCGACGAACTGTACGCAAAGTTGAAGCTGTATTCGAGACGTGGACCCACAGACAGGCGCCGCACTAAGTGTTACCGAGCGCTCTATACGCTCTATTCGCCTGTCCCTAGTAATGACAGGCTGCGACGAACTGTACGCAAAGTTGAAGCTGTATTCGAGACGTGGACCCACAGACAGGCGCCACACTAAGTGTTACCGAGCGCTCTATACTCTCTATTCGCCTGTCCCTAGTAATGACAGGCTGCGACGAACTGTACGCAAAGTTGAAGCTGTATTCGAGACGTGGACCCACAGACAGGCGCCGCACTAAGTGTTACCGAGCGCTCTATACGCTCTATTCGCTTTTTATTCGCACTTTTTGAATCAAACCTTTCAAAAATCATCTCATCTATTACACGTTTGGTTGTTTTCTAGTAATTATGTCATATACTTGTGTTAAAATAAAATATAAAAAAACTTATTTTTAGTTCAATAAAATTTTTACTTGTATGTTATCTATAAATAGAGATAGGAAGATTTTGCGAGTTCATTTCAGGACAAGATAGACGTCAAACACGTGTACACTGAAGTTGACTTTGCAATTGGATCGCAGTTTAGTAGACACGACCTGGACGACTCTGAGCCAATAGCAGACTTACAAGGAAACAAGTAGCGAGTGCCATACTGCCAGGTGTGAAGTAACACTGGCCACTCTATAGGGCAGCAGCCTATGTACCAACATCTGAGGCTCGAGTGGACACGGGACTGTGGAGTCTAGCCTACAGGTCATTGAACTCGCGAATTTTTCCTATCCCTATCTATAAATTATAATTACGGATAGTGAAATTTCGCGAAAATATTTCAAGACCAGTTATATTTCATAACACTGAAGAGTCATTTACCTATCTTGATTGCCTGAATTACTTTTTGACAACTGCCTGCACACTAATCACGTAGGAGCCGTGCCGATGTTGACGAATTCTGAGTGGCCTGGCCAAATATGAAAACGCCTTCTCAAGCAGGCAGCAGTAAACTCTAAATTGGCATCTGTTGGAAACCATTGATTCGCAGTGAAATTCAAAGACTCTAAATCAGAGAAAATGGCTCCGATTAGAATCAATGAAAAACCACTGCATGTTTCAGCGAAAAAATTTCGCTGGTTAAATTAGAGACGTGAAACAATTTTGCTGATTGAATGAGTGAGGGCTGACTTCAGTGGCGAATTAAATTTTACTTGTATTGAATGTAGGCAAATAATTACTTGAAATAAACCTATTTAAGATAATTTACTATTTATTTTGTGCAATATGCCGTAATTTAAAAAAAAGAATGAAAAATTTCGTAGGTGACCGAGATTTAACTCGCGCTCCCTTCGACTCTGGGTCGTTGCCTTGATATATATATATATATATATATATATATATATATATATATATATATATATATATATATATAATAAATGTATTGTCACAAACAATATACAGAGGTGTTTACCCTTAACCTATTATACAGTACGCAATCAAACACACAATATAAACAATAACAAAATACTCAATAAAATATCTACACAATTCTTACATGGGGGGGACAAAACGATATGCACATTTGGTGAACTGGTTTTACTGACAAAGTCGAAGAACCAAACTTCAGTGTTTTCTGACAATAATGGGATATTATTGTTTTGGTATCCTCTGGTGTTGAAAACTGCCCCAGTGTTACAGGCAGCTCACAATCCACTACATGGCACAAGCGAGGCCCTTGAGCATGTGAATCGCACATGTTAACCACTTGTTTGTGTTAAATTTCTCTATTATTTACTAACCACTTTATATATACATATATACATACACACATCTGAGCTACCATACTAAGTTGAAATTATGAGAGGAAAATATGGCTCTTACATTTACGCTGCTTAATCGTGTAGTTTGAATTTGTATGCTCATACTTTTAGTGTTTGGTTTGATTGGTACCGTTAGGATTGTTAAAACTAATAGTATACACTAGTGCACTCTCGTCGCCACATTATATGCAGTCTAAACATTCAAACAGAGCGCTGTGGCGATTACATGGAATCGAAATGAAAGACGAAAAAACGGAATGAAATGATGTGTGTTCACATTACCTCGTAAGATGGCGTTTTGAAAGACGAAATACATTTTAGAAAGTATTTTGTATTAGTTTTATTCGTTTATTCGTCGTTACTTCACTTGATGCACGTTGTTTAGCGGACATTATAAAACTATGTTCGACGGCCTTTGTTACACGCAGTTTCACTGATACATCAGTCAAAAATAATTAGAGATGGAGCAAGTTGCTCAGATGTTTCACTGGTCTATCAGTCAAAAAATAAACCACTGATAAAACAGTGGAAAAAACTGACGAATCAGTGGGAAATGTCACTGAATTAAAGAACCAGTGAAGGAAATATGGCATTTTTTCACTGTTTCGTCAGTTATATTCACTGAAGTGACTGTTGTATCAGTCAGATACGTTTGACTGATTGAAACAGTGAAATTCTCACTGATTCAGATACAGAGTGTAGACAAAGTGCAGTTGGGTCATATTGTATTGAAGTCTACCATGTACGCATTTTTTTTTTTCGCGAAAAATTACTAACTATAATTATAACATTTCACTTATAATTAATATAAATAAGAACAGTGAGAAAATAAGATGTGTTTTGGTAATGTCTAGTAATAAATAGTTCTTATGCAAAATATTATTATACTTATTGCGCACAAATGCGGTGCGTTGTTTATTTTTTGGTGTAATTTTCTAGACTCGGTTAAGCTTTGTTTGCACTAGGTGGCGGAATGTCCTGGAAGTAGAACTTAAGCAGGGCTTCAGAAAAGCTTGAAGTTGCCGTATATAGTTTGTTGGAGGCTCAGCTGTTCCAGATAGAGTGCCGCTAGGAGCGGAGATTCTCTGGTGCGTCTCTGATATGCTTCACAGATCACAGTTGTTGCAGCGTGTTTAGGAATGTTCACCTCGCATGGAGAACTGCGTGTCCTTGTAGTTTGTTTCTCTCATTTCCGCCTTTACTGAACAATAAGGCGAGATTGATTGCACTGACAGCGAAACTCGGGGGAGAAAACCATTCATAAATAAGGAGAATAGGCGCCGATTGGATGGGGGGCCAGTTATCCACTTTTCAACTATCAGGAACTTCGCTTACCTGTGTTGAAAAACAGATAGTCGCTGATTACTTTACAGTGGTACTGTAGTCAACTTGTTCTTCTACTACAACTTTAAACATTTGTGCCTCCTTTATAATTAATTTTAGACCCTATGCCTAGAGAGCGGTGTTTTTCGTGAAAATATTTATGGCCATGCTTGACTCCAATATCCTACGTCAACAAACACAACTCCCTTTGCTTATTGGCCGTGTGTCTACACGAGAAGGCATATTATTATCTTACTTGGCCAATCAGAATAATGTACTCCAATACCGAATGTCCATGATTCGCGGACAGACACTTGAGGCACGTGACATTAAATATCATCCAACCACGAAAGTGCGTATGAACACAAGTGTTTTGGTGTACAACTGGTCTTGAAAACTTTTCGCGAAAAAAAACCTCTCACTGCGCTATGCCGTTTATATGTTTTTAACTTCTTTTTTCGTTATTAACTTACACCCAAAGTTTATCTGTCGAATTTCGATACGTCCGGTATATTGTTTACAGGTTATAACTGCTTTTCGCCGAAAAAACATTTATGCACAGAGTTGATTTTAACTTCTTGCCTGTAAGTTTGCAGATTCCCTTTGGCTATTTCTTGCGTGCATGTGTGATGAAATATTTTTCCACTCGACTGGGCCAACCATAAAAAAGTTACCCCCGAAGTTGGACGCCTGTGATTGGCTGGCCGACACCTAAGTTCTACATCCAAGATATTCCTCCGCCTCGTGCAAACAAAGCTTAACCAAATATGGGGAATTATACCAAAGGGACAACGCACCAAATTCGTGCGCTCTCGCTTTAATAATATTTCGTGTAAAAACGATTTATTGCTAGGCATTGCCAACTCACATGCTTTCTATCTGGTTTCATTCGTATTGATTATAAAGAGAGGTAGGAAAATCTCGCGAGTTCAGTGACCTGTCGGCTAGACTCCACAGTCCTGTGTTCACTAGAGCATCAGTTGTGTGTTCATTGGCTGCTCCTTCAGAGAGTAGCCAGTGTTACTACACACATGGCAGTGTTACACTTACTACCTGTTTCCTTGCAAGTCTGCTATTGGTCCAGGATCATCCAGGGCGTGTGTAATGAACTATTAGCCAATTGCAGAGGTGACTCTATTGTACACGTGTTGGACGCCTATTTTGTCTTCGAATGAATTCGCAAAATTTTCCTATCCCATAAATAAAATATAACCAGGAACTGGAAAAATTCGCTAATATGTTTTAGGACACGCTATATGTCAAACACATGTATGTTTCTGTCATGTTTGCAATGGGATCACGGTTTATTAGACACGCCCAGGTGAACTCTGAGCCAATAAGAAACGTGTAAAAAACCAAGCACCGGATACCAATGTCACGCGGTCTGAAGGAAAACTGGTTACACACTGCGGGACAGCAGCCAGTTAACAGAAAGCTGTGGCTCCAAAACTCTCAGTACAGTATAGTATCTGCAGCCTATACAGGTAGTTAAAAACGCGAAATTTTCCTGTCCATAATTATAACTTAAAGATTAAATGTAAATGAAAGTTCAGTTTAACCGAAAATAAGGTACCAATATGTTAGCATAAGTATAAAACGCTTGTGATACATGACATATTTAAGAAACTTCCAAGTATGTCATTCATGGCGTGCTTTTCCAAGGTTTGATTTAAAATTGTGGCGTAGAGCTAATGATTTTTCGCGAAAAAATATGAGTACCTCCATACACAGTAGACTTCGATGCTATATGCAAACCAACGACACTTTTCAGATTTCTATTGGTTGCTGTCTGCTTGAGGTGTTTTCATAATTGACCGGGCCACTCAGAGTTCGGCAACATCGGCACGGCTCCTGCGTGATTGGTGTGCCGACAATTAACACTTTGAGTGCGGTACGAATTTACTGGCAATTAAGAAAAGCTATAATTAAGTCTCCTTATATTCACGACTGCGGCAGTGTAAGTTCTTCTCTCTATATTCCCATTTACAACAGTCTTGTTGGTCCATCCACTGAACAACTTTCATTACTGGCTGACTCTGCGAATATAACGCCGAGTTGAAAGTATCCCAATCAATTCGTCTTTCCTATGTAACATAATGAACAATCCATCCTGTTAGTTTCAGAAATGTACTCTTTGAGTGGAGCTGACGTAATATTACTTTGCATAGAACATTATGTAAAGTGCAGGCGAAGTAATATTTTCTCGGCAGTGTCTGTAAAGATTGCGGATGTAAAAATATCACGGCAAACTGCATACAACTCAAATTTAGATGACGTAATATTACTAGGGGTAGTGAAATTTCGCGAAAAGATTTCAAGACAAGTTATATTTGAAAAAACTGTAGAGTCGTTTACCTAGCTCGATTGACTTAATTACTTTTTGACGAGTGTTAACTGTCTGCACGCGAATCACGTAGGAGCCGTGCCGATGTTGACGAATTCTGAGCGGCGTGGTCAAATTGAAATACACAAATTGCTGTTGGGTGCTTATAGTATTGAAGTCTGCCGTGTACTCATATTTTTTTTCGCAAAAAACCAATAGCTCTAAATTTTACTTCGACGGCATTCGAAGTGTTAGCACGTATCAAAAAGTAATTCAGCCAATCAAGACAGGTAAACGACTCTACAAGGTTTTGAAATATAACTTGTCTTGAAATATTTTGGCGAGACTTCACTCCCCCTGGTGTGGAGATATCGGCAGGGACAGGAGAATTTCGCGAATGCATTTCAGGACAAGATAGACGTCCAACACGTATACGCTGAAGTCACCTTTACAATTGGATCACAGATCATTAGTTACGCCCTGGATGACTCTGAGCCAATAGCAGACTTGCAAGGAAACAAGTAGCGAGTGGCATACTGCCAGCTGCGGAGCAACGCTGGCTACTCTCTGGAGCAGCAAGCCAATGAACACACATCTGAGGCTTAAGGGGACTATCTAGCTGCGCGTCCAAGGTCAAGAAGCGAGGGAGCGATACGGGCTACAGTTACACGCACGCCTAGCGCCTCATCGCTCCTACGCGCAAGGCGTGCAGTGTTTCCGTCGTAACGCTGTACTGTGCAAATTAGATCTGTAACAGTGTGGTTTTATTACTCGCGGTGAAAGACCAAATATTTAACTACGTCCATATCTTTGTACCTTTCTCTTGCCACTTAAGGAAACTGCATAGACAAGCTTTAAAAATGCGATATTTGACCTTTTTTTTTCTCCAAGAATACTCTTAATACGACAAAAGCAAAAAAATAGTGCCATAGATAACTGTTTTTATCTTTTCTGACAAAAAGTCATATTCCCAGAACTTTTATTTACCGAAACACGCATTTACACGCAAACAAAGATTTCACAGAAAATGTTTCAGTGCATAGGACCCTTAAGTGTATACACGACTGTGGAATATAGCCTACAGTTCGTTGAACTCGCGAAATTCTCCTATCCGTAGATATCGGGAATAGACTGTATTGTGTAATCGTAGCGATCAGCTGCCGTGTTCGTCAGACAACTGGAGGTCCCCAGATTGGCGAAGTAATTAGCAGAAGTGAGGTCACTCGGTATTGGCGGGCCGGACTATGGGGGAAGGGACGCGGAACCAACTGTCCGCAGGCGAAAATGCAGGAGAAAGCACGCTGGGCGGGGGATGCAGGCGAGAGGAAAGTGTCCTGCTGAAGAGCAGTAAAGATAATGAGTTCGGCGGAGGCTGACGGCTTCTGACGGTTATAAAAACAATGCGCGTCCCGCTCTTAGGCGTCGTCGCTGCCGTGGATTCTGCGAGTCGAGAACGGAACCCGCGCTTCCCGGCGACAATCCCGTCTTACAAGAGCGCGCTCGCAGTGACATCCCTACTTACACGACTCTCCCTCACCCAGCACATCGTGTGGCTGTTGCTCCGGTGTGACCACATTGTTATGTTTTATAAGTTTAACGGTTATTTTACACTCGCGACACTCTACTTTAAAGTACAAATTGGGTTAGGGATAGCTCAGATGATGAACACCATGTAAATAAGTTTGATCGTCACTATAACCAATGAATATCAATTACATCTCGCTTATGATGTTAATATTTAACCCGGAGGAGCTGTAAATTCAATGACTGGTTAAGTTGTTATAATTGTTAGTATTATCAATTAATTGATTAATTATTCAATTAAAGTCACGTCACTATAAACATTCCATAAGGAACGTTGTCACCTTGCCCATGATGCTGAAGGCTGACGACTTGACGTATGTCGGCGGCCGGCACGCCCCATCTCTGGACGTCTTCCTGGTGCAGTGTCACGATGACAAAGACCTCGTTCGCCGTGTCTCCAGCACTAATATTGGCCTGTGTCGGATAACAACCGGACCTGCCTTCGACTCGTTGGAGGGGAGTTTGTTTCGTTCACTCGCTACTTCGTCGCCATTCCTCGTGGTATTTCTGTGCTCGCAGTCGGGCTGGCAAGCCGGTGTTACTGCACATTCGCCAGCTGGCTGTGTCTGCGTGACTCATTCAACAAATAAACCTTCGGTCGCTGCTGCTCCGTGGTGTTTGTGTCTGCCCATCTCTGTCGTGTTATAGGCTGTTCAAAGGCAAATTGAGCGCTTTTGAAGTCTGCCTTTGAAAATGTTACTGCTACTAGCTGCATATTTATTGGGCACAGCGTCTGTCTTGGACACAGTGTCAACATGGTAACTTTTAGAACTAACCCATTAATTACCACATTAATTTAAGACTTCCGGTGTTGTAAATAACAAATTTTTTGATGCGTGCCGCACTCGAGCTGGCAAATAACGTGTTTCGTTAACACTACCAATGATCTGCCGACGTTGTGTTTGGTGGTGGAAGATATGGACCAGTCATCCATCCCTTATAGCAGCAGCACGGTTTACGAATCAGCCTCCTCCAAGGACGAACACTGGTCGCTGAGCCTCGCAGAGTACAGCACCAGTCAAATACAACCTTCCGTGCAACAAGTATACAATTGTCTACACTGGGAGTTAAAGCGTTAAATTAACCCGTTCCGTCGAGGACAGGTTTCACGTGAAGGACACTTATGATCAGTGCTGTAGACATAAATACATGGCATCAGTGTCTAGTCACAGAGTAGATAAATACACAGATACGAAATGGTTGCCTTTGATGTTGTGTTATTACCGTTTTCTAGTGAATAAACTATAGGGACGTAGCTATAGTTTACTCATGAGCCCCTCTGAGCTGGATTTATGGTCCTGAATCATAACACGCTTGACAATGACTATTAATTATGAATACTCTTTATATGAATAACTTTTCTCTGATTATTAGGTATAGGAAAATTTTGCGAATTCATTTCGGGACAAGATAGACGTCAAATACATATACAGTGAAGTCACCTTCGCAATTGGGTCACAGTTAATTAGACCCACCCTGCAAGCCTCTGAGCCAATAGCAGACTTGCAAGGAAGCACCTTGCGGATCCCATAACTGCCATGTGTGAGGCAACAGCCAATGAAAACACAGCTGAGGTTCCGAAATGCAGAGGACTGAGGAGTCTAGCCTATAGGTATTGAACTCGCGAAATTTTCCTATCCGTACTGAGTATGAAAAATATTATTTATTTTGGAACTCGTATTACAATAAATCGTTATCAACTCTCAATAATAAAGGCCTACATATGCGCTTTGTCTACTATATGATAGATAGGGATAGGAAAATTTCGCGATTTCAATTACCTGTATGCTAGACTGCACAATCCTTAGTACGATCTAACCTCAGATGTTTGTTCATTGGCTGTTGCCCCAGTGTTACCGCACATTTGACAGTACGGGATTCGCTTCTTGTTCCCTTGAAAGTCGGCTATTGGCGCGGGGTAGTCCAGGGCGTGTCTTATAAACTCTGATCCAATTGTAAAGGTGAGTTCAGTGTACACGCGTTTGAAATCTATCTTGTCCTGAAATTAATTCGCGAATTTTTCCTATCCCTAATGATAGAATAAAAATATTTACATTTACTTATGACATATATTTTATTCTATTTTGGTGCTGAAGGCACTTAATTATTTATCGGGAGGAAATGGTAAAAAAGCTAATTTAAAATTCAAATTAGATTTCTTATTGAACTCTTATCATTAATTGATCTTGATTTTAAAGTTTGTGCCATATTGATCTCATTCTGAAAACGTGAGAAATTTTCCCTTATGGACGGGAGGGGGGGGGGGCTGTGGTTGAAATAAAATTTTATTTTCCTGTGAACTGAAGGTGCAATCCCGTAAGAAAGAATGAACATTATTAGTGAGTATGCTAGGTTCTAGGTGGGCCCTTGGTACCATAGTACAGTAGGATGACCGACTCTCTGGCGACCTCGTTTATATACTCTGGCCGAGCCCCCTCCCCCCCCCCCCAGCTACTAACGACGGTGAATTTAGTGGCAATCTTCCGCTCGTATCGAAGTTGGCAGCCAGCAACACCTCGTACACCATAACAATGTGGACATACCTACTCGCTGATTGGCTGAGCTAGGCTCTGGCAGACGGACTTTGTGGGTGATTGGCTACTGCGAGCTGCGAAATGTTCCGTATTGGCCGTGATAACGGCTGGCAAGTGAGTTTGCGGCCACTGGTTGGAGTACGGCGCTCCGACATCTTGCCGGCGCGTGCGGCTGCAGTTGCCGGCCAAACCAATTCTGTATTATCAGAGTCTTCATTGAACAGGATGTCTCACTGAAGACTCTACGCTCTAAATTTTCGAATCAGTGGGAAACCACTGAATAGCAGTGTAATTCAACTACTCTAATAAGTTAAAATGGCTCCACTTAGAATCAGTGGAAAACCACTTATTGTTTCAATGAAAAAAAAATAAAATTCGCTCATTGAATTAGTGACTCAAAAATAATTTTACTGATTGAATAAGTGACAACCAAGTTCAGTGGCGAATTAAATATTGCTTTTATTTAAATTAGCGAAATAATTACTTGAAATAAACACATCCACAATAGTTTGCCTATATTGGACAATTTGCCGCAATTAAAAAAAGTAAATAAAACTTCGGAGACTATCGGGATTGAACTCATACACCCTTCTCACTTCGGTTTTAGGCCGGGACATTAACATGCGCGCTACCAATTCAAGTTGAATTATAAGAGGAAAATATAAGTCTTATAGTTGTTAATGAAATCATGAAGATTTATATTGTATGTCTTTATTTTTAGTTTTTAGTTTAACTGCTACTGTTGGGATTGTTAAAACGAATAGTAAAAGTTATATGAGAGCACTCTCTTCGCCACATTATATGTAGTTCAAACCTTCAAACAGAGCGCTGTGATGATTACATGAAAACGAAACGAAAGACGTAAAATCGGAAAGAAAGAAGGTTGAATGTTCATATTACCTCGTAAAATGGTATTTTGAAAGACGAAACACATTCTAGAAAGTATTTTGCATTGGTTTTATTAGTTAATGCGTTATTACGTCATCTGACATATGTTGTTTAACGACCATTTTTAAACGTTGTTTGACGGGGCCATTTTCACACGCTGTTTAACTGATTTATCAGTCAAATAACAAACCACTGTAAAACAGCGAGAAAAAAAATCACTAATGAATCTGTTGAAAATGTCAGTGAATCGATAAGTGAAGGAAATCGGACATTTTTCACTGATTCACCAGTTAAACTCTCTGAAGTGACTCTTGAATCAGTCAGGCACTGTTAACTGTTTCAAACAGTGCAATTCTCACTGATTCATATTTAGAGTGTGGGTCCATCAGAATTAAGTTACTCCGGGTCTACACTTCCATGATTCGCGGGCAGACACCAAAGACACGTGACAGTCAAAATCACCCAATCACGAAAATGCACCTAAACTAGTGTTTTGGAGAGCAACTAGTCGTAGATACTTTTCACAAAAAAAAACAAAAAAAAACAGGTGCCGCTACTGATCGGTTATGATTAGTGATTCTGAATTTCGTAAACTACTCGAGATCAAAGGTGTTTTGAGCGTCTACCGTGTAAGAAATCTGATTTGTTGTAGTCTCTGCACTTCTCGTTTATGATTGGTTAATGCTGACATCAAGTAGCACACAGTAGGCCCATGTTTAGAGACCTGCGAATTTCGCGTTGTTGCTTAAAACAATTTCACATTTGCAATACGTTTGTCTCTGGACCATGCTTTAATTGACACAACCCGGTAAATCTGCACCAATAAATGAACACTTCCCAATCGTGTGTCCCAATCACGTACAGTTCAGTCAGAAAGGGGGTGAAATCGAATATGGGCATCAGCCAATGGGGAAACTACACCGGCTTGAAGATACAGTACTGTGAATTATAGCTCGATGCAAACAAATAACGCGAATTTTGCATGTCCCTACCGATGTTGTTTACAACTGGTTTGGATCAGTTTTGCTTGGTCCAAGTACAGTGCAAATATAAAAATTAAACGATTGCAACATTATATCTAGCAAACGAATTCCAGGACTGAAAGAGTAAAAAGTACATTTTTTTTATAAGTTTAGCAGGGCTTCTTGGAAAGAACATATTTGCAGATGTTGATGTATACTTATAAATAGCTTATTACAAAGTTGAAAACACCCTTTTTGAATCTGGCTTTGTACACTGAAAAAGAAATGCAGTTTTGGAAACGAAGATTCATTTGGCCAGAGCCCTCCATAGTTTTGAGGATGTCGGAACGAATTGTCTCGTGTATATGCCAAACCGGTTGTTTGTGTGAGCCTGTGGCATGAGTGATGTTTTTTCTAGCTACAGCAAAAAAACCAATGCATTTCCTCCATTCACACAGTCCTATCGGCTATTCATGGTAAAACGAGCACTTTTGAAAGTCTTGCTTAAGATCTACTTGCATGCACGTTGCATATTCTTCCGCCTTACGCAAGGTTAACATTCCCATGGGCTTCATTAAATTATTCATGCGTCGGTCAAGTTAAAATGCGAAATTATTAGAAAAATTACTTTTAACAAGTATGCTCATTTTTACACTTAAAAATATGCGTTAAAAAATATATAAAACGAAAGAAATAATTTAAGTTATCAGAAATAGTTACCTAACACTTTCTATTTGACGTTAAATTATGGAACTGCTTCTCATCCATCGTTATCAACTTGACTGGGCGCATGTCACTCAGGGCGCCCGTTATGCCCGTTATGTCCAGTGACTTTTTTCTAAGGTTGAGCCTTTAATTCCATGTCTTCAAATAATGCACTGTTTTGACGTATGTCTTAAGTTTTTGGGTCAGCTTATCAAAAGACAAAAATAAAATGTTTTCTACAATAGAAACAACACTTGAGTCCATTGTTCTCTATAGCTCTTCTAGGTAGCTGCTAGGTGTTCATATTCCACACAGGTCCGTGCAAATAATTATTCAGGTGTACACGAGAGGATTGACACGCCCATACACTGTATTTAATTTCTCCGAGACGAAGTCACTGGCATTCCGTGACACAGGTATGTTTACTTATTTATTTTGCGTCCTCGGTATTGGCTCTCGTGAGTGTACAGAAATGTTAACCAGACGTGATTTCCATAACATGTTCTTCCTACGACTCGCCATTCAAGACTCGCCATGCCTCCGTCGGTGCTGAGGCCACAGGATATTTTCCTTTGCATTCCTCGCTTACTGTTAACCCTTTGCGGAGTATGCACGTATATAGTCCTACACGGGAATACCTTTATATGCAAATGCCTTTTATATTGAATATAAAACTAACACTTTTATAGTTATGCTATTTCGCTAGACGGTATTGGAATCTAAAATAAATTGCAACTAGTCAGTCTTTTAATTCGTCTGTAATGCTCTTATTAATAATTCCTCAAGTGAACACGAAGCAATGTAAAACGTGTCACATCTGTTGCGACACATTAACTGGTACACAGTCAAAGCGTGAAATCATTGGCCAATTGCCAGCCAATAATATAAGTGTGTACGGTGTAACCAGAACGATGGTAAGAGTTAGTGATTTTTCGCGAAAAAAATATGAGTACAGGGTAGACTTCAATACTATAAGCACCCAACAGCAGTTCGTCTATTGCCATCGGCGTTTTCATATTGGAAAGGCCACTCAGAATTCGTCAACATCAGCACGGCTCCTACGAGATTCGTGTGCAGACAGTTAATACGTGTCAAAAAGTAATCAAGCTAATCAAGTTAGGTAAACGACCCTACAGTGCATTGAAATTTAACTTGTCTTGAAATATTTTCGCGAAATTTCACAACCCCTAACGATGATAAGTGGAACTACACAGACCATCACAACTTGTATAGCCTTCGTGGAGAATATAGACAGCTCACTTCATTCTTGTCCTCAGAGCCAATACTTTTGTACCGTCCTCAAAGGGTTAATCGGGCGCTTTTGAAAACCACTTTTGAAAATAAAATATTCGCCCCCCCCCCCCCCCCGAGGAAGTGTACCTAAAGGATGGGTCATAAGAGTGTGTAAATCCTTTCGAGCATGGTGGTAAATAATTTCATGTTTCACAAACAGTGGAAATGTATTATGTGCACTGTACACAGAGAAAATGACACAGTTATAGAATTCCTGCAAGTGATTGGAGGCACAACTCGTTGTTTAGACTAATATTTATTCTGCTCAGGTTGTGAAGTGCAATACTTTCAGTTTGCAACCAAGATTTTTCGCCGCCAGGTACCACTCGTATCGCATGTGTACAGGATTTTTCCGTTTTACATGTAAGTAAATTGGGTAGTTGCAGTTTCATACAATAAATATTACTGTTTAAAATCTTCTGACTTGTATCATGTTAGACCCTAAGTAAATAATAAACTTCGTTCTTCGCACTAGAGTGGAAACATTACGAAATACATTCACATAATGTTAGATATTCCGTCGTAAATTCGATTTAGCTAAACGTAGGTTTACACTATTACCTTAATTAAATATCATAACTTAGTCGAAATATATAATAGTGAAATGGTTAAAAAATATAATTTATAGGGGTTTCCTGGGCCTTTTCCATAAACGACTGAAGAAAAGTGCAAAATTCCTTTTAATGAGGATTGTATTTTTTTCGTAATTAAAATTCGTAACGTATTCCCAGAGAATCAAGCTTGCTCATGCGCATTCAGCAACAAACACAGTTGTATTTCTGCTGTTCGCTCTTGTAAGCAGCATTGGAAGTCATGAATGGTAGCTACGAAATAAAGTTAATTTTTAATATTTTGGCTGCAGCAAGTGCCTTATATTATAATTCGAGTCCAAAACGAGCATTTACATACAAGAAATATACAATTTCTCAATTTTTCACCAGCATAAAAGAGACCTCTTTGAAATACTAGTGCACCTTGCTTCGGAAATATTCCCAATGTAAACTCTTCTATAAGGGAGCGAGCGAAGAGATGTGGGCGGTTCTTAACGGCGAGGTCTTGAGATCCGATGAGGGTGATTGAGGTGAGTATGGAGTAGCGCAGAAATGAAGGGGAGGGGGCAACAGGAGATCCCCGAGAAAACCCGCAGACCATCGCCATCGTCCAGCACTATTCCACATCCGGGAGTGACCCGGCCGGCCATTGAACCCGGTTCGCCATGGTGGGAGGCAAGCAGGCTAACCGCTCAGCCACCGTGGCTCCTCTCCCATAAGAAGTCTCGTTTTGTTCCCAGTCTGAAAAGGAAAAAGAAACTCTCACTTGGACCTTAGTCGCATTAACTACTGCTGCCAAAGCCATTAAACAAAAACACATGACATTTAGTTGGACCCAGAACAGAACATATTAAAAGGCACCAGTTCCCAGCCGAAGACCATAACGGGTCTCAGTTACTTGAATTTAAAATAAAATTTAGAAAATCATCGAAACATATAAATTGTCGCATTATGAAATTTAAAAACAAGTTAGATTTTAAAACAGAGGCTTAAAATAATTTTTTAAAGTTTAAAAGAAAAGGTTACGTTATTATTTTAAAATGTCAAAAGTTAAAATTCCTCTGCCTCCACCCTTGAACCCTCACCCCGCTATCGTCTCCGGAGACAGAGGGGCTGACGGTTGTCGTCGTTTTGTGAGGTGTCCGTCGTCTGTTTGATGTTTGTGTTGGTGTAAGTGTAATGGTGTTTGTGCAGGTGTTGTATAGTGTATATGTTGTCCTTTCAGTTTATTTGTTCTTGTGTGTATCTATATTATTGATGTCTGTGTTGGTAGTTCGACATCAATATACTGAATATTATTATTACTATTGTTACATGATGTATTTTTTTTATTTGAGGGCCCAAGAGGAGCATTTAATCATTTAGTTTCTAAAATTATACTAATAGAAATTATTATTCTTACTCTATCTACTATCTAGATTTGCAGGTTTTCTTTGATTAGTGATTACATTTTAATAAAAAAAAGATATTTCTAGACACCACCGCCAAGTGAACATTACTACAGGAATATATAGGTTAACAATTTTGAAGGATTACTGCCCAGTGGAGTTAAGAACAAAAAAATAATGTTCTTTGCCACGCATAAAATTGCTCTCTTATATATTCTTGAAAGTTTTTACCGATTCAGTAGCCATATCCGCGATCGTGGACATGCTGTACACAAATTAAGTTTATGAGTGGTACTGTACACAGCAAGGCGATAGTGTCAGAATTCTTGTGGATAGTCTGATTTGTGGAATATTCTACATCTTTATCACATTATTTGTCTACGTCAGTATCTTCGAGCAAGCAATACGTTGTTCACAGCTGCTATAGGCTGTTCTCGATTAAGTGAGCACTTTTTAAATGAACCTAAGATAAAGTCACTGACGCTGCCTACATATATTTTAGTGGGCACACTGAGTCACATACGTCCAACAAAATTGGTAGCGATGGATGGTAAGTAGTTCCATATCTTAACGTCGAATAAAAAGTGCTAGGTTACCATTTGTAATAAGTTAAATTGTTTCTTTGAATTTTTATGTTTTTTTAATTCATCGAAGTGTAAAAATGAGCAGATTTGTAAAATATTTACTTTCCTAATAATTTAGCAGTTTTACACGACTGAAGTATCAAGAAAGTGATGACGTGCATGGCAATTTTAATTTTACACAAGGCGGAAGAATACACAACATGAATACAAGTAGATCTGAAGCAGGTACTTTGAAAAGTGCGCATTCTACCGTGAACAGACTACAATAAAATATACTGCACACAAAATGCGTGTAGGCCTACACAACAATGACGTCATAGCAAACACTTGTCTGCAGAAATTAATATGTGATAAAACGGGTTAATTTAAAGAGGAGATTCCTGACGGAAAATTTTCTCTATATTCACAGTGATGGCAACAGCGCATGTACATAACAGAAACAATCTTGACAAAGGGAAGTAGGCCTACCTTACGCTGTGGGAGACATAGCTCGTTGCTGAGATTATCTCCACTGCTTTCATAATATGAAGCAGAGGCACACACATTTGTTGCTGTGTATGCTAGCTAGTGTCATCTGTTTTTAACGAGTATATTCCAACTTCTTACATGCAGGTTTGCGAATTTCCTATTGGCTATTGGCCGAGTGTCTGTGTTGGGAAGACATTTTCTACTCGACTGGTACAATCAGAAAAAAAGCTACCCGACATAGGAAGCCCGTGATTCGCTGGCAGACACCTAAGACGTGTGCGAGTTAAAAATCATCCAACCGCGATATTGGTTCTGAACTAGGGTAACGTGTTTTGGAGTACAACTAGTCATGGAATATTTTCACGAAAGACAGGTGGCTCTAGTACCCTTGTGTACAAAAGTTGTTAATTGCAATGCTTAAAATTATGCAATAGCCTGAGTCACCTTGTCCCTTAAGGACTCAGGCATTTCAAGTCTACCTCACTTGCCGTAACCCCCACGAAATATTTACAACACATCAAGGGACAAACAGCATTCATCTTCAACAAAACCCCTTCTGTCTTTTCATCCCTATGAATATATTTCAGTTAAATATATATACTTTAAAGCAGGTGTACTCCGGAAAAAAACGCGTTCATGATTTTGTGAAATATTTGTTTTAATAGAGTATGTTCAGGATCAGCGACACTACAAATGGATAATTTATGGAAGTAAAGTTCGAGTTCATTTATTTCCACTCAATGGAAAAAATAGCTATATACAACTTTGAGTTCATTCGTATACATGATGCACACTAGGCTTGGGATAGTAAATATATGGCACCATAATAAATATTAATGCGTCACGCACTGGTGCTAAAAGCCAAACTTTAACATTAACATGCTAATGAAAAATGCAGTTTACACACATTAAAAGTGGTCGCCGCTTGTGGGCCGCGCGAATGAATCGTGATAGTCAAATTTGGGCAAAATTTCAGTCGTAACCATCCGCGATGTTCTCGGGCGAAATTATCAAAGAGACAGAACCTTAATTTCTGTTGATTGATGAACCGGTGCATGAATCTTCCAGGCATACACGAAGAATAACGGCTGGTCTTAGGAGCTGCAATCTCGGCAACCTAGAATACCTGGTGTCCAACTTCATCCAAATGGGACGGTCTGCTGGGCTGATGTCGACCCCACGGCACCCTGTGTAGCCAAGAATATTTCCAAAAAATGCCACTTTTATTCCGAAACACAATTTACATGCTTTCATTTCAACAGTCTATTCACACACACGAAAAACTTTACGAACGTGACGTGACGGACAAGACAATGCACTGCAACTAACTCTGTGAAAAGCACACACAAGTTACTGTAAATTTCGCGGAGGTTATCGGTGCAAAAACTTAACCAATTCATATATGTGTAACTGTCGAAGCCTCGTTACACGAAAGGCAAATTTTACCATTGACTTTACTTCCCATCGTGCTCAGCAAAAGCAGCCGACATCGCGAGCACACACTTGGTGCCTCCACAAGGCTAGGCAGCTGGCGAACTTAAGCACTGACCTACTGCAAAGGAACACGCCGTCACCCGAGAGCCACTACCGACGACCACGTGAACTACATACTAAACAGCAAAGATCTTCAACAGCCCAGCTCAGCTGGATGGCGAAAAAATTACAAGTACAAATATTAACATAAAATTTAGCTGAGAAATAAAAGCAATGTAAAATACGTGATCGTGATCTAAAAATATAAATGCTTAGTTATATGTATATATATATAATCGATTATACTAATAATCAATATAAAAATACAAATTAAAAAAGGCAAAGAACTTTGTGCGAGCTCTAGGTCGCACACACAGGGCTACGAACTCTTGAGACAAACCACTAAAAATAAACTAGTTGCGATGCAATCGTCACAAGCCCATGACAGATATGTTTAACTAGTTCCACACTGGCAGTGCTAGTGTACTAAATCCATCAAGTCCAACACGGTCGATATGAAACATCTTTATGTGCCTGTAAAGAATGAAAGTTTCATTGGCTGTTGCACTTTTATTACGTCACGTCTTCATTTTTCCTGCCCAATAAGAACTGACAAGCTTCACCAAAGATGTGACTGCAAAACCTCACGAAGACCCCGCAAACTAACGAGTATTGAATAATGTTTTAATTAATAAGTGTACTTGATGAATTTGTAATTTGATGCACGACTAGCTTTAGGTTCGTGAATAATAATGCCAGAGTAAGAATGATAGTTATGGAACCAATATTGGAAGTGATTTTGGTATTTACGGAATTTTATAGAAACTCTAATAGCGAAATATACTTTACCGAAACTAGCCACCAAAAAAAATTTAGATCACTTACAGGTTTTCTGAGACGGTTTTTTGTGTTTAATATACATAGCAGCTTTTAATCATAACTCTTGATATTAGAATAAAATAGACAAGCCTATTCTTCATAACTGCTGCAGTATTAATAAATAAAATTCAACAGGCCGACTCATAAAAGTGACTACATATATTACAACTTTTGTTACACACGCCATGATAATTAAATACAAAAAACAATCCCGGGGCAGTCTATGTCCATCGAATACTGTCTCCTAGCAAGGACACCAGATGTCGCCCCACACAGGGCAGCATGAGACGACCCGGCGAACAGGATCAGATACTTCGGGGTGTGTCACAGCGAACGTCTCTTATTGTTCGGCTGTGTTGTGGGGTGTTGCCAACTTTACCTGCGATCTCCCGTTTCCCCCGGCCCTTACATTCCGGCACTACTCCATACTCACCTCGCTTCACACTCATCGTTTGTCAAGACCTCGTTGTTAAGGGGGCCGCCTACCTGACGCGACATGGCACAAGAGCGAGCGAAAGGTAAGGGCGACAGTGCACGCGTATCAAGTGCCGCATCGCCACTATGCACGAAGCCCTAAACTATCGCGCAAGCTTTTCGTCGAACAATTTTTCTATGGGACGTTAAGCGGTGACTATATAATTTTGCTTATGGAAAGTCTGATGCAAAGTTCAATGCAGGATTGTATCTGTGTTTCACGTACATCCGGTCGGCACATATTGACATACGGCAGTCTGAAATTTCTGTTTTTAGCTATGCTGGAGGGCTTGGAAATTATGGTTCTAATATGCGCAGTGTCATGAAAGCGACATTCCGTCATCGCCTGAAGTTTGTTATATTTTCGTAAATTGGCACATTGGGCGCACGTGGAATGGTTTCGCCAGAAAAACGGATTTCCCAACACAATGCAACACATTTCTAGCGCCTAGTAGGCAGTCCCTTTAAGAGCCGCCCAGATCCCTCCTCTAGCCATCGAAGGTCGTCGCTGAGTGTAGCATTTCTCTCTGGAAGGCGGGGTGGGCTTGTACATGACGTACGACAGAAGGGCGGGCGAAGAAGTGAGGTCCTAATGGAGAGGAATTTCTCCCGCACCGACTTCTCCGAGGACCAGAAGGACGTGTGGGTGGGGGCCCGCCACAACGACCCTTATCAAGGGAGAGTCGACGGCGGAAGGACGTCGAATTATTAAGTCCCTTTGAGGTGGGACAGCGATGCCCTGAATAATGTGTGTTTAGCGCGGCGGGCGACCATTGTGCGGCCTCAATGCCCCGTTAAGCAAACACGACAGCTCGCCACACAAAGGCAGGCCGCTGTGGATGAGGACACAGGACTGTGCTGTTTCTTGTGTCGGCTTGTCCCGCGCGCCTCTCCAGCCCGACACCACAGTCTGGTCTTACCACGCTCTCTGCACTTGCTGTAGCTCTTCCTTCTTGTGTCACCTATTCCCAATTTCTTCGCACTTTTCCAATTAAACATTTAAAAAATCATTCCTTGTATCACGTGTTTGGTTGTTTCTTTAATATGTCATGTTGCACGAGCATTTTATACTTACAGTAACTTATATTTTTTATTCGTATAGGCTGCAGTGAAAAAAATATTTTGTGGCGGCCACAAAATTATTTTGTTGGTATTCACCCTGCCAAATTTTTTGTGGTGTGCATAAAAAATGTTGTAGCTGCCACAAAATAAGTTTTTGTGGCCCTTAAACTTTTGTGTCAATTAAAAACTTATTTTGTGGCAGCTACAAAAATTTTTGTGTACACCACAAATTATTTGGCAGGGTGAATCCCAACAATATGTTTTTGTGGCCGCCACAAAATTTTTTTTTTCAGTGTGTTCACGGAAAAATAAGGCAGCATTGGAAGGCGTGACTGGAGTAAGTATATTACAATTCGAGCCCAAAACAAGCATTTACATACAAAAAAAGTTCTCCATTTGCCACCGACATAAAAGCGGCCTCTTTGGAAAACCAGCTCACCTTGCTTCGGAAATATTCCTAATGCTAAACTCTCCCGTAAGTGAGTGAGTGAAGGGTTTCGGGCGGATCTTAACGACGAGGTCTTGAGAGCCGATGGGGGTGATTGAGGTGAGTATGGAGCAGCGCCGGAATGAAGGGGAGGAGGAAACGGGAGATACCCGAGAAAAACCCGCCGGCCTGCGGCATCATCCGGTACGATTCCCACTTGCGAAAATCCCGGAATGACCCGGCCGAGGATTGAACCCGGTTCGCCTTGGTGGGAGGCGAGCAGTCTAACCGCTCAGACACCGCGGCCCCTTCCTATACAGCCGGTGACTCTGGTCGTAGAACCAGAGCAAGTCTAAATTAGTGTTTGTCTCTATTGTCTATTTCATATAAGTGGGTTAAAATCTGACGGACAATGTGTCCAACATAAATACAATGTAAACAGTAAATGCTCTCGTTTGATGAATTGCTGCGGGGAAACATGTTGTTAAGTTGGCAATTTTGTCAATGGCTTTGGAAGAAAATAGTACTCAGAACTAAAGGTTGTATTTTAAAATTATATTATACGTAGGTCTACTAACTACTTTTATGGTTTAAATTATATATTTCTATATATGTTTTAACCAATATTAAATTGTTTTGGCTTTTAGTGAATTGGCTTTAAAAACATGTTTAGCAAATATGACAGAGCATGTCGACACGTACGAACAGTTAACGTTCTCAGCCAATGGCTAGCCAGTAGCCATGTTTCCTGTTTCCACTCAGGCGGACGCCGCTGGTCATATGATTTTTTTTTCTCGTCGTGTTTATTGGAGTATCTTGTTGATGTTGTCCCAATATTTTATCGGTAGTTATTTTTTTTTCTAGCGCGTTTTTTATTATTATTATTATTATTTAATATTCATCGGTACGTGCTTACCGCTTCGTAAAACTGCTCGTTCCGCCATTTTCCTTAACCGCCGTCGGCAAAGAAGCGACAGGAATATAATTTACGTTTCTAAGTTTAAGTTTGTTTGTTTGTTTCAGGAAACGTGTCCAGTGTTTATTTTACGGAATGATTGTGCAAATAAATTATTATAGCTAGCGACGAACAAACGTGATTTAGGTGAAATAAACTTGCAAGGTTTTCCATAGAAAAACATGTGTTCAAGAGGTAGGGAATTTTACAGACCGTAAGTTTGCGTGTTTTATAAATAATTTATTTGTAAACCGTTACTAGAATCATTTAAAGCACGTAGCCTGAAAAAACCGCACTTTATAAACCATTTCGTAGTGGTTAAACAATATATTTTTTTGCCTACATCGTAAATTCAACGAGAGTAATGTTAGCCTCGTCCAAAGTACTCGGGCTAAGCACTCGGTAAAATGGGCGCTTAAGGCGGACTCTCGCCCGCCATCTTGAATTGATCGATTTTTCGCCAAAGCTTCTATTTCAGAAGGTGTATTGAAATTTCCCGCACGACACATCCTAACTAACAGCTTCCCAAACTTTATCGAACCGCCACAGCTTCGCTACATTGATTTATTGTAAGCTTGTAACAGTCGAGGCGAAACACGAGATTATTTCTTGCGAACGACTACAAAGACGACGATATCAAAAGTAATCAAGGAATACTGACATCAGACAATGCACTAGGCAATGCTCTGTGCTCTGTGTTCCAAAAAAAACCTGATACAGAGTATGGCAAAAATTCCATAAATCCAAGATGGCGGGTGGAAATCTGCCTTTAAGCTTCATAGTCGGCAGGCAGTTCTCTCTAAGCGACGAGTGTCCGGTACACGACTCGAGGCGAGGGAACAAAATATTTCCCCTCCCCTCCCTCTTCCAATCCATAGATCTCACTATTACATTCAATGCGGCAGTTGGCTCTTCGAGCAGAGATAATCTATGATTAGAGACCTGCAAAATTCGCGTTATTATTTGACACCAGGCTAAACTCCACAGTGTTGTACATACTCGAGCCGGCGTCGTTTCTCCATTGGCTGCTGCATAAATGTGAAGTCACTCCCTTTCCAACTGTACTACACGTGATTGGACTACACTATTCTGAAGTGTTCATTTATTGGTGCAGAGTAACCGAAGGCGTGTCAAATAAACTATGGTCCAGTGGCAAACGCATTGCGAATGTACATGTGTTTGAAGTTTAACGTGTCCCCAAAACATAATGAGAATTTTCAGATCCCTATCTATGATTAGTGGTAGTGAAATTTCGGGAAAAAATTTCAAGGCAAGTTATATTTCAAAACACTGCAGAGTCGTTTACCTATCTTGCTTAGCTGAACTACTTTTAGACACGTATTGACTGTCTCCACACGAATCACGTAGGAGCCATGCCGATGTTGCCGAATTCTGAGTGGCCTGGCCAATATGAAAAAGGCCCTCTCAAGCAGACAGCAACCAATGGCAATAAACGAACTGCTGTTGGGTGCTTATAGTATTGAAGTCTACCGTGTACTCATATTTTTGGCGTAAAATCGCTAACTCTATAGATGATTTCGTTTTATAGCCAGGTAAGCCTGTATGTAAGTGTTCATGGGCTCTGTGCGCCGGACAGTCAATATGTATCCCTACTTCGATCCTGTTGTTTTCGTGAGGCCAGTCAATCACATCAATTTCATTCTCGCGAGCAACCTTCTGTATCCGTCTCACTCTTTATGACTCAGTATAGTCACTTCCCGTTCTATGTGTAATGTACGTTTCCGGTAGAGTTCTTCTCTCCTTCACTCAGCTCATTCATCACAAGGTTGACACGCATTCTCCGGATCTGAGCATCACCTCTCCTCCTATGGTCATGTAACATCCTTCCCATGGTAGGAAAAACTGCCAAAATTCTATTGATCGACCCCTTGACGAAAAGAACAGGCCCTACTGGTACGTCCATCCTCCCATGCAGGAAACACATGCACATCCTCAAACACATTTGGTGCCACCGAGGTTTCCTCTGGGACTGGAGTGGAAGAAAGGCGAGGTAAGGAACGTGCAACGTTCTACCGACGAGGTTCGTCACTGCGAGTAGCTGACGAAGGAAAATAAGGCGAGGCCACAGAGAAGGTAAGTTTACAGAGGTGTCAAACAGCCGCTTATAACACGAAATATTGCCGCGCATGCCAGTAAAACGGTGTCACTGGCGACGCCTGGTATACATTACTTGTCAACAAGCAGTCCAGCTAATAGGGAATGCGTTGCAATATACAGTGATCAATAAGACACCACGAACTTCCCAGGGCATCGCGCAGCCAATCAGCGAATATTAAAATTACCGCGACGTAATTTCATGGCTGTGTGCTTACCTATCATGTGGCGAGGCGAGGAGCAAGCCATCGCTGCCTGCGAAGAAGGTAGTCAGGACGGGTAGCTGGAGAGAATACAGGACAAGGAATGATCTCCTGTTTGCCAAGGAGGGTTGTCAGGGTAAGTAGCTGTGGGTATTGAGGAAGTCGGCTCGTATTGCCTACGAAGGTTGTCAGGACGGGTAGCTGGAGAGAAGACAGGACAAGGAATGATCTCCGGTTTGCCAAGGAGGGTTGTCAGGGTAAGTAGCTGTGGGTATTGAGAAAGTCGGCTCGTATTGCCTACGAAGGTTGTCAGGACGAGAAGACAGGACAAGGAATGAACTCCAGTTTGCCAAGGAGTTAAGTAGCAGTGGAGATCGAGAAAGTCGGTTTGTGAAAGCCTGCTAACGTTGTCATAAGGAGTAGCTGGAGAGAAGGCGTTGCAAGCAACTACCAAGAAGAGTGGTCTGGGCGAGTAGCCGTGACTGCGAGGGGGAGAAGGCGGGTGATGTACAGGGAACTTGTTTGCTGAAGGACAGTTGGGGCGGCACTGGAGGGTGCAAGCCGACAAGGACTGGAATGGCCCCCCGCAGGGCCTACAAGCACCTACATCTCTGGGCTCTGCAACCTGCCGGCCGACTATAAACACCGCCTGGTTGGGCCTTCCACAACCTGCTGTGACCTCCACCATCCCTACACTACTCGCCGCTCGCGGAAAACACTACCACCTCCTCCAACTGATGCCAGGCAGCTTCGTATCAGGGCGACGACTTCATGTCCCAAAATTCCACTTCTTTTCCGCTAATACAATTAGATAGTATAATCCATTCACGGTTACTTCAGCCTTTTCTGAAGCCTTGCTAAAGTTCTACTTCCAGGATATTCATCCGCCTCGTGCAAACTAAGCTCAACTAAGTCTGGAAAATTACACCAGAGGGACTACGCACCAGATTCGTGCGCACTCAGTAGTAACAGTATTTTGTATAAGAACTATTTCTCACTAGGTGCTACCAACACACAGGTTTTCTAACTGTTTATTTTCAAAGTATTAATAAATGAAGCATTATAATTTATAGATAAAAAAATGTATAACACTTGAGTTTAACAGGAAAAAAAAATTAACTTTTATGAACACAAGTATAATAGTAAAACGCTTGTGATACAGGACGTTTTTAGGAAATACAAAACTAAACACGTCGCACATAGGAAAATTTTTCTAAGGTTTGATTCAAAAAGGCCGAAGAAACCGTGAATAGACTATATAGTTAGAGACGGCTGTTTCTCGCGAGATTATGTATGGCTATGCTGGACTCCAATATCCTACGTCCTCAAACACAACTTCTTTTGGTTATTGGCTGCATGCCTACTTGAGAAAACATGTTCTTATTTGACTGGGCCAATCAGATTAAAGTACTCTGATATTGAACATCCACGAGGGCCTATCAGATTAAATTACTCTGATACTGAACATCCATGATTCACGGACAGGCAGTTGAGCCACGAGACATTTGAAATCATCCAACCACGAAAGTTTTGGAGTGCAACTGGTCTTGAAACCTTTTCGCGAAAAGATTTCAAGACCAGTTATATTTAAAAACACTGTAGAGTCGTTAACCTATCTTGATTGGCTGAATTACTTTTTGACGAGTGTTAACTGTCTGCACACGAATCACGTAGGAGCCGTGCCGATGTTGACGAATTCTGAGTGGCCTGGCCAAATATGAAGACGCCTTCTCAAACCTATGCCTATAGTTAGGGATAGAAAAATTTCACGAGTTCAATTACCTTTAGGCTAGACTCCTCAGTCCTCTGCATACTGGAGCTTCAGCTGTGTGTTCATTGGCTGTTGCCCCACACCTGGTAGTTATGAGATTCGCAAGGCGTTTCCTTACAAGTGTTCTATTGGCTCAGAGGCGTGCAAAGCGGGTCTAATAAACTGTGATCCAATCGCGAAGGTGACTTCACTGTATGTGTGTTTGACGAATATCTTGTCCCGAAATGAATACGCGAAATTTTCGTATCCCTGCCTACAGTAGAACTTAGCAGGGAAGTAACCGCGAACGGACTATATGTCCACGTGAATTACAAAGAGATGTTTAGAAGTGTTGCCGTGCGGGCCTGGCTGTAGTTGAAGTGTTAGTTTGCGAGTCGATATGAAAGACTCCGTTGTGGGCGGGAAATGGAATCTCATAAGAGTCCTTGTCCCCAATTAAACGTGAAGCAAATTCAGCACACTGCTTCCCGTATTCAAAGACGTGGTTCAAGCACGTGATGAATACTTACATACACAACGCCTACTTGAATAACGTATCGATTAATTTTACGCCTCCCTTGAGGTTCGCTGTCGGGCGTAATTATCGCGACATGCATATTGATTGACACTGGTGTTTGTTTGCGCTTGGTAATTAGCACGGACGTCTTCGTGGCTGGATTAATTAACAGACGAGACCACTTATCTTACTATTGAAAAACTGTCATAATTGCATCGGAAGCTCTGTGATTAACTTTTGCTTCGGAATGTGATTTCTATCTCGCAGCTGTGCCTTATCTATCGCGTGTAATTACGACGGCGTGTTTAATTATCCTGCGATATTTTCCAGCACTTGTTCAATGACGCGGCAACAAGGCGGATACTTAAATGGAATGTTTACAGTGAGCGCAAACATCAATGAGACACAGCGGTAAGTATCCGCTCAAGCGTGGGCTAATGAAAGTCACAGGATGTTCGCATGATTGCCTGGACAGCCTAGCGAGGAAAATGGTCTTCTAGTTTAAATAAAAACTACACAATTTTGAAATGGAAATATTTTGTTCGGGACAGGGGGCCGCGGTGGTGTAGTGGATAGATTGCTCTTCTCCCACTCAGTGAGTCGTGCCAGGCGATGCCGCTGGTCGGCGGGTTTTCTCGGGGATCTCCCAGTTTCCCCACGCTCTTGCATTCCGGCGCTGCTCCATACTCACCTCGCTTCACCCGCATCGGCTCTCAAGACCTCGATGTTAAGAGCCGCCGAAATATCTTCACTCACTCTGACCTTCAAACTTTGGCCGAACTATTCGCATTGCCGACGCCCCTATAGCTCAACACCATGTCGACGAAAATGGCGCTTGCAAAGGGAGTAAATGACGTTTGTTTATGTAAAGGCTGTTCACGATAAAGTGAGCAATTTTGAAATCAACCTTACAAAAACGGCACTGCACCCACCTGCAGATATTTTAACGGGCGCACTGAGTGACGTGCGCCCAGTAAAGTTGGTGGCGATGGATGGGAAGTAGTTCCGTAGCTTAACGTCGAATAAAAAGTGTTAGGTAATAATTTCTGATAATTTTAATGATTTCTTTTGCTTTTTTTTTAATGCATCGAAGTGTAAAAATGAACACATTTGTAAACTATTTACTTTTCTAATAATTTCACAGTTTCAGTTCACCGACGCATGAATAAAGGGATGATGTCCATGACAATGTTAATATTACATACAGCGGAAGAATGCACAACGTGCATACAACCAGATCTTAAGCAGAGTCTATATATCTATGTTTAACCAAGAAGCAGAAATGTTTGAGCCTATAGTTAAATTGCATGAAATAATGAAACGTGTGATCATTCGCTGAATGTTTGAAATAATTAAGAATGCATTTGATGTAGTGCGACATTGTTTACTTGCAACAATCTTCTTCAAAGCACATTAACCCCTTAACGTATTATCTCTAGCATACTGGTTCACATTATGACACGTTACAGAAGAGGTGAAATCATGGTCGGTGCAGTATAAGGTATAGGCTGTTCACGGTAAAATGAGCACTTCTGAAAACCCTGTTTAAAATGTACTTGTATTCTCGTTGTGTGTTCTTCCGCCTTATGTAAAATTAACATTGACATGGGCTTCATCACTTTATTAATGCGTCGGTCAAGTGAAACTGTGAAATTATTAGAAAAGTAAACATTGTAAAAATTTACTCATTTTTACACTTCTATGTATAAAAAAACAGAGAGTGATAGAAATAATTTAAGTTATGAGAAATGGTTACTTAACACTTTTTATTCGACGTTAAAATATGTAACTACTTCCCCCTCCATTGCTACCAACTTTTCTGGATACGAGTCACTCGGTGCGCCAGCTAAAATATATGCAGTTAAGGGCAGTCACTTTAATAAGGTTGATTTCAAAAGAGCTCACTTTATCGTGAACAGCCTTTAAGAAGCTAGCACCAACACGAACATCGCCTTTCTCTGGGCAATGCGATCAGTTACTGCAGACGAACAAATCATTTTAGTGTTGATTGCTTCTTGTGCCGTGGATCTGGTGAAACAACTGTCATTTGTTATAAGAAGCACTTAAAAATTCTCCCTTTAGCAACACCTGTAATGGAAACTTGATCCAAATATTAAGGGCTTAAAAATTACATGTTTCATTGGCAGATGTTATGACCAATATCGCCTGGAGTTCTCATTCAACTGCAATCCTAGAGTTTCCAGTCGTCTTTAGCTATATCGTCGTTGATGCCTGGTCATGAAGTTTGACCACGAATATCTGTTAACACGTTGATGACTATACTCGAGTGTAGTTCGGGCAAGACTTGTTTCAATATTTCATTCCAAATAAAAAAACAAAACTGGTCCGAGTATACCTACACCAAGTCCCTATTTCACAAGGATTTTAAATACGAACTAATACAACATCAACAAAGATCTTCGTAAATGAACGACAAATGTTTATGTAGTTACTGAGATTGACACGATGGGATGTACATCACATCGTGTCAATTTGGTTGTAAAACGGTAAACTCGGCACTCCATTGGTTGGCAGCCGGCCAATACGGAAAGACTGGTGTAGTTTTAACCAATAGAATGGCGTTAAGTTGCAGTAGGGACCAATAGAACTCGGTGTCTCTGCAGCGATATAGATATAGGTGACTAACTTATAGCTGGTCTTTAAAGCTGTCAAAAGTGTGCCGACCTCAAAGTGTTAAAAATCCAAAATGGAAGGGGGACCCCCCACCCCCTTATATACCTACACAGGCCTATTAGTTTTAGTATGTATTAAATAGCTACCGCGAAAGTTTTTACTGTGAATTACAAAGAGCTCTAAAGTCACAGAATAACTTAAATTGAAAGATAAATTAAATATAATTTAATATCACACTTGTGAATTATATATTCGTAATTATTAAATTACATTTTAAATCGATTAAATTGCATGGATTGGCCGATTATATAGAAGATTACAAACAAAACTGAAAATGGATAACATCTACAATTTTAGGAAAAATTTACGTGAAATTACCGAAATGTAGGCTACTTGCAAGAATTTATTCATACTAGTAAGGAATTGTGATTTTTACTAACAATTAACTTTTATTTATTTTGTATGTAACCATACGGCAATTCACTGAAATTTGCGCAGATATTTTGAAAAATTTATCCTTATTCGTGATATTTTACTGTGGTAAAAGAAAATGGTTTATTTTCGTAATGCGTTGGTTTTACAATGGAAACTTATAAAATAAAAAGGAATAAGTGCACATCGACAAATCGATTACTTTAGATATATTCAAAATTTAATAGCTCAAAAATCCCACGAAATGGGAAAAGCCCGATGAGATGGCAACACTGAACTGGCCCTTGACGACGTTGTAGATGGTTCAATGCTCTCCGCGCGCGGAATATTTAACGAGATTAAGCAACCTGTTGGCGGCGCGAGCAAACAAACTGGCAGCGAGCGAGTGGCCATTAGCAATGAAATTAAAGGTCGTAAAATGCTTCCATCCAAGTGTCATTCTTTACCTGCGACATTAACGAACCTGTTCTCGAACTTTACTTCCTCGGCATTAGCTCCACCCACTTGGCCGTTTCGAACCGCTTACAACTCGGCCTTTAGCTGCTGCTGAGTTTCTCCGGAATGCAGGATTATGAATGCACTCACCTCTATATACAGCGTGTCTCAAAACGCACACCAACTACGTAGGGGGAAATTTTCCTGGTATTTATAGCTTGCTTGTATTTCTAAAAATGAAAATTTTTTAAGCACTCCCATGCTCAACTAACCATTGACCTTTACACATCAGTTTAGTCGCTATGTCTGTACATTTGTGTAAGGTTTAAAGATAGTTGAGTGTGGGCTCATAGAAAAAAAATCTAATGTTCTTGCAACAGAAAAATAACTATTGAGCCATTCCTTTGAACGTCTTTTGTGTAGTAAAATTAATCATGTTGTAACAAAGTTAATAATGTTAACCATTCACAAAGTCTTATATGTTATTAAGGATTTAAGTAATATTGCGCCAACGAAATGCTGTATTACGCTAAAAATAACAGGAAGGACAAAATATTTTATGTTACTGCGACATTAAAGTAATTTCCAGCCAATACAAGTTTATTAAACTGACCTGACGTGAAATGGCGGATAGTAGTGAACAACGATAACCTTTTAAAATTAAACAAAACAACCATATTTAAATTTTAGAGTATAGTATGGGAACTAAATGTAGCTTTAACCAAAAATTACACCATGTATGATGCTTTTGGTTGTTATATATATATATATATATACACTGTAAAAAGCATGTGATGATATATATCATCACATGCTTTGTACAGTATCTATATATTAATTTAATATAAAGGTAGCTTATTTTTGGTAAAATTGAATTTTAACTTATATTTACCTTGTAAATGATAAAAATTAGTTTTTAATTAATATACATAAAAAGGAGATGAAATAGGTTCTGTTGGTATACATAAAAAGGAGATCAAATAGGTTGTGTTGGTAATGCCTAGTAATAAATAGCTCTCATGTAAAATGTTGCTAACCTGAGTACGCACGAATGCTGTACGTTGTTTCTTTGGTGTAATTTTCTATACCTAAGTTTTGTTTGCACTGAACGGGGGTTCGATTTCATTTCCGTTTGTAATATTTATTTTTTGACTAAACAATTGTGCTTAATATATTTTACTTCGCAATGTTTTTTTTTTTACAGGAAATAAAATACAAGACAATTTTTAATGCACATGTTTACATCAATTTAAAAAAAATAGTTTTCCCCCAAAGTGAACACCGCCTTAATGTTGACAGTTAGTAAAGAGGTAACGTTGTTACATAAGTACTTAATGTTACATTGGCATTAATAGCTTAAATGTATTGTATATTACATTAACAGCAACATTGTTTGTATTTCTAAAAATGAAATTTTTTAGAAATTTTGAAATCAATGCATATAATTTTAACGGTTCACAGTTAAAAAAAAATTGCTGTTGTAGTAACATAATTCTTTTTTCAAAGGTTTGATTCAACAAGTGTGAAGATATGCGAATAGACTACAGTAGTCAATAAAAGGAAGAAATATAATAAACTTATTATGTGCAACCAAGTTAAAAAAAAAAAAAGTATCTCACCATTACAGCAGACAAATAACAAACAAAAACTAATTATGTAAAGGACTGGAATGAATTTGTGAAATTCACATACTACACTGATGAAAATATTACACATTTGTAGTTTAAAACATACTACGGTGAAGAAAATATTACACATTTGTAGTTTAAAACATACTACGGTGATGAAAATATTACACATTTGTAGTTTAAAACATAATACGGTGATGAAAATATTACACATTTGTAGTTTAAAACATACTACACTGATGAAAATATTACACATTTGTAGTTTAAAACATACTACACTGATGAAAATTTTACACATTCGTAGTTTAAAACATACTACGGTGATGAAAATATTACACATTTGTAGTTTAAAACATACTACGGTGATGAAAATATTACACATTCGTAGTTTAAAAAGATACTACGGTGATGAAAATATTACACATTTGTAGTTTAAAACATACTACGGTGATGAAAATATTACACATTTGTAGTTTAAAACATACTACACTGATGAAAATATTACACATTTGTAGTTTAAAACATACTACAGTGATGAAAATATTACACATTTGTAGTTTAAAAGATACTACGGTGATGAAAATATTACACATTTGTAGTTTAAAACATACTACACTGATGAAAATATTACACATTTGTAGTTTGAAACATACTACGGTGATGAAAATATTACACATTTGTAGTTTTAAAGTAATTTACGAGTATTGCGTTGGTTATAGAATCAGAACGCGCAAATATTTAGACGTATAACTATGTCAACTAAATATTACACAGTTCGTAGGTGGTGACGTAATCAACAATTTCCCTACATACAACTTAAATTTCTTACAGTCTTCAGTAAAACATTTCCCGTCATATATCTGAAAGAATTGGGCGAGTATTTTTTGTGCAAAACAATGGTTCACGTAAAATATTTTCATCTTTACTCTTTCGGTCCCTCAGTTCACTACAGCGTACATGTTGCAGATGAAGGAAATATATGACCAGAGCTGTATACAGCTAGGATCATTGTCCAATGCAATCAGCTTCTTCGCTGTGGGTTATGTGTTTTGTGGACGTTTATTCAGCTCTGATTTTTGAGAAGTTTTGCTAGTCCCTTAAATACCAAGTACAAATATAATTGGTTGCGTTAATAAAGCAGGTGTTAGATCAGTATGAATACAGGATCAACCAAAATATTACTTGACTGCAACACCTTAACCCATAATATAATGCGGGACTGACAGAGATTTAAAAAAAAAAATCACTCTATCTATATCACTTATTATAATGTTATCGTTTCGCCATACCCAATGTGTTCAATTTTACCCATAACGATGCTAAAACATTGTAAATATTTTGTTTTGTAAATTTATCTTAGTCGTAACGACCACAAAATTGACATAGTTACGAGGAACGCTGAATAATGGTACAAGTGTCCTTATAAGGTTCACGAACAACGGGTGTCGCCTTATAAATATAACCGCAATATAGTTTTGTAAACGTAAATAAATTTTGTCGGCACGTCACGTGAAATGCAATTCCAAATGATAATGGAACACTTAACACATTTTCCCTTCAGTTTACATCTAATGGAGCGGCGAACGTAGCATTATAGATAAGCAATACTTATTACTTTGGTTTGTAATAAATACAGCCTCTGGCTTGTTGCAATATTCTGCATCGAGGAGACGTAATTACCTGTCTGCAGGCAGTGTGCCAGCTGCAGTATGTAGTAAGTAAATGTGAATGCCACAAATACTTATTCAGATGAGTGTTTGGCAGTGGTGTGCATGCTATCGCCTCGACTCATGTATATGGTGTACGGGTAACTATAGGCTGTTCACGGCAAAGTGAGCACTTTCTAAGGTCCTTTATCCAATCCTATAAGCACTTGTAGTTCCATGTTTTAACGTTGAATTAAAAGTCTTACGCAAACATTTGTGACTGCTTTTATAATTTATTTTGTTTTCTGTTCTTAATGCATATAATTGAAAAATCAATAAATTTGTAAAGTAATTAATTTTTCTAACAATTTGACAGTTTCACTTGATCGAGGCAAGAATAAAGTGATGAGGCAGACGGCACTATCAATTTTACATAAGGCGGAAGAATACGCAGTGCTAACACAAGTAGATTTTAAGCAAGGCTTTCAAAAGTTCTGTTTACCGTGAACAGCATATATACCATTAATGTATAAGCCTTTCTATTCCACCAGACTGTGAGTAAATATGGTAACTAAGGTTCCCCCCTCCCCCCCGATTTTGAGCCCAATGCTTTGCTAAAATCCAAAAGGTTCAGAATCGTAGGCATGCGATTACTAGAGGAACGTTAATTTCGCCAATTATTTTTGGGCAGACTATACCTCAAGCACATAGACCAATACTCTAGTGATTTTACGTATTCTGATTGGACGACGCAGTTCTTTTGCCACGCCTTCTTCATATCTTCAACCATTAACCCCTCAACGTATTACTCCGAGCGTACTCGTTCACGTAAGACATGTTGCAGAATAGGTAAAGTCATGGTCAGTGTTGTACAGGGTAACAAGCTAGCACCAATACAAACAGCGCACTTTTCCTGTATATTGGTATTGGCTGCTACTGAAACACCAACATTTTATATTGGTTGCTGCCGGAGATATAGGCCAATAGAAATTATTTTCATGGATTCCATCGCATACGTAGGTTGCTAACAAAGAATTCGTAAGTACACGCCAGATCAAAAATCTCGTCTTACGCAACAACTGGGATGAACAATTCACGTGTAAGTTCAGGGGTTAATTAACAAGAAGAAATGACGTAACCTTACCACAACTAAGATGTATGTAAAAGAAAGCCTGTAAAATTGTAGCAGCCAATTAATAGAAGGGGCCGCAATGGTTTGGTGGTCAGACTACTCGCCTTCCATCACGGCGAACTGGGTTAGATTCCCGGTGGGCCGGACGATGCCGCTGGTAGGCGGGTTTTCTCGGGGTTCTCCCGTTTCCCCCCGCCCTTGCGTTCCGGCGATGCTTCGTACACTTCACACATATCGGCTCTCAAGACCTCGATGTTAAGAGCCGCCAAAATTACTCCACTCTACGCTAATGAATAGAGAGCCTACCATTTGGCGTTATAAGACGGTATAGTCTGTTCACGGTCAAAATGATAAACTTTTGAAATCCCTGCTTACGATCAAATTGTATGAACGTTGTGTATTCTTCCGCCTTATGTAAAATTAACATTGCCTCATCGCTTTATTCATGCGTCCGTAAAGTGAATCTGTGAAATTATTAGAAAAGTAAATATTGTTCGAATCTGCTAATTTTTACACTTCGATGTATTAAAATAGACAGAAAGCGAAATATGTAATTTAAGTTGTCACAAATGGCTACGTAACACTTTTTATTCGACTTAGTTATATGTAGGGATAAGAACGCGAGTTCATTTTAGGACAACGTCAAACACGTGTACACTGAAGTTGACTTTGTAATTGGATCGCAGTTTATTAGACACGCCCTGGACGACTCTGAGCCAATAGCAGACTTGCAAGTAAACAGGTAGAGAGTGTTCCATGCTGCCAGGTGTGGAGTAGCACTGGCTACTCTATGGGGCAGCAGCCAATAACAAACATCTGAGACTCAAGTATACACATGACTGTAGCGTCTAGCCTACAGGTCATTGAACTCGCGAATTTTTCTTATCCCTAGTTATATGGAACTACTTAGCCTTCATCGTGACCAACTTTACTGGGCGCATATCACTCAGTGCGCCCGTTAAAATATGTGCAGACAGGAGTATTGATTTTTTATAAGGTTTATTTCAAAAGTGCTCACTTTATCGTGAACAGCATTTACTAAGATTCCACAGTCGAGCAGAAGTCACTGGTTTATTGTCTGCTCATTATCCTCTTACATCCGACCACACGGAATGGAGCTAACACAGTGCTCAGTGTTTACTAATGGCCCTGAGTCCTGCAGGCTGTGTCGGAAGAGCGGAGGTCCAATGAGACACGTGGATTTAACATACACTTGCATGCCGTCTGCCTCGGTACTGAATTTAATGCGAAATTATAGGTAGGGATTGGAAAATTTCGCGAATTCATTTTAGGGCAAGCTAGATGTCAAACACGTGCGCATTTATGTTGTGTTTGCAATTGGATCACAGTTTATTAAACACGCCCAGGTGAACTCTGAGCCAATAACAAGCCTGTAAGAAAACAAGCACCGAATCCGTGCAACCTGGTCTGAAGTAAAACTGGCTACACTCTGGAGCAGCAGCCAACGAACACAAAGCTGAGGCTGTAAAATTCATAGTGGGATAGTGCAGTCTAACATACAGGTCGTTTAAAACACATTTTCCTGTCTCTAGGTATTAACAACACAAATTAGGCAATGGCAGTTGAAATTCTGTCGTTATCTCGTGCGTTTGGTTTTAATATTTCTGATAGTTTTCAGCGACAGGGTTCCTACATTTTTTTTTTTGTAAAATTAGAACATTTTTTCAAGGAAGCTGAATTCGCGCAATCTTTTCCTGTACTGCTTTAAATATCCTCTATAAAGGCTGCCATAGCTACATAAAAAATTACTGTCTAAAAATCCCGTGGCACCTATTTTCAAGTTGAATAAATACATATTCAAGGCAATATTGAAGTAAATATGCTAATCTTCGTGAAGGTTTCTTTTTGTTTTGACATTGGGCCGGGCGCAGGGGCTTGTGAAATTAACATAAGACGATTCCCAAGTAAAATGTTTTATGTAAAATCATTATTCGTGATGCTTATTCGGGTATCTCAGTAAATAAATTTTCCTCGATTTTTTTTTTTTTTTTTTTTTTTTTAGGAAAGTTAAAATTCTCAACTTTTTAATTTTTCCAATTAAATATATTTGAAGAGACAAAAATAATAAAAATGGTTTCAATCCCTTCGGTCACGCATTGATTCTTAAACCGAAGTTTTGCAACAGTGTATTATTTTAATGTGCGCTGTACTTGTGTCTAGTGTACTTCTTGTGTGCAGTGTGCAATATGCTGCTTGCTCTATAACTGATGATGAGCCATACATAAACGAGATGTGTGTTTACGTCCACAAATCAGATTACCAGACGCGAAGTCTGTCAAGCCAGTGGATACTGATACCTCGCTATGTACAGCACTATGTATAAATAATTTTCATGTGCAACAAGTTGTAACGTTTTTAAATGCGTGTGAATTTAATGCGGATAATTATATTTTATATTAAACGTACATGTTGGGGTTAGGTGTACTCAATGGTGAACTCAAATATATTCAGTCTCGTCCCTGTATTTAATTCACTATTAAATTACATCTTGTTACAATATGTTTTACAACTCGTTACAGAATGTTAGTTACTCATTAAACCGGAGGAGCCCTCGTGAAGTTTACTTGTGTTAGATATTAATGTGATTGGTTATTAAATTACGTGTGTATATAAAAAGCCACTCTGAGTAGTTTCTAAGCAACGTCGTCGCCTTCTCCATGATGCCGTAGGCTGAAGACTAGACAAATATGGGCGGACGGCACGCCCTCGTCTCTGGAAGTCTTGCTGGCGCAGTGTCACCACGACAAAGGCCTCGTTCGCGAGGTTTCCAGCCGTAGTATCTGGCGTACTCGGCCTGCCTGGCGCGGTTTGTTTAGAAGCGCTCAAGGCTTCCCTCTACTTCTTCGCGACATGTTTGTGCCACCGCAGTCAGGCTAGCTTGCCTGTTGCTGCACGTAACAATGTTCACGATAGTGACCACGGTAACTTAACGGCTTAAAAGCATAGAAATATTAAATCTCTCCGTGAATGAAATAATGATATTACGAAGTGGTATCCGTAGATTATTCCATTGACTTAACATCGCATGTAACAATATTCTGCTCTTACAGGTCTACTTTGCGAGAACTCAGTAAACGAGATCTTGAGATCCGATGAGGGTGATTGTAGTGAATATGGAGCGGCGCCGGAATGAAAACGCGGGGGAAACGGGAGATCCCCGAGAAAACCCGCCGACCAACGGTATCGTCCGGCACAATGTCAAAAGTGTGGGGAAATCCCATACAAGTACGGGAATATTAACTACATTGTATACTAAAACTATATTTTATATAACTGTGGACTGTTAATTATATCATTACCTACATTTTCGGACGAATAGCAACCGAAATCATAATTCTAAAATCCTCAACACTTGCCGATGGGTGGGCGCGAACAGCAGACCTTAAGGCCATTGGTGCATGAAAGCTGTAAATTTATATAAATTTTGTCATAACTTGTTTCACAGCATATTTTCCAAAGTTTTCATCTGATCAGGACGTAAATAACAACTTTTAGCGCCTTTTTGTGTTGTTAGATCTTCACTACCGCTATTATTCTCGGGGCACTGATTGCAGATAAGAAAACCATTCTCTAATTTAAAACTAGTTTTTATTGGATGCTAAGTATTAGAAGCGTGCCCTACCGAATACAAGTGCTACACGGTTTCCAACATGGCGTCTCGTTTTGTTTATTCCTCCCGTCTTCCCCTCGAGCTGCCAAGACAATGCTGAGCAGATGACGTATGCCGTAAGTTATTCCCGTGCACGTGTTGCATTTCCCGCCGCTATGTAAGTGAATTTTACTTCAGAGTGCTGTGATTCTGTATTACACGCAAACAAAAATTTGTTTCCCAAACAAGTTTGCGAAAATTACCTTACAATTTGTTATGTTTATAATATTTTATACCAGGTACTAGGGAGGATTTATAGTATTGTGAGGGAAGAACTGAAGTGAACTATGAAGACAGAGCAGGTATTTAATTCAGCTACTATGGCATACATTGAATATAAGTAGGGATATGAAAATTTTGCGAGTTCAATAACCTGTATGTGTATATATATATATATATATATATATATATATATATATATATATATATATATATATATATATATATATATATATATATATATATATATATATATATCTTGTTGCAGCCTTAGGTTGAAATGTTTATATTAAAAAGCAGCAAGAAGATGGAAATTGGATGAAAGAAAAAATTTTTTAAGGGCCTTAAAAAGTGCTCACTTTACCGTGAACAGCCTATAGAAAAAATTGCTTGTTACTGGAACGTGTTGCTGAAGGCTCGGCTACAATAAACTTGACGCAAAACGGCAAACGCTAAACGTCACCGTAATAAAAATGGCATGTCTACAACCAACGTTAAGAGGAATAAAATGAAAAAGAATTTTGGTGCAAAGATGCAAATATATTAGTTTGTGTTTGTAATTTAAGAAAACCATCTTGTAAAAACAAAAATAATACGCACACTTAATTATTACATCCAATCATTTTTAAGTGCGTTTTGCGTTATTTGTTTATTGATTTGGTATATCATTAACAAAATGAAAAACGTACGGCGATAGTGAAGTCATCTATCGCCAATCGTTTATATCATTTGTTTTCACTTGTTTGTGACGTCTTGGATTCCGCTTGGCTGGCGTTAAACGTTAACCGCAAAGACTTTGTTGGCCAACTTTTAAGGCGTTGCGTTTAACGTTTAGCGTCGCGGCAACGTTTTACGTCGATTGACGCCATTTTGCTTTCCGACATGTTGTTTCTTATGGAACTTGGCACAATGGAACTGTAAAAGTTAAAGTCAACTCTTTACGATTTCGGAAAGTTGAAATTTAAAGTCAAAGTCAAGCAGCCATTTTGCCGAAAATCTAACAGACGTTATGTGGGGAGTTCGTTATTTTATTGTAGGGCGATTTTAATCTCCGTATGTTAAACAAAGCTCGTCTTAAATTAAATAATTGGCAAACAAATACAATGCGTAGTGGGAGTATACGAATTGACATAATTTAATAATGTAAAAAAAATGAGTTTTTAGTTTTGAAATAAACTTTTAATATAAATTTTAAGCCTATTTAAAAAAAAAAGGCGTGTAAAATACATTCCTGGATAATATTAAAATTATTTTCATAATGAGAAACACATTTTTACGAAGCTCGCATAACCGATGTTCAATTGTCTGAACTCTGACTTTATAATTGTAATGTATATTGGTGGTATCGTCAGAGGAAAGGAAACATAAAGTTAAATGCTAAAGTTTTCTACTGTGTAAGACGCTTTACTCGGAGCTTGAACGATGGAACAAATCACACGACAGTAACTGTTTATCCCATAGACTAAAGATGACGCAGACCGCTTATTCGACTTCTGCGCATGTACCCAACACTGACCTACCACAATCCTACACAACCGTCAAAGTCACATGGTCAACTGTGATGAACGTGTTTGTTTACATCTTAAGTTTTAAATGACAAGCACTGTTAAATTACTAAAATAATCTTACCAGATCGAATGTGATCTAAAAGCGTTACAAATTGATTAGAGGAAGTATAAAAAAATCTCAAAAGCACTTGTTTACTAAACAGTGTTCTAATCTCGAATCCAATCAACGCCGTTTTCGCTAGACGTGTAGGCAGAAAAGAAGTTCAGTGTTGGGACACGGAGATAGGTTGTACGCAGCCAGATAGATCGGTCTACCTCATCTTTAGTCTATGGTTTATCCGATCCCTACTGCACGCGGACAGACGTCGGACAAGGGCAGCCTTGTGTGAGGACAAGCTGGTCCGCGAACCCAGCTCCGGAGATATTTGAGCAATGCACAATCACGTTGCTGGATTAGCCGACCGCCGACTGGAAATAAGATGGACCAACACGCTCCAGCGAGCGCCACTCTGTGGGCGGTCCAGCCTTCACTTATTGCAGCTCCCGCTGACACTTACATTACATTTTTTTGTAATGTTAAGTTTCTTACCCAATAAAAAACTTTAGCATTTGACTTTACGTTTCCTTTCCTCTGACGAAACCACCAATACACAATACAATTGTTAAGTCAGAGTTCAGATGGAGCTTCGTAAAAATGCGTATCTTGTTATGAAAATAATTATGATAATTCATTTTACGTACCTTTTTAAAAGTAGGCTTAAAACGTATATTAAAAGTTTATTTCAAAACAAAATACTCATTTGTTTACATTTGAATAAGCCACTTCGTATATTTCCTCTTCACAATATTTTCGTTTGCCATTTATTTAATTTAAAACGAACTTTGTTTAATATACAGAGATGAAAATCGTACTACAATAAAATAACGCACTTTCCACGTAACCTCTGTTATGTTCTCGGCAAAATGGCTGCTTGACTTTACTTTTGACAGTTCAATTATGAAAAGCTCCATAAGATGCAATGGTCGGAAAGCAAACGTAAAGTCAAATGGTAAAGTCAAACGTTTAAGTTTTCAATTGTGTAAGGGCCTTTAGATATAAACAGTTGAGACGGCTTACAAACCGACATTATATCCCATTCGCTGTGTCTCCACGTTCCTTGAACCAAACCCTTGAAATATCACCCCATGTATGATATGTTTGGGTCTTTCCTATCACATACATCACAAACGATATCACGAGCATTTTGTATGTTTTACTAACACAAAAATTTCGTATTTATGGTTAAATTGTACTTCTACCTATAATCTATTAATAAATTATAATATTTAAATTTTAATTAATACGAATAAAAACAAAAAGAAATTATATAGGCGAGTTGTGGTGTTAAAAGGAGGATGTACTGAAACATCTTCTTTAAAATAGTTATTCTGCAAATACAACTTTTCGTCAGAAAAGATATTAAAAAAAACAATTATCTATGCCCCTGTTTTATTACTTGTGTCATATAAAGTGTATCCTCAGAGAAAAAAAAAACGAGTGAAAATGGTCAAATATCGTATTTTTAAAGTGTGTCTGTGCAGTTTTGTTAAGTGGCAGGATAAAAGTACTAGTATATGGGCGTAGTTTTATCTGTGAGCTTTCATCGTGTGTACAGCGCGTGCAGTGTTTCCCTCGTGACGCTGTACTGTGCAAATGAGATCTGTGACATACGGGCTTTATTACACGCGATGAAAGACCACAGAATAAACTACACTCGTATGTTTGTACTTTTCTCTTGCCGCTTAAGGGAACTGCATCTACCCAAGCTTTAAAAATGCGATATTTGAACATTTTCACGAATTTTCTCTCCAAGAATACACTTGATATGACATAAGTAAAAAAAATAGGGGCATAGATAATTGTGTTTTATATTATCTGACAAAAATTCGTATTTGCAGAACATTTATTTACCTTGATACGCGTATTCGCGCAAACAACCATTTCACAGGAAACGTTTCAGTCCATCCTTCTCTTAAGGGTTATGCCTGCCTGCCGCTCAAACTGCGTTGCAGAGTGTTAGAAATCTTTGTATTTTGACGCAACTACCAAACCCCCCCCCCCCCAGTATGTTTACATACAAACATACATCATACTCCTGACGAGGAAGGAATAGGCGGTAGTATCAAAAGCTATTCACAATAAAGTGAGGACGTTTGAAATCAACCATTAAAAAAATGCCACTACCCTTGCCTGGCATACATTGTAACGGTCGCTCTGAGTGACATTCGCCCAGCAAAGTTGGTAACGACGGAAGTGAAGTAGTTCCATATATTTAATGTCGAATAAAAAGTGTTAGGTAACCGTATGTGATAATTTAAATTATTTCTTTCGCTTTCGGTTTTTTTTTTTTTAATGCATCGAAGTGTAAAAATGAGCAGATTTGTAAATTTACTTTTCTAACAATTCCACAATTTCACTTGGCCGGCGCATGAATAATGTAACAAGGTCCATGGCAATATCGATTTTACATATGTCGGAGGAATACACAAAGTGCGTACAAATAGATCTCAAGCAGAGCTTACAAAAGTTCTTATTTCACCGTGAACAACCTATATAAAGTTACCACGTATGATGTAAATATTATTTTGCAGTCCTGCAATACTGTTAGAAACGGCACTTTCAGTCTGCCGCATGTTAAAACATACTAGCCGGGCACGAGTCAAACTACGACAGGAACCTGCACTGAAGTTCGCTTCAGATTTCTCATAGTTAAAAAACGATAGTGTCACCGCTGAAAGCGCCATAGGTAGACGCGGCACTACGAGAACACTGCAGAGCACTGCATGTAGAGGCGATGGCGCTCTTGTATAGCGTGCAAGTGTGACCCTTATAGCTCCCGCGCTTCTCGGCGAAAAAAGAAAAGGAAAACAGTAAGTTATTGACTTAACTAATAAGTGTACTTTCCACAACATGGGTGTAATTAGTGTTTAAATAACTTCTTAACAGCTGAGTTTACTTAATAACATTAGAAATGAGGCCAAAACATATGTAACATTAGTGAACCAATGACAAATACGCAAGTGCCTTACCGTGGACTTGAACCCAGAAATCTCGAACAATAAGTTAGCGTGCAATGCACTGCATTATGGAGGTCGGACTCGGAGAATTATCTTCGGATTTGATCGGTCTAATGTTTCGAATAGTAGGGTTTGCTCACCCAAAATTTTTAGAGGGCCGTCATTTTGAAAATTAGTGCCTTACCTACTTAAAACATACCAGTTTACACTACCTGATGCAGTGCTATTTGTTTGCCAAATTTGGTAGAAATTTGTCAATTGTTTCTCGAGATGTCATAAAAACTTTATTTATTAGCATGTCACTACCTTTCAAAATTGAGAACGGAAGATGCCCCGTGTAGATACATTTGGTAGTTGTAATACCGACTGCCAGCATACAAAGTTATGTTTGATTTGATTACATATATTCGATGATACAGCATACTAAACTAAAATAGCTGTATTGCCGCCATTTTGAAATAAGTATATTACTTTCCTAAGACATATCACTTAACATCATATGCTTCAGTACTACGTATTTGCCAAATTTGGTAGGAATAGGTAAATTTTTTTACAGATATAACATAACTTTATTAATTTTTATGGCGCTATCTTCCAAGATGCCAGACAAAAGTGGTTATATGTTGGTACATATGATGCTTCTAACAATACTTTCAGTGTACAAAATTTGGTCGAATTGTTTAAATGGTATGGTAGATATACCAAATAAACCTAAAAAAAATGTATTGGTGCCATTTTGAAAGTAAGTACTAAATAGAGTTCAATTACCTATGCTTACGTGACCTATCATAGTAGTACTTAACTGCCAAATTGGGTGAGAAATGACGTATTGGTTTTCGAGATATTATAAAAAACGTTTATTTCTTAATGTGGCCCTATTTTACAAAATGGCGGACAAACAATATACATAAAAAATTTAATGTTTACACTATGCTCAGCTAACATACAAAATTTCGTTTAAATCGGTTGAATAGTTACCGAGATATGACATATCACCCCAAATTTTAAGATGGCCACCATTTTGACAGTAGGTGTCCAACGTGGTCGAAAATTATAAAAGTCAGGTGCCCTTGCTAAGGACTATATATGTACCAAGTTTGGTGAAATTCCGCTGAAGCGTTCAAAAATTGAAAAGGAGATACACACTAGCTCAGACACACTCATATAAATATAGGCTGTTCACGGTAAAGTGAGTACTTTTTTGGCCCTTGTAGCTTTTTTCTTTCAGCCATTTCTTATCCCTTAACCATATTTTTATATAAGAACTGTCATGTAAGTAATAAACACTGTGTATAAATTCCACGGCACTCGTAAGTTAACGTATAATGCTAAAGTAAAATATATTTATTGAAAATGTATCCAAATTAGAGGGGTTTCAAAAGAGCTCACTTTACTGTGAATGGCTTATACATACAGAAAGGAAATTGATCTCGTAAGCTTTTATTTCCGTAGGCTAAAAACGCAGCAGGTAGATGGGGACCTTAAGTGCGTAGTCGTTACCCGTCAACGCTGTCCACAAGCTGTGTCCCTGGAGAGCTAATGTGTTATCGTGCTCGCGTGTGAGCCGGTACGCCGACCGATAAGCGACGCGCTCCGGCAGATCATAAATTAATAAACTCGAGCTCGTCAAGTGAATTTCCCCGGCACACTCTGCTGCTCCGCTCAGACAAACTACTCAATCGCAGGAATTTACGGCCAGTCCCAATTACCACTAAGCACTCAGCGTAATTCCAAGCTTTTAGCTTTCCGATGTAGGCCAGCGTGTTTTGCATTTAAATGCCCGAGTAGTGTGGCTCTCTGGGGGAGAGTTATCGCCGAAACCATAGCGTTTATCCTACTCTCGTGTTCTGGACCCATTAAAATCCCCCCTGCGAGTTCGCTAACGAGAAATATATACAATAAAATTGGTATCAGACTGTTGTATAAGTTGAAAAATTAAATGAACGGTTCTTTGAAAGATGTGTTACGTCCGTATAAACAGATGAATGGAAAATGAAGCAAACAGTATTTCAAAGGAAATACTGTATACAGAAAGCTGATTCCTGTTTTCAAATATCTGTAGATAATTTTGTAGATTATGCTTGTGGTTCTTTCAACGCAGCTCAAAGAGGAAAAAATAAGTCATTTTTCATATAATAGGCAGCCTTGTTATAAGATAGGTATAACATTTCTGTGTCACTATAAAAATGGTGTTTAATAACATAAAGTCTTTATATTAAATTGTACCTACAAAATTTATATATATATATATATACATGTAAATGGTTATATGTTTTACAAAACTTTCGTAATTTGAATCTTTTTTAAATAAGAAGAAATAATCATACCTACGGGAAAAACCGTATATATATATATATATATATATATATATATATATATATATATATATATATATACACACACACACACACACACGAACACGAGATGTTTTTAATGGACACTAAAATTTTCTCCGCATTCTGTCATTACATTTTATCTTTACAAATGTTAGCAAAGGAACCCAAAATAAATAGTAGGGTGGACCCCATTACAAGTTAAGTAACGGAAAAAAAATTTATATACAATTTTTTTTTGGATTGCTAGAATTTATTATTTAATATGTTTTCAGCGACGTTTCATTACTCGATGCTTGCAATAAATTTGGTATAATTTCTTTGATTTCATTTTAATTACTATAATTTGCCGTTAGCGACGTAACGTTACGTGAAAGGTCGTAAAAATTGCATAACGGATGTACTGAATACAATACTGAATACGAAGTAATTTAAATAATTACCTAACGAATTAATTTTATGGATAGACGCCGTTACGAATTGTACAGGTGTAGCACACAAACACCTAACCGGATATATACTTTACATACTTTCGGGAATAAAATATATTGACTTGAGCGCCACCGGATTGACTACTAACACTAAAGTGAAAGCTGGATTGTTATCTTCTTCTTAATCAGAGCAGCAGTTACGAAGAGGAACAATTTATTTGACTGGAGTAGTAATAAATATTAGCTAATTGCTTGTCGACGCCTCCTGAGCGCCATTAACGCAAGCAGTTACAAGAAAACACATGTTTATAGGCCTATCAGCAACAAGAATTACTTTTTATATACCTACCCGTTGATGTTAAGTGTTATTCAACATCTCAGAAAGTTGATTAATGTAGTAAGAGATGCCCTGTTTTGGTTTGGTTATACATCGGTACGATAAAGTATCTTTCGAGCAAACAAAATTACTGAACCGCTTAAGTAACAAAAATATTGGCTTACTCAGTCTGCTCAAGAAACACGGCTTTTTGGTACTTTGTAAATTGCTGTGTACAACTCATATCAACTGATATGTTTTCAATTACGAATTGCGATTGGGAATCTACATCGTTATAGTATTGATATCCACGGCACATTTGGAGATCCACATTCGGATCACAAATAATCCCACGTCACTGAAATTTAAGACCTTAATTATTATTTTCAAAACACCCCGTCAGCCGATTAAAAATACATTTTAGAAACGAAAATGAAACTCGTAATTTTTCAAAGAATATAAAAAGACTTAAAAAAATCCTATGCTAAGAAACCTCATTTCGGATTCGTTTGTTTGGTTTTTTTTTTTACACGAATATTTGAAACTCTCTTTGCAAAATGGAATAATTTGAATTAAAAAACAATTCTATAAGCTACCTCAGGACATTTACTTAACCACACAGATATACATTTTAGCATAAAAATTTTTCAGTAGGCCTATATAGAAACATTTTGCATTTATTTCATGAGCTAACGTGTATAAATATTTTTATAAAATAATTTTAGATGAAGCTACCCTAAATCATTGAATTAGTATAATTTATTTTTTGCTAGTTTCACCACTTTTCGTAAAGTGTGATTTATTTTATATGCGCACTCCAAGAGTAGTAAAGTTGTGATTTTGGACTGCATGTTAAAACTGCACGTGGAATAAATGTGTTTTACTTGCTCGAGATGATGTCACCATCACAAACCAAACTGTGGCGTTGGTCGATGAACGTTGAATTTGCTCGGCTGATGTCGCGTGTAACAACTTCCATAATTCCTTCGTCTTGTAAAAATACTGCTTTTCCTAGAAAAGCAGCTCAGCGAGACCAAAAAAAAAAGGTTATACACTAAGCCCGGATGGTTTTCAAGCGTACAAAATAAAAGGACATTTCGAAATAGAGAAATTTACGTGTAGCCTAAGTATGCGCATTGCCAGTAAAAGATAAACAGTTATTACGTGATTATAGTGAAACGCCTAATTAATATACTGATATCACTATTTGCTAAGAATGATAATAAATAAAAAATAATAATTGGTTTTAAATGCGTACAAACGTGTGAGATTGAAAACTAATTGCATCTTTTTGGTTGCGGAGGGAGTAACAATACAAAATAAATGCTTATATAAAATAAATCTTGGCTAAATATTTTTACTGTAGTAAATACATTTTAATACTTAACTCCACTAACTATATATAAGTTTCTCATGTTCAGCAGCGCCTTGTAGTTCAGCAACATGACAAAAACTGTGTAAATAATATTTAAATTTATTACTTCTTTTAATATTATTTTTGTATGGGTACCTGCGTATTGCGCTTACGTAAACTAATAGTGGAGCCCGCATCACTTACCAAGGCTCTTTCAAATTTACTCTTAGTTACTGCTAACACTAAAGAGAATAAACTAAGTATTTTAACTACTGGAAAAATGTTAAAAAATACCTGTGTACTAAAAAACTACTGGAGTCGCCTATTACTACCCGGGACGAGGGGGGGGGGGGGGCACATTTGCGATGAGGGAGATTAAACACAAAACACATTCTTGTGTTTTGGGACTACAAATAAGATAAATAAATACATGTACAAAAATTCAGATAAGGTTTTCGAAAGAATATGCATTGATTCATTTTAAGGTATTCTTAGCAAAATTTATTTGACAGTAAATCATAGACTATTATAGATAAAAAATATATATATGAGAGATGTTTTTACATTAAGCAAATTTTAGAAATTGCGAAAAGATTTCCTAGTGATATTTTATGGATTTCTTGAAGTAACTGATTGTACCTTATTTCAATGTGCATTGTCTTACGTCGTAAAATGGGTTAGTTTATTAATATCTGTAAGTCTCAAAAACACTCGAATTGTTATTTTGACATGCCATTATGCGAAAAATATACGGCATATTATTTTAGCAAGGAAATGAAATAAGCAATATCTACAAGCTGGACAGTATTTCGCACGTTTATAAAATTATAATTTTTTTGGTGACTCGCGCCCTTAAACTGTTCTAGATCTTGAGTAATAGTTCTAATTTTCAGCGACAATATTAACTGAACACAAATCTACAACCATGCCTTACCTCGGTCTCGAACCCGGAACCCACCACTCCGTAACACAGCTTAGGCGACGGGCCATACTGGCCGTGGCATTTCTCGCATACAGGTAGGACCGTTTACCTGCCTCGCCAAAACAAGCATACATACAAGTAGGACCGTTTACCTGCCTCGCCAAAACAAACATACATACAGGTAGGACCGTTTACCTGCCTCGCCAAAACAAACATACATACAAGTAGGACCGTTTACCTGCCTCGCCAAAACAAGCATACATACAAGTAGGACCGTTTACCTGCCTCGCCAAAACAAACATACATACAGGTAGGACCGTTTACCTGCCTCGCCAAAACAAACATACATAAAGCAATTACTCCGTCTTTTGTTTTGCGTCTGCCAATTAATGAGTGTTCGTAATCGATTCCCACGCACAAGAAAGGAAACTGCTTCGTGGCGCCAGCGTCCCCTACGCAAATACGACCATGTTAAACAAAGCAGCTTCGCCTGCCGGTGCAGCGCTGCCAACTTCCCACCGTTAAGTAGCGAAACCCTTTGTCCCTCAACCCCGAGGCGATCTATTACGACCCCCTAAGCAAGCCACCCCTTCCACCAGGGTTTCAGTATTTTACAACGGCGCGATGGGGCACGATCCTTTTCATAACTGCCCCCACCCCCTCCTTCTCCTCCTTGGAGTGCTCATTGTGATTGCAAAGAATGTGGTGCAGCTCTCGTAGCGGGCGTTACAGCCGCATTCTGTGTATGTGTGTGTGTGTGTGTGTGTGTGTTGGCGTGAGAGATCGACATGCAAACAACAGACCGTCATGACATGCCGTGCTGAGCTCTGGGTATCGCGTGCTAGACGACTAAAGCCCTCCCTGGGTCGATACACAGTTTACCGAAGGCGCCCCCCTTGTCTCCCGACAGACCGATACAGTCCGTCTCACGTTAACATACGTCCATTTATAATGAATCTTCTATGTGTGTTATCAAATTCGTCATGAAAAACGAAATCAACTACAAAAAAAAGAACAGTGGGAGATTTGGGCGGTTCCTAACGGGACGAGGGTGAAGCGAGGTAATTACGGAGCGACGTCGGAATGCAGGGGTGGGGGAAACGGGAGGTCCCCGAGAAAATCCGCCAACCAGCAGCACGATCACCACATTTTAAAATCTGGGAGCGACCCCGCCAGGAATCGAACCGGCTTCCGCTCGGTAGAAGGCGAGCAGTCAAAACCGCTACACCTCCGCATGCATGGCTATTGTACAATAAACACTTACAAACTGAGAATCAACCAACACTCAAGTGAAGTATTTTTAAAAAATGCCTATTTCACATACATGTGATTTGATGGATGCCCATTGCTTTTATAATCTAACATAAATTGATGGATACCTTTCACAGGTATGAAAGCAGTGATTCTGTAATATATATGTATATCATTCCAAACTTCTTAAATGTACTTTGTAAAACAGTGTTATATAATGTGTAATGTCATGTTGTAATATGTAGAAGGGTACTGAGTGAAATATGTAGAGTAGTACTATTTACATATAGCTTAATCTACCTTAATTTGGCTGGTAGCTTAAATTTTCTACGATTCATATCATATATTGCTTACGACAGGTCCTATATCCAAGAATGTATTTTCTAATGAATCATACATATGCTTGAAATACATTAAACCGAATAAAATAAACGAGGGCAATTTTCGACGGTTGTAAAGTTTAGGCGTGTGTATAATTATTTCCAGTGCAAAAACTTTCTGTTGGCGCGATAGGCAAGTTGACTGTGAGCTGAGTACGAACCTCATCTGTGGCTGGGGGTAAGGGTGACTCTTCTAAAGTTAGCAACCACACGGCGTTTCTTATGGGGAGTTTGGCATAGGTAACATTTCCGCCACTAGGCGGCTGCTATGAGGTCACTTTAAAGCTGGCTGTGAATGCACAAATTATATTTATTTGTGTGTAAAAGTTCTTGTTTGGTTGTAATTGTGATATATACTTGCCCCAGCCAACATTTTAAATAATAACTTTATTTCGAACCTATTATATATTCACGCCCCCCCCCCCCCCAACGGTGTTTATAAAAAGCAACCGTGTTCGGCACATAGCAAGCTTATTTAAATGTGAAAACGTTACGGATTTAATTGCGAGATGTCATCAAAATAAACTACGCATTTTTTTCCCTCCCCTTAAATAAATTGCGTAGCAAAGCATTAAAAATAATATTTAAATTAATTATCTGTGTAACACAAAGTTTTTCTATACACAGTTTAACTATTAAAAACTTGTGGCCATATTTAGTTGTATTTCCACTACAGAGCTAAGTATAAAGTTAATTCATTACGTAGGTTGTAACACAGTACAAATCGTAAGGTTTTACGCAATCCGGTACACGTGAATATTTTTAGTTGGTCAACTAACGGTGTCGATTAGAAAATCGTCACTTTTAAATTATAGGTAGTATTTTCAGTACTTCCAGTATGCGAAGTGTGATTTAAATTGTCTGAGTGTTCGCAACATATGATATAAATTGTCTGAGTGTTCGCAACATATGATATAAACTGTTTTCTTCACAGAAGGCGTTATTTTCCGAAATGGATGATGATGGAAGCTAATAAATTTTGAATTTAATCTTGACATGAGATACTGCTACTATGCAAAATTTGTTTAACTTCGTTAGTATAGTTCTCGATATATAGTGTGACTCATAATCCTAAAATTTTTAAAAGACGCCATTTTGAAGTTCATTTGGTCAGGCTGGAAATGAAAATAATGTATAGTGTCCTTGCTACGTGCTCTGAGTGCCCCAAGTTTGGCGAAATTTGGAGCAACGATTCAAAAGAATTTAGCTGGCCCTACTCACTTACAGGCACAGGAAACACGTACACAGACACACGGATACAGGAAGGTGATCTTTCTCTTGCAAATAGGCTAAAAAAAAATTGTTACCTTTTTATTGTACTCTTTTACTAACCTTACTACAGTAGTGATTTATCTATACTATAATATAATAAAGAGGTAATGTGAGCTTATATCTTTGATTGTTTATATGTTACGGCTAATCTCGGAAACGATAAGGCCGATTCTTATCATTCTTTCACTGTTGGGAAGCTACATTCTTCTAGATGTTTAATTTTTAAAAATCCTTGAGAAATTTCAGAATTTGTGAACTAAGTAGGAGAAAAATTAGTTGCTTGACTGCTTTCTAAGCGTGCTTTACAAAACCATTAAATTGCAACAATGTTACAAGAAAAATATCGCAAGTTGTCACTGGTAGTCGCAAGTAGTCACAGGTAGTCACAATTAGTCGCAGGTAGTCGCAATTAGTCGCAGGTGGTCGCAAGTAGTCATAGGTAGTCACAATTAGTCGCAGGTAGTCACAATTAGTCGCAGGTAGTCGCAAGTAGTCACGGGTAGTCACGGGCGGCCGCAGAAAGTCACGGGTAGTCACGGGTAGTCGCATATATAGACTATGTTTTTCAATAACTCCATAAATCCTGAGCGAAGCGATCTCAGGCTGTTGGTTTGTTAATAAAGGGCATTACAAAAAATTATGAAGTGGCGTTAATTCTTGCAACGTTTATACCTCCGCAGGGAATAACAAAATACAATTATAAACCACCTAGTTCGTAATACATAAACAAACAAGCGTCGTAATTGAAATGACTTCGCCTTGTTTTTAATACGAGTAAATTCCTTTGTACCAAGAAAAGTACCTACTTAATTTTTAGTCGTTTATGCCGAAATATGAAAAATTACATACATACTCGGATCGCGTGGACATAACTTGGTTATAGACTCAAGTGTTACAGAAATGTTAAATTTTAATTAATCGCTATTCGTTAAATCGTTTGTATTGTCTCTATGTAAATATATATTTCAGATAACTTTCATGATTTTCTTCTGGTTCGTTGTAACCATCATCGTATATTTCCTCCGCAAAAAAAGACATTAAATCAATAAGTAGACCATTCTCTGGCAAAATCCCAACACGGAAAAATGTGTCTCCTATTAAGAGCGACTGGTATTTATTAAGAGGAAAAATACTTCTATATTAAGCTTGGCAACTGAATAAGCAGGTAACCATTTCATTCCACTAAGGCAATATTACTCTTGGTATTCACATTCCGTATAAACGTCATGCAAAGAATATGGCACGAACGTTTCTGTTCGGTGAAAGCGCTAAAACTGAAGTGAAGTTCAAAACAAAAAAAAAAGTGAAAGCAGAGAGTAAACTTTTTACGATGGATTGAAACGAAGAAATTTCTGTTAATGAGAAAATGAGTTTCGGTTTAACACTCGCTTGTTAACCTTTGTCACGCGCTCAAATTATTTCCTACCCCAAAATATTCCTTCGGCCTTCTGCTATGTGTTCATGTCAACGACAGCGTATACCAACCACGCGACGTTTCATGACGTCACACTTGAAGTAACAAAACCATCTTCGCTTGTGAGTTTTACTCGAGAGCTTGATAGTGCAAGTTTTTCCAGAGCTGCCCACAAACATAACGCAACCAACGCCGGAAAAAACTTAAAATATTTTTTGCTCTGCTTCCGAAAAAAAAATTAGCCGTAAAATTGTGCCAGCGCATAAATTAAAAGGGCGGCTTATTTTTAACCCATTCGGATCCAGCGTACGCAATTGTGTACATTACGCACGTGCATATATGCTGTTCACGGTAAAGTGAGCACTTCTTAAGGTCATTCTAAATTTTTCTTTTCATCCAATTTCCATCTTCCTGCTGCTTTTTAATATAAACATTGCAATGTGACCAATAAACACAGTGAATACATTTCACCACCGTCAAAATTTAATGCCCGAGGCTGCAGTAAGATACATTTATTAGTGGTTATTACCTGTTGGAAGGGCCTTAAAAAGTGTTCACTTTACCATGAACAGCCTATAGATGATTTTTGGTCTGTACTGCACATTGAGAACATCAATAACCAAGATTTTACATCTGGGTAAATGATTCACAAACCGTCTCACTAGTCTAGGTCATAATTGGTCCATATTCCTGCAGCCGAACAAGTAGCTCACATTTCATTGGCTGCGACAGCTAAACAAGTGCTGTGTCCACGCCAGTAACGATTTTTTTGCAACACCTGAAAACGTAAATTAATGTGTGTCTGAAAGAGTTAACATTTATCGAATAATTAATGCGAACTCAGAAGTTGCCTTAGGAATTCACAAGGAAACATTAGTTAATATAACTGGTAAGAATTTACGAAAAATGTAGGTTAGGAGTATATAAATATGTAGGATAAGTGCTAAGAATTTAAGTAATATGTAGGATAATTACTTAACATTTTCAAGATGTCTTTAAACTGCAGAATCAACATCATAATTTTGCTAAGTAAAATTTTGAACTTGATTTGTTTACTCTTGTTTAGGAACATCAAAATCACTTCAAATAGAGACTATAGTTGATTATGCATTTTAAATTAATCTTCATGCAAACCTCGATGGCTACGCTTGAATTACGGAACTAAGCTGTGTTAAACATAGTTGGCTATGCTTGGAGAACTGTTAGTGGGTAAAACCTCACCGCTACACTTGAAAAATCCATTTGTTAATAATTGCGTCATCGCCGTATATTAGTTTATAAACTAACAAAAGCTTGTATTGGGCGGATTATTATCTGTACACTCTAAAGCTGAATCAGTGAGAATTTCACTGTTTCAATCAGTCGAACATTTCTGACTGATACAACCGTGGTGGATAGGTCGAGGTGGCCCGATTGCTTGGCCTGCACGTTCACCCGGACTGACTCCGCTAGATTACTTCCTGTGGGGCCACATGAAGGGCGTGGTTTACCAGACCTCTGTGGAAGTCCTGCTGGCGTGGATTAGGTCTGCGACGGATCTTGGACTTCCAGGTATTGGTGATCGTGTGTACCAGAACATGGTACGTAGGTACCGTGTTTGTGTGGACGTCTCTGGTCGTCACATCGAGCCCTTATTGTAAGTGAACCCAGAAGCAAAACAACGCACAGTATGTTGCAGACGTGGGAGAGGCCAACATGTGATGTGGTGGTGTTTTGTTTGTCGCGGGGAAACGGTACGTTTCCGCACATACGTTCATACGCAAAACGTAATCGTCTTGGTCCCCACTACACGCCCTTACATTGTGCAATGGCAATTTAGATGCATTCTGTATACGTAAATAAAACTTCGAAAATTCCACAGAAGGTGTTACGTTTGTAACTGCAGGCCAAACAAGCGATCAAACGAAAACTGACAGACTAAACAGACTCTGAGCGACACCACGAATACAACACTACTACAAATACAAGATATCTTCTGCAACGAAGCACTTGTGATTGTCACTGCTCGCCTCCAAACCAGGCGAACCGGGTTCTATATCCGGCGAGGTCGCTCCCGGGTTTCCGAACGTGGGAATCGTGTCGGACGATGGCGCTGGTCCGCGCCCTTGCATTATGGCGCTGCTCCATACTCACCTCATCTCACCCTCATCGGCTCTTAAGAGCTCGATGTTAAAATGAGTAAGACCCCACCATCTTAGATTTTCACTACTTTTGCCAGTTCCGTTTCAGAATATTCAACGGAATTTTATGTACGATATGGCATAAACCACAGTACCTAAAGGTTTATTAAACTATTACAACTCTGCCGCATTTATTAATTTTTGACTAATGACAGCCGACAAAGAATAAGCAATGTTAAAGAGATGATCGTGGTAAGATAAGTCCAGCAATACATGTATTAGAACACGTGCAAAAAAATGCCGTGTATCTTGTCGAAGCTCAAAACACAAGTGTTACAAGTTACTGGTGGAAATTCTGCACAGCCGATGTCGGGGACCGATCCCACTGGAGAGCCACCCAGATCTCTCCACTCCACTAGTTATGGTCAAGAGGCGCGGACATTTCGAGGATATATCTGGCAGTAAGAGTTGTACACCGCAATATTTGGTACATTCGAGCCTCCGTTAGTTGATCGTTGGCCGTCGCTCCAGTTTAACCCCAGGCCAAGCAGCACTGGGCAATATCCTCCTTTATACTTTGCAGATTCGTGAAAGCGAACCGCCTTGGTGGAGGCGAGGCCGCTCTACCCGCTAAGCGACCGCGGCCCCTTGGAGTGGGAGAAGACTGCCAAGAGCCGCGAAAGAGGATAATGACGAGGGGGAGGGGGGTTATGGCGGCGAAGCAACAGGAACAGAAACCACTTCCCGCCCAAATGGAATTTTTACATAGTAATTGGCCGGTGCCACAAAAAGAACCGCTTCTTCTTCTTCTTCGCCTTTCTGACTGCCCCCTCACCCCCCCCCCCCAATCGCTATCCAATGCTCGCCCCAGCTCCTTTCATGAGCTAATAGGTTTATCCTCTAACATCTTCTATCAATATATCAAAAATTTAAACGCCTCATTTGCATAATGCGGGCCGGAGGGCTGCGCGGCTTAACGCGAATGAGACGCGGTCGTTTCACAGTCGGGTCCCGGACCCCCGTGGATGGCTTCCTGGAGGGGTCCCGGGTTCGAGTCCCGCCCCGCAAGCCATTCTTCAGGCTTGAGTTATGTTCGCAGGATTCCCTGCAGCCGATCTACCATTGCGACGTGGGGGCGTTAGGAACGACGTAAGCCTGCTTTTGTACAGGGCTAATTTTCCTTACGCTCACGCACTAAATTGCTTTTATTTATTTTATTTTACTCGTAGACAGTTTGACATGTAATGTCTCAAAGAGGCAGCCATTAAAAATAAGAAGAAATGTACAGACAAGCTAAGGAAAGACATAAAGCTAAAACCGTCGGCACGATATAAATTATAATGCACTAGGTTGGTATAAGTGCGAGGGCGACTAAGTGATAACTTCGTCACAAGTTGCTAAACGCTCGTGGAAAGAGGATTCAAATTTTCTCTCAGTCTATATTTATAAGCAGGAAACGCACAAAAACCTAGCAGCATTTTTACGGAGAGGTTTCGGAAAATTCACGAAGTTTCGTAACATTTATGAAATGTAAGGTTTTTTTTTTATACAAAGGATCTGCAAATTTAAGAATATTTCTGGATAATTTTTAACAAATACTTTCCGTAATATTACGGAAAATTTTTAACAGTAAAGATATCGATCGTCTTGCGGCTATAATTTAGAACTTTCATCAAGGATGTGTAAATTAGTGTGTATTATCAGTACCATCATACATGTTAAAATATATCTTGTAGAAACGTGACGTATCGCTTCGAGGTTCTGGCGTATAGAGAATTAACGACGTTTTTAATGATAACGATTATTGCTTGATCATTTTTATGGCGAAGTTAAGCTATATCACCTTCTGTTACAGCTAAACGACGTATTTCAGTTTGAAAATCTTAAATCTGACATAGCCTAAATTGTAACATAACATGCGCATCGCATCAAACTTAGCAACGCCGTACAGACGTATGACGTTAAAATAAATCTAACCTAAGTATGTATACATGACTCATAATGATCGTAAGTTGTTGCAGTTATGTTGTCCGAGACCTATCTGTTTTAATGAGATAGGCGAGGAATTGAATGATTCTATTTTTACACTGTAAATTGTAATATGTTGCCGATGTTACTTTTTGATGTTTGTAAGAATGGATCTAAGTACACAATTTTTTTTTTTTTTTTGTTATTTTACAAAAATATTTTTTTTGTAAATTATTTGGCAAAACAATTTAGCACCACTGCACGTTAATATTTGCACATTTTACAAGTGTCAGTATTACTGCAAGACTTTTCTGTAGTTTTACTAAAGCCTGTTCACGATAAAGCGAACACTTTTGAAATCAACCTTAGAAAAATGTCACTGTCCCTACCTGCATATATTTTAACGGGCGCAATGAGTGACATGTGTCCAGTAAAGTTGGTAACGATGGACGGGAAAGTAGTTCCATAAATCAACGACGAACGGAATGTGTTAGGTGGTAACTTAAATTATTTCTCTCACTTTCTGTGTTTTTTAATGCATCCAAATGTAAAATCGAGCAGATTGGTACAATATTTACTGCATCCAAGTGTAAAATCGAGCAGATTGGTGCAATATTTACTGCATCCAAGTGTAAAATCGAGCAGATTGGTACAATATTTACTTTTTTAGTAGTTCCACAGTTACGCTTGACAGACGCATGAATAAAATTATGAAGCCCATGGAAATGCTAATTATACTTAAGGCGGAAGAACACACTAAGTGTATACAAGTAGATGCTAATCAGGGCTTTCAAGAGTGCTCATCGTACCTTGAACAGCCTATAACACTGTTCTCACACATGTACAAATGCAGCACGTTTACAATAGGTTTTTAACTAAAGGTGCTAACGTTTGTATTATTATAAGAAATGTTCAGTTCGGTTTACCTAATTTTTTTGTATGCTCACCGCGGATCTCCTAACCGCCGTAGGAGAGATCATTTCCTGGTTACAGTTAGTGTTCACCATTAGGATTATTTTACTTCTTCTTTTCCCAGTGATCCACAGATTATAATTGCTCTTACTACGTTCATCAGCTTTCTTAATATTCCAGTCTGTCTTTTTCTAGGGCGTCTGTAAGGCTTTACGGCGTTATTCGTCCGTAGTGTTTGAGAGTAGGGGTAATTTTGCTAACCACGTCATTTGGGCAAGTTGATAAGGCTAATAATATGGTCAGCTGATATGTTACATCAACTTGCTCCGATTGCTTGGGAATCAGTTCATTTTGTTTGCACTTGAGGTATTAAAATATAAATTGATAGGAAAACGCAAAATGCCTCGTTACATTCTGCAGAAATGACGAATTTAATTACTCTGCGAAAAAATGGCCACGAGAAATTAGATGTAAAGAACTAGCGACGATTGGATCCACTCTGATTCCTGCAAAAATTGTAAGCTCATGTTAACTGTCAAAACAACAGTTCTTCATACAAGCCTGCGTCCAGTCACTAAGAATTAAGTACTGGTGTTTCATCCAAACACAGCGGAAGTGATTGCACTTTTAAATCATTACGAGACGTGGAAAATTATTAATATGTTTACAAGAAATGTTAATAACACTGGATAATTAATCAGTGCTAATTTTGATTAAAACTGTTAACATCATTATCTTTGACTATTTCGTTATTAGTAATATCTCTACAGCAATCATTTTAATTTACACTTAACAATACCATTGTCTGACAGAATATTTGCTGTTGTTTAAACCTGCCTCTATGACGCGGTATGAACTTGCCCCAGCATCGGTCAAATTGAGACTTCTCGCTCTCGCATTGACAAACTAAATGTTTTTACTATATATATATAGTTAATGTGCAAGAATTCATTCGAAAACAAAAAAAAAAATCATCCAACATATTACCCAGGTCTCCTTTACGGAGCCAAAAATGTTTTCCTTAATTGTTGAATTTCTAAGGTAATTCAGGATTTTGCAGTATATTTCCCTGCGATAAGTTAGCCAACGTTAAAAATACGATGGCAGTTTTGTTTTTGAATTCCTTGTCTAAAATGTTTTTGCTGTTTAACTGATTTATTAAGTTTATAATTTAGTACAGAATCATGGATAGCATGTATCGGAATTTGTTATTTTCTTGGATATCAGTCAGGTGTGTTTACACCTAGTTGACGCGAGTGTAAATTGATCTGTGGGAATTTCAGTGAACTGTTATAGGCCACTCAACATGGTGAACAAAATGTAATTAACGCCTGGCTTGTTATCCTAGTTCCTGAACGCAGAGTCCTCAACGAAAGTAGGCTAATTCGTTCTTTCCATAACAAGGCATGAACTGTTTAACAGGTTTAAACACTAGTGCTTTAAAAGCCCGCCGCATCGAGCCTTGAAAGGCAACAAGAAGTGATTGTTATACATGCTGTGCGCTCCCAGAACTCGAACCAGTGACACGTTCGTTATCGCAAAAACGTGGTACTTACCTCTGTACCAAGGGGTGACTTTGGTTTCATACGACAGCGAAACAATGTACAGGTGCAAAACAATGCAGCGAGATTTCCTGTCACACAAATAAATTATTTATGTAGGGAACAGAACAATTTTCAACAATTATACTGCAATATGAACAGCAAGAGACAAGAAAATTGTGAGAAATTTGTGGCACAAAAAGGTAAAATGGGGATCACTTGTAAATGGTTTATTATAGGTTTGGGTACCTTATCAAACCATAAAACCTATAGGCTCTTCACGGTAAAAAGAGCGCTTTTGAAAGCCCTGCTTAAGATCTACTTTTATGCACGTTCTGTATTCTTCCACCTTATGTAAGATTAACATTGTCATGGGCCTCATCACTTTTTTCATGCGTCGGTAAAGTGAAACTGTTAAATTATTAGAAAGTAAATATTTAACAAATCTGCTCATTTTTACACTTCGATGCATTGAAAAAGAACAGAAGGCGAAATAAATATTATTGAGTTATCACCTTATGGTTACCTAACACTTTTTATTCAACGTTATGCTATTGATTTACTTTCTATCCATCGTTACCAACTTTACTGGCCGAAAGTCTCTCAGTGCACCCATTAGAATATATGCATGCAGGGGCAGTGTCATTTTTATAAGGTTCATTTCTAAAGTGCTCACTTTATCGTGAACAGCCTTTACTAAGAAAAATCTACGGGGCATTGGGACTTTCTCGCTTGATTGAGGACTTTTGACTACAGTTTTTCATGGTATCTTCTTTTTGCACGTTGCCTATTCCCCCACAGCCATACGATGTGAACGTTAATATCATCACGGATATAACTAATATTAACTAGCACATACCACTAGATATGAAGTTATTAGCCATTAAATTTCACTGAGCTCAAAACTAACAGACGTGAAGTTACTAACCCTAATGCCAATAACTCTAAAGTAACTAGACCTAAAATATATTTGCACTCAAAACCAGCGGTAGCTCTAAAAATGAAACCAGCTGTAATATTTCGTTGCGCCCAAAAGTATCGAGTCCACAAATTTCATAACGCTTAAAACGGACAGTAGCCCAAAAGAAAAATCAACCCTCAAATTTCATTGCGCTTAAAACCAGCACTAATTCTATAGTCAAAAACCACAGTCTCAGTCAGAAACCCTAAAAGAAATAGCCTTAAATTTTCATTTGGCTGAAAACTGGTAGCACAGTAGCTCTGAAGATACTATTCATAAGGCCAATAATGGTAATATCACATAGCCTGGTCTAAATAACAGGTCTAAATTAATCTTAGGGTCAGTTACTCAAGAGCTAATGAACCTAGAAACAATACGTTCAACGAACCACAATGTGGCATCCTCAAATATACAGCCCTAATATTTTACAATCCCGCCTGTTCTTGTGTGAATAAATCAAACAGAAACAGATTATATGTCCAGACCTATCCGACCGGCTAGGGACACTTGATTATCGCGAACAAATTTCCGCGTAAGTTAGACATTAGCATTCTACGTGCAAATATTTAGTTTTTCTTTGGATATTCGTTGTTTGTCCCTGCGAGAAGACGGTCTGATACTTCAGTGGACAAATCACAATTAGGTAACTGGTATATGATGTTCACGGTAAAATGAGCACTTTTGAAAGCCCTGCTTAAGATCTACTTATGTGTACGTTGTGTAGTATACCGCCTTATGAGTAAAATTAACATTGTCGCGGCCCTCATCACTCCATTCATGCGTTGATCAAGTGATACTTTAAAATTATTAATAAAGTAAATACTTTAAAAATCTGCTCATTCCTGCATTACCGTTCATTAAAAAAACAAAGACCAAAATAAATTATTTGAGTCGTCACGAATGGTTACCAAACACTTTTTATTCGATGTTAAGATATAGTACTACTTTTCCTCCATCGTGACCAACTTTCCTGGGCGCATGTTCCTCAGTGCGCCCATTAAAATAAATGCAGGTAGGGATAGTGAATTTTTTCTAAGATTGATTTCGAAAGTGCTTACTTTATCGTGAACGGCCTTTACTTAACGTTTGTGATTTGCAGGCAGACACATTAGACGAGAAGGAATTGAAACCAAGCCATCACGAAAAAATGGACCTTGGCCAAAGTACATTGAAATACAAATAGACGTGAAAAAATATTTTCTAAAATGAAGGGGGCCGCGGTGGTATAGTGGTCAGACTACTCGCCTCCCGCCTAGGCAGAACCGGGTTCGATTACGGGCGGGGTTGCCCCTGGATTTGTGCACGTGTTCTGCGGGTTTTCTCGGGGATATGCCGTTTCCCCCGCCCTTGCATTCCGGTGCTGCTATATTACCTCGCCTCTCAAGACCTCGAAGTTAAGCGCCGACAACAAAAACAAATTTCGTGTCTCTAATAACAACTTAATAAACCGTTGAAACATATAACTATTTTTCGAAATGAACTGCCATCTTTTACTTGAATATTCCATACAGTGTTAACATTAAACTTAACGCACTATGGGGAAAAATCATTCTTTTTCTAAAACTTTTATTTCAAAAGTTATTAATGAAACATAAATGTCCTGTAAGAACGAGGTTGAAAAGTATGTTTACTGATCCGTCGCGGACAAAAAAAAAGGGGGGGGACCTTGTCTTAACGATCATCTGCCACGAACCAGGGGAGAAAGACAAGATGGGCTCACGTCTGCAAGCTCATGAGCAATTACGGAAGTCTACTGAGGCGCTGGAAATATTGCTATTTGTTCCAGCTCTGCCACGCTCATACAGGAGAGGACTCATTACTGCCGCCAATTACCGGCGTATGCCAAGGATGTGACCAGATGGACACATGTCTACAACTGCGTCATTTTCGCGATCTTCGTTCCACACTGCAGAGATAGTGATTACCTGCGAGAATAAGCACAGAATCTATTGGCGGTATCTTCACACTTTTTTAATCAAACCTTTGAAAAATAATCATCCTGTATAATGAGTTTTGGATGTTACCTAAATATGTCGTGTATCACAAGCGTTTTAAACTCCCCTAGCATTAGAGTATTTTATTTTGGTAAATTGGACTTTCACTTACATTTTATTTAAAACTAGATAACCCGTGCGACTTCGTTCGCATGACAATTAGGACTGCGGCCCCACTTGATATATATCTATCTACTGCGGCCACACTATTGGGTTCTCTAGCCACTGGGCTACTGCGGCCCCACTATTGTGTTCTCTACCCACTCAGTTTCTGCGGCCCTATTATTGGGTTCTCTACCCACTGAGTTTCTGTGTCTCCAATATTGGGTTCTCTACCCACTGAGCTACTGCGGCCCCAATATTGGGTTCTCTACCCACTGAGCTACTGCGGCCCCACTTGATATATATCTACTGCGGCCCCACTATTGGGTTCTCTAGCCATTAGGCTACTGCGGCCCCACTATTGTGTTCTCTACACACTCAGTTCCTGCGGCTCCACTATTGGGTTCTCTACCCACTGAGTTTCTGTGTCCCCACTATTGGGTTCTCTACCCCCTGAGCTACTGCGGCTCTTGGGAAGGAATGGAAGACAGCTCATAGACCAAAAATTAAGGAGAAAGGACGGAACTTTTTTTAACAAGGTTTTTTTTTTTAATGCAGTAAAATTACAATAAGAATTTTCCCTAAGGAAATGAGATATTTTTCCGGGATAAAAAGTAGCCTATGTCACTCTCTGGACCTCCAACTATATCTGTTCAAAAATCATGTCGATCCGTTGCTCCGTTTTGACGTGAAATACGGACAAACAAACACACTTTCCCATTTATATAATAATGATTATCATATTTCATTAAAAATAATATAAATAAAACTAGTGAGAAAATATGTATGTTGGTAATACCTAGTAAGAAATAGTTGTCATGCAAAATATTGTTAAAATTGATTGCGCACATATACGGTGCGTTGTCCCTTTGGTGAATTTTCTAGACGTGGTTAAGCTTTGCTGAGGCGGAGGAATGGCTAGATTGTAGAATATTAGCAGGGCTTTAGAAAAGTGGGAAGCAACTACGAATGTTCAATAGTGTATGTTCATTATATTTGAGTGACGAGAGAGAGAGAGAGAGAGAGAGAGAGAGAGAGAGAGAGAGAGAGAGAGAAAATATATTTGGACGGCTCGTAACAAGTTTTCATGCCCCAAAGGCCGGCAGTCCCTCCAAACTCCCGCACTGTGTCTGTACTCAGATGAGTAAAACATTGCAACGCACTTTTTACTAATCTCGCATTCAAGCCTTAGACCGTTCACAGTTGGTATCAACGGCCGAAGCCGGTTTCCACAGTGAAAACCTGTCCTCCTCGCCAATCAAGGTACTCTGACTTTCCTTTAAGTCTCTACCCGAGCACCCGCTTGTGGGTCATCGGGATGCTCAGCCTGCCACCGGTCAGACTCCTCCAATCTCTTTCCTACTTTTGTCGTAAATTTGTTTCACAGCACGTGCAAGTCCCTGTCCTCCATGATCCGTCTTCTATCCAACTGAAGTCCTCTTACGTCAGTGACTCCTTGGAACCATTCACGTAGGTCATCAATCTTCGGACAGTCCACAAGCACGTGCTGCGCTGTCTCATCGACACCACAAACCCCACAGAGGGGAACGTTACCAGTCCCAAACTAAACAATTTTGCTTTGAAGTTTCTATGACTCGTAAGCAGCTGAACACTCTAGTGGTTGAACATCAACCACTTCCTCTTTGCCCTTCATTCAACACTGGGCAAAATTTCGAATGTGATTCTGCCTTTATCGGGGTTTTCCCATATCTGCTGCCACTCCACCATCGAGTTCTCCCTGTACTCTCTTCATTCTTGAAGAGTTATTCTTCTAATTCTCTTCTGTTCGGCCACCAATCCTCGTTCTCGAACTAATATGGCTACAGGTAGGACTCCAGCAAAAACTGGTAACACATCATTTGACACAGTTTTATAAGCTTTTGTCACAGCTAGTAACGCAGCCCTCTGCGCACCAATAAACTTTCTTCTGTGCTATACGAGATCCACTCTGGAATGCCAAATAATAGCTCCATATGCTATTATTCCTTCGAATATAGCCTTATAGGTTATCATAAAAGTAGGAAAATCCAGACCCCATTCCGTTGTCCCCACTGATCTTAACCTTTGCAATTCAATCACTGTTTTTCTTGCAACATACTTAATATGATCAAGAAAGCTCATTCTGTCATCCAAGATGACTCCCAGGTACTTATACTGGGACACATACTGAAGGAACTCCCCCTCCAGTCTGACAATTGGGTTCCTGGCTAATCTCCCCTTTTGCAACATTGTCTTCATCTTAGATGTCGAGAAGCTCACCTTTGCAATTACTGCCCACTCTTCAATATTCCTAATAATAATTGTTGCTTTGTCCTCAAGCTGTTTCCTTGTACTACCCGACACCAAGACCAATCCATCATCGGCATAGCCAAACACTTTGCATCCTTCAGGGAGAGCCACCTCCAGCAATCCATCATACAATACATTCCACAAGATCGGCCCCAACACTGAACCTTACGGACATTCTTTTGTCAATATCTTAGACACTTGCAGCGTCTGTGATGTATAAGAGGCTCTTAACAGAAAGGTCTTGAGAACCTATGAGTGTGAAGTGAGGTGAGTATGGAGCACAACCGGAATGTAAGGGCGGGAGATACCGGAGAGAAAACTCGCCGACCAGCGGCATCGTCCGGCACGATTCCCACGTGCGAAAATCCAGGGAGTCAGAGTCTCCCCCTCCCCCGGCCCAGATTTTTGCATGTAGGAAACGCGTAGGATGTTGCCTTTAGCCAATGAGTTTTCTCGGAGTTTTCCCGTTTCCCCTGCTCTTGCATTAATTCAGTCGCTTATCCGTCCTCACTCTCTCTCTCTCTCTCTCTCTCTCCTCTATATATATATATATATATATATATATATATATAGACACACACCTCACCGACTCTCAATACCACGCCGCTGAATGCCAACTACAAACTTTTGTTTTCCTAGCAAACTCGTGTTTTAATAGTACAATAAACAATTTCACGTAACCTAAATTATACATAGGTGCAATAAATCTCGGTCTGATGATTCGTACTTAAAATTATTTAAGCGCATGTTAATGCTATCACTACGCTAACTATACATCAAAGTAAATATTTCTGACAGTGCTAGTGGCAGAAATTGGTTAACTGTGCAGCTAGGATGTTCAGTCGACAAAGAAAGAAAATATTTATTAGTAAAACGAAGGATAATTTATAAATACGCCTGTATCCAGTACTACAGGAACACCAGTTATGTAGTTATCTGTATTACCACTCACCACAGTCCTACTGATACACACCACACTACACTACACTACACTACACTGTACGATACTACACTTTACTGTACTACACGACACTATATTACACTACACTATACTGTACTACACTACACTATATTACACTACACTATATTATACTACACTACGCTTCACTGTACTGTACTACAGTATACTACACTTTACTGTACTACGTTCATTACTGGCTGGCAGCCAATACAATGCCGAGATGACAGTTGTCCAAACGATTTATTATATGTGTATACGTAGCATGAGATACATATCATGACCATTTCCATAAGTAATACAAATATGCAGTATTTTATTCACTTATATTTCATTAATTTCTTGAAGTGCCATCGTAAAAAATTGTAATTATAAACTAGGAAAACACTAACACTTCATCATTGCTTTTTTGTCTTTAAGAGTGGCGATATTTCAAGATTTGCGTTGCAGGAGCATATAGTTCTAAAAGTGATGATTAAATAATTTGTGAAAAGAATCAGATATATTTATTAATTTCACATTTGCAAGTTAATGCCATTATTGGCTGTTTACAGTTAATGGAGCACTTTTTAAATCAACCTTTTAAAAATTTCACTGCCCCTCCCTGCATATTGGCTCTCTGACTTGTATGCGCCCAGTAAAATTGGTATAGGCTGTTCACGGTAAAGTACGCACTTTCGAGGTTCTGGTTACGTTTTCCTTTCAGGCATGTTTTATCCTTTAACCACTTTTTAAAATAAATATATGCCATGTAGAAATAATAAAGACATGTGTATATTCCATCGCACTTGGTAGTTAACGTCTAAGGCTAAAATAAAATATATTTATCGACTATTATTCGAAATGAGATGGTTTTCAAAAGTGCTCGCTTGACCGTGAATAGCCTATAACCACGGAAAGAGAATGCACTGTAGTTCCTTGGCTTCACATTGAACTGAAAGTGCCCGGTAAACATTTATAATGACTGAAATTATTTATTTTACAAAGTGGGATTTTTTAAAAATGAATACAGGTGTAATAATTGGTAAATTTGTAAAATATTTATTTATTTAATAATTTTACAGATTCATTTGGCCAACGCATGAATAAAGTGTTCAGTCCCGTGGTAATGTTATTTTTGCGTACGGTGGAAGAATACACAATTTGCGTACAAGTAGATCTTAAGCAGGGCTGTGTATAGTGCTCTGTTTACCGTGAACAGACTATGCGCTATAATTGGTTTTTGAAAGTTTTTTTCTGTAGGCTGTTCACGGTAAAGTGAGCATTTTTTTTAAGGCCCTGCTAAAATTTTCCTTTCAACTAATTTTCACCTTTCCGCCACTTTTTAAAATATAAACATTGCAATAATACAAATAAAGCCAGTATATATATATTTCACCACTCTCAAAAGTTAACGCCTGGCGCTGCAATGAAATATACTTATTAAGGGTTGATACATTTTGAAAGGGCCTTAAAAAGTGCTCACTTTGCCATGAACGGCCTGTAATGTTCAAGCAGTCGGAAACGCGACGCGGTAAAACTATTAGCAGAAACATCGGGAATGTAAACGGTTCGTGGCGGGTCAAAGAGGCAGTCGGTACTTTCTTCTCTTAACGTAATTAATAAGTATTTATACATGCGGCGGCGGCGTCGCACCTGTCACGAGAGGTTATTAAAGTTGACCGTCGAGCGGCGCGAAGGAAGTCCGAGATTACAAGGGTTTTCGAGTCTTGAATAACACTTTGAGCGGCGGTTAACGCGCGGCGGGTCGCACACTGGGTCAGCAGGAACCGCCGAGCGACTCCTACACGTTCCTCACTGCAGAGTACGCATGTCGAGCTTCACATAGTAAATCGATTTGCTGGATAGTTCTAGATCGAGGCGCACAATAGCGATGCACATTGAAAATCGTACGGAAAAAAATCGTGTTTGCTGGAAATCGATTTTCAATCTTTCGGGTCGATCGTACGTAGGAACATAATTTCTATGCAGTGTCGCCAAATGGGGGGGGGGGGGGGGGGGGGGGGGGGGGGGGGGGGGGTCCCGTTTTCCGGGAAATTTTACTGGTTGACGCGGAAAGAGGGAGAAAACTGGTGGAAACGGGAATTCTAGCCATTCTGCATATTTGTTTAAGTTTTTATATCAAATACCATTAGCCTAAAAATCGAGAAAATTAATAACTTTTAATGACACTTAATCGTTGAGTCGAAAGACGATTCTTCAAGAACTATATCGATTCCGAAGTAGATCGGTGTCTACAATATCGATCTAAAAATCGATCTTAAGACCGATTAAATAGATAAAAAAAAAAAAAACGATGTTTAATCGGCATCCCTGCTGCAAAGGTAACGCTCTTGTAGGCACTTCCCCCAGCTGTTTATACTGAGGCTGGTCACACACTGTATCAACCGCTCGCTGCGTTTAAGCCTTCGAGGAGAATGCATGTGTATGCTCGGGTCTACTTACATATGGACATTTCTTTGCACTTGAATACAATACTCACATTTTGATAGTTTTACTATTTCACTGGACTATCGGAATCTTATTAGAAATGTATAGGAATAATACCGCCACCAGGCTGCAATGTGGGAAAGTTGAGCTTTTCTACTATAGACTACAACAAATTGGGAACTTCGCTAGCTATATGATATCCACGGTAAAGTTGGCACTTTTTAAGACCGCCCCAACAGGCTCAATAAACAAAAATTTATATTTTATTGTTGTTTTAGAAGTTAACTTTTGGGAGTTATAAAATATACACGGTGTTTATAAGTGGCATGGCAATTTTTATAGCAACGATTGCTGCGCTCTAAAAAAATCCACACGTAGTTTTCTGTACGACAGAGAAAACCATTTCTTTGATACTGTTTTGTTTACAGCAACAAAATGTAGCTTTAATTAAAAGTGAAGGTTACAGAAACATAAGTTTGGTGCTAATAAATGTTTTCTTTATACGGTTTTCTTTTATGGCAGTAAAACCTTCCTTTATAGCAAAGCAATAAATATTATTTGAGCTAATTTAATTCACAGGAAAAAATTTTTTTGCTTTGTACCAAAGGTAACGGTTTAAAGGTTTCCTGTCTTACATTGCAGTTCAGTAAGTGACTGTTGTCCTAACTCAAACGTTCATAAACTGATAAGTATATTTTGCAACTACGAAACTGCAGCTGAGCTAACTTATATTCCTCCTGCAGACGTTCAATGACGTTCTAAAGTTCGGTGATTCTCCAAGCCACTGATCTCAATTCTTCCCCCCAAACGGCGCCATTGTATTCTAAGACCATGTTACTACGTCACATAACATGTAGATCGAAAGCAGTTCGAACGCAGGAAGACACTGTGGTCGTGTGGCGCAGGGCGTTACGTTAATAACACAATGTGTATGGATTCGAATCTCGGAGTCGCTCTGGATTTTTGCGAGTATTATTTTGAACTATTTGTTCCTTCTCTCATATATACTATAACGACAATGCAAGGTTATCGTAGTCATTACTGTATAGATCAAACAAAGATTATGTTTGTGGTAAGTATACTTTTGTCGTGGTTCATATCTTAACAAGTTTTTTTTTGCAGCTACAAATTATGTGTTACAGGAAAGAAAGTGTTATTACAGAGTGAACAAAAGGAAAGTACAAATAAGCTGAAAGTAAATTTTAAGTATCGTATTCACTTTACCGCGTACAGCATGTACGATACCATGGATGTAAGGGGAAATAATATACCATTCGTACTTTTCACTATACGTATATAATTATATGGGAAATTTGCGAATAATTTCCTAGAGTGTAGTTATGGGCGATGATTTTTCAAAGGTTTGGTCTAATATTGCTCTCTATACTGTGAATAGACTTCCAGACGTTAATCCTTGTGTATATAATCTGCTATTTTTAAATACAAATTAATAACAAGTTTTTGTGCAACGGGGCTCAAAATTCTCACATCCTTTTTTGGAACTTGGCCTAGGTTTACTGCGCCTAGAATTATTTAGCGATTCCAGTGTCTCAAATTCTGCCTGAAGGCAAAAGATACGCCAATTACACAGAAATTCGAAAAATAGGCTGTAACATTACTTTGAATTTGCTAGGATTTCATCGAGGTCAGTTTCTGAAAAGAAAATTCGCTCTTCAGAAAATACCAAACATTAGAGGCCCAATAATAGTTATTTTTTGTGATTACACGCCGATTGTTTTGACGCACCCATATCGAATGCAGTGCTTCAAGATCATCAGAGAAGCGAGCGCTGAGTCACAAACGAGCCGTCTTATAAGACGTGCCGCGTGCCGCAATAAGGCTGTCGGGACTCGTGTGCCACTCCCGTTCTTGAAAGGTTAAACATCTTTAGAATACTCGTTGCAAGGATTTCCTGGCAATCAGCCCGCCTCCACCTCAGCGCAACTCGGGGTGTGGAAGAATGTTCTGGGCCAGACCACCTGAGCCTATAAGCATCTGCGTCTCTCTGTGTTTTGGCTGTTCTGAAGTCTTGTAGGGCCATGAGCGCCGCTGTCGGAGCGACGAGTGAAGACAGCGGCCAGCGAGTGTAGAGTCTGCGGGCGTCTGGACCAGCTGGACTGGATACGGGGACGCATCGAGGCTTTCCTTTGCCCGGGGTGGAAATGTGTGATTTGCTTACACCCTCTCCACCCAAACACCAACTCGCCAACAATAAACATACAATGCATAACTTGTTTTGTGTCCTTGTGCATTATAGTGTATGTACAATTTTAAGTAAAAATGAATCAAACCCGGTTACTTACAAGTGTGCGTTTTATTGTACGTACTGAATTTATATAACAACAATATATTAGTAGATATTGAATAATTATTTTCTCTTTTCACTCATTCGTATTTTATTTCACAGTTTTAGTAATATAACAAAAAATATTCGGCCTACCCGGCACTCAGGGCTGTCCTCCCCTCCTCTCCTCCCCGTTGTCAACCCACTAGATTCGTCCCTGAAAATTGGGAAATGTAGTCTGAATGTATGAGTCACAGACATTTGGAATTATGTTAACGCATGGTAATTGACACTTACGTTGTACATGTAAATAAGCCAGTGACAAGGACGGTAATTAGAAATGAGACTACCATTAAATATTGATCTCACTGATAGTATAATAAGCAATTTATAGATCGAGGTAGTTCAATATTTGTAAAGTAACAGCTGCGTGTATTTTATATCGTTGTAAAAAATAAAGAAATTAAATGAGATCTTTTATTTCTATTAAGACTTCCATCCATCACAAACTTGGTGAGCAAGTAAAGAGATTTAGGTGGCTCTTAACATTGAGGGTGATTGAGGTGAGTATGGAGCAGCGCTGGAATGAAGGGGCGGGTGGAAGCGGGATATCCCCTAGAAAACCCGCCTACCAACGGCATCGTCCAGCACGATTCTCACATATCCGGGGTGACCCGGCCAAGGATCGAGCCCGGGTCGCCTTGGTGGGAGGCGAGCAGGCTATCCGCTCAGCCACTGTGGCCGTCGGGGCCACGGTGGCTGAGCGGATAGCCTGGTAACTTGTAACAATACTTCCCCTTCGTATAATACTTCTGTGACATCTTCCATGCTCTTCCATGAACTCGACAACAACCTAACATCTTGCTTGAACAGTCGTTTAGTAATGCCAAAAATAAAATAAAAACAGACATCACACCCACTAACAAAATTATTAATTCCACATATGCTATACTGTAAGTCTGAAGATCCAGCCCTTGAAATTTTCTCCGAATACCTGAGAAGGTAAAATAAAAATAACTAGAACACTATCTGAACAGCGAAAACCAAATAATATAGGGAGGGGGGGGGGGGGTGATAAGTATAAGTAAAAATAACGACTTGCAAAAAATTTAAGCAAATACGGCAGATTATAAAAAGTTTACCTTAAAAAATATTAAAATAAACTTGAAATATTTTATCTCCTCGGCTACAGATTTTGATTTTAACGTTTTGTTTGTTTGACTGACTACTTACCTGTTCATAGTGTAACGTGCATGGCAATAACGCAGATTGCTTGGTCATATCGTAAAGATCCACATAACGTTGAATCTACAGCACTATACGAACTCTGTGAAACAGTTTATTAAACTTATCATTAGCCATGAAATTGCAGCGCTTGTGGAAGTCAATGTGGGGGATATACGTTGTATATTGCTACAGTGTTATTTTCTAGAGCTGTTAATTAATTTTTATGGGTGTTATTTGTTACGGCCGTATCCATCCTCTGCGAGAAATCATCAAAGCGAAACTCGCTTGCGAACTCCGGTTTTTGAAACTGATTTAATATCTTTAGTAATTATAGCGTCCTCACAACGTAAGCCTTCTACTATTCGTCGCAAAACCTAAGATGGCAAACCGGATGCCGTTTGAAGCAAAATAATTGTTAATTTGTCTTGAAAGAGTAATTTCTTTTATAGGCTACTTTCCACTGTAAACTGAGCGCTTTTAAAACTCCTGCTTGAGGCACGTTGTGAATTCTTCCGCCATAAGTAAATTTAACATTGCCGTGGAACTGGCAGCTTTATTCATGGGTCAGTCAAATGAAATTGCGATATTAGTGGAAAGTAAATATTTTACAAATTTGTTAATTCTTACACTTAGCTATGTACGGTACATGAATTTACCCTTTGAGGCGTTCGCACGTATATACACGGGGATACGTTTACATGAACATTTATTTTTTCTTGAATATAAAACTAACACTTTTATAATTTTACTATTTCGCTGGACAGTATCGGAATCTAAGAAAAAATTGCAACTGGCTAACCTTTCAATTTGTAAGTACGTATATAAAAATGCTCCTTTTAAAAATGTCTCAAATGAACACGATGGATTGTAAAACGTGTTACATCTGTCGCAACACATTAACTGGTTCACAGTCAAAGCGCGACATTATTGGTCGACAGCCAGCCAATAATAAACGTCGCAGGGTTCAATAAAAGCAAGTGCGGTGAAGCCAGGACCAATAGGACTATGATGAGTGCAAATACGCAGGCCAACACAACTTGTATAGGTTTAGTAGAGAATACAGGCAGCTCACTTCAACCTCGTGCTCAGTGCCAATAGAGTTGTGTCGCCCTCAAACGGTTAATAATACAGAACGAAGAAGAAATTATTTCAGTATTCAACTGTTTACTTGACACTTTTAATTCAACTTTTAAAACACAGAACTAATTTCCATCCGTCGTTACTGGGCATTTGTCAGTCAGCGTGCTCGTTGAAATTAATGAAGGAAGTGACAGCGACATTTTCCAAAAATTGATTTAAAAAGCACTCACTTAACAGCGGAGAGACTCTAACAGTATAGTTACTGTAACTCACTATTTTCAAAATTTTCACAATATATTGCCCACGTTTCCTTAATAACGTGGAATTAAATTTTCGTAATTTGAGTAATATTATCCTTGAGTTATTAAAAGCGAGCGATAATGTGTCATTGTGAATCCGTAAATGCTTTAAAAAGATAGTTTGGTTTTCTTGGAATCTTCTGAAAATCAGTCCTGAATTTTTCAATAACGTCAAATAATCAGTCTTATATACAGACTCATCACCGCTTGAAAGAAATCTTTTACCATAATATAAAATCATAATTCCTTGCTTTAATGAGCATTATTCATTGGCTTATTCTTCGCAAACACCAATGCAATTGGATACAAAATAAATATAGGAAATGTTTATTATTCTACAGAAATGTTTTGAAAGTTATTAGAATTTAAAAAAATAATTTAATAAATACTGGAAATTGTTTTTTATTTTACAAACATTCTTCAAGAGGTATTGGAATTTTAAAAAAGTGATATTAATTATTCTTTGTGATTGGAATTCATAAGCAAAGCCAAAACTCAATTGCTGCGAATGTAACACCAAGTGAAATAGAAAAAATAAAGTATAACATTTACAAAGTGAAAATCCCGAAAAAATAATTCGCAATAGTGACAACAAAAATGGACGCAACTACGACGTATATGTGAGGATATCATTAATTGATTTAAACTGAGTTCGACAAAAGTTCAAGGTTACTTGAAGTAAGTGTAAGAGAATGAGCTGGCACTCAGCAAACACGGTGGCGACAAACTGTGACGTGTATGTAAGGTATCCGTTAGGTTAACGCATCCTTGGCGGACCAGGCCTTGCAGTTTTGGATTTTCGCAATTTATCCTTTAGAATGTTTAACGAGATTTTTCGCACGACATGCCATAAATAGTAGTTTCTAAAGCACTGTCAAACTATTACAACACTTCCACGTTTATTACTTTTTGACTAGCGACTTCCGGCAAGAAATAAGTCATATTTGTTTTGCAGCGGTTACAGAGATGACCCTGGCAACAACAGTCTACCAACACATGAATAAAAAATAAGCAAAGCAATGCCCTATGTCTTGTCGATGCCCAAAATAGGATATAAATTCTGTAACGTAAGTTACGGCGAAAATTTCGTACATCCAAGATGGCGGGGCGTGGTCCCCTTTAAGAGGCAATTCGGGAGCAGGTGTTAACTTCAAGAAGCAGTATTAAAGGGGTTTAAATAATAAAAAAAACTTAAGCAGTGAGCAGTAGAATTGGTAAACACAACATTGATTTATTTATATCTGCCTGCTGGCAAAAACGATCGCGAAAACAAAAATGCAACTAAATAAACCCATGTTTCCAATTTTATTTCAAATAACACCATTCTAAGATACTTTTTTTTTTTTTAATTAATTTTTGTTAGGTTACTGGCTTGTACGACATTCTACATGCATAGGCTAAGAATTAGGTAGACCACTTATTCGTCTTCTGCGCATGTACCCAACATTTCCTACCCCAAAAGAACACAACTGCCAAAGTCACATGGTCAACAGTGATAAACGTGTTCATTTATATATTAATTTTAAAATGACAATCACTATTTTATTAATAAAATACTTATACCTGTTTAAATTTAATCAAAACGCATTATAAGTTGGTTAGAGGAAGTATAAGAACATCTCAAAAGTACTTGTTTACTAAACAGTGTTTCTAACCTCAAATCCAAAGCACGCCTTTTCCGCTAGACGTGTTGGCAGAAAAGCAGTTGATGTTGGTACACGGAGATCGGTTGTGCGCATCCAGCGAGATCTATGTCTATGGCTGTATGCTGCCTAAGATCTAAGTGTTTGTAATCGCCTTAATGCGCGCTGCTGAGATCGTCTTGTAAAGCAAGGCCAGAGCCTGGTGAGAGCGCTCATGAAACAACGACATAACTTAAACTTAGCAGTCACGCATGAGGACCGAATGAGACAGCAGCGAGTGCCTTTACACCACACGAACTTGTCCCGACTGCAGCTACAGCATGTCCCACAATTACAAACCCTAACTTCCACATGCAGAAAAACCGAAACAGACGTTTTGTTTCAAACTATTTCCAATTCGGGCCCGCCGTGGCTGAGCGGTTAACCTGCTTGCCTCCCACCGATGCGAACCGGGTTCAATCCCTAACCGGGTCACTCCCGAGAATTTTGCACGTGGGAACCGTGGTGGGGCGTTTAAAGTTACGCAGTCTTGGCAAGGGCATTTTTCCAATGGTTTATTTCAAAATAGTTATATTTATACCAAACCATCACTTCTGACAGAGTCTTAATGCTAATAGGGTGTGTTCTCGTTAAGCTAAATAATTTCTTGTAAATGTGCAACTCTGTTTAATAAACCCAAAAGTTACAAAAATTAACAACACGTAATTTATGACAGTTCTCTGGAAAGTTAGTGAGTAGAATTCTACATTTAAAATTTCGGACACTAGTTGGTAAGATATTTTTTTGAATTTTAGAAGTGCATTAGAGCATATTTTATTACATTATATAGTGTAAAACAATAGACTACCATAAACTTTAACAAATAAGCATATTAGAATTCATGTTTCAAACATAGGCCTACGTTCACAAAAATAGTCTAATTGGCTACTGGTGTCCACGGAATTGGTTTTGCTCACAAAATGAAACGTCCATGTTACTTAAAACTAATATGTGTTAAAGATTTAGAATTTTTTATTTGTTTGGAAGAGAAAATTTCCCAATAAGTGATAAGAAATAAAAAATTATTTTTAAGTCAGTATGCAATTATTATCATATAAACGTACACTTTTTTGGCTGTTCTGAGAACATGCTCATCTTTGGCCTGTGGTACCCAATGAATTCCATAGAAGAATTAATGATCAGCAGTTAATTGGAAGCGAAGTGACTGAGCGTGGGGACGTAAATTATTTGGCAGTTATGAACTGAAGTGGCAGAGGGAACTCATTAGAAACCCAGTTCTTCCAAGTGACGTTTAGCTGTGACGTCAGCCATGCGGCCTTTGAGCTGAAGACAGCGAGTGACCGCATAATTACTTCGTATTGCATTACCTTATTCGGCGCACGAGCGGTGTATCCTTGCAGCCACCTGATTAAACACGTATACAGAGATGAAAGCTAATGACGTTTACCGTATACAGGCGAGACTCATTTAATTATGAGAAACGAAATTTTTAACGTAGCTACCAAGTCGGAATGCGATAACCAAACATTGATTGGTTTAAATATTAGCTTTGGATATTGCTGAAACGTTAATTATGTCTGATTTTGAAATCCAATACATGGTACATCATATTTGAGTTATCGTTTCGCGATTTTCCGTTGACTTAAGTTGATGGCGGGGATACAGCTTGTGATTTCGCAACGATCACAAAAAAAAAATAGGTCGAAGTAGCAAGTAAGTTATCTGTGGGAACTGTCACCGATCGTCAACACAAAAAAAAAGTGGACGAAGTAGCAAGTAAGTAATCTGTGGGAACTGTCACCGATCGTCAACACAAAAAAAAAGTGGACGAAGTAGCAAGTAAGTTATCTGTGGGAACTGTCACCGATCGTCGACACAAAAAAAAAAGTGCGGGGGAAAAATTCTAAAATGTTACGAAAGCTGCAGAAATCCAAACCACCATGAAAACAAATGCAAGAACAGAACACTAAACTTGAGCTAAAATGAAGTAAAATAATATATCTGTAACTGACAAGAAATACAGTCAGCATAAAGAGATGCGAGTATAACTTGGGTCCAGTTCGTTACAAAACCTACGGAGCAAGTAAATTCGAATACACTCAAAAATAAGTAAATGTTATGTTTGCATGACAATTGGATGTTAGTTTCCCTCTTCCTAAATAAATAATTTTTAGAGGTTTTTTTTTTTTTTTTTTGTTGAAAATTGGTTTGCTTTGTGGTAGGCTAATTGGTGGGAGTGGCTTTTTGTGATACTCAGTGTCCCATTTCACAGTCGACATATCAACAGATAAACGTCCAGATAAGTTATTAATGTAATGACAGTCGTTAATGAACTGGGATAACGTTGTTTTCATTCTCATACGTTATGTCGCTTTAGATCTTAGGTCGAAACAGTTATTATTCTCCTGAGCAACATGATTCGAATGCAAAAATATGCAAATTGCTACACAGAAGTCACTGAAACGTAACTAATTACTATATTAATAATTCGGAATTTGATCAGAACTTGTCCGCAGTTTATGTAACTAGAAAGCAGAATCAAGGAAGAAAATTACACATCATGAAGAGAAAATGATTTCCGTCTATACATACATGCTAAATAGACAAACATTTTCAAAGAGCATTCTCTGCAATTACAGAGAATCATCAGTATTTAATATCTTGGAATGAATGATTATGTCGACAAAATCAAACCAAATTACGTGCAATAAAATGTACACCAGATAACAACAAGAAAGCCAGAGAGAATGAATGAGAGAAAACCAAACAGCAACCATCCATATACTCAGCACATTTCGCAAGTCAAATAAAAACGGAATAACAGTTTCAGATCGAACAAGAAAAGAACAGCAAACATTGTCAAAATTTACTATCAACTTCCGGGCTCCAGGAATTACAGTCCATTCAGAGAACAAACAACGGGAAATGACGAAACATAGAAAACATTCCGCCCTCCAAATGAAACAACATTTTCCAGTCGAAAATTGCAGTTTATTAGTTAAATAGTTTTTAAGTCTTGCTTTGAAAGTAGATATTTTATTGATAAAAAACTATTTCAATATGATAATGTCAATAATAATACTTTTTCTGTCAGGTTGGTGTGTATGTTAATCTGAAAATAAAAATCATGAAGTAGAGGACCTACCCTCCGGCCCTCCGAACCCCCCCCCCCCCCCCACAACCGTGGAAATGCTACTGAGTCCAGACATTGTACCTTTCACATTGGTTGTAATCTGCTTGAGAATCAATTTCCGGATTTGTTCGGGAGAATCAAAATTCCTCAGCTTCGGCATTGAAATTTACTGATTTGTGTTTGCGAGAAAAACAGTTCTTTGGTGGAAAATTAAGCCAACAAACCGAGATAGTTAAACAACCCTAAAAAGATTTAAAGTACATACACCACGTCTCGAAACATTACAGTTATACCACAGAAAAATTGTCCGCATGTTCTTGACTCCGAGACATCAACTGTGTGTCTAATGAACTATAATCCACATGCATAAGTTACTAAATTGTCAATATTTACTAACACAATCGACACAATTCCCATATGCCATGCGGGGAGTGATTTATTAATAACCTATTGACACAGTTTTAAAATCTCATAAAATAACCTACCCAATATCATTCGTTAGTTTCGTAAGCAAGGAGCACGGAAATTCTGAACTTCGAAATAAACATAAAAATTAAAACGTGACGAGACTAAAGGGCATCAGCCAATGATATGTTCAATATTTTAATGTTTCGTAAATATGTTTCGCAGCTACCCTGCTGGAAGCGATGATTACAAAAAATAATTATGTTCAGTGTTGAAAGTTTTAAGCCTACATTATAAAAAATTTTTTTTTCGAATGTTCCAGTACGTACGTATATAGACTATTCACAGTAAAGTGAGCACTTTTTAAGGCCCTGCTAAATTTCTCCTTCGAGAAGATTTTTATATTTCCGCCGCTTTTTAATGTGAACAATGCAATGTGACTAATACACACAGTGTATCCATTCCACCACTCTCAAAAGTTAACGTCTGACACTGCAATTAAACCTATTTATTAGTGGTTTATGGTTGTTGGAATGGCCATAAAAAGTGCTCACTTTGCCGTGAATGGCTTATAACGAGATATCATATATCCATAAGGCTATGCACGATCAATTCACAGTAGAGTGAGCAGCTTTTGAAGCCCTCTCATTTGGAATAATAGTCATTAAATGTATTTTATTGTAGTATTACACGTTTACTTTCGAGTACGGTCATATATATGTCTATTAATTACATGGCAAAATTTATTTTAAAAATGATTTAAATTGTAAAAAGTCTTATGGAAAAGAGGCAACTAGGAGCTCAGTAGTGCTCATTTTATCGTGAACAGCCTGTAACAAACTTCTCTACACTTCACATTATATAAGGGTGCGACAGACGCTATAGAGCGTCTCACTCTTAGTTTGCAATGTGCGGTGTAATGGACATTCACTCTTTCTTTCCCATGCACGATTTCTATCGTTAACGCTGTCCAGGTAAACAGATAAAAAATTATCTTAATTAGGTAATTTCCTTCACCGCCCATTTGTTTCTCAGCTTGCCAGTTACGTCATAAAGCTGAAGCAATCTGTCAACAGTGAGCACCATAAGCTCTGTACTGCAATCTAAGCGTGAGACGGACTATAGCTAAGGAGATGGTGGGCCAGAGGCGCGAATGTTTGGACCGTAGACGAGGTGCGACCGTCCCGCGGCCTGGCGGCTGGGCCAGAGAGCGGCGGTGGCGATACTTGTAATTACAGTGAGGTATCGGGCCATCAGCCGGCCGTAATTACAGCGCATCGAGCCCGCCAAGATCACTCACCGCCCGGCCCGGTAACCGGCCCTTCCCTACACCGACACCGCTCCGAGCACTGCTATACTGTTGGCGTCAGTCCTCCTGCCCTTCGCATGCACGACTCTCCCACTCATACTCCGTCCGGCCCTCCTGTGACACCGCTCCGAGCACTGCTGTACTGCCTGGCGCCAGTCCTCCTGCCCTCCACATGCACGACTCTCCCACTCATACTCCGTCCGGCCCTCCTGTGACACCGCTAATACCGAGCACTGCTGTACTGCCTGGAGTCAGTCCTCCTGCCCTCCACATGCACGCCTCTCCCACTCATACTCCGTCCGGCCCTCCTGTGACACCGCTCCGAGCACTGCTGTACTGCCTGGCGTCAGTCCTCCTGCCCTTCGCATGCACGCCTCTCCCACTCATACTCCGTCCGGTCCTCCTGTGACACCGATCCGAGCACTGCTATACTGTTGCGTCAGTCCTCTGCCTTCCATGAGGTTCCCTCTCCTCCCCGTCGCTCCTTCGGCATGCACGCTCGTTCTGCCCTTCGCATGCACCCTCTCCATCATACTCCGTCCGGCCCTCCTGTGACACCGCTCCTTCCGAGCACTGCTGTACTGCCTGGCGTCAGTCCTCCTGCCCTTCGCATGCACGCCTCTCCCACTCATACTCCGTCCGGCCCTCCTGTGACACCGCTCTACCGAGCACTGCTGTACTGCCTGGCGTCAGTCCTCTTCCCTTCGCATGCACGCCTCTCCCACTCATACTCCGTCCGGCCCTCCTGTGACACCGCTCCGAGCACTGCTGTACTGCCTGGCGTCAGTCCTCTGCCCTCCACATGCACGCCTCTCCCACTCATACTCCGTCCGGCCCTCCTGTGACACCGCTCCGAGCACTGCTGTACTGCCTGGCGTCAGTCCTCCTGCCCTTCGCATGCACGCCCCTCCCACTCCTACTCCGTCCGGCCCTCCTGTGACACCGCTCCGAGCACTGCTATACTGTTGGCGTCAGTCCTCCTGCCCTTCGCATGCACGCCTCTCCCACTCATACTCCGTCCGGCCCTCCTGTGACACCGCTCCGAGCACTGCTTACTGTTGGCGTCAGTCCTCCTGCCCTTCCGCATGCACGCCTCTCCCACTCATACTCCGTCCGCCCTCCTGTGACACCGCTCCTACCGAGCACTGCTGTACTGTTGCGGCAGTCCTCCTGCCCTCCACATGCACGCCTCTCCCACTCATACTCCGTCCGCCCTCCTGTGACACCGCTCCTCCGAGCACTGCTGTACTGCCTGGCGTCAGTCCTCCTGCCCTCCACATGCACGCCTCTCCCACTCATACTCCGTCCGGCCCTCCTGTGACACCGCTCCTCGAGCACTGCTGTACTGTTGGCGTCAGTCCTCCTGCCCTTCGCATGCACGCCTCTCCCACTCATACTCCGTCCGGCCCTCCTGTGACACCGCTCCGAGCTCTGCTGTACTGCCTGGCGTCAGTCCCCTTGCCCTTCGCATGCACGCATCTCCCACTCATACTCCGTCCGGCCCTCCTGTGACACCGCTCCGAGCACTGCTATACTGTTGGCGTCAGTCTTCCTGCCCTTCGCATGCACGCCTCTCCCACTCATACTCCGTCCGGCCCTCCTGTGACACCGATCCGAGCACTGCTGTACTGCCTGGCGTCAGTCCTCTTGCCCTTCGCATTCACGCCTCTCCCACTCATACTCCGTCCGGCCCTCCTGTAACACCGCTCCGAGCACTGCTGTACTGCCTGGCGCCAGTCCTCCTGCCCTCCACATGCACGCCTCTCCCACTCATACTCCGTCCGGCTCTCCTGTGACACCGCTCCGAGCACTGCTGTACTGTTGGCGTCAGTCCTCCTGCCCTTCGCATGCACGCCTCTCCCACTCATACTCCGTCCGGCCCTCCTGTGACACCGCTCCGAGCACTGCTGTACTGCCTGGCGTCAGTCCTCTTGCCCTTCGCATGCACGCTTCCCCCACTCATACTCCGTCCGGCCCTCCTGTGACACCGCTCCGAGCACTGCTGTACTGCCTGGCGTCAGTCCTCCTGCCCTCCACATGCACGCCTCTCCCACTCATACTCCGTCCGGCCCTCCTGTGACACCGCTCCTACCGAGCACTGCTGTACTGCCTGGCGCGAGTTCTCTTTCCCTACGCATTCGTGCTACCACCAAACTTACACCACACATCATTCTCCGACATTGGTCCGAGCGCCTATCTGTTGCCTGCAGCGAGCACTCTTTTCCTGTGAATACATACTCCCCCCAATTCTAACACCACTTGGCACCTGGCCTGTGCATCAAATAGTCTTCCTAGAATCTGCATACCACCAAGGTTCATCATCATGACTTTAGTCATCACAATTACTGTATTTGATATTTTCCCCAGTAACTTTTTTTCCCTCCAACACTTCTTCGAGCTTCAATCGACTGTCTACATGCTCCCTCTTATCTTCCACATAGTCACATTTGCCTCCACATAGTACCTACCGCAACTGGCCCAATACTGCATGTTCATTTAGCACTCCGAACACCACTCTGCTACCAGAATTCAGACTTTCTCCCTCTTTATTATGTTTCCTCGATCTTTTTTACACCTATTCTGTTTACCCGCTTATTCCTCCTCCAACACCTCTCAGAGTGCTGTTGTTTTACCAGCATGCCTGCCGCATTCAAGCAGAGTTTCTGCATGTTAGCACCGCTTAGCTTGGTGATCTGATCATCCCTCTGACACAGCTTGGAGTACCCTCTGCTGCTAGTGCGGACTCTCTTGCCCCACATACATACGATTACCTTCACTCTTACACCATATGGCCTAGGTATATAGCCTGTTCCTTCAACTTCGCTCTAGCTGCGTTCTACAGCTGGTGTATTCACTCTTTCTGTGTGCACTCCATCATACCCTACTCACTATCCGGCCTTGATATCTTCCTATACCCCAAAATAATTCTGAGTTGAGCTATACTGCCGGCGCGCTCCCTTTCGCCCTACACTCACCTACACTTACTCAAATTTTCACCACCTGAACTAGTAATATTCCCATCCATACACCTTTATCACTCCAGCCTCTTTTCTACTGCCGTCGCGCTACCTTTTTACCTTTGCATGTCTACGCGTCTGCTTTACACATATTTATAAATGCTCATGTTTCTGGTTACCCTGATTTCTCTCTCAGTCTTATAATATAACCCTATGTAGCTGGTCAGCTTAAGATATCTTCTTAGCAAGAAACGACGAACCATATTCTAAATGTAGTGTATATAATTTACCAAAAACATTACATCACAAGATTTATTTGCATGACAATACGTCAAAATTCCAGTTTCACAGTTTTTGGAATATACGCTGTAAAAAATAAGTGTAAATTTACACATAGAAATGTTTGGTAATTTTACATTTTTTTATGTTTAATTCATAAAAACAACTACAGTGCATGTAATTTTACACAAATGTTCTTAATGATCGAGTTTGTACTACATATATTTGGTGAAAATACATTAATGCATGGCTTAACGAACACTTTATAATTTGTAGAATAAATTTACTTGTATGTAGGGTAAAAAATATCGACATACGTATGTGTAAAATCACACCGATGTAAGTGGAGAACACTGCTGCCACATACATTTAGTGTAAAATTGCATAATTTTTTACAGTGTATAAATAATAAAGAATAACTCACTGGAATGAACAATATAATTGGTATGAAAAATAAAATACAGGCACATCATATCGACTTTTCTTCTGCATTGCAATGGTGTTGGCTGTAATGAAGTAAAACACTGAGATACAATTGGCTGAAAATGTTGGGATTTTCAGCACTCGTTCATATAGATAAAACACCAAGTGACGTAGTGGAGTGGAGAGGTCTTGAGAGCTGATATGGGTGAAGCGAAAGTTCGGGAGCTACTCCGCCGGGAATCGAACCCGGTTCAATTTGGGGGGGGGGGGGCAAGTTGTCTGACCGCTACACCACCGTGGGCCCCAAGCGACGTATTGATGTTCGTTGTAATGTTGCAATGAAAGCACGCGTAATTGTATTAAAATTTTTAAAAAAACCTCTGCAATGAGTTATTGTTTGCATCATAAAAAATTATGAAATTTTTTAAGTTTTGTGTTTATGTCAGAAAATTATTTGGGTTTCTTTCACATCAGTAGGTATTCAGTTTCCAGAGGTGTAGCCATATTAACATAATTTTGTTTGTATAGGTAAACGTGATCAAACATGGCTGCCGAACATATTTACAGAAAATGTGTTAGACCACTCGTGTGATCACGGCCATCATCTGTGTATCCAAAAATGTGTTAATTCTAAATTTGTGTGTGTGGGGGGGGGGGGATGCCACACGTGTAATCTGCCGTGTTTGAAGATATTTTGACATCAGTATAAATTAAAATGTTGCACTCTGTATACATTTACAGGGGCATTGAAGGCAGACTAGCATTTTGTCCCCTGCGTAAGTCATTATAGGAAATTAATTTCTGCTGGAGTCTGATTTCTCATTTTCCACCGTCCTATTGGTTCACATCACGTTTGACACTCCTTCTCCGCTGAATTAAGATTATCACTGGCTGGTTGTCAGCCAATGAACTGCCGACTTGAAAGCCTCCCAATCAAAAATCCTCACATACATGTAAACGGTAGAACCCGGAGTGTCTCGCTGGTGAAGAAGGCTTCAAACGCCGCTTGCTGTTGTGATTCGACGGCAGTTCTTTATACACGCCCCATTTTACAGTGAGTCGGTCATAAGCAAGAAGCAGTATCGTGAGTGGACGTTGACAAGACACGTACAAAGGACTTACTTGAACGCTCCAACCAATGAGCAAACGACAGGGTCTCGAATGAATAGCAGACTGCGCAGTCTATCCTGCTGACAGTTCAGTCAATACAACAAACTGTATATCATTCATTTCAAGCGTTATAAAAATATAATACATTTCACTCACAACAACCACTGTAATTGTGCAGTAAAGATATTTTAATATCCTGATAGGTTTTAACGATACAATGAAACTACGTCCACGGGAATTCAGTTTTATTTGGCAGGGAAATTTTTTTTTTCCCGATATATACTCAGGCATAGTGTCCAAAATGTTAATAATTTTTGGTGGGACCTAGTGCCTTTCACGCGGTGATTCAGAACAAAGGCTCTACCTTCGCAGCTGTCCCTGGCAGTAACATGTGGTGCTGGAACCATTTACGTCGTCCCAATGGAAGCCGCAGGTAGGGACTTAGTTGCTCTGTCACTCCTCGGAATGCCCTCCCCTTTCACACCACAGCTCGTCTTCACGACTTGAGTAACCGCCTGGTAACAATTGCCAAACGACCGGAAACTAAAACGCCTTCTGTGATTGGCGGAGAACGAGCTGACCCTTTGGCTACGATCAAAAAAAAATAAAAGCTCCAGCATAAAAACTCTCCTATAGGTACCGTGAGATATTAAGAATTAATCTGAGGACAACATAGACTTCAAACAGTTGTATGTTTAAATAACGTTGGCAAACGGACCACGTAGTGATAGGTCGGAAAAATAAATATCTACACAACGGTCTTATTGCATAAGTTCATACAACAGACACGCGTCTGAAGATCTTGATTGAAATCAAACGGCACAAAATATTTATCTAGTTTGTATTTTTGTCTTTGGTATTAACTTTTCAGCAGCATGAAATTAATTAATCTTAAAGTTGTTTTTTTTTTTAAATCAAAATATAAACGCGCATTCATTCTTATATACTCTTGTATGTGATTGGCAAAATTTATGATTTTGGAATTGGTATCTATCGTTTCAGAAGTTTTCTACCATGAAACATAAGCATTATGCAGTAGTAAATCGACTATGTGCTCTTTCTTTGAGAGAAGATGATGGAAACATTTTTTCTAAGTCTTTAAGTTTTTCTCTTCCGTAGTTATTTCAATTTTCACTCGTGTAAGTTTGGGACCGCGGTGGTGTAGTGGTTAGACTACTCGCCTCCGACCCTGACGAACCGGGTTCGAGTCCCGGCGGGGTTCGCTCCCGGATTTTCGCATTTGGGAATCGTGCCGGACGATGCCGCTGGTCGGAGGATTTTCTCAGGGATCTCCCGCCTTTCCCGCCCACCTATTCCGGCGCCGCTCCATACTCACCTCACGTGACCCTTATTGGCTCTCAATTAAGAATTCGATGCTGAGAGCCACCAAAATCTCTTTACTCACTTCATTCACTCACTCGTGTAAGTTGGCCAACATGGTATATACTTCGAACTTGTTTTTGCGTGTAGATATTTATTTTCTAAACATTCGTGATGGATAAAGAATAATTCTAGCTCTAGTGGTTCTCAATTTTCTAAACTAACAAACAAAAAAAATAAGTAAAAATAATAATTGGAGTCAGCTGTGTGTTTAGCTTCGTGACCGGAAATGTAGAGTTGTAAAAATGAGTTTTACGGGTGTAGTGATAAGAGTGGACTCTGGTTGCCTACGCAGAGGTTCTTGCACCAGAAAGGTAAAGAAATCGCCAACTTGCTATGCTGCAATGCATTGGAAATGATTATATGTATTGTTATGAACGACTCTACCAAGCATGATTGCACAGAAGGTATTCCACTATTTCTGATATGTTGGTATGGCGATGGTTATGTCGATTGTAGCACGGTTACGATGCACATAGGTCCGCCTGTAGAATGTGGTAGGTTAGGAAAAAAAAAAAACATTTCAGGTTAAGGCTCTTCATGCCTCTTGTTAGGTACTTGCCGCGGCAGCTGAAGAAACGCTGTAGTGGGCCGTCAGCCAATCATAGCTGTGAACACACGCATTGAGTGCTGCTTCCAACCAATAATCAACAACAAACTAGAAGAAAAAAAAGCTCCCAGGTTGGTTGTTGTTGAAAGCCAGCTGCGGGACATCTATTTCTAAAATGGTACTACGCCATCTGGCCAGCAGAGTAGCAATAACAGGATGTTCCACTTCGTAAAAAGCTGGGATTCAAGAACTGTTGTACTTATGTATCACTTTTTAAATCGTTTCAAACTTTATTTGACACTTACAAGACAATATTGAACAAATTGTGAACATACAACAAAATGAGTACAAACATTATCGTCTCCTCCGCTGTGACGTCAAGAACCCAATGAACATGTAATATACTCCGGTCGCTGTTACTTCCAACTGTAACTCCGCTAAACCTCACGCAAACAAAGCTTAACTGAGACGCAAATTACACCCAAGGCACAACACAGCGCATTCGTGCGCGCTCAGTTCAATAATATTTCACATGAGAACTATTTCTTACCGAATATTACCAACACACTTATTTTACCTCTGTTGTTATTCAAATTAGATATGAATGAAACATTTTTATTTGTTTATAAAGAATTAGCAAAAGTTCAGTCTAACCAAAAATAATGATATACATCTCTTAATGTTAATACAAGTAGAAACGCATCTGCTGCATTCCATATTTCGGGAAAGAACATAACATGTCATGTCGGGTGGTTTTTCAAAAGGTTTATTCAGAAAGTGTAAAGATACTGTGAATGGACTATACCCGTGGAATGGGAAACGGATAGGGGAGGGTCTTCAGCCCCTTAAGCTCACCCTTGAATCAGAACCTTGTTACGGTCGGCCTAGCCATCCCTGATGAATACTTACTCCTGCTTTCAATGTTATGGCAGGTTAATCTAAACTCTCTAACACTAAGGCTGGTGATTGCAAGCCTGACAGATCTGAGGCCACCAAACCTGCCCTTGCTTTAGCTCCAATGAACAACACTTTATTATTACTTCTTTCTATGTATCTCTCCAACTTTACAATTACTAAATACAACAAATACTAACTGTGGGGAACGTACTAGAAAGTAGAAGATAAGAACACACACGATTACAAAATAAACTATTTATTTGATATTAATTCTTCACAATCTGATATATTATAAGTGTGTATTAATGACTGGATCTGCGTTGACTTTCAATATTCAAGTTAATCTTTCATATATGTTCTCTCCCTATCCGCGTAGCTTTCCTGACGACTCGATCTTGCACCCAACTGAATGGACACCTAACACAGACTCAGTTCGGAATGGACCCAAGTTACTCCGTGTCCTCCCGATGTGGGAGCAGTGGAGATGAGATGCTGCCTGAGTACGTCTCCTGACGTGGGAAGTCTGCTGCTTGGTCCAGTCGGTGGCGCCTCAGAAGTCGGCTACACACGAGCCCACAAATGGCCGACGCGTCAGAGAGTGGGCCGTAGAGTGGGGGTGAGCGCGCGTCCAGCGGCGTTGTTTATACTCCTCCCTTCGTCCAGTTTTCTGACGTAGGCTGGATTGTTGCCATCTCAATATCTCCTCGGCTCCCCTCTCCGGGAGTGCGGCTCGCACACGGCCAACATGGCGTGTGGACACAAAGCAACATCTTGTCCCAACAACCTGCTGCTTAATATATACATACGCACTACGCACTGTGCTTTCTTGCACAAATTGTGACATCCTGATATATCCCCACAGGTCAAGTCACAGCGGCAAACAACTAACCAAATTTTCACCAAAGTGAAAATTCTTGACTAACTAGAAAATCTTAATTTCGAAACGGGAAATTTTATCACAAAACAGAGGTACTTTACAACGAAAGATTTATCAGGATTTTTACCACTGAACCGAATGCTAAATTCATTCATGTAATTATTTTAGTCAAAACATTTTAGTATGTAATTTTTTTTCTATTGGCTGTTTTTCTTGCAATTAGCTTTGGCAATCAGATTTCTAACCCGTATCTGCGATATTTCGAAAACATCATATGACATTCTTCCTACAACGTTTGTAAACAGAAATAACTTACAGGATGTTTACAGCAAAGTGAGCATTTTAAAAGCCTAGCTTGGGAAAAATTTTCAGCCGATCTTACCTACCTTCGTGTTATGTAAAATAAACACTTCCATAGAATATATCACTTTACTCGTGCATAGATCACATGAAACTGCGACATGGTTAGTAATGTGTATAAATCACTGATAATGCTTGCACTTTCTGAATAAAATAAAGGAAACTAAATTAAACAAACACAGAGACAGTAAAATGTAAACATTACAGAGTTATTAACAACATTAAAATACTGAAATACTTACAATGAATCACTGCCAACTTACTATAACTATCACAGCTAGCACTGCTGCAGTATGAAGTACAACACTTGCCGGCAGTATACTGCATGTAGATGTGTGCTGTCGTGATGGCATCGCTAAGTGGCTCGGCGCAGTAATGTGCGGTAGAATGTGGCGCGTCAAAGGAGCGGATTGGCTTGACCTCACACAGCTCCACTGTAAGGAGAAGTACAACACTCGCCGGCAGTATACTGCATGTAGATGTGTGCTGTCGTGATGGCATCGCTAAGTGGCTCGGCGCAGTAATGTGCGGTAGAATGTGGCGCGTCAAAGGAGCGGATTGGCTTGACCTCACATAGCTCCACTGTAAGGAGAAGTACAACACTCGCCGGCAGTATGAAGTACAGTACAACTCCTGCACTGAGACTTCGAATGGTAGAAGAATACCATCGGCAATGAAATTCTTATTCAATATTTCTAAAGGTGAAGAAGAAAAATTTATGGAGTAACTTAGTAAGAAAATAGGGAAATGAAGATACTTGGAGGATATTATACTAAATTCTGGCAAACAAGCCTAAATGTAACAAGTACGTGAAGAGCCTAGCAAGACAAGGGAGAAAATTAATTGATTATCAAAAGAATGGACAAGATTTATTGTAAAGGACGTGTTAACGTCTCCCGGTTTTATGTTTGAAAACTTAACAGGGGACGGCATCCAGACTAACTTATAACCTAACTTAGATTAACACGCATTTTTTACTCGGGATTCGAACCCAGAGCCTCCCGCACCCCAGATTGGTGGCGCACCAACCGACTGCGCCACTGGAGGCCGGTACAATATTTAGTTACATCTCTCCTGCCAAGTGATAGTTTGGATTTAGAAACACACACACACACACATGAAGAGAAGAAACTTTGTAAGCAGGAGCTGCCGGACAACCGTCCAACCACTGAATATAAGATGGATAAGTTTGATAGAATCATGAAATAAATGGGGAATAGTAATGTACCAGGGCACTCCAGTGAATTAAAAAAGATTCTATCCACGTATCCATCATGATATTCTATCACTAGCCCCTTTGTGTACTACCCCGATTATACTCGTTCGCCTACAACATGTTGCGAAATAGTTAAAGTAACGGTCCGTGAGGTACAACGTCAGAAACTAGCACCAATACAGACAACATATTTTTCCTGGTTAATGTTACTGGCTGCTGCTATCACAGCAAAATGTAATTACTGGTTGCTGCTGGGACCGTATACCGATAGATATTCTTTTCATACCATCCACAGGGTAAGTTATTTCAAGGAATTTGTGAGTACTTGCCAGGCCAAAAATCTCCTCTATTGCAACACCTGAGACGGCAAATGTATGTCCAAGTTAATGGGGTTATAGACTAGTCACGATAATGTGAGCAGTTTTGAAAGCACTCTCATTTGAAATAATAGTCAATAAATATAATTTATTCTAACCTTAGGCGTTAACTTCCGAGTGCAGTGGAATATACACACTGTGTTTATTACTTACATGGCAATATTTATTTTAAAAGGTGATTAAAGGGTAAAAATGGCAGAAAGGAAAAAGTTACTAGAGCTTCAAAAGTGCTCACTTTACCGTGAACAGCCTATAATGAATGGCTGACCCGAGGATGTTTTCCATAGATATAGATACATGGACTTCTCAAGATCCTGTGTAAAGAGGGGGGACAAAGGCCGACAAATGCAAAATCCTACACACCACTAACACTTCTCCCATTATTAGGAAAAGTAAGTGTTGGAAAAAATAATAATATGAGGTTGCTATCCTTCTTAGAGGCTACACAAGGATTACATAACAAACAATATGGCTTTCGGAAAGGAAGAGTAACTAAAAAAGCAGTGCTGGATATTGTCAGGAAAATCAAAACAACTAATGAAACAATTGTCCTTGGCATATCATAGGATATCAGCAGAGCATTTTATAATGTTTTGTGGCCGAGATGTTCTGGCTCTCAATAAAAAAGGAATGCCTCAGAAAACTCTACTACTTTAAAAGATCTTTCTTCGAAGAGAGTAAGCATGTATGAAGTTAATCGAGTCTGCATAAAGAAACGAATGTTAAAGAGGTGTCCATAGTGATTAGTCCTTGGATCACTCTTGTAGAATACGCTCTTTGACATACTGCTTCGAGTAAATCTTCCAGAATAATGTGAAATATTTGAATATGCAGATGACGCACTGATTATAATCCTAACATGGAATAGAAGAGAACTTGCGCAAAAACAGACGAAATCCTAAGGGAGGTAGAGGTTTGGAGCAGTAAGGTGAAACCTGTTTTCAGTGGAGAAAACTGGTGCAATGATTATGAAAGAGAGTCTGTAGAGTTCCACAATCACAGGATTTATGGGAATACTTGTTAAATTGAAAAAGTAAATAAAAATTAGTATCTTGATTTTATGCATGATAGTCAGCTACGATTTCAAGACCACAGTGCATACCTTATCAATAAAGCAGCGAGTCTCTTCGCCAAAATCAGAGCAGTGTTCTCAGCTTCTTGGGGCTTGGGCTTCAAGAGAGCGAATACATTATACAAAGGCGTTTCTTAGGAATTACTTTATATGGAGTATCTGTCTGGTATCCCAATGCCAGATTAGTAGATACAAATAGACCCTTACTGAAATCCCAAAGAGAACCCTTACCATCTATAACAAAGGCATACAGATGGACATCTACCGACATTCTGCAAGTAATTAAAGGGGCAATTCCAATTGATATCTTAGCTGAAGGAAGGAGCTCATTGGTGGAATAAATTAATGGCAGGTCTGAATCTTTAGCAATTAATAGGTTGGAGGAGAGGATCACTTACAGAATATTTTCAGATATTAACGTAATATATAGCCACCATTGGTTAACAACTGATTATCTTAGTCAGATAATAACAGGATATAGAAACTTCAAAGCCAAGTACCATGGATTTACCTTAGTGGGCTCTCCTCTCTGCCTGATCTGTATAATTGAGGATACTGTTCGGCATATGACTCTGTAATGCTCAAAATATTGAAGACATCAGAATATAATGGTTTAGCAAACTACAAATTGAAGAAGAGCTAAACATCAGAAGTATTCAATCTCACAAAGAGACAGTAAAATAGAGGAATTTGATGCGTGGTTATTCACAAATCCTCCAGTAGAGGAAACAGAGAATTCTCCATATAGTATATTACCCCTGGAATCGAGAGTATAAAACTGCTATAGAAACGCAAAATTGGGAACAACCCCAATTCCCAGAATTAACAAGGAGTAAAACGTCATATAAACATTGTAGTGGGAGCGAAAACACTGCTCAGCCTGAGGATGACCTCGGAGAAAGTCATAAGAAAATTTAAATCAATTTATTAGGAGGCAATGACGAGTTGGAGGCCTTGCACCAACTCTGATGAACTAAATATCATACATATGATGACCCAACACTGAACAAGGAACTGAGGGAATGGAATAACGAAAATCATTGCAAGATAACAGGTAAATAAATTAGGTGTTATGTAGAGTATAGTAATGGAAATGGAACACGATTTAGACAATATTCATCACTGAAGGGTTGATGGGGATCGAAAAGCTATCTGAGGGCTCCCCTCTCAATTGGATGTCAATACTGAGGTATTGAATCGAAAGTAGTAGCCAAGTAGTTAGTGCCACTATAGAATGGTATAAAGTAAAATATATTTCAAGAAATGTGATGGACTGGGTGGAGGGCAGGAACAGCGTCAAACCACTATTACAGACTATGCGAATCTAAAGTTCATAGAATAAATTAAAAAACGTGGAAAGATAGCAAAGAGAAAAGTAACAGAAAAGTAAAGTAATACACTTATATCCCCATATTACCCAAAAAGGCTTAGGTACTGGGGTGATAAGAAAGGAGGCCTGGTCTTAAATTTTGCGTTGTTAAAAAAAAATGTGTCGTTAAAAAAAAGCACATGAGTGCTCGGAAACAAGCTCACAAAGCATCACACTTTGTGAGGGGTAATAATATCTCTGTTGTTTTCGCAGCATCACCATGCGACTCCAGCTCGACTCCTCACTCCACCAATCTAGTCATTTCAGTCACAAAAGGTGACAACCGCACACGAAAACAGAACCGCGCATGTGCAGAGCGGATGACTCTGACAGCATCGTAGGTCGCAGGCGACTATGCGGCTGCACCTGCACCTTGGACAATGCACCTTAAGAAGTGTCAGAACCTGTCGAATTATTTTTATAGATTTCAGGAAGTGCATTGCAATTTTTAACATGCCAAGGCATGGTTAATACCTTCCTTAATGATCTTGAATTGTATGCATTTAATTTGTTCTAACTTGTAACAGCGAAGGTAAAATAATGGATTATTTTGTGGGAGCGATTATAGATGTCATAATAGCTACGGCAGTCGAACAGAACAGATTTAAAAAAAAATCGTTAAGGTATACACTATGTCATATAGTTGGAAAAAATCCATCCGAAATCCACATTTACAAGTAATAGCCAAATAAAAAAAATTCAAGATGGTGGGGCCTTATCAATCTTAAGGTGGCCGCTTGGGCAGGCCATCAAACGGCGTGCAGAGCTTCAGGAGAAAAAATGTTATTAAAAAACCTTCCAATGCGTGTGAGTGAGGCCTGTTTAGGAATGCCATTTAAGAAACGTTACATGTCTATATATGTTGTACACTTTCTCCATTTCTCTCTCAAGCATGTATTTGTGATACTGAAAATGGCCCAAATGGGCTTTTCACTGTGAATTTTAGGTATGAACAATTAGCTGCTATATATATATATATGCATGACTATATATATAATATATATATATATAGTCATGCATCAAACTTTTATTTTTATTTTTGCATCAATAAGTTCGGGAGAGTCACCCTTAAAATCTCACAGAGGCACATTATCGCCGCACGCCAGTTAGTGCTTTATTCATAGAGCAGATGAGAGAGTTGATGCCCATTTCTCGGTTGCCCCTAACACTTTCACGTTTTTGGACTTCACACATACAAAATGTCTTCAACCAGAACCCACCTTAAATGTCTCAGTGTAGTAATGTCCGATAGAACACAGCACAACACAGGAGAGACTCGGCTTTGGTACACACCGCTGCAGGGTGAAGTGCGACACTCGCCGGCAGTATGCTGGGTGTAGATATGCGCAGCCGCGATGGGGTCGCTAAGTGGTTCGGCTCTGTAATGTCCAGTAGAGGTCGTCACGCCATGAGAGCAGGTCGGCTTTGCGTCACACCGCTGCAGGGTGAAGTGCGACACTCGCCGGCAGTACGCTGGGTGTAGAGGTGCATAACCATTATGGGATCGCTAAGAGGCTGGCCGCGGTAATGTCCGATAGAGGTCGTAGTGCCACGGGAGCGGCTCAGCTTTGCCTAACACCGTTGCAGAGTGAAGTGCGACACTCGTCGACAGTATGCTGGGTGTTGAGGTGCGCAGCCTCGATGGGATCGCTAAGTTGCAGGGCGCTGTAATGTCCGTTAGAGGTCTTCACGCCACAGGAGCGGCTCGGCTTTGCCTCACACCGCTGCAGGGTGAAGTGCGACACTCGTCGGCAGTATGCTGGGTGTTGAGGTGCTCAGCCGCGCTGGGATCGCTAAGTGGCTCGGCGCGGTAATGTCCGGTGGAGGTCGTCACGCCACGAGAACAGGCCGGCTTTGTATAACACCGTTGCACGGTAAAGTGCGACACTCGCCGTCAGTATGCTGAGTGTAGAGGTGCGCAGCCGCGATGGGATCGCTAAGTGGCTCGGCGCGGTAATGTCCGGTAGAGGTCGTCACGCCACGAGAACAGGCCGGCTTTGTATCACACCGTTGCACGGTAAAGTGCGACACTCGCCGTCAGTATGCTGAGTGTAGAGGTGCGCAGCCGCGATGGGATCGCTAAGTGGCTCGGCGCGGTAATGTCCGGTAGAGGTCATCACGCCACGAGAACAGGCCGGCTTTGTATCACACCGTTGCACGGTAAAGTGCGACACTCGCCGTCAGTATGCTGAGTGTAGAGGTGCGCAGCCGCGATGGGATCGCTAAGTGGCTCGGCGCGGTAATGTCCGTTAGAGGTCTTCACGCCACAGGAGCGGCTCGGCTTTGCCTCACACCGCTGAAGGGTGAAGTGCGAAACTCGCCGTCAGTATGCTGAGTGTAGAGGTGCGCAGCCGCGATGGGATCGCTAAGTGGCTCGGCGCGGTAATGTCCGGTAGAGGTCGGCACGCCACGAGAACAGGCCGGCTTTGTATCACACCGTTGCACGGTAAAGTGCGACACTCGCCGTCAGTATGCTGAGTGTAGAGGTGCGCAGCCGCGATGGGATCGCTAAGTGGCTCGGCGCGGTAATGTCCGGTAGAGGTCGGCACGCCAAAGGAGCGGCTCGACTTTGTATCACACCGTTGCACGGTAAAGTGCGACACTCGCTGTCAGTATGCTGAGTGTAGAGGTGCGCAGCCGCGATGGGATCGCTAAGTGGCTCGGCGCGGTAATGTCCGGTAGAGGTCGGCACGCCACGAGAACAGGCCGGCTTTGTATCACACCGTTGCACGGTAAAGTGCGACACTCGCCGTCAGTATGCTGAGTGTAGAGGTGCGCAGCCGCGATGGGATCGCTAAGTGGCTCGGCGCGGTAATGTCCGGTAGAGGTCGGCACGCCACGAGAACAGGCCGGCTTTGTATCACACCGTTGCACGGTAAAGTGCGACACTCGCCGTCAGTATGCTGAGTGTAGAGGTGCGCAGCCGCGATGGGATCGCTAAGTGGCTCGGCGCGGTAATGTCCGGTAGAGGTCGGCACGCCAAAGGAGCGGCTCGACTTTGCCTCACACCGCGGCGTGAGATCGGTGGTCGAGATGCGCTGAGGCCGGGTTTGTAGTCCGCACGTATCGCCGGCCATCGCCCGCACTGGTCCAGCATCTCCCAACAGTGGATGCCTCGGTCTCACCGCAACTCCTAACAACTCTATCCCGGGATGCCATTTCTCTTCACTTCTTCTCATCGACATTTTTCTCCCAAGTTTGTTTAACTTGTCTCATCGTTCTGTAGTCGATAGTCTCAGTCGACATTATCTAATGTATCAATGAGCCTTTTTAGCCACTGGACTGGCTATAATTCGTGGTGCTAAGAGTGTAGAGTTTTTGAAGGAAAACACATTTCTAAAGAAATTTTATATCTTTCATACTGTCGTTTATTTCTTCCATTTAAATATTAATGTACACATTTTTTATGGCCTACAAAATCATTTAATGCATCTTTTACTCGAAAACTGCATCATTATACATTTCCCTTTAACTACTCTATTGGAAATTTAACTAAGTGGTTGCATTTAATGAAAAACGTTACGTTTAAAAACCCCAAAATAAATGGTATTTAGTTTATGTATTTTTATATATTTTCGTTTTTGAGGACATCTGTCACATATTGACAAACCATATGTATACACACGGTAATTTTTCGAGAAAACATAACTTCACTTCCAAAACGCTATAGCGTCCTGATTCTTTAACGATTGGTCAATGCGGTTGTATTTAACTAGGCAACTTGTAGAATAATCACAAAATTACATCCTCGGACTGTCGGAATCCTTGTTGGCTCAGAGAAATGGGAAAGAAACTGTATGCATACATGGCAACTAATATTGAAAGAATATTTTCTGACGTGTGCAGAGTACATCCAAACCTTGGAAACAGCAACCTTTTCCCGAGATAGATCACCGCCCAGAGTAATCATTTAATGACACTGAAAACAGTTACAAAAACTGTAATATATTTTTTTTTGTTTTGTATCCCGTAAACGATCCTCTGCCGGAATTAAAACGCCCAAATGATGTCATAAATTTGTCTAATTTATTCGGTGGCAGTTTAGTCGCCAAACTTGAGATATATTCTGTTACCTCTGCAACGAACAAAATATACAAATTATTTGTTCCGTTAAAGGCTTTCACGATGAAGTGAGCACTTTAGAAATGAACCTTAGAAAAGTGTCACTGCTGCTACATGCATACATTTTAATGGGCTCACAGTGTGACATTCGCCCAGTAAGGTTTGTAACGATGAATGGAAAGTAGTTCCATATCTTAACGTCGAATAAAAAGTGTTTGGTAAGCATTTGTGATAACTTAAAATTATTTCTTTCACTTTCTGTATTTTTTTTTTTTAATTCATGGAAGTGTAAAAATGAATAGATTTCTAAAGTATTTACGTTCTTAGTAATTCCACAGTTTTATTTGACCGACGCATGAATAAAGTGGTGAGGCCCATGGCAATGTTAATTTTACATAAGGCGGAGGAATACCACACTGTGTATACAAGCATATCTAAATGAGGGCTTTCAAAAGTGCTCATTTGATCGTGAAGAGCCTATACCTCTCTAGAGGCGCACCTGGCACGTCATACATCGCGCTACTACACGTGAAGTCAGAGCACGAGTTCTTGGAGCTCTGACCTCACGTTGGTGTCAATTCCTTGGCAGCAATCTACCCTCAGTTGAGTTAGAAATATGAAAATATTTGCAACTGCTCCATTAATAAGTGCAGGCGGATGTCTGGGAGATGCATTAGTGTGGTCTTCAGTTATGGTTAACTTACTTCTCGTACACTTATAGAACCACCAATAAAATATTTGTTTGCATGGTGTCACAAATATATTTAGCAGCTCCAACAAAATATTTCGTTGAGTAAACAGAACTTGAAACGCAACAAAATTAATTCTTTTAATCTAACAAAATACACGCTTGAATTAACAAACCCTCTGTGTTGTTCGAAAAGAAATGAGACTGTCATCAAAGTATTTTCTTGAATGAATTGTATGCATATATTTGGTTGGCCACTCATTTGATTCCGTTCGTTTGAAAATAGGTATACGAAACATTTTACGGAGATGTGTAGTTAATTTACGGAAAAGCACTCCGTACTGACGAATAACGGAAATGAAATCCGTAAATATAAAATACGGAAGCTCTTCGTGTTTTTATGGCTTCGATTTCGAGACCCGAACAATTCCGATGATACCTGAAGCGTATAAAATCCCACCTTCACAAAACTACTTCGTGAAGAATTTTAGCAGGTGAGTGGCGAACCACTCATGGAGTGGCAGTTCGTTTAGTCTTGTTCACATTCCGCTACAGGCCAAAATTTCCTGTATACAAAGTGCATCACCCACATAACGAAAGTAAAATTCTTTCTTTCATCAAGAGCAGATTTAGAAAAAATACTTGCAAGACTTGGTCATGTTTCGTGTATTCACGGAGATTTATGTGAAATTTACGGAGAGAACGCTATTGAAGAAAACGAAGAGACAGTAATTTAACGCAGATATCTGAATAATTTGTAACCGGTATTTTCCGTAATTTTACGGACACTTTTTCAAACAGCGCAATGTTTCTTAGTGCATTCATTAATTCTTGATAATGGTAAAAATATCCTAGTGAAACAAGTTCTACAGGAAACTAAAAATTCAAGATGTAAAAATTGAAATATTTATTTGCGCATATTGTACAGTTTAGGCTGTTCACGGTAAAGTGAGCACTTTTTAAGGCCCTTCTGAATTTTTCCGTCCATCCTATTTCCACCTTACTGATGATTTTTGATATAAACATTGCAACGTGACCAATAAACACAGTGAATACATTTCATAACCCTCGAAATTTAATGCCCGAGGTTACAATAAGATATATTTATTATTGATAATAGCAGGTTGGGAGGGCCTTAAAAAGTGCTCACTTTACCGTGAACAGTCTATATAAAACATTTGTGTATTTAAAAACTTTCCAATTTCATTAGAAGTCGTTATAGCTGATGTAGCTCAGGCGTAACTCTCATTAATCTGGGTTCATATTCCAATCAGGCTTTCATTATTTTACTGACTGAAGCTGTATAATATACATAAAACCAAACAAATCTTTAGCGGGGGAACCAAAATAAGAATAACAAATTAATTTGGTTTCAACATTCAACAAGAAAATATTTCTCTGTCCTTGTAAAAAATAATTTATTTGGTTGCCCCAAACAAACTTTGTTTGGTTCAACAAAAAAGTTTTTCTCAGTAAATGCAAAGAATATTAAAATATGTAAGTACTCAAAGGTTTTTTTTTAAGGTGTGATAAGTTTGTTTACATGCTGTGCAGTCCCCATGTTTATTTTCATCTAATGGCGAAATAGGTGCGCGGTCGTTGTTCCATTCCATTGTGCACTCAAGAAGGTTTTTAGTACCAGAATAGGACCGCACGAGTTTTCTATAGTTGCATTGAACCCGGCCATAAGGAACTTTGCGTTCTTTTTTTCAAATGTACCACAACCGTTTTCGCGCCCATTGTACCAATCTTCCGCCAGTAATAAATAGTAAGATATATTGTGTCCGTGTCACAATCAGTTAAAACCGAATGGGATAATAGCCTCGAATAGCTACGTAATAAAAATTTATTTCACAACTACAGATTAAACTCAAGAGTCCAATACGCCGAGGACGAACGCAATCGGGAATTTCACATTCTTATACTGGCAAATATCCATTTCACACATTTTCACACGCGTATTACAGCCTTTATCATAACCTAGATTCGTTCTATTTTTATTGAGAGGATGCACTATTTGTTCTATTCACGGCGTTTCTCTAACAAAATCGAAAAAAAAAGTATCAGTAAATATGGTATAATTTTTTAAGAACATTTTGGCAATTTCATTTGAGGAGACACTATAAAACTAACACGTTTACATTTCAGCTACTTTCGTAATAGGGGTAGGTACTAGTGGCAGAGAAATTTCTCAACAAGATGTAGAAGCAAGTTAGTTTGGAAGTCACTGTAGATGATTTTGTATTTCATGGCTGCGGCCCACCTGTTTTTCGCGGAAGGATTTCCATGAGATGACTAGCAGTCCAAAAAACTTCAGTTCAAAGACAATATCATGCTTGGATGATTTTCATCTCTCACGTGCCCTAGGTGTCTGCCAGCCAATTAGAGGACCACAATGTCGGCGTGACTTCATTCTGAATGGGACCGCGGTGGCTGAGCGGTTAGCACGCTCGCCTTCCACCAAGGCGAGCCGGGTTCAATCCCCGGTCGGGTCAGCGGATTCTTGCATGTGGGAATCATGCCGGACGATGCCGCTGGTCGGTGGGCTTTCTCAGAGATCTCCCGTTTCCCCCCGCCCCTTCATTCCGGCGCCGCCCCATAGTCACTTCTTTCTGAACGACCCAGCAGAGTAGAGACTGTCTTCTCACGCAGACAGGTGGCCAATAGGCAAAGTAAATCTGCAAATATGCACGTAAGAAGTTGAAATCTACTCTGTGCATAAATATTTTGGCAGAAAGTAGGCCCTAAAAATCAGTAAAAGTACGGGATAACTCATGGGCATAGTTATAGGGGTGGAACGTCACACATACGTGGTTAATGTTAAATAAATAAATAAATATATATATATATATATATATATATATATATATATATATATATATATATATATATATATATATATATATATATATATATATATATATATATATTGTGTGCAAAACGGAACTACGTGACTTACGGAGGAAGAATGCCCTAGACAAGGAACCAGGGTAAATGAGACTGGAAGTATACGGCCTTGGCAATGGAACGCAGAACACGGGAATTAAATGACGAGAATCCAGATTGCTGGGAGATTTATGCGGCGAGAGGGATGTCCATGGGGCCACCTCTTCCTCCTGGCTGCTGTCTAACGGAGGGATTAATATAGTTAATATATTGCAGAGCCGTAATACAATAACTTAGAAGGTAGAGTATAAATATATACATTAGAATATAGAGAATAACCTCCAGGTTGTTTTGAGAGTCAGGGTGGACTCTCAAAACCCTGACTCACACACCCGCCGAGCAGTTTGACAGTAAAATAAAACACAATTATCAATCATCATAAAAACAAATATCTATTAGTGGGTGGTAGTATGTAAACTGATAAAAACAAAACAGAAAGTAAAAGTTAGATGGCTCGAGAGAACCAAAGAATGGAAAGAATAAGATAGATAACACGATACTCAGCTGAAGGGTATTTGAGGTAAAGTGAGCACTTTTTGAAGCCCTCTCATTTGAAATAATAGTCAATAACATTTTTTTTGTAACCTTACACGTTAAGTTTCGAGTCCGGTGCAATATATACACTGTGTTAATTACTTACATGGCAACGTCTATTTGAAAATGTGGCGGGAGGATAAAAATGGCTGATAGGAAAACTGACTAGGGCCTCAAAAGCGCTCACTTTACCGGGAGCAGGCTGTACTTACAGCACTGCATTAGCCAGAAAGTGCATAAGCGGAAGGTTGAAAACAATGCGTGGCTGGCCTTTGGCTGGCTATGAAAAAAAAAATTTCTGTGTCACGGATAGTTCAAATGTCATTTGTCATGCAGGCAATAGCATGTCACCAGACAGAAATCGATCCCGTGCGCACACGTTATTGAATTACGTAATGTTCTTATATTGTTTCATGGAAATAAAAATCACTTGCTATAAGCATTTCTGTTTGTTAGCCACACCAGGCAGAAATCTGGATCAGTTACAAATCGTCAAGAATACAAACCCCGAATGCCGTTATACCATGTCCAAAGGTAAAAACTGTCTGCCTTCTGCAAGCACTCGTGTCGCCCAACTACACTGATACGATTGAGGAACCAATCTCTGTTGGGTGGAGGGTCATTAGACACAAATCATATACGTTTCCCCCCCCCCCCCCACGAAATGACATTTCCCAGTCCACTTTTCACTGGCAGTATCACAGACATTCCTTCATAAAGACTCTTTATAAAACTACCGCAGTGATAGTCATGTTTGTATTCCTCAAACACATTCACGTCATAAAAACGATCGTCTAAGTATTGAAACGCGAATTTCCCAACATCGGGATACAATATTCGCGCCCCATGCTGTATTTTATTGCAACAAGTGGTCTTGCTAACACTAGAGGGCCTGCAACTGCTTTTCCTTGTGAATATCTCCTGTCCGCAACCAATCGTTATGCCACACGACAACATTATTGTAGAGACACATACAAGTGGTATCAATAAGGTGTAAAGACACTGGCGTGTGGATGAAGCCGCAGTAACACGAGAGACACCAGACGATAAAGGCTGTTCACGATAAAGTTGAGCACTTTTGAAATCAACCTTTAAAAAAATGCCACTGCCCCTGCCTGCATAAATCTTAACGGGCGCACTGAGTGACGTGCGCCCAGTAAAGTTGGTAACGATGGATGGGAAGTAGTTCCGTATCTTAACGTCAAATAAAAAGTGTTAGGTAACAATTTGCGATAATTTAAATTATTTCTTTCGCTTTCTGTTTATTTTAATGCATCAAAGTGTAAAAATGAGCAGATTTTAAAATATTAACTTTTCTAATAAATTAACTTTTTTTTTGTCCGACGCATTAATAAAGTGACGAGGGCAATGACAATGTTAATCTTACATAAGGCGGAATAATGCACAACGTACATACAAGTAGATCTTAAGCAGGGCTGTCAAAAGAGCTCATTTTACCGTGAATATCCTATACCAAGCAAGCGTACTGAGTGAAGACGCGAGCTGACAGACATCCGAGAGAGGACTCATAGCCGGGGTGAAAACCGCTGGATGGTCGACTCGCAGTACATCGCACCACGTGGATCGCTAGGACCATACTGTCTTATTGTGTCGCGAGCTGTGGATCTGTGAAGGCACGCAGCACTGCCTGCTCGAGATGGACGTGGTCGACTACCAGTAGAGACGATCGACAAATTGTTCTGCGGGCGCGGAGGGATCTCATGGCGACCCCCGCGATACTGGCCGGTGTTCGGGCTCCTGTAGGCTGTTCACGGTAAAGTGAGCACTTTTCAAAGCCCTCCTTAAGATCTACTTGAATGCACGTCGTGTATTATTCTGACATGTAAAATTAACATTGCCATGGCCTCGTCACTTTATCCATGCGATGGTTAAGTAAAACTGTTAAATTTTAAGAAATGTAAATATTTTTCCGATTTGCTTATTTTTACACTTTGATGCATTAAAAAAAACCATAAAGCGAAAAAAAATAATGTAAGTTATCACAAATCGTTACCTAACACTTTTTAGTCCACATTAAGATATGGAACTACTTCCCATCCATTGTTAACAACTTTACTGGGCGCATGTCACTCAGTGCGCCCGTAAAAGTATACGTAGACAGGGACAGTGATTTTTTTCTAAGGTTGATTTAAAAAATGCTCACTTTATCGTGAACATCTTTTATGTGCCCACACACCATTTCCCGGCGCCTTAAGGAAGCGAATTGATCACAGTGCCTGATGTGCCAGATCGGAGCTATGTGGTTCGCCAAAGATTGGCAATTTGTGGCATTTAGTCATGGGTAGGGACCTGCAAAATTCACGTTGTTATTTGGCATCAGGCTAAACTTCTCAGTGCTGTATATACTCGAACTGACGTCGCTTCCGCATTGGCTGCTGCATAGATTTAAAGTCACTCCATTTTTTTTACTGGAATGCACTTGATTGGTCTACATAATTGTGAAGTGTTAATTTACTGGCCCAGCGTTAACCAGGGCGTGTCAAGTATAGTATAGTACAATGACAAACTTATTACTAGAGACCAGGAGATTTCACGGATTCATTTGTCAGCAAGCCAGACTCCACGGTGCTTTTTGTACCAGAGCGTTTTTTAGTTGTTCATTGGTTGATGCCCCAGTTTCATCACAGACCAGGTAGAACAGTATTCGGTCCTAGTTTTCTTTCAGGTCAGTTATTGGTTCAAATTTGTTCAGGTGGTGTCTTTTACAAACTGCGATCATGTGGAGACCGAATGTCAAACGCACACATGTTTGAAGTCTAGCTTGTCCTCAAATGAAATCGTGAAATTCCTGGGTCTCCACTTATTTCAAAAGTACATGTGCCTGAAGTTTAACGTATCACCATATAATAACGCGAATTTAGCAGGTTTCCAGTTATGATTGTCGCTTCGTTATGGGGACTGATGATCTCGCGTCTGGGTGTGGACGGCCCATGTTGATCACCACAGTTCCACCTGCAGGCATCTTTGTGTGGAAGCTGTAGCCGCTCTTATCGTGTTGTGTGGAATATTGACGGCTCAGTGGTATGTGGATAAGATCCTAAGCCCCCATCTGTTTCCATTTCTCATCGGGATTCCATGTGCGATACTCCATCAGGATAACGGCCGACTGCACATGGCACGGGACTAGCTCCGTCATGTCCAAACACTATTAACCATTGCCTGCCCGCTCTCCTGACATGTCCCCAACCGAGTGTGTGTGGCGCCAGTTGAAAGGCCAGCTACCACTGCGCCACGGTGTCAGGGTTTCGGAGCAAACCGTCCAACAATCGTGGGCCCGTCTGTCCGAGGACAACATCCGGTGTCAACTGGACTCCATGCTAGACCATGTTGCAGTGTGTATCACAGTGCCATACACACTGCAACACACTAGTGAAGCAGACTGGACGGCGCACCAAAAACTCATATGTAACTGTACTCCTGCTCTGTTTTTGTCATCATGTGCATTGCATATATAGCCTGTTCACGGTAAAATGAGCACCTTTGAAAACCCTGTTTAAGATATACTTGTATACACGTTGTGTACTCGTACGCTTTATGAAAAATTAACATTGTCATTGGCTTTATCACTTTATTAATGCGTCGGTCAAGTGAAACTGTGAAATTATTAGAAAAGTAAATATTGTACAAATCTGCTCATTTTTACACTTCGATGCATTAAAAAATACAGAGAGCGAGAGAAATAATGTAAGTTATCACAGATGGTTACCTAACACTTTTTGTTCAAAGTTAATATATGGAACTACTTTCTCCTCCATCGTTACCAACCTTACAGGACACATGTCACTCATTGCGCCCGTTAAAATATAGCAGGTAGGGGGAGAGACTTTTTCTGAGGTTGATTTCAGAAATGCCCACTTTATCGTAAACAGCCTTTATCTATCATTATCCCTATAAAGCTTTGGTACCACCCATTGCATCCTTCTGCGTGTGATCTTTTTAAAACACACCAGTAATCCCGTTTACTTCACAAATAATATGACAATACTCCCTTCAATAGTCCTTTCCTTTACACATCCAGATACAGGTTACGCAGCTGTGCGCTCAACATGTATAGGCCATTCGCGGTGAAATGAGCACTTTTGAAAGCCCTCACATTTGGAATAATAGTCAATAAATATATTTTATTTTAGCCTTTATGCGTAAAATTCCGAGTGCGGTGGAACATATACACTGTGCTTAGCGCTTAGATGGCAATATTTATGTAAAATGTTGGTTTAAGGATAAGAAATCGCTGAAAGAAAACAGTCACGAGGGCATCACAAGTGCTCACTTTACCATGAATAGCCTATAGTAAAGTAAACTCTGGTTGATACAGTACACTGTTCCTAACCAGTGTTACTGTACTACATTATGAGTACTTTTATTTGTATAGGCGAAGACTAACATGCACTATAGCTCAATGGTTGTGAGTGAGTGAGTGAAGAGATTTGGGCGGCTCTTAGCAGCGAGGTCTTGAGAGCCAATCTGGGTGATTGAGGTGAGAATGGAGCAGTGACGGAATGAAAGGATGGGGGGAAACGGGAGATCCCCTAGAAAACCCGCCGACCAGTGGCATCATCCGACACGATTCCCAAATGTGAAAATCCGGGAGTGACCTGACCGGGGATTGACAAACCCGGTTAGCATTGGTGGGAGGCTAGCAGACTAACCGCTCAGCCATCGCAGCCCCTTCAATGGTTGTGATTACGGAACTATGTTGATCGGCCCAAAGTACAGCATGCAACACAAGAATTGCTTGTTTGCAACACCTGAAACCATAACCTAAATCGGGACGGAAGCGGTTAAGATTTGTTTCTTACTAGCTATTGTTAATAAGCAACTATAACAATGTTTTTACTAACACTTTGAGGTCGGCACACTTTTGACAGCTTTAAAGTCAAGCTATAAGTTAGTCACCTATATCTATATCGCTGCAGAGACACCTAGTTCTATTGGTCCCTACTGCCACTTAACGCCATTCTATTGGTTAAAACTACACCAGTCTTTCCGTATTGGCCAGCTGCCAACCAATGGAGTGCCGAGTTTACCGTTTTACAACCAAATGTGTATTTCGTATATAACAGGATGTACATCCCACCGCTTCAATTTCAGTAACAATTTGTCGTTCATTTGCGAAGATATTTGTTGATGTTGTATTAGTTTGTATTTAAAATCATTGTGAAATAGGGACTTGGTGTAGGTATACTCGGAGCAGTTTTGTTTTTTGTGTGGAATGAAATATTGAAACAAGTCTTGCCCAAACTACACTCGAGTGTAGTCCTCAAAGTGTTCATATATAGGCCTATGCTATGAAATAAATATCTTTATTTATAAAATAGTCAGTGGATATTGATTTTAAACCAAAAATTAGGTAATTTAAATGCTAACAAAAGTATAACACATTTGTCACATATTATTTATTTAGGAAGTCCTTGAAGCTGTTATTCTAAGGGTAATTTTTCAAATGTATGATTCAAGAAGGACGAAGATATATTGAACAGACTGTACACGTTTTGCACATCGTCTTAAGCAATCTCCTCGGCTGTTGATCTTGCATTTGTACTGAAAATGGTGGAAAATTAAGTTACTTGGTAAAAAAAACAAAGAGCCGCTTGAAGTTATTCCGTCGATTGGCGGCGCAGGTTCGATTGCATTTCCACAATGACTGGCGATTTCGGGAGGAAAATACGACGAGTCATTCGAACCTGTAACAGCGTGTTTGCAACCGGAACCTTCAAGTCGCGAGGTTTTTAGATGTCCCTGAGGTCGGTCTCAGAAGCCCGTGTCCAGGCGCCCACGACACCAGGTGGTCTACATTATCAAGTGTGCTTTCCTGGAGCTCGAATTCGTCCCTTGCTTCTCCGATAACACTTTGGATACTATGCCCGAGCTTCACTCGGGCGAAGCAAATCTCGAAACATCTCTATCCCTGAAGATAAGAACGACACGGATATAGTCTCATTGTTTCCCTAGTTTTACCATTACGTACCATTACCATCTCACCAATATGTAGGGATAGGAAAATTTCGCGAGTTCAATGCACTGTAGGCTGGACTCCACAATCCTGTGTACACTCGAGCCTCAGATGTTTGTTCATTGGCTGCTGCACAAGAGAGTAGCCAGTGTTACTCCACATAGGGTAGTATGGCACTCACTATTTGTTTCCTTGCAAGTCTGCTATTGGCTTAGCGCCGTCCAGGGTGTGTCTAATGAACTGTTATCCAGTTGAAAGGTGACTTCAGTGTACACGTGTTGAACGTCTATCTTGTCCTGAAGTGAATTCGCAAAATTTTCCTATCCCTGCCAATACGCACTGTTGCGAATATAATACTAAATGTCTGTATGGTGACAGAAACGAACACGATGGACTGTGTATAATGTTAAGTATAAAAAGCCATTTGATTGGGATACCGTGAACTCATCACTTCATTGGCAGACACCGAGACAATAACAAACGTTACGTAGTAAAAAAAATCTCTGCAGTGTAGTTTGGACCAATAAGATAGCGATCAGTGGGAAAATAGAGACCAGCATAAATTCTATTCCTTCAGTGGAGGATAGCCGTGGCTCGCTTATAGCTTGTCTCGAATGTCTGCAAATGTGTCCAGACTTCAATGTGTTAAGGTGGCAGGTCGCCTGGGTTGGCGTTCAGAGCTCATCGCTGAAAACATTTTATTAATACTTTGAGGACAGCAGACATTTACAAGACAAGTTAGAGGTGAGTTACTTATATCCACTAACTACTGCAGGAACACCGGTTCTATTGGTCTCTGTGTTCCCACTCACTACTAGTGTATTGGCCAACATGACAATGGACACGCCTACTGTACTCTACAACGTTCACTATTGGCTGGTCATCAGTCACTAAGTTGGTTTTGTCCCAGTCAAATGTCTTTATTTGTGTAAGATGTTTTAGAATTACACTTGTCCTTTTGCGGAGATGTAACAAAATTATTTTTGTAGTCAGGAAAGTTATTGCTACTGAGCTGTAGAGTTCTTGTAAGACCCTGTTAAACACATGCAGTACAACGACTGCATGAAAATGCTAGTTTTATTTTGAATATTATAGAAATTCTCAAAATATTTTTGCTCGAGCTACACTCGAGCGTTGTCCTTAAAGTGTTAAAAAAAAAACCTCCCAACGTGTCTGAGTTTGGTCTGCTTACGAATAGAATTGAAGAGCCCATCTTACCAGCAAAATTGAATTTGTTATTTATTTCATCCTGAGTCAAATTTGGGAGGATATATTGAAAGATGTGACAAAAGCTTAACTAATTACTTTACCCATTATTGCGTAGATAATATACGAAATACTAACTCATATTTACGCAATAGTTACCTTAGTATGAAATTTTGTATAATAATTTATACTCGCCTTTTAATGACAACCAGGGAACGCTTATTAGCAATCAGGTACAAAAATTTGTACAGAAATATGAAATGTAATGTTTCCATAATGAAACATTTTCAGTAATGACCCCGAATCTTCTGTTATGGCACTAAAACGCATAATTTTGAATAAGCGGCGATACAGCTTCTTAACAAACATTACCCATCTGTATATATTTTTCAGTTCCTCCATTTCCCTCTAGCCAGTGTTTTCACGGTCAATTTTAAGTACGAACATTCCGGTATAAAACATTAAAAAAGGAATAGGGACGTGCGTCAAAACTTTATTTTTATTATTACGTAATAAAAAGGTAGGGTGTCCTCTGAAAGACTCATAGAGGCGCGTTATCGATGGCAAAACGGCACGTTAGTTGACTGCTTTGCGCGTAGAGGCGATGAGAGAGTTGATGCGCCTGTCTCGGTCGCCCCTAGCGCTCCCACACTTTTAGGTCTCAGTCGAGCAAAATTCCTTCAGCCAGGCGGCCACCTTAACACTTTCAACATTCGCCCGGCGAAATTACGTAGCGAAATAATCCCTTGCAACAAACAAGATGCGAGATATCTGTACCAACCTGTGAAGATGTGAACATTTCACTGGCTTTCGCTTATTGTTAGGGTCTGGAAAATTTCGCGAATTCATTTCAGAACAAGCTAGGCATGAAACACATGTGGATTTATGTTATGTATGCAAAAGTCTGAACGGTTAGCCTGCTCGTCTCCCACCAAGGCGAACCGGGTTCAATCATCGGCCGGGTCACACCGGATTTTGGCAATTGGGAATCGTACCGGACGATGCCATGGTCGGGGGGTTTTCTCGGGGATCTCCAGTTTCCCCCGGCCTTTCATTCCGGCGCTGCTCCATTTTCACCTCACTTTACCCTCATCGGCTCTCAAGAACTCGTTGTTAAGAGCCGCCCAAATCTCTCAACTCATCTCCGATATCAGGAAAAAAAAGTGAATTCGATAAAATATCGTTTAAATTTATCGACATATCGATATATCGTGTTATAATATCGTAATTTCGATACATCGATATATTTCCGACGTCTCTTCTTGGAGGTACTTCTCACTCGGCGGGACAAATGTATGGTAAAAAGGTAAGCGGCCGGAACTCGCAAGTTAGCTTGCTAACAACAGAACCTTTCTAACAACACAGCCTTTCTACCTACACACGCGCGATAAATATGTTTTTTAAAGCAGGGCTGCCACGTCTGCCGGCCGTAATTGCTACTGTGCCGGCGATTGGCCGTCGTTTTCGGACTCGCCAGCGGGAGCACGTCATTAGACCCCGTGTCCCACTCATTCGCTCCCACGAGACGTGATAAATGGGTGACAAATCAGCCCGCCACGCTAACCTGTTATAATTCAGTAAGTGGCCGCCGTCAATATGCTGACATGCATGTCGTTGGACGTGCTGTCATCTTCCTCCCTTTCACTCTAGAGCTCGTGAGCGGCCGCGGTGGTCTAGTGGCTAGACTACTCGACTCACACCAAAGTGTACCCGGGCTCAATCCCGGCCGGGTCGATCCCGTGGGAATGTGCCGGACGACATCGCTGATCGGCGGGTTTTCTCGGGGAGCTCCCCTTTTCCCATTCCCTTGCATTCCGGCGCCGCTTCATACTCACCTCGCTTCTTCCTCATCGGCTCTTAAGAGTCGCCCAAATCTTTTCATTCACTCACTCACTTATTCGCGTGGCAGATAGGTACACGGTCGCGTCATCGGTTAAAACTAACGAAACACGGAAGTGGATCTGAGATAAGCTGTTTTGAGCGAAGATCAGGTTTCCTTACTTGTACAGACTGTTCACGGTTAATCGAGCACTTTTGAAATCAACTTTTGATAAATCTCACTGCCCATGCATGCATGTACTTAAATAGATACACTCACCATCATGCTCCCAGTAGCTGACCGCGAGGGAGGTAAAGTAAGTCCATGTTTTGATGTTGAATTTAAAGTGTCCACTACATGTTTGGTAACACTGGAATGTTTTTCTTAGTGTTCTGTTTTTTAAAATGCACATAAGTATAAGAGAGTGCAAATTAAAAAAAAAATCGTTTTCTTTTCTAACAGTTTCGCATATTCACTTAATGGCATATGAGAAAGGACCTGCGAAATGGGCGTTTTTTTTTTTTTGGCACCAAGCTATAATTCACAGTACTTTATATACTCGAGCCGGCGTGGTTTCTCCATTGGCAGCTGCCCAGATGTGACGTCACACCATTTATGACTGAACAGTACGTGATTGGGTCACACGATTGTGGAGCGTTTATTTATTGGTGAAGATTTATCGGGGCGTATCATATAATGCAGGCCAAATGGCAAACGTATTGTAAAGGTGAAAGTGTTTAAGTTCAAACTGTCCTAAATTAATCCCTCATGTGTTGCAGGTCTCTACGTACGAGTGAAGTAATCAGGCTCATTATGATGGAAGAATACACAACGTGCATACAAGTAGATCTGAAGCAGGACTTTCACAAGTCCTCAGTTTACCGTTAACGACCTTTAACTGTATTTAATTCATAAGACGCGATGTGTTACGTCGGCATTTCTCAAAGCTTTAATTAATCGGGCAAGCTCGGGCCGGTAAGTCGTGACCATCAGCCGAGACCTGATATAACAGTTGAGAGGAGGGGTGGAGGAGGAGGGGTATATTAGCATGAGAGGGTGGAAGGAGTTGGGGGGGGGGGGAGTAGCTGTGGTACAACCTGGTAGAGGCTGTTCACGGTAAAGTGAACACTTTTGAAATCAACCTTAGAAAATGTCACTGTCCCAGCCTACATATATTTTAACGGGCGCACTGAGAGACATGCGCCCAGTAAAGTTGGTAACGATGGATGGGAAGTAGTTCCGTATATTAACGGTGAATAAAAGTGTTAGGTAACCATTTCTTATCATTTAAATTTTTTATTTCGCTATCTGTTTTTTTATGCATCGAAGGTTAAAAATGAACAGATTTGTAAAATATTTACTTTTATAATAATTTCACAGTTTCACTTGACCGACGCATGGATAAAGTGATTAGGCCCATTACAATGTTAATTTTACATAAACTACCTTTATGTTGCAGCAGACACTGGCACGCGAGTTCCTACGTGAAGTTGGTAGCTAGTTGATAGAAATATATCTAAGATGTGACATGTTATTGAGTAATGTCATGCTAGGAGTCGTGGAACAGCAGTGGGTAATTGTAATAATCAGTGGCGCCACTGCACCCTTAACTAAGTATTGGAACACGCGTATGAGTTGTGCTCTGACATCGTCCATCTACTCAGCGTCCACTTGCAACCCTTCATGGACTTCGGGTAACCCACACACGACGACGCTATGTTCCAGCAGTCGGGGCCCAAGTTGTCCAGGAGTGGTTCCAGGAGAATTCTGGAGAGTTTCAACGAGTTGCTATGGTAAGCTTGTTCCCCGATACGAACTACACAGAGCATTTATGTGACGTGGTGTGGAACTCCAAGATCCTGCAGCTACACATAGCAGGGAGCTGTGGGTAGATATCCAGACGGCATGCGTCAACATATCTCCACGTATGTTTCGTCCACTTGAGGTACCAATGTCATGATGTGTTGCTAGACTTTGCTGGACTAGGGGAGGGCCTACACGATTCTATACACATAAACAATCACTTTTCGAATATCAGTATAAATTATAACTACTGAAGTCTTACTTTTTTTTTTACTCATGAGGGCAGGAATTTGCATATCACTAATACATTTACTTTCCTAAAAATGCCTTGGTTTACATTTTGATCACGCATTAATAAAGAGTGAGACATTCTATGGCAATGTTAATCTTGCATATAGCGGATTGATATGAAACATCCTATACAGGGCCTTCAAAGTGCGCTAATCTGCTTCACGAAACTTTTTTTTTTTTTTTTACATTTCTGAATGTAGTCCTGTGTGCAGTTCATTCCGTGGAAATAATTCTGTGTGTTGACGTACTGGAGACAGGTTGACAGCTCAATGTGTTTTTGTGAACGTTATATGTGGCGTTGGGAGACACTGCTATTAACATGGAACCAGCCGTACACCGAGAGAAAGATTTGTTCCAACCAACAAAATACACACTTCACTAAACAAAACGTCTGCGTTGGGCAAAAAAAATTAAAAACCTTCAACAACATTTTTAGTTGACTTGAGTGTATAAATTTGCTTTGGCCACGCGTTCGAATCCCTTCGTTCGAAAATATAGCCAGTGAGTTAGTTTAAAATTGTCGTAACAGCTAGGATAGTTAGTACATCTATTGATGTCTAATAACGGCATACTTAAATATCCCAGTAAAAATAATGTTCAAGTATACTCTAGAAATTAAAGCTGAAAAACATGAAATATTTGATTACACATGTACGTTGCCCTGCATTTGAAATTTATGCAATTAAAAACATTGCCATTTCACCATTAGTTAGTTTATCTAACGTTGCTAAGGCGTAGCAGCAATCAAATGCAAAACTTCGGGGTTCATGACTCATGTTTGTTTCCCTTCTTATATGTATTATAAACGAAACTGTTTAATTTACGCAGAGACAAGCAAATATTTAGTTGCAACAAACAACTAAGAACAAATTAATCGTTTGGTTTAAAAAGCAAAACTTTTAAACGGCCCCTACACGAACAATTAAATTGTTTGCAACAAATAAACTTTGTAGTATTCGTGAAAACAATTTTGTTGAGTGATGTAGAGAAGTGGCATGGAACTGCAGTATGACGTGAGACAGGCTGTAGTTGTAGTGTCAGAGGCTGGAGCTGCGACTCTACATGGTCCCACCAAGCAAGCTGAGCGCGCGGGCATTAAGAGGTGCCGAGGATAATGGCAGACCCATTAGCGGCTTGTCGGCTCTTGTATGGACCGAGAGAGAGCGAGAGAGAGACAGTCGCCACCGTCGAGATGAAGCAGCACATCAGATCTTCATCACTTACTCGTCGGCGCCGGACAGCGCGCAGTAGTATAACATTTTAATATCCTATCTTCGTAACACATCGTTTTATGAAACGCACAAAATTATTTATACAGCACCAATTTGTTTCCCGCCGACTGCCGCTTGAACGGCGTTGCCTAGTATTTGTAATCCTCTTTTTTTTTGACGAAACAATTACCCGTGCCCCCTGCAGTATGTTTACCTACGGAAAAACACCATAACCCAGTTGGGGACGAAATGGTTCTTTAGGGTCACGATCTCCCATTACTGTAGCTTTTGGGAGAATTAATTTTTTGAACCTAAACGGAAGCCAATATTTTAAAATACTCTTATAGTTTTGTTACAAATTGTTTTTATTATGTAGTCTAATTTTTTCAACACAAAAAAACCGTATAATTTTAACTAATTATTAGAGACATGCAATATTCGCGTTATTCACTAGCAGCACGCTAAGATTCACCGTACTATAGCCTACATATTCGCGTTATTCACTAGCAGCACGCTAAGATTCGCCGTCCTATAGCCTACATATTCGCGTTGTTCACTAGCAGCAAGCTAAGATTCACCGTCCTATAGCCTACATATTCGCGTTGTTCACTAGCAGCACGCTAAGATTCACCGTCCTATAGCCTACATATTCGCGTTATTCACTAGCAGCACGCTAAGATTCGCCGTCCTATAGCCTACATATTCGCGTTATTCACTAGCAGCACGCTAAGATTCACCGTCCTATAGCCTACATATTCGCGTTATTCACTAGCAGCACGCTAAGATTCACCGTCCTATAGCCTACATATTCGCGTTATTCACTAGCAGCACGCTAAGATTCGCCGTCCTATAGCCTACATATTCGCGTTGTTCACTAGCAGCACGCTAAGATTCACCGTCCTATAGCCTACATATTCGCGTTATTCACTAGCAGCACGCTAAGATTCACCGTCCTATAGCCTACATATTCGCGTTATTCACTAGCAGCACGCTAAGATTCGCCGTCCTATAGCCTACATATTCGCGTTGTTCACTAGCAGCACGCTAAGATTCACCGTCCTATAGCCTACATATTCGCGTTATTCACTAGCAGCACGCTAAGATTCACCGTCCTATAGCCTACATATTCGCGTTATTCACTAGCAGCACGCTAAGATTCGCCGTCCTATAGCCTACATATTCGAGCCAGTGCCACTTGTATATTGGCTTCTGCAGCAGCGAGGACACATCTTCCCTTTCGGCTTGATTGGACGTGATTGGGCCAGTTTCTTGTTAGTGGTTTTCTATTGGTTCAAAGCCGTCCTGGGCGTGTCTTAACAAACTGTAGTTCAATGACAAATGCAATACAAAACACAAGTGTTTGAAGTCTCGTCTGTCTTTAAATAACAACGCGAATTTTGCATATGTCTGCTAATTATTAAATAAACAAAGTTTCCGTTAGTTGATTAATTGGCTAAAAGTATATAGCTTTTTGTACTGAAAAAATTAGACTACACAATAAAAATAATTTGTAACAAAATTGTTCGGGTCCCATTTGGGTTCAATCAAAAAATCAACTCTCGCAAAATCTGTAGAAATGGGAGAGCATGGCCTTAAGAGTGGGATGGACTCCCGTGGGAAGCTGCGCATCCAAGGTCAAGAAGCGAGGGAGCAATACGGGCGACAGTTGCACGCACGCATAGCACCTCATCGCTCCTACGCGCAAGGCGTGCAGAGTTTCCGTCGTGACGCTGTAGTGTGCAAGTTAGATCTGTAACAGTGGCACTTTATTACACGCGATGAAATACTACGGATTAAACTACACCAGTATGTTTGTACTTTTCTCTTGCCGCTTAAGGAAACTGCAGAGGCAAGCTTTAAAAATGCGATATTTGATCATTTTCACGAATTTTTTTCTCCGAGAATACACTGAATACGACAAAGGTAAAATAATAGAGGCATAGATAAAAGTTTTTATATTTTCTGACAAAAGAGTCGTACTTGCAGAACATTTATTTACCGAGATACGCGTGTTCGCGCAAGCAACTATTTCAGGACAAAATGCGGAGGTCTATCCCACGCATGCCGTAAAAATAATTTTGGACCACCAATATACAGTAGTTAATAATGACTTCTTTAGACTGCCGTGTCTTAAAACATACTAGCCAGACACGAGCCAAACTATGGTGGCAGAATATTTTAATATATCGCTTCGGATACAAAGCGCCACTTAAAATGTGCAGGATGGTTTAAATTTAAATACGTTCTGCTAATCTGTACTTCACATGTATATATCTAAAAACTGCCATGAAAGTTTTGCTTTAAAAATGCTTCGAACCTTGTTTAGTTATTTTTCCCCCACAGAACCAACGAGTGCATTCAATTCCGGTGGTAACAGATTGGATAATGTTTTCAACGAATTCATTTGGCAGTTTGCAATAGTATGATGCTTCAAATTAACGAATAATTGTTTGATTTTTTAATATCATAACATTTTTTTTTCTTTATCGGCATTCCGAACTTTATATATCTCAATGGCCAATTTAATTCGTGCAGTGCTGGTCTGCTATAGGTCGTATGCCAAACAGAATTCAAAACGGCGCCTACACAACTAACTGACTTATTTTCGCGTTACACGCTTGTTTATATCCCTGGTGCCTGGGCCCTTTCTGGGCACCGCGGGGCTATAAGAGTATGCCTTTATGTTTACCATTAATTTACCCTTAATTTATTTTCGCAACTGGCTTGCTACTGGGACCACGAAATTTTCCCACCCCCTTCTATTTCATTTGATTACATTTACATCCTGGAGTAGCGGTGTGGCGCTATGAACCGGTTAACTTCTTATCTATGCCATTATGCATATAACGGCACTACCTACTTAAATAATTAACTGATATTCTAGTTTCGATGCAATCCCTCTGTGTCGACATCCAGTGGAGAGCAGGGTCTTCGGAAATATTTTCGATCCCTCACCTCCCTTAAGTCATTCCTTTACTCATGAATCTGGTCTAAACGTTGTTCCGTTTCCATTGATTTTGTCAGTATATCTGGTTCGTTTCCCTGTTATCTCATTTTGGTCTTTGTTTCTCCATACCATCAGCACCTTGTTCATTGACGAGACTCAAAACAGCGCTACAATCCACGTCTCGTTATAGCATGTCCCTAATCCTAACTGGCCTATGTTTGGTTGCACAATCGTGATTCGAAACTCGATCCGAGATCGGGTCTAAGATCGGTAAAGAAAACTGTTTCACCATTCGAGTTCAGAGCTGGACTGGAGATCAAGATGAAGTTCATTTCGAACCGCCGAAATTGGCGGTTCGAAATCTCGATCCAAGATCAGCAGCCATCTTCGACAAATGTAGTTTGAAAATACGCCAACAGATAGAACTATGTTCGATTGTTTTCTTGGGAAATTAAATCAACATTATACGCACTTGAATGTTACTCAGTAAAATTCGTACAACAATAATTCACTTAAAACAGATAAAACATCACACTTCTAGTTCTATCTATAGTGAAAAATACGCCTACTTCCATGACGTCATATATTATGAACCAATAGCAAACTTATTCTCATACTTCGAAATCAAGATCGACGAATCGGAGATCTAAAAACATGACATTTCGTTTGTTTTATATTGGAACCAAGATCAAACTGGATCCTGGTTCAGAACTAGAATCATTTGGTATGCAACCAGGCATCAGACCAGCTAGAAAACGTGTTCTCACAAAGACACATGGAGGCCGCGGTGGCTGAGCGGTTACCCTTCTTGCCTCCCACCAAGGCGAACCAGGTCCAATCCCCGGCCGTGTAACTCCCTGACTTTCACACGTGATAATCGTGCTGGATGATGCCGCTGGTCAGTGGGTTTTCTCGGGGATCTCCGGTATCCCCTCATCGGCTCTCAAGATGTCGCTGTTAAGAGTCGCCCAATCTCTTAACGTACTTACAAAGACACATGCTCAGTAAAACATTTCCGAACTTGTTACAAACAATTCAATGGAAACTGGTTACGAAAATCTTACTTGTAACTCTATACATGAAATATTATATTCACTCTAAATCTCAATCAGACGGAATTTCACTGTCAATAAGAGTTAACAGCACCTGACTGATTCAAAAATCACTTCAGTAAATTTTACTGATGAATTGGTGGGGAAAATGCCAGTTTTTCTCCACTTATAGATTCAATGAGATTTTCCACCTATTAATAAATTATTTTATTCGCTGTTTTCCAGTGATTTGATTTCTGACTAAAAGACCAGTTAAACAACGTGTGTGAAATGAAATAACATGGCATAAACTAATAAAACCAATATGATATACTTTATAATATGTGGATTTCTTGTTTCATAATATACAATTTTACGTGGAAACGAGAACATTCAGTGTTTCATTCCGCTTTTACGTAATCATCACAGCGCTCGGTTTGAAGTTTTATAAACAACATTTAATATAATGTAGTGAATACATTCGTACATACTATTTGTTTTAACAATCCTAACGTTACCAATAAAACTAAAATCGAAAAGAAACGGCATAGAATTTAAAACTACATACTTTCGGTAAAGAAATACATACAATGCATGTATTTTCCTCTTAGAAATCAACGTCAGTTGGTAAGGTAATGGTTTAAAAGCGGATGGGAGTGATGTACGTTTTAATTCTGACCACCCGTAAAAACTGCTTTACTATTTTGAATTACGTTAAATAGCTCAACATAAACCGTGACTATCGGAGACAGCTATTTTTTTTCTAGTAATGATTAGGCTAAATTCAATGAAAACAATATTTAATTCGCCGCACTCATTTGGCAGTCATTTATTCAATCAGTGAAACTTCTTCATTAATTCAACTAATAGTTTTCCACTTTTTCTCAGTGGAGCCATTTTCACTGATTAGAGTAGTTGAATTTTACTGCGAATCAGTGGTTTCGAATTTAGAGTGTATTTAAAACTCGTTTCATTATAAAACATAAAAAGTTGTTTTCGTAGATAAATAATTACAATAAACTTGAAATCTACAGCACTTGCTTGTTAAAAGTCAACGTTAGTCTTGCGTATTCCATACTAACGTTATGCGAAATGTATTCAAATTTATTTGTAGTGTTTCAAAAACATCTTCGGCAAATAGTTTCTCATGGATTCCTTGTACAACTACAGCAATATTTTTACAGTGTGTTCGATTCACCCAAGGAAGTTGCAGGTTCCACGCAAGACATCGAAGTTTAACCTGAAAGTAGTTCGTTCTTTCGGCTAAAATCAAGCGACTGTGTTTACAGTACACACAAACCCGACGTTTCAGGAGAAGTTGCCGCGATTCTCCTCCTCCAAGTATAAGGGGAAGAGAAAATTACCACCCCCCCCCCCCGGCCATGCATTCTCCCGTCAGACAGAAATATGTAGGAAAGTCGGATACGCCCTTGAAGCCTCAGGGGTGAAAGTCCCTCGCACGTCTTGTAGCGGCCCGCCCTTCCTGAAATCAGCGCTTTGTTGCGCCTTGCAACGGAATTCACATATCTCCAACAGTCGCCGGTTCTCCTGAACATCGTAGAAACTATAATCTCAGCTCCACTCCAAATAATGTCGTGGATATTCCTTTTTTTTTTTTTTTTTACGAAGAATAAAGGTTATGTTTTACCAAGACAATAATTGTAATTGGCCTTATTTTTGTATTTCTACGTACGGGTGTCACTGAGCACTTTTGAATTCCCTGCTACGGACCTACTTTTCTGCTCATTTGTATCCGTCCACAATTCGTAAAGTTAATACTCCCATGGACTTCATGACTTTATTCATGCGTCGATGAAACGTAACAGTGAAAATTTTACGCAAGGAAGTCCGATACTAAACTAAGAATTGTTGTTCTTATGTTCGCTAAAGAAAACTTGTTAGAAACCCACAGAACAGCATTCAACCAATCTGGCCCAAAACCAGGGGGGGGGGGGGGGGGGAGGGGAAGAGAGAGGGAGAGCGAACATCTTCGTTCACTCTCCCTCTCTCTCTCTCTCCGCCAAGTTAGGACAACAGAGAGGACCCTCTGTGACATCACGAGTGGGCCAGACAGTACTCTCTCAGCGAACTGGGACACGATCTTAGTGTGGCAGAGGGTATTATTGCTGTTCCCAGTACCAAGGGGTTTGTGCAATGGTAAGGGAGACGGAAATTACGCGAGTTCTTTTAAGGACATGTTAGACTTCAACCACATGAACTTTGGAGTGTCTGCCTCTGTTAGACGGCACTTTGTTGGGCTCCCCAGGGTGACTTTCGACCAATAACGGACCTGCAAGGAAAACAGGGGTCTTATCCCGTGCTGCCTGGTCTGGAACTTAAATCTTTGAGTATGCACGTGTATACACGGGGATGCGTTTACATGAAAATTTATTTTCTCTAGAACATAAAACTAACACTTTTAAATTTTTACTATTTCGCTGGACGGTATCAGAATCTAAGAAAAAATTGCAACTGGCTAACCTTTCAATTTGTAAGTATATAAAAATGCTCCTTTTAATAATTTCTCAAATGAACCCGATGGATTGTAAAACGTGTCACATCTGTAGCAACACATTAATTGGTACAAATCAAAACGCGACATCACTGGTCGACGGCCAGCCAATAATAAACGTCGCAGGGTACAATAAAATCAAGTGAGGTGTAGCAAGGACCAATAGAAGAATGAGAAGTGGAAATACGCAGACCAACACAACTTGTATAGGTTTGGTGGAGAATATAGGAAGCTCACTTCAACCTCGTGCTCAGTTCCAATACAGTTGTGTCGTCCTCAAAGGGTTAAACTTGAGTATCAGCGAACGCGCAAATGCCATGTAGCTAGCGATATTGTCCATATCACAGCACTTTGTTGCCCGATGGCCTGGTTACCGTCTTATGTGAGAAGGCACGTTCAGGCCTGCTGAAGAATTAGAGCTTGACCACGCCATTACGGGAACGTCGCGCAGCTGCAAAGCAGCGCCAAACCTTTTGGCTGTTGATGGAGTTAGCTACGGACTGGACAAATTCACGAATTCATTTTAGAACAAGCTACATGTCAAACACATGTACATTCTGTCTTAATTGCAGTTGGTTCACATTTTATTTAACACGCCCAGGTGAACTCTGAGCCAATAACAGACCTATAAGAAAACACACGCCGAATCCCGTGCCCCCTGGTCTGAGCTAAAACTGGCTACACACTGAGACAGCAGCCAATGAAGAGAAAGCCGAGGGTATAAAATACTTAGGATAGTGGAGTATAGCTAGGCATAGGAAAAATTCGCGATTTCAATGACCTGTAGGCTAGACGCTACAGTCATGTGTATACTTGAGTCTCAGATGTTTGTTATTGGCTGCTGCCCCATAGAGTAGCCAGTGCTACTCCACACCTGGCAGCATGGGGCACTCTCTACCTGTTTACTTGCAAGTCTGCTATTGGCTCAGAGTCGTCCAGGGCGTGTCTAATAAACTGAGATCCAATTGCAAAATAAACTTCAGTATACATGTGTTTGACGTCTATCTTGTCCTGAAATGAACTCGCGAAATGTTCCTATCCCTAAGTATAGTGTACAGCTCTTTCAAAACGCAAAATTTTCCTGTCCAGGTGCTACTGGAAATGAAACATACACACAATAGAGAGTAAAAGGCGTATGAAATAGGCCCACGGCAAATTTTCTCCGTCATGTTCCCAACATGTGGTATTTTTTGTTAACTTCTGGATAAATTTAAAAGACATTCACTTCGAATATCACAAAACCGAGAAGCAGAAATAAACCGTCCCCCTTCCTTTTTTTTACCGGAACCACAGTGGCTGAGCGGATAGTCTGCTCACCTCCCATCAAGGCGAACCGGGTTCAATCCCCGGCCGGGTCACCGAACTTTCGCAAGTGGGAATAGTGCCGGACGATGACGTTGGTCGGCGGGTTTTCTCGGGACCTCCCATTTCCCCCGCCCCTTCATTCCAGCGCCGCTCCATATTCACTTCAATCACCCTTATCGCCTCTCAAGACACCGCTGTTAAGAACCGCCCAAATCTCTTCATTCTTCACTCATCTACAATAAATTTGACCTTCCACAAGTGAATGTAATTGATAACAGAATTTATTGGTTTTGGCATATGTCGGTGCGTTGTACTGACATTTGTACAGTTGCAAACAAAATATTTGTTCGTTGCGAAGCAAAAATGTACCCTTTCATTCCCACACTGATTTGTAATTTCCGGCGTTGCAAGTTAGAAGTATTTTTATGCGTTCTGTACTTCATCTGGCAAAAAAATTTATTTGTTATCGCTGTCAATAATCTGTAGTCTCTACACTTGGTAATGTGTGATATTAACAATTTGAGCGAGGATCATATTTTGTGGCAATCAAGACAAGTTAGCTGTGAGTCTCCTATATTCACGACTGCATCACCAACAGTTATATGTTCTCTATATTCCAGTTTACAACCGTCCTATTGATCCATACACCAAACAACTTTCGTTATTGGCTGACTCTATGCCTATATAATGCCGAGTTGAAAGTGTTCCAATCAATTCTTATTTCCTATGTAAAACAATGTACAATCCATCCCGTTAATTTCAGAAATTTACACTTTAGAGTGTAGCTTACGTAATATTGCTTTGCATAGAACAGGTGGAGTAATATTTCCTAGGTCGTGCCTGTAAAGATTGTAGATGTCGAAATATCACGCCTAACTGCACACAACTCAGTTACATTCAGACGACGTAATATTACTTCAACGAAGTGTCAGCCATCAGACGAAACGTAGCGAAGGAGCGTGGTTTAGGAGCCAGTTACACACAGGGAAGATCACTGTACCTTGAGTCTCACGCCGTACAGTACCGGTCAAAAACAACCCTCCCGTGCAACAAGTTGACTATTGTCTACAACGGTCATGAAAGGGTTAATATTAGAGATGATGGAAAATCGCGAAAATTTTTTGAACCATCTTTAGAGACGATTGTTTATCGCGGGAAAAGTTGACTGTTTGCTAGCACTCAACGTACTGTACATATGTCTGACAGTTTTCTTTCCTTATTGGCTGTCATGCATGTATGAAGATACTACCCTATTTTACTGGGCCAATGACGATTCTGATATTTAAGGCAGCACGTTCGCGATTGATCTGCAAACAACTTAGCCGCGTCAAAACCTTGTTCATCCAATCATGAAAGACTAACTTAGTTATAGTATTTAATAAGTTATGCTGGCTCAAAAATTTTTCGCGATTTTCCATCATCTCTAACCATCATTTCTAGTTAATATATTTATCCTTGCCTGAAAGAGTTACGCCGAGTTTCAATACCACTGACGACTACTGATGGTGACTGGCAGCCGTTTTTGAATGTCTCTGGGTGGCGCCCTGCGCGAGAATTGCTGGAGCTGGTTGAGGTTGTGTAGTGCCTGTAAAATATTGGTTGACGGGACTTTCAGGTATGAGCCAAGAACTAACTTGTTGTTGATGTGGATAGTATGACTAACGTGACTATTGTGATCATCCGCGGTGACGCAGTGGCTAGGGCGCTCCTAGGGCATTACTTCATGTCATGTCGAGGGATGATGGGCACCTACGGGTCCCAGCTGGAAAGTCCGTCATTCGGAGAGTGCTGCCCCGTCCTGGGTTCACTCCCCACTCGAGTTTATTTCGAAAAGCTTTGGAAGTTAAGTAAGACACTAATAAATTGTTGTTTCCCTTAATTTGTAGAGGTTGGAACTTCGCATGTGTGGAATGTACGTTTTTATATAGGCCGTTCACGGTAAAGTGAGCACTTTTTGAAGCTGTTTCATCAACCACAATAACCAATAATTACACTTCATTGTGGCCTCGGAACTTTGGTTTTGTTTATGGTGAATGTATACACTGTGTTTATTTACTCACATGGCAGGGTTTACACTGACAATTTGTGGAAGGTTATAAATTGGATGAAAGAAAAAAGTAACTAAGACTTCAAAAGTGCTCACTTTACCGTGAACGACCTATACGTGTAAATTACCGGAAGGTTTGCTTATAAAATATTCTGTGACATGGTAACTTGCATTACCTTGGGTTTGTTTGTTTATATTTACAAGCTATCAAATCACTGGCACGTGCGAAATATTGACTGATTACACTAATACTGTTCCGTGACTGCTGACGAACACTGACGAAACACCAGTGGTCTCAGTGATCTGCAGCAGTAACGGATTGAGGCGCTAGATGTGTTATTGTCGGTAGCAGCGGTTCGTTCAGCAGAAGGCGCAGCACTAACTGGCAGCTATGAGCAGGGTTTCGCCCCGTTGAACGCCTCCGATGTTGCTGGGTCGGCGCGAGCGACTATCCAAACACCCTGCTCTCGCACTTAGCTCTCACAATGGCGGGCGGAGGTCTCGCTTTTGACTCGGCCGTATTCCCTTTTTAATGACGTTACCCGTACTTTGTGCTTTGAAATCTATATCAATCTTATTTCAGTCCCATTATTACCCTCCTCACAACCCACCTTGCAGCCCGAGGAATTACGAACCGGTCTTATTCCATCGAGCCCAACAAAAACCAAAGAGAAACAAGGTCGGTTTATTTCCTCTATGGTTTTGTATTATTCTTTTTCTTTTTATTTCGTTCCTCTGTGGGGTCCCCGGCTGCGCGCATATTGTTGTTTATCATTGAGGAGTTGTTTTGGGTTCCATTTTGAACATTGTTCTGTTCGCTGCGTGGGGGCAGCGGTCTGCCTAGCCCCCATCCCTCCCCCCCCCAACCTACCCCCTTCGGAAACACCTCCCCACCTGACCAATTGTTCCAGTGGTTCTGTCTGTGGCGAAGGTAAAAAATAAAAATCCCAAGAGGACTAGTCCGTTGGGAGGCCCCCTGGAGATCCAGGGTGTAGCGGCGCCTTTTGTTCAACACGTTCTGCCCTCACCCACCTCCCCCCACCACCCATGTTCTTACAAATTCCCGCTGTCTGTCCGGCGCGGGGCAGGGAATGAGGTGGGGATGGGGGCAGAGAGAGAGAGAGAGAGAGAGAGAGAGAGAGAGAGAGAGAGAGAGAGAGAGAGAGAACTTGATTTATTGGCGGGCAGAGACCCCGGGCTAAACGCTCCATCAGACTCACAGACGCGGTCCGCTTTTATACCTGCTGCCCCGACACACATCAGCGCTCACACTTTTCAACAATTTCACATCTTCCCCTCCGCTCTAATTAGATGTGCTACGCTGCAGCATCCTCCCCCCCCCCTCCCCCAACTCATAACCCAAAAAAAAAAACCACCGTCGCACTTTTTTATTATCATTCTCCTTGTTTCGTTTTTCGCGCGGGTCGTGTCTCCCCCGCTTGATTAATTGGCTGTTTAGTCATTAATAAATTTGCTGCTACACCCTGCCTGTTAATCTCGTTAGCGACGTTTATTTCTTTTTTTTTCGTCACACTTCCCAGTTGAGTTATCCGGCCTGGTCACGCGACTCGCGTCACATCGTGTCACCTACGCCCGGTTGTACCAACGTCTTCCCCGATCCAAGATCGAATGATCCTAGTTCCGAACCGGGATCCAGTTTGACCTTGGTTCCAAAGTAAAAGTGTTGCACCAACGAAATCCCATAATTCTGGATCTCCGATTCATTGATCTCGGTTCCAAAGTGAGAGATCGAGATTAAGTATCAGACAAATTTTGCTATTGGTTCGTTATATATGACGTCATGGAAGTCAGCGTATTTTTCACTATAGATAGAAATAGATGTGAGATGTTTTATCTGTTTTAAGTGAATTATTGTTGTACGAATTCTACTGAATATTCAAGTGCGTATAATGTTGATTTAATTTCCCAAGAAAACATTCGAATGTAGTTCTATCTTTTGGCGTATTTTCAAACTACATTTGTCGACGATGGCTGCTGATCTCGGATCGAGATTTCGAACTGCCAATTTCGGCGGTTCGAAATGAACTTCATCTCGATCTCCAGTCCAGCTCTGAACTCGAATGGAGCAACAGTTTTCTGTGTCGATCACTGATTATACGCGAAAAAATCTGAGCACACAGAAGACTTTTCAGTACTGTAACTTATACACACGTCGGCTGTGGTCATAACTCTATTTGCTGCTGGTGTCGTTTCCGCATTTGACCGAGCCACTAAGGATTCCGTAACTTCGGCACTGTACCTTCGTGATTCGTGCGAAGATTGTAAACACGGACTAGAACATGTTTCAACCAATCAGAAAAGCTGCACAATACCACAGTACTTTGATCTGTATCTTGTTGCTAAATCTTTTCGCGAAATATCACTGCCCCTGCTAGTAAGTGATAGTTGTTATGAAAAATAGTAATATACAGAGTGCGCACGAATGCGGTGCGTTAGCCCTCTGGTGTATTTTCTAATCTTTATTTGCATGTGGCGGAGGAATATACTGAAGGTATAATTGTGAACGGAATGTAGAGACGATGGGCGGTGCTTCGTGAACTCTGCGAATCCAATCGGCCGCAGCCGAAATTTCTGTCAAAATTACTTATTTTCAAATAACATCAGATACATGCAAAAATACTTAGGAGCCTGTAGTGAAACTTGCCTATGCCTTTCCACCAATTAAATAAAATGCAGAGATCTGAAGAATTAGAGGATTCGTTTGGGACAAGGTAGAATTCAAAACACGCGTGTTTATGGAACATTAGCCATTGGTGCACACGGTGTTTGACACCTCCTGGAGAAGACTGGCCCAATCGTCGCCTTCCTCTGCGACAGCAGACAGCCAATGCACAGATGACATTGGCAAATTTGTACATAGGACTGTAGAGTCTAGCCGGCAGGTCATTGAACTCGCGAGTTTTTCAGGTCTCTAATAATTAGAGACCTGCAAAATTCGCGTTATTATTTGAGAACATGTTAAACCTGAAACACATGTACCTTTGCAATACGTTTGTGATTGGACCATACTTAATGTGACACGCCCTGGGTGACTCTGCGCCAATAAAAGAACACTTCACAATATGTGTGCCCCAATCACGTGTAGTTCAGTCAGAGAGGGAGTGTCTTCACATCCATGCAGCAGCCAATGGAGAAACGGCGCCGGCTCTAGTGCATACAGTACTGTGAAGTTCAGCCTGATGCCAAATAATAACGCGAATTTTGCATGCCCTACTAACAATATAGTATATGGTGGCCGCTAAAAGTCCTACCATAGGAACACGCAGCCCCACGAGGACGCTGCAGAGTCTTGCGCTTAGTGGCGTTGGGACATTTGACTCGCGTGACAGTGTAGTCCTTATTGCTCTTGCGTTTCTCAACCGCAAATGCCGACAATAGTTCCAGTTAGGGCGGCTTCTTCACAAAATTGCCTTACGTGCCATTCGTTCCACACGTCAATATTTATTTTAAGGATCAGGGTCGCTGACAAGGGCAGGGAAATTTGTGCTATATTGTTACGAAATAGCAGGAAGCAAAATTGGTCTTAGCGACGAGCAGTGTATCCATTACCCTTAAATCACACATTAATTTTTCATTTCTGGTGTTGTAAAATGGGAAATTTATGGCATGTAAGGACCTAACGAAAAGCCTATCTTATAACTACAGACCCCAGAATTTCGCGGGTTCATTTCTAGACAAGTTGAAATTCACACGCATGTACGTTTATGTTACGTTTGTAATTGGTCGTCGTGTTGTTTGACACTTCTGGAGATAAATGAGCCAATAACAAACATGCAGTAAATTGAGCGCCCAACCACCGCCTTTTGCTAACACAACAATCAACCAAAAAACAATTGATATCTGTATGAGAGTGTATAAGACTGTGAAGTCTAGCCTACAGGTCATTGAACTCGCGAATTTCTCGGGTCTCTATTTATAACTAGGGACAGGTGTTTTCCGCGAAAAGTTTTCAAGACCAGTTGTACTCCAAAACACTTTTGTTCATATGCACTTTCGTGGTTGGATGATTTCAAATGTCATGTGCCTCAAGTGTCGGTGCCCGAATCATGCGGACTTTCGGTATCATAGTACATTATTCTGATTGGCCAAGTAAAATAATAACATGCTTTCTCACATAGACAAGCGGCCAATAAGCAAAGGAAGTTGTAGTTGTGAACGTAAGATATTGGAGTCTAGCATGGCCATAAATATTATCGCAAAAACACCTGTCCCTACTTATTATACAAAATATCATGCTACCTATAACGTGACTCAGTAACTTTCAGTATCTTTAAGCTCAGCGTATAATAATGGAGCATGTAAATCATTTCCAATGTTATGCTTTAATTTTCTAAATTGCAGTTAAGTAGACGGAGGAAATATATCAAAAGTGTAGGATTAACAATTATTGACTACTCATCAGCTATGCATATCCCACGGCCTGAATAAGTTCTATAAAAACATTTACTTTTATCCCATACTAGGTGTATTATTTACGAGTAATTATGTTAAATACAGGTCCACGAAAAATCTCACGTGCAGTTTAAGTTATAAAAAACAGGTTTTTGTCGTCACGGCATGTAGTTTATACGAAAGAATCGCACGCATATAAACGCGATATTTAAATAATCGCTGAACCATTTTCCTCTACGGCGTCCTAACAGCCTTCAATTACAGCAGTTAAAGGCACCGATTCGCTGATAAAAAGAGAGACTGCCACACAAATGCGATTTCTGAGCGTAATCGCTTGCAAATAGGCCAGAAGCAAACATAAGGTAGTTTCATTTTATTTCTAAACGAGTTGAGAAAACATCAGTTGACTTACAGATCGCCATATTTGGTCTTGCTATTTCTGATAATGTGCCCGCTTATACAACCGATTAACTGATGAAATGCACTGTTTTAATGCCAAAGAATAATAATCTTCGAAAGGGTTTCCTGTTGGCTGAAATTTAATAACATAGAGATGTCACGTGGTTGATAATGTTTTAAAATTGTACTTACCTCGACGTTGGAGCATCTTAGAGATCACACTGGGGACTGGCACGAATCCAGAAATATTTCTCTTTTTAGTTCATTTTAATAATACGAGAGATTTGCCAACGAAAATTAAGCAAAATTCGGATAACTTTCTCACCGCATTCGTTACTTTCAATGTTGTCGGAAACAACGTAAATACGATGGTTTATACAGTTCCAGATATTGTGATTCTGGGCAAGAATAAAGTAGGCTTCCAAAAGATCCGAATCTGGAACTAAGTCACTATTTATTTGCGAAAATATTTACAGAATGCGTAGAATAGACAAAATTCCGTAAGACTGTCACTTTTCTGACATGAAGGTTGCACCAGAATCTAAGTCGACGCAGAACCGACACTACTGCAGATCTTCTGTGTTGCCTCGTATTTTAATTACTACCGATGTCTTGACGATAAGCATCTAAGTAAATAGACATAAAAAAATACTGTGCTTGTTACAAATAATTATTTGAAAACTATTTGACAGTGAGTTTCTTGTAGTTACGAAAGTAATGTTGGAATCTGGAGTAGATTTTTTTATGAAACATAGAAAATAGTTTATATAGCTCAGTGTTTTCTGATAAGCTCCAAGTCTACACATCAACAGCATGTTAAAAGACTACATAAGTTTTACACATTCCAAACCAAGGTTTTGTGAAGTGTACGCCACTTTGTTTGTAGTGTTATCAAAAATGTCTTTGGCGACTTGTGACAGGAGGTCTCATATAATTGTGTATTTTCTGCCCTCTCCCTCCCCCCGCAGCGACGTGTCCCACTCAGCCGGCTCGACTCAACTAGCCTCATTACGACACAACATGACACCGCGCTCAGCGGTGAGGAGAAAATTGTAGAACTTTATAAATTTTTGTATGTCCTCGTGGTTCAAAGAAAATAAGGTATTTATAATAAACATAGTACAAAGTTTTCATGTGTTTTAGTGTGGCAGTTTTGAGTATGCTCTTTACACCTTGCTTTCGAAGGGTTTTTACATTTTACTATATTTCATATTGGTTTGTTATGTGATGTTGGGCTGGTTTACGAGCCCCTTTTGCCTCGCTCTGCAGCCAAGTTGTAACAGACTACTGTCCTGTTCTCACGTTGTAGTTCTCAGTAAACACTAACGGATTACCTCAGCGTGATTTGTAGTCTTTGACTACATAATAATGAAACTTTTTTGTTGATACCAGGATTGCCAATAAATATAAGAAGTTAAATGTTTACTGGAGATTTCTTGTCGTCTCGGCAAAACAAACTATCGACACTCGCAGCTGACGAACAAACAAAAACAAGACAGAGTGGCAGCCTTCATAAAACAAAACTTCTCACTTCAAGAGTTACGAAGACGAGAGAGAATCGTTACTTTTCCCTCCCGGCGCCCTATTGACTCCTCGCACCGACGGAAAATAAATGCAATAGATATTTGAACTGAAATGTTCGAAATACAAAAGAAGGTTAAAGTCGTGGGCGTTGGTCAGTGCGAGTCACGTGATCACACATTGCAGGCTGTCCGACTGACAGCTGACAAACTCTCGTGCTGCGACGAACTGTTGTGATACCCGAGAAAGGCCGCGCTTCCTTATATATTGGTCGAAAGTTTCCTAATTGAAAACGTGTTGTTTTCAAGCAGTCAGCCACGTCAGCTAAAGGTGGCCGCTGTTATTTTCCTTGTTTCACCATGTTGTGCCTTGCAGTGGCGATGTTTTTAGTTTACTAACCCATTGAGAAGGAAAAGATGCGCTATCGCCCTATGACGTCTGTTGTTGACAACGACTGTTACTACTGATGAAATGAGGAAACAAAAATTATGAATTTGTAAAAACCAAAATATATGAAATACAAACAAGTTGTCATTGCCACGACCTTTCAAATATTACATGAATTACTATCCTTGACTGAAATATAGACAATTTTTAAATACTTTCCGCATATTCCAACTATATATACATATATACATAGTTATATATACTATGTATATGTATGTATATACTATGTATATACATACATACATATACATAGTTGCAATACTACAAGACGTCGCAGACTATTTTGTAAAGAATTCCGTGTAGCAACGCAAAATATTTTTACTGTGTATTGAACCACGTACGGAACTAAAAGTTTGAATTAAAAAAAGAATACTGTTGATTACAAGATTTACCTTTAAAAAGACATTCTTATGGTTGGCGGAATTTACTGTCGTAATTGTGTCTTCGTTCTTGATTATCATGAGACGCAATTTACGCGAAAACCGTTTCACGCAGAACAGTATCTCAACCACACACCTGCTAATTTCCTTTGGTTGTTGACTTCGTGGTTTTGTCAGAGGACAGTGTGTAACCGACTCGACCAATCACAATTACGTAATCTCCACTCCCCCCCTCTTCCCCAAATACCGCACATCACCGAAAGTCTGCGATTCGCGAGCAGGCAACTACAAAGCGTGGCAGCAAAAACCATCCAATGGCAGAAGTGTAGGTAAGCTAAAGTGTTTTGACATACCTACAACTGGACAGAATTTTACTTTCGCGAAAATAAGGTTTTCCTTCTTAGGCTGTTAGGCGGCAGCCTGCCTTAGCCAACAAATGACTAGAATAGTATATATATATATATATATATATATATATATATATATATATATATATATATATATATATAGCATATTCAAGGCTTCTTCACACTTTTTGAATTGAACTTTTGGAAAATCACCAATTGAGTGCTTGGTGGCGGTCGTAGTGTGGATGGACGAGAGAGAGAGGGCGTGAAACCTGACGAGTGAAGCCTACTGTGCGTGAGGGCGCTCGGAGGACTCTAGAACATTGCGGACTGGTGGGACATGGACTGAACTGAGGTGGGACTATATGAACATGTAATACGGACTTTATTGTAAATTTTGGAGCTGTCAAATACGGACATATGATTTGTAAAATAACTGAATAAGTTTTGATATACAGTCTATTGAGAATTATTTTAATTATTTAATTACATTAATACAGTTGAGGTCATTGTAAATTGTATTGATTGAACGCATTAATTGCAAACAGCACGTGATATCAATTTATTGTGAGATATTGAGTCGAAAGAATTTGGTTTGTAGTTATTGTAAAAAAAATTGGGAAATTATAATTAAGTCTTTTATTTAATTAACACATCAATTTCTTAACAAACTTGGCATAGCCCACTGACTTTCAGAAAATTGTAACAATATTTTTGACCAAATCTGTACACAGAAGCACATTTTTTTGTTGGCTGATCTGATTGATTAAAGTTTCCACACCTCCTCGACATTTAGTTACTACCAATACTTATCATTAGAGACAGGTGTATTTCGCGAAAATATTTATGGCCATGCTAGACTTCAATATCCTATGTCTACGACCACAACTTCCTTTTGTTATTGGCCGCATGACTACGAGGGAAAACGTGTTCTTATTTGACTGGGCCAATCGTAATAAAGTAATCCGATACCAAACATCCATGATTTGCGGACAGGCACTTGAGGCACGTGACATTAAATATCATCCAACCACGTAAGTGCATATGAACACAAGTGTTTTGGAGTACAACTGGTCTTGAAATCTTTTCGCCAAAAAACGCCTGTCCCTACATATCATCGAGCACGCAGCGCATTCTCCATTGGTCCCATGCCAAGTAATGAACTCGAGTACAGCTCATTACAAAAAATTACGTGTTTGCTGCACTTGAACTCGAAAATAAATTTTCTAAACAAAGGGGTAAAAAATGAACGGTCGTACTTTTACGAACTGCACTTGGGAAAAGGTTTCTTTGAACTAAACAATGTTTGTTTGACGCAACCAAATTAATTGTCTGTAAAGGGCCAATGAAATATCGTGTTGCCCCAAACGAAGATTTGGTTGGTGCAAACTAAAAATTTGTTTGGCTCTACGGACATAAAATACTTTCGGCTACTATAAAAAAACTGTAAGCCCGATTGAAATTCGAACCCAGTTAGCTTGCGTCCGAGGGCTACGTTCTAGCGACCTCAGCTTAAATGTTTACTAATAAAGAAGAATGTTTTAATATAAATACAACTGAAGTACTGGATAACGTAGGTAATTAAATATTTAAAGTTTTACAGTTTTACATTTTAGTTATGTGTTGAACTTGTTTCATGAGGATATTTATACCTTTATTAAGCTCCAGTGAATTCACTAACAAACACTGTTACTGTCCTATTGTCACAAAAATTACAAACGACCTTTCGAGTTTTATTTTAGAACGAAGGCAATGAAATGAGTGACCGAGCAAATATATATACAGTTGTCTCAAGTAAATTTTTTGTCTACAATTTAATTTTTTTGCTGAATACAGGAGTTTTGTTTATTGAAGAGTGTATTTTGTTAGATGAACAAAATCTATTTTATTGCTTTTCATGTATTTTTACTCAGCAAAATATATTGTTTGGGCTACAGCAAAGTAAATATGTTGCAACATAAATGCCGTATTCTTATTTTAAGAATACCCAATCAAAACTTTTTTGTATAATTAATATTTTAAATATTTATTGCTAGAACTAATTTACAATTGCGTATTTTACTGAAACTTCTATTATTCTTGTTGTCCTTTTTAATAATTGCTAGATACCTACAAAATTCGCGTTATTATTTGGGGACTGGTTAAACTTCAAACATATGTACTTTTACGATAAGTTTGTCATTGGGCTATACTATATTTGACACTCCCTGGGTAACTCTGCTCCAGTAAAAAATCACTTCACAACTGTGTAGTTCAATCACTAGAGACCTGAATAATTCGCGGATTCATTTTGGGGTAAGCTGAAATTCAAAACATCTGTGTTCATATAACTTTAGCCATTGGCCCACATGGTGTTTGACACCTCCTAGGGAAGGCTGACCCAATCGCCGCCTTCCTCTATGGCAGCAGACAACCAATGCGCAGTTGACATCGGCAAAATTTTACATAAAACTGTATAGTCTAGACTGCAAGTCATTGAACTTGCGAATTTTTCAGGTCTCTAGTAATTGGCAGCCCGATACCATCCTCCGAGGAGCCCTGATCTGAATCCACTAGACTTTTATTTGTGGGGGCATTTATATGCACTTGTGTATGCAACCCCAGTGGACTATGTGGACAATCTATGTAACCGTATTGTTGCGGGCTGCGGAACAGCCAGGGATTTTCCAGGGATTCACCAACGCATCCGGATGTCCAAGCAATGGAAGGTTGATGCATGTGTTCGTACTTATGGGGGACATTTTGAAAATTTCCTTTAGTGCCGACAATAAGCTTTCACACTTGTGTAACTAATTCCTGTGCAGTTCCTACTCTTCTAGGTGTAGTGTCGTAGTGTGAGGTGTCGTGTATCATGCAAACGAACGCTGCGATGGCATTCCACAGTAACATGATCCAGCCCGAGGGCCATACACTCTACATTATGTATTACGGGGCTGTAGTAAAGAAACGAAGCATTTGATGACCTATGTTCATATAACTTTTTTTTTATCCTCCATATGTAAGGAATGATTCCCCAAAGATTGACATTCAATTTTTTTTTAATGCTGTATACACGGGGATGCGTTTACATGAAAATTTCTTGTCTCTTGAATATGAAACCAACACTTTTATAGTTATGATATTTCGCTCGACAGTATCGGGATCTAAGAAAAAATTGCAAATGGCTAACCTTTCAATTTGTAAGGATATAAAAATGCTGCTTTTTAATAATTACTCAAACGAACACAAAGGATTGTAAAACGTGTTACATATGTTGCAACACGTTAATTGGTGCACAGTCAACGCGCGACATCATTGGTCGACAGCCAGCCAATAATAAACGTCGCAGGGTACAATAAAAGCAAGTGCGGTGTAGCCAGGACCACTAGGACAATGATGAGTGCAAATACACAAGCCAACACAACTTGTATAGGTTTAGTAGCGAATACAGGCATCTCACTTCAACCTCGTGCTCAGTGCCATTACATTAGTGTCGTTCTCAAAGGGTTAAAGTGAAATATTAGAGTTGTCTTGTACAAAGTTCCTTACCATCGTTGTATTGCTACTGATCAGCCTTGTGATCTCCTAGCTGTAAGTGTTTAAGTATAGGTACACTGTAAAAAAAAGTGTAAAATACATGTACAACCTTTTGGTAATTTTACATTTTCTGTGTATAATTTGTAAAAAACAAGTACAGTACGTGTAAATTTACGGCAATGTACGAATTTATTCATAACATAGTACAATGACACTATAAAAAAACACAAATGTATTGATATATTAACAATAAGAGGGATGTAAAATTATAAATTTGAAAGTACGTGTAAAAATCCACGAACATGAAGTATTAAAACCCAAATCTGTGTGTTTTTACAACTACGCCAATGTTGTATTGAAACATGTACATCGGTGTAAAAGTACATATTGTTCTATTTCATTCAAAAGGTAGTACAATCTTACTGTAAAAAAACACATATGTACTCGTAAAGTGACATTTAAAAGGGTGTAAAATTACACATGTAAAAGTATGTGTAGACATGCACTAATGCAAAACACTTAAACCATAAGCGTGTGTGTTTTTACAACCACTCCAATGTTGTGTTAAACACGTACATCAGTGTAACAGTACATATTTTTCTATTTCACTCAATAACTAGTACAATCTTTCTGTAAAAAAAAAAAAACACAGATGAACTAGTATATTGACATTAAAAGGGCGTAAAATTACATTTGCGAAAGTATGTGTAAAAGGTTTCATGGTGTTGAAACCCTAAGTCTGTGTTTTTTCAATCATGTCAATGTTGTATAAACTCATACATCAGTATAAAAGAACATTTTTTACTATTTCACTCAAAATGTAGTACCGCCTTACACTAAAAAAAAACTTAAATGTACTGGCACAGTGACATAAACAAGGGTGTACATTTTTATGTGTAATTTCCTAAAACCAGTACATTATTTGTAATTTTACACTAATGTTCCTGTGAATTCAAATATAACAAGTATTTGCTAAAAACATGCTATCTAGCGGTAGAGTGTAAAACTACTTGGAACTCATGTCGTGTTCTAAAGGAAATCTTAACTCCCGCTGGTGGTATATGCTGGCTTTTGTATATAACTACCTAATCTATATCTCGAATCGTCGCCTTGCGCCGGGACGTGCAGGGCGTCCTGACCTCTGGTCTGGTCTGGTGCGGTGTGGTGAGGGAAACTTCCTCAACCCGCAGAGAGATACAATTGCTGCAACCGTCTGGGTGGTACAAGGGCCCGAGCACACCCCCCCGCTCTGAGCTTCGGCAATCGTGATCTACAATTTAGAGATAACTTTCAGAAATGTTGTAATTACAATTGCAATGAATCTGCTTTTTTGTTAGAGAGAAAATACACATACACAATGGTGAAGTTACAATTGCGATGTTTGTTTAAATTTACAACATGTGGCAGGAAATCTATAATTGACGTAGTCAAATTGCATGCATGGAGTGCATGTTATTTAACATCATAATAAGTTAAAATTACAAACTGGTATGGCAATATTACATCTACAGTGTACATGTAATTAGGTATGATGAACATTAAACAGTAACACACTGGTGTAGTAAAATTACCATAACAATGATTGTGTTAATTTACAATGTGTGGTAGAAAATTAGTAGCAAGTATAGTATAGTAACATGTACAGAGTACATGTGATTTAATGTGATGATTAGTAAAAGAAACTGACACGTATGATAAAACTACACTAACAAAGTGTGTGTAAATTTAAATTATGTGGATTTATAATTGGTAGAAAAAAAAGTTAAATAACACACACAGAGTACGTGTAATTGAACATAATGATTAGCATAAAGAATAACATGTACAGTAAAATCACACTGCATTGTATTTGTAAATATACACGGGACACACAGCAAAAGTACACGTACATATGCACGTGTAAAAATACACGAACATGTGTGGAAATTGTGCTGCCACGTACATTCGTGTAAATTTACACAATTTTTTTTACAGTGAAGGGACCTGAAAAATTCGCGAGTTCAATGACCTACAGACTAGACTCTGCAGTTTTATGTATAAATTTTCCGATGACAGCTGTGCATTGGTTGTCTGCTGTCACAATGGATAGCGACGATTGGGCCAGCCTTCTCCAGGATGTGTTACACACTGTGTGGACCAATGGCTAATGTTATATAAACACACATGTTTTGAATTCTATCTTGTCCCAAATCCGCGAATTCTTCAGGGCGCTAAGTATAGGTTAGGATTGTCATGTTAGTCAAAGTGTTTGCACAGATGTGGCTGAATTTTGGCTTTGCAGCGGCACAAAGTATGTAATTTATATTTATTTCAATGCGTGCCCGATATTTTTGTGCTTGTGCTGGTCGAATCTTCACCTTCCAGCCACAGGTATGACCACTGTCCCTATCTATCGCTAGAGCTAGTGATTTTTCGCGAAAAAAAATACGAGTACATGGTAGACTTCAATACTATAAGCACCTAACAGCAGTTTGTCTACTGCCATTGCTTACGGTCTGCTTGAGAAGGCGTTTTCATATTTGTCCGGGCCACTTGGAACTCGGGACCATCGGCATGGCCACTAAGTGATTCGTGTGCAAACCTTTAACACACACCAAGAAATAATTTAGCCAATCAAGATGGGTAAAACATCCTACAGTGTTTTGAAATATAGCTTGTCTTGAAATCTTTTCGCGAAATTTCACTACCTCTATCTATGAGACCCGAAGAATTCACGGATTAATTTTTGCACAAGCTAGAATTCAAAACACGTGCGTTTATATAACTTTAGCCATTGGTCCCCACAGTGTTTGACACCTCTTGCAGAAGGCTGGCCCAATTGTTGCCTTCCACTGTAACAGCAGACAACCAATGTGCATTTAATATTAGCATATTTGTACATAAGATTGTAGAGTCTAGCCTACAGGTCATTGAACTCGCGAATCTCTTTTAAGGAAATCAAGCAGATAGTGACGTTGGTTAAAGTGCACTGGCAAACAAAACCATGGACTGCACTCGCTTGTTTATAAGGTAGTGGAGTCTATTCTGTCACCGAAAGATAACGCGAAATTTACACGTCTCTAAGTAGGTTAGGATTGTTAAGTTATTCAAAATGTTTGCACAGGAGAAGTTTTGGCCTCGCAGCGGCACAAATTTTGGTATTTATATTTATTTCTGTGCGTGCCCGACATTTTTATGTTTGTGCTGGTCGAGTAGTCTAGCTCCAACCACAGGCATGACTTCTATCGGTAGAGAACTGAAAAATTCGCGAGTTCAATGACCTGCAGTCTATACTATACAGTATTATTAGAGACGTGAAACAATCGAGAGTTCAATGACCTACAGGCTAGACTGTACAGGCTTATGTAGAAATTTGCCAATGTCAAGTGTACATTGGATATCTGCTGTTTCAGTGTAAGGTGACTATTGGGCCAGCCTTCCTCAGGAGGTGTCAAACACCGTGTGGACCAATGGCTAGAGACAGGTGTATTTCACGGAAATATTTATGGCCATGCTAGACTTCAATATCCTATGTCTACGACCACAACTTCTTTTGGTTATTGGCCGCATGGCTACGAGAGAAGACATGTTCTTATTTGACTGGGCCAATCGTAATAAAGTAATCCGATACCAAACATCCATGATTCGCGGACAGGCACTTGAGGCACGTGACATTAAAAATCATCCAACCACGAAAGTGCATATGAACAAAAGTGTTTTTTAGTACAGCTGGTCTTGAAATATTTTCGCGAAAAAACACCTGTGCCTACCAATGGCTAACGTTATATGAACACAGATGTTTTTAAATCTAGCTTTTCCCAAAATGAATCCACGAATGTATCGGTCATGGGAAAGTTCATAAATATTGATGGACGAGGAACGACTGGGGAGAAGAGAAAGCCGCTTTGTGACCGAGCGAGCGGTTCGTATACCGCAAATGGCTCTGTGTCCCAGGCATTTAATTTTCCTCGGCGAATACAGGCGCAGTTGTCCGCTGGCCGACCGCAGCTGTGGCGGTGATCTGGTTCCTGGATCCATTTCCCCGGCGCTGAGTCCGTAATGACAGCTCGAGCGTACACTGCAATCATACTGCATGTGCCCCGTTCCAATTCGCACTCGTCAGGTGAAAGGCAGCCGGTGGATAATTCAATTTGTGCTGCATTTGTGAAAGTGCCTTCTACGACTGCACCGACGAAAAAAATACGCTCTGTGAAATTACTGGCAAAAATCGTCCGGGAGAAATTTACATAGAGTTCGTGTAAAGGCTGTCCAAGATAAAGTGAGCACTTTTGAAACCAACCTTAGGAAAAAGTCACTGGCCCTGCTTACATACTGTATATATTAACGTGTGCACTGAGTGACATGCGCCCAGTAAATTTGGTAACGATGGATGGAAAGTAGTTCCATATCTTAAAGTCATATAAAAAGTGTCAGGTAACCATTTTTGATAACTTAAATTATTTCTTTAGTTTTATTTTTTTTATGCATCGGAGTATTAAACTAAGATCGGATTTGTAAAAAATTTATTTTTCTAATAATTTTACAGTTCCACTTGACCGACGTATGAATAAAGTGATGAGGCCCATGGGAGTGTTAATTTTACATAAGGCGGAAGAATACACAACGTGCATAAGAGTAGATCTTACGCAGGTCTTTCAAAAGTGCTCACTTTACCATGAACAGCTTATACTAAGGTCAGAGAAGGAGATTTATCGCGGGAAAAGCTGACCGCAACTTGGTTTCAACTTGTGCACATGTCATAAAGTTTTCTTTCATTATTGGTTGTTGTGAGTGTACGAAGTTACTTTCCCATTTATTTGGGCCAATAAAACACTAACGCTCTTTAGCTGAACGTTTATGACTGGCCTGCGAAGTGCCACGTCTAGTGAAGAAAAAAAATGCATCTTGCAATCAAAACAGGATATTGACGATAATGTGGTTGTAGAAAAAAATGTGGGCTCAGAAATTTCATACGATTTAATATTAATTCCGTTAATATCCTAAAATAGTTGCATAGCTTCACAGAAACTTCAGCAAAAATTACGAAATAAACTTCGTAAATGTGTGCAACTTACCACAAATGTTTGAGATAATTTTTTTTTATGACTTTCCTTCATGTAAAGAGTTGGTATGAAACTAGCTTTAATTTCTTGATGAGGTGAGGTTGTTTAACACTTTGAGGACAGCAGACATTTATAAGACAACCAAGACAAGTTAGAAGTGAGTTACGTATATCCACTAACTACTGCAGGAACACCGGTTCTATTGGTCTCTGTGTTCCCACTCACTACTAGTCTAGTGCAGGCCAACATGACAATGGACACGCCTACTGTGCTCTATAACGTTCACTATTGGCTGATCATCAGTCACTAATGCACTGCGTTGGTTCTGTCTCAATCAAATGTCTTTATTTGTGTAAGATGTTTTACAATCACACCTGTCCTGTTGCGGGGATGTAACAAAAATATTGTAGTAGCCAGGAAAGTTATTGTTACTGAGCTGTGGAGTTCTTGTAGGACCCTGTTGAACACAGACTGTACAACGACTGCATGAAAATGCTAGTTTTCATTTCAACGACAAAGAAATTGTCAAAATATTTTTGCTCGAGCTACACTTGAGCGAAGTCATTAAAGTTTTAACAGACCATTTAAGATCAGCACAAAAACCGAAACAGTTGTAGCTGGCAGATCCTACGGAGATAGGCTAATATGACTCAAGATACTGGCGACGCGAAAGTTCAGTTTTTAGTGTTGTTAAGAGTTTAGAAATGTTCCTGTCTGTTGCAGGCGATTTCGTTGTTGAGATATCTGGGCGACTCTTAACGACGACGAGGTCTTGAGAGCTGATGAGGGTGAACTGGTGACAAAGAAGCAACGCCAGAAAGCAAGGGGAACTAGAGTTAAAGCCTTAATGCACAATGGTATATTTGACACGCCCCGAGTAACCGTACGCCAATAAATGAAGCCTCCACAGTAGTGTGCCCCAATCACGTGTTGTTCAGTCGGAAAAGGAGTGAATTCACATCTAGGCAGTAGCCAATGAAGACATGACTTCGGCTCGAGTGTATACAGTACTGTGAAGTTTAGCCTGATGACAAATAATAAAGCGAATTTTGCAGGTCACTACAGATAAGTTATAGTTGCCGTTTCCTACTGGACCCACACACTAAATGTGAATCAGTGAGAATTTCACTGTTTGAATCAGTCAACAGTACCTGACTGATTCAACAGTCACTTAAGTGAATTTAACTGATGAATCAGTGAAAAAATCCCATATTTCCTTCACTTATTGACTCAGTGACATTTTCACTGATTCATCAGTAATTTTTTTTTTTTTTCACTGTTTTTCAGTGGTTTATTTTTTACTGATGGATCAGTTAAACACCATATCAAAATGGCCGTCAAACAACGTTTAAAAATGGCCTTTAAACATCGTGTATCCAGTGAAATAACAACGAATAAACTAATAAAACCAATACAAAATACTTTCTAAAATGTGCTTCATCTTTCAAAAACACCATTTTACTAGCTGATATGAACATTTATCTTTTCATTCTGTTTTTATGTCATTAATTTCGTTCTTATATAGTCAGCACGGCACTTCGAAAAGTAAGGACATACAATTGAAATCTTCACGATTTTGATACGAACTATAAGACATATATTTTCCTTATAATGTTTCAAGTTGGGTTGGTAGCGCAGGTGGTAAAGCAACGACTTAGAGTCGAAGTAGAAAAGACGTGTCAGTTCGATCCCGGCCATCCCGGAAAACTATTTTACTTTTTTTAATTACTGTAATTTGCGAAGTGTAAATTGTACATTATCGTAAATATGTTTATTTTACGTAATTATTAATTTCAAGAATATTTAATTCGCTACTGCAGTCAGCCGTCACTTATTCAATCAGTGAAATTGTTTCACGTCACTAATTTAATCACTGAAATTTTTTCACTGAAACAATCAGTGGTTTTCCACTGATTCGGATTTAGAGTACATTAGAAGGATATATTTAAATTTACTGTGTGCGCATCTACAGCTTTCCTTTACTTAATGGCAGCGTATCTTTTCTTCCTATTAGATTGTGCCAGTCATAATTATAGCTAGGGATAGGAAAAAAAATCGCGAGTTCAATGACCTGTAGGCTAGACTTCACAATCATGTGTATACTCAAGCCTCAGATGCTTGTTGATTGGCTGCTGCCCCATAGAGTAGCCAGGATTACCCCACTTCTGGCAGTATGGCACTCGCTACTTGTTTCCTTGCAAGTCTGCTATTGGCTCAGAGTCGTCCAGGTCGTGTCTAATAAACTGCGATCCAATTACAAAGTCAACTTCAGTGTATACGTGTTTGACGTCTATCTTGTCCTGAAATGAACTCGCGAAATGTTCCTATCCACTAATTATAGCTCACTCGTGTGACGAATGTGTGAGACTCGCTGCTAGACAGATAAGACGTGTAGGTAGGGGAACCCCTCCCCATTGTCACGAAAATATTTCCACGCATACTTGTATATCGACAGCTTCCTCTTGCTTATTGGCCGTTTGACTTATACCCGGTTGCACCAACATCTTTCTCGATCCGAGATCGAATGATCCTAGTTCCGAACCAGTGTTTAGTTTGATCTTGGTCAATTGTGAAAGTGTTGCACCAACGAAATTGCACGATTCTGGATCTCCGATTCGTCGATCTTGGTTCCAAAGTGAGAGATCGAGATTAAGTATGAGACAAATTTTGCTAAAGGTTGTAATGTATGACGTCATGATGAATGTCGGCACACTCATTTTTTCGTTATTTTTAATACCAATGTTACTGAAGAAAGTAGCGTTCATAGAACTAGGTGAGCGATGTTTGAGCTGTTTTCAGTGAATTGTACGAATTTTTTTACTGAACAACATTCAAAGTGCGTATAATGTTGTTTTAGTTTACCATGAAAACAATTGTAATTAGTCCTATCTGTTGGAGTATTTTCAAACTACATCTGTCGCTGTTCTTTCGTGATCAAAAAATTCGATGTGATAGTTAGCTTGTGCGAAAAATTAGTACACTTTATGATATTCTGAATGGCTTTTCTAGTTTTCAGTTGTGTTTGTTCGGAGGGATAAGCATGAATCTCGTACTCTCTTTACAAAACACTAATACCTACATCTTCTATTACATAAATGCATTTGAACTTAAACATCCGTAAAATCTCTCAATTTTCATTTTAGAACAAGAAACAATAACCGAATCCATTTTCAAACGATTTAAATATTACTAAGTGTATTTCTAGTAAATAAATACTTTTAACAGTGCTTTTAAATTCACATAACCTATATTCAACAGACTTGTATTCTTCAATGATCTAGGATAGATTTCGACTACAACTTTATTACAGCCTAACACATTCCCATTTCAGATACCTTAATGTAGTATGGATAAACTGTAGTAAAACCCAACTGTATGAATGAGAGAAAACTACAAAATAGAGCAATAAGAAATGCTTTCAAATTTCCTTCTAGTACCAATACAAAAGAACAATAGTACAATAGAAAAAGTTTCTAACCACGACTGTGCAACTGGCCATTAGTGCGAAGACTCTTTCTTACACGAGCGGCCGTTCAGAATATGTTACTATGATGAAGGTTTGTTATTCGCGGGTGGACACCTTAGAAGCATTACACGTAATGTATCCAACCAATCACGACATGAGCTAAACTGTTATACAATACAATCGGTCATGTAACATTTTCGCAAACAACGGGTGGCCTTACATAGGTCTGTAGTATATGAAAACCGCATCCAGTTATTAACTCTCAATTTCACCTCTTTTATAGAATTTCCTCGTTTCAGCGTCATCATTTCGGATTCATAGTAATTATTGACAATGTAAGATTTTTTTTTAAACTTACACATTTTATGAGTTATTTTGTTTTATGGTAATTTTTATTGTTTGCTATGTGCTTGTAAAAAAGGAGAGAACATATTAATATAATATAAAATATGTTCTTGATATTATACAACAAACAGATAACGCACAATTAAAATTACACACAAAAATATTGAATGCTCGTGAATGTAAGTTTTCTGTAATCTGACATTGTCAGTTATTACTACGAATTCGAAAATATGACACGAAAAGAAAGTAGTTTGAAGCTGTTCACGATAAACTGAGCACTTTTGAAATAAACCTTTGAAATAAACCGCTACCTGTATATATTTTAACGGGTGTCTCCTGATTGACATGCACACTGTAAAGTTGGTAACGATGGATGGGAAGTAGTTCCGTATCTTAACATCGATTAAAAAGTGTTATGTAGCAATTTCTTATAATTTAAATTATTCCTTTCACTTTTTGTTTATTTTTAAATATATCGAAGTGCAAAAGTGAGCAGATTTGTAAAATATTTACTTTTCCAATAATTTCACAGTTTCACTTGACCGACGCATGAATAAAGTGATGAGGCCCATGACAATGTTAATCTTACACAAGGCGAAAGAATACACTACGTGCATACAAGTCGATCTTAAACAGGGGTTTCGAAAGTGCTCATTTTACCGTGCATAGCCTATAGCCGTAAGATGGAGATGAGCTCAAGTGTTATCAAATACAGCTACATGCTGTTCACGGTAAAGTGAGTATTTTTAAAGCCCTAGTTAGTTTCAATTTCAGCCATATTTTATTCGGTAACCTTCTTTTGAAATAAATACCGCCAGGTAAGTAATAAGCAGTGTGTATATTCCTTCACACTCGGAAATTAACGTCTAGTAGTCAAACAGAATATATTTAGGCTATAAACTGTTATTTCAAATGATGGGGCTTTAAAAATCACTCATTTCACCGTGAATAGTCTAGAGTGGGGAAAATGTACTGCGAAAATCAGATACGTTTAATCATCACACAGCAAGTAACAGCTTTTTAATTATATTTCGTCCCTTTCTAAATATTCAGATATTCCTCATCCTTTCATTCTTGCAAATATGTACCTCTAGTAAATAATTCAGTGTTATTGTCTTTTTAATATCTCATTGAACATATCATATCTGCATGCATATAGCCTATTATTTTCCCTGCATGTACTGTACATAGACTTTAAACCCATATGTAAATAGATTTTAGATATTAAGTCCCGCTATTGTAGATATGTAAATAATTGTATTGTAATTAGAGATCACCCCTCTAATTGATGTATTACACCTTTTTTACCATTGTGTTTTTCCTGTTAACTATAGTTAGAATAAGTTACAATTAATTAGTTTAAGCCCTGGTGATTAGTTTAAAGAATTTCAGTGTAAGCTCGAAAGAGCACTCGCTGGAGCGAGCTTATCCTATTATATAATATGACGATGTCTGTCTATCTGTCCGTCTTTAACACTCTGAGGACATCAGACATTTACAAGACAAGTTAGAAGTGAGTTACTTATATCCACTAACTACTGCAGGAACACCAGTTCTATTGGTCTCTGTGTTCCCACTCACTACTAGTCTATTGGCCAATGGACTACTGTGCTCTACAACGTTCATTATTGGCTGATCATCAGTCACTAAGGCTCTGAGTTGATTTTGTCTCACTCAAATGTAGTAAGACGTTTTACAATCACACCTGTCCTCTTGCGGAGATGTAACAAACATAGTATTGTAGTCAGGAAAGTTATTGTTACTGAGCTGTGGAGTTCTTGTAAGATATTGTTAAACACAGGCTGTCCAAAGACTGCATGAAAATGCTAGTTTTCATTTCAATGACAAAGAAATTTTCGAAATGTTTTTGGTCAAGTTCGAACTTCAGCGAGATCAGGTTACGCAATCACTAATTTTTTAATTACTTACTCCTATGAAAGTTTTTTATTAATGCATAGAGATTATTGCATAGAGATATGAAGGTAATGGAATATCATTTTTGCTTGCTTTAAACGTCTCGCTTTAATGTTGAGTTTATTAAGTGGGGCCTTAGTGGGTCAGTGGTTAGAGCGATTCCAAGTGGGGCCACAGTGGCTCAGTGGATAGAGCTATTAAAAGTGGGGCTGCAGTGGCTCAGTGGATAGAACTATATCCAATGTTGAGTTAATTTCACATAATTTCTTTTTACTGTCTTTGTATGATAACAAGAATTTGTAACATCGTAACTGTTCTATGCACGTGACGATACTAAAAAAGGGGGGGGGGATCACGGGCTGTGCCCCTAGTTAACTAATGACTAATATATTTTTTTTCGATCAGCTGATTTAATAAAATTAGACAAAAAAAATTTTTCAAGTTGAAGTTGATACAGTTGCGGACACGCAGTCCCTCCAAGATCCCCTCGGAGAACGCAAAATGAACCGTGAACTGACACAGTCCACTATGCATATGCTAATGATTATGCCGGCTTGCGAGCTGTGTTACGGCGGAAAGACAGGAATGTTTTGTCTCGGCGGCCGAGAGGCGAACAATGGACAGCGCGCGGTTCTTTGCCGACTTATTTACATGACATTATCGACCACGCGTCTAATTATACATTATCCATGCATTTACCTCACGCCTAGACTGCTTCGAACGTTATATACAGTATGTATGTTTTTTTTTTTTTTTTTTTTTTTTTTTGTCATCCAAGGCCTGCCACGATATCGACAGGCATACGTCTCGGACGAAATTTCAATTATTCGACGTAGGATAAGTGTCAATAAAATTTCTTTAGCTGCATTAAAAAACAAAAATTTCTTCTGAGGAACTAAAGGTCTGCGATATGATATACCCGTCCAAAAACATTGTCTCATTTAACACATTCTGGACTACGCTCGAGCTAAGTTCGAGCAACGCCAGTTTAAAAAATTTTTTGTACTTGAAAATAAAAATTTAATGGTTACAGAGTATTTGTTCCTCTAGTATTTTACACGATCTTACAATAAAACTCTAATGGTTACAGAGTATTTGTTCCGCTAGTATTTTACACGATCTTACAATAAAACTCTAATGGCTACAGAGTATTTGTTCCGCTAGTATTTTACACGATCTTACAATAAAACTCTAATGGTTACAGAGTATTTGTTCCGCTAGTATTTTGTACCATCTTACAATAAAAATACAACCCAGCAGCTATACTTTCACTGCAAAAATTGTATTTTTTGTTAACACCTGTATAAAAGAACACGGTTAACGGAAAAACTTTTACACAGTAGAGACATTTGATTGGAGCATAATAAGCTGTGCGACCCCCAGTGGCTGATGACCAGCCAATGATGAACGTTGTAGAGCATAGTAAGCACATTCAGTGTGGTGTGGACCAATAAAGGAGTGGTGATTGGGAATACAGAAAATACCGAAATAGACATTCCTGCAGTGGTGTATACAGGTGATTCACTTCTAATTTGTCTTCAATTATAGTAAATATGTGCATACCTGAATGTGTTTAAGCTTCAAATCAGAGTACTTGAGAATATGGAAATAAATCAAGCGTTTATACTACTTACTGTTTTCGAGGAATTATTGCATTATATTCTAACACAGAAAAATTAATGAGAAATCATTTGCCTGACGAAGTTTGTCGGCTGAGTTCAGTTCCACCTTTGCTGTATCCCCCAGCGAATGTGTATGAAAGGTATGATATCGAGGTACTGAATAAAGAGCGTCTTGTCACCTCTTCACGTTTGTCCACCTTTGCTGTAAAGTCCTAGAGTAAAGTCCTAGAGAATAAACTTTCGTATGACTATGTCTGAGTGTCGCGAGGGAAGACAGTTGTGCGAACTGGGCTTGTATCTTGACGAGATGCTCTTTTTTCATTTCGCATACAATTTTCCAGGAATAAATAAAGTAGGGAGGGGGGTGAAATCAGGGTTTCGGAATGAGGCATCCCGAATTTTGTGGCACTTTACATTTGTTTTAAAAGTTCCTGGACATCAGCATTGTAGGGTTTGGTCCAAGAAAGTGCTTATATTGTCAATAGAGAATAAACATGTTAGTAAGCATATAAACATGTTAGTAATCATATAAACATGTTAGTAAGCATATAAACATGTTAGTAAGCATAAAAACACTAGCACATTTTACCGTTTCTGTTGTGAGTTCTTATACGTAGGTAGCGTATATTGAAAAAGAAAAGTGCTAAGTTAATAGCGTACGCTTTCTACAATAATAAAAAATATAATAAGACTAAATGTTAGGATATAGAATATCCCGAAATTTTGTGTTATGTTAGCATAATACACGATTTGGTACTATATTTTATTCAAACATTTATTTAATAAGTAACCATATACAGTAAGAATAACAGAAGTGGCTGAAATGAGTTAATTGGGACGCCGCAGTCTAAAATTTGTAAAAAAATTCAAGTTTATGAAAGAAAATGTCATGTTTTAAAACTGAGGTAGAATCTCATACCTAACTTTTCTAATCTTGATTCTGAAGGAAAATATATTGCTGAAATACGCAAGAAGAATAAGAAGAGAAAACTAGTAACGTAATTCTTGACTTCGGAGAGAGCAGAATTTCCTAATTCTAAATGAACGAGATGTAAAGCGGCAAAGTCGCAAAACTTTGTAAAGTTTTTCACGTTCCTTGGAGGCTGCTAACGGACAAAACTAAACGTTTACGATATTTTTAAGTTTACACATCACGTCTCTGTCATAAGCAGAGAGATTGCTGCCAGACAAGGACCATAGATGGCGCTCGACTTGATCACAAAATAATTCATGTGTCGCACACTTTCCATAACCATATTTGTAGGTAGCAGTGACCCGAATTTGTCACAGATATGGTACTCGCGTCTACAGGAAAAGAGCAACCAAGTGTTACCAGTTTAAATGTAAAACCGTTACATAGCGCCGATGATAAATATTTTTAAAAAATGTTCCGCAAGTTTTCGAGGTGGAAACTAGTGAATATTGACGACTTACAACAGACACTTCAGCAAAATTTTAGGCTTACAATTCCAACAAGCTCTCGGTAAGATCCACCATTCTCAACCATACCATTGGTTCGCATGTTAGCAGTTGTAGAAATAGATACCCTTTTAGTTAGTGCTGTATTACTTAGCGAATTAATTTTGTAACATTTGGTGGTATGCGAATTTAGAGAATTCAGTAGACAGCAGCGGATATATCTCAGTTAGTTACTGCTGATGAGCACTGATATCACTGATGATTTATCAGTGTTCGTCAGCAATAAGGGAACAGTCGTCAGTAAGCAGCAGATATTTCCCTTCGTCAGTGAATTGATTGTTTCGGAGCGTCTGGCAGTAGTATTCCCGCGAGCAGGAAAATGTAAACGAGTATGGCGGACACACTAACCTCATATATTTCCATACAGCATTTGGACTAAAACAGTAAACATGTTACTCTGCACCTTCTACTGCTTTTTGGGCGCCTTCTGATGGCACCACAGTATTACAAGTGATTGCCTCAGCAGCTGTACCTTCCTTCAGTATAATTTCCTCGAACATGACTTGAATTTCCCGCCAAACCTAGGGTTTACGTGACAAAACTGACATTTCTAGCGCCTGTAAAATCCGCGATCTCAGTAACGGGTGTAGCTTCGCACAGGGTACGCCATCAGTGGCCACCAGCAGTATCGGACCAATGCCTGACGTTACTGAAATTGCCTACTGACCAGTGAAATCCGTGAGTAACGGAGGGCGGCCTTGGTCACTGACTCTTCCGTTCTGTGAGGCCTCCATCTAAATTGCACGTTGTGTGGTGACACAAACAACTATAGTTCATTAATTAAAAAAAAAAAACACTAGAAATAATGTACTAAATACTAACCTTCCAGCTAGGGATAGGTAAATTTCGCAAATTTATTTTGGGACAAGATAGACGTCGAACACATGTATAGTGAAGTCACCTCCGCAATTGGTTCACAGTTTATTAGACCCACCCTGCACGCCGCTCAGCCAATAGCAGACTTGCAAGGAAACACCTTGCGAATACCGTAACTACCAGGTGTGGGGCAACAGCCAATGATCACACAGCTGAGGCTCCAGTATGCAGATGACTGAGGAGTCTAGCCTACAGGTCATTGAACTCGCAAAATTTTCCTCTCACTACTTCCAGCTAATAAGTCTGCAACACTCATATTTTTCCTTTCTAATATGCCTTTCCGGCAGTTCTTTAGACACATCCTGTGTATAGTCAATTCACAGTTACGTTCAACATTTCCGAAGCCCTGCTGAAGTTCTACTTTCACACTCTAAATTCGAGTCATTGGGGAAACCACTGATTCGCAGCGAAATTAAACTTCTGGAAGCAGTAAAAATCGCTCCACTTAGAATCAGTGGAAAATCACGGATTGTTGCAGTGAATAAATTTCACTGATTGAATTAATGATGGAAAATAATTTCACTGATTGAATAAGTGACGGCCAACTGCAGTGGTGAATTAAATATTTTTTTTACCGAATGTAGCCAAATAATTACGTGAAATAAACTTAATTACGATAGTTTGGCATATATATTGGGCAATTGACCGAATATTACATTCGCGTCAGATATATATAGCCTATTCACGGTTTCTTCACACTTTTTGAATCAAGGGGTCGCTGTGGCGGGGGGTGTACGCCGTTCGCTGCCCCTCACGTTAAATAATTGTTTATGTGTTCATCGACTTTGTCAGTAAGTTCACCAAATGTTCATATCGTTTTGTGCCCCTATGTAAGAATTGTGTAGATATTTTATTGAGTATTTTGTTATTGTTTGTATCGTGGGTTGAATGTGTACTGTATATAATAGGTTAAGGGTAAACGCCTCTGTATATCGTGTGTGATAATAAATTTATTTATATATAAAAAATAGTGGTTAGCCCGCTCGCCTCCCACCAAGGCGAACCGGGTTCAATCCCCGGCTGGGTCACTGGATTTTTGCAAGTGGGAATCGTGCCAGACGATGCCGTTGGTCGGCGGGTTTTCTCGGGGATCTCCCGTTTCCCCAGTACCTTCATTCCGGCGCCACTCCATTCGCACTTTAATCACCTTCATCGGCTCTCAAGACCTCGCTGTTAAGAGCCACCCAAATCTCTTCACTCACATTCACTTTTGAATCAAACCTTTGAAAAATCACCCCATGTATGATGTATTTAGTTGTTCCCTAAACAATCCTGCATGTATCACAAGCGTTTCATACTTGTGTTCATGAAAGTAACTTTTATTTTTTGGTTAAATTGAAATGTTATTTGTATTTTATGTATAAATTATAATACGTCATATTTAAATAATATGAATAAAAGCCGTGAGAAAACGTATGTGTTGGTAGCACCTAGTTAGTAGGAAATAGTTCTCATGCGAAACATTATTACAATTGAGTGCGCACGAACATGATGCATTGTCCTTTGATGAAATTTTCCAGACTTAGTTCAGCTTAGTTTCCACGAGGCGCAGGAATATCCTGGAAGTAAAACTTCAGCAGGGCTTCAGAAAAGTGTGAATTTGCCGTGAAAGGATTATACAAAAATACTCATGGGCTCCACCACGAACCTTGGCTCAGACTTTGCTCCAATAAAATAATAGGGTCACCGCCCCAAGTTCCATATATAGGCACACCCGAATTTCGCGAAAAGATTTCATGACCAGTTGTGTTTCATAACACGTTAGTCCAGATCCACTTTCATGAGTGGATGGTTTCTGTAGTACACGTCTTATGTCCGGTTGCACCAACATCTTCCCCTATCCGAAATCGAAAGATCCTAGTTCCAAACCAGGTTCCAGTTTGATTTGGTTCCAATGTAAAAGTGTTGCACCAACGAAATTGTATGATTCTGGCTCTCCGATTAGTCCATCTTCGCTCCAAAGTGAGAGATCGATAATAAGTATGAGACAAAATTTGCTATTGGTTCATAATATATGACGTCATGGAAGTAGGCGTATTTTTCACTATAGATAGAACTAGAAGTGTGAAGTTTTATCTGTTTTAAGTGAATTATTGTTGTAGGAATTTTACTGACTAATATTCATGAGCGTATAATGTTGATTTAATTTCCCAAGAAAACAATCGAACATAGTTCTATTTGTTGGTGTATTTTCAAACTACATTTGTCAACGATGGCTGCTGATCTCGGATCGAGATTCCAAACCGCCAATTTCGGCGGTTCGACATGAACTTCATCTCGATCTCCAGTCCAGCTCTGAACTCGAATGGTGAAACAGTTTTCTATGTCGATCTTGGATCCGATCTCGGATCGAGTATCGAACCACGATGGTGCGACCGGGCATTACTGTTATGGCCCGGGCGTCGCGTTCGTAAGGTCGCTTTTCTCTTACGGACATATTTTCATCCGCAGTTGTTACAGGCTTCTGTCGTGTGGTTGTGTTGTTTCCGCTCTCCACGTCCATGCTGTCCGCCAACGAAGCAGGTGACAAAGGGATGTTTGGTTGGCGGTGAGACATCCTGTGTGTGGTGGTGGTAGCCCTGAGAGAGCAGTGACAGCATAATTACTAGCCGTCTCCTTGTGTGTCGCTCGAGGCGCGGTCATTAAAGTGTTAAGGTTGACCGCGTTCGCTGAAGAAGAGTCACCAACAGGTGTTAGTATTGGACCTTGCTGCTCGCTTTTGCTTAAGCCTATATTACACGATACCTGCAGCCAAACTTGCTTCTTGTACAAGTTTATATAGGCTGTTCGCTAAATAAATTAAGCATTTTTAAGGCCCTTCCCAAAGAGCATTAACCACTAATAAATATGGCTTATTGGAGTCTGGGACGTTAACTTTTTGGAGAGGTGAAATGTATGCGCCGTGTTTATTAGTCAAGTGGCAATGTTCATATTAAAAAGTGGCGGAAAGATAGAAATTGGTCGAATGGAAAAATTTTTGCAGGGCCTTAAAAAGTGCTCACTTTACCATGAACAGCCTATACAAGGCCTGGCGCACGAGCCGGTATACCAGCAGCTATATGAGCCGCCATGAAAGATTCATATCACACGGCAGCAGTTCGCGTACTAGCATTTGGCACCCTCGGTGGGTGCGCAGTGTGTGGTTTGTAGTAAATATGAACGAAATTGGTAGAACTGCTACCAGTTGCGTAAACCTATGAAAAAATCTAGCCAGCTCATCTTAATATTGCTATGTTACTGTTCGCCTTTTACATTAATTGATTGCTTACTGGTAATATTACAGTTCCATTAATTTTCTTGAAACTGTCGCGAAGTCACTAGAGTACGAGTGCGTTATTTTTAATTTTGACAAAAATTACTGACCGTTGCAAAAAAACGGTTACATCCGCATGTAAAATTTAATGATAAAAAAAATTTGGGTCCTGCGGAGTTTCGAACTAACCCAAAAAAATGGTTACGACATTCACGGGCATGGCAATTTGACCACTATACTAACAGGTCACATATTAGGAAATATGTTTATATACTGTAGATATATTTACTCATTCAATTATTATTTTTCATACAGTAAGTAAGGTTTCAAGTATTTAGAACGGTTATAGACAGTAATTAAAAGTTGTCATCACCAATATTATTGGTTGTGGTGGTTTTTTAAATCTATTTGAAAATGTTTCAACCTCACGGATGTATAATCAAGATGGAGGCGTTCTTTTCGGTTTCTTCGTCAACTCATTTGAAGTAATAGCTACGGGGAGCACCCTACGCGCTGAAACTGCGATGTGACTGGCCAGGTACGGAACCTGGTATGGAACCTGACACGAAAAATAGGACGTGTCCAATTACGAAACCTGGTACGAAATCTGACTATACAAGGCGGGAAATGCCATGACGGGTGCCACACTAGCCCGTACACCGGCCGCTATGGCGAATCTGGTATCGTGTAACATCGCCTTTAGTGGAGGGTAATCTGCTCACAGAGTGCTGGGCAGGGGTGGACAGCGTTGGGCAGCGATGGACAGTGCAGGCGTGTCAGCTGCGAGATTTTCCGTTGCCCTGTCCACCCCCCAGCGGCGCATTGTACGCGCGTCCTTCTCTTGCAAACTAGGACACGCAGTTCGTTCTTGAGTAGGAGACTGGCAGTAACTGCACGTTTGTGGTTGTCCAGGATGCCATTACAGCCGAAAGCCATCAAATGAAACGTTAGAGGGAATGTACTTTTTTTATTTCCATCTTTACTATGTGTACTCCCGTTTATACTTGGTATTTGTATTTATGATTCCGTACTCCATGGGGGCCGCGGTGGCCGAGCGGTTAGTCTGCTCGCCTCCCACGAAGGCGAATCGGGTTCAATCCCCGACCGGGCCACCGGACTTTCACATGGGGGAATCGTGCCTGACGATGTCGTTGGTCGGCGGGTTTTCTCGGTGATCTCCCCTTTCCCTCACCCCTTCATTCCAGCGCTGCTCCATACTCACCTCAATACCCTCATCGGCTCTCAAGACTTCGCTGTTAAGAACCGTCTAAATCTCTTCCCTCCTCCATTCTTCACTTGTAATGTAACAAGCCAACCGTACTTCGCTGACTCCGTCTGAATGTTTTGGCTGTCTATTTCTGCAGGTGGATTTAGATTTCTTAACAATTTTAAGTTGTCGAAGGCTTGTTCGATGGTGACGTTGATCCTTTCCTGGTCTGCGGTGGCTAAAGTTGGCTGTCCGTTGGTGCGACGCAGTATCGCTTCACACGGTCCAGAAGACACCAAGTTTTAAGTTGTCGAAGGCTTGTTCGATGGTGACGTTGATCCTTTCCTGGTCTGCGGTGGCTAAAGTTGGCTGTCCGTTGGTGCGACGCAGTATCGCTTCACACGGTCCAGAAGACACCAAGTTTTAAGAACAAACAGTTCTGGTGCTCATCGAGTTGGATATCTTCAATTTGATCTTCTGTTACATTTAAAACCAAACTGTATAGATCCATTCATGTATTTCCATGGCCGAAGGTCGTTTGGCAAACACGATACGCAAGGTATTCACGCAAACATTAGACATATTGGACTGACTTAGACGTGACTGACACAAATATACATCTTCCCCGATCCGAGATCGATAATCCTAGTTCCGTACCAGGATCTAGTTTGATCTTGCTTCCAATGTAAAAGTGTAGCACCAACGAAATTTCATGATTTTGGATCTCCGATTCGTCGATCTTGGTTTCAAAGTGAGAGATCTAGATGAAGCATGAGACAAAATTTGCTATTGGTTTGTAATATATGACGTCATGGAAGTAGGCGTAGATAAAACTAGATATGATATAGTAGATAAAACTAGATGTGCAATTTTTTATCTGTTTTAAGTGAATTACTGCTGTAGGAATTTTACTGAATAATATTCTAGTGCGACTAATGTTGTTTTAATTTCCCAAGAAAACAATCGAATGTAGTTCTATCTGTTGGCGTATTTTCAAACTACATTTGTCGACGATGGCTGTTGATCTCGGATCTAGTTTTTGAACTGCCCATTCCGGCGGTTCTAAATGAACTTCATCTCGATCTCCAGTCCAGCTCTGAACTCGAATGGTGCAACAGTTTTCTGTTTCGATCTCAGATCCGATCTTGGATAGAGTTTTGAACCACGATGGTGCAACTAATTAGTAGGCTACTCGCGTCGAAACTGAGACAGAACTCTGCACACCGCTTGCTGCTCGACCTAGACTACCATTGAGCTACCGATATATTTACTTCGAGATAATACTTTACCAATGTAATGTGAAAAAGGATTGGATTTTTATTGCAAACATTATTTTAAAGTATTAATATCACGTCTGGTAAGAATTATTATTATAATCACATGCACATTTATTAGCATCTAGCACCAGTGAAGACTCCCTCAGTTGACTTCCCGGCAATTATAATAGTATTTTATTATGAACTCTAATATTACTTTACTACGTCTGTATATTATACAGCAGCTATAATTAAAGTAAACGACACAGTGCCTTGTTATGGCAACATCCAGCTACAAGACATGTAGCGCTACAGCGGCAAGTGTCCAAACCTGCCTTTCTTAGACCGCGGTCAACACGACGTACGCCAGTTAAGAGCCCTGCGCTTAGAGATGATGACGCACTTGATGCGCCTTACAATGCAGCCCTTATCGCCTCGCTCCTCTCTGCCCCAGACGCAGGAAATACTTGCTAGTAGGACGGCTCCTAAAGTATGAAGTTCAACACCCAGCCAACATTTTTTTTTTACAACACCATGAAATAATTAATGAATATGGACTGGGAAAGTTCTCTCTACCCGTCTCTCAGTCATTTTCTCACTGCCCATAATTACTCCCGCAAGTATTTTAATTAACACATTGAAGACTATGCCTGAACTGGAAATATCTTTATCTTTGAAGACCAAAATCACACGGATATAGTTTATTCTTCTCCCTAGTTTTTACCATTGTATCACGAAAATATCTTCTTCCCAACAGACATTTTTGTGATTACAATACCAAATTTTTGCTTAGTTCCGGAAATGAACGCGAGGGACCGTATTGAAACATCCGTTATAAAATAACATTTGATTGTATGGGCTGATCACGTTAAAATGAGCACTTCTGAAAGCTCTGCTTAAGATCTACTTGTATGCACGTTGTATATTCCTCCGCCTTACGTAAAATTAGCATTGTGATATACCTCATCACTTTAGTGGTCAAATGAAACTGTGAAATTATTAGAAAATTAAGTATTTTACAAATCTGGCCATTTTTACTCTTCGATAAAAAAAAAAACACCCGAAAACGAAAGTAATAATTTAAATTATTACAAATACTTATCTAGCACTTTTTATTCGACGTTAATATATGGAACTACTTTTCCTCCATCGTTACCACCTTTACGAGGTGCATGTCATTCAGTGCGCCCGTTGAAATGTATGCATACAGAGCAGTGACTTTATTCCAAGGTTGATTTCTAAAGAGCTCAATTTGTCGCGAACATCTTTTAACACTGTGAACTCGGCACGTCATTGGTAGATACAGAGCAAACTATAAAAGCTACGGGTGACACAGAGGCTTGACAGTGTAGTTTCGACCAACAATGCAGTGATCAGTGAGACAACGGAACGCAGGAGGAATTCCATGTCTGCAGAGGTGGATATACGAGGCTAGCTTCCACTTTGTATGGGACGTCTGTAAATGCGTCCAGACGCCAGAGTGTTGACAATTCGAGGAAGGCATAAACTGCCTGCCACTGAGGAAATGGTTGAAGTGAGCTTCGCATATTCTCCACTACTGCTATATCATGTTGTGTCGGTCTCTGTATTTCCACTAACTATCGTCCTATTGGTCCTACACGAGTCGCGCCCAGTTTACTCTGCAACGTTTGTTATTGGCTGGCCGTTGGCCAACGAAAAGGCGCGTTGACTGTGAACCAATTAATGTCGCGACAGACGTAACACATTTTACATTCCATCGTGTTTATTTGAGAGGAACAGTTTTGGTCCTACGAATTGAAATGTTGACTAGTTTTATTTCTTTTTACTGACATTCCGACAAATTCAACGATACAGTAAAACTACAAAAGTGAACGAGTTTTATATTAAGAAACAACTAAATTTCCATATAAACGTAGCCCCGTGTAGGTACATGTATACTCCATAAATAGAGACCCGAAGAATTCGCGTATTCCTTTTTGGACAAGCTAGAATTCAAAACACGTGAGTATATTTAACTTAAGCCATTGGTCCACATGGTGTTTGACACCTCCTTTAGAAGGTTGGCCCAATAGTCGCCTTTCACTGGGACAGCAAACAACCGATGCACAGTTGACATCAGCATATTTGTCCATAAGGCTGTAGAACCTAGCCTGCAGGTCGTTGAACTCGCGAATTTTTTCTGGTATCTATCCATAAAGGTTTGAAGTAGGTTTATAAGCAGACACCGGCAGTTTACTTTTCTGACGTGCTCGTTCGAAAGATGTGAATTGCCGTGTTTACACAAGTCGGTAATATTAGTTCTCTCCCGCTCCCCAGCAGCGATGAGATAGTCCACTGTTTGCTCCAGGCACGAGACACGGATGCTGCGCCCTTAACCGTAATAGTCGTCTAGCCCACGTGATCCTCTCCAGACTTCTCGTCCTACTCACCTCGTCACTTTATTGACGCCTACTCGAGAGCTAAACGCTCTTTAATAGGCGGCCGATGGATTAGGAAATAAATTAAACCAGAAATATTTCCCATCAACCCTCACCCCCCCAACAACAACCTCCCTCCTCCTGCCAAAGGGTTTATGGCAGCAGGTCGTAAATTACCAGCGCGCGACGTGCAAGGTTGACGGCTTGGTTCCAAAGGCGGCAAGCTGCCCCTCCGAGAAGGGAACAATCCGCGAGGCGGCGGTAGTTCGTGTCATCTTTCATGCCGGGACTCGCTTCTCAGCTAGTGGAAATATTAAATGACGTGGCAGGCGGGTTTCTAAAGGCGCCGAAAGCAATAGCGAACTTCTGAAATGCGCGGTCGTGCTTCGTGATTTTACGATGTCGTGTGAGCGTCCATAACCCCGCGCCGCATCGCCCGCTGTGAAACACTTTTTTTTGTGTAGTCCATTCGTGATTACTTCAGACTTTTACGAAGTCCCTGCTGAAGTTCTACTTTCACGATATTCCTCCGCTTCGTGCAAGCGAAAATTGACCAAGTCTAGAAAAATACACCATGGGGTAAACGCGCCGCGTTCGTGCGCACTCTGTGTCATAACATTTTGAATAAAGGCCTTACCAACACGCCTACTTTCTCCCGTTTTTCGACGCGAATAGGTCTTTAAATTTGCGACCATAGTGGGAGGGATACAATCCATAAAATCCTATGGCAACAAAATCGGGGGATACAGTTTGACATTGCAGCTCCGAATCTAACGTCTACATTCAAAATTCAATTACACCACTCGACTGCCAAACAATCAAAGAATATGTTACGTTGAGTGATGACTGCGAAGAATCGCGCGTGGAAGGGAGGCGGGGAGGGGCGCCGCCATTTTTAATTTGTTTCGCCGCGTCTCATAACTTCCTCGTAGTATAACTTTTGACTAGGAGAAGCTACGACACTCGTTTAAGTTTCAATCGCCAGCTCTTGTCAAGAGCAATCGATTGCGTGTGTAAAAACATGTGTGTGGCGTGGTTATTGTGAAATTGTATCCGTTTAATGTAAAAGTCAAGTCGAAATACAGAAATAGTATACGGTTGGAAAGAGCTTTCTCCAAAGCAATCCAGTGACACCCACAAAGGCCATATGATCGAGTGAAGCGGTGCCGGGAACTTAAAATAAACATCAAGGCGTCCGAGCGAGTGAACGTAGACGTATTCACGCAAAACAAACGGCATAAGTTTGTTTGTATCATAACACAAGTATAAAACAATTGTAATACATGACGTATTTAGGAAACAAAGAAGCAAGTCATGCAAAGGGTGATTTTTCATAAGTTTGATTCAAAAAGTGTGAAGAAACTATGTCTCTGGACTGCCATGTTCTTATGACAGTAACAAATCCAACATAAGTTTGCATACTGGCAGTGGATATTACAACCATCAAATATGTCTATGCAGAGCCGCATTTCTTTGTAATTTTCCACGATAGCCCCACCAATAAGAAACATATCGGGAAACAGTCAACCCACTCTCACAACCTTTGGCGAAGGTACTTTACTGTGGCAGGCCGTATGTAATTTTTAAGTATGACAAGCTTATTTTCAGAATGGCGGCTATAAAACAATTTTATTTTTTTGTGCTATATCTACGAACTTAGATTTGTTTAATAGCATTATACAATCATCGTATGTGCTACCACATTACTTTATTTTGTCCTCCATTGATGAAGATCGCCATATGAAAATTATGGAGGTTTTATACCATATCTCGAAGACCAATCAACCGATTCCCACCAAGTATTACACTAGAAAATTTAAACTAATTTGTACCAAATTGTGCACCTTATAAAAGCTACAAAAGTTCCTGTAAGTTTAGTGATTTAAATGGGTCAGACAACGATATTCAAAATGGCGGCTTCATAACTAATTTAGGTAATTTTGCCACATATATTAAACTATTTAACCAAATTCATCCCAATTTTATATGTATACATGACAAGCATCTTACATAGAACCTCTTTTTTTTTTGTTGAAGTTTTGTACGATAGCACTAAATAAGAAATTGAAGTGTTTTTATGGTATATCTCAGGGATCAAACAACCAATTTCCAACGAATTCTTCACATAAGTAGCGCTGCAGTAGGCCATGCTCAGACACTTATATTTCAAAATGACGGCCCTCTAAATATTTTACGTTAGTAAACACTATCATTCGAATCATCAGACTGAAAAAATCCGAAGTTGACGCTCTGAATCCGACCTTCATAATTTAGTGCATTCCATGCTAATTTATTATACGTGATTTTCTGGGTTGAAGTTCCTGTTAAGGCACGTGTGCATTTGTAATTGTCTCATTAATGTCGCATAATTACGTTTCTGGTTCATTTCTAATGTCATTGCTTTCAAATATAAGTCCAAGTCCTACCTACCAACTCAGCTTCCAAGAACTTATTTGAAAATTAATTACACCCATGCTGAGGAAAGTAGGCTTATTAGTAATATTAGTAACTTCTTGTTACAAATTGAATTCTGTCAGTGGGTAATATTTTGACCATTGCATGTTACATCTGACTTCCACTGTTTACTTAATTACTACTAGTGGTTCTTTACGCTAGTCACATTGGCCATGCTCTAAAATGTTGTGCAATTTTACACTAAATGTATGTGGCAGCAGTGTCTCCTGACATCGGTCTAATTTTACACCTACATATGTATATTTTTTTGTACTCTACGTCTGAGTAAGTTTATCCTACAAATTAGAAAATAACAGATCCTTTGTACGACTTACTGTTCATAGAATGGTGTAAAATTACTATTACTGTGTGGCAGAAAATAAACTGCAACATTCGTCTATTTTCTCTGCAGAGCAAGAAAATTTACACAGACGTCGTAATTGAACTTTAACCACTGCGTATGTGCATTTTCTCACTAACAAAAAAAGTAATATCGCAGATTTACTGTAATTGTAATTACACGATTTCTGTACATTTTCCCACCAGCATATCTTCTTTCACAACTGCGTATTGTTAATTCACATACTCTGTATATGTATTTTTGCATTGTTTGTGATATTTTACCCCGTTTTGAAACTTCGCATTTTAACATTTAACAGACTCATACAAAGTTATCTCCAAAATGTATGTAACAATTGACTTCCGATATAGAATAGGTAGTTATATACAAAAGCCAGTGTATTCCTGTCAGTGGGAGTTAAGATTTCCTTTTGAACACAAAAAAGGAGTTCGAAGTAGTTCTTCTCTCTACCGCTAGATCGCATGTTCTAAACGAGTACTGTAGTTATATTTGAATTCACAGGAACTTCAGTGTAGAATTATAAATAATGTACTCTATTTAACAAATTACGCATACAAATTAAAAATTACAGAAAACTTGTATGTGTAAATATACACTCACAGATACTCCAGAATGTAATGCAAGTTTACGCACACATGGTCATTTCAAAATGACACAACTGAAAATGTAAAACTATACTGGCATCGGGTGTTTATATTACTATTTATCATCAAAATACATAACTTAGTGTTTTAATATGGTCGCTGGGTGTATATTTACACATACATAAAAATGTGTAAATTAACACCAACATTGTGTTTATTAAGCCTTACATGCATGTATTTTCACCAAATACATGCAGTACTCTCTCGATTATTAAGAACATTTGTGCAAAATTTTACTACTGTAGTTGTTTTTACAAGTTACGCATACAAAATGTAAAATTACCAACAGTTTATATGTGTAAACCTCACAGTGTAGAATGGCAAAGGCTCTTGTGCTTTGCTTTGTATTGGTGAGGAAATACGGTACGATGGAGGTCCTTGTTGGAAGTGAGTCCAGAAGGAAGCTCCATTGCACCGCATTTCCGCACCAACGCACACTGACAGAAAGCCAACAAATCATTTGTTTGTCTAGTGCCACAAAAATATACATTTCATTGCTCCAACAAAAAGTCTCGTTGAGTAAACAAAACTTGAAAAGCAACCATTTTTTTCCCCCACCCTACAAAATAAACTCTTGAAGAAACAAAACCTGTGTGTTTGGGTCCAAATCAATTATACTGTCAACAACATATTTGCTTGGTCACTCATTTGATCGGCTTCGTTCGAAAAAAACAGAGTTTGTTTACATGTTATGTAACAATTGGGATAATAACGGTGCATTTACTGCATTAGCTCCAAAACTTGAAATGTTTATTTGTGCACATTTCCCACATCATATCCCACACTCAGTATTAGTCACGTTAACTAAGGGATAGCGCTCGGACGCAGACGATAAACGTTCGAACAGCGGGTGGGCCTCGAGTTTTTTTCCTGTATCAATCGAAACTTTTTCAAGCACATAGAAGAAGCCAAATATTTTGCTGCGCCAACCAAATCTTTGTCTAGGGCAACCATATAATAGCAATAAAATCCATTTATGTTCAATAATCAAATATTTAATTGCTGCTATACATACAATTATTTTGGTTGCCCGAACAAACTTCGTCTGATTCAACAAAAACCCTTTTTCTTAGTGCAAGGCTAACCACAAGTGTCGCTGCCAATTTTATCAAAATTAGTTTTTAAGGAATTAATAGTTGAAAAATAAATTTGTTTATGACAATGGAATATTTCCTTGTTTAGTTTCCTACATGGTTCAATTTTATTTATCTAATAAAAAAATGTAGAAATGTGATTTGAACATTGTGTAATGTGAAAAGGTGGAAATACGTTGAATCTTATTTGTTGAAAACCACATGAAATCATCGTTTACAAGTAGGAAAGGTTTTTTGACGGACATGCAATAATTAATTGTCCTCTACGCAACGCCCTAAATATATAATAGACTGTTCACGGTAAACTGAGTAGTTGTGTACACTGCACGTTTACTCGTTCACTGTATATGTTACCGCGAACTCTGTAATCAATGCATGCTGCCATTTAAGCTGGTAGCAAATTGATGAAAATAGTTCCATGTCTTGACTTTGTATCGCGAGTTTAAATGTTTAAATTTATGTGCAAATCAGGTTCGTGTGTATCTGCTTTATACGCAGTAGGGTACGAATTGGCTCATTTGTTACACACAAATCTTCCCAACTATTTCATGTTTTAAATTATGTGAGTCACGAATTAACTTGGTAGACCCACGGCAACGTTAATTTTACATACGGCGAAAGGATTCAAAATGAGGATGAAAGTTGTTCTCGAGCAGTGCTTCCAAAAGTTCTCAATTAACCGCTAAAAGCTTACACAAAAATGAATCAACATTTTGCAATATTTTTTCTGTCATTCAAGACAATCTGGGATTTTGTCACCTATGTACGCCATTATAGAAACGACACTTCTGTTGGTCTCTGCTTTGACATGCACCGCTGTCCTATAGATTCACACCACATTTAACTCGCTTGCGCCACAGGATAAAGTCTGTTACTGGATAGCCCTCAGCCAATGGGATTTCGTACTGATTGTCCCCAGTCAGATATCCGTTCGTGTGAAACGATTATCATCCTAATAATATTATAAATGCGAAAGTTTGTGTGTTTGTTTGTTACTCAATCACGTCGTAACGGCTCCACGGATTTGGATTAAATTTGGCACAGCGGTAGATTATACTCCGGATTAGCACATAGAGCGCTTTTCACCCCCGGAAAAACGAACAGTTTCTTAGGGAATATATCAAACATGCCACCAACCATTAAGATAGAGCGCTTCGTCATTATAATTAACGTTTGATTTTTTCATTCGGGCGAAGCCGCTGGTAACATCTCGTAATATATTGTTCACTTAGTTTGTTATAAAAGTATTATTATTATGCACTGCAAATATAATTATAGGCTGTTCACGGAAAAGTGAGCACTTTCGACGCTCTAGTTAGTTTTTCCTTTAAGTCATTTTTAATCCCCTAACTACCGTTTTAAATAAATATTACCATGAAACTAATAAAAAGAGTGTGTATATTTCACCGCAATGGGCGTTAACGTCTAAGATTACAGTAAAATATATTTATTGACTATTATTCCAAATGAGAAGGCTTTCAAAAGTGCTCACTTTACCGTGAATAGTCTATGGCGATGATGTAGTGTAAGGTGTTTTTAAGATCCTGGTAAAATCGAGGAAACTACATCCACGCGAACTACATTTTGAGTGTCAAAGAAAATGTTTATTTTTGTGCATCCCGTGTTACATTCAGGTACAGTGTTCTATGCGTGTTTGGAACAACAAAGCGCTAATTGCCGGTGTGATGTTTTGTTCCAGGGGTGGCCATGATGGGGTTTCTGCGCGGCGACCAGCGAAGGTGAAGACCTCTCTAGGATTATTCCTCCAGGCTCCGAACAGCTGGACAAACATCGAAGAACACGGAGAAGACATCGAACCACAATCTTGCCTCTCACGCCCTGGCGAAACGAACGCTTACGCTTCTATGTGTTAACTGCTTGAACTGTTTAGTTGCCTTCGCGCACACCGCAGGCCACAGGCTGCGCCTGGCTGCAATCACTTGCACCACATGGCTCCAGTTGCTCTGGTTTATTAATGAGATCGATCATACATAAGTACAAGGGGTAGTGTCGTAGGTATGCAGTTCACTTATTTGATGATAGACAGGGACAGGAAAATTTCGCGAGATAAATTGTCTCTGTAGACTAGACTCCGTAGTCGTGTGTTCCCCAGGCTGTACGTTCATTGGTTGCCACGTTAGTTCGTAGCCTGTTTTATCCTAGACGAGGTAGCACGGTATTCGGTGTTTGTTTTCACGCTGGTATGCTATTGGCTCAGAGTCATCAACAGCGTCTCTAATAAACTATGAGCCAATAAAAAAAGTAACTCATATATGCGGGTGTTTGAAATCTATATTGTCGTTAAAACTTCTCGCGAAATTTTCCTGTACCTAATTGTAGATTAGGCTCCCGGAGCTCAACACGACATAATGCGTTCACGACGGATTGAATACAATAAAAAAATCGGTATAGGTTATTTTTATCTCTGTTCACGATCAAGGATACCTGAATATCACAAAAATATTTACGTCCCGGCTATACCCAGTGGCGAAGCAAGGGGTTGGCCCACAGGCCATATTGTATCTGGGTGACCTTGACTATAGATAATGACCTTGACCCAATACGCGTGATCTTGAATGACCTTGAACACTAACAATTCTAATAAATCCCAAAAATTAATATATATATATATATATATATATATATATATATATATATATATATATATATAAATTATTGAGAATTTATTTGCATTTTTCTTTTAAATTATTATAAACTAATACATTTTTCGTAAATTTACATTTTTGGAGGTTCCACCACAATCACGCTCGCCAATATTTTAAATTGGTTATTTAATTGTTCAATTACTTGCTTTCGTTAATTAGTCGGCAGTCCTCCACCCCTTCCAGCCCTCTTCGTCAACATACTACATCTATTGACTATTTATTTTGATCATAACCTACTAAAGAGCACTGGTAACGCATGTTTCAACCACCAGAGATTATTTAGTCTCAGCAAGAGCGCTTTCGACGTGTACTGAATGTGACGAGGTCATGTAAATTGTTATATTTAATTTTTTTTAAATTTATTTTAAATGTAGTTATTTTTATTTCAAATGTTTTTATATGAAGCAGTTTTTTAAATAAATAGAACAGCATATTCTTTACATAAAATTTATTGTACACATAAAGAAATATACATAATCAGCAAAAACGTAATAATTTTCATCAATCTTCTTCGAACAGTCCAAAATTAAATTATATTTTAATCTGCAGATCTTCAATTACGATTTCTGGGTATCTACTAGAAGGCTGAGCAATTCATGTATGGCAGCAAGCAGCAGTAGTCTACGATGAGCCACACAAATCACAAATCACAGGGTCGCTACGACTGTCAACACAAGCAGCAGTACTTGACTCCGAGTCACCATCTATCTCATTATCATTACAGTGTAGACTTGACTCCTCTTTGATCGATGGCTTTATGATGCTAGTACCAACATCCGGCTCATCGACACCAGGTCTGTCAGCAGCAGAACCGGCATCAGCAGCCTCAGCAGTACACATTGTTGGTCGTCGACGAGGGCGTGCAGTTTCATCTCTGGAACCAGAGGCAAAATCATCCTTGATGCTTACTGACACGAGTGCCTGGCGTCGGCGATGCACTCAGCGGCATCTGGTCGTCTGACTGGCGGCATCCTTCCTGGACTCAGGTTTCTGAGAGTGGACTAATAGTTCATGCCCCGCCTGGAACGAATCCACGGCACAGTCTGCTGCGTAGATGGTAGCATGAGTCTGTGCCGGGGCGATAATTTGGTCCTCGCTACAGGGAAGCTGCGTCTACGGCGATAAATGGAACACGACGCAAGCCGATGCTCGCGGACAATCCATTTGAAACTGTGTTGAGCTCGTCGATTTTCCCACTTATATATAATATGGATGTCGACCAGGTGTACCACCATACGAAAAACTAAATTCCGTCACATTTCGAGACGATCGAGTGACTTTGTGTCTAGTCATATGCAGCCGATTCCTGATCCAAGTACGAGGCACATAATTTGCGCAGCAGCTGGACGTTCTTCAGTGCGCAAGCCCAGTCAGGTTTCTGACCTGTCGCAAACATGACGATGCGAGTTGCCGTCAAGTTTCATCAGCTGGCGAAGCAAAAGACATCCGTACTCAGCCTGCATGTCGAAAATTTCCACTTCAAATTTACACAAATCGCTAAGCCATTTTTTTCTGCTCATGTCCTCCAACGTCACTCGGGCCTACGGGTACTGCATCAGCAAGTCTTCCAGCACGTTTCCCACCTGATCTTATGGAATCTTGCCTTCATCCCACTCCAATCCGTGGTTGTACTTGGTTGGCCAGGTGTTTGTTTTCTTGCTCTTCTCGTTCAACAGATTCCACGAAATAGAGAGAATTGAAGGGGCGTATGCGAGCTTCGCCATCGTCATCGTAGGATACTGCAATCTCCTTGAGTACGAAGACACTTTGACTCTGGAAACCCTACAGATTACAGTACACCTTGAAGCTCAGGATACTGGAAGACAAATAAACAGTTCTAATATGTGAACAGTCATATTTATATATTTTCAGCTATGCTCATGATGGTAATTTGACGCCCATGTCTCGGAAATTGTATGATTCAGGCTGGTCGTTAAGAATTAGGCAGAATGTGTGCATGTTTGGCATGAATATTCCCATGGGTAGTGAATTAGATCCTGCAGTTGATCACATTGGAGGTAATACGCTCGTCTTGTTTACTGACATCGAATACCATGAGCGGAGTCAAACTCTTGAAAGTATCAGGGCCAAGTATCGTAGATTGGGGGCATCTATAATATGCGTTTTGGAATTGAGTGTACATCTGTGATGCCAGCAGGTACTGCCCATTTTCAAAGTTCACGTTCATGTCAACATACAATTAGATTTCGCTATTCAAAAATATTTTCACATTTTCTATTTTACATGTGTCGAACTGCAAATGACTCTCTCTGACATTGTGCTGTCTTCCAGTCTATAGGCCAATGATGATATACCTCGGTTTCTCAGAAGCAAAGCTGGACTTCACCATCCAATTTATGTGCTGGCTTGCTGGCAATCTGGGGTATGTCTCGAGACTACACGACCTGAAAACCACATTGTTGTTTTTGCCATCTTCCACATTTTTTTTTACATTTTTATGCATTCTGCAGTGCTCAACTGCACATGAGGCAGCATCTATTCGATAGACTCTAGTTTCAGTTCCACTGTCTCCAGGTTTTCTGCCATAATCACGATGGTGTTTGCATGCATATTAGCTAGAAGCAGCACCAGTTCCTGCTTCGAATTAAAGATAATTCGTTTGTAGTCTTCGGCAAATCCCAATAGCATGGGGAGCGGGATATACATTTCAAGCTTGTCTCCAGAGTAAATACGAACACTGTAGTCATCTTCTATTTTCCAGCCTGCCATCTTGGCTGCAGACAGATCATTATTCAACATGAGCAAAAGGCAATTTTGGATTGTTGAGATTATGCCCACTTCTCACGACTTGTCCACATCGACAACATTGAGAAAATACGTATTACGATTGATCAGGTGAAGAATTTCATTGCTCGTTATTTTCGTCATTGCCGAATTGCAGCCATATTCTTTCGTTAAAGTCCTCCTAATTCGCAGGACAGACTGGCAAGGAAGAGAGCAGATGTCTTGGTGTTGAACCGTAATCCAAACTTCCAATGGTAGTGTGTATGGTCCGATCAGAAAATGCTGGTATGCATGAAGTTCCATCTTCGCTACATGGTCTTCAAAAACGACAGGCTCTTCGATATTTAGGAAATCTTCCATGGCGATCGACCTCGTAATGCAGGCTAGAACAGAAAATTTCGCTAGCATATGTTATTTCCTAGGAGACCTATGATGTACTGATTGCAAGTATTGTATGGCACTTTGTTGTACTAGTTCTAGTGGACATAAATAATATTCCTATACTCTCAAATGCAGGCATAAGGTGATTTCTTCGCTTCTAAAGTTCACCAACTGTGTGTGTTGGTCGATGTCTATCACAACCACCTCGTGTGCTTTGTTCGCGATGACCAGAATGTAAATAATGATTTGCAGGGCTACAATCATTTTGAAACCTGGAGGAACCAACGGCGAAAATGCGTGCAGCGTATTGCTCGGCCTACCATTGAGGTATGTTCCACTCGCCATATTGCAGTTTATCCGTATCACATTGACTGGTAAAATGTTTACAGACCGCGATGACTCGAGTGTTCTGCCAGCTTCGTAGATGTGTGGTTCAAACCCCAGCATTGTCCGATAGTATCCGGTTTGGTAAAGTCGATAACTTCGCTGCATCTGATGACACTCTTCAGAGTATTGAGATTCCCATGTGGTTCGAATTCCATGTAGGGGGACATCAAATCTTCAAAGTACATTGCAATTTCGTCTATTTCATAAGAGCCTACGGGCAACATTACATCGTTGGAGACATTACCACTTTTAAGAGGTATATCTTAGAGTTTTTTTCATCGATGTTCGGTATCACATTGTAGGTTTGAAAATCGACAAGGCCTATGCACCATTTCCTCTCCAGGTCGAGTGGTGGAAAGTGTATGGCATGCAACTAGGAGCTATGCCCCATCAAATTAAGCGTTATCGACATGACTGATGGTTTATCTTTGATGTACAGCCATTTTATACAATTACTTGTACGAATGAACCAGTTGCGGACACAAATGGCCGCACCACAATTCGACGTGTTGGGTATCTGATCCATCATGTAGTTGTATGTCAGCTTCGTCCCTTTCAGTTACTGTCGCAGTTCAGGTGGAGAATTCAAATTCCCAAAACTGTCATAATAGTCTGCATGTTTACCTTGTTTTATTTAAGCCACCCAGTGCATACCCAACCCAGCTGTCGTGTCCAGATTAATTTTGATGCACTCATTACATTTTGGTTTCTGTGGCAATTTGTCTCTCATAATCACGCCTGTAAAATTATATATTTTAAATATGTGTGCTTAAAGTTCCAAATCCATGTTAGTGAGTAGTAATTTCGGTATAGATTTCATTATTGCCTCTTCCTGCTGTATCACTTTGGCACACATCCACCTCCTACTGGGTATAGCCTTAACTAGAGCCCTTGGATTTTTTTTACATATGGGGATAGCTTCCATATTTGCATTATGTCTTTCGGCCTTGGACAACTCCTTTCTTTCATTAGATGCTGTGTTGACAGATTGGGCGATACCACTCGTGGATCCAATTAGGCCCCAGAGGGCCTCGAGTGCAGGTAAAACCAATGGAAAAATCCATGGTAGATGTTCTTTTGGTCTTGTGTGCTTTTCTTCCCTTTGTCACTGAGTTTCGTTTCACTTGGGTGTTTCACTTTCTCTTTGTACCTGTTCCCATTTAAACACGTGCCTGTCTCTTGCTCTTATCACCCATTCCTGTCTTTACCTTGGCCTCCGTCACATTGGATACGCCCCAAGCTGCTATTTTTCCTTCGTTGGCTTTCTGTGCAAGTATCATGTCTGCTTGGTGTCGGGCCTCCAGATTCTTTATTAGAGAGTATGCGATGTCGTGCAGCTTGCATGTCTTGTCCATTGCATTAATGCCTGTGGCACCACATGACGGCCGTTTAGCTATATTTCTTCCTGGCCGACAGAACATGTATCTGGGAAAGTGTAACTCGAAGGGTTGATCTTTGATCAGTATATCGACGATCCTGCTTCCAACTATCGTCTTACCCCTTTGAGACATTGCAGTGGATTGAGCAATAAAAGTATAAATATGCTCCTTTTATACTTTTTTTTTCAGTTTCATTCTAGACTTGGAACAGTACCGACGTAAAGTGCTAATGATGCATCTGCTTTGTCGCTTCTATGGTAAAGCATTTACAGTTTTGCGCAGCATGCATCGACATGAACTGAAAACCTGCAGAATTAAAAGTTCAAGTATGGCATTTCAGTGCAAACTCTGTCCGATACAGTTTACACAGAATGGTATTTTGAAGAGACATTCTAAAACTTGTAGCACTTGTTCTCTGCAACTATAATCAGCACCACAGTTAGCCCACATGAACTACACACACCACAGTTAGCACCGCATGCACTGCACACACCACATTTTGCACTACATGCTCTACAGTTAGCCCTGCAGTTAGCACTGCAATTGATACTGCATGCATTGCAATCGACACCGCAGTTAGCTCCACAGGCAGCACCACAGTTACCACAGCATGCATCACAAGATACTAGTGCTTACATACATATTATCAAGCAAGATAATACTCTACCCAAATGCATTAATACTGAATATAAAGTTGTCTTCAATGAATCATGACATGGAAGCCTATTTCCGAATACAGTACGCTGTATCATCGTGGTACTATCAAATTGCGGGAAAACATGCATCATACTGAGCCTGCTCGAAGAAGAAAATGTTCTTCGAATCGAGAACATGTATATTTATACAAAATTACTCCAGCAACCTAAATAACAATGACCGGCAGGAATACTGCAAGCTGTGGATTGTGTAGGTTATATCCCTTGCAAAGACAATGAAGCAGTCATATCTCAGAGTGAAACTCTTCCAAACTCGATGTTTGTCTTTGATGATATTCCTGCGAGAAGGAAAAGTGCATCCAGGCGTACTTTAGCAAGGGATGGCATGCAGAGCTGGACTGCACGTACCTCGGCCAGACTATTCTTCATACATGCCCAAACAGCTGCTCTGTGACAATTCGTATGGACGATATGAATTTCCGGCATGCTTATGAATATCATGTAAATACTGGCATGACAATATCAGATTTCAAGAATTCATGTACTTTGTGTTCGAAAGAGAAATATGGATTTTGACGATCGTTAAGGACTGGCTCCTATATATAATGGGAGGTACAGACAAGGATTCGATCAGTTTATCACCGACCAACAAGAATTAGTTACAGCTTTATCGGAATTCGGACAAAGTAGTCTCAAGCTCTATCTTGACAAAGACAAAGATGAAGGTTGTCTTGTACCAAGAAACGATGGAACCTGCGATGCTGGTAGAAGAATAAGTCGAGATGTTGGCGAACCCAAATAATCTGAGGATGCTGCTACTAAACATCTCGTCCTCAAAACTAGCAATTCCATTATCTCGATATTGCTCAGTATGTGACAGAACAAAACACATTCTTTTGTAACTATCTGTCCGAGCTCAGGGTGAAGATGGAACTTGTGAAGACCGAGATAGTACATGATATGATAGCCATGGATGAGCACGTGATAAGTGTTCAAAGACAAATTGCCGACATATTGAATGTGGCATTACATTTAACAAAAATTAATCAAAAAAATTAAACATGACAATTTACATGACCTCGTCACCATTTGGTATAGGTCGATAGCACTCTTGCCAAGACTAAATTCTCTGGTGGTTGAAACATGAGTTACCAGTGCACTATAGTGGGAGATACTAAAAATTAATGGTTAGTAGATGTAGTATGGCGATGGAGGGGGCTGGAAGGTGTGGATTTCTGCTGACTAATTAATGAAGGAATGTAATTGGCCAATTAAATAGCAACTAAAAATATTGGTGATGGTGGTTGTGATGGGACCTTCGAAAATGTAAGTTTTTTTAATATATTTAAAAATATATATATATTTTGTAATTTTTATACATTTTTAAAACAAATTTTTTTATATTTTTTATAAATATTTTGAGATTTTTTTTAGAATTTTTTGGGTTCAAGGTCACTCAAGGTTATGGGTATGGGGTCAACATCAAGGTCATTAGTCTAGGTCGAGGTCACCCAGATCCAATATGGCCGCCGACAGACCGGAATATCATAGCATGAACGGTGCCTGGCACCTGTGCTCCCGTGGCCTTGTGCCAGACTCCTCATAATCATTCTACTACAGAACTTAATTATTTTATGACAAAGACAAAGACGAAAAAATGGTTAATGATTATAATTATTAATTTGCCAAAGTTCGTATCTTAGTTTCTATGACTTAGTAAAATACTTTGCACGAACTTTTATTGAAAGCAAGGAGAATAAAGATATTGATTTTCTGATTTTTTAACGGATTTATTATCTTAATTTCAATTCACAGGCCATGCCCTTCCAATAAAAAAAAAACCCCTGGCTACCTTACACATGCAAAATTTATTTTGTCACTGGCCACGTGTCTTTTGATAGTAAACTTTCATGCTTGACCAATCAAAAAAAGTCACAGACTTCTTAAAAATACAGAGGTCAAACAGCCGCTCATAGGCTACTACGATCTCCAACTGCGCACACACCAAAATGGCATCAATGGCCGGCAAAATTTCAGAATGCCGTTCGCGAAAATAATTTTTCCCTACTACCTTGTAAAAAGGAAGTTAAAGCACTGTAGTTCGTGGTATAATCACAACTATACATAAAACTGCATTGTGCAAGAAAACAGAATGCACAATATACATTTATGAGTTTCAGACTAAAAATATTTTGAGCAATTTTTTTTGTATGTATGGTATCGCTACTATTTGATCCGAAAAACTGAGTCACTCTAAACTGTGCACTTGTTGTACAATGTTTTAACGCCTGATAAACAACTATTTTTGCAGGATAATGGCAATGCTTTAGCGAAATATGGATATATTGTACTCACAGCTTTGCAGTTTATCACCTTTATATGGCAACTTACTGTTTGTTTTCATTATATTTCGGTAGCTCTTTCAAAATTGTTCGTTCACCAAAATATAACTATTTGCAACAGAAAATAATTAAATAATTTAGAAGAATTACTTTTAATAATACGTTCAACGTAGAAATACTTTTCATAATTCCCTCCACATTTCACTGAGAGTAGGATTGTCAATTTATTCGTCTAAACTCATGTAAAAATGTGCAATAATTACTTTCTAATTTGGGTTTCAAAGGTGCTCAAATAAGCGTGAACGATTTATATTACATAACTCTAACACTTATATGTGGTAACATGTAAAAATCATTCAGTGAACTTTTTTGTATTAATATCGTCACCCATAGCCATGTTAGAATCTATGTAGTTATTTGAATAATGGACGTAAAAAAGTTTCAAACTTTTGCACTCGTGAAGATACATTTTCAGAACAGTATACATGGACAGCTGTCGCTTAAGATAAATCCCATTCATAACAATATCAATGTTTTGGAAAATGCTGTGTCAATAATAGTGCAATTTAGCATGTGATATTGTATTTATAAATAAATATAATATTGTTGGTTTAGCGAGTAATACCTTCACAACCTTATTCCTCAGCATACTCAATAAATGAGTGTGTTATTATATTAGTCCTTGTTCTTTCACCATTGTTTAGTTGTAGGATATATTTTTGTGACAATATAAAAGTAAGCGTAGGCATTAAGTACCATCAGTGTGAATATACACTCAATCAATTCGACCTTGCCTGAAAGATTCAGTCTGGATCTTGGTTTTACTCATTCATTTCTCGTCTTATTGCTAGTTATTCTCTCCGATGGCAATTGCCTGCTTCTTAACACTGTAGTTAAAATAAGTCATTTATTAAAATGTATCTTAATATGAAAATAATTCACCGTATAAATGAATAGTCTGATTATTATACACCTATACAACATTATGAAAAATGTCGAAAACTTTAAATTAAAAAATAATTAATTGGCACTTCTTTATTGTTAACAGTTGCTGCTGGTGGCTTGTACCCTTATATGTTAATCTGGCCGGAAAACAATATGAAGCATTTCCTTCCAAACACAAACACATCCACACTCATCAGTTGTATAAATATGTACTATAATAAAAAAAATCCCGTATTTTTTAAATGAAATATACTGAGAAGTCATTTGTATAATTACAAACCTTTGTGTAAATAAATTATATGCTTTGCAATTTTTTTTTGTAATACACCTATTAAATTGTTTTCACTAGCCATAAATAACTCAACGTCGCGTAGTCCAGCGTACTTTCCTAGGAAAGCTAGGCTCATGTGCCGATACGAATATTTGTGTAGGTCCATTTCCCCTTGTCAACTATTTTTTTTAAACCAACGTACAGATGGTAATAATATTTTGTATGCATGTAGTGACAACATCTTCCATGCTGACGCAACCATTCATCAAATAATATATTCTGCAATTCTAAAACTGTAACTGTGGAAATGTGCAATCGACTTCCACATATTTATGTTTACTATAACTCGCTCAATCATTAACACAAATTCTTCCCCAAAACGTGACTCTACTACAATATTTCCCAAGTTCTTTTGTATCCGTATTATAGGCAGGGACAGAGAAATTTTGCATTTTAAATTACCTATAGGCTAGACTCCACTGGCCTGTGTATAGTCGATCCTCATCTCTCTGTTCGTTGGCTGCTGCTTCAGTGTGTAGCAAGTTTTACCTCAGACCAGGTGGCAAAGTATTCCGTGCTTGTTCTCATACAGCTTAGGTTACCTGGGCGTGTCTAATAAACTGTGGCCCAACTGGAAACATGACAGATATGTGCATGTGTTTGACATCTAGCGCGTCCTAAAATGAATCCGCGAAATTTTCCAGTCCCCAATAATAGGATGAGTGAGTGAAGATTTGGGCAGCTCTTAACAGCGAGGTTTTGAGAGCCGATGGGTGTGAGTGAGGTGATATGGAACAGTGCCGGAATGAAGGGGTGGAGGAAAACAGGAGATCCCCGAGAAAACCTGCCGATCAGCGTTCATCATCTGATCTGGTACGATTCCCACTTGCGAAAATCGACCAAGAATTGAACCCTATGCATCTTGGTGGGAGGTGAGCAGTTTAACCACTCAGACACCACGGTCCCTTCTTTGTAGGCTTAGGACGTTCGCCACCAAAATATTGATTATTGTATACTTTTGTACCACGCCCTATTCAACCCATAGACGTTAACTGCATGATTACTTTTTCCCCAGGAAAAATATCATTTGCGTTGGTCACTGTTTTTCTACTTACATTTGTTCTATTGGCTCTGGTTACACAGCACATGCTTACTGTACTCTGCAACATTTGTTACTGACTGGCAGTCGACCAATGAAGTCGCGCATTGACTGTGAGCCAATTAACGTGTCACAACAGTTGTAACACATTCTAAAAGCCATCATGATCTTCTGGGAACGTATTGAAAAGAACGGTTTTAGCAAAATGACATCATGCCGGAGTCAAAATGTAACTGTTTTTGTAATATATAAAATAAATCAAACTATTTGCGGAAAATAGAAACAAGGGTAACTGTAAGGCCTTGCTTCCATTCATTTTAAGGTATACTTAGGAAAAGTTATTTTTTAAAAATCCGGTGGAAAATATGCAAGAATCATATTTATCTTCATTATTTTTTTATTGCTAAAACATTTTATTGTACAATTTTATAGACACCTTGAAGTAGTTCTTGGGATATTGATTCAGTGAGAATTATCTATTTTCTGTACATAAGTTACTTTTCATTATTTATTATCTTGTAATAACAGAAAAATCATGATTTTGACAGGTATTTATGTGAAATATATGTGCTGAAAAAGTTTTTTTTTGTGAAGAAAATATGTAATTATTCATCATGTCTAAAAGAACAATATGTTGCTGAAATATTAAACAACAACATTTTCGTTGCCAATGCCCTTAAAAATTACTAATTAATAACCCTTTCCATACTCCAACCGAATTTATAATCGCAAGTATTATAGGCTAGTAATATTCAAGTCGGAGAGTTACTTGTAGTGAGTCACTGCTTAATCGTGCCTCGCGATTGAAGAACTATGTGTTTTGCGCCCATTGCTATGGTTATTTGGTTGTTATGCTTCTCGTGTACAGTATTTGTAATAAATATTTCCCCTGAGCAACATGTACGACTGTGGCTACATGGAGTGAAGTGGATAACAAGAACATAATACATGCAAATACATTTCCTCAACTCGCTAGACAGTAGTACTCGAAGCACCCTAGTCAGTGATTTCGAGACTTCTTTTTTCCAGAGGTGGATTTCCAAAGTTCTCAATTAGCAGTGCACTAGTTGTGGTTCTGGTTGACGCGTGCTGATTCCTGTACCTTGTTGCTTCTCCCTCGTTGCGCTCTGACGACTCAAGGAGGAAGAGGGTTGGTGATGAGGTGGGGGAGGGGAATCCACCCCATCAGCAATGGCGTTACCAGGACCAGGGTTGCCATCAGTCGACGTAAAAGTGCCAACTTAAGACCGATGATTGGGGGTTTAAGGTGGCTCCTAATTGCTGTTTACCGACCCGGGCCGCGGAAGAGACCAACGAAGAGGGAGGATGGAGGGACTCGGAGAGCCGCGATCTGTTATTATTTACAAACGCCGACAAAGAGAGGGCCGAGGGGAGGCGGCGGCTACCATGCAATTGTGGGGCGAGGAGAGGAGGGAGAGTGGGCCAGAAACCCCCTGCTACCTCTACTAGCCCGACACCTCGGCACGCAGCAAGGATGTGCTGGACGCCGCATCTTCCACACCTCCCGGACACCTTTGCCGGCCGCACCGACAGTCCGCGCATGTTGCAACTGGAGCACCTACCGTAGCAGCAGCTTTGCGGGCAGAAGTACCAACAACTAACTGCTTGAGCATGCTGGCCACGTGTTTTATAGTTAGAGTAACGTATGGAAATAACATCTTACTTTTATAAGCCTACATAAAAAAACGTAGTTGCAACTGTATCATCTAAATTATATTTTAGTAATATGAATAGAAAATAATTAATTCTAATAAAAAGAATTAATAAATATTAAAAACTTACTTAAGAAAAGTAAAATATAAATTTTAATAGCGGGGTTTTTTTTAATTGCTAGTGAGTTACGAAATTTTTAGATAAACTAGATAGGGTGGGAAATTATACCATGTTTACGATACTGTTTTCCTGAGAGATCTAGACTACAGCGAAGTCTTGGACTGGCTGTCCGGCGCAAAGTGGCAACATTTCGGAGGTAAGAGAAATCTGTAGGTGCCGTGGTGTGGTCTTGCCATTTACTCATATGCTTTTATGATCTATATATAAAAAATGTTTAAGAGAACCGCTTAACTCTCTCAGGCATACACGTAACTGTAAATTAGGGGTCGAAAAAAAAACAATTTTTTTGTTTCGGAACTGTAGTAATATTGGCATTAAGGTACGTAACACATCGAGTCCAATAGAGACGTGTTTGTATTTGATGTTATTGGCAGTAGAATAAAGAACATAGTTTTAACAACGAATTATGTTTCTGGGCAGGTAGAGGATTTTTCTTATAAGTTTCGCGAGTTCATTTGAGGACATGATAGACGTCAAACACGTGTACACTGAAGTTGACTTTGTAATTGGCTCGCAGTTTATTAGACACGTCCTGGACGACTCTGAGCCAATAGCAGACTTGTAAGTAAACAGGTAGAGAGTGTCCCATGCTGCCAGGTGTGGAGTAATACTGGCTACTCTATAGGGCAGCAGTCAATGAACAAACATCTGAGGCTCGAGTATACACAGGACTGTGGAGTCTAGCCTACAGGTCATTGAACTCGAGAATTTCTCCTATCCCTACTTATAGGACACTGTGTTCTACTGTGTAGTGCGAGCATTTTTACGTCCACTTCTATGCAGCGTTCAAGACACAGACCGCCATGACTGAAAGGGTTTACATATACGTATTGTACTCGTTCACGTGTATCATGTTACAGAATATGTAAAATCATGACTCGCGCTGTACAAAGTTAGACGCCAGCGTCAATACAAACAGTGCCTTTTTCCTGGGTGATGATATTGACCGATGTTGGCATATCAACATTTTACAGCTGGTTTCAGTTTGTGCCATGGGCCAAAAAATCTCATAGATGGCAATGAATCGTAAACACTTGTCAGAAATAAAAGAAATAATAATTTTTTTGCAACACTTGAAACTCGGAATTAATGTGATGTTAGGGTGATAAAAAAGGCTTGTGTTTAGTTTGAAATCCAGTATCCATCTGGCGGGCAGAGCGTTGCCGCTTAGACAATAACAAGTTTTATCCCATGTTCGTCGAGCGCTAAGTTTCCATTCTGCCAAGACTCCTCTGTATCGCGCAATAAAAGCGTGGGTTTGTCTAAGTATGTTGTGCAATATCACCATGGTAGAGGTTTTACGCAAGAATTGAAACGTTGGTTGAAGAAAGTAAGTTCTATTTTTTATTATGCACATGAAAATTTATTTGTCTCCACTTTAGCTTGAAGTTCATATCCTATTTGATAGTAGACACACGTCTGGAAAAATTTGCCAAGTTAGTGATTTATTTGAACAATTAAATTAAAACCAAAGTAAAATAAATCAAAATTCCCACGGAGAAGACAAAAATCGTGAGAATATAGATTTTCAAACGAAATAAGGCACAAATAAAAAATTGTTTTTTTTTTTTTTTAATTCAATTAATAACATCTATGAAACTAATCTCGTTAATTTCCTTGTTAGATACAAAAGTGACAGAAAATAATGTTCAGTTCAAATGACGGAACGCGAAGAAATTAAATGTCGATCGGTTTTTGTGTAGAATAATTTAGTTTAACATTTCAGAAATTTTACTTAGCCCCCCCCCCCCCCCCATACCCTTTTCACCATTCCCAACCACTCCTCAACTTCCAAACACTACAGATTCTTGCTGCCTTTTTTCAGCCGATGAAGTGTTTATTTTTACACTGTTTATCTGCATGCTTACGAAACTCAGTATAAGAGTGCCAGAATTTAGCACATCGAAATAGGAAATATTTGTAGGTAGCCTACAGATAAAATTCATAAAACGAAAAAATAACATCAAACTTTCTATATATTGGACGCCTGAAATTCGTAAACATTTACAGCTGTGAATCACTGACGCTAAGGACATATCAAAAAATGTCGCAGGAAGTAGAAGTACATAAAGACAACACATATAACCTAACCCAATGTATATCGCAACCGCAGGCAATCCCGACAAATGTCCGAGGAACCTGTATTGTCACCAATACCACTAGTCGATAGGTCGCGGTGACTAGTCGATAGACTACTCACCTCCCACCTAGGCGGACCGGGTTCGATTATCGGCGGGGTGGCTGCCTCGGATTCTCCCACGTGGGAGTCGTCCCGGTCGATGCCTCTGATGGGTGGGTTATCTCGGGGTTCTCTCGCTCCTCCCTGCTCTTGCACCTTGGCGTTACTCCACGCTCATCTCACTTCACCCTCATCGGCTCTCAAGACCTCAATGTTAAGAGCCGCCAGTCCGTTGTCGGGTCTCAGCACAAGTACTGGTTACTCTGTCACCGTTACTCAGCATTGATTGATGAGGAGGAAGAAGACACGCCGGAACGGTGAAATCTGCTCCAGATCAGGCAATTTGATCTTTTAAAACTGCTCCACTCGAACTTGTTAAATTCAACTGATGGCTATAGTCGCTGGTATTCGCAGATGAAACTGTGATTTCTACTGATTCCTAGTGAATTACACTGGCCTGGCTGTCAAACCTAGGTGAATTCCTTCGATTCACCAGCAGACAACAGATAGAAGACTCAGTAATATAATTTTACTGATTGATATTACTTGTTACGATTTACAGCGAAGTAAAAATTCGACAGTTCCGGATACAGGAGTGACCTCTATGCAATTTGCCCAGAATATATAAGTGTGAACAAAAAAAAATACATCAGGGGTAACCTGAGAAATAGGGTATCTGTAGCAATACGCAGGACTTCGCTGTTTTCAGTTTCTACAAGTTTGATATAATTTAGAGGGGGTTTCTTTCGGAATGCATGACAGCGACTTTATATTAATCCGGAGCTTTTAACTCCCTTCGAGGAAGACACAGGTCTCTGAAAATATTTAATAGTTATCTGTGCAGATACTTTTGCAAACATACGTAGCAAAGTCAGATTTAACAGCATAACGTCTCGTGTTCACCGCAATATTTCGACGTAATTGCTCGAGTATTTTATGTTTAATACTACTTGTACTACTTCGCATTACTTACTTTAAGTTGGTACGAAAGTAAAACGCATAAAATGAAATAAAAATTAAAGTTTAATTTTTAGGCGCTCATAACATTATTTGAAACGGTTAATTTCGAATCACGTGCTAATCACATGCTAATCACATTATTTAAGTGACAACGTTTTGACAATATTTCACGGAAGGCCTTACTGTTTTCTGAGTTCTTATAAATGGAAAGAGAAACGGTCGTATACGTGATCAAATACAATTGTATTTAAAAGAATTAAATGAAATGCACAAATTTTGAATTGACAAGATTACTTTTTATTACTAGCTCGAAATGTAACAATCGTCCACTACGACATTTTGAACTCAGTATTCCTCACACGACATACAGAAGAGCGGACCAATCAGAACGAATAGGCACTAAACGTCAAAAGATAATCTCAATTCTTAAAACTTGCACACATAAAAAATAAAATCCTCATATATATGATAAACCATGCTGTATAGATCATGTCTTGTTAAACGATTCTCAATGGCAAAATATTAGAAAAATCTTGAATGTGAATTTTACGTGAAGATATTGTCAACGTTATTAACATTTGAATATTGTTATTAGTGCTCAAAAATGTTAAAAAAAAAAAAAAAGCTAAGCCAGTTACCCTACCAAGGGTCGTCAGTTGAAACTCAGCCTACGGTGTGATTTTTTATGGGTTCAAATCCCGGAAAAATCCTGGCCGTGTGTGCCGATATTAAGTTTCAATTTAGATTTAGTTAATTTTGTAAGGTTGCCTCCTCCAGGTCTACATTGCTTTGTCAGCACGAAGCTCAGACATAAACAAAGTAAATAGCTACGTTAAGTTATTGCAGAGGAGATACAGAACGATGCTGCCAAACGTGTTCGAGGTGATACTGGAATTTGTATCTTCAGAGCGAGTTCTGGCCCATGAAACATCACGCATGTTTGTCAAACAAAACTTGCTCTTTGATTTTACGTTAGCAGAAAAGTAGTTTTAATGTAGTGTAAAAATATCACAGTTACATTCAAACTATGCCACAAAACCTGCAGATTAAATTGCAACGGTTAGATTTGAAGTCAACATCGCTGACGAAAATAAGAAGAGAGAGCAATTATCAAAATTAATTTTAGCTCACATTTCTTGGAAAGATAGACATACGGTCACTTATGTCTGTAAATTGTCTGTCAGAGCAGATATTATAAACAATTTGAAAGAATATAATGTGCCACTGACTGGCATACCAACGCAACTTTTCGTAAAAGTATAGTATTATAATTTTATATTTTAGACAAGGGAATTTTTTCGTCATCTCCTTTCTAAAACTGAAAGTACAGAAAAATTAACAAAACATTTACTGAGGGGTTCTGTGAAATCACAGAAAGTTCTGTTAAATTTACTGAAAACCCGATAATCGGAAAAAACGTGTCCTTAATTTAATGAAGAGTTAACGTAGATGGTTTCCAAAAATGTATTTATTTATTTTAGTAATTTTCCAATACACTCCGGAAATCCTTTGCATGTATGTAGTACAACCACAGATGGTGGAGTAAGTCCTGTCTCCTCATTTGTAAAAACGTCAAAGGATAATTTTTTAGGCGATCTGAAAAGCGATTGAATATAACTTTTTTGCTGGCAGGTCTTCTGTTCCTCCCATTAATAACACATATGTCTTCCTTATTTTTAAGGAATAATCGTGGTAAAAAATTCTCCAGAAATTACCACCACCTGACAAGTTGTAATAAAGTCAAAATCCTTTTACGAGCAACGGGAACAGGTTAGGTTAGATTAGGTTAATTCCAGGATTCGAATTTATCAAGATCGCATTCACATGATTGTAGCAGAAATTTTCCTACAACAGTGTGATCGCGTGCGTGTAATGTTTTTAAAAGCGAAGGAATATAAATTCAAGTTCGCCCGCATGACATAAGGCCTCGCGGTGTTGAAAGTGTTAGATTAATTTCGCCAGTTCGGCTTGTGTACGGGCAGATACCGCCAAGCCACCGTCCCAGGTCTGTTTTTATACTACACGCGCTGTAGTTCCTATTACGTGGGCAACTTTTACAGCCGGCTGGTTGTATAAAAAAAAGCGCCGGTCGTGTTCCTACACACAAGAAAGCGCGGCTTTCAAATTACACGGTTTTATTTCGTAATAATAGTTTACAATGCACACATCGCCTCGAAAATACAAATAGGCAGGTCGAGAATTTTACAAGAAAGGGACTGTCAGAATGTTTTTGAGCCGAATTATTTCGTGTCTCGGAAGAATAAAGCATTTATTTATAATGGATGTGTCGTCATTCTTCACAAGAAGGCTTCTTCACTAGCGCAGTGTTGGGAGAATCACGTAACGAGGGTCATTTTCGAGGAAAACCAAGATGACAGCGTACTGAAGAGAATCAGCAGATCAGATGACGACAGAAATATTCTGTAAACGAGCTTCGGGATGACAAAGTTCTGTACCAGCAACGAAATGTTATGTTAGTTTATAACTGGATTTTATATATATATATATATATATATATATATATATATATATATATATATATATATATATATATATATATATATATATATATATATATATATATATATATTGCGAAGGTATTTCGAGACAAGATACACTCTAAATTCGAATCAGTGGAAAACCATTGATTCGCAGTGAAATTCAACTACTCGAATCAGTGAAAATGGCTCCACTTAGAATCGGTGAAAAACCACTGATTGTTTCAGTAAAAAAATTCACTGATTGAATAAGTAACGGCCAACCGCAGCGGCGAAATAATTATTAATGTGTTATTTTTTCAATTTAACCAAATAATAATTTACCGTAATTTAAGAAAGTAAACATTTTTTTCGGAGATTGCCGGAATTTAACTCGCACGCCCTTTTCGCTTCGTTTTTGGACAGTTGCCTTACGATCTGCGCTACCAATTAAAGCTGATAAATATGAGAAAAACACATGTCTTATAATTAGGGATAGGAAAATTTCGCGAGTTCAATGACCTGTATGGGAGGCTGCACAATCCTCAGATGTTTGTTCATTGGCTGTTGCCCCAGTGTTACCGCACATTTGACAGTACGGGATTCGCTTCTTGTTCCCTTGCAAGTCGGCTATTGGCGCGGGGTCGTGAAGGGTGTGTCTTATAAACTCTGATCCAATTGTAAAGGTGAGTTCAGTGTACACGAGTTTGAAATCTATCTTGTCCTGAAATTAATTCGCGAATTTTTCCTATCCCTACTTATAATTATTTGTTGAAAGCGTGTAGTTTTAAATTGTATGCCCCTTAATTTTCGTTTTTGGTTTAATTGGTACCGTTAGGATAGTTAAAACAGGTAATATATATGAGTGACTCTCTTCACCACATTATATGCAGTTTAAACCTTCAAACAGAGCGCTGTGATGATTACACGAAAAAGAAATGAAAGACGTAGAAACGGAATGAAAGGCTGAATGTTCATGTCATCTCGTAAAATGCTGTTTTGAAAGACGAAATACATTTTAGAAAGTATTTCGTATTGGTTTTATTATTTTATCGGTTGTTATTTCACTTGGTACGCGTTGTTTAATGGCCATTTTATAACGTTGTTTGACTGCCATTTTTACACTCTATTTAACTGATACACCAGTCAAAAAACAAACCACTGGCAAACAGTCAAAAAATGACTGCAGGAAAATTGGCATTTTTTTTCACCAATTCATCAGTTGAATTCACTGAAGTGACTGTTGAATCAGTCAGGTACAGTTGACTGATAGAAAACGTGAAATTCTCACTGGTTGAGATTTAGAGTGTACAGTCCAAAGCACTGTAGTGTCGTTCAGCTTTCTTGATTGGCCGAGTCATGTCTTGGTCCTTGTTAACTGTTTGTACATGAATCACTACTGCTCACTGTCGGAGTTACGGAATCCTGAGTGGCTCGGTTAAACACGGAAACGACGCCAGCGACCAATGGAGTCATAACCACGGCTGAGGTGTATACATAGTATTGAAGTCTACTGTGCGCTCAGATTTTTTCGCGAAAAATCACTGGCCATACCCATTTTTTTCTCTCTAGGTCTTGAGAATATTTTGTGGTTTTGTGTCACGAAGTCGATGGATGATAACTTGATTAATCCCTTCGGTCTCAGTGTTTACGATAGAAGACATGTTACATGTGAAAGGTATTAAATTATGGACAGTCATGTACACAGCAAGGCCTCACTATCGAATGCTCTGAGAGTCTTCCCGAAGAGTAATGCGTAGGATTACCTTTTTTGACGTTAATACGTCTTTAAATTTGCAACCATAGTGGGAGGAAATCTAGAAAACCTGATGATAATAAAATCGGGGGATAGAATTTGGCGCTGCAGCTCCGAATCTATAGTCTACACTCAAAATTAAATTACACCACTCGATTGCCAAAGGATCAAATAATATGTTCGGTTGAGTGAGGACTGTGGAGCATCGTGGAAAAGGGGGTGGAGGGACAATTTTGAGTTCGTTTCTCCGCGTCTCATAAATTCCGCCTAATATTACTTTTGACTAGGAGAAACCACGACGCTCGTTTAAGTTTCAATCGACAGATTTCGTCAAGATCAATTGATTGTGCGTATAAAAACATTTATGTGGCGCAGTTATGGTGAATGGTGAAATTGTATGTGTTTAATGTAAAAAAAATTAGAAAACTTAACACAATGTCAGCCTATACTCGCCAAAAAGCCAAGTCGAAATACATAAATTGTTTACGGTAGGAAAGAGCATCTCAAAAGCAATCCAGTGATACTCATAAAACCCCATATGTAGGGATAGGAAAAATTCGCGAGTTCAATGATCTGTAGACTAGACGCTACAGTTATGTGTATACTCAAGCCTCAGATGTTTGTCATTGGCTGCTGCCCCATAGAGTAGCCAGTGTTACTCCACATCTGGTAGTATGGCACTCGCTACTTGTGTCCTTGCAAGTGTGCTATTGGCTCAGAGTTGTCCAGGGGATGTCTAATAAAATGCGATCCAATTACAAAGTCAACTTCAGTGTACACGTGTTTGGCGTCAGTCTTGTCCTGAAATAAACTTGCGAAATGTTCCTATCCCTACCCATGTGATCGAGTGAAGCGGTGCCGGGAACGTAAAGAAATATCAAGGCGCCTGAGCGCGTCAACGTAGACGTATTCACGCAAAACAAATGGCCGTGTCCCCAACACAGCCACATACAATTTTTTTCGATAAAAGATTTTTGTACAGGCTAGACTTCAACTTCTTACGTGCATGGTTGCTATTATCCCTTGGCTGTTGGCTGTGTAATTTCTGCTCGACAGGGCCAATCGGAATAAAGTTACCCCGACACTGGATGTCCGTGATTGGCTGGCAGATGCGAGGTAAAATCATCCAACCGCGATACTGTTTCTGAACAAATATGTTTTCTAGTACAACGTGAAGTGGAATGTTTTCCCGAAAAAAAGATGTCCTAGTAATTTGATTTGTGAAAGTTACCACACCTGACTTGCTAAATTATTACAAAAATTACACTAGACATTAGTAAAGGGCACTTCAAAATATTACACGATTGCAACACCTTGGCTTATAAATTAACCTCTTTAACGTACTCTTTAATTTTTAGTTTCAGGTGCTTGGAAAAGGGGAACTTTATGATGTGAATAGTACCTACACAATTTTTTAAATAATGATTCTTTGGTACCTATGGAAAGGGTTTCAGTATATCCATTACTAGGCACATCCGATTTTCGTGAAAAGATTTCACGACCAGTTGTAGTGCATAACACTTTAGCTCACATGCACTTTCTTGATTGGACTGTTTACGTGTTACGCTTCTCTGGTGTCTGCTCGCGAATCACAGACGCACACTGTAGGAGTAACCTAACTCTGATTGGCCAATCAAGTAGGAAAATATTTTCTCGGAAGCGAGGCCACCAATAAATAGATCCCCGAGTATATCGTGGATTGAGTTGGCAGCAAGCTAGGCTGGGCAGCCCTATATACACTCGAGATAATATAGTTTGCTTGTGGTTTGCTGAGACCATGTGAGGCCTCTCTGATATACATTCACGAGCACTATTGCTTCCTGCTTATTACTGGCTCACAGTTAAACGGGGCGTGTCTAAACAACTCTCATCCAATCACAACAGTAGAAGAAAACAACAAATGTTTGGGATCTACCTTGCCTCCGAATGAATTCGCGAAATACTCGTGGCTCTACCAATAAGCAAAAGAAATTGCTAATGTAACCGTAGCGTATTGAAATCTGCGCGGAAATCGTTTTGCTCAATTCGGATGTTCATAGCCATGGCACAGAAAACTACCAATTATAGAGTAGTTTGTATTTAAAATTTTGATGACAGGGGTCATTTACAAGACAACCAAGACAAGCTAGAAGTGAGTTACTTATAGCCACGACTGCAGGAACACCAGTTCTATTGGCCTGTGTGTTCCCACTCACTACTAGTCTATTGGCCAACATGACAATGGACACGTCTACTGTGCTCAACAACGTTTATTGTTGGCTGTCATCAGTCATTATTAGGGGTAGCGAAATTTCGCGAAAAGATTTCAAGGCAAGTTGTATTGCAAAACACTGTAAGTTCGTTTCCCTATCTTGATTGCCTGAATTACTTTTTGACAACTGCCTGCACACTAATCACGTAGGAGCCGTGCCGATGTTGACGAATTCTGAGTGGCCTGGCCAAATATGAAAACGCCTTCTCAAGCAGACAGCAACCAATGACAACAGACAAACTGCTTTTGGGTGCTGACACTATTGGAGTCTACTGTGTACTCATATTTTTCCGCGAAATTTCGCTAGCTCTAGTCATTAGGTCTCTGAGTTGATTTTGTCCCAATCAAATGTCTTTATTTGTGTAAGATGTTGTACAATCACATCTGCCCTTTAGCGGGGATGTAAAAAAAATATTGTAGTAGTCAGGAAAGTTATTGTTGCTGAGCTGTGGAGTTCTTGTAAGATATTGTTAAACACAGGCTGTACAACGACTGCATGAAAATGCTAGTTTTCTTTTCAATGACAAAGAAATTGTCAAAGTATATTTGTTCGAGATACACTCGAGCGTAGTCCTTAAAGTGTTAAGCACCAACCAATAGTATTGTCCAGGGAAATGCGATGACCGTATTGGTGGCAACTACTTAAGTTGCACAGCACGAACCTTGTGTAGCGTGTCAGACGTGGACGAGTATACTGTGGATAATATGTAACGGGGTTATTTCGTGACCGAACAGTTTAAAACATCTAACAGATGGAAAAATAACATTAATAATTTTTTATCGCTTGAATAAGGCCATGTTATATGAAAACCTTGATTCAAACCAATTTTAAAATCTTTAAGTCACGAAAGCGGCTAGACAGCAGTTTCATTGAACTCTGATATTTGATCGTCTGCTGCTGTATTTTTAGTTTTTTTTTTTTTTTAATTACATATTACAAATTATTTAGGGGATGCGTACACAAGAGATGTAATGAATTGGGTCGTCTTGATAATCCGTGTATTAAGTACATAACAATTTCAACTCGTTACGATAAGTGCAGGGATAGGAAAATCTCGCGAGTTCAATGACCTGCACATTTGATAGTACGGGATTCACTTCTTGCTCCCTGGCAAGTCGGCTATTGGCGCGGGGTCTTGAAGGGTGTGTTTTGTAAACTTTAATCCAATTGTAAAGGTGAGTTCAGTGTACACGCGTTTGAAATCTATCTTGTCCTGAAATAAATTCACGAATTTATCCTATCCCTATTAGTTAAATTGGTGGAGCGTGGAGATATATTAACATTTTGACGATTATACTCGAGTGTAGTTCGGGCAAGACTTTTTTCAATATTTCATTCAACATAAAGAACAAAACTGGTCCGAGTATACCTACACCAAGTCCGTATTTCACAAGGATTTTAAATACAAACTAATACAACATCAACAAAGATCTTCGCAAATGAACGACAAATTGTTGTGTAGTTACTGAAATTGACACGATGGGATGCACATCACATCGTGTCAATTTGGTTGTAAAACGGTAAACTCGGCACTCCATTGGTTGGCAGCCGGCCAATACGGAAAGACTGGTGTAGTTTTAACCAATAGAATGGCGTTAAGTTACAGTAGGGACCAATAGAACTCGGTGTCTCTGCAGCGATATAGATATAGGTGACTAACATAGCTGGTCTTTAAAGCTGTCAAAAGTGTGCCGACTTCAAAGTGTTAAATGGTTAACATTTACTGTCATTATTAATCTGATGCATTGATAAGCCACGGCACATGATTAAATATCGAAGCTATGTAAAAGGAACGTCTTCCAGTTAACCAAAGTTCCGAAGGCTGATGTCTGTTGAAGTAGCCTTCTACGGCATACCCCATCACGTGACGTCTCCATGGTGAAGTGTCTCGGCGACAAATACGCAGTCCACCGAGCTTCATATCGGGGGTGTGTTGACTAAGGCAGGATTTACAATAGCCCGTCGCGTCCGTCCGACACTTACATCCGTCCGTCCGTCCGTCGCCTAGCCGAGCGATTTACAACTAGTCTTCGTACGTCTGTCCATCACTTACATCCGTCAGTCCGTATCCTAGTCGAGCAAAACCTTACAAAACAAACGTGTGTGCAAATTCACTACTGTGGTAAATGTTACTTTAAAAATATTTTATTTATGTGTACATCATGGTTATCTTGTAACAGAATATATTGAACTGACGAAAATAAATATTCGTGGAAAAATAACTGCCCCAAAATCCAAAATATTTGTTTACGAAGTTATCAAAATAAAATAGTGCACAATCGATGAATTGTGATTGATTTGCATTCTATAGCAAGTTACTGGCCATTCTGAGATTTTTCCAAAAAGTCACGCAACAGGCGTCGGATGGAAACTGTCGGGGTATTGAGAACACTGAACTAATTTTGGTTTTGCTGTGATGGCCGCACTGAAAAGTCGTGTCAGACTGTCGTTACGAACTCGTCGTGGCATTGTAAATCCAGCATAAGCTTAGGCTACTGCGCGACTAGAAGAAGGGCGTCTACCCACTTCTCCTGTACGGTTCGACTGCAGCTGCGTGTATGGGAGCCGTCGCGGTTTTATTACGGGACGCCAATACTCGACTCGCAGCGCGATTTACTGCCGGCGGCCAATAGCAGCTGTCTATTCCTCCTTCACCGCGCTGCGAGAAGGCATCTCCCCCGGCCCGCGGTTTGTGATTTACGGCAATAACACTGCCCGACCACAGGCAAGGACAGTCCCTCCTACAGCATGCCGACCCCGCCGGCCGGGCTACTCTGCCAATATTTATCGCTCCCGTAGACACCTCGCGGCCCCTTTTAACGGCTGCGTTTTCGTGGGGGAACGCCCCCCCACTACGACGTGGCGGCGATTGAAAATTTTTTCAGTTACTCTCTTCGGCCATGCGCTCGAAGAAGTGTTGAGAACTCCGCGGGCCAATGACAGTTGCAGTCAAGCCCACGCCGCGGAATACCTTCACCGCAAACACGTATTTTGCACTTCTACAATAAAGTTTCCTCTGAAAATTTGAATTTGAATTTATCTGTAGACACGTACAAAATTCCTGGTTATCTTTCGGTGGCAGGATAGACTCCATTGTCTTATAAACAAGTGAGCGCGTGGTTTCATTGGCCGCTGCTCTTTGATAAACGTCACAAACTTGCTTGATCTCCACCGCTGATATTATGTTATTTTCTCAAGAGTGAGCGAGTGAAGATATTTGGGTGGCTCTTAACAGCGAGGTCTTGAGAGCCGATGAGGGTGACTGAAACGAATATGAAGCGGTGCCGGAATGAAGGGGCGGGGGAAATGGGAGATTCCCGAGAAGGCCCGCCGACCAACGGCATCGTCCGGCACGATTCCCACTTGCGAAAATCCGGGAGTGACCAGGCCGGGGATTGAGCCAGGTTCGCCTTGGTGGGAGGCGAGCGTGCTAATCGCTCAGCCACCGCGGCCCCTATTGGCTCAAGAGTTCTCCGAGGCAGAACATAGCTACATATTTCCGGCCAATAGCTAACGTCAGTCGAACGCACAGTAACTTGCAGTTCAGTCAGGCCTTAAATAAAAACGTTAATTTCCCACGTCTCTATTTATTTATAATAACTATAGGACAAGCTAGAATTCAAACACATCTACGTTTTTGTTATGTTTGCAATTGGAACACTGTTTATTTTACACGTCCAGCTGAACTCTGAGCCAATAACACACCTAGCGTATACATTCACACGTACCTAGGACCACCTGTTTTTCGCGAAAAAATTCCGCGAATAGTTGCACTCCAAAACACGTTAGTTCAGAACCACTATCGCGGTTGGATTATTTTAACTCTCTCGCGTCTTAGATGTCTGTCAGCCAATCACGGGAGTCCAATGTCAGAGTAATTTTTTTCAGATTGGCCCAGTCGAGTAGAAAATGTTTTCTCACAGAAACCTGAAAAATTCACGAATTCAGTGACCTGCAGGCTAGAATCTTCCGTCGTATGTACAAATATGCCAACGTCAACTGCACATTGGTTGTCTGCTGTTACAGAGGAAGGCGACGATTGGTCCAGCGTTCTCCACGAGGTGTCAAACACCGCGTGGACCAATGGCTAAAGTTATATAAACGCATGTGTTTTGAATTCTAGTTTGTCCCAAAAGTAATCCGCGAATTCTTCAGGTCTCTACTTCTCACGCAGACACGCAGCAAACAGTCAAAGCAATTTGTAAACCTACACGTAGGAAGTCGAAATCTACTCTGCGCGTAATTTTTTTTCTCGCGAAAAACAGGTGCTCTTAGCAGCTATTAATAGGGACATCAGAATTTCGCGAAAAGATTTCCACATATGATAGATTTCAATACGCTATGGCGGCGTACCAGCAGTAGTCTTTTGCTTATTGCCGGCGTGTCGTTGAGCGAAGGTATGTTCTTACTTTACTGGCCAATCAGAATCAGGTAACTGCGGTACTTTGCGTGTGTGATTCGCGGGAAGACATCCTAAGACGCGTTTACAAGTAAATCGTCCAATCAAGAAAGTGGGTCTGAGCCAAAGTGTTATGAAATACAATAGGTCACGAAATCTTTTCGCGAAAATAGTGTCTCCCTAACTATTAACACTTTGTAGACTATGCTGGTGTGTAACTCGAGAAAAGTTAATTTGAAAATTTCTTTGTCGTTCAGAACAAAACTCGCATGGATGTACAGCCTCAAAGGGACATGATTGATTGTAAACCTTTTGTACGATAAAGGACATTTTATTAGGTGAATATCAGCTCGGTTTTCCATTGGCTGATGACCGACCAATAATGAACGCTGTTAAGTACAGGGTAATGTTCTGTGTGGTACGGACCAACAAGGCGTTGGTGAGTTCTAACACAGACGTCAACAGAACCGGTGTTCTTGCAGTAATGGATATAGGTGACTCCCTTCTAGTTTGTCCTAGTAAACATGTACAGACATCGATGTGTTAAATTATCAATTTCTAAAGAACAACAAATAATGCGAATACGTATACTTAAAAAGTGAAAGAAATTACGCATGATACTTATCCTAGACGGGGGAATGGAGCAACATTATAATACGCCCTTGAGCAAAGTACACGAGCGAATCAGCCAAGTACAAAACAAACTTAACAGTTTCCGAGAAACAGCGCCCTGCATTGCATCATTTCTGGCCGTGACTTTTTTTTTGTAAGCTGCATTATTATTACGATAGTGAGTGACTAATAACTGAATTGGTGCAGAGAGAGTGAGGCAAGTAACGGTTATTTTTTAAAGTACTTAATCATCACCTGCAGAGAGAGAACGGGAGTAAAATTATTGCGGTAGTCAGGGACGGGTTTCGTGTTCAAACAGCTTCTGCACGTAACTGTCGTAAAGATGAAGTCGTGTCCACAGCGCTCATGATTTCTCTGCAGGAGGGCTGCGGTAGTGTGGTGGTCAGACTGCTCGCCTCCTACCAAGGTCGGTTCTAAGCCGCTTAACCCGCTGACCGTACGGCATGTGATTCACCCACGCAAATGTGAAATGTTTATTCATTGGCACATAGCTACCAAGATCGTGCCAAGTTAAATATGAGCCTATGAAACGTAGTGCATATATACCTCTGCTTATATACCTGGCACCTTTTTTTCGCGAAAAGATTTATGCACAAGCTATATTTCAATATCCCACAAGTAATCTTGAATTTTTTTTTTTATATTATTGGCCGCTAGTTTATGTGAGAAGACAGTCCTTACTTGACTCAACCAATCAAAATAATGTTACTTCGATACTGAACATCCGTGATTCGAGGAAGACTATTGGGATGCGTGATAACTAATATTATCCAACCACGAAAGTGCATCTGAACTAAAGTGTTTTGGAGTTCAACATATATTGGAATCTTTTCGCGAAAAAAAAAAAACTACCCCTATCAATTGGATGTTGCACCAATCAATAACCAGTTTTACTACACACCATTCACCTGAGAATTCCGGGGGCCGGAGTAACTCAGCGGCTAGAGGACTCGCCTCATACGAAAGCGATCCGGGTTCCAATCCGGCGAGATCGCTCCCAGATTTCGCACGTGGTAATCGGGCCGGGCGATGGCCGGCGAGTTTTCTAGGGGATGTCGCGTTTTCCCCGCCATTTCATTCCGGCGCTGCTCCACTCTCACCCCACTTCACTCTCGTTAGCTCTCAAGACCACGATGTTAAGAGCCGTCCAAATCTCTTCACTCACTCACTGATGTCTCGCTATGTACCGATCATGAGTATCACTCATATGCTAAGTGTCCACGATAGTAGACACGTTGAATGAACGGGTTTAACACTTGGAGGCCGGCACGCTTTCGACAGCTTTAAAGACCAGCTATAAGTTAGTCACCTATATCTATACCGCTGCAGAGACACCGAGTTCTATTGGTCTCTACTGCCACTTAACGCCATTATACTGGTTAAAACGAGACCAGTCTTTCCGTATTGGCCGGCTAGCAACCAATGGAGTGCCGAGTTTACCGTTTTACAACCAAATGTGTATTTCGTGTATAACAGGATGTACATCCCGCCGCTTCAATTTCAGTAACAATTTGTCGTTTATTTGCGAAGATCTTTGTTGATGTTGTATTAGTTCGTATTTAAAATCCTTGTGAAATAGGGACTTGGTGTAGGTATACTCGGACCAGTTTTGTTTTTTATGTGGAATGAAATATTGAAACAAGTCTTGCCCGAACTATACTCGAGTATAGCTGTCAAAGTGTTAAGTATCCTGCACTGATGATTTGATAAAATCTTACCTATTAACATTATCAGTGTTGTGAATTTGTCAGTACACCGGTTCAGTCCCGTGTATTTGTGACACGGATAGGGTGAAATGCAAATATCTACAACTAACTAAATGTTTCACTCGACATAGGCACATGCACAGACGTAACGTATCCAGATTGTTTGTACGATGAGTAAATTAGGTGAATAATTTGGGCCTTTTATTTGTAGGGTTAGAAGTGCATGATGCAATAAAACGCCCAAAAAAAAAAACAGTCGTCCTTTAAAAATGCTTCCGAAGGCCAAGCTGGAAACAGTACGAACGAGCAATAATTGAAAACAATTTTTATCAACTTTCTTTTAACTGAACACTGTGCCTGACTGTACAACAGGTAGTACACACACTCCCAAAATTGTCAGAAAAGAGCGATTAGTGTTGCTCACGAAAGTAGAATGCATTAATTTTGTTACGCCGTAAAATATTTTGCTAGAATTTACTTATTTAAATGTTTAGAATAAATTCATGAGTTTAATTTAATAAAAATTTATGAGTAGTTGCATTTTGGATGATTCAGAAATACATTTTACAAGAAAACTTTCTTGAAATATGGTATCATAATAACTGCTGTGGCTATATGTAAATTATAATGATGCTAATGTTAAACATATTTTCAATAAATAATTGTATGTACATTCATTTCAATTATAATAATTATAACTTCCGTGGCTTAAATAGATCTTCCCAAAAACCTATCTGCAATTGTTATTAGTAGATTTTATTACATGCAACAGAGTAAATATTTCGATGGTCTTGCTTGATGAATTTTCGTTTTACAAAGTGGGCTTTCTGATGCATCCAGAAATTAAATACGCTTCAATAATAATTAAATACACATATATTAAATATGTATTTAGCGTATAAATAAATTATAGCAAAATGTTTTACAGTGTTACAAAATATATGATTTCTACCTTTATATCTAACAACAATTGAACTTTTTTTTTGACAATTTTGGTAATGTGTGTCCTTACGAGTTCTGTATGCTGTGGAGTGGTCCAGTGGATGCCTATCTTCTATCTTAATAAGAGTGATGAATTATGGTTTGATTTATAACCCTTAGAAAGTCAAGTTAAAGTATTACGCAAGAAAATATTCGAAAGGATGTATCTAAGCAATTTATGCAAGCAAAATAAACGTATGAAATAATATATATATATATATATAAATTTATTTCCTTGTTGACATAATTTTCAATTAACTTTTGCTGTCAACAGTTTACATGAACAAACTACCAGCATGGAAACACGATCCACGGCCTCCCAAGTTCTTGCGTGATGTACGGCCGAACTGCTATTTCTACACTACTAACTTCGCAGCGGCGCCTGCTCTCGGAGGCAAATTACAAGGCAGCTTTCACAGAAGGCAGCTTGCGAGGCGTGCTGCAGCTGCGGTTGCATCACGAGGCTTCGGCAATTTCCAGCACGACACCTGTGGAAGAGCCTGCTGGCTACTCTCGCCTGGTAGTTCGGCGTCTCGCTGAGCCCCTGGATGCTCCGTCGTCTGCCGCCCAGCCCCAAGCTTGAGCCACGCAACAAGAACATACGGAGACTGGAAGGATAATGACTAGGGAGAGGAAAATTTCGCAAACGCATTTCATCACAAGCTAGACTTCAAACACGTGTGTGTTTCTGTTATGTTTGTGAATGGATAACAGTTAATTAGTAGAGCCGCGAGTATTTCGCGAATTCATTCGTAGGCGAGGTAGACTCCAAACACTTTTTCGTTTCCCCTACTGTTGTGATTGGACGACACTTTTTTTGACACGCCACGTTTTACTGTGAGCCAGTAATAAGCAGGAAGCAGTAGTGTGAGTTGAGTGTTTAACAGTCCTGTACAGAGGCCTCACTTGATCACAGCAACCAATAAGCAAACGGTAATGTCTCGAGTGTATAAAGGGATGTCCAGCCTAGTTTTCTGCCAACTTAATCCCTCTAAATACTCGCGGCTATATTAATTAGACACGCCCAGGTGAGCTCTGAGCAAATTGCAGACTGAAAAATTCCGCTTTTCAATCGACCTGCAGCCTAAGACTCCACTGCTCGATGTGTTTCCAAGTCTCGGCTTTCTGTGCATTGGCTGCGGCTTCAGTGTGTAGCCAGTTTTACCTCAAACCATGTGAAACGGGATTCGGTGCCTGTTTTCTTACAGGGATGTTATTGGCTCAGAGTTCATCTGGGCGTGTCCAAGATACTGCCATCCAATTGTAAACACGACAGAGGTGTACATGTGTTTGACATCTAGCTTGTCCTAAAATTATATCGCGAAATATTTAGGGGTAGTGAAATTTCGCGAAACGATTAGAAGACAAGTTATATTTCAAAACACAGTAGGATCGTTTGCCTGTCTTGGTTGGCCGAATTACATTTCGACACGCGTTAATTGTCTGCACGCGAATCACGTGGGAGCCGTGCCCACGTTGCCGAATTCTGAGTAGCCTGGCCAAATATGAAGACGCCTTATCAAACAGGCAGCAACCAACGGCAGTACACAAACTGCTTTTGGGTGCTTATAGTATTGAAGTCTACCGTGTACTCATGTTTTTTTTCTCGCGAAAATTCACTAGCTCTAGAAATATTCCAGTGCCCATAGACGTATACAGAAGAAATTATGTGTCATCTTGTGTTGGTTTCCCAGTAGAACTTAGCGCGCTGTGCACGGTGTTGGTAGTTTCTTAAACGTTAAAGGAATGTTTATAAGGCATATCGCAAGTAAATGTTGCACAGCTGTGACCAATCAGAACACAGCAGTCGGTGTGGTTGGCGGGAAACTGTTAATTTCAGTAATGAAAGTAGATATCTAAAACATCAAAAACGTTTTACTCTGATAGCCACAATATATTTATTATTTATGTCGCACAATGAGAACAACATAATACATTTTTTTTTTCCCTATGGGCGAGGTCATCGCTGCGTAATTTTTGGAACACGTGCATCTGGGTTCCAATTCCACGTAAGCCATAGACGTACGCAGTTCCGGTAACGTGAAGCAAAATAAGCGGCGGCATTAGAAGTCCCAAACAAATCAAATCAAATAAAAAAAAGCCGTTTGGCTCACGAACTGACGACGGAGATACATAAGTGAAGGCGCGGCATAAGAAGGCGAGCCAAAGGAGGACTGAAGCTGATTGCACTGTTGTCCACATTCTTCTCCCCTCCTGTGATTGGTCGTGCCGCTCGTCTTATGCACATAAATTATGCTGATGTGTGGGAGGCGGCGATCTTCTGGCGCTGCTGATGGGAACTGCGTCCAAGGTCACGAGGTCTTCCGGGTGACACTCTCTGTCATCTGGTGCTCCTCCGTCTGTCCTCATTCAAGTCCCCTGTTGCCGTGGAGTTGATACATTTCGGCGGCTCTGAACCTCGAGGTCTTGAGAGCCGATGAGGGCGAAGCAAGGTGAGTATGGAGCAGCGGTGCAATGCAAGGGCGCGGGAAACGGGAGATCCCCGAGAAAACCCCGCCAACCAGCAGCATCGTCCGCCACGATTTCCACTTGCGAAAACCCGGGAGTGTCCTGCCTGTGGATTAAGCCCGATTTATCTTGGTGGGAGGCGAGCAGTCTAACCGCTCTTGGTAAAGAAATCCCAATAGACTATAGTATAAAAGATAGAAATATGATATATCAAATCAAAAGTTAAGTAGACGGAATAGAATACAACGGAAACACATATAATAAGATAGTAGAGCACAATAATATTTGGATTGAAAAAAATAGAAACAATCAACCTCTTAGTTTAAAATAATTAAAGAAATAATCAATAAACTAAGTGTTATAAACTGACAGAGTACGATGCAACAGAAATCGGCCCAAAATGCTAAAAATTATATTAAAAATATACAACAATGGTACGAAAATTAAAGCAATATAAATAATAGTCTGTTGAAAGTAATAACGGGACACTGCCAAATTAAAGAATATTTACCTAAAATAAATAAAAATAGAAGACGACATTTGTTAGTGTGAAAAGGGAGCTCAGACGGTATACCATATTCTGTACTTTTGTGACATGTTTAAAGAAGAACGGAAAGAATTAAAACAGAAATTAAAACCTTTTAATGACAAATGGCCATTTCAAAAACATAATATATACACGGAAATTGTAGCAATAATAAATTAAAGTATTAGTAAAATATATGATTTGGTAAAAACTATGAATTATGGTTTAACTAAGTAGTCTAGGGAGCGGATGAGTGTGTGCTGGAACTAAGGGAATTATTGAGTGAGTGTTTGTGTTTGTCTAGTGTTTTATCGTTTAAATTAAATAAAAATTATAAATATCTCTCTCTAATATATAAATAAATATTTTAGAGAAGAAACAGAATTTTCAGTAAATATTAAAAATTGAAAAGCTCCAAACACGAAAAAGTTATAAAGAGGAAACACGAGACCGAAATCAATGCAAGAAAAATTGAAGGAAATATGGAGAAAAATAGAAGAACAAGAAGGAGGAAGAGAAGAAAAAGAAGAGAAAGAAGAATAGGAAAGAAAATGGGAGGAGAAAAGAGAAGGAAAGTAGAAGAGAGAAAAAGAGGAGAAACACCAAGAAAGAGAAGAAGTAAGACAAGATCTGGAACGGATGAAAGAAGAACGGAAGGAACTACGGAGAAAGATGTGATTTGTGATAATATGTTGCTTGATGTCTGTGTGTGTGTCTGTGTAAAAAAAAAAGGGGGGGGGGGTGCCCGTAGGAGCGGAGCTTCATTCCCTCGTCCGCCGGGAAACGAAGGCCTGGGTGTCCAGAAGGGGTACTTTGATGTCCTGGATGATGTTTAGATTGGAGCAGAACGGTGCGCGAGGGGAAAAAAATAGAATAGTACAGATAGGGAGGGGGCTGGGGGCCTTCAGGTTCGTGGGCGGGGCCATTCGACCATTGGGTGCTATGGCGGACCGGCCGAAAGGGTAGTTAGCTGTGTGCGTGCCCGACAGCGTCTGTTCGTACGGGCGGATTCGTGGGAATCCCGGTCCCTGGTCTGTTCCTGCGGGGGCGGCTAAACGAGTCGGGGGGGGGGGGGGAAGGATACGTGTTGGGGAGCGGTCTCGGTCAGGGCAGAATAGCTCACCACCTTCCTAGGAAGCGTGAATAATGCTTTTGAATAAAAATATAATTTGTAGCTTAAATTACGGGCGCCCAGACGATCAGCCGTCCTCACACAAAAAAAATTGTTAATTTATATAATTTATAAACTGTTTGTTAAATTGTAGTAGTCATGATAGAATAGAACACCCTGGATGGCTGTACTGCTAAGTAAGGTTAATTAAATAAAAAAAAGTCTAACCGCTCAGCCATCTCGGCCCCCGCAAACTTAAAAAAACTTCAGCGAGTACAACGTAAATTCTTAGAATTATTCTTATGATTTCGTATTAGTGTTGTATCTCAGAGAAAATAGATTTGCATAGAAACGTAGCCCCGGGCAAATATGTGAATACTCCTCAAAGGTCTGCAGGTTGTACAGTAGGATACTGTGTGCCATTGAAAATGACTATCCTTCTGCCTTAACTCATTCTGACCCTGCGTGCAGTTGTGTACATTAAGTACGTGTAGGTAATTAGCTCAGTTGCCAGTGATCTTGTGGGTAAATGATTCGCACACCGTCTAACTGGTCTCCAAGACATATTGGTTAGTATTACTGTAGCCGAACATATAGCTCATTGGCTGTGACAATTAAACAAGTGTTCTGTCGACTTAGGTGCAGCGCCATCATAATAAATGTATTTTGCTTGCAACACCAGAAACCGTACGCAGACCGCCATTCAATCAGGCTACCGGCATTGAAGCCATAGGTAAGGCCTCACAAAATACTTTCATCTTCCTTCATTATGCTCTAGGAAATAATTACCCCCGTCATTTTTTACTGTCCGCGTGCTGTGCTCATCCGGGTACTTTGTGAGGGTACTCGCAGCATAGCATACACGCGAAAGCCTCGCTATTTCTTAAATGCAAGTCCTCGGAATGTCTTTGCGTAGTTAACACAGAACTATTTTGCCAACTGAATATTAACACCGGCTGCTCTATGGAAAAAGTATCATTACTACTAATGAACATAATGGTATGTGTTACGCTGTCAAACTGCAACCCCACACTCAAAGACATTTTTTTGCAAGTTTACCATACCAGTGTATGTAAACGCTTATTGCGAAAGAACGAATGGCTCAAATGCTTCAGGAAATCTAATAGCTTTCCTACATTTCTTCACGAAAATATCAAGTGCCTTGTAAATTTTCCATATTTTTGTATTTCCGACGCTCAATATTTCTTTATTTTCAACCTAATATACAAGTTTTTCATGTGTTGTATTGTTGTATACTTTGGTAGAAACACCGGGAAATCGGATACCTTTTTTTTTAGGCAACATATCCTCGATAACACTCTAGCTAGTTTATCCTTTTGTGATTGGATGTTCAATAATTTGACTCTCCTTGGTTTTTTCCAGGCCAATTACGAATATTATACTTTAGAGTATCAAAATATTCATTGGCGCAGTGAAGTGGTACATAGACGCACAACAGCCAATAATTAAGGACAGGTGTTTTTTGGCGAAAAGATTTCAAATCCAGTTGTACTCCAAAACAGTTTTGTTCATATGCACTTTCGTGGTTGGATGAATTTTAATGTCACGTGCCTCAAGTGCCTGTCTGCGAATAATGGACGTTTGGTATCGGAGTACTTTATTACGATTGGCCCAGACAAATAACATGTCTTCTCACGTGGTCAAGCGGCTAAGAACAAAAGGAAGTTGTAGTTGTAGAGACATAGAATATTGAAGTCTAGCATGGCGAAATAAGCCTGTTTCTACCAATAATAGAAGGAAACTGTACAGTACGATGAATTCTAGCAGTCAACTTCACCCACGACAAACCATCGCCTCTATGCACAGATTAAAAATTTGCAGTTTAGAACGTTTACTTTTTAATAATTTTTTGTCGAAACAAAACTTAACAATTAAAAACTAGGTCTGAGTGCCATATGGGCAACGATATAATAATGTCTCAGTTTTGCCAAGGGGCTGCGGTGGCTCAGCGGTTAAACTGCTAGCCTCCCACTAATGCGAACAGGGTTTGTCAATTCCCGGCCGGGTCAGTCCAAGATGTTTGAATGTGGGAATCGTGCTGGACGATGCCGCTGGTCGGCGGGTTTTCTCGGGGATCTTCCATTTCCCTCACTATTTTATTCTGGCGCTACTCCATACTCACCTCAATCACCCTCATCGGCTCTCAAGACCTCGCTGCTAAGAGCCGCCCAAATCTATTCACTCACTCAGTCAGTTTTGCCATCTCATACTCCACTACTTATTTTAATCATTTAGTTTTATAAGTGAGGAACACAAAATTTATATTTCACCTTCCAAAGTTTTCTCTCAACCGTATGAAACTAGTCACCTTCCTTACGCTAGCAAGATAATTTTTGTTCAGAATTTATAGAGTTTAATTTAATGCACACTTTTGTAAAGCTTGTAATATGAGTAATGTAAACATTGGTGTTTACAGATGCGCAGATACATCTATAGCCGCCATTTTAAAATCTCAAAATTGCCGCCCTATAATAAGGGTTTTGACATATCTCAACTTAAAATTGAAATAAAATGGATTGTGCTAGATACACCCATATACTACTTCTTTTACTTCTAGTGTAACATGATGCTTATGTGATGACTGCGCCTGGTGAGTTCTTTTGTAGTCGATTCAACATTAAATCGATTTTTCACAATTCACCTCCTAATACCATTTGTAAATCTTGGTATTGCTTTAGCGAGGAATCTTTTGTTTTTTCATGTTATATAAACCTTGTATGAGGGATACCTTTAATATTTATATCAAATGCAATGTAATGTTGTACCTATGGGATGTTTTTCTTTTCTGCACTTCAGTATATCCTGCTCTTTAATTGAGTCTGTTTTGCTATGTATAAAAGATAACAACGATATGAATCTTACTGTCAAACTTCGAAGCCTGTCAATAAAACTCTGTGCTAGATCTCTTACTGTTGTGTGTGTTCCTACTTTTGTAATTTTATGGACAAAAACAGTTTCATAAACAATTGTGATTTTCGGAGTTGTTGATAATAATGGAGATTTAAAATTGTCTGTTGCAGTTCTTAGCTCACGATTATATAACTCGTGTTGCCACGTTCTGCAAATAGTATAACAGTTTTTATTTGTCAGTTTATGACTACATTGAACTGTCTGGTGTAAAAAGTGCCTTTGCAGTACGTATGAACGCGAAGTTACCATTTGCATTCTTTTTGTCAATGTTCCTTTTCGATCTGCCCAAAACCATCAGACAACTATAAAGATTGTTCGTCTCTGAGGTAAAAAGTATGGTTATGTGCCCAAATACTGATGACATCCCCATTTGTGCGTTCAGTGACACAAATTTCATAAAGCTTCGGTACGATTTTACCTGCATCCAATATATTCTGAACATACTCTTGTGGTACACATGCATATGTGATGAAATTGTACAATCGGTCACCTTGAACAGAAAATGGATTCCCACACAACATTGCAACAGCTACAGATTCGTTGTTGACAACAAAAGGATATATATATATATATATATATATATATATATATATATATATATATATATATATATATCATGGTGTCCGTCTTGCTTGTTATGTTTAAGCACAAACTGACTTTTAAACATTAAAATTGCCCTGCTTAGTTTTGCTGGGTCTTTAGTTAATTTAAGAGCTCGTTTAAGTGCCTTCTCAGTATTTTCTGTTCGTACATTGAACAGTTTAAGGCCATTATCCTGTTGGCAAAAGAAGTAGTGATCGTTTGCCTAGGGCTCTATCACAGATCTTGTGAAAGGAGCTGATCTAGTAGGTGACGATGAATCCTCCACTTCAACTTTTGTCCATGATTTTTTACAGCATAACTTCCTGTATACATAGCGTGCTGTAATTTTTCTGTGCTAGCTGTATGGATATCTTATATGTGGCATCATAATAACAACTACAATGCCACTTGGCCTTGGTGTCTGTGCAATTCAACGCAATTTTCATCCTATAAGGTAACGCTTACTTTTACTACATCCTGGAGTTTCATATATGATTCCCTTCTTCAATGTTCGACAATAACTCCTTTACTAGCAGTTGCCTCTTGGTAGAACTCCCGCTCAACTTCAAGCTTGGATGACTTGACAAGTCTCGACTGGCTGGTTCTTGCTTCCCAATTCATGACGATTTAAGCAAAGAAACAAAAAAATAACCCATTACATTAGTGAAAAACATATTCAATATACCTAAATAAATAGCAAGAAATAAAGTATCTAGCAGTAGTGTAAGTGTTGGACTGAACTGATGCAACATGCATAAATATATCGTCATTATCATCATCATCACCAGCCAGTTCAATCATGAAATAATGTGGCCTCATAGAGTTAGGAATTCAGGTAGGATTTTAATAGTCTTCTCCAGGTAGAACGGTCTTGGGCGATTCTCTGCCAGTTAATTCCAGCAACCCTGCGCATGTCTTTATCCCAACGATCTTGCAGTCTTCCTCTTGGTCTGCGATGATTTCTTGGACTCCATTCCAACACCGTTCTTGTCCATCTTTCATCCGAGCAACATGTTCAGCCCATTGCCACTTCAAGCTGGCTCTCTTCTACAAGATGTCTCTGACTTTAGTAACTTATCTGATGTCTGTTGCTTTTTTCTGTAGTAATAGATAGTGAAATCATTGGAAGAGCATTTAAAGTGAACTTTGCAGTTGTGTAAATATTGGTTGAACTACTGAAACGTAGACACACTTCAAAATAGTTAGAATAGCATAGAAATAACATTTAAAGTTAACTTTCTATGTGATTTTAAAGCTGATATATGAATCAAACCATATTTTAGTGGTGCAATTTTTTTAAATTTCAAGAGGTTATGCATATCTGATATGCTATAGATAAAAACGACTCTTTCTAAGCGCAGTATCTCAATGTAGAAATATATGCTTCTAATACATACAAAACTACTCAAAGGCCTTGAATTGAAACTTCCTTCAGACTTTCCACAGATAAGATAATTGTATCACAGCTATTAGAGTCGCACAGGTAGATGCAGCACAACAGAATACCACACGCCAGTTCAGAGCCTGCACGAGAGGCGATGACGCACTTTGTGCACGATTTGCTTAAAGATAATTTATGTTCTCAATGATTCAGTATACAAGATGTAAAATATAGGCTGCTCACGGTAAAATGAGCACTTTCAACAGCCCTGCTGTATGCGCATTGTGCATTCCTCCGCCTTATGTAAAATTAACATTGACATGGGCCTTATCACTTCATTCATTCGTCGCTCGAGTGAAACTGTGAAATTATTATGAAAGTAGATCCTATACAAATTTGCCTAATTTTACACTTCGATGCATAAAAACAAACAGAAAACGAATGAAATCATTTTTAAGTTATCACAGATTGTTATCTAACGCTTTTTGTTCGACGTAATATGGAACTACTATCCAGCTCGCATTAACAACATTACTGGGCGAATGTCACTCAGTGCGCCCGTTCAAATATACTCAGGCAGGGGCAGTGAATTTTTTCTAAGGTTCATTTCTAAAGTGCTTTGTTTATCGTGAACAGACTATAAGGACATGTATGTATAAGTCATTTACATCTTCCTTCCTGCATATTGGACACCTTTGACTGAAAGTATGCAATTTATCGATGAATGCTGTTTATGGCCGTCGGTGTGGTGGAATTAATTTGTACGTAATTTCAGAAAGCGCCAAGTATAGCTTTGTAGAAGAAACAAAACCAATAAGCAAAATAATTAATAAAAGAAATTTTCGGATAAAGAGAGGAAACAGATTTTGTGGTCACTGAAATTATTTTGCCCTCTCACAAAACTTTTCGAGGAGGAATTTTCATCCTCGGTGACCATGTGTCCTTTTTTTTTGTAAAATAACCAATTCCCGTTTTAATAATTAACAAAAATAGTTCAGTGATCACCTCAAAATAATTTATATTTACCCTCTGCGGAATATAAACGGGCATATCTCAGGTTGTGCTTTTTAAAATATTTCTTTGTGCATGATGGAGTACCATGCGACCATATATTCATCTCTTCTTTTTTAAAGTTTGGTTATTACTGTTATAAAATCTTACAAGTAAATGCATTACCTAAAGAACCTGATTGCTTGTAAATTTTGCTGCTGATGTATGGGAGATTCCATTGGCATGGTATTTACTCGGTCAGTACATAAAGGATGTCTGTTACAATTAGAAACAATAGGAATGTGACAAGTGAAAAGATATACAGCTACAGAAGTTGTGTTTTAGTTATGGCTGTTGTTAATGACAGGTTTCAAGATTTTATTGATTGCTTGTAAATGTTTACCTACCGTGAAAGGTTGAAACCACCAAGAAATAATCACACGAGAACTGAGAAAAAATATATTTTTTAACTGCTGTAAGAGTGATTATTTTACAGGCGCATTTAATTTCAACTAATAGCTGAAGTGTCTGATTACCTGTGGTTATAGACTTGTGTGGTGTTGATGAGCATTTTCCAAGGCACTCACGTGAGATGCACGTATTTTCCAGAATGCAGGTAATTTCTAAGGAAAACAGTAGAGTGAGGATGTTTTTAAACGCAGAATTCGCCTTCCATTTTTTTTTTCCTTGACTCCGTGAAATACTTGGCATTACCATAATACAGTCATGGTGTGTTAACTTCCCGGCACAACTAATTACCCTCTTAGAGCACAAGATCGAGGGAAAATATTTCCTGTCGCGGGCAATTTGGCTGCCTAATGGCTGGACAACACGCCACCTTTGTTCGTGGCCCGTGAGTCTCCACGGAGATACCAACAAAAATTGCGTTGCCCACGAGCGTGACGAAATTTACCTCAACTCTTCAAGCGTTAATGTTGGCAAAACTCACTTTTAATACGTACACCTGTTTATATTCTATTATTGTTTATCTAACTAAAATAAATCATCAAAATGAACTTTTACTAAAATGAATTGAGTATTTTAGTGTAGAAGTGAAGTGTCTTCCCTTCCACCACTCTACCCGAATGTTCGACATTCACAACTCGTCGGCAATTATCACAGAAGCTGTCTAAACTGTCACACAAGTACTATTTATGACATAAACTAATATGTAATGTTTTTTGTAACGTTGTAAAATATTTTGCCAGAATATAAATTTTTAAATTTTGAAACAATTAATTAACAGTGTATATTATTTAAAATAAAAATTAAGCCTATTTCAGTTTGCAATGCTTCAGAAAGAAAACATTTCAAAATAATGTTTGTCAAGCAGTAAAATTATAATATGCTTTTTCTTATAGTTGTACCTGCGTAGTGCCTAGTGATGCTTGAAATATTTTTGATAATTTAATTTTTGTACATCCATTTCATATAATTTATATTAGTTTTTATTACTACTACTACTACAGTATTTCTCTAAACATATAGTAGTGTTATATCCCTTTGAGCCCCTGCCACATTGTCAAATTTTCGCCTTCAACTATATTTGACAATAAAATTTGAAGACAAAATAAGGCCATAAAATTTTTCTTTCCAACAAATTTTATCAAATAATTTTGTATGTGTTTGAAAATGTGTTACACTGTCAAATTTTTTTACTGGGAGAATCTAATTTTAATTATTATTTAAAAACTATTTTCGTAGTGAGATATTGCTTTTGTTTTTCCATGCGGTCCATTACAGTAAGAAATGTAAGTAATATTGTAATTTATTTTTGCTTCTTCACTAAATTAAAATTTTATTTATCAGAGGTGTTTTCTGAACAATAAAATTTAATGCCTCCGAGATCGTAATATTTCGTGCAATATTCACTCAAAATTGCATTCATGCCCACAGGGCTTCTACATAAATTAATTGACTTTATAACCTACTTCGTTTCCAGTAAGTGTTCGTAATTTAAAGTTTCTTGATGTCCGTATTTGTCGTACACGATTCTGATTGGCTTAGACCATCATACATTAAATACATTTTAGAACCTGTCCACTTTTAAAATCTTTGATGGAAATTGAAGGCATCCAACTTTTTCAGACAAGTATGGCGGCATTTATGACGTTTCCATGACGTCATAACCGTCCAACTTTATTTGACCAAACTTATTAGAAGACGTTTGACGGAGAAATTTGACAGTGGGACAGGGGCTTTAGAGTAAAATTTATGTTGGAAAAAAAATGAATAAGGACCGGGAAACCACGAGTTTAGTGCAATCGCATCACAGTTCTTTACGTGCGCCGTGGAAAAAGTCTGGATCAGTAAATGAACCATGAAGGCAACATGATCCTAATCCGATGCTACCTGGTAAAGCTGTATTCTTACTGCGCTGAGAGAAAAATATAGTCGCAGGGACAAAATATATTTACTTAAAAAGTATTTGTTTACACTGAGCAATATTTTGTTTACTCAACTAATCTGCACTGCGTTCATTCCTCCGAACCACATAAATAATTTAAAAATAATTAGTTTATCCAAACATTTGTAGTGTTTTTCTACAATCATCTATATATGTTAACCCTTATGTGTTAACCCTTTCAGACACAGTTTAATTCCAGGTTTCAGGTGTTGCAAACAGAAAAGTTATGATGCATGATGTACTTAAAGTCGATATAACACTTGTTTCATTGTCACAGCCAATGAGCTGTAGGCAATATGTTCAACTACAGTAATATGAACTAATTATGAAGTACGCCAGTAAGACAGTTTGCAAATCATTTACACACAGGTAAGATGATTCGTCATTGAGTTTCGCAGTGCGCAGTAAAGAACAAGAATTGCCTACACGTGCGTAATGTACACAATTATGTACACTGGGTCTGAGTGTGTTAAACAGCTACAAGTATACTCAACTAATAAATTTGGTTATCGTTAACATTATAAATATTACGGCAGAGTCAAATTAGTACTTTGTTTGGAGGGAACAAGCCCTTGGTTATATTGAACAGCATTTGTGGCGCCAACGAAATCAGCTTGGTCCGGTAGAGACATTAATTAAGCTAATTGTAGGTTAATCGTGTTATTTGAACTCTTTGGTACGAAAAAACAACTCAAGAGATTTTTTTCAATTTTCGTGTCAATTACGATGGTAACAGTTCTGGCTGTGCTACGCCCTAAGCCAAGGGCGTGGCAAGGGCGGCCTTGAATAAAGACATGGCAAAACCAACAGAAAACCAAATGGCAAACGTCATGCAAAAGAACCATTTATTTGTACAATGCAAGGGTGGTTTGTTTAGTGAAAGCGACTTACAACAGAAACAGAGAAGTGTGGTAATTGTCTTTTTATTGTTATTATTTTTATTTCAGTTTGTTATCAATATTACATCAGGAAAAGCTGGCATCAACTTCCCTATCCCTAAATTACAAATTAATTAAAATATATACATAAAACACCAAATTACAATAAAAGAGTAAATAAAGTGCAAATATTTTTCAGGTACATAAATTTGCTGTTTCCCAGCTAGTACTTTGATTTTTCACACTAAAATATGGGTAGTTGTTTCTCAAATAACTGGCCAGTTAGTAATACAGAAGGCCATCAGAAGATACACTGGGCCAGTTACCCCAAAATACAATCGTCGCAAAATGGCGGGTTAAATACTGTCGTACCGACATTTACTCTGAAGTTTAGAGAATTATATTTGTTCCTACACAAGGAAACCAAGATGGTAACACCTATTAGTTTACTTATCATGAATCAAATTACGTGAATATTGTAACCTCAAAGTTTTACACAGTATATTTCCCATGTACATCATCTGCTCGCGATCGCAAGTGGATAGACGCAACTGCTGAACAATTTCCAGCTTAACTCCCGCGAGCAGATACTATTTCTTTTAAAGAGTTTTCAAAACTTCGTAAAGTTTTTCATTAGTTAACAAATGTTAAATACCACAAAGTCCCTAGTATTGACTACAATAGCCGTACCCGGCGTGAATTGGTTACAAGAGGTTAACAGCTCAACCTCAATAATGCGTGACTTGGTTGCAAAAGTTTAAGACCAAAAATTTCATAATTATTGTCTGGGCTACTAATGTTTACGACCGCAAATTCCTTCATTAATGACTTGGTCACAGACTTTCATAAGGGTTTGCAAACTGGTTACAGAAGGTAACATCACTTTCTATTCATTATAAAATTTCAGCTAAGAGACCAACATTCCTCGATCATTTAAAATGACTTTAAAAATTCGGCCATCATGGCCCTCGCCTAACGTCCAAATGAAGTGAAGGTCCTACTAGCTCGAAGAGCCTACATTTATACATAAAATCCAGAATACTACTTATCTTGTAGACGTATGCCCCCTCGAGATCGCTTTTTTCCAAATAATTTCTTATATATATATATATATATAGCGTAGAATGGTCCCGGACGCGTCTTATAAACCGTGGTAAAATTGAACAAATAAATGAAGTGCCTGGAGTATAGTTTACCTTTAAATTAATATAGAAATTTTCCCATCTCTGGAAATTGTTCCCGTATGTATGACATCACTGTTGGAAATACGTTTATTGCACAGTCAAAACCATTTATTGCAACATTTGCAGCTTCACAAAAATATACAACTTTAATTTATAACGTGATAAATACCATTTCATGGCGGCTAATGTCTTCCTTCATTACTGGCTATTGCCAATAATACGTAGTGCCGCGTAAGATTTACTTGCAACTTTTCCTCAAGCAAACAAAGCTTAACTAAGCCAAGGAAGTTACAACAAAGAAACTACACGCCCCGCATTCGTGGCCACTCAGTTTAGCCCTTTCCTCCTCACATTAATTTAATATGTCTGGTGTTGCAAGTAAGAAATGTTTTGATTCGTGCTGTACTAAAGTTGACAAAGTCGTCAATACAACCAGTGAGTTGCAGGCGTTGTGTTTAGTGATCAGTGATACGAACCAGACATAACGCAGAGCAATAGCGTGATTTCCTAATCACTTACCTCCAGAGAAGATCATTAGGCACTGCGATTCGCAGAGTACAGTACTGATCAAATATAACCTACCTCTGCAACATGTAGACAATTGTTAGGAGCACACGAATTTCGCGAAAAGATTTCACGACTAGTTGTATTTCATAACACTTTATCTCAGATCTACGTTTGTGATTGTGTGATCTAAATGTTACGCGCCTTTATTGTCTGTCCACGAATCCTCGACGTACAGTATCGGAGCAAACTTAATTCTGATTGGTCAGTTAACTAAGAAAACGTCTTCTCACAGACACACTCCGCCAATAAGTAAAGGGATACTGCTGGTACGCTCGTAGGATATTGAAATCTAACATGTGCGGAAATATTTTCGCGAAATTCGCGTGTCCCTAAGAATTGTCTACACTGAGCATAGTGTTAAATCACATTTTATAGAAGAACTTTTTCTTACCAGGAATTACCAACATATCTATTTTCTAGCTGTTTTATTAATATTAATTATAAATCTAATATTATAATTTATAGATAAAATATAAGTTTAAGTTCAATTTAAGCAAAAGTTAGATACATTTATGCTAACATGAGTATAACACGCATGTGATACATTAAATATTAAGGAAACAATCTAACACGTCATACATGGGGTAATTTTCCAATGGTTTGATTCAAAATGTGTGTAGAAACCGTTACGGACTATAGCAAACGATGCCTTATAATTATTGCTGTACCACTTTTATAAGTTACGCGTACATGTCACTATACTTTCGTTCCTCTTCCACAGCAGAGCCAATAAAAAAATGTCTTAAACGTAATTTCCCATTAAATAACATTACATCACAAATAAAGTTTTAAGTTACACTACATTAATAACAATTATACTGCAAAGCCGATCTCCGAACCTTATGAAAACTTTACAAACTCTAATAAATTAATTTATAAAGTCAGATTATGGTGAAACAGTGTTTGAGAATGCAAAGTCTTTACATTTCCCGCTCAGCATTTTTCAAATTGGGCTTTGCAAAATTCGAACTTTTGTAGAACATAAAAAATAAATGCATAAATTACAAAGCGAAAAATTGCAAAGTCAGTTGGTGAAATAGGCCCACATGTACGTACATGTCTGAGAAGAGATGCTGTGCTTTGATCTTGTCCTGTATTTAGTTCACCTGCTCGCGCAAATCTCACCAGGTGCACCAACATATATATTAACGGGCGCACTGAGTGACATGCGCCCAGTAAAGTTGGTAATGATGGATGGGAAATAGTTCCATATCTTAACGTCAAATAAATAGTTTTAGGTAACCATTGCGCAAACTGAAATTATTTATTTTACTCTCTGTTTATTTAATGTGTTTAAGTATAAGAATGAGCAGATTTGTAACTTATTTAATTTTCTAATACTTGCACAGTTTCACTTGACCGACCCATGTAAAGTGATTAGGCCAATGGCAATGCTAATTTTACATAAGGTGGACGAATAGGTGCGGACAAGAAGATCTTAAGCAGGGCTTTCAAAAGTGCTCATTTTACCGTGAACAGCCAATGACAAACCTCGAGTGCATCACATAATGACGTACATGGGTAGTTGTTTCACGTCATTATGATTAGTTATGTTTTTATAGTCAAACCATTTTCTTGCCTAACGCGAATTTTGTAGGAGTTGGTAGAATAATGATTCAAATGAAATAAAACGTTATATGTTAACAAATCACTACTTCACTAAAATCAAGTAATTTCTAGTAGTGTGTGAGGGCAACGTTGGCTGAGCGGTTAGCCTGCTCGCCTCCCACCAAGTTGAACCTGGTTCAATTCCTGGCCGGGCCACCGGATTTTCCGCACGTGGGGATGTGCCGAACGATGCCGCTGGTCGGCGGGTTTTCTCGCGGATCTCCCGTTTCCCCCGTCCCTTCATTCCGACGCTGCTCCAAACTCACCTCAATCACCCTCGTCGGCTCTCAAGACCTCGCTGTTAAGGTCCACACAAATCTCTTCACATTCTTCGCTCTAGTAGTGTGTGATTGGTTGAACATAAGACGATAAGGGCTACATTCACTATGAACTACACGTGTTTGTAAACGTTATAGGTTGACGTATCTTACCAACACGAAACTGACCTCAGACAAGTCATCACGTGTAGCAAACTTGTACTTGTGCTGTTCACGCTCAAATGAGCACTTCGAAAGCTCTGTTTAAGATCTACTTGTGTGCACGTTATGTATTCTTCCGCCTTATTAACATTGCCAAGGACATCATCACTTTATTAATACGTCTGTCAAGTGAAACTGTGAAATTATTAGAAAAGGAAATATCGTACAAATCTGTTCATATTTACACTTCGATGCATTAGAAAAAAAATAAAGCGAGAGAAATAATATAAGTTATCACAAATGGTTACCTAACACATTTTATTCGACTTTAATGTTTGGGACTATTTTCCCCGCCATCGTTACCAACTTCACTCGGCACATGCCACTCATTGCGTCCGTTAAAATGCATTTAGGTACGGTCAGTGACTTTTTTCTAAGGTTGATGTCGAAAGTGCTCACTTTATTGTGAACAGCCTTAACCTCTTGCGGATGTCAGTACAAAGGATGGCAATACTACAGTAGCCAAAGGTTCGTTTTCTCTGTTTACTTCTCCAGTTCGCATAATGTATCATCCGCATTTCACACACCTTCCATTACTCTCTTCTGAGGTATGCGATGCCCTCGGAATAATCATTTCCCCAAAACTTTCGCAGATCAAGTGAGAACGATTTTTATTAAGACTTTAACAGAGCTCCTAATGAACCAAACTCATAAAATTATCCTACAGGAATCTGTACAAAAATTGCCGATTATAAATAAAAACCAGATATTTTTATTGCCTAAGAAAATAATTGAGACATAAATTTCGAAAGATTCTTCTTATTATAATAGTTTATTGAAACATTTTCAATTGATTGGCCGTTTGTACAACGAGAAAAAAACAATAATTGAATCAAAAACAGTTAGTTTGGCTCAGTAAAATTCTTTTGTATGGTGGCAATGATATATCTTGTTATTGAAACCATTATTTTGTTGTTCTTATTTTGTTGCAACAAACAAATATCTGGCTGTTACAACAAAACATTTGTACACTGAACAGTTTCCATCAATACAAAAAAAAAAAAATTAAAAGGTCGATCAAGATTCCAACGCAGATCAGCTGTGCCCGAGCACGAAGTCTTAGCAATCACAGTTAAAGTGACAGTTAGTGAACTAGAAAGTTCGTTAATATATACATTTTAAACTTTGGACAATATGCGGGAATAAATACTTTAAGTTTTAGTTATTTTAATATTTAGTTTCCCCATTAAACTAGTTTTATTAGGATGTTTATACAATTATTAAGCATCAATAAACGCACTGACAAACACTGTTACTATCCTGTTTGTCAATAAGAAACGCAGACGAACTCTCGAGCTGCATTTTAGAATGAATACATCCAAATAAGTGCTCAAATCAATATACACAGTTGATTCAACTAAATATTTTGCTGACAGTCTAATTTACTTTGGCCCAACACAAAGGTTTTGTATATTCAAGCGTGTATTTTTTTGTAGATAAACAAAATTAATTCTTTTGCTTTTCAAGTTTTGCTGACTCAGAAAATATTTTTGTCGAAGGAACTAAATACATTTTCTGCCGTTGGCTCGAACAAATCTTCATACAGTGAAAATTTTCCTGCAGGCTGTTCATGGTAAACGGAGCACTTTTAAAGCCCTGCTTATGGCATACTTGTATACACTCTTTGTAGTATTTCGCCCTTTGTAAAATTAATATTGCCATGATCCTCATCACGCGTTGGTTAAGTGAAACTGTGAAATTATAAGAAAAATGAATATTTTACAAATCTGCTCATTTTTTCACTTCAATGCATTAAAAAAAACTGGAAACGAAATAAATAATTTACGTTATCATATATGGTTACCTAACACTTTATATTCGTCGTTAACACACGGAACTGCTTAATGTGGCGCACGTGACTAAGTGCGCCCGTTAAAATGTATGCAAATAGGAGTACTGAGTTTTTTCTAAGGTTGATTTCAAAAGTGCTCACTTTATCGTGAACAGTCTTTGCGTGAAGTATCAGGCACGGCATCAGGTAAGTTGCAATATTCTACTGAGAGAGCAGTTTCAGCTAGTGAGGTGAGATCAATCTAGTGAAGGTGAGTTAGGCGGGAGCCAATAACGAATGGGGGCCTAGCGCGATAGGCTGCGGGTTCCGGGCGAGGGGCGGCTGCGCCACGATAGCGCAATCGCTCTGCCGGAGAAGGCGCGGTGAGGATACACAATCGCCGGTGTGTAATTGCCGACCTCCCCCTCTTCCCCGGCACAGCTCGCGTCTGGAGGTGTTCCTGGCAGCGGGGAGCTTTTGCAGTACACACCTTCCAGAAACATTCAATCAAGAACTGCATTTGAACTACGTTATACTTAGGGATGATGGAAAATTCTCGAAAATTTTTTGAGCTAACAATTTTCGATAACCCTATAGCTGGTTTATCCTTTTATGGTTGGATGACCTAGGTTTTGACTCTGCTAAGTTCTTTGCAGGCCAATCACAGAAGTTCTGCTTTAGAGTATAAGGATCCTCATTTGCCCAGTTAAATGGTATAGTAACTTCATACATGCATGATGACCAGTAAGAAAAGAATATTGTCGGAAATATGTATATCAAGTTGAATCCAAGCTAACCGTCAAATTTCCCCTCGATAAACCATAATCAATACTCTATTCGTGGTATATTCACACTTTTTTAGTCAAACCTTTGAAAAAAGTCTCCATGTATGATGTTTTTGATCGTTTCCTAAATATGTCATGAATCATAAACTTCTTATACTTCTGTTAACACAAAGGTATCTAATTTTTGATTAAATTGAACTTTTACTTAGGTATACATTTATCTTTTTACTATACCTATTTAATTTATAATTTATATGGGAAAAATAGGAATAAAAAGTTCGTTAGTAATGCCTAACAAGAAATAGTTATTATGCAAAATATTCTTAAATAGAGCAATCACGAATAAAGTGCTCTGTCCCTTTCGTGTAATCTTCTAGGCTTGGTTAAGCTTTGTTTGCATGAGGCGGAGGAATATCCTGGAAGTAGTACTTCAGTAGGGCTTCAGAAAAGTTTGAAGAACCGGGAATGGACTACACTAAATTAATTTCAATGATGTTCGTTTTATCTCTATATACAGCGTGTTACTAAAAGTCAACTAAATGCTCCAGCAAGTTATTCCTGACGAAAATATAAGACGAAAATGTTTCCCATTTCTCTTGAAATGACAATTAAAGACGCTACGCGCCCTCAAAAATGGAATTTTGAAATTATTTTCGTTGCAACTATCGCGAACTATTCTGACTCGGAACTAAGCATCACATCTGTGACTACTGTAGTGTTTAGTGTGACGGAGATATTACACCTGTGGAAATGCTGTTTGTGATGTCACTCCCGTCCATAAGAAACCAGGGGTGTTGATTCGTAACAAGACACCAGCTGTCATCTCCTATATTACAGACGATGGTTTCTCCCAACTTTTCTCAAGCCCTGCTAATGTTCTACTTTCGGGATATCCCTCCGCCTTGTTCAAACAATCTAGAAAATTACACCGAAGGGTCAAAGCACCGAATCTGTGCCCACTGAGTTTAATAATATTTTGCATGATAACTATTTCTTACTGGGCCTTGCTAAGAAGACTATTCTATATTTGTTTAGTTATATCAATAATATATTATAATTTATAGATTAGCAAAATTTCAGTTTAATCAAAAATAACATAAGTTTATGTTAAGAGAAGTAGATACAAAATGTTTGTGTTGCGTGTTGTTTAGTAAACAACCAAACACGACATACATGGGGTAATTTATCAAGGACTTGATGTAAAAAAAGTGACGATAATGAGAAAATACTATACTCCAACTAGGAGTGTACGACATCTTCAATATATTTCTACGTGCGTAGTACACGAGATATAATAACCCAAACCTCAACTTAACTGTTTAATAACTGACCACTGGTAGGCATGGCTTAGTGTTTCGTCGACAGAGAGGTCCTTAGAAACGGAGCAAGTTGCTGCGATAAGCAGGACTCGGCTGTGACATGCAGCCATCCCAGCGTTGAACTGGAGTGTTTCTGGGAAACCGTGGGAAACAGAAATCAGGACGGCTGGACTGGGAATCGAACCCAGGTCCTCCTGAATGCCAGTTCAGTGTTAATACTAGTGCGCCGCCTCATGAGGTGCTTGATCACTGACTAGTATTCTATCACTAGGGACAGGTGTTTCCCGCGAAGATATTTGGGGCCATGCTAGACTTCAATATCCTACGTCGACAACCATAACTTCATTTGCTTATTGACCGCGTGTCTACGCGAGAAGACATGCTCCCATTTGACTGGGCAAATCAGAATAAAGTACTCCGTTACCAAACATCCATGATTCGCGGACACACTTGAGGCACGTGACATTTAAAATCATCCAACCACGAAAGTGCATATTGTTCTGTCTGTATATTTAAAACCCTCTATGGCTGCTCTCAAAGGGTTGCAATAACACACAGACGTTGAAGGAAGGGTGAAGCTGCGAGCGAGGGGGGGGGGAGGGTGGTGGTAGCTAGACGTAACTACTTCCTGTATTTTAACATCTCTTGGTTATAAAATGCACTCAACCGGACTTATTGTCCTGACTCTCAGACATCTAGACAAAGACTCTGATGTTCAGGTTTATTCTTGTATAAAAGACTTTCCATAGATTTATATAAAGTATAATTTATTCTGGGACTCAATAACAATGATATTAAAAACACCATCTGTATTAATATTAAAAACAACATGAACAGAAGTGTTTTGGAGTACAACAGATCTTAAAATCTTGTCACGATAAACTCCTTACAGACAGCTAGGGACAAGAGTTTATCGTGACAAGATTCCAAGACCTGTTGTGCTCTAAATCACTTTTGTTCATATTGTTTTTAATATTAATACTGATGGTGTTTTAATATCATTGTAATTGAATCCCAGAATAAATGGTACTTTATATGAATCTGTGGAAAGTCTTTTATATAAAGGATACTGCTGAACTATTACAACCACAATGCAAGATTACCATTGCCGTTAATTTATAGATAAAAATAATTTGTTTGTGGCAAACCGACTTTACAGTCATTCATATTTAGCTTTTTTTTTTTTGTAGCGGCAAACAAGATGAATGACTGTAAAGTCGGTTTGCCACAAACAAATTATTTTTATCTGTAAATTAACGGCAATGGTAATCTTGCATTGTGGTTGTAATAGTTCAGCAGTATCCTTTGTGATGATTCTAATTAGTATGCATATTTGGAAGTCCAAAATATTGTATCGAAGATCCAATAAATATTTTATTTGGTAACGTAGCATTTGTAAAGTTTCGTTAGGTACTAAAGACTGCAATGAACAAAAGAAATATTTTAATATAACTAATTTTTTTTTACAGCAAGATTTCTCTTCTGTAAACAAAACAAGCCGAAAGAATTTTTTTCTTTGCTATAAATTAAATTAATATTGCCATATAAAATATACCAGCAAATGTAAGTTTCTTTAAACTTCCCTTTTAATTAATGCAATTTCATGACAGTGTAAACAAAACCGCGTCAAAAAATTCATTTCTTCACTACACAGAAAGCTTTGAAAGTTTTTTTTTTTTAGCATAGAAAATTATTTTATAAGAATTTCGGAAACGTTCTGATTAAAAAGATGTTCTCAAATCTAGTTAAAGTTACAGGAAGATGATATTCCTAACCACATTTATACGAGTTCCGTGACATTTCTGGGGGTAACTAGTTTTCTTAATCAAAATACCATTCAACATACTGTAAAATTTCTGTACAGCAAAGAAAACCCTTCCTTTGAAGCTGTTTTGCTTATTGCAGCAAAATCTTGCTTTAACTCAAAGGGAAAGTTAAAGATACTTAGGTTTGCTGTTATTTAATCTTTTTCTTTTTGTATTTTTCTTTTATGGTGAGATTACCTCTCTTTACAGCAAATAAAAACGTTCTTTGAGATTTATTTGTTTACAATACAGAAATTTTGCTGTACAACAAAGGAAACTGTTGAGTGATATTAAAAATTTATTTCGTACATTTTAGTTTTCAGTAATTTACAAAACTTACTAAATGTTGCTTTACCAGTAACAAATAAATTTGATAATTAAAACTGTTGATTAACCTTCAAAATATTTTAAATGACTTTACCCGAGAGAATTTAGCAGAACTATTGTAACAATAATGCAATGATATCGTTGCTGTTTTCATATAGATGAATCAAAAAATTTTGTTTGCGGCAAACCTATACTTTACAGTTGTTCATATTTAACCACGCTATTTTTTTGCGGCAAAAAAATTAAGTGTTGCAACAGCAAAGAAAGTGTTTCTAGAATGTTTACAGTATAAAAAGCAAAACTCAAATTTTGAATATTTAGTTTTTTCAACAACATACTGTGCATTTAATCGAGCCTTCGTGCGATTATCTTTTCATTCACTTGGTATTTTTATAAAATTGCTTTTGATATGTTACTATACCAGAAGAATACACAGGAAAAAGCTATCGACAACTGAACGGTCTTAAAACCGGTGTTGTATATTTAGTGTTCGTCATAGCATGTATCCCAACCCCTTAAGGAGTTACGGTTCAATAAGCACTCATCTACCCTCCCTCTCGCGAGATATTCAGCAGTCGCGAAGCAGGGAGGGGCGTGGCAGTTCCTGCTAGATAACGCCTCGGATTTACAACTACTGCCGTCCTATTTATACTGCAGTGCCGGACGTGGGTGCTATATCGTACCTGTCTCGCCGCTCCCACGAGATGCCTGCGTTCACGCAGCAGGTTATCTCTGAGAGGGGGATGATCTGCGATTTACCCGGCTCTCATTTCCACCCGCATTCTATTTCTAGAGCCCCGAGTGTTTCGCGGATTGTGTTGGCTGCAAGCTAGGCTGGGCAGCCCTCTATACACTCGAGACATTGTCGTTTGCTTATTGGTTGCTGAGACCAAGTGAGTAGAGTCAGGTTTTTTTTCGCGAAAAGATTTCAAGACCAGTTGTACTCCATAGCACTTCTGTTCATATGCACTTTCGTGATTGGATGATTTTAAATGTCACGTGTCTCAAGTGTCGCAAATCATGGATGTTCAGTATCGGAGTACTTTATTACGATTGGCCCAGTCAAATAACAACATGGCTTCTCAGATATACGTGTGGCCAATTACGAAAGGAAGTTGTGTTTTTGGACGTAGGATATTGCAGTCTAGCATGGCCATAAATATTTTCGCGAAATACATCTGTCCCTACAAGTGCGGCCTCTGTACAGGGATGTTAAACATTCATTCGTAATACTGCTTCCTGTTTATTACCGGCTCACAGGACGTGTCAAAACATCTGTCGTCCAATCACAACAGTAGGAGAACACGACAAGTGTCTGGAGTCTACCTCGCCTCCAAACAATTCGCGAAATACCCGTGGTTCTTAAATATTTCTGTAAGAAGTGGGAAATTGCGCGTGAGTTCATCGACCTCCACGTTAGACACACTTGTAAAAAAAACTCTGTTAACTGGTCTTCCTAGCAAACTTTATTTTGAGTTCCGTTCCGACAAATTGATTCGAATAAATAAGTACATTAACATAAAATTTCTGGTGTTGCAAGTAAGAAATTGTTTGATTGTGCTGTACTAAAATTGACGAACAACCTGTTTCGTTAATGCAAATCAATGAATTGCAGACGTTGTATTTAGTGATCAGTGATATGAACCAGTAATAACGTAGAGAAGTAGCATGGTTAGAGCTAGTAATTTTTTGCAAAAAATTGGAGCACACAGTAGACTTCAACATCTCGGCTATTGTTATAACTCCATTGGCTGATGGCATCGTTTCTGCATTTGACCGAGCCACTCAGGATTCCGTAACTCCGACACTGAACTTTAGTGATTCGTGCGAAAACTGTTAACATGAACCTTAATATGTTACACCCAATCAGAAAAAAGCTCGATGACTCCACAGTCTAAATGGTCTCGAAATTTTTTCGCGAAATATCACTGCCCCTAAGCATGGTTTATGATTTATGAATCAGTCACCCCAGAGAAGATCATCAGACATTCAGACTCGCAGAGTACAGCAGCGGTCAAATATAAGCTTCTTCTGCAACATGTAGACAATTGTCTACATTGAGCATGTGAGGGTTAATTGATATTTGTTAGTTTTTAATTAGAATGCCAATAAAACTATACATTAGTGTACGAAAGTACCCTTTTCACAATTAAATACAAACTTAAATGAATAAACCGAATGAGTAAAATGAGAATGTATACGTAAATTATGTGAGCCAAACTGTATACAAACGAACACAATTAGAAAGCTACAGAATTAAAATGACAGTCGCTGTCTGCAAAGAAACACAAATATTACTCAAAATATACCTTAATACACTGCCGTGTCAGCCGTTTCTGATAGTGTCATATTTGATACCAGATGCACATATTATCTAATTCTACCGTCATGATGGGATGTGGGGAGTCAGCAATGAGAACACAAAGTCTGTAATGTGCTACACAAAAATAAATATTTATTACTTAAGCAGTAACTATGCCAGGCTTTAGTAAAACATAACAAATCTATTAATACATTTGTATTATGTTGTTTTAGTAAACTATCGTTTGTTCTAGGAGTGTTTCAGATGGGCATTTTAATAGTGATGTGAGAAAATGGCTGAAGAAAAATTATTTTATACTATTGAAGGGTGGGATTTAGCTTACATGAATAATATTAAATTTTAAGACGGATGAAAATATTTTTATTACATGTAAATTTAATAAACGTACTAGCATTATTAATTATTATGCATATTTATTACTCAATTCGAATATGTCGTAACTAAGTTTTTTGATAAACTACCATGATGTCAAATAATTTAAAATTTTTAAGTTTGAGAATGACAGTAATTGTTTGCTTGCTCATATTTTATAGTAAAGACCTAAAGAAATTTATATCAGTGCTTAGTAGTGAAATGAATAGTGGTTTTTTTTAATGAAAAATATGCAACGAATCCTATTGAAATGTATATTATTTAATGACTAGTAAATAATGTTATTACTATTTCATAAATTGTTCGTTGTGTGATGGGCCATGCTGTATGCATGTAAACATTTTAACCCATCCATACCCAGTGTACATTACGTACTTGAAGGTAATGTTTGGTCTGTACTGCACACTGCGAACCTCAATGACCGATGATCTTACCTGTGGTTAAACCGTCTTACTGGTCTAGGTTTTAACTGGTTCATAAAACAACCGTAGTAGAACATATAATAGCCCACAGTTCATTGGCTGTGGCAACTAAACAAGTGTTACGTCTAGAGCTAGTGATTTTTCGCCAAAAAATACGAGTACACGTTAGACTTTAATACTATGAGCACCCAACAGCAGTTTGTCTATTGCCATTGGTTGCTGTCTGCTTGAGAAGGCGTTTTCATATTTGACCGGGCCACTCAGGATTTGGCAACATCGGCATGGCTCCTACATGATTCATGTGCATAAAGTTTATAAGTGTCAAAAAGTAATTAAGCCAATCGAGCTAGGTAAACGACCCTACAGTGTTTTGAAATATGACTTGTCTTGAAATCTTTTCGCGAAATTTCACTACCCCTAATTATGTCGACTTAAGTACAGCACGCTTCATAAAAAATGTTTGTTTGCAACACCTTAAACCGTAAATTAATGTGTATCTGAAAGGGTTAAAGTAAGAACACATAATCAGCCAAAATTTTGCAAACCCTCCCCCCCCCCCCCCAATCTTGCTAACCATCGATGCTCCCCTGCACTTTGGATTCTGCGGGGTTTAAGTTACAGTCCACAGTCCCCTCTGTTATGAAGTCACGGCTGTTCGCCCATCGGCTGCTGTCCTAATGTACTGTTTAAGGTAAACGGAGCATTTTTGAAATCCCTACTCCAGATGTACTTGTGTGCACATAGTGTATTCTTAGACTATATGCAAAATTATTAACATTGCCATGAACCTGAACCCTTTATACAACGTGCTTCTAAACACAGGGGCAAACTTCGGCGTGTATTCCTGACAAAGTTATATGTAAGTACCTCTTTTATTCGTCGAGTGGTTATAAACGGAGCTATGCGCACCTAAAGAATCCTCATTTAAATTTCCTTCCTCCCTATAATTACTATGTTCATTCTTGCACTTGTATGCACTAAAAATAGAAAGACCAACAGGAAAAATGAAGAGAGCGGAAGAAATAATTTCAGTAGTGACAAATTTTACCTGACACTTCCAGTACACGACCAAGACGTTGAACTATAGGCTACTTTCTCTCCATCGTTACCATCATCAATGGTCGCATGCCAGTCTGTGTGACCAATCAAATACGTGCAGCTATGAGCAGTGACTTTTTACAAGTTGATTTCAAAAGTGCTCACTTTATGGTGAAAATCTTTTAAGAAATAGTTCTTATGTAAAATACTATTAAACTGAGTGCGCACGAATGTAGTGCGTTGTCCCATTTGTGTAATCTTTAGACTAAGTTAAACTTTGTTTGCATGAGGAGGAGAAATGTTCTGGGGGTAGAACTTTAGCGGCGCAGTAACCGTGAATATACTATAGATAGAGCCGCGAGTATTTCGCGGATTAAGTTGGCAGCAAGCTAGACTGGACATCTCTTTATGCACTAGAGACATTATCGTTTCCTTATTGGTTGCTGTGAGCAAGTGAGGCCTCTGTACAGGGCTGTTAAACACTCACTCACACTACTGCTTCCTACTTATTACCGGCTCGCAGTTAAACGGGGCGTGTCTAAACAACTGTCGTCCAATCACAACAGGAGGATAAAAGAACAAGTGTTTAGAGTCTACCTCGCCTCCGAATGAATTCGCGAAATACTCGTGGCTCTAACCATAGACTTGCTTTCCAAGTACAGTTACGAGATATTTGTGTTCAAGGTTATGTGCTGTTCATGGGTTATTGAGCAGTGTTGTGGTCACGTTTTACTTTTCGCCTCAGTTTGCATCCTTCCACCGTATATAAAATGTACTTTGCCGTTGGCTCCGTCACTTTATCTATGCATCAGTCAAGTGACAACGAGAAGTTGTTAGGAATCTAAACGTGATACCTAAAACACCCAACGTGATTTGCAGCAAACTTAAACATTACTCTCGAAACACGAGTAGATTTGCGGGATTTCTCGGGGATCTCCCATGTCCCCCCGCACTATCATTCCGGCGCTGCTCCATACCCGGCCTCGCTTCACCCTCGTCAGCTCTCGAGGCCGTTTTTAAGATACGCACAAATGTCTGCGCTCACTCAGGCCGTGTCCGAATTGACAAATTTCGTTATTTGATTATTTTGTAAATTCATGATTTGGTAGGTATCAATTCGGACGTTGTCGACAGTCAAGTGTTAAGCACTCGCGGGAACACATTATTACATTAACAGTGGAAAATATTTTTATCTAAATTTAACGCTTAAAGCAGGCGTAATATTTCTGCAATCGTCACTGGAATACTACGAATACGTTAATAAATAAGAAAATAATAAATTTTGCAATAACAACTTTAAAAAAATTACTTTGCGATATATATATATATATATATATATATATATATATATATATATATATATATATATATATACATATAAAATATATATAGACACACACACATACAAAGCACAACACATAATTGCTTTTTAAAACATGCCTAATGTATTTTATGTACAGTTATTTGTTTTAAAAGTAATTTTATTTACTTATTCGCGCATGTGTTTTTAAAGTAAACACAAAAACGGCGCTGATTTTGTCATTTTGTAGTTTTGCTAACATCCGCTAGATACTGAATACGAAATACCAAATTACCAAATACGTCACCATTATCTGTATACAAAGTCGGTTCACGTGATCATTTTGTCTACAAAATCTGCCAATGCGGGCACGGCCTCACTGTAATGGATTCATTTTAAGTTCCCCCGAGTCTTGTGAGGAACGAAAGACGCCACAGCGGTCGCCGGGTTGTTGTTGTTGAGTAAAATGGGAAAGAAAGTGGTCGTGGCGAGGGGGTGGTTAACCCCTGGGGCATCGCCCGGGGCAGGGTGTACTAATTACCTGCGGCTAGCGCCCCCCGCGGACCTGGCGATTGTTTGAACAAAAGCGCGCTCCGAGCCGCTACGTGACCACGCTATACCGCTGATGAATTGCCCCCGCGGCGAAGACGCGAGGGGTGAGGGGCCACCGCAGTAATTTACCCCCCTCCCCTACCTTTCCCCTCAACCGCTTCGACACAATTCTCACACCTCAATAACACGTATTTATTTACCCAGTTGCCGGCCTGGGCTGGGGCGTGATGGCTGTGAAAGGGGGGAGGGGGGTGGCGGTAATGCTGCTTGCGCCGTGTGATGTGGAGCCGCAGCGGAGATCTCAACAGATGATGCCCGCTCCAGTGGTTGATGCTGCGAAGATTGGACTGGCACCACGGGAATCTTCACGTCTTGAGGTCACCCCCCCCCCCCCATAAGACCTCCTTTTCGAGTTTCGGTATTCACTGAGAAGAAAAAATGTATGCTTCTAGAAAACATCTAGACTGTTAAAAAAAAAATGACATCTATTTAATTTGGTTGTAAATACCGTCTAAATATTGTTAACTGGACATAGATCTTGAACAAGACATACTAGTGGACAAGTCATGTTATTTATAAATGAAAAATTATATTTTATATATAACACATACATTAAGTTAAATTTGACCAACCATAAGGTACTTTTATGTTAACACAATTATAAAAAGCTTATTATATATTGCATAATGAGAAGACTATCGAACTCGTAATGCATAGGCTCTTTTTTTCAAAGGTTTAATTCAAAAAGTGTGAAGAAACCTCGAATAAACTAATCAAAACTTTCATATCCATTGTAGATAATCGTCAACATATTGCACAGAAAAGGTTATATTTGACCGGCACTGTACTGTGCGAGACTTAGTGTCCAATGAGTCGTAACTGAGAGAGTAACTGATTCCTAAACCATGCTACTGCACTGCGTTACGACTGGTTCATATCACTGACCACCAAGCACAAAGACTATTTTTTACTGACTGTGATAACGAAATAAGTAGAGGCACCTGTTCTCGCGAAAAGATTTCAGGACAAGTTGTGTTCCAGCGCACTTTAGTTCAGAATCACTTTGGTGATTGGATCATGTGCTTTGCTACTCGTCTTATCTGTCTGCTTGCGAATTACGGACGGTCAGTATCGGAGAGTATTCATTCTGATTGGCTCACTCATGAAACAGGCTGTCTTCACACAGAGACAAGGGGCCAATAGTTAAATGAAGACTGCAAGTGTGCACATAGGCTATTGAAGTCTAGCCTCAGCGTAAATCTTTTCGCGAAAAACAGGTGGACCTAGATATAAGTTCTTTGCCAGCTTATGTACAGCACATATTAAAACATCTATAGTTTGTAATCACTAGAAACCATAAATTAATGTGCGAATTAAAGGGGTATCGATGAGCACACTGCTATAGGAAACTGGGAACTTCCGTATGCATATAGACCTGCAAAATTCGTATTATTATTTGACATCAGGCTAAACTTCTCAGTGCTGTATATACTTGAGCTGGGGTCGGTTCTCCATTGGCTGCTGCATAGATACGAAGTCACTCTATTTTTTACTAGACTGCACTTGATTGGACTATACACAATTGTGAAATGTTCATTTACTGGCGCAGCGTTACCCAGGGTCTGTAAAAAAAGTATGGTCCAATGACAAACTTATTAGAAAAGTTAAATGTGTTTGAAGTTCAACGTGTTCCCAAATAATTACGCGAATTTTGCAGGTCTGTATGTATGCAGTTGGCTCTTTCTTGAGCAGACATAGAAACGCTACTGTACTATAGCTGTTGGGAAAAATACTTTTTGTCATTCATTAGGGCCATTTTTTCCCCCGCTAAAAGAGCTATGTGGAGGCTAGACTTCAACATGGTGCGTGCACTTGTGGAAGTTTCCTTTGGTTATTGGTAGAGACTCGGAAATTTCGCGGATGCTTTTGTCAACAAGCTATACTGCACAGTTCTTTATGGACTCGAGGCTCAGTTGGTTGTTAATTGGCTGATGATACAGTTTAACCCCAGACCAAGTGGCACGAGATTCGGTACTCTTATATTTGCAGGTTAGTTATTGGCTCAAATTCGCGCAGGCCGTGTCTTACAAATTGCGGTCCAATTGGAAAACAAAGTCAAATGTACATGCTGTAACACCTCTACAATGTTATATATGCATACGACACACCTTTTATGTGGCGACGGCTAATTACCTAATATTGCCACACGTATGGGCTCCAATTATAAATACGTAACAGCACCTAAATGTTACTGCTAACACAATTTTTTTAATGGTTGGAATATGCAAAGATATCCAAATATGTGTGTGATAGATGAATGTATGTTTATGCCTCGGCTATGGGGAAAATAGACTCTCTGTTAAAATTTTGTAAAAGAGAATCTATTAAGCATTTGAAAAATCAATTGAGGGAAAAACTTTAAAATCATATTTGAATTAAAACAAATTAAAATAGTACCAAGATTAGTTTCAGTTATGTGAAGTGTATTCAATGACATCTCGTGTCTTTTCATAACATCCTAGCCAACACTGAGAAGTAAATTACCAATCAACATATCATAAGGAAAATAGACATAGAACACTAGATCTTCAAAAATTATATTAACATTAATTATTAAAAATTCACGCAGCAAACTAACCCACGATACATCAGCCAGAAGAACTACCGCTGTACATCTGACAATCTACCAATATTATTACTGCTTTTAAATAAACAGGAATAAGCACTCAGTAGCTGATTTTGGTAGGCGAGAACTTAGCTGCCGTCGAAAACTGTAGTGCAGCATCGTCTTTCCTCTGCATCTGGTCCTGCGGGCGATTGATGTCCTGCTACCCCTCTGTGAACCAGGAGCGTCAGCGTTGAATTCAACTCAGCATGCAGTGGGCATCCCGATGTCGTTCTGTCCAGCTGGACCCATGGCGTCGAACTCCGGGCTGGTCCTCCAGACAGTCGAGCCTCCAATCTCAGGAACTATTTAGACTTTCTTCTTTGGGCTGGAAACGTCCTCTGGTCCTTAAGTTGTCATCGGGCTGATGTGGATTCTGTAGACGTCACATTCCTCTTCGAGCGCATTACTTATCTTGAAGTTATTATGTCTTCTCAGCTTTAATTCATTAAATATTGTTATTTGTTCATTCTTCTAGTATTCAGAAGTATTAATTATTTTTTATATACGACGAACTTGTAAACAGAATATTCGAACCCCTTCGGTTCTTCCGTTCTTCCACCAAGACAGCTGCATTTGGAATGTTTAAGGATTGTTCTATTTTACTGCAATGTTCCTAACAGAAACATAAGGTTGTTCTTTCTGGCTGGTGTATCGTGATAAACAGAAAAACATTATAACAAGCTATTTGACTGACAAAACACTTTCGATTGTAATGACAAAGTTTACATTTAAGCTAGCAATTACTCCAACTACTAAGTAATAAATGTCAACATAAAACATTTTACATATCAAATCTGTGTAAAACAATTCACACATTAAACACTTACGAAAATTACATAAAATTACCGACATTCATATAATTATCATGACCTGAGGAAAATTGAGATGTTATGATGCGTTTGAAATCTAGCTTGTCCTTAAATGAATTAGCGAAATTGCGACGAAAGTTGGAATCATTCAACCACGAAATATGTTCTGTACTTAAGTGTATTGCAGTGCAACAAGTCGTGGAATCGTTTCCCGAAAAAAGAAAGGTGTTCCTACCATTGAAGTTTGCTTTCTTTATATACACACAGGTTTGGCAAGTTCGCGAAACTTTTCCTCGAGTGTAGTCTCAACGATGAATGGGTGGGAGACAGATTAAGAATATTTGTAAACACTGTTACTACTTTTTATTACATAACAGCCAGTGCAACTATTAAAGTGGTTTTCCTTGGGTTTTTTTTAATGTGCTTTATGAAGCATGAAAAATGCAAAAGCGATTCAATTTTGATTAAAAATAAACTCTTATTGATCGATTTAAAAGAAACATTGAAATAAATGAATTCCAGCAAAATATTTTACGGTGGTACAAAGTATAGGCCTATGCGTTCTTCTTTCATAGGCAATACATATCACATTTTCCTCGCAATTCTAATAGTGCGTCTACTACTTTCTAATGAGTTCTTCGCATTGTACAGTCTGCTGTAGTTCTGCATTAGAAGACACTGCTGCTAAAAGCTGTTCACGATAAAGTGAGCACTTTAGAAACTTTAGAAAAAAATCACTGCCTCTACCTGCATATATTTTAACGGGCGCACTGAGTGACATGCGCCCAGTAAAGTTGGTAACGATGGAGGGAATGTAGTTCCATGTATTAGTGTTGAATAAAATGTGTTACGTAATAATTTGTGAAAAAATAAAATAATTTTTTGCCGCTTCCTGTTTTTTTTTTTTTAAATGCATCGAAGTGTAAAAAATGAGCGTATTTGTAAAACATTAACATTTCTAATAATTTCACATTTTCACTTGACCGACGTATAAATAAGGTGATGAGGCCCATGGCAACGTTAATTCTACATAACGCGGACGAATAAACAATGTGCACAGTAATATATATTTAGCAGTGCTTTCAAAAATGCTTAGTTTTCCGTGAACAGCCTATATCTTATCCACCGACTGTTTCGAATATTCCATGGTTTTTTTCTTTTCTTTTACCTTGTAGGAGTTAATATTAAAGATTATTCACCCCCAAGCAACGACCAGTTATGGAGAAATGTATCCGCATTTGCATTAACAATTCTAACGAAAATAAATATCTACATAACTATTTCTTCAAAACATTCACCAGCACGTTCATATTAAATGAATATTACACCTCTATGGCAGTGAGCATCATTTAAACAAACGAAAGCTTGCTTATGCCCTATTGTGCCGTTTTATGACTCATTGCAATACAGGCAGTATTTCTCTATTGTAGAAGCTGAGTGGTAATGTTTAAGGCTGTAAAGAAAATCTAATAAAATGAAATGTTGTCTTATATGACATACTATACCATAATGCGATGCTAATTTAATGTTCCATTGTTCAGTAAGCTGCGACTAAGACAGACTCTTCCTAGTAGAAAAGAAATAAGGTACTAGTTGCACCGAAAAATTAGAATTATCATTAATGTGAAGTGTTACGCGAGGTGTAGGATATTTAATTTCCATTTTTGAACGACGACAATTTAAAATCCCATAAACAGTTTTTCGTCCAGGTGAAACTGACCTACACATTTTAAGAGGTCGATTTTTTTTAAATCCAAATCTAGATTGTAAAATTTCTATCGGTGTACTTGAAGCACGCAGTAAAATATAGTTTACGTGCAGTATCTCCATAATTCTGAATCAAACCTTCGAAAAATTACCTCACATATTACTTAAAAAAGAAACTTGTGGGGAAAGGCGGAGGAAGCCGGAAATTTCTCTCCTTCTAGAATTCCCCCCCCCCCCCCCCCCCAACTTCTACATTTCTGTGTTTACTCCCAAAAGGGGAAATAAAATATTTTAACATTTATTTTGTGATTGATTTTTGAAATATCTGTTGTTTCAATAAATGTTTGTTGTTATTGTCGTACTCATAACACGATTTTGTGAACAATTTCACCATAACCACGCCGCACAAATGTTTTTATACACGCAATCGATTGACTTTGACGAGAGCTGTCGATTCTAGTCAAAAGTTATACTACACGGAACTTACGAGACGCGTTGAAACGAAACTCAAAATTGCGCCCACTCCCCCCCCCCCATTCCCAAACGGTACAGGCTATGCTTCGGAGTCATCACTCGACGTAACATATTCTTTGATCCTTTGGTAATCGAGTGGTGTAATTGAATTTTGAATGTAAAGCATAGATTCGGAGCTGCAAGGCCAAATTCTATCCCCCGATTTTGTTATTACCGGATTTTCTGGATTGCCTCCCACTATGCTTGCAAATTTAAAGACTTATTCGCATAAAAAAAGTATTGTCGCTGGCAGCAGTTCGTTCAGCAGAACTAACTGGCAGCGACCAGCAGCGCTACTGAAAATGCTCAAAGGAATTTGGCGTCGTAGCCTAGGCGCCTTGAATCTTGTTCGCCATCTTCGATGACATCACTGTCCTAAAATTTCCTTATTCCCATTCAAAATTTTGCTATTTTCCCTCAAAATTTCCCGGATTTCCCTCCGAACCATGTTTGAATAGGGAATACCGCTGACGGGTATAGTCTGTCTCAGAACGTGTGAACTTTTTCATGATTCTGAAAGTAGTATACACTGTGATGTATCATATAGAGTGATAGGAACGTTTTCGGGAGTTCATGTCAGGCCAAGCTAGACGTCAAACATGTGCACACTGGAATTGACTTTGCAATTGGTTCGCAATTTAATAGACACGCCTTGGACGACTCTGAGCCAATAGTAGACTTGCAAAGGAAACAAGTAGCGAATCCCATACTGCCAGGTGCGGGGTAACATAGGCTAGTCTCTGGGATAGCAACCAATGGACAAACAACTGAGGCTTAAGTATACGCAGTAATACGGAGTTTAGTCTACAGGTCATTGAACTCGCGAAATTTTCCTATCCCTAATCATATCTAATGTTTTTCGACATAGTTGTGAGTTCGAATATTTAGAACTGAATGTGAGAATTCAGTGACAGTTACTACTCTGTATTTAACACTCATCTTTGTTCTCATTAGCCAGGTTAGTGCACAGCTTGGCTCACTCCTTTTGTCGGGACTACGGGGATGTAATGGTTAGCCTACTCGCCTTCCAACATGGCGGACCAGGTTCGATTCCTGGCGGGGGCGCCACTGGGTTTTCGCATGTGAGAGTCGTGCCGGACGATGCAGCTGGTTGGCGGGTTTTCTCGGCTACTTCCCATTTCCCCCGCTCTTGCATTCCGGCAATGCTCCACGCTCGCCTCTCTTAACCCTCATCGGCTCTCAAGACGCCGATGTCAAGAACCGGCTAAATCCCTACACTCGCTCATTTCTTTCGATAGCCAGCACCACACCCTTATTACAGCAATGCTGTATACTTCCCCGCAAAGTATCTCTATACGAGTACAATGTCAATAAAATTGAAATATTTCAAGGACGTTAGAAGAAGCAGGCTGGAAACGGGAAACCCAAGCGAAGTGATATGCAAACTTGGGATAAGATAAATCGTATAACAGTTTTAACTTATTACTGCCTTCAAGAAAATGACAGGTTTAAGGCAGCAGTTCAACTTGTGTGGTAATGAGAAATGAATATGTTTCACAACGCGCTACCGAGATCGCCATAGTAATGCGAACGCAAACTCAACTCCGGCCCATTGCTTTTATTGTCTCTGAACAGAAGAGAAAGTAATGAACGACCCGTGTCTGATCAGTATCGCAGCTTTATTAATTTCTTGTGAATACTTATCCCGTTACTTTGAACAAAGATACCTCTAGAACGACGAAGGAATGGTGTCTGTTACGGATGTATGAACAAGTTAAGTGTTGTAAACGGAAGTATTAACAGTAAAGTCATTAACTGTTTAAATAGCTACCTGGAAAGCGAAACGACTGTATGTCCTATAAAATTATACCAGCATGACATCGAACTTTCATGAGGTATGGCAGCAAGATGTGGTGGTATAACGTTGAAAGGATTCTTGTATTTGCAATTATTTATATTTCCCAACGTATTCATTATCACTAGTCCCGATAGTGACAGTAAAACTGCACTGTAAACGGTTTGCTTTTTGTTTTCTTCAGTTCACACATAGGAAAAAAAAAAATTATTGTCCAATGAAATTCTTGTTTTTAAGTGGCCGGGTACGTAAGTCTAACAAAAGGAATTTTGCTTTTATAGGCTGCTCACAATAAAGTGAGCACTTCTGCACCCCTAGTTACTTTTCCCTTTCAGCTACATTTTATGCTTTAACCATATTTTTAAATAAATATTGCCATGTAAGTAATAAACATAGTGTGCATATTCCCCCGCACTCGGAAGTTAACGCTTAAGGCAAAAATAATATTATTTATTCACTATTATTCCAAGTAGAAGGGTTTAAAAAAAGTACTCCCTTTACCGTGAAAAGCCTATACTATATATATGTATATATATATATATATATATATATATATATATATATATATATATATATATATATACACATACATATATATATATATATATATATATATATATATACACACTCTATTGGGGAGTGAAACCAGGGCGAGGCAACACTCACCGAGTGACGGGATTTCCAGCTGGGACCCGTAGGTGCCCGCCATCCCCGGGTATGACATGAAATGAGACCCTAGGATGAAGCTGCGCTGGAATGCAAGGGCGGGGGAAACGGGAGTACCCGGAGAAAACCCTTCGGCAAGCGGCATCGTCTAGAACGATTCCAACATGCAAAAATCCGGGAGTGAACCCACCGGGTATCGAACCCGGATCGCCGTGGACGGAGGCGAGCGCCCTAGCCACCGCTGTCCCATATTAATATATATATATATATATATATATATATAGTTAAAGCAACAAAGTGTACTCAGCTTAAAAAATATAAATTTAAGCTGACGAAGCCATGTTTTTGGCAAACAGTTATTTCTTAAAAATAAAATCCACACTTAACACATTTAGCTGTTAAAATGAGAAAAAAACATATCGTTATTCCAATGAACATTGAAATAAATTTGTTTCTATGAACACCTCATACATATTATAAGGTTAGCCATGCGTAAAGAACCATTTTTTTAATACTTAAAATCCGAAATCGTAAATATAATGCCAATCTTTTTCAAGCGTTAGATCTTTTCAAACTACAGGCCATATTCACGCATTAACCGAATAAAAAAACCGCATTGTTTTCACTTATGTATTTATTAATTGACATTGGTAATCGCTAAAATGAACAATTTCATACTCTCATTAACTTATGCTTTCAGGTATAGGTAGAAACCAATAATCTAACCCGTATAGTTTTGCCTTTATGATGTTATGCGCAGTCAAAGAAAGAAAAATATCTTGAAATGTTAAAAAAAAAGTCGCATATTCAAAGCGTGGTGTGAAGCCTCCTTCAGGTTGGAGAAAAGTACAACCATGCGTCCTTAGCTAAATATGTATGATGTTATCGTGTGTAATGTAATACCCGCTGTTACGTGTACAATCTGCTCAGTAGGCGTCTTTCGCGTAAGGGCGACGAGGCGCTAGGCGTACGTGTTAATGTCGCCCGTATAGCTACCTCACTTCTATGTACCTTGAACGAGCGTAACACCTGCAGGTATGCAGGAGCCTTAAATATTGTTGAACTACGTAACCATTTAGTTGAAGGCGTGTTTTTGTTGGAAGTCTATTCTTTTTTAATTTATATTTTCACTTTGTCTCGTAAACCTTTATTCCAACGTTATATATATATATATATATATATATATATATATATATTATTTTTGGTGTTGCGAATAAGGAAATATACTGAAGAGTGCTGCACTTAAGCTGGTAAAGAACCTGTTTACTTATCTCAAACAATAACCATGTACAATAAGAAAAAAATTGTCTATACAACCAAATAAATAATGTTGACATATATTTTCTTGTTTCATACCAACTATTGTTAAATCAAACACTGGATTGTTGAAGAAAATATAGTAATTTTTTTTTTTGACCAAATAATTTTGTTGGTATGTTTTTCAAAGCAAATGAATATTTTGCTGACTATACCATATTTTTCATGTATGGTATGCTCAACTATTTATCTATATCAATTTTGCAAAAACCATATATTTGTTTTTAAAATGCCTAGGTCTACACATGCTTGCTTTAACAAAACGATTTATTTAAATCAACTATATATTTTTGCCACGCTATTTTGACATGGTATATTTAACCATTTGGATACGTCCGTCTGAGCAACGAGATTGGTTGGTAGCAAACGAGTGCAAGATAGCAGACCAAGAAATAAGAATACTCGTAATTTCACGGGGATTTGAAAAATTAACACCTGTTTTTGAAGGTATGCGAGGTTTTGTTTCAATTTTTTGCGTTCCTATTGTCAATATGGATTAATTTCAGTGATATTTCATAGTGTTACAAAACGTTCGTACTATACTGCCCTTGTTATTAACATACCAGTAATAAAATTACTTTTATTACGTTGCCGAGGTGCGTTTCGAAATAACAGCGCCTAGAAACTAGTAGGAGTAAACACGCGTGCTAGATATTAGAAATATTGTTTACAAGAACATATTTTTGTTACGTTGCCGAGGTGCGTTTCGAAATAACAGCGCCTAGAAACTAGTAGGAGTAAACACGCGTGCTAGATATTAGAAATATTGTTTACAAGAACATATTTTTGTTACGTTGCCGAGGTGCGTTTCGAAATAACAGCGCCTAGAAACTAGTAGGAGTAAGACACGCGTGCTAGATATTAGAAATATTGTTTACAAGAACATATTTTTGTTACGTTGCCGAGGTGTGTTTCGAAATAACAGCGCCTAGAAACTAGTAGGAGTAAACACGCGTGCTAGATATTAGAAATATTGTTTACAAGAACATATTTTTGTTACGTTGCCGAGGTGCGTTTCGAAATAACAGCGCCTAGAAACTAGTAGGAGTAAACACGCGTGCTAGATATTAGAAATATTGTTTAAAAGAACATATTTTTGTTACGTTTCCGAGGTGTGTTTAAAAAACAACAGTACTTAGAAACATGAGGGGATAAAGTAATGTTAGTCGAAATCTGCTACGAATTCTTAAAATTCGACACGTGCAGTTTACGGCTCATGAAGCGACATTGCTCGTGCCCTTGATGGAAGGGCATACACATTCATATTTTACAAAAATTATATGGCTGAGAGAAGTAACACTAATCGTTAAGTCGAAAAAATGTATGTCTGGTTTAACTAAATAGTTTAGTAAAAAAAAATATCTAGGTAGCCAAGCTAAATAAATGCACGTTTGTTTTAACACAGGCATATATTTGGTTCAACAAAATTATTTGGTTCAAAGTAATTGTCTTATTAGTTAAGCCAAACAGCTGCTTGGTTGTTTTGACACTGACATGTTGAAGTTCAACAGAGTTATTTGGTTAAAAGTAACTACTGCTGTGGTTCTGCCGAACCTGTGAACTGACTTGACTCAGCAGTGTATGTCGGTTATTATTACAGCAGTATAACATTGTTGAAACAACTAAATAATATCAAACAAATCATTTTGTTGCGCCAAGCAATGATCTTGATTGCTAGTAGACATACCATTTGGTTGTTTCAAACAAATTCCATTAGATTCTACCAAATATTTTCCTCAGTGTAGGCTATGTGTTCGGTGACCAGAGATACGAATCAGCCATAACGTACAGGATGAGTCCTTTAAAGAGGCCCCGTGGGACATGTGCCCGCAGCATGTCCTCGCCCATGCCTTTCACAACTTTTGGTGTCCTCTGCACACATACCTGCTTCAAGGTCAATGGCGGCCACTTCCAGCACCTACTCTAGGTATTTTGTTGTCATACTGGACTGTATTTCCTCATTCCCTCGCTCCGTTACACACATGTCCCACGGGGCCTCTTTTAGAGGACTCAACCTGTATAATAACAATTTTGACTCTGCTTATGCTGGCAAACAACTTGTTTAGTTATCTCAACCAATAAGCTGTAGGCTGTGTGTTCAGTGATCAGTGAAACGAACCAACCATAACGTAGAACTATGATACGGTTTGAGAACCAGTTGCTCGCACGGAAGTTCATTGTACGCTGAGCCTCGCAACATGTAGCCAATTGTCTGCAACGGGCATGAGAGCATCTGCAGCGTGCATGCGCTCTCTGCCTCGTGTTGGAGCGTGTGTCGGAACGCACCCCAGGGCCGCGATGTGTTGCCGTGGTATTGTTCGCGCGGTCGTGTTATGGCCTCAGTCTCTAAATCAACATGTTGCGAGCCGTAATTGCTCCGAGGGCGTACGTACGTACTCGTGGACACGCCAGTTCTTTCCAGAGACACAGAGAGAGAGAGAGAGAGAGAGAGCGGGCGGTAATTGTGTGTGAGTGGTTTCGGAAGATGCCCCCTTGTTTATTTTCATTCCCTGCCAGCGACTGTGGGAGATCCCCGATGTTCACGCCAACGCGCGCACCCCAACACTTGATTAAAGCGCGCGCCACTAGCGCTCTGCTATTACCTCGCTCTCTCTCTCTCCCCCTCTCTACCTCTCTCTCCCTGTTTCGAGAGGATTAAGTGGATTGTTAGTCCCGACACACACGGCACATACGTTTCACTTTGAATGACTCTTCCGAAGATGACAAGCAGTTTCATGAGAAATTATCACGGACACACACCATTCCTGAGCTATGTGAGTGAGTGAGGGAAGAGATTTGTTGCACCGAGGTCTTGAGAGCAGATGAGGATGAAGCGAGGCGAGAATGGAGCAGCGCCGGAATGAAGAGGCGGGGGAAACTGGATATCCCCGATAAAACCCAACGACCAGCACAGGGGCGTAGCCAGGAATTTACTTCGGAGGGAGAGAGAATGTTATATATACATATATATATTTTTTTTTTTTGGAAAAATACGAAACCTACAATATTAAAAAATCATTTGTTAAAAAAATTATTTGCAACCAAGGGGCTTATTTTCACAGACCGAACTAAAAAATGCTATAAAATACCGCCGTGTTCAAGGAGATTACAAATTTCTCATATGTGAAAAAATTAACCATATAATTTTTGTAACACCCATGAAAATAGGGTTTTTATGCATACAATTAACATGTATTATTTTTCCTGTTCTTATTGCTACACATATTGCCATGCAAGAGTTAAGGTAATATTTTTCACACAAATCACATATGATTTCAACTGCCTACGTTAATTTTATTTATTTTTATTAATTTAATTTTTCTTAACACGTAAGATTTTTAAAACTTTGATGTATGGTGGCAATAATAATTATGTGCAATTGATAGGCTAGTTGATTTTTCATTGTGTATTTATTTTTATAAAATTAATATTTATTTTTGGTGTGATCTCAATTTTGTGTCTTTATACGTTTTACTGTATTATATCTCAGTTCCGAGATCACGTATTCTTTGGTTTTTCTCCATTTAGGTCGTTAGAAGTGGTTCATGTGGGTGGTTTCAATAGTTTTGATCCCCATTGGCCCGCAGGTTTAAATCCTGATTGTTGATTGGCTGGCGCTATAGGCCCCCTTAAGCTAGCGTCAGCCTGCAGAGACTAACGCTCTCTTCGCTAGCAGCCTCCAACAACGTCAGCCGTAGGGCAGGACCTCCCGTCTGAAGTGGACGGAGAGGAAGGACTTTAAATTAGTTTTAGGGTGTGTAGACGTGTCCCTGAACCAACTTTTAAGTAAACTTGTAACCAGGAATGGAGCTCGTGTCAATGGTCTCCCATTCGCGAGGTTAAGTGGTCAGGAGCTAGATAGTTTAAACATGCCGTCTATGTACGTGTAGAGTGGAGCTCCACGCGTCTCCACCTTAATCCTGCTACGCCAAATCCTGCAAGAGCATCCTACCTTCAATCCACATGATTATTAAAAGATAAGTCCTACCAAAAAGATCTGACATTTTCATCTGGACCTAAATTTATTTACAGTTTGATTCAGCTCGATGTCCGTTAGCATCAGTATACAAGCGAAGCCATCTTGACTTTTATAGGTTCGTAAATTTCCAGTACACATACGCCCACTGCAAAACCTATGATAAGAGTAGTTTCTGCCGGAGCTAGACTGTTTAGTGAGAACACAATTTTCTTTGACGTAATGTATACTGCAGAGAACAGTTTAATTAATTTGATTTTGAAACAAGTATATTCAGGCTCTGGTAAGCTATGTCACGTAACCGTAAATGGGTTCAAGTAGGCTAGGCATAACCACTTTTAGCGATGTTAGGATAGTGTGTTGTCTTTACAGCTTTTCTCATATTGCCACTAGGGTTTTTGATTATTTCTGATTTAAACAATTACAATACAAAAGGAAATGAAAAGTAAAATAAGTGAAAGTTATTCAAAGGGCGTAATTGTTTTGTCGTTTTCTCTACTGTAGTGCCAAGTTAACCTATTTCTTACCCAGGGTCTTACATATGTGTTTACTAGAGTTTTATAATGTCTGCCTTGTTCTGACGCACGTACATAAATGGTGAACGTGCCAAATGCCAGTTTCTAGAGGCTGCTAATGGTAATAAACTTGTTCCCCTACCAACTCAGGACTGCACCGGGCAATTATACAGAGGCAGCCTAGGTAAGATCACATCCTTTCCCACTGATTTATTGCAAGTTAGATGTGCGGCCTGGTCACTCAAGTGTTATATGTGTTGTCCCATTGTTGCGTATGCAAATTCTACACCATACACAGCACATAACTATTTGGATATAATATGATGATATCTCATGTTGGCTATCGCAACGAGGAGGCCTTGTGTGTGTGTTATTCACAGCTCCCTACACACTATTTTACATATTTATATGAAATATAAGCTATATTTCAGTTTACGTATGATTAGTTAAAAAATTGTTCATAATCAATAGGTAGTGACCTGCAAAATTCGCGTTATTTTGTGACTGCAGTGTAAACTGCAAGATGTGTGCTCGTTTCTCTTCAGCCATTGGCCGACAACTTGTATGGTTCGTCTCAAGAAACGCTTTCATCCAATAGCTAGAGATGAACTGCTTATCAACCAATCAGCACTGAAGCGGTCACTGACATTAATGACTCTGTATAGCTGCCAGTCGTCTTCTGTGCATGTACCAAACATTGACATACCCGAAACAATACAGGTGTCAAAGTCATATGATCAACAGTGATGAACATGTTTGTTTATATCTTAGCTTATAAATGACAAGCATTTTACATCTTTACTATAATATTATAAAGAGGTAATGTGAGTTTGTTTACTTGGTTATCTGCAACGGCTAATCTCGGAAACTACAGGACCAATTCTTATAATTATTTCACTGTTACGAAATTACATTCTTCCAGATTTACGTAGGCTTTGTTTACTTAAAAAAAAATACCTTCAGAAATTTCAAAATATGTAAACCAAGTCGGAGAAAAACGAGCTACTTGGCTGCTTTCTAAGCATGCGATGACAAAACCATTATTAAAGATAAATTAAAACAATGTTAGAAGAAATTGTGTATCTCAATATAAAAAATCTCAAGTAGTCGCAGGTAGTCAAGGGTAGTCGCAGGTAGTCATGGGTAGCCACAGGTAGTCACGGATAGTCGCAGGTAGTAACGGGTAGTCGCAGGTAGTAACGGGTAGTCGTAGGTAGTCACGGGTAGTCGCAGGTAGTCACGGGTAGTCGTAGGTAGTCACGGGTAGTCACAGGTAGTTACGGGTAGTCGTAGGTAGTCACGGGTAGCCGCAGGTAGTCACGGGTAGTCGTAGGTAGTCACGGGCAGTCGTAGGTAGTCACGGGTAGTCGTAGGTAGTCACGGGTGGTTGTAGGTAGTCACGGATAGTCGCAGGTAGTCACGGGTAGTCGTAGGTTGTCACGGGTAGTCACAGGTAGTTACGGGTAGTCGCAGGTAGTCACGGGTAGTCGCAGGTAGTCTCGCGTAGTCGCGGGTAGTCGCTGGTAGTCGGAAGTAGCCACAAGTAATCACAAGTGGTCATAAGTAGTCGTAAGTTGTCACAACTAGTCGCAAGTTGTCGCAAGCTGTGACATATTGTCGCAGGTAATCGCAGGTAGTCGAGGCTAGTTGCAAGTAGTTGCGGGTAGTCGCAGGTAGTCGTCGTAGTTAGTTGCAAGTTTTCACAGGTAATCGCAAATTGTGGAATCGACAATATTGTTCTTTAAATATTCATTGATATTTTATACATAATAGAAAAAGGTACATCTTACCAAAAAAACAAACACTAACGAGACGGTAAAACTATTTCCGATAATAAAGTAATAATATTACAAACTTTATAGGCCTACAGGTATGTATTTTAATAACTCCATAAAACCTGAGCGAAGCGATGACGGGCTGCTAGTCTACTAATAACATACTTTAGCAAATTTTAATTTAATCAAACTGCGTTACAAATAGGTTCAATAAAGGAAGTATAAGAATATTTCAAAACACTTGTTTAATAAACAGTGCTCTAATCTCAAACCCAATCCACGCCATTTTTGTTAGTCGTGTTGGCAGAAAAGCATTTCAATGTTTGGACACGAGACTGGTTGTGCGCAGCTCGAGAACTCTCTCTACCTCATCTTTAGTCTAAGGTTCTGCAACAGACGGATGCGTAAGAAAACGAACACACAACACGTAAACGGAACGAGATTACGAATCATGATGAATTTGAAATATTATACTATAGAAGATACATACAGTCATGCAACTTATGAAAACAAACATACTCAGCTGTTGCAAATTAGTGATATAAGTTTTATAACGCACACACCTAATATTTGTACATTTTTTTTACATTGTTTAACATTGCGTTAATACTATTGCCGAACCATATGCACGTGCTTATTAAGATACAAATTATAATAGTCACGACAAATACCTGCACTTATTGCCTCGTATACCACGATAGCCACGGAAACATATACCAACGAACCAAATACTCGATTGCTATTGACTACGCTGTAATGACGTGAAACGCAAAAAGTTTCGTAATGTGTGATACAGAGGAGATGTGAGGTGTAGAGGCAGTGTGACAGGATAACACTTACAACAACACTACAAAACTAAACTTCTAAAGACAGGAGGGATAATACTACGAAAATATCTACTTTCTACCGGAGGCACGACTCAGTAGAGACGTTTCAAGCAACAAGTACAATTTAATTAATACTCTTTGTCACCAATACTTGAAAATAAAAATTAACTATTATTTCTGACATAATACGTGAACTCGGTCTTCAAACTAACTTCAATTATTGGCCTCGGCAACACTAGCGCCTCTTGTGAGTGGCTACCATTATAAATTTTAGACCTGGAAAATGCATATTGAACTTTTAAAAGATGATTTTTGGATAGTGTCTTTTCACCAGAGAAGTTTAAACAATACCAGGGTGTAAGTGGTCAGGGATCAGTTCAAGTTGAGTTTCATCTCTGCTCCATTATAATAAATCGATGATTTAGTTTAATAATAAAATTTAGTACGATCAAATCTGGAAGGACTTTAAGGTCTAGTTGATCTTGTAGCAGGTAGGAGCATTCCCCTGAATGCTGCAGGACGTCTTCTTGAGGCCTCTCCTTACTTAGGCTGTGTCCGAATTCACCTGAAGTACATACTTGTGCTTACCTGTCCCCGGAAGTGACGTCGTCAGTGCTGTCCGAATTGCAAGTGAAGTATGCAAGTATACAAGTAAACGAAGTTGCATACTTGCGGATTATGTACCGCCATTTTGAGAAGCAATTTGTAATTTACAATTTATTTTCGTCATAATTATTTGATGCGAAGTTTAATAGGGCAACATTACTACTTCGTAGACATAGAATTTTGAACTGAGTAAATAATTATAGCAAGTTTCACCATAAAAAAAAAGTTCTAAAGCCCCTGTTACACTGTTAGATTTTTCCGTCAAATTGTTTCCAATAAGTTCGATCAACTATAGATGAGCAATTATGATGTGATCAAAATATCATAAACGATACTGATTGAATGAGACCGTCAAACTTCAGAGAAATTTCACGAACCGATTCACTCTTCAAATGTTTAATTGTAAACTGAAGCCAACCAACTTTCTCGGCCAAATAAGGAGGTATTTATGATGTTTTTATGACATCTTAATTGTCCATCTATAGTTCATCAAATTTATTGCAAGTACTTTGACGGAAAAATTTGATAGTGTGACAGGGGCATAAGCAATAAATTTGTATTAGGCCTATGTTCCTAACCTACACAAGCTAAGATAAAAAAAAAACCATCCAAACTGCACTTGCATGCAATAATGCAAGACAATAAATGTTAATGTAAATCGAATAAAAATATTATTTAATACTTTATTTGACCCCCTAAAACCTTCGGCAATTATCAAATTCTTAGTCGGAATATAAGAACATTTCAAGTGGTTAGCTGGCTAATATCTGGTACCGAAGCCAACAAGACTGCCTGTCCGAATTCATCAAGTTTGGTGCCAAGGGTAAGTGAAGTACGCAAGGATGAAAGTACGCAAGTTATATACCCGAATTCGGACACGGCCTCAGTATCTGGGGTTTATAGTGCAATTACAGTTCCAGCACCTAACACACACTGCGGTGGTTGGACCATCCATAGGCTGTTCAAGGTAAAAATGAGCACTTTTTAATGCCCTCCCAACAGGCATTAACCACCAATAAATACATATTTTTGCAAGCTTCAGGCATTAAATTTTGAGGGCGGTGAAATGTATACACTGTGTTTATTGGTCACATTGTAATGTTTATACTAAAAAGCAGCAGGAAGATGGAAATTGGATGAAAAGTAAAAGTTGGAAAAGCCTTAAAAAGTGCTCACTTTACCGTGAACAGCCTATAAACCTGTAAAAACCACATGGGCAACGACCGATGCAGACTTGCGTCTCGATGTTCTGGCTCAAGCATCTTCGTCTACTTCGAGATGACGTGTTCTCAGGTGCGAACTCGGTGCTTCAGTTACCTTAAAATCAAATCAAATTCCTTCAGGCTGTACCCACACGGGTCCTGCCGCCGGAAACCAAGATGGCTAGAAATCTCATTCAGAAAGCTTAGGCCGTATCCGAAATGACACATTTTGTTGACAAAATGATCACGTGTCCCGATTTCGTATACGAAAATGATGACGTAATTGGTAATTTGGTATTTCGTATTTTGTATCCAGCGGATGTTAGCAAAAATATAAAATGACAAAATCTGCGCCATGATGGTTTTTACCTGCAAAACACATACGTAAATACGTAACTAAATTTTTTTTTTTAAAGAAATGACTGTTCATAAAGTATACTAGGCACGTTTTAAATACCAAGTGAGTGCTGTGCTTTGTTTATATATTTCGAGACAAAATTTTTTTTAAGTAGTTGTTGCGTAATCTATTATTTATTTTCTTATTTATTAACATATTCGCAGCACTCTAGTGATGTTTGTAGAAATATTACAACGGTTTTAAGCAAATTCGTTGCTGCGAGTTCTAAACAAGTGACTGTTGCCAACGTTCGAATTTAAACTCACGAAATGACAAATGACATAATAACTAATTTGTCATTTTGGACACGGTCCGACTTCGAAAATCGACCAATCACGAGAGAGCTAGCGGCAACTATTACTCATCACGCCAAATAGTTGCTATGGCAACGGGTTAACAACTGCTCAGAAACGACGGCCTACTAAATACATATACAAATGTAGCAAACTGGAAAGACCTATAAACATATGTTGCAAAACAAAATAAATCAGAAAATTACCTGAGTAGTTAATCTGCATACCAAATAACATAATTACTGTGCCAAGGAAAAACAACACGCATACAATAAAATCACATAAATAAGATGGCAATTAGAATTGTGCATATTGCGCATATTCACGACTCTACAACACGGATTCACACACATGGAAGTGTTGGGAGTTTTTTCAGAATTTCAAACGTGCATAGGCTGTTTACGGTAAAGTGAGTACTTTTGATGTCCCAGTTACTTTTTCCTATCAACCATTTTTTATCCTGCCGCCAATTTTTTAAATAAATAGTGCCATGTAAGTAATAAACACACTGTACGTACATACATACATATTTCACCGGACTCGAAAGTTGACGTCTAAGGCTACAATAAAGTATATTTATTGACTATTGTTTCCAAACGAGAGGGCTTCACAAGTGCTCACTTTACCGCGAATAGCCTTCATCCGTACATTATCCTCATCCGCATGTGCCTTATTGTAGACTGAACACAGGATGTATTACACACTCTGCTTCCGTGATCCGTATTGTAGATCGGCCGCAAGGCGTCGATATGTATAAATACGCACAGGCGTCAAAAATATCAACCCTTTTAGGTAAACATAAATTTTCCATTTCAGATGTTGCAAAATAGGATATGTATGGAGTGTATAATACTTACGAATTTCTTATGACAAGGGAGCCACGATGGCTGAGAGGTTAGTCTGCTCGCCTCCCACCAAGGCGATCCGGGTTCAATCCCCTGTCGGGTCACTCCGGATGTGGGAATCGTGCCGGACGATGCCGTTGGTCGGCGGGTTTTCTCGGGTATCTCCCGTTTCCCCCAGCCTTTCAATCCGGTGATGCTTCATGCTCACCTCAATCACCCTCATCGGCTCTCAAGACCTCGTTTTTTTACTTCACGTATAATAACTGACTCTTTGGAACCTATGGAAAGTGTTCCAGTAGATTCATGAAACAAGAATCAACTAGTCTGTGTGTCAGCATGAACCAATGCCCAGGGAAAAGCGATGTCAACAGGTATTCATGCTACCTTCTGGAGTTGTACAGCAGCCACCATGATTTTGCTTATTCTGCAACATGTCAGACTTTAAAGGGTATACTCGGGGAACATGTACAGACCCGGAAATTTAGCGAACTCATTTGAAGACAAGCTAGATTTCAAGTACATGTTTATTTGACATTGTTTTCCAATTGGGCCGAAGTTGTTAAGACACGCCGTGAACGAATTTGAGCCAATAACTAAACTGCAAGTAAAAGACGACCGTAAATCCCTTGCCGTCTGGTCCGTGGTAAAATTGTATCATCAGCCAATCAACAACTAACTAATGAATTCGAGAAATTTCCGGGTCTCTGCAAATATTTTAACCCTTTCATGCCAAGTGTAGACAAGTGTCTGCATGTTGCACAGGAATGCTGTATTAGACCGGTACTGTACTCTGTGAGGCTCAATGTCCCATTATCTTCCCTGTTGGTAAATTATTTCTGATCCATGCTACTGCTGCACGTTTTGACTAGTTCATCTCACTGATCACTACGGACATGCGAAATTCGCATCATTATTTTGCATCAAGATAGAATTCGCAGTTTTGTACCTGCTGGAACCGGCGTCATTTGTTCATTGGTCCCTGTCCACCTCTAAAGAAGTATGTTCACATGCTGAAAGTATAACCCGTTACCTAACAACAGCGCAACATTTGCAGGTCTCTACTGAATACTAGAGACCGGGAAATTTCGAGGATACATTTGGCAAGCCAGACTGCACAGTCCTTTGTGCACTCGAGCCTCAGTTAGTTGTTTTGATTGGTTGATGATACAGTTTTACCCCAGACCAGGCGGCATGGGATTGGGTACTCTTTTTATTTGCAGGTTGGTTATTGGCTCAAATTCGTCCAGGGGGTGTCTTACAAACTGCCGTCCAATTAAAAAAGTAAGGTAAATGTATATACGTTTGAAATATCGATTTTCCTTAAATGAGTTAGCGAAAATTCCAGGTATCTAGTGATCACCAACCACATGTGTTTGTATAACTTTAGTCATTGGTCCACACGGTGCTTTTGACACCTCCTGGAGATAGGTGGCCCAATCGTCGCCTACCCCAGTGACAGCAAACAACTAATACACAGTTGACATCGGCATATTTGTACATAGAATTGTAGAGTCTAGCCTGCAGGTCATTCAACTCACGAATTTTTCAGGTCTCTACCTATTGGTTGTGATGACGAAACAAATTATTTGTCTACTTAAGTACAGCGCGCATTAAAAAATATCTTATTCGCGTCAGAAACCAAAAAATTAACGGGGGAATGAAATGGTTACGGGGTTAATGATGGTTGCCGCTACAAACTGAAGACAGCTCACTGTAAGCGTAAATGTTGTGAAGTGGTAACGGCGGTTTTGATGCGAGGTACATATAAGATGCGTTAGCGCCAGGATGTGTTCCCCAGGGCCGGAGTTCCCGAGACAATTAAACCAGTTCGTTAATTAAAGAAGCGCGTGTCTTCAAAACGGTTCGTAGACCTCCGTGGGAGGAAAGTAATTATTCACGGCAGGCAGGCAGGCGCAAGTGAAGTGACGTTTTAACTGGCGGCGACGAGAGAGCAACAGCGGAGTGAGCCAGGGTCGACATTAGCGCTGTGTTTCCTCCTAGCGGCGCTGGCTGTCAACACCTGCATCACACCACTTCCTAAACACGAGAACGCAGTCATCGTGGGTCTCTAACCTGCACTCTGTAACGAACACTAAAGATGGGATAGACCGATCTCGCTGGCTGCGCACAACCAAACTCCGTATCCCGATATTGAACTTCTTTTGTGACAACACATCCATCAACAATGGCGTGGATTGGGTTAGAGGTTAGAACACTGTTAAGTAAACAACTGCTTTTGAGATGTTTTGATACTTCCTGTAATCAATTTGTAATGCTTTTTGAATACATTCGAACTGGTAGAAGTATTTTATTAATGTAATAGTGCTTTTCATTTAAAAACTGAGATGTAAACAAACATGTCCATCACTGTTGACCATGTGATTTTGACAGTTGTGTAGGATTGGGGTAGGTCAATGTTGGGTACATGCGCAGAAGACGACTAAGCGATCTACTCCATCTTTAGTCTATGCTCTATAAGAAACTATTCCGCTACAATTACAGGAACGCCTGCGGGAAAGGACGAGTTGAGTTCAGAGATTTGACGGCTCTTAACCAAAATGAGGTGAGAATGGAGCAGCGCTGGAATGCAAGGGTGGGGGGAACGGGTGATCCTCAAGGAAAACCCGCCTAAAAACTGTTCACGATTAAGTGAGCACTTATGAAATAAACATTAGAAAAAATTCACTTCCCCTGCCGGAATTTATTTTAACGGGTGCACTGAGTGACATGCTCCCAGTAAAGTTGGTAACCATGGATGGAAAGTAGTTCCATATATCAATGCCGAATAAAAAGTTTGGGTAACCATTTGTGTTAATTAACTTATTTCTTTCGCTTTCTGTTTTCATTTTTTTTTTTAAGCATCGAAGTGTAAAAATGAGCAGTTTTGTAAAACATTTACTTTTCTAATATTTTCACAGTTGCACTCGACTACGCATGAATAAAGTGACGATGCCCAGGGCAATGCTAATTTTACATAAGGCGGAAGAATACACAACGTGCACACAAATAGATTTTAAGCAGGACTTTCAAAAGTGCTCATTTGATCGTGAACAGCATATACCAGAGTCATCGTCCGGCACGATTGCCACTTGCGATAACCAGGGAGTGACCCAACCGGGGATTGAAACCGGTTCGCCTCGGCGAGAAGTCTAACCGCCCGTGCACCGCGGCCCCTGAGAGAGCACGACCACCAAGAGTTATTGTTCCCATACGTTTATGATTACTGTCCCACATTTATTCGAAAAAGAATGAAAATCTTTGTTGTCTGTGCAAGCATTCACCGCAGACTAAAATTACAATTACTTTGTTAGGTGTGTTGTAGCTGTAGCAATGGCCGGGTAGGTCGCTTCATCGGCTGGGAGATGTCGCATTGGCGTGGACACGATTGCTGGGTGCATTCATTGTATTCAAGCTATCAACATCATATTTATCACAAGTTTTTTTTTACATCACCATCGTGCGTTCGATACCTGTGTCACTGCAAAACTAGAGCGTACGACACCTCTGTAAAGCTTGTTCACGATAAAGTGAGCACTTTTGAAATAAACCTTAGAAAATAGTCACTGGCCCTGCCTGCATATATATTAACGGGTGCACTGAGTGACATGAGCCCACTAAAGTTGGTAACGAAGGATGTAAAGTAGTTTCATATCTTAAGGTCGAATACAAAGTGTTAGGTAATCATTTGCGATAACTTAAATTATTTATTCCCTTTTCTGCTTTTCAATGCATTGAACTGTGAAAATGAGCATATTATTAAAATATTTGCTATCCTAACAATTTTGCTGTTTCACTTGACCGACGCTTGAATGAAGTGCTGAGGCCCGTGTCAATGTTGATATTACACGGGGGGGGGGGGGGCGGAAGAAAACATACGTTGTGCATACTGCAAGTAGAACTTAAGCAGGGCTTCCAAGAATGCTCATTTTACCGTGAACAGTCCATAGGAACACTCCGCTGGACATCCCAGCAGATGATGCAACCTACTTAGCCACAGCTATAGTCACATGTCATGCTATTTGGAAGAAATGGGCAGGTATATTCCCATTTAAGAGATCAAACTTCTCTCCCAACACCTGAAACGAAAAATGTATGCGTACCTCAAGGGGGTGTGGGACATAAATAAACACCAAGTACGTAAATTGATGTTTACTGGTTTTTGAAAGCCAACATAGAAAAAAGGAAAATGGCATTACTAGATAATAGGTTTTGCCAACTTAACCACCAAGTATTTTGCAGTATTACTGTATCGATTTAGCATAATGTCTTGCGCCACGAAAACACACAAAAATTGACGGCGTAGGGAAATATCTCGGCAGAATAACGTCACTCAGGTAAAATAATTTCTCTCGAAATTCGTAAAAACTATTCTGTATGGTTGCCCTTTCTTCGTTTTCTCTGTTGGCTTCCATTAAATTTGCAAAATACGATTAACCTCAAGGGCATATTTGTCCGGTGCCCTCTTAAGGCCTGTGTCACACTAGGCGACCTGGTCGTGTGCTGTTGACGGGAAGTAGGCATCCCATACTAGGTGACCTGGTCGTGTGCTGTTGACGGGAAGTAGGTATCCCATACTAGGCGACCTGGTCGTGTGCTGTTGACGGGAAGTAGGTATCCCATACTAGGCGACCTCGTCGACTACTGTTGACGGGAAGTAGGTATCCCATACTAGGCGACCTGGTCGTGTGCTGTTGACGGGAAGTAGGCATCCCATACTAGGCGACCTAGTCGTGTGCTGTTGACGGGAAGTAGGCATCCCATACTAGGGACCTGGTCGTGTGCTGTTGACGGGAAGTAGGCATCCCATACTAGGCGTCCTGGTCGTGTGCTGTTGACGGGAAGTAGGCATCCCATACTAGGCGACCTGGTCGTGTGCTATTGACGGGAAGTAGGCATCCCATACTAGGCGACCTGGTCGTGTGCTGTTGACGGGAAGTAGACATCCCATACTAGGCGTCCTGGTCTTGTGCTGTTGACGGGAAGTAAGCATCCCATACTAGGCGACCTTTTCGTGTGTTGTTGACGGGAAGTAGGCATCCCACACTAGGGACCTGGTAGTGTGCTGTTGACGGGAAGTAGGCATCAAACACTAGGCGACCTCGTCGTCTGCTGTTGACGGGAAGTAGGTATCCCATACTAGGCGACCTGGTCGTGTGCTGTTGACGGGAAGTAGGCATCCCATACTAGGTGACCTGGTCGTGTGCTGTTGACGGGAAGTAGGTATCCCATACTAGGCGACCTGGTCGTGTGCTATTGACGGGAAGTAGGCATCCCATACTAGGCGACCTGGTCGTGTGCTGTTGACGGGAAGTAGGCATCCCATACTAGGCGACCTGGTCGTGTGCTGTTGACGGGAAGTAGGCATCCCATACTAGGCGACCTGGTCGTGTGTTGTTGACGGGAAGTAGGCATCCCATACTAGGGACGTGGTCGTCTGCTATTGACGGGAAGTAGGCATCCCATACTAGGCGACCTGGTCGTGTGCTGTTGACGGGAAGTAGGCATCCCATACTAGGTGACCTGGTCGTGTGCTGTTGACGGGAAGTAGGTATCCCATACTAGGCGACCTGGTCGTGTGCTATTGACGGGAAGTAGGCATCCCATACTAGGCGACCTGGTCGTGTGCTGTTGACGGGAAGTAGGCATCCCATACTAGGGACGTGGTCGTCTGCTGTTGACGGGAAGTAGGCATCCCATACTATTAGACCTGGTCGTGTGCTGTTGACGGGAAGTAGGCATCCCATACTAGACGACCTGGTCGTGTACTGTTGACGGGAAATAGGCATCCCATACTAGGCGACCTGGTCGTCTGCTGTTGACGGGAAGTAGGCATCCCATACTAGGCGACCTGGTCGTGTGCTGTTGACGGGAAGTAGGCATCCCATACTAGGGACCTGGTCGTGTGCTGTTGAAGGGAAGTAGGCATCCCATACTAGGCGACCTGGTCGTGTGCTGTTGACGGGAAGTAGGCATCCCATACTAGGCGTCCGGTCGTGTGCTGTTGACGGGAAGTAGCATCCCATACTGGAGTCGTCTGCTGTTGACGGGAAGTAGGCATCCCATACTAGGGACCTGGTCGTTGCTGTTGACGGGAAGTAGGCATCCCATACTAGGCGACCTGTCGTGTCTGTTGACGGGAAGTAGACATCCCATACTAACGCCTGGTCGTGTGCTTTGAGGAAGTAGGCATCCCATACTAGGCGACCTGGTCGTGTGTGTTGACGGGAAGTAGGCACCCATACTAGGGACGTGGTTGTGCTATTGACGGGAAGTAGGCATCCCATACTAGGCGACCTGGTCGTGTGCTGTTGACGGGAAGTAGGCATCCCATACTAGGCGACCTGGTCGTTGCTTGACGGGAAGTAGGCATCCCATACTAGGCGACCTGGTCGTGTGCTGTTGACGGGAAGTGAATCCCATACTAGGCGACCTGTCGTGTGCTGTTGACGGGAAGTAGGATCCCATACTAGGCGACCTGGTCGTGTGTTGTTGACGGGAAGTAGGCATCCCATACTAGGGACTGGTCGTCTGCTAGTTGACGGGAAGTAGGCATCCATACTAGGACCTGGTCGTGTGCTGTTGAGGGAATAGGCATCCCATACTAGGCGACCTGGTCGTGTGCTGTTGACGGGAAGTAGGCATCCCATACTAGGCGACCTGGTCGTTGCTGTTGACGGGAAGTAGGCATCCCATACTAGGCGACCTAGTCGTGTGCTGTTGACGGGAAGTAGGCATCCCATACTAGGCGACCTGGTCGTGTGCTGTTGACGGGAGTAGGATCCCATACTAGGGACCTGGTCGTGTGCTGTTGACGGGAAGTAGGCACCCATACTAGGGCCCTGTCTGTGCTGTTGAAGGAAGTAGGCATCCCATACTAGGCGACCTGGTCGTGTGCTGTTGACGGGAAGTAGGCATCCCATACTAGGCGACCGGTCGTGTGCTGTTGACGGGAAGTAGGCATCCCATACTAGGGACGTGGTCGTGTGCTGTTGACGGGAAGTAGGCATCCCATACTAGACCTGGTCGTGTGCTGTTGACGGGAAGTAGGCATCCCATACTAGCGACCTGGTCGTGTGCTGTTGACGGGAAGTAGGCATCCATACTAGGCGACCTGGTCGTGTGATGTTGACGGGAAGTAGGCATCCCATACTAGGCGACCTGGTCGTATGCTGTTGACGGGAAGTAGGCATCCCATACTAGGGACCTGGTCGTGTGCTGTTGAGGGAGTAGGCATCCCATACTAGGCGACCTGTCGTGTGCTGTTGACGGGAAGTAGGCATCCCATACTAGGGACCGGTCGTGTGCTGTTGACGGAAGTAGCATCCCATACTAGGCGTGGTCGTTGCTGTTGACGGGAAGTAGGCATCCCATACTAGGGACCTGGTCGTGTGCTGTTGACGGGAAGTAGGCATCCCATACTAGGGACCTGGTCGGTGTAGTTGACGGGAAGTAGGCATCCCATACTAGGTACCTGGTCGTGTGCTTTGACAGGAAGTAGGCATCCCATACTAGGCGACCTGGTCGTGTGCTGTTGACGGGAAGTAGACATCCCATACTAGCGCGTGGTCGTGTGCTATTGACGGGAAGTAGGCATCCCATACTAGGCGACCTGGTCGTGTGCTGTTGACGGGAAGTAGGCATCCCATACTAGGCGACCTGGTCGTGTGCTATTGACGGGAAGTAGGCATCCCATACTAGGCGACCTGGTCGTGTGCTGTTGACGGGAGTGGCAATCCCATACTAGGCGACCTGGTCGTGTGCTGTTGACGGGAAGTAGCATCCCATACTAGGCGACCTGGTCGTGTTGTTGACGGGAAGTAGGCATCCCATACTAGGGACGTGGTCGTCTGCTGTTGACGGAAGTAGGCATCCCATACTAGGCGACCTGGTCGTGTGCTGTTGACGGGAAGTAGGCATCCCATACTAGGCGACCTGGTCGTCTGCTGTTGACGGGAAGTAGGCATCCCATACTAGGCGACCTGGTCGTTGCTGTTGACGGGAAGTAGGCATCCCATACTAGGCGACCTGTCGTGTGCTGTTGACGGGAAGTAGGCATCCCATACTAGGCGACCTGGTCGTGTGCTGTTGACGGGAAGTAGGCATCCCATACTAGGCGACCTGGTCGTGTGCTGTTGACGGGAAGTAGGCATCCCATACTAGGCGCCTGGTCGTCTGCTGTTGACGGGAAGTAGGCATCCCATACTAGGCGACCTGGTCGTGTGCTGTTGACGGGAAGTAGGCATCCCATACTAGGCGACCTGGTCGTGTGCTGTTGACGGGAAGTAGGCATCCCATACTAGGCGACCTGGTCGTGTGCTGTTGACGGGAAGTAGGCATCCCATACTAGGCGACCTGGTCGTGTGCTGTTGACGGGAAGTAGGCATCCCATACTAGGCGACCTGGTCGTGTGCTGTTGACGGGAAGTAAGCATCCCATACTAGGGACCTGGTCGTGTGCTATTGACGGGAAGTAGGCATCCCATACTAGGCGACCTGGTCGTGTGCTGTTGACGGGAAGTAGGCATCCCATACTAGGCGACCTGGTCGTGTGCTATTGACGGGAAGTAGGCATCCCATACTAGGCGACCTGGTCGTGTGCTGTTGACGGGACGTTGACATCCCATACTAGGCGACCTGGTCGTGTGCTGTTGACGGGAAGTAGGCATCCCATACTAGGCGACCTTTTCGTGTGCTGTTGACGGGAAGTAGGCATCCCATACTAGGCGTCCCGGTCGTCTGCTGTTGACGGGAAGTAGGCATCCCATACTAGGCGACCTGGTCGTTTGCTGTTGACGGGAAGTAGGCATCCCACACTAGGCGACCTCGTCGTCTGCTGTTGACGGGAAGTAGGCATCCCATACTAGGGACGTGGTCGTCTGCTGTTGACGGGAAGTAGGCATCCCATACTAGGCGACCTGGTCGTGTGCTGTTGACGGGAAGTAGGCATCCCATACTAGACGACCTGGTCGTGTGCTGTAGACGGGAAGTAGGCATCCCATACTAGGCGACCTGGTCGTGTGCTGTTGACGGGAAGTAAGCATCCCATACTAGGGGCCTGGTCGTGTGCTGTTGACGGGAAGTAGGTATCCCATACTAGGCGACATGGTCGTGTGCTGTTGACGGGAAGTAAGCATCCCATACTAGTCGACCTTTTCGTGTGTTGTTGACGGGAAGTAGGCATCCCACACTAGGGACCTGGTCGTCTGCTGTTGACGGGAAGTAGGTATCCCATACTAGGGATCTGGTCGTCTGCTGTTGACGGGAAGTAGGCATCCCATGCTAGGCGACCTGGTCGTATGCTGTTGACGGGAAGTAGGCATCCCATACTAGGCGACCTAGTCGTGTGCTGTTGACGGGAAGTAGGCATCCCATACTAGGCGACCTGGTCGTGTGCTGTTGACGGGAAGTAGGCATCCCATACTAGGTGACCTGGTCGTGTGCTGTTGACGGGAAGTAGGCACCCCATACTAGGCGTCCCTATCGTCTGCTGTTGAAGGGAAGTAGGCATCCCATACTAGGCGACCTGGTCGTGTGCTGTTGACGGGAAGTAGGCATCCCATACTAGGCGACCTGGTCGTGTGCTGTTGACGGGAAGTAGACATCCCATACTAGGCGTCCTGGTCGTGTGCTGTTGACGGGAAGTAAGCATCCCATACTAGGGACCTGGTCGTGTGCTGTTGATGGGAAGTAGGCATCCCATACTAGGCGACCTAGTCGTGTGCTGTTGACGGGAAGTAGGCATCCCATACTTGGGACCTGGTCGTGTGCTGTTGACGGCAAGTAGGCATCCCATACTAGACGACCTGGTCGTGTGCTGTTGACGGGAAGTAGGCATCCCATACTAGGCGACCTGGTCGTGTGCTGTTAACGGGAAGTAGGCATCCCATACTAGGCGACCTGGTCGTGTGCTGTTGACGGGAAGTAGGCATCCCATACTAGGCGTCCCGGTCGTGTGCTGTTGACGGGAAGTAGGCATCCCATACTAGGGACGTGGTCGTCTGCTGTTGACGGGAAGTAGGCATCCCATACTAGGGACCTGGTCGTGTGCTGTTGACGGGAATTAGGCATCCCATACTAGGCGTCCTGGTCGTGTGCTGTTGACGGGAAGTAGGCATCCCATACTAGGCGTCCCGGTCGTCTGCTGTTGACGGGAAGTAGGCATCCCATACTAGGCGACCTGGTCGTGTGCTGTTGACGGGAAGTAGGCATCCCATACTAGGCGACCTGGTCGTGTGCTGTTGACAGGAAGTAGGCATTACATACTAGGCGTCCCGGTCGTCTGCTGTTGACGGGAAGTAGGCATCCCATACTAGGTTACCTGGTCGTGTGCTGTTGACGGGAAGTAGGCATCCCATACTAGGTGACCTGGTCGTGTGCTGTTGACGGGAAGTAGGCATCCCATACTAGGTGACCTGGTCGTGTGCTGTTGACGGGAAGTAGTCATCCCATACTAGGTGACCTGGTCGTGTGCTGTTAACGGGAAGTAGGCATCCCATACTAGGCGACCTGGTCACGCGTTTTTAGTTTCCTCACTGATGGTACCGATAACACTGGCAGATGATGTGCTCTTCGCAATCGCAGTTTCGCGTTATTTAAGAAAGCAAAAAGAAATAGGATATTTTCTGTGCATCCAATAAACAGGCAGGGTTTTAATGCGGCCCAATTTCACACCCTATTTCATACTCTGATAGAGAGGTCATGTAGCAGTCTAAAAAGTATTTCAGTGTTCATTTATCATTTTGAATAATTTTATCTTATTAGTACTTTTATATATTTTCGTTGAGGAAATTACAGTGATGTGGTATAACACACATTTCGAGTGACAAAATATTTTAACTGGCTATAATATTAATATTGTTAATTTAATATTGGCTGTATCATTGGTAATTGCTGTGTATTGATTCAAGAATTTGATTGGTTTTATTTTTATTCAGTCAATCATTACTTAAAACAGAAGTGGGTAAATTGCAACTATATTGTTGTCTAAACAGGAAACGGTGCGAAATTCACTGTTATCTGTAATATACCCACTAAAACAATTTTTAGATATATCGAAATGTGGTGGTCAATAATAAGGAAGACAATAAAACAAATACAATACAGTTTACATATTTTATTTAATAGTTACAATAGAATTTTTGTGAAATCTCTAATTACACTTTTACACACTTATGTTATATCGAGCAGCTCTGAATCTGAGCCAGAGAATGCGTCCAAAGCAACAGACTTTGGGGTTGAAGAGATGCCTCATGTTGAAAGTATGGAGTGTAATAAAGGGAAGATTGACAAGCTGGAGTCGACACTACACGCCCAGGAACAGGGACAGAACATTGTGGTGAATGTGTCTCAGCATGCTGAAACTGAGGAATCATGTATGCCTTTGAATGGTTGGATGGTTGGATGGAAAACAAAGGCCAGAGCCGGATGGTTTAGCATGCTAAGTCAAACTATTAGGAAGTTGCATGCTCGTAGATTTTGCTGCCTGTAAACATCGCTGCATGACTTCAGTAATCTGCATTCGAGCTGTTGATTTAATTCGACCAGGGAGTCGCCTGAACATTGGCAATAAATATGAAAGAAACAACCTCTCACCGTACTCCTCGTTACAAAAATAACTTCTCCATTTTAAGTGATGTAAGATTCTCTCTTCAAATGAAATGTTCAGTCTTTGACGCCTGGGGGGTATTGGCGGTTTTGCAGTTGCGGACGCAGTTGCCTGTGATGTATCGATTGGTTGTTGTGAAAATTCTTCAACATTCTGTCTTTCAGTGTTCGATAATTGTTTGACCTGATGAAACAATCAAAACCACATGTGTTATGAATGTCTGTTTAACTTACACAAATGCACTATTAAACAACAGTTATTATAATGGGTACTGATGCATGTAACAATGGTAAAATATTATTTAAAAATAACCTTCACTATACGTTTGTCAATTTTCTTGTTTTATTCATAGAGAATGATGTAGCACAATGTGTTGAAGTGGCGTGGCAACAAATTAACGAGCTATCACTAAATAAATGCAAAATTCCGTTTTCAGTTATGTAACTACTTACAATTAAATGATATTGCCAACCAAAAACGACGGGGAACGGATGTCTATAATACAAGTCCTGCAGTTTGTTTTTCTTTGGCAAATGTCAGATCACTGCCTGCAAACAGAATAGTTTGTTAAGCCAATGCCACCTGTTCGTAAAAAACAGATATTACAACAACTAAAAGTTGTCTTCCAAGATTTCTTTTTATACTGTACTGAAGTTTAATTCGTTGAATTTAGGCAATATTACTTTGATCGTAATAAACATATAAAAACATTTATGACATGTATTGTATAGCAATTAAGACAGCAAGACCTATCTCCACGTTACATGCACCGAAATTATAAATACACTCTCTCTTGTTGACGATTGCCCATTGTGCAAATAATAACATATTACACTAGCTGTATTTCCATTGATACCGTGTATTACAGAATGATAAATAAAATGAATTTAACAATATACATAATGTTTTTATCTTCGGTAAGTTATGTGTTATACATATTTAAAGATCTTGAGTACTACAAATATTTAACCAGTGATTATACGTACGGTCTGTCTTCAAGGCTGGGAAGTAAAAAGAGAATCTGAGATATATATATATATATATATATATATATATATATATATATATATATATATATATATATATATATAACATCCTTCTCTTGGATGAAACTTCACTCTGTGCAGAGTTCTACTCCCTCACCTCTCTGCGAAAGGAATCACGAAGACACTTCAATTTTCGCTGTAATTCATTTCCTGTGACATAGAGAAACAACACTATTGTATTTCCCTTCTCTTCAGTGTTATCTCTAGTGTATTACCAGGTTATATTTAATAGACTTCTTATAGGTTTGTTTTTGGATACGGACGTGTTTACCGTCAATGGCGCCCACACAATTTGGCAGGTTCCAGATTTCGTAGAGTGGATGCAGGGCTTTCCATATAGCAGCGGTGGTCTCTGGAACAATGTGGCTTGTTGTGCTATCACCTCTTAAAAAATAGCTTGCTAAATCTGCGTACTCGCTTCCAGTTACCAGATACCTGAAAATAGTTATAAATGGTATTAATATTACAACTAATAATACAATTAAACGAACAACTGAAATACAATGAAAGGAAAGATAATAGGGAAGGGTGAATAATTGTAACATACTAGTAATTTTGTAAATGAAAAAGCTATTATCACATAATTGTATTCCTTTTTTTACAGTGGCCAACTGCAAGGAAAAGTGAAAGAATCTGAGAACTGTGTTTGTTCGAAAAGCAAAGCTGCCACCCAGTGGATCATCCAGGAAAGTGCCGTATTATTTGAATGATGTAATGTAGTTTGTCGTCCCGTACATCAAAGTACAATCTGTCGAAGATGCAGCCAGTAATGTACCATCACAGAAACGATTTATAGCGACACCGGTAGTGATGAAGAGAATGGAGAATATTCAGACGAGCATGATAACACTGACGAAAGGCAAGCAGGTGATACAGCTGAAATTAATAACACCGCCACGACATCTATGGCTAGGAATACAAACCCGGGAGACACGGGAAAACAAAGAGACGAAGAACCGCCATTAAAGTCGAATGGAAAAGGTAAGAAGTGGATGCTATGACTGACTGTCAGTTCCGCCAATTTCGCCGGCGCGTGTTAGGTGCTATCGACAATGTAGACAACTCTTCACGTACTCTGACACCGTTTTCTTCAAGTTCCACGACGACCTACGGTCAGAACTTACCATCGAAAATTGGAAATACATCTATGCCACGAAGTGCAGAATATTCAGCCTCCCCCAATTTCTATTAATGTGCAGTACTAATCAATGTATGTACTATCTTCCAGTTTCTAATTTACGTTCGCGTTTGATAAATTGTGAAAGTGTGGCATGACAGTCATGACAACTGATTTTGGCTAATGCAATTTGTATGGTACCAAAGCACGTTCCTGTCGTCATGTTTTTGGTGGTAAAATGTTTAAGGATTAAGAAAAAATCTTGGTTGATAAGTAGGAGCACACGAATTTCGCGAAAAGATTTCAGGACTAGTTGTATTTCATAACACTTTATCTCAGATCTACGTTTGTGATTGTGTGATCTAAATGTTACGCGCCTTTATTGTCTGTCCACGAATCCTCGACGTACAGTATCGGAGCAAACTTAATTCTGATTGGTCAGTTAACTAAGAAAACGTCTTCTCACAGACACACGCCGCCAATAAGTAAAGGGATACTGCTGGTACGCTCGTAGGATATTGAAATCTAACATGTGCGGAAATCTTTTCGCGAAATTCATGTGTCCCTATTGATAACATTGCTAGTTAAATCATATTTTTATTTCAAATATAAATTTTGAAGTATGTGAAATGCACATACAAACAGTAATCGCATCTACTCCGCCTCTAATATACTATACTGTTAATTCAATAAAGTACCTCGTTTCATATAGGTCATCTCTAGTATGATTACAATTGACAACAGAATTACTTTATTGTTATCAGCAGCCTTTCTGATATTCCTACTGCGTCTCTGTAGTTCGCATTCTTCTTTGAAATTAAAGGGCCATCATGCCCTTCAGGTACACAAAAACTTTCCCTGCTCACCTTGTAGGTTTGTTTGAACTTTGTAGGATTCTCAGATTCACGAGCAATTTTGTACCACCTCTTTTCGTGCTGTTTTTCAAAATCCGGATGTACCCAAAATCGTTTACGTTTCTTGTTTCGAGAATGTAGGTACATATACCCGCTGACGACATCCTCATCTGGTGACGACATGTTTGCATGTTTGCATGGGTCGCCGCGACCCAGTCGCCTAGTATGACACCGGCCGAAGTCAAGACGTGAACAGGTTCTCTACTCTCAATCTATTTTTTTTGTATGAAACGCAGCGCAGCGACTTACTGGGGCATTTTTTTTTTTGGTGTGGACGCGCGTACATCGTCTGGAAAGCGGAACTGCTCCGCGTGTTTGGAAATCTCGCCCGCTGTCGATACTGACAGTTGACAAGCGTTAAAAGAGAAGAAAAACTTTCCCTCAGGGCGAGTATTTAGGAAGCATCAGCGACATGCTGCAACGGATGTGGGAATTCGTTGTCGGGGGCTGTAAGCCAAGAAGGCAGGACTTCCGAGCAAGACTGGGCTACAGACACACTGTCCATACAATCTCTAGATAGTTGGCAAATTCACAAGTTTGTTTTACGACGAGTCTTTCACACACTGCAAACATTTTTATGTGCTTGAGTTAAAGCAAATTAATTTAGGCATGTTAAGGGTCATATGTACTGAAACGTTCTCTGTGAAATCGTTGTTTGCGCGTAAACGCGTGTCTTGGTAAATAAATGTTCTGGAAATGCGAAGTTTTGCCAGAAAGGATTAAAAAAAACTATTTGTATGTCGCTATATTTTTACTTTTATCATATTAAGTGTATTAATGGAGGAAAAAATTGCGAAAGTGGTCAAACATTGCATTTTTAAAACTTGCCTATGAAGTTTCCTTAAGCGGCAACAGGAAAGTACGATTATACGCAGGTAGTTTGATCTGTGTACTTTCATCACGTGTAATAAAACCCCATAGTTACAGATTTAGTTGGCACAGTACAGCGTCAGGGCGGAAACACTGCACGCCTTGAGCGTAGGAGCGATGAGGCGCTAGGCGTGCATGTGAGTGTCGCCCGTATCGCTCCCTCGCTTCTTGACCTTGGACGAGCAGGTACGTAGGTCTTCTTAACTGGAGACTAACTGTTAGAAGCAAATATAATTTAAAAAATAATATAGGGCAATTTCTTCCTCCCCTGTCCCCACAAGAAAAAAATTACACGTTTTATAAAATAAAAAAATTGTGGAAACTAATTATGATATATTTTCTTGTAACACTACAAATAAAATATTGTAAAGTAAAGGGATTTGTGGGTCAAGGAGAGTAATGAGGCATATTTCAGATTGAACAGCTCTCGTTTTACAGGTAATAATGGAGTTAGCAAAAAATGGTTCAAATAAAAAATTATATATTTTGTTAGGTACTTTACTTAACTACGCTGACGAACAACTGCCGTGTAGGACATGATTGGCATTAATCTTAATTAAACAGATCGTTGTAAGTGTCCCTCATTTCCTACACCGACATGGAATGAAGCCCAAGGTATCTAGAATTAGTCTGTGCGGAAAACAATTTAGTGCGTAGGAAGAGATTTTTTCCTTGTAACTTACGACCGTTAAAAATATCTTCTTTTTTTTTTTGAAAATATTAATATTTACTGATATGAAGACACTGAAACCCCATCAAATTGTTGCTAATCTCAGTAAATTTAACTCCAGGGAAGATTCATGACAAATTTCTATCCAAATATTCATGAATTCCAAACATGTTAGCAAATATGCGAAGTACCTTAAGACGAAAAAGTATGAAGAAATAAAAGCATATTGAATATGGTTCTTATTTGTGATACAATCTTAGGCTCAGGTGTTTCACCAGAAACCAGCTTAACGTTTTTTTTTAGATTAAATTTTACACATTCAAATTCAACCAGAAAACAGCATTTGTTATCAAACAGAAAGAGTCGCAGATTAAAACCCTTCACGAAAACCGGCGTATTTAATAATTTGTTACATTGAAATATTTACTACACGGAAGTGAACCACTTTCATAAATTACGAATATTTTGGTAACATTTTAGCTCTGATGCTGACAAAAAGCTGATTACAAAACAGGGTCACTGTATCATTCCTATTACAAAAACCACCAACAATAATGTGTCCGAAACAGATGGGATATGATAGAACGTGTTTCCAATACCGTCATTTAAGTGTGCACGTCATGTAGGGCCTACGTTTGTTTGACCATGTCTAACAAACTTGCGGAAAAAATATTATATAATACCTACATGAAAAAAAAAAACGCGTTTCATTGCACGCGTGATTACTTGAATCTCAGATATGTGATAAAACCAATTTAAATGGTTGAAAATACCAGTACCAAATTAGAAAATAAGTAACTAAAGTAAAAAGTTATTTCGTCTGGGTGATTGCTGTACATAAAACGGCAATTTTATCTGTGTTACTTTGGTACTGATATTATACAAGTACTTATTTAGCTATTTCATGAAGTAAAGCTTTCCTCAAACAAGAAGTCTAATACTTCTGTAAGAATTACTTAATCAAGAAACTGTTTATGAATTCATTGCTGAAGTAAGTAATGTTTAAATAAAAGGCATTGCTTAGTAGAGTATGATTTATTTTTCAAACAAGTCTTCGACTATAAATGCCAGCCTATGAGAAAGTCCCCTTTATAAAGTATAAAACTTTAAAATATCTAAATTTTATGGTTTTACAAAATCTAAATAACGGACTTTATAAATAAGGTGAAAAATTTTGGATAGAGACCTGTAAAATTCACGTTTTTATTTGGTACCATGCTGTACTTCAGTGCCCTATATCTGCCTGAGTGGAACTCGTGCTTACATTGGCTGCTGGTATAGGCGGTTCACGGTAAAGTGAGCACTTTTTTAAGACCCTTCTAAATTTTTCCTTTCGTCCAATTTCCATCTTTCTGCTGCTTTTTAATATAAACATTGCAATGCGACCAATAAATACAGTGTATACATTTCTCTGCCATCAAAATGTAATGCCTGAGGCTGCAATAAGATATATTTATTAGTGGCTAATGCCAGTTGGGAGTGCTCACTTTACCGTGAACAGACTACAGCTCTATACAGCGCCATTACTGTCTGTGACCTCTTCATTGCTGATTGGTTACTCAGCAGTTCAGCTTTAGCTATTGGCTAAAAGCGTTTCTCGAGACGCACCACACAAGTTGTCGGCCAATGGCTGAAGAGAAACGAGCACACAACGTATTGCAGTTTAGTCTGAACTCACGCAATAACAAGATGTTCTGCACGTCTCTGCCTATTGGCTGTGTTAACGACACTAGTTCTTTGTCAGCTTGTGGGAAAAGCTCATCAAAAAATGTCTTGTTTTTCTACAGTAGAAGACTCAAATTAATGCGGGAATTTAAGTGTTGCGGTAAATAATTAGTGTACGCCTACCAGATAGAATCCAGTTCTATCAATGTAGGTCGTTATTTTTGTTTGCTTAATTTTGTTCGATAAGTCCACGTGACTAAAACACATCATCTCAGCAGCAAGAGACGTACATGGATGTCCATAAAAACAATTTCTCATTTCTTTCCTCAAATAGTATTATTTTGCATTCTCAAAATTTCGTAAGAGTTTTTTTTTTGGAAATAGTCTACGTGTTTGTTAAGTGGATTTTTGACTCATTATTTACGGAAATAGTGTAATTATTAAATTTATCTAAGGCTTTGTTCCAATTAAATCATTTAAATTCAAAACATTTTGTGATCTCGTGTGTAGGGACACGCGATTTCCGCGAAAATATTCACGGCAAGGCCTCGCTGCATGGCCTCGCTTGCATACATGTTGTTTCCCTTTTGTTACAGTATTGTCAGCGTGTCTTTGACGTAAAAATGTTTTCACACTTGACTCGGAATATCGAAACTGCCTTAATCCGGGACTAGCATGCAAAATAATAATAAATATATATTTATATATTTTTTTTAAATTAATCAATCATAGGTGGACCTGGGCTTAAGTCTTTTGCAGTATCTGCAATCATGAAACTTTCTTGCGAAAATCACGATTCTTAACTTTTGAGTAATTGACAATAGTTAGAAAATTGCATTTAGGACTTGTACCACTTATGCACGCAATACGGGTTTTCCGGCGTTCGTCACAACATCCGGGATCGATCACCCGTGGCAATGCGCCTTTCAGCAATCGATAGTTTCCCACCCACCGACACGCAATATGGCTGAAATTAAATAAAATATGTAATTTGTAGAGACATGAAGAATTCGCGGATTCATTTTGGGGCAAGGTAGAACTTAAAACATGTTTGTTCATTTAACTTTATCCATTGGTCCACACGGTGTTTGACACCTCCTGGAGAAGGCTGGCTCAATCGTCGCCTTCCACCGCGACAGCAGACAACCACTGCGCAGTTTATCGGCTAATTCGTACATAAGACTGTAGAGTCTAGCCTGCAGGTCGTTGACCTCGCAAATTTTCCTGGTCTCTGCTTATAATGTACTCTACAATGATTATTATTGCCTGGCCGACAGCCAATGACGTCACTCGTTGACTGCGTGCCAATTACTGTGTCGTGACACACGCGACAGGTTTAACAATCCCATCGTTCTCATTTGGGAAATCATTAAAAATAACAGCATTATTCTTAGGGCCTAGATATTGAGTGAAAAGATCTGGGTGTTTCATGACCGCGAGATCTTGAGAGTTTATTCTTAGGAATTGAAACGATGATTACGGTAGTTGTAATGTATTACTTAGATTCTGATAAAGGGGGCCGCGGTGGCTTAGAGGTTAGACTATTCGCCTCCCGCGAAGGCTAACCGGGTTCAGTACCCGGCCGGGTCACTCCCGGATTTTCGCAAGTGGGAATGGTGCCAGACGTTGTCGCTGTTCGGTGGGTTTTCTCGGGGATCTCCCGTTTCCCCCTCGCCTTCATTCCAGCTCTGCTCTCCGGACCTCGTTGTTAAGAGCCGCCAAAATGTCACAACTCAACTCAGTTCTTAAAGTCCAGCGAAACAGTGAAACTATAAAAGTGTTCGCTTTGTCTTCAACAACAAAGAAATTTCCATACAAACGCAGGCCCGAGTATATAGGTGATACTCATCAGATATGTTTACATCTTGAACGCCGTCAAGCTTTGAAATGCCGGAGGGGTAATTGTTTCTACAGGCTGTTCACGGTAAAATGATCACGTTTGAAAGCCCTACTTGATATGCACGTTGTGTGTTCTTTCGCCTTATGTCAAATCAACATTGCAGCAATCCCCAGCACTTTACTCATATGACGGTCAAGTGAAACTGTAAAATTATTAGAAAAATAAATGCTTTTAAAATCTGCTAATTTTCGCGCTTCTGTGCAATAAAATAACAGAAAGGGAAATAAATAATTCGAGTTATCACAAATGGTTACCTACACTTTTATTTGACGTTAAGATATGGACGTACTTTTCCCCCATTTTTGCCAACTTTACTGGCCGCATGTCACTCAGTGCACCCGTTAAAATATATGCAGGTAGGAGCAGTAACTTTTTTCTAAGGTTTATTTCAAAAGTGCTCACTTGATCGCAAAAAGCCTTTAGATGCATCCCCCTTGTGCTGCGCTGTAGACACTGCAGTAATCCAGGCGTCAACAGCAGAGCGATGTGTTGTAGCCCTCGGGAGTGTGTGAGTAATACGTCAGCACAACTGACAGTGCTGATCCCTCGACGAAAGCCGCTTAATACTCAGTCTGTTCCCGCGGGGAAACAATCAGGGAAGTAATACCCTGGATCTGCGGTCCTGATCCTGCGTTCACTTGACCCACGGCCGATGGCAGAGGACTCGAGTTGGAACTAAGACGAGAAATACGCATAAAACATAACATCTTTCATCTGCCGCCTTCGCACACGCAGAATAAAGTCACAACAAACTCTTGTACGTCTTAACACTGCCATACTTTTTTTCTATTTATACAAGGAATGTTTTTGAGAACTAGTTTCCAAATATATATATTTTGGTGCTCTCTAAATCTGAAACAGTGAGAATTGACACAAATTGGTGAAAATAGTGAAAATTGTGCAACTGATAACCGGTACCTGTAAACTAATTAATATGATGGCTGAATTTCACCGATTTATTTGTGATTCCCCTTTGAATGTCGGGAATTCCATTGCCACGTCAGTTATTCCCAGTTGATTTCCTTGGTTTGCCAGTTGGCAGTAGCTTATCGACTGGCATTCTGTGAATGTTATTTCACTGATTGATAGAGACACGCGAAATTCGCGTTATTATTTGCCATCAGGCTGAACTTCTCAGTATCACATATACCGCAGCGGGCGGCGATTCTTCATTGGCTACTGCAGAGCTATGCCATCTTTGACTGAACCGCAAGTGATTGGGCCCACAATTGTGAAGTGTTCATTTTATTGGCGCAGGGTTATCCGGGACATGCAAGATAAATTATGGTTCAATGACAAATGAATTGCAAAGGTACACGTGTTTAAATTTTAACTTGTACGAAGGTTGTAGGTCTCTACTGATTTATATCACTTGTTCGAGCTTAAAATGTGACACTACAAATAAATTATAGTAAATTTCATGAAATCTTAGAGTAATAAGAATGTGGAATTTTAACAACTGATTGTTGTGGACTACAAATTTATTATTAACACTGAGCTAAATGAACAACTGTGTATTAGCATAAAATAATGTACCTTAAATATATAATTATTCAGCTGCAAAGTTACAAGAAGTTAATTGTTAACAAGTTCCCGAGGAATTCTTGTAACAAGTAGAGCCTACGCACATTTTTTTACTGTCCAATAAATGTCCATGTTCACTAAACAGTAAACAAAATCGCCAGAAGATGTTTGTAATCTACACTCTAACTACATGAAATAGAGAAAATAGAGCCAACTCAGTAAATTCCAGTGGAAATGGCTATGCATGAAATCAGCTGCATTTTACTTGGTGGTTACGGTGACAGGATGAATTTCACTGATATGAAGTTCCCTTCGGGCCGTTGTAAAATGGCGTACAAAAGGCTGTTCACGGTAAACTGAGCTCTTTTGAAACCCCTGCTTAAGATCTACTTGTATGCACGTTGTGTATTCTTCCACCATAGGTGAAGTTAACATTTCCACAAGCTTGACCACGTAATTCATGCATCGGTCAAGTGAAACTTTGTAATTATTATAAAAGGAAATATCTTCAAAATTACGCTAATTCATCAGATTATATGTATAATAAAAGCAAAAAAAAAAAAAAAAAACATAAATAATTGCAGTATTCAGAACTGTTTACCTAACACATATAATTCGCTTTTTATACGTGGAACTATTTTCTATTTGTCGTTAGCAACTTTGCTGGGCGCGTTCCAGTAAGTTCACCCGTTGCAATACAAGCAGGCAGGGGTGGTGGCATTTTTCAAAAGTTGATTTCATAAGTGCTTTAATAACTTTGGACTGCCTGAAACCGTGAACAGGTTTGTTTGATCCAAACTTTCCAAAGTGGTTTAAGACACACTTATTACCAAAGTATGAAGTAGTCTCACTCAGAGGAACGAATGCTGTTAGTTTGACTGTGTATTTTCCTCTCAGATTTAAGAGGCCACACATAGGTACATAGGCCGCGTGCGAACTTGTGATTTACTGTATTTATTGGGCGGATGTACTATCCCACCCACCTCGAAAATTATTTATATATTAATAATTAAATGTATGTTTTTAATATCGACATAAATACATTTAATTAATTGTATACAGAATTATCAAAGTCTCCATCATAAGCACGAATGAAGGAAAAACAAAGTAGGTCCTAGATCATATCGCCAGACATGTCAATGAACAGGCATACAACACCGTGACAATGATTCCCCGTCCATTCCACTGATTGGAAAATTTTAGACTGCCCAGGGTTGCCAGATCGTTTTTGATGAAGCCCAATTTGATTACATTTTATATTAATTGAATTTTTTTAAATATATTGTTAATATCTAATGTAATAGTGTATTGGTATGAAACACGAATAGTTTTAAAATTTAGAAATCATATAGGCCCATACAAAATTAAGGAAATATGTCAAACGCATGAACAATCGCGAGATATTCAATTCGCCTATTCATAGAAACCTGAAAAATTCGCGAGTTCAATGACCTGCAAGCTATATTCTACAGTCTTGTGTGGAAATTTTCCGAAGTCAACTGTGCATTGGTTGTCTGCTGTCACAGTGGAAGGCGACGATTGGACCAGCCTTCTCTAGGAGGTGCCAAACTCTGTTTGGACCAAAAATATTATATAAACACACATGTTTTAAATTCTAACTAACTTGTCCCAAAACGAATCCGCGAATTCTTCAGGTCTCTACGTATTCATTACAGCGAGTAACAAGAGACCCTCTTCAATTGTATCCACAGTGGTTGCCGTTTAAAAAACTGATCTTACTTATGAGAATTAATTATCTTGTTCGCAATTATTAATATATACCAATAATAAGTAAATAATCCCAAGTAGCCCAAATATCGCAAATTCATATCACAAATTACGCCGAAATTGAGATAGTCGCATTTTCGTAATATTTTCTCTCAAGTTTTGCATTGAAATAGTCCAAGCGGTGACAAATCGCCCAATCTGCCAACCCTGAGACTACCCCTTAACTGACTTTTTTAAAAATAGTATTTCACTTTGACTGTCACCAACAATTCGTGTTTGATGTAGTTGGCAAAAACGTTCCGTGACAATATTTTGCAAATTTTAAGTATTAAAACTTTTTGTTTGACATTTTTAGGTCGTGTGTACAAAATGGCAGACATGTTGCAGTAATATATTTATATAGCCTATATATCTATACACACACACACACACACACACACACTAATTCGAATTGGAAAGGGTGTGTAAGTTCAATCCCAGCCACCGTCGAAATTATTTTTACTTTTTTAAATTAAGGTAAATTGAGCTATATAAATAGTAAACGATCGTAAATATGTTTATTTCGCGTAATTATTTGGCTACATTCAATAAAAAGAGTATTTAATTCGCCGCTGCACTCGGCCGCCACTTATTCAATCAGTGAAATTGATTTCCGTCAGTAATTCAATCAGTGAGATTGATTCACGTTACTAATTCAATCAGTAAATTTTTTCTGACTGAAACAGTGATTTTCTGCTGATTATAGTAAAGCCATTTTCAATGATTCAAGTAGTTGGATTTCACTGCGAATCAGGGGTTTTAAACTGATTTGAATTTGGAGTGTTAATAGTGCTCACTGTTGCCAGGTTACGTCAGCTTTGCCACGTAACTGGCAGGCTGAGTTACAAATGGGTGGCGAAGGAAATGGCCTGATCAAGATCTGTTTACTTCCATGACAGCTCTTAAGAGAATCCAATCCTACGACGCAAAATTGAGCTGCTCCTTTGAATGTGAAACCTGTGAGAAACCCTATCATTGCGATTACATGGCGTGCACGCAACTTAGATTGTTTTTTTTTTTTTTGTGACTGCATAGAAATAACTTGTCACTAGAGATCTGGAGAACTCGCGGATTAATTTTGGGAGAAGTTAGAATTCAAAACACGTGTGTTTAAATAACTTTTGTGATTGGTCCACATGGTGTCTGACGCCTCCTGGAGAAGGCAGGACCAATCGTCGCCTTTCTCTGTGACAGCGAACAACCAATGTGCTGTTGACATCGGTATATTTGTATAGCATACTGTAGTACTACTTAGCCTGCAGGTCATTGAACTTGCGAATTCTTCAGGTGTCTACTTCTCAGGCAACAGCGCACGCAGGAACGAGGCCATCGTCTACTGGAAAGATATAGTGGACGTCCATTGCACCGCTAACTTTACTTTAACTGTTAGACGCTCTCTATAGGTTGTTCACGGTAAAATGAGCACTTTTAAAAGCCCTTCTTAAGATCTACTTGCATGTAGGTTGTATATTCTTCCGCCTTATGTGAGATTCACATTGCCATGGGCCTCATCACTTTATTGATGCGTCGGTCAAGTGAAACCAGGAAATTATTAGAAACGTAAATATTTTACATATCTGTTAATTTATTTTCTTCGTTTCATTAAAAAAAAAAAAGATCAGGAAGCGAATGATATAATTTAAGTTATCAGAAATGGTTACCTAACATTTGTTTATTCGTCGTTAAGATACGGAACTTCTTCCCATTTTACCAACTTTACTGGGTGCATGTCACTCAGTGCGCTTGTTAAAATATATGCAGGTAGGGGCAGTGACTATTTTATGAGGTTGATTTCAAAAATGCTCACTTTACCTTCAACAACCTTTAGTCATATACGTTTGTTATTCGCAGCTCAAAATAAGAGTGCGGCCTCTTTGCCTAGTTGGTCTGCGGCCAGGAAGATCCTGGCCCAGTTGCAGAGATTTTCAAATATGTGTCGTGACGAACGTAGCCGGATGAGGCGAGCCTAACGGTACGGAGCCGTGTCTCAGGCCACAAAGGCGAGGTAATCTCCTCTGCTGTTGAACGCCAGGCCGAGAGCGGCTCTTGTTACAGCGCTTGCCAATCCCTCAGATGTGATCGATGCGCGAGGGCGGCGCGATGCCAGTGGTCGAAGGATCTAGGGCATTAGTCGCACTAGATCCTTCTCGGCTGCAGCGGCCCTACTGTCGCCTTCTCTGCATGCCAAAGTCGACGATGTGTGAGGGCCACACAATACCGAGGACGCTCGCACGAAACAATTTCTTACCTTAGACATTTTCAAATTTTTTTTTTTTTCGGCCAATAAAATCATGTTTGTGCAAATTTTTCTTAGCGTTACACATTTAGAATAAATTATTTTAAACAATTTCAACTACCTTTCTTAGCTGCTATTTCAATACGCATTTTGTTGCAATGAATATTTATTCTTTTCTAATAAGACTTCTTGTGTTAACTATTCAGGAATTATTAATTAAATAATTTGTTAGACATTTGATATCATAATAAAAAACAAGAGAAACCAGGCCTGAGTGAGTATTTATTAAGTTAAACACCCAGTTACAATTAATACAGGACATAAAATGTAATAATTTTAGGTCTCAAATTAAGTATCAGTCTTGCAGACAACTATACACATAGGTCCCTGCTATGTGTAGCTGCAGGATCTTGGAGTTCTACACCACTTCACATAAATGCTCTATGGGTTAGGCCACCTGTTTTTTTACGCGAAATAATTTCAGGACTTCTTGTACTCCAAAACACTAGAACTCAGATCCGACTTCGTGATTGGGTGATTTTAACTGTCACGCTTTGCAGGTGTCTGCCCGTGAATCACGGACATCCAGTGTCGGAGTTACTTAATTCTGATTGGCCCACTCAGGTAAGGGACAGCCTCGCGACAAAGACGCGTGGCCAATAACAAAAGGAAAATTGCACTTATGCCGTAGGAGAACGGAGTTTAGCATTCACGTAAATTTTTCGCGACCCGGAAATTTCACTGATTCATTTGTTAACAAGCTTGACTGCACAGTTCTTCGTGGACTCGAGCCTCAGTTATTCATTGGCAGTTGCTCCAATTTTACCCCAGACCAGGCGGCACGAGATTTGGTACTCTTTTATTTGCAGGTTCGTTATTGGCTCAAATTCGTCCAGGGCGTGTCTTATCAACTGCGGTCCAACTGGAAAACAAAGTCAAATGTGCACGTGTTTGAAATATAGCTTGCCGTTAAATGAATTAGTGAAATTTCCGGGATTTTATCTATGGGTAGGGATAGGAAAATTTCGCGAGTTCAGTGACCTGTCGGCTAGACTCCACAGTCCTGTGTTCACTAGAGCATCAGCTGTGTGTTCATTGGCTGCTGCTCCAGAGAGTGGCCAGTGTTACTACACACATGGCAGTGTGACACTCGCTACCTGTTTCCTTGAAAGTCTACTACTGGCTCAGGATCGTACAGGGCGTGTGTAATGAACTGTTAGCCAATTGCAGGGGTGACTCCAGCGTACACGTGTTGGACGTCTATCTTGTCCTCAAATGAATTCGCGAAATTTTCCTATCCTTATCTACGGGGTTCATATCGGGCGAACGAGGTGGCCTGAAACTGTCCAGAATGCTCCTGGAACCAGTCCTGGACAACTCGGGCTGGAATGCCCCATAGTTTCGGTGGCACGTGAAGTCCATGAAGGACTGCATTGCAATGCCACTAGCAGCACACGCTCGCTCACGCCATGTCAGAGCGCAACTGATAAAGCTATCTGGGCAGTTACAAGACGTAACGGTAAGGTGGCGCCACCGACCATTGCTACCCCACGACATGTCGGTGCATGTCACGTTCACAAGAGATAACACTCCAGACCAGCGCGGAATGAAACCTTCAACACATCGCTCGTATCGCCGACACTGTTATGAAGTTCTTCAACGTCACAGTAAACGCCATTTCCACACCGTTACAGCGCCTGGTCGAAATCCTGCGAGACTGTTATAAGTCCCTGCAGTACAATGAAGTCCCATAAGTACGGGCGGAACAACGAGACTATTACACTCCAGTTCAGAGCCATGAACGTAATGGCGATAACGAACTTGATGCGCTGGCCAACATCGCACTGTTAAACATTTCTTTATACTTGCCGAATGTTTTACGGAAATGTACAGTGTATATACGGAGAGGCAATCCGTAATGACGAAAAACGGAGTTAAGTCCGTAAATACAAGATACGGAAAGTCTTCGTAGTCCCCTTGGCTTCGAGTTACGGGGACGAACAATGCCGATTCTACACGAAGCTTTCTTCGCCACTGTAACAAGAAAATGATCGTTTTTGCGGCAGTTAAGGTTATCCACGCGACTGTGGCCTATTATTTCAAACAATAAAAAATAGCATCAGGCGTCTGTAACATTTGGCAACACTAAAAATACACTAAATTTAATAGAAACTGAATATTTGCTTTTGTCTTTTGATTATAAATATAAAAGTTATACCCTAATTATTGGGTGAGGGTAGTAGGTGAAAGGTTAAAGTCGTGGACTGGTAATTACTTGTCTCGGGCTCAAACCTCGACCAAATACAAAATATTTTAACTTTTTTAATATAATTTTTTATACACGGTAGAACACCCACATCACGAAAATTAAAGACATTCTCATTATATCTTTTCATTTTAAACGGAAAGAACAAAAAACTAACTTTGAAATTAACAGAGAGGTTCAGTGAAATTTAGGGAGAGTCCTTTTCTGAAAATTAATGTGTCCGAAATTTTACGGGGAGTTTACGGACACTCCTGGATAAATTTTTAACAGCACTTTTCAGTAAAATGAAGGAATTTTTTTTTTTTTTTTAACAGTGCGCCCTCATGCTCCCGCACTTCTCTCCAGGTATACTAGCTCCTTAAAGGCAGAAGTACAGTTTTTCCAATGGTGCACTCCACCTGAATACACACATGCACAGTTCATTACAAAGAAGAACACTCACTTACAAAACTGAGTATGAATATGCCAACACACCACACTGGCCTTATGTGAGACACACCGCAGGTGAGGGAGCCAAGGTGACAGTGGGGTGGCACCAAGGTCAGGAAATCTGGACACGTAGAATAAATATGCCCCCCCCCCCCTGCTCTTCGGCCACTCGTCGGGTTAAGCTTCTTACACAATAGAAAACTTTAGCATTTGACTTTACGTTTCCTTTCCTCTGACGATACCACCAATACACAATACAATTGTAAAGTCAGAGTTCAGACAGTTGAACATCGTTTCTGCCAGCTTCGTAAACATGTGTATCTTGTTATGTAAATAATTTATATCATCAAGGAATGCATTTTTTAAATATATGCTTAAAATTTATATTTAAAAATTATTTCAAGACAAAAAACTAATTTGTTTACTTTATTAAAATATATCAATTCATGTGTTTCCTCTTCGTATTATATTTGTTTGTCACTTATTTAATTTAAGACGAGTTTGTTTAATATACCGAAATTAAAATCTCCCTATAATAAAATAAAGCACCTTTTAAATAACCTCTGTTAGTTTCTCGGCAAAATGACTGCTTGACATTGACTTTAAATTTCATCTTTTCGAATTCGTAAAGTCAGGAGTGCTTGACTTTACCTTTGACAGTTCCATTTTGGCAAGCTCCATACGAAACAACAGGTCGGAAAGCAAAGGTAAATTCAAATAGTAAAGTCAAATGTTATAGTTTTCAATTGTGTAAGGGCCTATACCCCCAGACCACGTGTTGAAGATGACTCTGAGGACCCATCGACGCAAGGGCAATCGCTGGTCAGCAGTTCATTCAACGTCTGGAGACGTTGGTCGGACAGCACGACAACGTCTGAAGACGTTGGTCGGACAGCACAACAACGTCTGGAGACGTTGTTCGGACAGCCCGACAACGTCTGGAGACGTTGGTCGGACAGCACGACAACGTCTGGAGACGTTTGTCGGACAGCACGACAACATCTGGAGACGTTGGTCGGACAGCACGACAACATATGGAGACGTTGGTCGGATAGCACGTCAACATCTGGAGACGTTGGTCGGACAGCACGACAACGTCTGGAGACGTTTGTCGGACAGCACGACAACATCTGGAGGCGTTAGTAACTCCACTGCTCGACATCGCAGCGGAGGAGCTTCGTTCGAGTTGAGTGTGAATCAATGGTAGGTGACATATGATTAGTGTGCAAGGTTGGGCCACTAGGGAAGCTACGTGGTTACGAGCATTCAAGAATAAGTTTGAGAGATAGTTTGAAACATAGTAATTATATAATACAATCAGTTAACGATTAGACACTGTTATATTCAAGTTGTGGATAAATGAGATGGAATTAGAATGAATTTTTTATAAATATTTGTGTTGCTGATTTCTACTGTCTGATACGTCTTTGTAATATTGTAGTAACAGAAATAGTAATAATTTAAAGAGAGATATAAAGTATTTAAGTAAAAGTGTTGTGTATTGGAATAGAGATAAGGACAGGTTTGGTGAGCATCTAGCCAGAAAGGCGTGTCTGGTTAAGGCACCAAAACAATATAAAAGAATAATTCGTATATTTTAAAACAAAATATTATTCTCTTAGAATATACATTTTCAGCTAGATGTTTTAAAAATTAATTAATAAGGCTGTTCTTATAATGCTAATTTAAGAATATTTCTATTATGGGTGCTTTCGAAAGCAGGATTTTCAAATAAAACTTTCATCAAGCCACACCGTCATAATTATTAGGACCTACTATGCTTTCATGTAAGAAAATATTGGTAGCCTACTTATGTTTGGGAAAATAATAATTTATTTTATTTACATTTAATTTAGTTATACGAACGTCGACTTTAGTAACAAATATGGTGCGGATATAATTAACTATTCAAAATATTTGGAAACAGTATTACTAATTCATATTACAACTACTGCAATAATTATTTTAACGGGCTTGCTTGATGCAGGTTTAGTTTTTTTCTTGTTAAGCTTTGTTTTCAAGCGCGACTAATGTTTTTGCAAAACTTGGGAAAATTATTTTAAGAAGTGAAAATTAACAAATGTACGTCTTCACAGGTGGGGAGACAAAATGTATTTGGTTTAACACACAATTTCACATGTCGCGTTTATACTTCTGTGAAGCAATGTTGGACAATTAAAATTAAATTTTGTTTAGGGGGATAACTATAACCTACGAACGTCATATTACGTTTTAGTTCTTATAACAAATCATTTTCCCCGTAAAATTTCCGTAAATAAGTACAAGTGTGTAAATGGTATTTCGGCCCCTACATTTCGAAAATTCTTGATGTGGAAATAAACGAATACGTTGCATGAACGACAGATGAAAAGTTTCTGGCCAAAAAATTACAGGAATTGACTGAAAATCCATTAAAAAAATTCAAATAAATGTACAGCCTTTGCGTCATATTTCACAAGAGAAGTCTTCTATACTCATTAAATAAACAGTTTTGAGTTGTTATTGTGTAATGTGTCGTAGGGGCGACTGCAGTATAAGCTTACAGATGTGAGTGTGGACACAAGGATAACATTTAATCTTCTTAAATAAATCGCTCTCATGTATTTTATACGAGTATTTATGATACCATTGCTAAAAGTTTGGACTGTCCACGACCAGCATTATCTATGTTTATGGTATCTACGTTCTAGAAATTTATTGCTTCAGTGACACCAGTAAATTTGTAGATCTAGATTTGAATTAGTCCTTAAGAACCACCTGCTCTCTCTGCTGCTCCGTCGCTACCCAAGCAAAAAATCACATGGAGAATTTCTACAAACGAGAATCTCTTTCGGAAAGATAAAGTGTTTTATTCTTTACTAGGACGACAGGATAGTCAATATTAAGACGTAATATCGAGCTGCGTTTCAAAACACTTGATCTAAACCATCCTTGCGATTGGATAATATTAAATTTTACCGGAAATGTGGAAAATTGCGTGAATTTACTTGATAACAAGTTAGGCGTAAAACACTAATACACTCATACACTCTAAAAAAAATTGTAATTTTAATGATAAATTCTTTGCAATTTTACAAATGCTTGTAACAGTATAAATATTTTTCTTGTACAACTACTCGTTTGTAAAAGTACAAGGTCCGTGTTTGTAATAGATCTTAGGAAATGTTTGTAATAGATCTTAGGAAATGTTTGTACTATACTGAGCCGTATCCACGAGCTTCAGCAAAATGGCGGACACTCAACAACGTAAAACCTTACATAGCTGTTTGTGCAAAAACTATTGGTGATGTAAAGTGTAGTTGCGTGCAAAGAGAAACGCATTGCATGTTTTTGAAATTATTACGTAAAACACTTAAAACCACTCAAATATTCATAATAAAACGACAATTTCAATAAAACGCTATCGTATTATTCATTTTTGTAAGCCTTTCCTACCTACACAGAACTCTTAAATCGTCTCTTAATACCCTGTTGTTAAAAGCAGCCCAAATCTCTTAATTCAACAACTGAATTCTTAGAAAGAAATACATGTACCTATTCTTCTTAACAGTATAACTTCAATATTATTTTATGTACTTGCAATTATATTTACAGTAAAAATAAGCGTTAATCTTGGAGATGTCAAGTTGGTCTTGTGGTTAAAGGTGCGGGCTAGTAAGGGGTGTGAGTTCCAATCCCCGTGCTGACAAAGTGTAATTTTTTTTGTAAATTATATTGTGAAATCTTATTTTTTTTAGTTGTTCTCTGTTACTAATTCATCATATTTGTTTTTTAGAATAAAAAATAATTTTATGTACACTTCTCAATAATGTCAGTTGTAATATAAGGCTATCATTTGTAATATTACAAATAAATGTTTTGCAGATTTTACAAGAAAACTCTTTGTAGTTTTACAAAGTATTTTCTTGGCAACTGGGTCTCCAAAGATTTGTCTTGTAAAAGTTAAAAAATTTTTAGAGTGTATATTTGAGTTACTTTTGGGATTTGTATATATAGTTAATGAGACACGCCGTGGACGACTCTGGGCCAATAGTAGACCTGCATGAACACAAGCATCAGCTATCTAGCTACCATGTGAAGCTGTTGTATAACTGACTATAGGCCGTTCACGGTAAAGTGAGAAATTTTGAAGACCTAGTTACTTTTTTCTTTCAACCAAATTATATCGTTCCCTCACTTTTTAATGTAAACCCTGAAATGTGAGTAATAAACACAGAGTATACGTTCATCATAGGGGTACCCAAAACCAAAAGTCCGAGGCCACAATAAAATGTATTTATTGGTTATTATGTCTGATGAAACAGCTTCAAAAAGTGCTCACTTTACCACGAATGGCCTATAATCACTAAGGCGTCAGCCAATAATCGAACAGCAGAAGCTCTAGTGTCCAGATAATTCTGAAGTTTAGTCTGCAAGTCGTTGAACTTCAAGAATTCTCCATGCCCCCACGTGTAAATTGTGTTGTAATCCCAACACTCTACTGGCGGGTGGTTAAGGCCAATGACTGCAGGGTGACATGGCCTGTTGTCACCTGAACCTGATCTCTAAGGAATAGAGACCTGAAAAATTCGCGAGTTCAATGACCTTCAGGCTAGACTCTAGCGTCTTATATAAAATGTGCCGATATCAACAGCACATTGGTTGTCTGCTGTCACAGTTTAAGGCGACGATTGGGCCAGCGTTCCCCAGGATGTGTCGTACAACGCATGGGCCGATGGCTAAAGTTATATAAACACAAGGTTTTTGAATCCTACTTTGTCTCAAATTGAATCCGCAATTTCTTCAGGTCTCTACTAAGGACAGGTATTTTTCGCGAAAATGTTCATGGCCATGCTAGACCTCAATATCACACGTTCACCCACAACCACGACTTCGTTTGGTTATTGGCCGCGTGTCTACTTGAGAAGACATGTTCTTATTTGACTGGACCAATCGTAAGAAAATACTCCGATACTTACTGAACGCTCATGATTCACGGACAGACACTTGAGGAACGTGACATTTAAAATCGTCCAACCACGAAAGAGCATTTGAACTTAAGCGTTTTGGAGTACAACTGGTATTGAAATCTTTTCGCGAAAAACATCTATCGCAACTGATCTTATGTCGCGTGACTGTAATGGGGACAAAATAATTCTCAACTAAAAGTCATCCGCACTGAATTGCAATAATAATTAATCACGTGAATGTAACAAAAGAGGATGTAAACGAGTGTTATTCAAGTGTTTGCAGTTGTCATATTAGCGGAGATTACTAAGGTGTAGCGCTCGGACGCTGGTGATCTAGGTTCGAAATTCGGTCGAACTGGTACATTTTTTTTATATCGGCCCAGACTGTTCGTGTAGCCAAACAAATGTTTAGTTGCACTAACAAAATCTTACCGTTTGGAGCAACTAAATGAGAACCAAAAAATAATTTGGTTTCAGGAACAAAATATTTCATTGCCCCTACACAAACCAATAATTTGGTTGAACCAAACAAATCTTGTTTGATTCAACAAAGCCTTTTTCTCAGTGGGGTTGAAACATAGACTAAATATGAGGTAGACACAACCAATCTCTCGTGTCCCAACATTGAAATGATTCTCTGCCAATACGAGGTGCAAATGGCGTAGACTGGATTTAAGGTTAGAACACTGTCTAGTAAACAAGTGCTTTGAGATGTATGCATACTCCTCTAACCAATATGTAATGCATTTTGATTAAATTAGAATTGGTGAAAGTATTTTATTCATACAAAATTGCTTGTTATTAAAAAATTAAGATATTAACAAACACTGTTGGCCATGTGACTTTGACAATTGTGTAGGATTGGGGTAGGTCATTGTTGGGCACGTGTGCAGAAGACGAATAAGTGGTCTGCCTCATCTCTAGTCTATGGAGCAAACAGTATACTACCGCGTCGGGTTGAAACCAAAGAGAATGTATATTGTCTAGCGCTAGCGTCGCAGTTTGAAAAGTAGTAATTAGTCGTGAGTGTGGAAAGACGCATAGGGAAGCCGCCGGGGGGAGAATACAGGAAGACAGGAGGCAACACAATGCGTCGGAGCGATGCGTTCTCGAGTTGAGGACGCAAACACTCGTGTCTTCGCAGCGTCTCGCTCAGTTGCTTGCTTCACGGGAATCTCCACCTTGATTTTTTTTCCACGGGCAGTGCTTCAAATCCGTGAGTTAGTTGCGTGCGCCTAGCTGCTTCTTGATAAACGTCGCAGACTGTTTGAAAACCCACCAACCGTTTAACGAGCTCCCATTGTTTCTCTACGAAATAACACACAATTAATACGACTTAGGAAAAGCACTTTAAACGTAGTCCTGTCACGCACACCGTATTTTTCGAAAGTTTACCAACACAATCTTAGAAATAAGATGCAACAACATTTCTACGAAGTACAACAATAACAATGTTTCATATTTGTGTTGTTAAAAAATATGCAGTGTGCGGCCACTCATTAATTTCCGAGTTCAAACAATCACGTAATATGTTGGTATTTGTTTTTGGCATTTTTATTGCAGCCAGTTTGCAGTACATATTGTTATATGTGGCGTGCTAGATGATATCGCCATTAACCTTGCATGTCAACGAGGTGTATAAACTTTCACAGATCATGTTATCCACGAGGAAGATCGGGCACTTATGTCCTGCTGTGTACAGCACCGCTCATAAATATCACTCATGCGCAACGTGAGTCAGTGAAGAGATTCGGGCGGCTCTTAACATCGGAGGTGAGTGAAGTGAGCAGCGCCGGAATGAACGGGCGGGAGGAAACGAGATATTCCCGAGAAAACCCGTCGACCAGCGGCATCGTTCGGCACGATTCCCACTTGTGAAAATCCGGAATGAACCGGACGGGATTGAGCCCGGTTCACCATCATGGAAGGCGAATGGTCTAACCGCTCAATCACCGCGACCCCTTCATGTGCAACGTACTGAACAGGTTAAAAACCTACGTAATTGAAAATTATAAATTAACTTTTATACACGAAACATTGTAAAAAAAATTTCTCAGTGAACTTCGTAAACTGTAATGGACGTTTTTAACCTGAGCATATGATGGGACATTTACCATGCATCAATCTGCAAACAGATAAATGTCGAGTCTCTACTAAAGCTGGCCACTCCATATGTGTACACCAAAAGAAAACTTTACCGTTTATTCTTTCTCAGTGCGGCCACAAATTGATATGGTTACTTTGCATAGTTCGTTCACGGTCAATTCCAACTTTTCTGAAGACTTGCTGAAGTTCTACTTCCAGGATATTCCTCTACCTCATACAAACAAACCTTAACCGAGTATACAAAATTGCGCCAAACAGATAATGCACCACATTCGTGCGCTCTGGGTAAGGCTATAAAGTGAGCACGTTTAAAATGAACCTTTAAAAAAAAATGCTCCTACCTGCATATATTTTAATGAGTCCACTGAGTGAGCGACATTCACCCAGTAAAGTTGATAACGATGGATGGAAAGTAGTTCCGTATCTTAACGTCAAATGGAAAGTTATGTTTTATTAATTCATCGAAGTGTATAAATGAGCAGATTTGTAAAGTATTTAATTTGATAACAATTTCACAGTTTCATTTGACCGACACATAAATAAAGTGATGAGGTCTATGTTAATGTTAGTTTTACATAAGGCGGAGGAATATATACACAACGTGTATACAAGTATATCTTAAGCAGGGCTTTAAAAAGTGCTCATTTTACTGTGAATCACCTAATGTAATAATACTGTATTTGCATTAGAACTATTTCGTACTAGGTACTACCAACATGCGAGTTTTTTCACTCTATTATTCATACTAACTACACATTATATACTACAACGTATGCAGTAGATAAAATATAATAAAAATTTCAGTTCAGTAAAAAATAAGGATTTAATTTTAACACACAAGAATGGAACGCCTGTGATGCGGGAAAAAACCACGCCCGTCCCACATGGGGCGATTTTTCAAAGGTCTGTTTTGAAAAGTGCGAAGAAACCGCGAATAGGCTACAAGCAATATTTCAGAGTGTAACTTTAGCAAACTGCATAAGTAGCCTACGTGCATTTATTTTATGTTGGCAACCACTCGCAGCATTCTCAGTAGACCTACACTGCAGAAACATTTCTGGTAAACTTCCTAAACTGCAAGGAAAGTATTTAACTTATACACTGATGTATGTAAATAATACCACACATCAAGCTGCAGATCTAGGAATGTTTAGCATCGCTACTATACAAAGTTGGGAACTTCCCTACGTATTTGACTGTCTCCTGAGCAGATGTAGGAACACTACAATAAAATGAATAGGGGAACATATTACCAGTCCCGCTTTCTCACTAAAGGTTTTTCACGATAAAACGTGCACTTTTGAAAGCCCTGCGTAAGATCTACTTGTACAGACGTTATGTATTCTTCCGCCTTATGTAAAAATAACATTACCATGGGCCTCATTACTTTGTTCATGCGTCGGTCAAGTGAAACTGTGAATTTATTAGAAAAGTAAATATTGTACAAATCAGCTCATTTTTGAAATTCGATGCATTTAAAATATAAAAATTGAGAGAAATAATTAATAATTAAAGTTATCACAAATGATTACCCAACACTTTTTTCGACGTTAATATATGGAACTGCTTTCAATTCCATCGTTGCCAACTTTACTGGACACATGTCACTCACTGCGCCCATTAAAATATATGCAGGTAGGGGCAGTAAGTTTTTTCTAAGTTTGATTTCAAAAGTGCTCACTTTATCGTGAACAGCCTTTATCAAAGAAGTCTTTCTACTTAGTTTTGATCACTGATTCGTGTGTTGCGGTCCCATAACCGCGAATCACCTGACATCCTGTATAATTCGGCCCAGCGATGAAAATGTCAAAACGGTCCCCGTTCATAAATTAACTGCAGTTTGTAAAACCTCGGTAGAAATGCAGAAAAGGTTCTGCCTGGTTTAGTTGGCTTCTCCAGCCACCACGACCCACGCCTCGTTTGGTGCTGGTTTTCCATGTCGACCCACTACTGCTCACCAAACACAGCACGCCCGTCGATTCGATTCGCCCGGTGGTTCATTAACATGGGTAATTACCTGGGCCCCTTCCCACGAGCCCATCCTCACGTTCACCACCGCCTGGACTGGAGGGTCTCGGAGCCCTGCGCTGGATTTCAGAAACTAACTTTTTATACTTATTTCCCTTAAGAATGACGAAGATAATCGCGTAATTCCTGCATTTTTCTGTCTATAAATATGAATACATAACGGTTGGTTCTCGTAATTAAATATAATTTGAGTGTGTTTATGCATGTCGGCTCGTTCAAGTATTTTCTAACCACTAGGGTAGGCGAAAGGAAGTAACAAATTAAACATAGGACAGTGTTTTACTTTAAAAAAAAAAGTGCCTATTAGCTGGTAGTCTGTAAAACTTTTCACCCTGAAATATCCAAAGAGTGACGCCCACGGGTTAGTAATATTTTCGTAAATTCTTAAATTAAATTAGGTAGGTTTTTTCTGTACGGATCGTTAATGGGATATTTCACTTGAGCAGCAGCTGTCGCGGTAGCTGTGAATATTGATAAGCAGCGCTGTTTCCACTGATATATTCATGACTCCAATTAACTGAAAACTTCGCATAGGTTTGTTTACTCACTAATTTCTAAGCCACGTAAAAACTAAAGGAAATCATATAAATAACCCAAACGCAACAATTTTTCTTTAGATATTGGTGGTAATGACAAATCTAGTGCTGTATTCGTCGTTAAACTATGCATGACTTGTTAAAATTATTATTATTATTTATTGTAACAGTACTACTTTTTAATTCTGGGGAAGTAAATAACGAAGATTTGTTTGAAACTGATCATACATTGTAACTATTGATCTTAAAAGAATTTTATGTTAAATTGTGGTAAATTGCCCAATGTTTAGTGATGAACAAATTTTAAATCAACATTCGAAAGTAATCACTCATCATTACGGCGTTTATTTCAGGGCAATTACCAAATGAAGAAATTACAGTATTTGTAAGCAGTGTTTTATAAAACGCAGTTCTATTTCTTAAGCTCTTACTTTGGACGATCAAATGCTACAGTTAACTATTCGTCGGTGGGTAGTTTTGTATTAGTAGTGACCAGCATTGAAATTACCCTGTCCCACTGTAGAATTTTCGCCTTAAAATACAGGTAATTTGGTTGTGAAATTTGAAAACCAAAATGCGACAGTCAAAATTTTCCTCCGTGAAACAAGTTTGATAAAAAAATCTTGAATATTTATGAAATATGTTGCACTGCCAAATTTTTTTAATTTGACGAACTTATTGTTATTTTTACTCAAACAGTGAATGTCGTGATTTAATTTTACCTTCAAACAAAAACGTTAATATATTTTTATCAGGCATTTATGATGTGAAATTAAATTGATTGCCTCTCATTTTCCATTAACCTACTATCGGCAGCGCGATTTAAGAAAAAAAATCATGTAAGGGCAGATTTTATTTAAATTAACTGTATCCGTAGATTTGTTTAGTTTCATTTATTGTGAGGGAATTTTGAAGTTCTCGAAGTTTCAAATTGTACGGCTTTTATTGTGCTCCGCATTAGCCTACAAAAACACTTCCTTTGCTACGACACACTATTTGTACCAGCGAAGAAATTTTTGGTTAAATATGAATCACTGCAAAGTAGGTTTGCCGCAAAAAGAAAAATTTTTAATGATCTATATAGTAAGGGCAACAATATAGTCCAATCACTGTTACTGCCAAATATTCTGAACACCTGCTGAAGCTCTACTTTCAGGATATTTCTCTGCCTCATGCAAACAAAGGTTAACCAATTCTAAGGAATTACGCCAAACAAAAAAAGCAACGCATCGAATTCATGAGCACCCGGTTTGCGCGAGAACAATTTCTTACCAGGCATTGCCAAACATTCCTATTTCTCTCAATTTTAAGCATAGGGAGCTGATATTATAAATGAGATAATATACTATATAGGTACGCTCTAAAGTATTATTAAATTTAAATTTAACCGAAAATAAGCAATTTTTATCTTAATATAAGTATAAAACGTTTGCGATACATTACTTACATATTAGGTTTAATTCAAAAAGTGTGAAAAAGTCGCGAAAAGACTATTGACTTGCATTGTCGTTAGCATAGTTCAACTGTATTCTTTGTGGCTAAGTCGGATACAGTATTTTGAAAGCTGAACCACTATGTCGATGAATACGGAATTCGTTATTTGGTGACTTAGTATTTAATAAGTTTCGCTTCGTACCTACCAAATTACAATGCAGAGAAGAAATTTTTTTTTTTTACACTTGAAAATTTCGTTTGGTGTGCAGCAAGATTTATTTTCTCTCTAAACAAAACAAGCTCAAAGAAAAATTTTTCTTCTCTATAAAGGAAGAAAATGTCACAAAACAAGAATGTATAAAGAAACAAGTGGAATAGAGCAAACTTAAGTTTCGTTAATCTTTCCTTTGATATAACGCACGATTCTGTTACCTTATGCAAAACGGCCTCAAATGTATGTATTTCTTTGCTTCACGTAAATATTCGCCCGTATTTTTGTACAGTGTGCGCACTGCAATACATGTGATGTTTTAGTAAACATTATAGCTAGAGAACCGGAAACTTCGCCATTTCATTCGAGGACAATGTTTATCCTCCAAGCACGTTTACATTTGACTTCCGGTCTCAGGTGAGTCGCAGTTTGTAACACACGCCCTGGACAAATTTGAACCAATAACTGACGTGCACTAAAACCAGAACCGAATACCTTTCCATCTGATATGCAGTAAAACTGGGGAAGCAGCCAATGAACAACTAAGTGAGGCTCTAGTACACAAAGGATTGTGGAGTCCAGCTTGTTGACTAACGAATCCGCGAAATTTCCGAGTGTCTGATTGCAGCCTCGGACAGGGCGCCCTCCAGTCTCTCGACAGCGGTGTAGAAACCATAACTGACGTCATCAAAATCTGTGATTATCGGAGTACAGTGCACACCGTTACAACACCTTTCTTAGTTTATTTAAAACTAGCTTATTTAAGATGGAAGGGATATAGCTATACATATTTTATTTCTAGTGTTACGCACCTCAAAAATCCATTCTATACTGAAATAAAATGAGTTTTCAGGAACTAATGTTATGAATAATATATAGGGCCACCTGTTTTTCGCGAAAAGATTAACGCGGAGGCTAGACACACCTGCAGTCTTCATTTGATTATTGGCCGCTGGCCTTTGTGTGAAGACAGTCTGTTACACGAGTGAACTAGTCAGAATTATTTCTCCGTGATTCGCGGGCAGAAATATTAATGCGCAGAGATCATCTTATACTTAAAATGTGTACAATATTACAAAGAGAGAAATAAAGCAGAGTAGTGTTTCGGAATAAACGTATAGAATATGAGACTTTTGCCTGAACAAGAGCAAATCTAGCGTTATTTTCCTGCTGTTTTCAGTAAGCCAATACTTTAAATACCTATATTTTCTCGAGGTTCCTCTAGTAATTCGATATGTGGGCTTCGAACTATACGACTAAACTACTAAATGTGATACTACTAATTGTCCATTCACAGTTACTTCAAACTTTACTGAATCACTGCTAAAGTTCTACTTTCAGGATATTCCTCCGCCTCATGCAAAACAATATTAACCGAGTCTAGAAAATTAACTACACCAAGAGGACAATGCAATGCAGCCGTACGCACTCAGTTTAATAATATTCCGCATAAGAACTTTTTTTTACTAAATATTAACAACACACCTTTTCTCTCATTGTTTTTATTCTAGAGACCTGAATAATTAGCGTATTCCTTTTTGGACAAGCTATAATTAAAAACGTGAGTTAATATAACTTAAGCCATTGGTCCACGTGATGTTTGACACCTCCTGTAGAAGGTTGGCCCAATCGTCGCCTTCCACTGTGACAGCAGACAACCAATGCACAGCTGACATCGGCATATTTGTACATAAGGCTATATATTCTAGCCTTTAGGTCTTTGAACTCGCGAATTTCTCAGCTATCTGCCCATTGGTTATAAATATTACATTATAATTTATAAATAAAAAAAGTGAACGTTCAGTGTAACCAATAAATATACTTTTAATTTAATAGAAGTATAAAAAAACTTGTGATATGTGATATATTTAGGAAACAAAACAACACATCATGCATGGGGCGAGTTTTCAACGGTAAAAGTGTGAAGAAACTGCGAATAGACTATAGGCCTAATTGTGTTCTTTCGTTGACGTCGCAGAGATAAAATAGCTGGTATCATCTGCTTTCTTTGCCGGAACACATGATATGTTCACTGCAAAGTAGCCTTGCCACAAACACAAATTTTGTTTGATCTATGTACGTAGTAATGACCACGATAACCTACCACTGTCGTTACAATATATAGTTGAGAGACGTCTTTGTTGTAATATCAGTTACAAAAAAATTGTGCGCTGAAAAACAAAATAACGAGAACAGTTCCGAGACTCGAACCCGCAAACTTCAGCCCCCCCCCCCCCCTCCTCTAAACCCTAAAAATAAGGCTACTTTGTACTCTCGTGATAAGACTGCTTGGTCGTGACATTACATTAGCAAGAGTATTATATCGCTTCTTGAGAGGAATTAAATGAAGTAAAGTAGAGAGTGGAGAGATTTGGGCGGCTCTTAATGTCTGAGGTCACGAGAGCCGATGAGGGTGAAATGAGGTGAAAATGGAGTGGCCTCAGAATGCAATGGCGGGGGGAAACGGGAGATCCCCGATAAAACTCGCCTACCAGCGACATCGTCCGGCACGATTCCCACATGCGCAAATCCAGAGAGCGACCCAGTTGAGAGTCGAGCCCGATTCGCCAAGGTGGGAGGCGAGTAGTCTAACCACTGCACCACCGCGGCCCCCGCCAAGATCAGATACCTTTCTTCATCCATCCAACATGGTTGCACGTAATAGTGTCACGCTATTTCGTCCCGTTTGTTACTGACTGAAGACATACGTGGTCCATTATTAGATAGACCAGAAGAGTGGTACAGGTTCTTCAAGTCCTAATGGCAAAGTTCGCGGACTTCTGGTCATATAGGATGTTCACGACTAATTGTTGGAGACTGGCAAAATTCGCGTTATTTTCTGGCAGCACGCTAAAATCCACCGTTCTATACATATCGCAGTGGTGTCATTTGTTTATTGGCTTCTACAGCAGTAAGAAAACATTTTCCTTTTTGACTTGGTTGGACGTGTTTGGGCCAGCCTCTCATAAATGGTTACCTATTGGTCCTAAGCCGTCCAGGGTGTGTCAGACAAACTGCACACTAAGAAAAAAGTTTGTTATTTTTACTGAGAAATTCTTGTAATTTTACAAATGCTTGTAACAGTACAAAGATTTTTCTTATAAAACTACTCGTTCGTAAAACTACAAGGTCCGTGTTTGTAAAATACCTTAGGAAATGTTTGTACTATACTGAGGCGTATTCACGAGCTTCAGCAAAATGGCGGACACTTAATAACGTAAAACTGTATAAAGTTGTTTGTGCAAAAACTATTGGTGGTGTAATGTGTAGCTGCGTGCAAAAAAAATGTATTGCAAGTTTTAATAACGTATACACTAATCATAATGAAACGACCATTTCAATAAAACGTGATCGTATTATGCATTATTTGTAAGCGTTTCCTAGCTACACAGAACTCTTAAGTCGGCTCTTAATACCCCATTCTTAAAAGCCGTCCAGATCTCTTAACTCGACAAATGAACTCTTCAACTGAAATACATGTACGTGTTCTTCTTAATCGTATAGCAATATTATTTTGTATGTAATTGCATCTATATTTATAGTAAAAAGAAGCACTTTAATTATAAGTCAAGTTGATATTGTGGTTTAAGGCTCGGGCTAGAAATACAAGAAGCGTGAGTTCAAATCGCCGTGCTGGCGAGGCATATTTCTTTTGCAAATCATATTTTGAATAATTTTTTTTTTTTTTTTTTTTGTATTCTCTGTTAATAATTCATTACATTTTTTTTATAAGAAAAAAAGTTATTCTGTGTACACTTCTCAATAATGTTAGTTGTAATACAAGGATATCATTTGTATATTACAAAGAAATGTTTTGCAGATTTTACAAGAAAATTCTTTGCAGTTTTACAAAGGATCTTGGCAACTGGGTTTCCAAGGAGTTTTCTGGTAAAAGTACAAATAATTTTGCAGAGTGTGTAATCCAATGGGAAACGCAGTACAAAAACACAAGTGTTCGAGTTCTAGTTTGTCTTGAAATAATAACACGAATTTTGTAGGTCTCTACTAATTGAGCAACCTTCGAAAAAGATCACTGGAAACAGTAACCCATCTCTACCTCCTTCTGTTGGAAATTTCCCAAAAAGTCGACAACCACCCCCCCCCCCCAGCCAAGCGGGAGGTGCCAAAGTGGCAAAGTGGGAGAGTTTGCGAAAGAAACATGGAGCAATTAGTTTTTTTGCACTATATTTTGGGATCAGACTAACTTCAACTTCTTCTATGAACTCCCCCAAAATATCAAAGAGAGAACAATACAAAAATAACTTACCGTGGTGGCCATACAGTACAACAAAGATTATATAAAAAAAATCCTTCACATTCAAATGGAAATTACTTCGTGATACAGTTTTAAATATTACATTTAAAAGCCCCGAAGGGAACAAACATACCTTTAATTATGACGCATTAACCCTTTCAGACCCAGTTTAATTTCCGGTTTCAGGAGCTGCAAACAAAAACATGCATGATGCGTGCTGTACTTAAGTCGACACAACACTTGTTTCGTTGTTACAGCCAATGAGCTGTACACTATATGTTCGGCTAATGAGCTGTACACTATATGTTCGGCCAATGAGCTGTACACTATATGTTCGGCTAATGAGCTGTACACTATATGTTCGGATAATGAGCTGTACACTATATGTTCGGCTAATGAGCTGTACACTATATGTTCGGCTAATGAGGTGTGCACTATATGTTCGGCTAATGAGCTGTACACTATATGTTCGGCTAATGAGCTGTACACTATATGTTCGGCTAATGAGCTGTACACTATATGTTCGGCTAATGAGCTGTACACTATATGTTCGGCTAATGAGCTGTACACTATATGTTCGGCTACAATAAGACCAGTAAGAAGATTTGCAAATCATTTACACACACACACACACACTAACACACACACACACTAACACACACTAACACACACTGTTAAAACTTTCCTCATATTTACGAAATGTTTTACGGAAATGTACAGTTGTATATGCGGAAAGGCAATTCGCAATGACGAAAAACGGAGTTAAGTCCGTGAATACAAAATACGGAAAGTCTCCGTATTCCCCTTGACTTCGAGTTACGGGGACGAACAATGCCGATTCAACGCGAAGCTTTCTTCGCCACTGTAATAAGAAAATTATCGTTTCTGCGGCAGTTACGGTTATCCACGCAACTGTGATCTATTCTTTCAAACATTAAAAAATAGCATCAGGCGTCTGTAACATTTGGCAACACTAAAAATACACTAAATGAAATTTAAATTCGATTTTTGCTTTTGTCTTCCGAATACAATTATAAATTATATACCACAATTTCCAAGTGAGAGTCGTAGGTGTAATTCTTTGACTCGGGTTCAAACCTCGCTTGAGTACAAAATATTTAAACTTTCTAAATATAATTTTTATACGTGGTAGAACACCCACATAAAGGAAATTAAAGACATTTTCACTATATATTTTTATTTTAAACGGAAAGTACAGAAAATTAACGGACAGGTTCCGTGAAATTTACGGAAAGGCTGTTTCTGAAAATCGGAGAGTTTACGGACACTTCTAGATAAATTTTTACCAGCACTTTTCCGTAAAATGAAGGAATTTTCTTTGTAACAGTGCAGGTAAGATGATTTGTCATTGAGTTTCGCAGTGTGCAATAAAGACCAAACATTACCTACACGGGCGTAGTGTACACAACTGTGTACGCTGGGTCTGAGGAGGTTAAAGAAACCCCTCCCCCTCCCCCTACACACCGTCCTTCGGCGGAACAGAGTTCCATGCCTAATTGAATCCCTCTCTGCTTCTTGGTCACAAGGTAGGACTCCATCCCTTTTATTTCCTATTCATCTTTCTATCGAACTATTCCAGTGTTCACGAAGTGTATCCGTGACGTCACTTATGTAGGGGCAATGATATTTCGCGACGAGATACAATTCAAAGCGCTGTGAGGTCGTCCAGCTCTTTTGATTGGCGGAAGCATGTACTTGTTGGTGTTCACTGTCTGTGCACGAATCACGAAGGTAGAGGGTCGGAGCAACGCAATGCTGAGTGGCTCGGTCGAATGTGGAAACTACACCAGCAGCCAATGGAGGTATGACACCAGCCCACGAGTACATATAGCATTGAAGTCTATTGTGTACTCCAGCTATGTTGCAAACAGCCAGCACACCCACTCGCTCTGCACTTGCACTCCCGCCTTATGAAACTATCGTCACTCGCGATCTTCAAATTATTCGATACTGTATGCAATCCATTGTTATTCTGCATGAACCAAATCATATTTACTTAACTCTTCGAGGTCGGCGCACTTCTGTTAGTTTTAAAGATAAGCTAGATGTTGGTTACCTATGTCCACTGCTGCAGGGATACCAAGTTCTATTGGTCCCTATTGTCGCTTAACGCCATTCCATTGGTGACAACGGAACAAGTATTTCCGTATTGGCCAGCTGTGGACCAAAGGAGTGCGGAGTGTACCGATTTTTCAACCTAATGTTCTTTCGTATGTAACAGGATGCAACAGGATGTCGTTTATTTACGAAGGTCGCTGTTGATGTTGTGTTAGTTCCAATTAAAAATCCTTATTAAACAGGAAATTGGTGTAAGTATATCCGGAGCAGCTCTGTTTTTTTTTATGCGGAAACAAATATTCAAACATGTTTCACCTGAACTACATCTGGGCATAGTCCTCGAAAAGTTAAAAAAAAAAAAAAAAAAAAAAACAATATATTCATTAATATTTACCTTTCAATTAACAATGGATTGGTTAGTAGGGATGATGATAGGTATGATAGTCATATATGAAAAGAGTCAGGTATAAAGTTTATCAGAAATCAACAGTTTTAGTTTCGAATTTTTATACTGTTTATTCTAAAATTATTAATTAATAATTTCCGAATGTATACATATTTTAAATATTTACAGAAAATACTTTACAGAGAAAAAAATAATTGTTCCTCTGCTATTCCACTGTTGACAGTACTGTACAAAACAAACAAAAGAATGGCGGTTGTGGCGAGCACGTATAAAGAGCATGCATGTGCAAACACTCGTTTACAAACACTCTCTCTCGATGGGCATTCGGAACAGCACTCTCTGACATCATTGCCGAGTGCGAGGGCATGAGAGTTCGCATTTCTTGGTATTTGGAACACGGCCTCCGATTTACTCACAAAAAACCAGCGGCCCTACATGACACACAGAATATCTCGATGAAATAAGCAGATTGTGGGGTAAGAAGCCAGTCACCACTCAGTATTACACCTGCAGTCGCCCAGGCAGCAGTACTACACCTGCGCTCACCCAAGCAGCAGTACTACACCTGCACTCGCCCAAGAAGCAGAAGTACACTGGCTCTCGCCCAAGTAGTATTGCACCTGCGCTCGCCCAAGCAGCAGTAGTACTACACCTGCGCTCGCCCAAGAAGCAGTAGTTCACCGGCACTCGCCCAAGCAGTAGTACTACACCTGCGCTCGCCCAAGAAGCAGTAGTTCACCGGCGCTCGCTAAAGCAGCAGTAGTACTACACCGGCACTCGCCCAAGAAGCAGTAGTACACCGGCACTCGCCCAAGCAGTAGTTCTACGCCTGCGCTCGCCCAAGAAGCAGTAGTACACCGGCGCTCGTCCAAGAAGTAGTAGTACACCGGCACTCGCCCAAGCAGTAGTAGTACACCGGCACTCGCCCAAGCAGTAGTACTCCACCGGCGCTCGCCCAAGAAGCAGTAGTACACCGGCGCTCGCCCAAGAAGCAGTAGTACACCGGCACTCGCCCAAGCAGTAGTACTACACCGGCGCTCGCCCAAGAAGCAGTAGTACACCGGCGCTCGGCCAAGAAGCAGTAGTTCACCGGCACTCGCCCAAGCAGTAGTACTACACCGGCGCTCACCCAAGCAGTAGTACTACACCTGCGCTTGCCCAAGAAGCAGTAGTACACCGGCACTCGCCCAAGAAGCAGTAGTACACCGGCGCTCGCCCAATAAGCAGTAGTACACCGGCGCTCGCCCAAGAAGCAGCAGTACAACGGTTACTCGCCCAAGAAGCAGTAGTACACCGTCACTCGCCCAAGCAGCAGTATTACACCTGCAGTCGCCCAAGCAGCAGTAGTACACCGGCACTCGCCCAAGCAGCAGTATTACACCTGCAGTCGCCCAAGAAGCAGTATTACACCTGCGCTCGCCCAAGTAGTAGTATTACACCTGCGCTCACCCAAGCAGCAGTATTACACCTGCGTTCACCCAAGAAGCAGTAGTACACCGGAGCTCGCCCAAGTAGTTGTACTACACCTGCGCTCGCCCAAGAAGCAGTAGTACACCGGCGCTCGCCCAAGTAGTAGTACTACACCTGCGCTCACCCAAGAAGCAGTAGTACACCGGCGCTGGCCCAAGTAGTAGTACTACACCTGCGCTCGCCCAAGAAGCAGTAGTACACCGGCGCTCGCCCAATAAGCAGTAGTACACCGGCGCTCGCCCAAGAAGCAGCAGTACAACGGTTACTCGCCCAAGAAGCAGTAGTACACCGTCACTCGCCCAAGCAGCAGTATTACACCTGCAGTCGCCCAAGCAGCAGTAGTACACCGGCACTCGCCCAAGCAGCAGTATTACACCTGCAGTCGCCCAAGAAGCAGTATTACACCTGCGCTCGCCCAAGTAGTAGTATTACACCTGCGCTCACCCAAGCAGCAGTATTACACCTGCGTTCACCCAAGAAGCAGTAGTACACCGGCGCTCGCCCAAGTAGTTGTACTACACCTGCGCTCGCCCAAGAAGCAGTAGTACACCGGCGCTCGCCCAAGTAGTAGTACTACACCTGCGCTCACCCAAGAAGCAGTAGTACACCGGCGCTGGCCCAAGTAGTAGTACTACACCTGCGCTCGCCCAAGAAGCAGTAGTACACCGGCGATCGCCCAAGTAGTAGTACTACACCTGCGCTCGCCCAAGTAGTAGTATTACACCTGCGCTCACCCAAGCAGCAGTATTACACCTGCGCTCACCCAAGAAGCAGTAGTACACCTGCGCTCACCCAAGGAGCAGCAGTACACCTGCGCTCGCCCAAGTAGTAGTACTACACCGGCTCTCACCCAAGGAGCAGTACTACACCGGCGCTCACCCAAGAAGCAATATAACGGGGTACCAGGAGAGGTACCCGACTGCGACGTCGTCAGCGACTCCCATGCAGTTTCAACTGGACCAGCAATCGCATAACGTTCGTTTCTTTAAACAACGTCCCGTTGTTCGACGGTACACCATCATAATTTTAACACATTCATACCCAGTTAACGCAATATTGTATTCATTACGCGCGTGTAGGTATTTTTTGTTTGTACTGTACATTGCAAAGCTCAACGATGATATTTTCTGTTTAGATGATTCGCAAACCGTCTTACTGGTCTTGGTCATAACTGGTTTATATAACTGCAGCCGAACATACAGCATAAAGCTCATTGGCTGTGTATCAACTGAAGTACAGGTCACATCATAAAAAATTTTGTTTTCAATACCCGAAACCCTAAATTAAAATTGGGTTGAAGGGGTTAACAGGCACGCTGGCCGCCATGAGCCCAGTACAGTTGGTAATGACAGAGGGAAATTAGAGCCAAGTTCCAACGTTGAATTTCACGTATTAAGTAAACAGTAGTGAATACTAAATAATTTTTTTGCTTTCTGTATTTTAATGCATGTATGTGTAATAACGACCATATTTGTGATTATAATTTCACAGTTTCACTTGATCGAAGCATGGATACAGTGATGAGATCCATTGTAATGTTAATTTTATATCAAATGACAGTTATGGTTGATCAGTCCCTGCCATCTTGTATTTTCACTATTTTTGTCGTTAAGTTCAATTTAAGAACATTTAATGGAAATCTTCGCACGACATGGCATAAATAATAGCTCCTTAAGCTTAATCAACTTATTTTACTTCTATATAATTTATTATTTCTTCACTAGTGATTGAAGGCAAGAAATATAAAAAATATATATTTTTTTTTGGTTTGGGTTACAGAAATGGACCTGGCAATAATAGTATAGCAATACATGTTTTAGAACATGTGCAATCTAATGCCCTACGCTTTGTCGAAGCCCAAAATAAAATGCAAAATCTGTGATGCAATTTACGACGAAAATTCCGAGAATCCAAGAAGACGGGGATTGATCCACCTTAAACCACGGAGATAACAGCACACAAACTAACAACACCAATAAAATATATTTTTAAATATAAGTTCCGTCTTACATAACAGCATTTTACGAGGCAACGTAGACATTCATTTTTTCATTCCGTTTTAACGTACTCCGTTTCATTTTCACTTAATTATTACAGCACTCGATTTGAAAGTTTAAATTCTAATAACTATGGCGAATACGTACCAGGTAGTTTTTTAACACTCCTAATGTTGGCAGTTAAAGTAAAATCAAAATAAAGGGCGTATAGTTTAAAGCTAATTTAAATAAATTAATTTTTGCATTTTTCCTTACGTTTACAACGTTTGTAGGCTGTTAACGATAAAAAGAGCTCTTTTAAAAGTCCTGCTTAATATCTACTTATGTACATGCTGTGTGTTCTTCCGCATTATGTAAAATTAACATTGCCTTGGGCCTCATCACTTTATCCATGCGTCGGTCAAGTGAAACTGTGAAATTATTAGAAAAGTAAATAATGTACAAATCTGCTAATTTTTACACTTCGATGCATTAAAAAATACAGAAAACCAGATAAATAATTTAAGTTATTACAAAAGGTTACCTGACACTTTTTGTTCGATGTTTATACATGGTTCTACTTTCCCCTCCATCGTTACCAACTTTAGATACTGTATGCATATCACTCATCGCGCCCGTTAAAATATATGCATGCAGGGGCAGTGAAATTTTCCTAAGGTTGACTTCAAAAGTGCTCACTTTATGGTGAACAGCCTCTATGTTGATAGCTCAGTTGTGCTCTGCCCTCATAGCTCAGGGGCAAAGTGGCGGACTTGTAGTCGGGAGGGTCTGCAGTTCGCGCCCTACTTCCTCCGCGGCAGATAACTAGTTCGCACGTCGCGCGCATGTGTGCCTTGAATCTGTCATCAAGTCGGTCTAACATGAGCTCCTCAACCGTCACAAACACACACTGTCAAACTTCACACACGCTATGCCCAACGGCAAAATGTACCCGTCAATTAAGTCGACTTAAAAAAAAAATGGCAAGAAGCGATCTAGCAGTAGGGCGGCCTGGGTTGAAACCCTGGCCGCCGCCAGCTTGCAGTGCTTTTTTGAAATTACGTTTAACACTTTGAGGACTATACCTTGATGTAGTTCGGGCGAAACGTGTTTGAATATTTGTTTCCGCATTAAAAAAAAAAAAAACTGATCTACTCCGGATATACTTACACCAATTTCCTGTTTTTACAAGGATTTTAAATTGGAACTAACACAACATGAACAACGACCTTCGTAAATAAATGACAAATTTTTGTATAGTTAATGAAATTAACACGATGGTATGTACATCCTATTACATGTGAAAGAAAATTTGATTGGAAAACGGTACACTCGGCACTCCATTGGTTCACAGCTGGCCAATACGGAAATACTTGTTCCGTTGTCACCAATGGAATGGCGTTAAGCGACAATAGGGACCAATAGAACTTGGTATCCTTGCAGCAGTGGACATAGGTAACTAACATCTAGCTTGTCTTTAAAACTAACAGAAGTGTGCTGACCTCGAAGTGTTAATTGCACAATATGAACAGTGACTATCGGAAATATGTTTACTCCTCGTAATTATTTGGCTAAATTCAATAAAAACAATATTTCATTCGCCATATAAAGTCGGCTGTGACTCTTATGCAATCATTGAATTGGTTTTAACGATGGAACAGCCAAAGGCTTCATATTTCTGTTGAACCCGGAATACCCCACTCCTATCTATATACGTCTCTGCAGCCAAACGTTTGCTCAGCCAAATAACTTGGTCTTCTTAATTCCGGTTTCAACACCCTTTTCCCGAAATATTGAAGTGTTCATTAAAACAAGAAAGAAATATCAGTGTAATAAGTAAAATAAGAATTTTAAGTAAATAACACGGTATAATAACACAGTAAAAGTAATTGTGGCATAATAAAAATATATACGTGTCCACATCGAATTTTGTTATATAGCAGAAAAAAAATTATAGGCGCTGTTTTATAATGAACAATTCCCCCCTTCCATCCTCCACAAAAAGTCTGCCTACGCCACTGTTTGACTGAGCAGACGCACAACAGAAAATTCTGTCGAACGAGTTTACGGGTACGCGATCAAGTTACACTTCGGGGCACAGATAACCCCCAGAGAGTAGTGGCCGAGCGGTTAGCCTGCTCGCCTCCCACCAAGGCAAACCACGTTCAATCCTCCGGCAAGGTCAATCCCGGATTTTCGCACGTGGGAATCGTGCCGGACGATGCCGTTGGTCGGCGGGTTTCCTCGGGGATCTGCCGTTTCCCCCGCCCTTACATTCCGACTCTGCTCCATTCTCGCCTCATTTCACCCTCATCGGCTCTCGCTCTCCGCTCCACTCAACTCGGCGAGTAGCGGCGATCAGTTCGCAGGAATGCTTCTGACGTCGGCATAATGAGCTGGAAATAACTCGACCCTGAATACGTGGTGGTAGACGAGTAACGCGAGACCAGCCTTATCCTCTGATAATCAGAGGTCGGGGAGATGTAGTAGTTGATTGGGGCGAAGTCCCTTGAGAATACCGCGCGTAACTGCTAATACATACAAATGAGGCTCTGCCCCCGGCCAATAGCAGCCCCGATAACAACCAACTCCGCGCGCCTCCGAAACAAAGGCCGGCTATTAAAAAAAAAAAAAAAGATTGACCGAGCGCGCAAGCATGAGTCCCGACCACAGGGGGAGGGGGGAGGATCCTTAAACGGTTCAGATCCGTATCTGCGGCATAATACAGTCCCGAAAAGATCGTAAAAACTTTTGTTGGTCCCTGCAATGCCAGAACGCCGTCTTTAATGCCCCTGACGAATCGGGTTTCAGGCCGTAGTATTCCGGTCATGCTGAGGAAAATATTTTTTTACATTTCATTTTGCATTTTTTTTAACCCCTTGACGTCCCGCATCGGGAGGTAAAAATATTTTTTTTTCTGTTGCCCTTCTGTGATTTTTTTGTTCTCTCACTCAGTCTCGAATATAAGGCTATTTCCAATCACCCGGGCGGATCTGTACCCTGAAAGAAAATGCTGGCCTGTCGGTTGTTTTTTGAACTTCTGCTGTCACGATTAAAAACCTCTGGGAGCGGGTTTGTCCATCTCTCTCTCTCTATCTCTCTCTCTCTTTTTCTCTCTCTCACACGCTTTGTGGTGCCGGTCGTACACGATCGGGAAAATCAGGTCTTTGCTTCTCAACCCATTATACCGACCCTTCTCTTAGTTCAAGTCTTCCCATTATTGGCTAAGGGGGAAAATAGAGAAACAAAAAAGACGGCTGGAGAACAAAATAAAACAAAGGCCTGGTTAAAAGAGGATGGAGAGGAGAGCTTTTTTACTTACCTCTTTTTTTTTTTTTTGTTTCTTCCTCGCTCTCTTCTTGTCCTCGCCGGGTTTCTTCTTATTGCGAAGGGATTGACGCTCATTTACATGAGGAGGCGTGGCCTGTGCGGGCACCGGGCGGGGCCAAGCCGGTGATTGGCAGTCACGTGCTGCGTCTTGTCGGAGAAGGGGATGAGAGTGGAAGGGGGAGGGAAGGAACGAGCAATTTATTATTTCTCCCCGCGGATGGTCGAGCGACGAAGAAGGGAGAGGAACTCACCTCTTTACCTTTTTTTTTTATTTCACGTCGGCGTCTTGGAGATGCTAATCAGCATTGCTGATGCGGTGTCACAGCCCTGTTATAGCACTCATATTTAAAACAATATAAATAGTTCGGTCGGAGCAAACGTTGGGCCCGGTAAATTCTTTTTTTTATGATAGAGCCTAGGGAGATTATTAGAGGCAGAAGTGTTGAATAGGTTTGCGTGCCTGGGTGCGACGACGCTGAAAGCTAGCTGTTGGCAGCCCTGCCTGACTTTCGAGGGTGAGAGAGAAAATAAATGAACGTATGTATGTAATAATAAAAACACGTTCCTTCGATTATGAGCTCGCCCGCATATATTACATAGTGTGTGCCTGCTTGCCCGGGCGTCAATTACTATGTGTTAGCACCGTGGGATGTTCCCGGTTGATGACGAGGCATTTTGTTTTTATCACCTTTCTCTCTCCCCCTTCCCCTTTCCACCTCTCCAACCCCTCGCCATGGGGCGATCTCCACGAAACGAGCCAATGTCGACGTATAGTCACCTGCGTGCACGAAGTTGGCTCGTGTAAGCCCGGACAGCCGCGTGGGGCGACAAGTGTAAGAGGACGCCTAAAGTCGTGTCCGAATTCAGGGAGCCTATATACTTGTGCACTTGTATCATTGCATACTTTACTTACCCTTGGCATCAAACTTGATGTATTCGGACAGGCAGTATTGTTGGCTTCGGCAACATATATTAGCCAGCTTATCACGTTTAATGAATGTGTATTCCTACAAATAACTGGATTGTTGCAGAAAGTTATAGGGTTAAATAAAGGATTAAATAATATTTCAATTTGATTTTCATGATTTTCATAATCTTTGTTGTCTTGCTGATTGTACGTGAGTTTGCAAGTTCGATTGCTTGTTTTACCGTAGATTTTGTAGGTTATGAACATAGGCCTAATGCAAATTTATTGTTTAGACCATTCTTTAAGGTGCACCTTACGATAATTATTTACTCTGTTCAAAGTTCTAAGCTGCCCAGCAGTAAGGTAGCCCTAATAGAATTTAAATATAATAATTACATCGTATATTAATTGTAACCTACAAATTCGTTCTCAAAATGGCGGCGCATATACCGCAAGTACGCGAGAAGTATGCATCTTCATATATACTTGCATACGTAAATTCCAATTCGTGCAGCACTTGTGATGTCACTTCCGGGGACAGGTACACACAATTAGGCTTAAACGAACATGTAAAACGAAAACAGAGGGGAAAATTTTAATTGTCAAATTTTTGGAATTCAATTAAGTTACTATTCAAAAATAATTTTACTAAAAGACATTTTTATGCATATTGCACAATTAAGTTACACTTTTCAAAATAAAATTAGCAAAACATGTGTCGTGGAAAATGAAGGGATCGTGGAATCTGGTGGGGGGGGGGGGGGGGTTGTGATAGGGGGTGGAGGGAGGTGGCGAAGAGGAACCCTTCCCTTGGTAGAGATATTACACACCATAAAATGAGATTATTCATGAAACTGAGTACTTTTGTAACAGGCTATACGTTGTCAATACTGCAGCACTGATAAATTACACTTAGCATACTAACAAGAAACAAGGTTTCAGATGTCGGCCTAAGAATAAAAAACATTTTAATGTATTACATTTTTACTGGCTCGTAGACCAAATTCCCGAAAAGTAGGTACTAAAACTGCGTAACAGTTAGAAAATATTTTTAATTTTGCTTTTTGATTGGGGAGGGGGGTCCAAACTAGGCTGTACTTGGCTTACACTTGCAAGACGTCAAGTAGCAGTTCTGCGGGCACAGAATAACTGAGGATACAGAGGTGGAACGGTGATGTGCACCATGCACCAACTCCAGAAGCACACGCCAGCAAAATTACGTCGTTGGTTGGCGAATTTTTGTAGCGCCGTTCGCCAATAAGAGCCCGGTAGACCTGAGGCCCTACCACGATTGTGCAGATATGTCAGTCCGAGCCGTTCTACCGTGCTGTATTGGTAATGCCTATACATTATTACAACACATTATTTTAGTAAACATTCAAAATTGTTTATGTAACTCAATTTTTATAATATCTAAACTCGAAGACGACATAATTCGCTTGTTAAAATTCAACAAAGGCCCCCTAAGTTTTATATATTCCTCCCTAAAGGTTTCTTACATTTAATCTTATATATTTGTACAGTTAGAAAAATATTTTTTTAGTTTCCAAAGAATTCCTTGTAGAAATACATAAAATTTTAACAGCGTAACTTAAAAAGAAAATAGGCTATAGCTTTTAACAAGCAGGTACTAGAGAACTAAGTCTATTATAAATACGGAAATACGGAAACAGTTTTGTAGGTTTCATAAAAAATATGCACAGAAGAGATACATAGAAAGCTCCAAAATTTGCGTTAAAATTAGGCAACATGCTAGACGCCAATACCTACCCTGTACAGAGTTGAGTTTCTGGCAAGTGTACGGCGTGACTGACCTGTGTAACTGCGTAAGTAGAGATTGGTTGTTCAACAGCTGAGCCGTTACTATTGGTCAAAAGAGTACTTTATACTTGCCACACAAATTGTCGACCAGTGACATAAGTCAAACGAGTATACAGTATCCTGACGTTCAGTTTGCAGCCACAAAATAACATGCGAATTTAGTTAGTCCCTAGAAATGTAATATTTCACTTGCAGATTGCAAAATACATTTTGCCAATTAGTTAAAAAATAAAAAAAATGGGCTGTGGCTGTGTTGGGGACACGGCCATTTGTTTTGCGTGAATGCGCTTACGTTGACGCGCTCGGACGGCATGATGTTTATTTTACGTTCCCGGCACTGCTTCACTCGATCATATGGGGTTTTATGTGTATCACTGGATTTATTTTGAGATGCTCTTTCCAACCGTATACGATTTATGTATTTCGAGTTGGCTTTTCGAAGTGTATAGGCCGACATTGTGCTAAGTATTCATAATTTTTTACACTAAACATACAATTTCACCACAACCACGCCACACAAATGTTTTTATACTCGCAATCGATTGATCTTGACGAGAGCTGTCGATTGAAACTTAAACAAGCGTCGTAGCTTCTCCCAGTGAAAAGTTATACTACGCGGAATTTATGAGACTCGGCGAAACGAACTCAAAATTGCTCCACTCTTTCCCCTTCCACCCTCTGCCGCGAGCAATGCTTCGCAGTCCTCACACAACGAAACATATTCTTTGATCCTTCGGCAATCGAGTGGTGTAATTGGATTTTGAATTTAGACTGTAGATTCGGAGCTGCAGCGCCAAACTGTATCCCCCGATTTTGTTATCGTCGGATTTTCTGGATTGCCTCCCTCCCACTATGGTCGCAAATTTAAAGACGTAGGCCTATTCACGTAAAAATTTGGCTGTAAGACATACAGAATTTTTTTTACCGTGTAGCGTGTAATTTTATGTTTGTAAAGGTATAAAAATCAACTTTATTTTTACTGTTGAAAAGAGTTTCGGAGTTCGAGCATCGTTAGAGGTACTTAACTATTATTTGAAGGAAGGAGGTTTTTCGAAGTTCACGGCATAGCTAAATTACTGGCTACGCACGAAGACTAGCGCTCACTTCCCACCAAGACGTTTAGCCACCGGTTAGAGGAGTAGGCTGGTTGTTTGGAAATCCGTTCCGCCGGAGAAGACGATCGTTTAGCGGGTAACGGCAGGATGTGTCCAACCTATTACGACTATCACCGCTGGGAAGACGTGAAGGTAAGGAGGAATAATTTACGTCCCTCAAGGATCTTGCATCTCCGCACTGCCGATCTCCATCCACTGTTATCGTGTAATGACACGCCAGCCCCTAGCAACCACAGACCAGAGACAAGGTACGCCGATTATAGTCTTGCCCACGTGTCCTTAAAACTGGATCAGCAGTTGCCACGACAACTTTTGAAAATACATTTTTTTTAAAAATTACGTTCCGGTTCCATAAATTTGGTTCACCAATTGTAACTGATTTTTTCTTCTACAAGAAAATGCTATGGGAACCCTGTTGCAAAAAGTCATTTGTGTGACCAAAAAATATTTATAAATAATGCAATAGCTACAACAATGACGTCAGCAGGCTTACCAAGAAGATCTGTAATGCGACATGCTTAACGGGAAACAGCTGGCTGGAGGAAGTTAGGGAGGATTGGAAGGCAATTGGCATTATGGATACAAATCCCCAGACAATAGTAAAAGATAGAGTTAGGTACAAGAACATCATGGAAGGTCGCAAATGGACTGACACCAGGATCTAGATACAACTTACAGAAGCAGAGAGAAACAGGAGGAGTGAAAGAATGAAGAGGTATTGGGAATAGCGAAGGCGCGCTGAACAAGTCAGTCGTGATCCTAATGGGTCATAACGAACTGGGAAGAAGAAACTACATGTATTTGTAATATCACAAATTACACGCCCGTTTGTCGACTTACTGGGAAGGTGTAATTGTATATTTCTAGAAAAAGAAATACTATAAGTTGCAGTTTTCTAATATGCTGAGAGTATATTGTAGAATATAACACAGAATACATTGCTTTATATATGTGCTTTGGGCAACAGTCATTATCACTATGCACAGGCAAATATCATCGCAGTTTGTTCGGTTCGTTACAAAAATTACTGGACAGGTTAAATAAACATAGCGGCATGATCGCATAGGCCTATGTTTCCCATGCAAATAAGTTAAAAGTTAACCCACACTCGAGAGAATATGTCAAGGAAACATTCCTCCTATTCCTAATTCTATGATGGAATCAGGGTTCGCGACTTTACAGGCGGAATATAACGGCACCGTAGTACTTAAAGGAGAAACAGATTTGCAGATAAACTGCAGTTACTTAAGTACTTGCTTGAATATGAGCACTTTCGTTCAAATTTCCATTCCGTAAAAATTTTTGTTCTGAGTTAATTCAAGTATGTTGTAAAAAACTATAAATTATTTAATTCAGTAATTTTTTCCTTGTGGCGGCGATGAAGTAAAAACTTTTTTACATGTCGGAAAATATTTGACGCGGTCTGGTGTCAAAAAACTCGCTGGTTGAGAAAGTAAAATGATACCTTTTTGCAATCTATATTAAATATTGCTAGCTGTGAGAAAAAGATTGTGTAATTTTTATTCAGAAATTGTTTGTACATTTCAAACCTTTGTAAAAATAAAATAATAGCCTCTGAAAAGTTTATTTTTTGTATCTTTACAAGAGCTGGATTTGTAATGCATCTAGGAATGTTTGTTATGACCAGGAGTCACTTCAGGTTTCAACTATTAAGTTCTGAAATGATAATTTCATGGATGACGTTCTATAATCGGCGAGTTAAGGAATATATGTTTGCTTTTAACGTTATTTTGGTTGTAATAAACTTCATTGCCTTTTACTTCAGCTGCCTTCCTAGTAAACATAAGCTCACGTGATCACGCTGTTAAGCGTAATATTCTAAATGAGTAGGACAGTTTGTAATGATAACTTGTAGGTTTGCAATGTCAATGGCTGCCATCTTGATGCAAACATTTCTAAAACAATATACATATCACGTTATTGTAATGCACTAAATATGAAACTGTTAAATAGGCCAGAAATTTTCATATAATTCTGAATTGCGGTAGTTCTCTAAATCACTAGCCTTGGTCCTTCCCAAGAAGACAGAACCATCGCCCTAGTTATTATAACTTATTACACTCACTTTCACCATAAATACTCTGAGCCAGTAAGACAAGTGCTCGAGTGGTTAATTTCTTGCAGTGGTATAATCTATTTACGGAAATATGAGCACTTTTTTTGAGGCCCTGCTAAATGTTTCCTTTCATCCAAATTCAACCTTTCCGCCACTTTTTATTATAAAAATTGTTTTTTTTTTTTTTTTCTAATAAACTCAACGCACATATTTCAGTACTTACAAAAATTAATTTCTGAGGCTGCAATAAAAAATATTTATTTTGAACTTTTTAATATAGGCTGTTCACGGTAAAATGAGCCCTTCTGAAACCCCTGCTTAAGATATACTTGTATGCACGTTGTGTACTCTTCCGTCTTATATAAAATTAATATTGTCATGGGACTCATCACTTTATTAATGTTTCGGACAGGTGAAAATGTGAAATTATTAGAATAGTAAATATTTAACAAATATGTTAGTTTTTATACTTTAGTACATTAAAAAAAACAGGTAAGCGAAAGAAATAATTTAACTTATCACAAATGGTTACCTAACACTTTTTGTTCGACGTTACGATATGGAACTACTTCTCATCCATCGTTACCAACTTTACTGGGCGCATATTTCTCAGTGCGCACGTTAAAATATAAGCAGGTAGGGCAGTGACTTTTCTCTAAGGTTAATTTCAAAAGTGCTCACTTTATCGTGAGTAGCCTTTATCGAACACAACATAACGTTTTCTCTGTTAGGCTTATTGCAAAACAGTTGTGGCATTGCCATAAATATTTGGCATGAAAAGGACAAGCAATTAACTGATTTATATATACACACTATACAAATCCGATACAGTGATAATCGATGCGCTAAAATTAAATGAAGGTTAGAATGTCCATGTTACAGTACGTTGTACAATGGTAACCTATTAATAAATATGGAAACAAAAATTTAAAAACTAGAGTTTATTGGTTTCCTTCGTTCATTTGAGTCATTATCTCTTTATGAAAATATTAACTTACTTACTGTTTCGCACGATAATTGACAGAGATGTCGAAGAATACACAGAAAAAAGTCTAATGTTATGACAAGAAAATGCATTTTACTTACACAACAGTAATTTATCTGTGAGCCGTCGGTAATTAATGTCGCTGTTAATTTAATATACTGTCAAGCGATTAATGTTACTGTAACATTAAGTGTTTTATAATAACATTACCTCCTTGCTGTTCTGTCAACATTAAGGCGGTGTTTATGATGCGGCAAAACAAATTTTGTGTTGAAATGATGTTAACAGTATTTGTGTTAAAACTGTTCTTGTATTTTGTTAGCTTTGAAAAACCATTACCTATAAATTAATTTGAGTACAATTATTTCGTAACACAAAGAAATATTACCAACGAAAACAAAAAATTCCTGCTGGGAGGGAAATCGAACCCGTGCCCTCAGTATTTTAAGTTTTCCACTTTACAGAACCTGACGCCCTTTCGTTACGTGGGACAACTTTATGCCCTATGAATATATGTTCACTTCTATCCACTCGGCTAAACTATGCAGTTAGTTTTCATACTATGCTTTAAAATGTGAATGCAGTGGTTTCATTTTACCAGGTTATAGCTGCTGACTACTGTCTGCCATTTTACAACGCCAAGTCAGCCTAACCTTGTGCTGGTTGAATATTTCTGTAATGCCGCGGTAGCACAAAATATTATGTTCTTCCTGTAATTTTTAGCTTAATACAACTTTCGGTTGCGGCAACATTAAGCCTACTCAGAGACTTTAATAACATTAATAATTCAACAGTATATTTTTATTATAGTAATATATAATTTTATAAATGGTTAGCATTATTAATTTTGTCTCAACATTATTAATTTTATTACAACATAAACGTTTAAAGTGAGTGAGTGAAGAGATTTGGGTGGCTCTTAACAGTGACGCCTTGAGAGCCGGCGCGGGTGAAGCGAGGTAAGGAGCAGTGTCGGAATGCCGGGGCGAGAGGAAACGGGAAATCCCCAAGAAAACCCGCTGACCAGCCGCATTGTCCAACACGATTCCCACTTTCGAAATAAACGTTTTAAAAATGCCTCAATAGTATTTTTTTTGTTGTTGCTAAGAACATTGCACTTTTTTCTGTGTATATCATTGAGGGACCAGTTGTGCAATCGGTTAACATGTAATTGAAAAATATTACGTATTCTGTAAGTGAAGGACAATTGGTATGGCTACCTGTTTTTCGCAAATAAATATTTGTGCGCAGTTTAGACACCAACCATCTACTTGCAGACAAGCAGGTATCCTTCCGCTATTGGCCGGGTGTCTGTGTGAGAGCACATTCTTTATTTGGCGGCCTTTCGGAATTAAGTTGCTCTGGCACTGAACTGCCGTGATTGGCTGGCAGACACTTCGGACGCATGAGACTTCAAATCACCCAACCACGAGATTGTTTCTGAACTAACGTGTTTTCCAGTACAACTATAGTCGCGGAATCTTATCGCGGAAAAACAGGTGGACCTACAGATTAAATAACACAGAGGCTATAAAGCGTGGCGCTTCCTTTGATGTGAGCATACCCATTCTCTGATTGGCTAGGCGAGGCTCTGGGTAACGGGCCATGAGTCTGATTGGTTACAGCATGCTGTGATAGGACATTACCTATTTAACACTTTGAGGAGTATGCACGAATATATTCGGGGATATCTTTGTATGGAAATTTCTTTGCTCTTCAAGACAAAACTCACACATTCATAATTTTACTTTGTCGCTGGAGTTTATCGGAATCTAAGTAAAAAAAAAATGAGCAAACATTGCAATTTGTGAGACTAAAACTTTTATTTTTAATAATTTCTCAAATGCACACGTTGGATTGTAAAACTTGTTACCTCTGTCGCGACACGGTAATTGGCACACAGCCAACACGGCGACTTCATTGGCGATGGCAAGCCAATTATAAACGTTGCACAGTAGAGTGAGCGTGCCCGGTGTAGACAGGACCAATAGGATGAAGGTAAGTGGAAATATAGACACCAATACAAGAGATCTTGTTGTAGTGGAGAATATAGGCAGCTCACTTCAATCCTGTCCTTAGTGACAGAAAATTTGTGCCGTCTTCAATGGGTTAAATCAAATAGATTCTTCAGCTGTTTCGATATGGAGAGCTGCTAGACTGTTTGCTAAGCAATGCAGTGCGGCTAAGGTTATTTTTATAGTATATTCATTGCGAATTCCAACTTCTCTGAAGCCTTGCTAAATATCTACTTTCATGTTATTCCTCCGTCTCGTGCAAACAAACCTTAACTAAGTGTGGTAAATTACACCAAAGGGAAAGAGAACCACATTCGTGTTTTGCACTCAGCATAATAATATTTCACATAAAAACTACTTCTTACTACACAAACTCTCGTGTACATGGCTTTACCAGTCGTTCACTGAATTTTTGTAACCGCGAAAAATGTTCTGTCCTCGTCAAACCGAGTGGTACAGTTGCGAGTGTAAAAAATATTCCGTGGGTTTACAAAGTGTTACCATCTGGGTAGGCTGCATGAGAAAAGTCTTTATTCCACAAGAGAGAGTGTGTTCATCTGTTGGAGTAAGTACCATAAACTGGAAAATATCAAACATGTTACCATAAAACAAAGTACAGAACGCATAGGTAACTTGAAAGAAAATTCATTAAAATATATATTGATATAATAATTATCAAGACTTTATAATACCATTTATACAAACTTTATGAAGATGAGAATGTGTTTACGGTTCCCTAAAGGTTTTTTTTTGGGCCTATGCTTGCTGTTTGATGCGAAGTAATCAGTAGATCACTGATAGTGGTAGAGAAGCAAAGACTTCACATTTTAATATCTGCCTCAAAAAAATATTACACATTTATTGAGATGTAGTTTTATATATATATATATATATATATATATATATATATATATATAGAATTCGCAGTGTCACGTACAATTAATTACTGTCTTGAAACAAAGAGACAGAATGTAAAAATGAGGTAGTTAAAATAAAAAAATAGGGGGACACAGTATTTGAGCTTCTCTAAGGCGCCTATAAAGTAAAAGAGAGAAAAGTTTCCTTTTTCTAGTTATTGATCTACGAAGAAGAATATTTTTCCATTTTTCGACCCATGCATATTCCTTGCTTTTCGGGAAATATCTTAAGCATACATTTTTAAAATGATAAAGGTAATGCATTTCAGATTAATTTTATTTAACACTTTGAGGACAGCAGACATTTACAAGACAAGTTAGAAGTGAGTTACTTATATCCACTAACTACTGCAGGAACACCAGTCCTATTGGTCTCTGTGTTCCCACTCACTACTAGTCTATTGGCCAACATGACAATGGACTATTGTGCTCTACAACGTCCATTATTGGCTGGTCTTCAGTCACTAAGGCTCTGAGTTGATTTTGTCTCACTCAAATGTAGTAAGACGTTTTACAATCACACCTGTCCTTTTGCGGAGATGTAACAAAAATATTGTAGTAGCCAGGAAAGTTATTGTTACTGAGCTGTAGAGTTCTTGTAAGATATTGTTAAACACAGGCTGTCCAAAGACTGCATGAAAATGCTAGTTTTCATTTCAATGACAAAGAAATTGTCAAAATATTTTTGCTCGAGCTACACTTGAGCGTAGTCATTAAAGTGTTAAATTTTCGTAAATGGTTGCTTTTATCAGCGTTATCCAACAATATTTAAGTTGTGTTTGGACGAGTATATATGCAAACACTAGAGTGTAAATGTATTATTTTATTACTATGTCGTTAACATCAGCGTGTTCCAAAGGTACGCACTACTCATGATTTATCAACTGCTTTTTTTTTACACAAACTGCAGAAGAGTCTATTTTAATTTTCAACTTGGGATTATTCATCTTCTTTCCATACTTACAAATGTTCATAAACACAATCCTTCTAACGGATTCCCAATGCTGTTGTTTCTTATTTCTCCTGCACTTCACACATTTGTATAATACTTCCTCAAAAATATTAATGTAATAGAAAAATTACGTGAGTTCAATGACCTGTAGGACAGACTCCACAGTCCTGTGTCCACTCAAGCCTCAGATGTTTGTTCATTGGCTGCTGCCCCATAGAGTAGCCAGTGTTACTCCACACCTGGCTGTATGACACTCGCTACTTGTTTCCCTGCAAGTGTGCTATTGGCTCAGAGTCGTCCAGGGCGTGTCTAATAAACTGCGATCCAATTGCAAAGTCAACTTCAGTGTACACGTGTTTGACGTCTATCTTGTCCTGAAATGAACTAGCGAAATGTTCCTATCCCTAGTAAATACTTACGGATGACGAATTTATAAATAAACACTAACGAAAAGTATACAGACGATTCACGGTTACGTCATACTTTCCTGAGGTCCTGCTAAACTTCCACTTCCAGGATATTCCCCCGCTCCATTCAAACTTTCCTGTACACTCACTCGGTGAAATACAATTTTCCATACAACCATTTCATAATAGGCATTACCAACACAACTATTTTCTCTCTGTCTTTGTGCATATTCGTTATAAATGGCATATTGTAATGTATAGACAAACTATATGTAAAAGTTCAATTTAACAAAAAAAAAGTCACTTTCATGTTAACCCTTTCATTCCCACATTAATGTATGGTCTTGGGTGCTGCAAATAAGAAAATTGCTGATGTGTGCTGTACTTGAGTTGGTTAATAATTTGATTGCTTAACACGAGCGATAGGAAAATTTCGCGAATTCATTTTGTGGCAAGATAGACTTCAATTACATATACAGTGAAGTCACCTTTGCAATTGGATAATAGTTTATTAGACACACCCTGGACGCCTCTGAGCCAATAGCAGACTTGCAAAGAAACAAGTAGCGAATCCCATACCGCCAGGAGTGGAGCAACACTGGCTGCTCTCTGGGACAGTAACCAATGAACACACACCTGAAGCTCGAGTTTACACCGGACTGTGGAGTCTAGCCTACAGGTCATTGAACTCGCGAAATTTTCCTATCCCTACTTATCACAACCAATGAGTTGTAGACGCTGTGTTCATTGGTTAGTGGTATAGGCTGTTCACGGTAAAATGAGCACTTTTGAAAGCCCTGCTTAAGATCTACTTGTATACACGTAGTACTGTATTCTTCCGCCTTATGTAAAATTAACATTACCTTTGGCCTCATCACTTTACTCATGCGTCGGTCAGGTGAACCTGTAGAAATATTATAAAAGTAAACATGTTACAAATCTGGTAATCTTTACAATCAGACGCATTAGAATATACAGAAAGCGAAAGAAATGACATAAGTTAATACAAATGGCTACCTAACACGTCTTATTCGACGTTAAGACATAGAACTACTTTCCATCCATCGTTACCAACTTTACTGGGCGCATGTTAATCAGTGCGGCCGTAAAAATGTATGCAGGTAGGAGCAGTGAATTTTTTGTAAGGTTGATTTCAAAAGTGCTCACTTTATCGAGAACAGCCTTTAGTCGCCATGTGAGTCATCGAGAACATGTTGAACATGAAGGATGTTTATTGTCGACACTGCACACAACAAGGAATAAGTAGCTGGTATTTTGAGTAGTTTCCTGTTGAGAAATCTGATTTGTTGAAGGCTCTGTCTGCGCTTCGCACTTGTGATTGGCTGATGATATCAACTGACACGCACTACGATCTTCAATTACTCTAAAATATATTTTTTTTCTTTTACAAGGAAAATCCTTGAGAACCCAGTTGCTATGAAAATCCTTTGTTAAACTACCAACAGTTTTCTTGTAAAATCTGCACAATATATATTTTTAATTTTACAAATCATAGTCCTTGTATTAAAATTTACATTATTGAGAAGGGTACATAAAATTGCTTTTTTTTACTTTCTAGAAAACGAATGAGATGAATTAAAAATAGAGAATAACTAAGAGAAAAAATCCCAAAATACAATATCCGAAAGGAAAATTACATCGCTAGTAAGGGGACTAGACCCACACCCCTCGCATTATCAGCCCACAACCTTATTCACAAGACCAACTTGACTTAGGAACTTACTATTTATTTTTATATTAAATATACGTGCAACTACTTACAAAATATTAGTGACGTTGCTTGGTTAATAAAAATACATTAATTTCATTTTAAGAGTTTTGTGTAACTAGGAAACATTAACAGTTAATGAGTAATACGGTCATGTTTTATTGAAATTGTCGTTTTATTACGATTATTTGAGTTGTTAAGTGTTTTACGTTATTCAAACTTGCAATAATTTCCAATGAGTTAAAACCAAAAAGTTATTTTTGCACGAAACTACACTTTACATCACCCATAGTTTTTGCACCAATAGCTGTATACGGTTTTACGTCGTTGATTGTCCGCCATTTTGCTGAAGATCGTGGTTTTCAGCTCAGTCATTTCCTAAGGTCTATTACGAACACGGACCTTGTGTAGTTTTACAAGGAAAATCTTTGTACTGTTACAGGCATTTGCAAATTTACAAAGAACTTCTCAGTAAAAATTACAAATTTTTTTTTTAGAGCGATAGGAGCAAACAGTTTTAATATACCTAATTCTGGTTACTTCACACCTAAAGCTGTGTCAAATACCACATCAGATGGCAAGATTATACTGTACTAACATATTGGATATTAATTTATGAGTAGAGACGTGCGATATTATTCGGCACCATGCGGATCTTCTCTATATAACGAAGCCAGCGTCGTTTCTCCATTAGTTGCTGCACAGATGTGAATGTTCCTGACTAAACTGCACGTGATTGGAGCACACAGTTGTGAAGAGTTCATTCATTGGCGCAGAGTTACCAAGGACGTGTCAGATAAAGTGCGGTTCGATTGCAAGCTTAATTTAAAGGTACAAGTGTTTCAAGTTTAACGTGTCCACAAATAATAATGCGAATTTTGCATGTCTCCAGTATTACGAGATTTAAATTGTTGCATTTTCCGAATACACATTCAAACAAGCAATACTTGTCATAGCTAAATACTACACCATGTGTTCGTGAAAGGATCCAAAGAGAGGCAGATGTCTCGTGGTATAATTATGTCGTACGGCTACAGTGCAATTTATGACCATTAATTAAATAAAAATAAGCGGTTTGCAGCAGCTAAAAAGTTTTAGGCCATCACAGCCAAAGTTGCCATCGTCTCTTTTGCATAATTTAAGAACATCGACAAGGCAACTTCTCTTTAATGAACTACTATTAATAAGATCATTTTTAGACGCGCTGTTATGAAATATTTGAAGTTAATGTATTCATAATTAATGCAGAGCCTAATTTAGAAATAAGTAATTGATACCCACACAGCCGTATATAAAGGCGGAGAGCTGCAGTAATTTATTCCGGACCCCGGCCTGATCTGTCCAATAGGCGGCTTGGATACAGATTTCGTAAAAATGAAACAAATGTTTAGTAGTGAGATGCAATAAGCACTGATGTGGATGAATGCTTCAGGTCGATTCTACTCACAGAATATACTTTGACTATTTTCTCATTTTCACAGTAACATATCTTTTCGTACGTAGGTAAGATAAAATTATAGAAATATATAAAAAATTGCGTTCGGTATTTTATTTTTAAACGAGTCGATTATTACTCTGTAAAATATTTCTAGTAAACTTTCTCAATTTTAGTTAAAGAATTAAACCCAAGAATTGTATGTAATTAATACCACACATCACGTAGCAAATAAAGGAGTAGAGGTCGTTGCTATACTATAGGCCTACAAAGCTGGCAACTTCGCCATAGGCTCTTCACGGTAAAATGAGCACTTTTGAAAGTCCTACTTAAGGTCTACTTGTACCCACGTTGTGTATTCCTCCGCCTTATAAAAAAATCAACATTTCCATGGGCCTCATAACTTTATTCATGCGTCGATTAAGTGAAACTGTGGCATTATTAGAAAAGTAAATATGTTACAAATCAGTTCATTCTTATACTTAGACGCATTAATATAACATAGAGGACAATAAATATTTTCAGTTTGCACAAATTATTACCTAAACCTATTTATATGACGTTAAGGTATGGAACTATTTCCTATCCATAATTACCAACTTTACTGGGCGCATGTCCCTCAGGGCTCCCGTAAAAACATATGCAGGCATCGGCAGTGACTTTTTTCTAAGGTTGATTTCAAAAGTTCTCATTTTATCGTTAACAGCCTTACATATTTTAATCTATTCTGAGCGAGCAAATGCAGGAACACTACAATGGATACATGAGAAAAAAACTTCACCATTCACGCTTTTTTTATGTACGTATACGTAATTAGTAAATATGAAAATAATTTCTTAGAATGAACCATTCTCGTGTTACGTTAAATGCAGGCAAATCAGGAAAGTGTTATCTATGTTCACTCTCTTTTCGCGCCATTTACCAGCCAATCTCAGCTTTTTATTTACGGGTGAGACCCTCCATCTGACAATCACGTATGCAAATCTCGATATTAATTCATTTGGACGACCGCAATACAGGCTAACATTGAGCACGTCTTCTAAGAACTGAAGTTCCAGTCAGAATGGCGAACGAACGGCGTCCGCCAATCGGCGACTGGTAGCGCAGGCTTGCTTGTCACCCGGTAGCCTAGACATTAGAGAGAGCTTCTGCAGCATGTAGTAGCCAATCAGACTCGAGGTCCATTCCGTGGAATCTAGCAGCCAATCAACGAGTGATTACGTTCATACTGAAGGAAATGCCATGCAAGCTATTTCACTTGAGAGTGAAGAGATTTGGGTGGCTCTGAACAGCGAGGTCTTGAGAGCCGATGAGGGTGATTAAAGTGAATATGGAGCTGCGCCGGAATTGAAGGGGCAGGGGAAACGGGAGATCCCCGAGAAAACACGGTGGCAATGGCATTGTCCAGCACGATTCCCACTTGCGAAAATCCGGTGAGCCGGCCGGGGATTGAACCCGGTTCACCATGGTGGGAGGCGAGCGTGTTAACCGCTCAGCCAACACTGCCCTCATACACTACTAGATATTACTTGATTTTAGTGAAGAACACACGTAAAATTATAATTGCCATGCGCATGATCACTTCATTCATACGTCGGTCTAGTAAAAATGTGCTAAAAGTTTTAGAAAAGTAAACATTTCAAACATTTTTTCTCATATTTACACTTACAATATACGCATTAAAAATACAGAAAGCAAAATAAATTATAGGCTGTTCACGGTAAAATGAGCACTTTTGAAATCCCTGTTTAAGATCTACGTGTATGCCCACTGTGTATTCTTCCGCCTTATGCAAAATTAACATTGCCATGGGCCTCGTCGCTTTATTATGCGTCGGTCAAGTGCAACTGTGAAATTATTACAAAAGAAAATGTTTTGAAAATCCGCTCATTTTTACACTTCGATGCATAAAAAGAACAGAAAGTGAAAGAATTTATTTAAGTAATCACAAATGGTTACCTGACACTTTTTATTTGACGTTGAGATATTTAACTACCTTCCGTTCATTGTTATGAACTTTACTAGGCGCATGTCACTCAGATCGCCCGTTAAAATATAAACAGGTAGGGATAGAGAAAATTTTTTTTAGGTTCATTTCAAAAGTGCTCACATTATCGTGATCAACCATTAAGCCCTACTTCAGTATCCACAAATGTTCACCTAAAACTTAAATGAAACATTAAGACGTGTAACTACTTTGTCTCCTTCGTTACGAACTTTGCTGGGTGTACTACATCACTCAGTAGGTCCACTGTAATATACGCAGGTGTCTATAGAAAGTGATATTATTTAAAGGTTCATTCCAAAAGTGCTCGAATAACCGTTATCAGCCTATACGTACTCACACGCGTCCTTCTGTGTAGGAATTCGAGAGTAAAAGAGCTTTTAGAGACTTTTAAAATTTTAAGTCATCATGGAAATTGTGTAAATCGGTGGGAAATCTATTGATAAGCTTTATTCCGATGTACAGGCCTATAGGTATTTGTTTGGTGATATATGCACACAATGTTTGTAAAGGCTGTTCACGATAAAGTGAGCACTTTTAAAATCAACCTTAGAAAAAAGTCAATGCCTCTGCCTGCATATATTTTAACCCACTCAGACCCCGTGAACACAGTTTTGTACATTACACGCGTGTAGGTAATTCTTGTTCTTTATTGCGCACTGCGAAACTCAATGACGAATCACCTTACCTGCGTGTAAATGATTTGCAAACCGTCTTACTGGTGTAGGTCATAATTGGTTCATATTACTGTAGCTGAACATAGAGCCTACGGCTCATTGGCTGTGACAACGAAACAAGTATTGTGTCGACTTAAGTACAGCACGCATCATAAATGTTTTTGTTTGCAACACCTGAAACCTTAAATTAAACTGGGTCTGAAAGAGTTAACGTGTGCACTGAGTGACATGCGCCCAGTCAAGTTAATAATGATGTATGGGAAATAGTTCCATAGCTTAACGTCAATTAAATAGTGTTAGGTAACCATATGTGCAAACTGAAATCATTTCTTTTCTCTATGTTTTTTTAATGCGTGTAAGTATGGGATTGAGCAGATTTGTAACATACTTAATTTTCTAATTATTCCACAGTTTCACTGGACCGACGCATGAATAAAGTGATGAAGCCCAGGAAGCTTTAATTTTACATAAGGCGGATGAACACACAACGTGCGTACAAGTAGATATTTGGCAGGGCTTTCAAAAGTGCTCAGTTTACCGTGAACATCCTATAGTTTCCCTGCTTTCTTGTATTGGAAATGAGGGTGATGCTGTATTTAATTTCAAAACCTTTTTATTTGACAACAATGTAGAAATATTTTATACAATCTGTTAATTGTATGATTATTGTATTTTTGTAGTTATTTTCCATTATTGATTAGTCGAATGTGGGAGAATTTTAATATTATGTGGCTTTCTTTTCCTTTTATGTTGCATCTTGTAGTCTACTTCCAGATTTACGACCTGCATTTACAGCTAATTAATAAATGTGTGTGTTTCTGTTGCAGGTGTGGGGACTCATGAAGACCATTCTAAGTCACCAGCAAGCCAGTTTCAGCACAGAGCCTCTTAGCAGCGGACTCTTTTTATTCAACTGAGAACATAAACATAAGGAATCATGAGCATTTAAGTGTGAGCGGCCCGAACACTGAGTATCAGGGACAGAAAAGCCAACACTTTCAGCATCGGGCGAAATCATCTACTCGAATCATCGTTTCCTATACAATTCGTTACTGGTCCATTTTATGCAACTGTAACGCAAGCGATATAAATGTACCACGTTTGTTTGTTCACTACACCCTGTCTCGTTTTTTGACAGCCAACTGTTTTTTCGGCCCTGCAATGATTTTTTTAAGTTGGAAATATATTCCACTGAAGGTTTCTTGACTGCCATATTGACGAATAAAGTGAAATATATAGTCGTACAACCTTATAAAACAAACGAAGAAATATCGAAAATTTGCCACTCGTATTGCATACAGACCACGTGTTGGAAGAGTTGACACGAGGTTTGTGGCAGCGCCTTAATACTGATACTAGGGTTATGCATACTGTGGTTTTTGTGTAGAACAACATTACTTTCGTTCTTGTGGACCGATGTTGAGAAGTTACTCGTACTATGAGTTTCGTGTACAACACCCTTAACACTGAGGTTGCTGCAGACTCTTAACACCGATATTAGAAGTTACATGAATGTTGTTTACGACACTCTTTTGGCAGCCCGATACGGATGTTGACCCATAATACAAATGATGTATGCCACGTCCTTAACTACAAGCTTGCGGCCTCTGCAGCGGAGTTAAGTCATTACACTCAAGATAAAAGCGGCGATGAAAGCCAGGCGAGACAATTCAAGGTCTAGCGCTCATATACAATACGTTGTTCAACTGTTTTTTACCATGAACAAGCAAACTAGCAGACGAGAACGTCCTCAGATTTTTCTGCCTCTGTATAAGTGACTCATTTCAGTGGCTTCTATGTGTTTAAATTTTTGTAATTACAAAATACATTATACAAATATTTGGTATTTACGTAGTTTTATAACAATAAATATTCATAATAGCTAATAATTATAGTTAATTAACACACTTATGACAGAGTGAATTGAGTTAAGAGGTTTGGGATGCTCTTAACAGAGAGGTCTTGAGAGCCGATGAGGGAGATTGAGGTGAGTATGGAGCAACACCGGAATGCAAGGGCGGGGGAAGCAGAAGATCCCCGAGAAAAACCCACCGACCAGCGGCATCGTCCGGCACGATTCGCACTTGCGAAAATTCGAGAGTAGCCCGGCCGGAATTGAACCTGGTTCGCCTCGGTGGAAGGCGAGTAGGCTAACCGCTCAGTCAAAGCGGCCCTATCACAGTTTAATTAGTGATCACCAGCAACTAATATTATTACTATAATTTTACTAGTTTTCTGTGTCTAAAATTAAATGAAGGGGTTAAAAATCGGTTAATAAATTGTATAGCAGTGTGCCATTTAATAAATTTGAAACACATAGTGTGTGCAAATATTAAATGTTAACATTTACTTAATAAATATATTTTTTCGAAAAGGCCAAAACCATTTTGCCATTAGTAAGGCCAAAAGAAAATAATATGCGACAGTATTTGACCGTGTAGTGATAGATAGCCTATATTCCTTCTTTCTGCGCGAGTATTTCAAAAACTCGATTTAATGAGTTATGATAGTAACTCGTTCAGTGTGCGATACGACTGCGAAATGTGCGATACGACTGCTAAATGTGCGATACGACTGTGAAATGTGCGATACGACGGTGAAATGTGCGATACGACTGCGAAATGTGCGATACGACTGCGAAATATGCGATACGACTGCGAAATATGCGATACGACTGCGAAATGTGCGATACGACTGCGAAATGTGCGATACGACTGTGAAATGTGCGATACGACTGTGAAATGTGCGATACGACTGTGATATGATGCATGATACCGTTTTATTACGCTGAATGTTAGCGCCTCTACCAATCAGCAAATGGACATGCTCGCACCATGGAAATCGCCCCACTATTTCGGTCGTGCACCGAGGAAAAACGTTTCATTAAAGGAACGATAATTTGTTTGGTCGAACGAACCAATTTGATTGTTCGTATAGGAGCAGTTACACATTTTGTTGCTCGAACAAAAATATTTCTTCTTATTTGGTTCCCATAAATTTGTAACGTTTGGTTGGTACAAGTAAATATTTGTAGCGCTGTACGTATATTAGAGTTTCGGTTATTATAGAATTTAGTGACAGGAGAACTGGAATTCGAACCAGGAAAACCTAGCGCCAAAATGCTATGGACGTAGCCTATAGCGACTTTGACCAAACTGTTTGCATAGCAGACGTAATTTTTTTTATCAGTTAACTTAATGGTTAATCCATGACATCAATATTTCCATGTTTTATAGCGCTACTATTTTAGTTTTCTGTTGGAATTGTTTGTATTATTATTAAGCACCAATAAAATGAAAACCGTTTTTAGAGTAATTTTATTATAAATAATTATGTATGTACATACAAGGCCAACTCATGAGCTGTAAATTCTAACGAAAGCAATCAAATTACACGATTGTCCTATAATAAACCACGTAAAGGCCATTACTGGACCAAGCTGATATTTTTGCAGATACAAGTTCTGGAATTATTCTGCTAACAAAATCCTTATTCATTAGAAAAAAAATTAGAATCTACAACGAATGTTATGTTTAGGGAAACCGGACTGATTAGTTGAACCTATACTTGCTTGGAAAATGGCTGTAGTATGTAGGCTACTAAATTCAAGTATTTTCTAAAACAACGAAATAAATATTTCGTTTATCAAATTATTTTGCGAATACTTAGTTTTGGTCAAAAGAATGAATGCAGGTTTTTGAAGCAAGAACACATGAATTGGGTGAATAAAATATTGTGCAGTTCAAACATTGTTATACTTTTCAAGTATCGTCTGTTCGCGATTAAAAAATCCATTCACATGACATTTAAATCTAGAAATTCTTAGAAAATAATGATTTTCCAACTGGAACATAATGATTCAAGAAAATTATTACTAATACCAAATAATAAAAAAAAATTGAGTTTCAATTTTTTTGATTTTTGTTGAAATTGTGCGAAGTATCCTTACCATGGCCCGATTGGTCACATGAAATAACACATTACTCAAATTAGTAGTATTGAAGTTATCTTAAAAATAAAATAGAAAAATAACCTTACATTTAAACAAATTGTTGCATACTGTAAATAATGTTCAAAATTAACTATGCACGTTAAAAAAAAAAAAAAAAAAAATTCGAAATATTTAGGTTGTCTGTAAAAGATTTACTGTAGAGTCTCTTGTACACTTTACAATCCATGGAACCGTCCGAACCAAAGTTCAGTTCGCAGAGATACATCACTTGAATCTTGAATATATATTTCCGGTGTGGATGTTTGTGGAAATTTGATTGCATAATCTGGATATATTTTGCAGAAGTGGCACATGTTCTCCATCTTTCCAATCACGAAAGTGATGCTGAACTAAAGTGTTTTGGAACACAACTTGTCCTGAAATCTTTTCGCGAAAAACAGGAATCCCTACCTGTAGGTATGAACCTGTGAAATTCGCAAGTTCAGAGACCTGCATGCTAGACTCTGCAGTCTTATGCACAAATAGGCCGATATCAACTGTGCATTGGTTGTCTGTTGTCGCAGTGGAAGGCGACGATTGGGCCACCTATCTCCAGGAGGTGTCAAACACCGTGTGGACCAATGGCTAAAGTATATATAAACACAGGTGTTTTGAATTCCAGCTTTTCTCAGAACGAAACCGCGATTTATTATGGTCTCTACCTATAGGTAGGGACAGGTTTATTTCGCGAAGACATTTATGGCCATGCTAGACTTCAATAATCTATGTCCACAACCGCAACTTCCTTTGGTTATTGGCCGCGTGTCTACGTGAGAATACATGTTCTTATTTGAATAGATACTGAAGGCACGTGGCATTAAAAATCACCCAACCACGAAAGTGCATATGAACAAAAGCGTTTTGGAGTACAACTGGTTTTGCAATCAACAGGTAGGGATAGGATAATTTCGCCAGTTCAATTACCTGTTGGCTAGACTCCTCAGTTCTCTCCGCTCTGGAGCCTCAGCTGTGTGTTCATTGGCTTTTGCCCCATGTCTCAGTGGCGTGCAGAGTGTCTAATAAACTGTGATCCAATTGCCCCGAAATTAATTCGCGAAATTTTTCTATCTCTACTTATAGGTGTTATAATGCGAAATGACGGGGTGTTTACGAAGTAGCGAATGCGTAGGCTGACGTCTACGAGACCGGCGTATTGTCCCTACTTGTGTGGCGGACGGTTGCGCCTCTGTATACGGGCGAGTGTCTGTGCCTCCCTCGTGCCGCAGGAAGATGAGGGATGGGATGGGATAAGAAGGGAAGCGAGGCAAGTCTGGAGGGGACAATGTCCCGTGCCTGGTGGTCGCTCGTGCGAGGCGATCCTGCAGCTCTCGCACCGGCCACAATGGCGGGTGTGAGATCTCCAAGAGTGTCTGTGCCAACACGGTGTAGCCATTACCAACACAGCCACCGCAGCACGTGCTGTACCATACCACTCAACTTGACTGCTCTCTCTCTCTGAAGCGATCCTGCAGCTCTCGCACCGGCCACAATGGCGGGTGTGAGATCTCCAAGAGTGTCTGTGCCAACACGGTGTAGCCATTACCAACACAGCCACCGCAGCACGTGCTGTACCATACCACTCAACTTGACTGCTCTCTCTCTCTCTGAAGCGATCCTGCAGCTCTCGCACCGGCCACAATGGCGGGTTGAGATCTCCAAGAGTGTCTGTGCCAACACGGTGTAGCCATTACCAACACAGCCACCGCAGCACGTGCTGTACCATACCACTCAACTTGACTGCTCTCTCTCTCTCTCTCTCTCTCTGGAGCGGCCCTCGACGTGACTTCCACGATGTCTATCTTTTATTAGTGTAGTCTATGGTCCTCGTCTTATAAGTTCCGCATTTATATAAACGTTGTAACCAGTTGGTGTACTTCATTTCGCTCCGTGTCATCAGAGAACACACATCATTATTAGAGCTAGTAATTTTTCGCGAAAAAATATGAGTACACGATAGACTTCAATAATATAAGCACCCAACAGCAGTTTGTCTATTACCAGTGGTTGCAGTCTGCTTGAGAAGGCGTTTTCATATTTGGCCAGGCCACTCTGAATTCTTCAATTCCGGCATGGCTCCTATGTGATTCGTGTGCAGACAGTTAATACATGTCAAAAAGTAGTTCAGCTAACCAAGATAGGTAAACTTAAACTTTAACTTGTCTTGAAATCTTTTCGCTAAATTTCACTACCCATAATCATTATGACGCCTCGTTAGACTCGTATGTCTAGGTATTATCCTAAGAAGGTATACCGTAATATTTTGTCTTTCAGTAAGGATGTCAATAAGGACGATAGGTCCTGGACCATTAAGGTTGTTGATGTAGAAGAGCGTTATATTTTGTTGTCGTTTTTGTACCGTTTTGGTCTTCAAGGAATAACTGCTAAGGCAGGTGTGTAGAAACGCGCAAGATTTCCTCGACGACCAGTGGCATTGTCCGCCACGATCCCCGCGTGCGGAAATTCCGGGATCGAACCCGGATCTCCGAGGTGTTTGGCGAAAAGTTTGATCACCACACCGCCCTGGCCCATTGCCTCGAAGTATCTCCATACTTCTTTAATCAAACGTGTTCGGTATTTTCCTAAATTTGTCAGCTATCACAAGTGCATACTTGTTAGCGTCAGAAAAGTTGCAGAATAGAGTAAGTCATATGGTCAGTGTTGTACAAGTTCAGAAGTTAACACCAATACAAACATCGCCTTCCCTGGGAAATGGCATTGGTTGCTGCTGACAAAACCATTCATAGTTGGTTGTTTCTTGTGCCATTCCATTGGTAGATATGATAGTTTATCGCGGGGAAAGTTGATTGTTTGCTAGGATTCAACATACTGTACACATGTCCGACAGTTTCCTTTCCTTATTGGCTGACACGCTCGTATGGAGATGTGTAACTACCTCATTTCACTGGACCAAAGAGGATTCTGACACTACCTATATGGCAGAACGTTCGTGATTGGTCTGCAAACAACTTAGCTGAGTCAAAACCTTGTTCTTTCAATTATGAAAGTGAATTTAAGAGATTTGGGCAGCTCTTAACAGCGAGGTATTGAGAGCTGATGAGGGTGATTGAAGTGAATATGGAGCAGCGCCGGAACGAAGGGGCGGGGGAAACGAAAAATCCCGAGAAAACCCCACTGACCAACGGCATCGTCCGGCACGATTCCCACATACGAAAATCCGGTGACCCGGCCGGGGAATGAACCTGGTCCGCCTTGGTGGAAGGCGAGCGTGCTAATCGCTCAGCAACCATGGCCCCTCAGTCATGAAATAATAAACTAGTTAGAGTGTTATAGAAAATATCTTGGCTCAAAAAAATTTTCTCGCTATTATTTAGAGACACAGTAGACTTCAAACTCGGGTGCATTCATACTACTATTGCCATTGGGCTACAGTTGGTTTAACACTCCCAGGGCGGTCTTGAACCAATCGGAAACAAATAGCGACATGGTAGTTCAATCACGCCCTACCTAGTCCAAAGGGAATATGTGCCCTCAATTTCGCGAAAGCCAATAAACAATTGAAATTTACTCGAGAGCGTATAGGATGGTGAATTCTAGCATACCGTCACATAACATCACAAAATTTTGCATGTCTCTTAATAGGTATTTGATACTAGTAAGTATAAAACAATATAATTTTTTCCTAGCCAACGCTCTTAACACGTCAGTATAAAATGCCAAGGGAACAAAAAACCCTGTAATGGGCCTATTTTTATTGTGAAGCCCTGTTTCTAGTCTGACACGCGTGTCAATTAACAAACTCAAGCAATTTTCTGTGAGTACTCCTGTCTTGCCAAAAGACTGTCCTGCCTGAAAGATTTATTTTTCGTCCCGCCAGCTGGTGAAATGTGTGATGCCTACAATTTCTTGGAGTACGATTAAATGCTGGTATTATGGGGTTGGTGTGTTTACAGAACTACATGAAGTTAATGAACTTGGTTTGCAAGTCTGCTTGGTTAATCCTCTTAATATTCCTGCAGTGGAGGATATACGTGGCTCGCTTATAGCTAGTCTCGAGTGTCTGCAAATGTGTCCACAATTAAAAGTGTTACTGGGCCTCACTAACTGATTACAAAGTCGTAGCTCATTTATAAATTAATATCGCTCCAAAAAGGTTCGGATTATGCTGCAACCATTTCAGTACCACATGCATAAAGGCTGTTCACGATAAAGTGAGCACTTTAAAAATGAACCTTAGAAAAAAGTCACTGCCCCTTCATTCATATATTTTAATAAGCGCACTGAGTGTAATTCGTACAGTAAAGTTGGTAACGATGGATGAAAAGTAGTTCCATGACTTGAAGTCGAATAAAATGTTTTAGGTAACCATTTGTGATAGCTTAAAACTATTTCTTTCGCTTTCTGTTTTTTTTAAATGCATCGAAGTGTAAAAATGTGCAGATTTGTAAAATATTTACTTTGTAAATAAACCCACAGTTTCATTTGACCGACCCATGAATAAAGTGACGAGGCCTATGTCAATGTTACGTCTACATAAGGCGGGGGAATACACAACGTGTATACGCGTAGATCTTAATCAGGGCTTTCAAAAGTGCTCATGCTACTGTGAACTACCTATATCAACTGTGATGCTAACAGCTGCAGCTCGGGCTAGAACTGCAGGCGTACGACGCGTGGTTGCCGCGTGGAACGAATGAAATCACAGCAGGAATCACAATTAATACGTCCTGCCAGCCATTTATAACAGGATGACATATGACAGCGGTCACAGCTGCCATCACAACCTGCGACTGCAAGAATCACGCTTTTGTGCCGCGGCCATTAATACTTCCATCAGAGCTCCTGCAATTCGTTCGATCCCAGCGCTACAATGCGTTCGCGTCGTGTTCATATCGCACGTGCTTCCGTCTGTAAATACGCCGCCGACGATTTATGGCGGAAACATATGCGTACGTAATATTAATCCTTCCAGTACGAAGGAAAAAATAGAGACGCTGCGGACAAGCGCGTCCGCCATTAATGCCCTTGCATCATCGAGTGTTGATCTAACCGGAGTGTAACGTAGCTTGTTTGTAAAGGCTGTTCACGGTATAATTAGCACTTTTGAAAGCCCTGCTTAAGATATACTTGTACTTGTATGCACCTTGTGTATTCTAACGCCTTATGTAAAATTAACATTGCAATGGGCCTCATCACTGTATTTATGCGTCGGTCAAGTGAAACTGTATAATTATTAGGAAGGTAAATATTTTACACATCTGCTCATTTTTACACCACGGTGCATTAAGAAAACAGAAAGCGAAAAAATAATTCGAGTCATTGCAAATGGTTACGTAACCTTTTTTTATTGGTTGTTAAGATATAAAACTACTTTCCATCCATCGTTACCAACTTTAATGGGCGAATGTCACTCGGTGCACACATTAAAATATATGCAGGCAGGGACAGTGACTTTTTTCTAAGGTTAGTTTCAAATGAAGAAGAGGCATAATAATTTTTATCTTCTTTGAATAATTTTTTTATTTGGCGGAGCCTTGGTTGTCTAATGGTTAAACTACTCGCCTCCCGCCCAGGCGAACTGGATTCGATCCCCAGCCGGGTCCCTCTCCCAGATTTTTGCGTGTGGGAATCGTGCCGGACGATGCCGCTGGTTTGCCGGTTTCCTCGGGGATATTCCGCTTCCCCCCTCCAAGCATTCCGGTGCCTCTCCATACTCACCTCATTTCACCCTCATCAGCTCTCAACGCCTCGATGTTAAGAGCTGCCTAAATATCTTCAATCGCGTCACTGTATGTTGACTCCCCATTCCCGTAAAATTCCCTCCGTCAGGTATACGGAAACCGTCAACAGTTTACACCGTTGAATTGATACACGATTACTAGAGACCTGCAGAATTCACATTATTATTTGACATCAGACAAAACTTCTCAGTTCTATGTATACTCGAGTCGGAGTCGGTCCTCCATTGGCTACTGCATAGATGCGAAGTCACTCCTTTTTTGACTAGACTGCGCGTGATTGGACTACACAATTGTGAAGTGTTCATTTATTGACGCAGAGTTACCCAGGGTGTGACAAATAAAGTATGGTCCAATGACAAACTTATTGGAAAGTTTAATGTGTTTGAAGGTTAACGTGTTCCCAAATAATAACGCGAATTTTGCATGTCTCTAACGATTATTAGAGATGATGGAAAATCGCGAAAATGTTTTGAGTCAACATATCTTTTATACCACTCCAACTAGTTTATCCTTTTATGATTGGATTAACAAGATTTTAACTCGACTAAGTAATTTCCATACGAATCACGAACGTTCAGCCGTATAGTATCATAATCCTCATTGGCCCAGTGAAAGGGGGGTAGTAGATTCATACATGCATGACAGCCAATAAGGAAAGAAAACTTTCAGACATGTGTACAGTACTTGAATCCTAGCAAATAGTCAACTTTTCCCGCGATAAACCATTATCTGTAACGATTATAATTCGCTCGCTGACTTACAAAGAGAATATAATGAGCGCGGGTTCAGTGACACTTCTGAAACTAACATTTACAATGTCCGATGGCCGGTTGCACCACTGAAGTTCATCTTTTGATCTGAGATCATGTCCGAACTCGATCTAAGATCGACAAAGAAAACTGTTGCACCATTCGAGTTCGGAGCATGACTTGAGATCGAAGTAAACTTCATTTCGAACCGCCGAATATGGTGGCTCAAAATCTCAATCCAAGACCAGAGTAGTGTTTAAAATCGCTGTTACCGACATTTATTTACCAGAAAGAAACTTCATAGTATTTAAATCGGTTGTGTGTGGTCTCGGTTGTTATATACTCTTGTAAAATATAAGTTAAGACATATTACCAAGGCATATAATTTTATGTTTTTCTTAAATAAAAAGTTTTGAAGTTTTGTAAAAAGATAACAAACGTTACACTTATACTTCTAAGCATATACAACGGAAATCTAAAACAGCCATTCAAAATATCGTAAGCTGTCCTAATTTTCCGTACGAGATACGAGATACGTCTAAAAGTGAATCTTACGTTGAAATTTTCGCTCGCGAAAGAGCAGTCGGCGCCGACAAAAGTAGTTCGAAAACCCACCAAAAATATAGCGCTAATATCAAGAAGTTTTTGGAAATATAAATACTCATACACAGTTAAATATTATTCAGAAAAATTCCTAGAACTATTTTACTTAAAACTGGTAAAAATTCGCACCATTTAGTTTTATATCCACTACTGTCTTCAATAACATTGTTATTATGAATAAATACGTATGGTGTGGGGGGGGGGTGAACCCAGGGCGATGCAACACCCTCCGTCCAGCTGGGACCCGTAGGGGCCCGTCATCCCTTGACGTGACATGAAGTGAGGCCCTAGGATGGAGCGGCGCTGGACTGCAGGGGTGGGGGAAACGGGAGTGCCCCGAGAAAGCACGCCGGCGAGCGGCATCGCCCAGCACGATTCCCACATGCGAGGATCCAGGAGCGAACCCGCCTGGGATCGGGCCCGGGTCGCCTAGGTGGGGGGCGAGTGCGCTGACCACTGCGCCACCGCTGCCCCCCCCCCCCCATAAAAATAACGAAGAAAATGCTTGTAAAGTATTTTCAATCGTACATAAAACAGCGAAGGGAATGTTTCAGTGCATTCAACCAGACTATGTAGTAAATCATCCTAGTCTTAGGAGATAATGTCTGCACAAACTCATTGATTATCTCTTAAATTCAAAATAAACAGTTGCATCATGACGTCACTGAATGAGAGCCAATCACAAACAGTGTTTCATCCCAGTCCTACAGTTCCGAACTGAGATCACGAGATCTACGAATGTAACTCGGCCAGTCGTGTTGAAGCCACACTAGTACACCCGAACTAGGATCCAACGAAACGTCCTGCTTGAACCGCAGTCTTAGGATCTCAGTTCAGGGAAGTTATTGGTGCAATCGGGTATTGGTCAGTTAAGAGGAGTTCACGGGGAGGCATTTTCTGTGAAATCGTTGTTTGCGTGTATTCGCGTATCTCGGTAAATAAATGTACTGGAAATACAACTTTTTTTCAGAAAAGATAATATATATATATATATAATTATTATCTATGCCTCTATGTTTTTAATTTTATAGTATTAAGTATAGGTATTCGTGGAGAACGAAATATGTAAAAATTGTCAACTATCGTATTTTCAAAGATACGGGTGTAGTTTAATCTATGGGCTTTCATCGCGTGTAATAAAGTGGCACTGTTACAGATCTAGTTTGTACAGTACAGTGTTAGGACGGAAACACTGCACGCCTTGCGCGTAGGGGCGTTGAGGCGCTAGAAGTGCGTGTCAGTGTCGCCCGTATCGCTCCCTCGCTTCTTGACCTTGGACGCACAGCCGTGGACTTCTCTTAAGGAAGCATTGGGACGTAGATGGAAATAGCGTAGAAAAGTTTCCGCTTGTTCTTTTCTCTAAGAATTTTAAGCGTTGACTATGGGCTTCTAATACAGAAATGTGTTCAGAAAAGATACAGCATTGCCGTTACAGTTTAAAACACTGTTTTGCAGAAGAATCAGAAACGTAAATAGAGGCTGGCTACTTAATAGCGATTGTTTTCATTAACATTGACACTTATCAACGACCACATTCATCGAGAGTGAGTGAAGAGATTCGGGAGGCTCTTAACAGCGAGGTCGGCTCGATGAGGGCCGTTGAGGCAAGTACGCAGCAGCGCCGGAGTGAAAGGGCGGGGGATACGGGAGACCCCTGAGAAAACACCGCCGACCAGTGGCATCGTCCGGCGAAAATCCGGGAGCGACCCGGCCGGGGATTGAACTCAGTTACCCACGGTGAGAGGCGAGCAGGCTAACCGCTCAGCCACCGCGGCGCCGACTACATTTATGTTTCGATATCCAAAATATCGACTTTCTTTTCTGCATATAAAAACCTTGTATACGTTGTTAACGATAAAATGAGTATTTTTGAAAGCCCTGCTTACGATATACCTGTATGCACATGGTGTATTCTTCTGCTTTATGTAAAATTAACATTGCTATGCGGTCTGGTAAAACTGTGGTATTAATAGGAAAGTAAAACATTAAAAACCTGCTCATTTTTACACTTCGATGAATGAAAAATAATAGAAAGCGAAAGAAATAATTCAAGCTATCACAAATGGTTACCTAGCACTTTTTAATTGACGTTAATACATGGAACTACTTGCCATCCATCGTTACTAGTTTTACTGGGCGAATGTCACTCGGTGCGCGCGTCAAAATATTTGCAGGTAGAGGCAGTGAAATATTTTTCCAGGGTTCATTTTAAAAGCACTCACTTTATCGCGAACAGTCTTTAAATTCGAATACTCCATAGTTTTTTTTAATGATGATGAACCCAACTGCCTGCATCAAGACCCGCATGCCAACGAGGGAGGTGCCACAACTGAAATACGATATCAAATAATGGGGGGGGGGGGGGTGTAGAGACGAGAACGTCGCCGAAGTAATGAATTCACGGGAGAGCAAGAACGACCCTTTAGTTCCAGCCGACAACGTGAAATCTAGAGCCTCGATCGTCGGGAGGCTGGAGAAGATGAAACGCGGCGCCTTTAACGATCTCTGTATGCCCGGCACACATCCACGTACACAACAGTCTGCTACCGGATGAGAAATGTAATGACAGGTGCAAGTTCTCCTCGACGTGGCTGCCGCCTCACAAATACCACATTCACACGCTGTAGTTCTGTGCGTTTCCGAGTTCGTAATTGCCCTAATTCAAGCCCGGCGTGGAAAATCACAATCACACGTGCGTAAGATGCAGCCCCGACGAGCGCACGAATCGTAAATGAGACGGTGTTTAATTGCCAGGGCAGCGCGCGAACTGTAATTAGTTTACGTGCCTTACGGCGCCAAGTATTAATTAAATTACGGCCTGGTTTCCTGGTAGTCCTAACGATCGCATCCCGAGTGGCACACTTTTTACTTTACACGCGAAGCGAATTAGGCATCCACGCACGACGACAGGTGGGAGCCATCTCAAGGAGCCGAATTGCCCTTAGGAAAAAAAATTATAAATTTGTTCTGCGTACTTTATAATTACACGCCACGCGACAGAAGAAAAAGGCGAGCATAATATACGAACAAAATTTTAATTATCTCTTTATCGATATCGGTTTCTTAAAATCGTCACCTGCTTCGACAGGATTATAGATTTTTTTAAAAACAAAACTTGTTACAACTTAAAGGACAAAGTTCGCATTCGAATGTAGTGTGGCTGTGGCCTAAATTTTAAGGGCATCCGATTCCACGGAAGCTGGATTTCAATAACCTACTCGTGCATATGTAGTTTTCCTTCAGCTATTCGCTGCATACTCTTGTCGAAGACAGTGTGGTGTTTGACTGGACCAATGAGAACTCGGTTACTGACATACTGAGCGTTTGTGATTCGCGGGCGATCACATAAGAAGCCCACGAGTTGAAACCATCTGTTCGCAAAAGTGTTTTGAAAAATAACTTGACAGGAATTCTTTTTGCGAAAATGGGGTGTACCTAAGCATGATATTTAGAAATGCTATGCAACTGCAACACACAAAATGCGCTATGTCAGTTTGCAACATGCCCGATAGTTTTGGTGCTAATTGCAAGGGGTATAAAAATATTTCAACTTTTCAAACAAAAACTTTTTCCTGGGAGATAGCATACGTAGACTTTGTGTGTAAGGCCATATAGAGGTCAAGAAGTCGAACTGGTACACTGAATGGAGTACATGGGTTCCATTACCGAGCTGAAGGTTTAACTATTTTCCTTCATACAGCATATGGAAAGGAAAATCGCCATATATGCATATCTGTCCCATATAACCTTGGGCGTTTTAACATCGCGACATGGACTAGGTGCAAATGTGAAAATGATTGTGTGTTAGGGGTAATTACATTTAATCATTTAATATTTAAAAACAGATGATAAAATATGATTTGATAGAAGTAGAGGGGAAAGCTGCGTACTGGGACAGTAGTAATGAAAGTATGAGGAAAACCACTGTTTTTCTATTTCTTGGCGCTACTGTGCATATAATCTGCTTAAATCAAGCTTCAACCGCCACCAGTTTTAATTATACACTTTTATAAAGTTCCAAAATGGATCAACGTTTATTATTATCCAATGACTAGATTTCTGTACCCAAGCTTGCTCCAGTTAATACTGGATTTCTTCATTGAAATAAATGCAATTGTGGGAATTACTGTTTTTTACTGGCGTATTCCAAATGTCCATACATGCACCGATAAGGAGATGTGAGAATTTGACACTCTGCAAAGCAAGTTCTTATAGAATGTGGTATTTTTCAGCATGAAGGGAACATGGGCTAGGTATTACATGTCGGCTATGTAGCAACCTTTCCTCCGGTATGCACGCTCAGCATCTCTTTTGCCAGTGTAACTGTCAAAAATATGTAGGCTTGGTCTGTTGGTTATCACACTGTACATTGTACACTTCCTCCGTCCGAAATCCTGTGTAACTGAGATATGTTATAGCTATGCTATTTATTTATCATGAAAAGAAGGGTCTATTGGAAAATCTAATTAAAAACACAAGGGCTTACTAACCACTCCGAGGGCGATGGGGCTATAGTATTTTGCCAACAGGAACACATGTTTCCCAAGTAAAATTACAGACAATTACAGCCCGACCATTTTGTGTATTCGTTCTGTACAACTCGGAGTTCTAGACAAACCTATTTTCATGTCACCACTAAAAAATAGTTTGGTGATTATGAAACAAATCCCTCCTTTGTAATCTCTAGCAAACAATTTACTGGTCACCACAAAATAATTAGTAAAAGTAATTTTTTTCTATAAAATACGTCTTTGCTACTACTATTTTTTCAGGATATTATGATCTTCCTGTGTGTTGTAGCAGTAACTTCCCGACACGTGGGACAGGCACACCGTTTCTAATTTCCCCATGTGGAACACTTATTCCCAACAACCAGTTACTGTTATGACTAATTAACCTACTTTCCTTAACATGGGTGCAATTAATTTTTTAATAATTTCGTAAAAGCTGTGTTGATAGGTGGGACTTGCTGTTAAAGCAATATTAATAAAGCTGAACCCAGAAACATATGCAACAGCAGTGAGACAATTACAAATATACACGTGCCTTACCCGGGACTCGAACACAGAAAAAAACCTTACTGTGAGCTAGTGTGCAATAAGCTGCATGAGGTCTGATCTGAGCATAACTTTCGTTAGTCGAATATTTCGAAGGATAGGGTTTACAAACGTTAAATATTCACACAGCCGTCATTTTGTAAATAAGCGACTGAGTCTCTTAAAATATGAGTTTACGTGGCCTACCATAGTGCTACTTGTGTGAAGAATTGGTTGAAAATCGGTGTATTGGTCCCTCAAATAAGGCATAAAACCTCTATATTTATCATGTGATGATCTTCATAAATAGAGGACAAAAACTTATGTATTAGCACATTCGATGATTGTATACTGGCAGTACATAAAGTTATGCTAAAATCTATTAAATTTTTCGTAATTATAGCTCACTATGATAAAAAAAATTTATATCTGCCTCTCTGAAAATGTCTGACAAACATAAAATACACATATAGTTACATAGCCTACCACAGTGCAACTTCTTCGCCAAATTTGGTAAGAGTGGGTTAATTGTTTCCCGAGATATGACATAAGAATTTAATTTTTATTGTGGGGCTAACTAGCAAAATGACAGAGAATTGAGGATGTGTATAGACGTAGGCTATTTAATGGTTGTAATTGATACTGTCAGCATATAAAGTTATGTTGAAATTTGTTTCCTAAACAAAATATACTAAGCTAAAATATTTATATAGCCACCATTCTGGAAATAAGTCCTCACCTGCTTAAAACATAGGAGTTTAAATTATCTGCTATAGTGCAAATAGTTTTCAAAATTCCGTAGGGAATATGTCAATTGTTTCCCGGGATATTAAATAAAAACTTTTTTTTTTTCATGTAGTATATCTTACAAAATGACTGACGAAATGTGCTCCGTGTAGACGCATTTGATAGTTGTTATAATGGCAGCATACAAAATTAAGTTGGAGTAAATTACATGGCTTCGATGATAATGTAACTTATACTAAGTTAAGATGCCTATGTGGCCGCCATTTTTTTAATGGGCGTTTGACATACTTATACAATTTTACATAATCTGCTGCAGTGCTTTCTGGTTGCAGAATTTAGTAAGGATAGGATAATTGTTTCCGAAGATATGATATAAAAACTTTGTATGTTGCTATCTTACAATTTGGCGGATATAATATTTTTTGTATAGGTACAGTTGATAGTTGTCATATCTACTGCGAGAATACAAACATAAGTTGAAATTGATTAAATGTTCTCGACGATAGATCATTCTAGATTAAAATTACTGTATGTCCGCCATTTTGAAAATAAGCATGTGATGTATAAAATTCCTTTTTACATAATCTGCTGTAGTAATGCTTGTTTGTAAAATGTTACAGGAATTGCTCAATTGCTTCCCATGATATTACATAATGAACTTATTATCAATGTGGTGCTATCTTTCAAAACGGCTGACGAAAAAGACTATTCGTATAGATACAGTTGATAGTTGTACTATATACTGCAAGAGTAAAAAGTTAAGTTGGAATCCATTACATGGTTCCGACAATATAGCATTCTAAGCTAATATGCCATTGTGGCCACCATTGTGTCTACAACATACTTCAAACATATCATATAGCATCGTCTACCTTGTTTGCGAAATTTACTTGGAATCGGATTATTGTTTACCGAGATATGACATAAAAACTTTATTTATTCATATGGTGCTATCTCACAAAATGGCATACAAAAGTGGCTATATGTTGGCCCACACGATGCTTATAGTTACGGGCAAGTGTTTTTCGCGAAAAGATTTCAAGACCATTCGTATTCCGAAACACTTTAGTTCATGTGCACTGTCGTGATTGGATGATTTTTAGTGTCACATGCCTCAAGTGTCTGTCTGTGAATCTTGGACGTTCAGTATCGGAGTACATATTTATGACTGGCATAGTCAAATAATAACATGTCTTCCCTCGTAGTCATGCGGCCAATAACCAAAGAAAGTTGTGGTTGTGGACATGTATTATTGAAGTCTAGCATGGCCATAAATATTTTTGTGAAATACACATGTCTCTACTTATAGTATATACTTTTAGCTTACATAATTAGGTCTAAATTGGTTAAATGGTACAACAGACTTACCAAATAAACGTAAAATATTTATATGGGCATCATTTTGAAAATACGTACCTAATTAATTAAAATCACTTTCTTTTACTTGACCTGTCATAGCATTACTTACATGCTAAATTGGTTGAGAATTGCTTTGATAGATTTCGAGATGTAATGTAAAATCTTAGTCCTTGCATTTTGTTCTATCTTCCAAAACGGTGGACTAGCAATAACACCAATTCCCAAATTTAATGCTTACTGAATACTCTGCCAGCATGCAAAATTTGGTTTACATCTGTTGCATGGTTCCCTAGATATGACATATCACCCTATATATTACAATTGCTCAATTTTGGAAGTAAGTGACCAGCATGGTCGAACATTATGAAAGTCAGGTGTCCTTAATAAATACTATATATGTACCAAATTTGGTGGAATTCTGTTGAAGCATTAAACAATTGAAAAGGGGAAACATACACACACACAGACACCTACATCACACACACACAGTAACACACATAGACACACAAACAGGAAAATTATCTCACAAGCCTTTCTTTCTTTCTTTTGGAAAGTAAGCAACAAAGCAGAAACTCCCTTCCCCTGTTCTCTCAGGCGGTTAGGAATGCTGTTATTTGAGTTTGCAAAAGAAAGATTTCCATGTTTATTTGGGATCCAGAATGTATTGATTCTTTTGTTTTCAATAATTTCACATAAATATCAAAATATATAGGTATAGACCAAAAATGGTCACCCACACAATACAAATGAATACCTAGAAATTAAAAAAAAAACTATTTGCTAGAAAAAAATTCCTCGTGGTTATACATATATATTGAATTATGAATTTACTTGAAAAGAAGTCCCATAGGGTATAGAATTACATATCTTTTATAACATGCTTTAGCGGCTCGTCGCCCCTTTTCCCTTTCAAATAAAACATAAATCTGTCCTAGAAAGTTCTTTCTGTGCTTCACTCGCGAAAGCCAACCTTTATGTCACTTCCAAATGTCGCCCTCGAACATTTTTCCACGTTCGTGAAGTGTCGACAGTGTCCCATGGTGAAGTCACATGCATTGGTCCAATGGTTGGCATTTGGTAAGAAAGGTTGGCTCTATGTTGAACTAGATCATGTACATTAACATAACATTGGCCCAACATAATATGCCAATGAATATCAGCTACAACGAAAATGTTGTGGAAATTTTTAGTGCCTGTCAGACAATGACGCCACTAAATCAGAATATGTCGGGACATACTATAAGTGTAATATTTTTCAACATTAAACTGGTCGGTTGATGGTTGACAACAAGTTGGTAGGCATACTGTTGTTAATTTATATGCAACTTTCTGTTGGGCCAATGCCGCACAACCAAGATTTTGTCAAATTGTGCAAGAAACATTCTGATTGTAAACAATGCCCCTTAATTGTACTTTTTTAAACTATGGATTTTTCAAGTCCTCAGATATTTTTTCTTTGAAATATGTTTATTTTGTTATATGTCGTGTCAATGTTGGGAACACAAACATAACCTGTACTAAATGTTATGTTGATCCAATTACATGTACCTAACCAACATTATGCCAAAAATGGAAAGTACCATATTTTTGGATAAATAAAATAATCATTTAGCATGTTTTATGGAAAGATATGATTTATTTAAATTCGAACCACATCTTAAATAAAATTTACTCTGTTGAGCATATGTTGGTTTTTGTTGAAAAACTTACTGTCAGCAGTTGGTACAAATACTTCCGTTGGGTCAACATTGTACAACCACCATAATGTAATTAATTGGAAACGAGTTTTATAGGTAAAAGTACTAATTTTCACAGCGCATGAAATATTTCTTACAATACCCTACCACGTTCATGCATAAAAAAAAAAAAAGTATGAATGTTTACCAAAATGTGATATTATTTTTGTTTGTGAATATGTTTAGTTTTTTATATGTAGAGCCAATGTTGGGAACCAGATTGTATGTAATTGGTACTTACTGTATTCTTAAGTTGAGCCAACATTGTTTAATCACTGTAATGTCAGTAATGGTAATTGCTTTATCTGTATTGAAATAAACCAGAAACGTAATATGTTTTGTTAACAATTAAATTTTAGATACAATCAATGTCTTGTTTAACATTTACCTTTGAGAGTGGCATTCTCGCGAGCAGTTGAGTGTGGTTGGAGTTGACACCGGAGCGCGCTCGCTGGACCGCAGTGAGATCGCGTCTCCGCGGCTTGTGTCCCGGCGCGTGAAACTGATTAGCACCGCGGGCGTGAGAACACTCCCTTGCCTTGTGCTCCAGAACCACAGCGCTCCCTCTACTAGGTTTTTTGCCTACCCTTCGTCCGACCACAAACGTCGTCGTCGCTTCTTACCTCTCTCCCCTTTACCATCACAAAAGTGCTACCTAAACAACGCACGTTCCCTATCTCAGAGATGAATTCGTACTCCGCCACTCTTGGATCTGTTGGTTTTTCTTCAAAACCTGGCACAAGTTACATAAGACCTCGCGGCGCTATTTGCAGAACTTTACAAAAGGAAACTTACAGAACCACACAGCTCAAGTTTTACAAACTTATGGCTGTGCCCACTTTACCTTTCAGGGCAATAAGTTAATGTGTAATATTTTCAAAATATTTCCGAAAACTCAGTTTAAAAACACTTTACTTGCTACAACACATATTTTGTTGTCACGAAAATTTATTATCGTTAAATATGAAACACTGCAAAGTATATTTGCAACAAACAATTTATTGTATGATCTACGTATTAATGGTAATTATGACCTAATGTTGTTACAATAGTTCAGCAGTATCTTTAGTGATAAACTAGTATCTGAATTTAAAATGATAAATCTTATGACATATTTAGGACACAACCAAACACGTCATAGCCTATATGTACAGGCCTGAATAATTAGCGAGTTCAATGATCTGCATGCTAGCCTCTACAGTCCTAAGTACAAATTTGCCGATGTCAACTGTGCATTGGTTGTCTGCTGTCACAGAGGAAGGCGACGATTAGGCGAGCTTTCTCCGGGAGGTGTCAAACACCGTGTGGACCAATAGCTAATTTTATATAAACACACGTTTTGAATTCTAGCTTGTCCCAAAATGAATCCACGAATTCTCTAGGTCTCTACCTATATGCGGTGATTTTTCAGAAGTTTGAGTCAAAAAATGTTAAGAAACCGCGAATAGACTACAATTGCTATACAGGAAGCTTTGAACGTATTGCTACAAGACGCCTTCGGGGCGTATCAGAGTTCTTGAGATGTGGATGTCTTAATAAAAATAAAATAGCTAAATTTGATTAGAATTTATTAATACATCTATTATTTATAGCTTTAATCTATCTATCTCCACTATTACTGTTTTTATCTCTCCAAGAGAGCAGTATTTGACGCCTATCTCAACAATAATTAAAGTCCTTCTCAATGTCCCTGTTTGGTTATAGCCAATCAACTCACACTCATCATTAACACATGTTCAGTCTGTTTGTTGCAAATATCTCTCACTCACGCACCCAGTCCAATACTCCAGCCAGCCAGTTATACTCTTCACAGCACCATATGCTCGCAGTCGCAAACTTTCCTCCCGCTGGTCACTTCTGGAGCCAATCGTTGCTCTCCTCGCTCATCACTTAAGGTCGCACGATCAACCAAACTCCCAAATCTTTTTAAAACTCCCGGCTCGAACGCCCGGCGCGCTTTTATAGTATCAGCAGCCAAGATCTGGAATATTCTCCACACCCCGAGTCGCGTGGAGAGAGGCGACGACGATGAAAACCAGAAAATTCTTCAGATAAACGCTGAGATTTAATTTGCTGAAGGTTATGAGTAGGGATAGGAAAATTTCGCGAGTTCAATTACCTTTAGGCTAGACTCCACAGTCCTCTGCATACTGGAGCCTCAGCTGTGTGTTCATTGGCTGTTGCCCCACACCTGGTAGTTATGAGATTCGCAAGGCATTTCCTTACAAGTATGATATTGACTCAGAGGCGTGCAGGGCGGGTCTAATAAATTGTGATCCAATCGCGAAGGTGACTTCACTGTATGTGTGTTTGACGTATATCTTGCCCCGAAATGAATTAACGAAATTTTCCTAACCCTAGTTATGAGCATGCGAGCCACGAAAGGCTTATTGCGGCGCCGGGTGGAAGAATGTGCGGCGGCGCGCCTTTCTAAACAACATACTAGTTTCTTGGATTATCGCTCGCCTTACCTTCATGAGCTATGAAGGCTTGCGACAACTAACAGTATATTATACAGTCTGTCAGGTATGCTCTGTCCTACTGAAAACATTTATCGTCAGAAGTACAAAAAGATTATAATTTGGTTTCTATAAACCAGATAAACAAAATAATTTTTAATTTACTCTTTTTGCAGTGTTCTGTCTGTAATAAATTTTTCTTTTGAGAAAATCCATTTTCCCTACACCTTGCTCAAAACGCAGTCAAAACGTTTCTTTTAAGCCCCGAATCTGTGACATGATATGTCACAAAAATATAGTATTTAAAAAAGTACATGTTTGCAGTTAAAATCAGGCAAAAACTTCTAAGAAATTAATTATTTTCATTTCAACTTCCTTTCTGTAACGTTACTCTATTTTAATTATCTACCTATAAGTTTAAGCAAACATGGTATCAATCGACTTAGAATTTTGAGTTGAAGTCATTATCTTGTATTGCTCCTATTTATAAACAAACGTGAAATCGACATGTACCTTGCCATGCTCATGACAATTCAAATTTATGTATTGTCATGTAATTAATGTAAAGGAATTTTTTAATTTTCGCGAATTATGACGTGGTACGTGGTAGGCATACAGTTATTTGCCACCTATCAGTCAGTAAGGAGTCGTGTTTTCGCTCATTCTCAAGACCTGGCCTTTTGAGAACGTGAGGTCGGTATGGATGTGATACAAAAGAGAAAACATAGGAAAGTAATCATTACATGTACATGGACCGAGTAGGTCAAGACCTCAGCAGTACAGACAGGTATAAAAAGAAACTGCGAAATTAACGTTACTGATAACATTAATTTAATATTGCCACTAGGAAAGAGAGAGGGAGAATGCGGGAAAATAAAACAATTAATATTTCAGAATGAGTTAAATAATGGTTTCGTCATTGTTTAATATTCAGGATGTTCCCAAATAGTGGGAAGTAATTGGGACGTGGATAGTACACCCCATAACAACACAAAGTTCTAAAGTCGATAGTTTTCGAGTTACAGACCTTCCAGCATTGCACAACACTTACTGGTAGTAGTAGATCTTTCACGAGGCGTGCGTGTTTGTGTGATCAGCTGGAATGATGTGAGTGTTATTACCGGACTCGCACAGGCGGATAGTCCTTGCAGGTACAATGGCCTGGCCGGCACGCTCTCCGGATCTCAGTCCACTGGATTATTCGCTATGACCGGGGGGGGGGAGCATATGAAGGCCATTGTTTATGCAACTCCAGTTCCGGATACAACAGTGCTTCGCCAGCGAGTGGAACAATAGTGTAAGTAGATCTTTCACGAGGCGTGCGTGTTTGTGTGATCAGCTGGAATGATGTGAGTGTTATTACCAGTCTCGCATAGGCGGATAGTCCTTGCAGGTTCAATGGCCTGGCCGGCACGCTCTCCGGATCTCAGTCCACTGGATTATTCCCTATGACGGGGGGGGGGGCATATGAAGGCCATTGTTTATGCAACTCCAGTTCCGGATACAGCAGTGCTTCGCCAGCGAGTGGAACAATAGTGTAAGCAGATAAGTGCAACTCCTGCAGTATTTGCTTGCGCGTGTCAGACAAACAACCAATCAACGACATGGCGTGTTCAGGCATAAAGTAGACATCACGAGCAGTTCTTCTTGTAGAGTGACGTATCACTGCTGGTACAAGAACAAGGCTGCTGCTACTCTAACTGGAATGTGCCAGGAAGACTATTACTAATGCATCCAGTAAAACAGTGGAAGTTCTTTGACTCGGAAACTATAGACTTTGGGACAAACTTTAATAGGGACTTTCGTGTGGTTTTCGGGTGTACTGTCAACTTCACTATTACTTCCCACATATTGAGGAACATTCTGTATACGTTCCAGTAGGCCTACTGTTTGCAAACATGAATAGTCCTATACATAATCTTCGTTATTAAAAACTCGGATTTGCATATAGCATACAGGAGCTACCACATCCTACAAAGCACTGATCTGCTCACTAGAAGTACGATCCCGACAATGAAATACGTTGACAGCACGGACTATAATTCACCACACGATAAAATGATTTATGCTTGGAAGTACAGGACATTTTAACGGGGAATACATCATCGCAGACTTTTCGGGAGATCGTAAGAAATGGTTTGAGGACTAAAGGCAAGGGAAAAAGAGGGGTTGATTATGCACGGTGGTAAAAGAAATGGTGGAAGAGGGGAGAAGTATGTTTTTGTAAACGAGGTAGGTACACCCGGGAGAGTTTTGTCGTCTCTTGTCGCTGCGGTCTCCGGTGGAAATGATAAACGTGTCTTCCTTTTGTCTGCCTGACGAGCGTGGAGTGTCGATGATAGATGCTGGGTGCGTGCCGGTCCAAGTCAGTCCCTGTCCCGGTCACCGCGAGGGGGAGGGGGGGATGCTAACACAGCCACAGTCGCCGCGGTAGCTGCACATTTACACGGTGGATGGGTCTCGGTGTCTTGCGACATACAGCATCCCACCTGGACACAATGTCGTGCCATCCCACCTGGACAACGTCGTGTCATCCCAGCCTGAGAAAGAGAACAGTGCTCCCCGAGATTGTGGCTAACACCTCTGCCTGCAGCCTGCGGCCTGAGGACCACGCGGAGGTCGTCGTTGGACAGCAGAGTGACGTGTTCAAGAAGAGGATGCGCCGCCGGTCTGCGGTGCGGGAGGTTCTGGGTTCGAATCCTGGGTAAGGCATGGGGTAGAGATGATGGAAAACCACGTGAATTTTTTGAACCAACACATCTTCTATAACACTCTAACTAGTTTAACACTTTGTAGACTATGCTCGAGTGTAGATCGAGCAAAGCTAATTTGAAAATTTCTTTGTTGTCCAGAATAACACTCGCATGGATGTGCAGTCTACTGTAAAGGGTAATAGCCGGTGTGGTATGGACAAATAGGACGATGGCGAGTTCTAACACAGACACCAACAGAACCAGTGTTCTTGCTGTAGTGGATATAGGTGACTCACTTCTAATTTGTCTTAAGTGCCAGGAAATGTGGGCAGACCTCAATGTGTTAATTATTTTATGATCGGATGAATAAGGTTTTCACTCGGCCAAGTTCTCTGCAGATCGATAACGTACGTTCTGCCTTATATGTAGTATCAGAATCCTCATTGGCCCAGTGAAATGGTGAAGTAGTTTCAAACATGCATGGCATAGGGATAGGAACATTTCGCGATTTCATTTCAGGACAAGGTAGACCTCAAACACGTGTACACTGAAGTTGACTTTGCGATTGGATAGCGGTTTATTAGACATGCTCTGGACGACTCTGGACCAATAGCACGCTTGCAAGGAAACAAGTAGCGAATCTCGTACTACCAGGTGTGGAGAAAAGCTGGCTACTCTCTAGTGAAGCAGTCAATGTACACATATCTGAGGCTCGAGTGTACACACCATTGTAGAGTATAGCCTACAGGTCATTGAACCCACGAAATTTTCCTATCCCTGCCAATAAGGCAAGAAAACTTTCGGGAATGTGTACGGTATGTTGAATCCTAGCAAACAGTCACATTTTCCCGCCATAAACCATAATCTCTATGCATGGGTGTTAAAGTTAGGTCATGAGTAGGGATACCTGAATCTGGTGAAAAGATTTCCGTGAATTGTAGATTTCATTACGCTACGAGTATATCAGCAGTTTTCTTTTGCTCATTGTTAGAAGCCTGAAAAATTCGAGAGTTCAATGACCTACAAGCTAAACTCTACAGTCTTATGTACAAATATGCCGATGTCAACTATGCATTGGTTGTGTGCTGTCACAGTAGAAGGCAAATATTGGGCCAGCCTTCTCCAGGAGGTGTCAAACACCGTGTGGACCAATTGCTAATTTTATATAAACACACATGTTTTGAATTCTAGCTTGTCCCAAAATGAGTCCGCAAATTCTTCACGTCACTACACATTGGTGGCGTGTCTTTGTGAGGAAAAATTTTCCTACTTGGCTGGCCAATCAGAGATAGGTTACCCCTATAGCGTGCGTCTGTGATTCGCTAGCAGTAACCTGAGATGTGTAATATTTAAACCATCCAAACAAGAAAGTGCATCTGAGCTCGAGGGTCATGAAATACAAATGGTGGCGAAATATTTTTGCGAAAATCGGGTGTCCCTAGTCATGAGATAGTTTGTAAGCCGTCTCCTGATAGGCTAAGCGGGCGAACCTTAATAAGTCATATCCAATCCAATTCAAGAAGAAGTGGTGGGGTACCAGTAATGGGCTTTACCCTTTTTGTGGCCCTCCTCTACAAGATCATTGTTTCTTAACCATTTGAGCAGTATACGCGTATACACTCAGAAACAGCGGAGTGGAGTCTTGGAAGCCGATGAGGGTGATGCGAAGTGAGTATGGTGGCAGCGCCGGAATGCAAGGGGCGAGGGTAAACGGGAGATCAGTGAGAACATCCGCCGACAAGCGGCATCATCCGGCACGATTCCCACGTGCAAAAATCCGGAGTGACCCGGCCGGGGATTGAACCCGGTCCGCCTGGTGGGAGGCAATTAGTCTGACCACTGCACCACACTGTACTTAGGAATACTTTACAGTGGAGATTTACTTGCTTGAGAAGATAAATCTCACATCTTTATAGTTTTCCTGTTTCAATTTACTATCGGAATGTAAGTAAGAAATTTACAACTAAAAAAAATTTCAGTTTGTTAGAATAAAACCGATTTTTTGACTCATTTCCTAGATGAATACAATGGACTGTAAAACATGCTACATAAGTTGCGACACATTAATTAGAGCACATTCAACAGACGACGGTCATTCAGTAGTAAACATTACAGTAAGAACACCTGTTGTAGCCAGGACAAATAGGACGATGGCAACTGGGATATGTCGTGTGTATGTGAATATATGAGTAGCCCATTTCCAAAGTGTCCCTTGTCCACAAATATTACACATTCCTATAATGGTTTTCTTGGTTCCTCGTTATCCTTTCTATGGAATGACAAATATTTTTACAGGTGCAAAACAGCAAGAAGGCAGTTTAACCACAGGTTTAAAATTCATTCCATTTTCAAAGTAGCAATTGCCCACAAATATGAAATATAGTTTGTTTAGTTTTGAGGTGAACGCTTGGTTTCAGAATGCTCCAACTCCCACAGATAATGCTCGTCACCCAGAGTAACATACGTGAAATTGTGCATACGGCCAAATGAGGAAATACGCTCCATACACATTTTTGGCTGTTTCCCGTCAATCACTGTATATCGATAAGGGACCATCTGGAAATGGACTACTCTTATATCGGTGGAAAATATATATATATTTTTTTATTCTCTTAATCACCCATTCAAACATAGCATCTCAGGTCGAATGTATTAAGAATTTTTTCTCCTTAAATTGCAAATTAAGACATTTCGGCATAAGTATTCCTAACAACATCAAGCACGTTCTCCAGGTAACTACAATTAAGCATTTGAGCTGCTTTGTCGGCTGCCGGCTCGTTAAGAGAACAATGTCGAAAGTAAAGAACCCGGCTGCAAATTAATTGCTCTCGCGAAAACGCAAAACCCATTAATTAGAAAACGTATAATTGTATTCAATTAAAATTTCTTTCCTTCAGATGGGAAACGAAACTACAAACAGATTACTCGCGTGCAACGTTCTTCGGCTAAGTGCTGCTTGTCGTGGGTAGTTATATTTCCCTGCTTTCAAGTCATGTAGTTCGTCCGGTTTCACACAGATGGCCGTAACATATTTCAACACCTTGATTGCTATGCCCCAGAAACATCAGTGACGCCAAATTTGTTGAGGATCTTCCACTCTCTAAACTATAAGGAAATTTAACACTGAAAATCATTTGATTTCTGCATGCGAATTAGTTTTCATTTCTTGTGAGCTGTAAAAGAATTAATATGGTGATTTATACATGTCATTTGGCAAAAACTATAGAATGTAATTTGTTATGTTTGGAAATAACGCCACGTACAAAAGCAAAACATTTCAAGAATGGCTGACCAACATAAATGTTCCCGTGTGCACGCTGACGAAGAGTAATAGTCACAACATTTGCGTTAGCGATTTTTTTGTTTGCCATTGTTTTTGTGTTTTAATTATATGACAAAATGACCCATTTGTTGGGGAATAAAAGTAGAATAATTTAGTATGTGTTGGTGTATCGGGACCCGGGACCAGAGCATGGAAATGTTCAACCTCTGTCATTCCGGCCCCCCGGCGACAATCTTGATTTATGGGTCTTCAAGGTCAAAAGTTACCGGAATTAAAGTCAAAGGTCAAGGTTATCCACATCCAACAAGGTGCACAAGATGGCCGCGGGGGGGACCGGAATGATAGAGCATGAACAGCTCCGTGCTCGGATCCCGGATCCCGATGAGACAAAACATACTAAATCATTATACTAATAAGCAGAGACAATGGTTTACCGCGGGTAAGATTTGACTGTTTTTTTTTATTTTTTTAAATTCAAGTGTACTTTGTCAAAGAGGAATTTTCCCATTATTATTTGTCGTTTTTTTATTTCGCTGTGCCAATGAGTGAGTAAGTGAAGAGATTTGGGCGGCTCATAACATCGAGTTCTTGAGAGCCGATGAGGGTGATTGAGGTGAGTATGGAGCAGAGCAGGAATGAAGGGGCGGGGGGCAACGGGAGATCTCCGAGATAACCCGTGGCATCGTCCGGCACGATTCCCACATGTGAAAATCCGGAAGCGGCCCCGTCGGGAATCGAACCCGGTTTGCCTCGGAGCGAGGTGAGTAGTCTAGCCACTACACCACTGCAACCACCAAGCAGTGTGGGGAGTGAGATAGAAGGGGTAGTTTTGTTCTCCCCGGCCGGCGGGCCACACAGGAGGTGGCGAGTTAGACCCTTGTTGCAGGGAGGGAAGACGTGGAGAATCCGATTCCACAGTGGGCAGAGAGCAGGCGAGGCTTTTGTGCAGTCCGACAACTATCGGCTCATGACCATTACACACGACCGTTTCTTTAGGCACGCCGTGGGGGGCTTATTGTACTGGCTGCGGTCTTCTGGTCTTCTGGTCTTCTGTGACTCCAACGTCGTCTCGTCGTCGTTCCCTAACGGCACTAGGCCAGACCACTGTCTGGCAAGACATTACTGGTCTCTTCACACTTTACTCAAGCCCTGCTCAAGTTCTACTTCCACGATATTCCTCCGCCTCGTGAAAACTAAGCTTAACTTATGCCCGGTCGCACCAACATCTTCCCCGATCCGAGATCGAACGATCCTAGTTCCGTACCAGGATCCAGTTTGATCTTGGTTTCAATGTAAATGTGCTGCACCAACTAAATTTCATGATTCTGGATCTCCGATTCGTCGATCTTGGTTCCAAAGTGAGAGATCGATATTAAGTATGGGACAAATTTTGCTATTGGTTCGTAATATATAACGTCATGGAGGTAGGTGTATTTTGCACTATAGATGGAACTAGATGTGCGATGTTTGATCTGTTTTAGTGAATTATTGTTTATACGGATTCTAATGAATAAGATTCATAATATTGTTTTAATTTCCCAAGAAAACAATCGAACATAGTTCTATCTGTTGGCGTATTTTCAAACTACCTGCTGATCTCGGATCGAGATTCCAAACTGCCAATTTCGGCGGTTCGAAAGAACTTCATCTCGATCTCAAGTCAAGTTCTGAACTCGAATGGTGCAACAGTTTTCTGTGTCGATCTTAGATCCAATCTCGGATTGAGTTTCGAACCACGATGGTGCAACCAGGCACGAGTATAGAAAATTACAACAACGGACAATACGCCGAATTCGTACCTACTCAGTTGTAATACTATTTGGCATAAAAACTATTTCTTACTAGGCGCTACCAACACACAGATTTGATCACTGTTTTAATACATGGCATATTTAGGAAATAACTAAACACGTGATACATGGGGTGATTTTTCGAAGGTTTTATTGTTTAAAAAGTGTGAAGTAACCTCAAGTTGACTATAGTCACTTCACCGTTCCTCAGACTTCGACTGATTAACATTTTAAGTACAATACTCGTATGCCATACAGGCAACCATCACTGAGAGAAATGTTTGCTCCACGTAACGAAATACTTGTTTCGTATAGGGTCAAAAATATATTTAGTTGTCTCAATAAAATATTTTGTTGAGTAAACAAAACTTGGAACAGCAACAACAATTTTGTTCATTTTACAAAATACATGGCTGAATACACAAGACCTTTGGGTTGGTCCAAAAAAATATATAGGCCTACTGCTGACAAAATATCAACCCTTTCATTCCCACATTAATTCATAATTTATAGTTTCTAAAATTAGATATTTTCTGATGCGAACTGTACTTGAGCTTACAAAGAACTTGCTTCGTTATCACAGCCAATAAGCTGTACTTGAGCTTACAAAGAACTTGCTTCGTTATCACAGCCAATAAGCTGTACTTGAGCTTACAAAGAACTTGCTTCGTTATCACAGCCAATAAGCTGTACTCTTTGTACATGGTGATCAGTGATATGAACCAGTCATAGAGTAGGCTGTTCACTGTAAAATGAGTTCTTTTGAAAGCCCTGCTTAAGATCTACTTGTATACACCTCGTGTATCCATTTTCCTTATGTAAAATTAACATAGTAACGGGCCCCAACTCTTTATTTATACGTCGGTGAAGTGAAACTGTAAAATTATTTGGAAAGTAAACATTCTAAAAATCTGCTAATTTTTGCACTTGCGTTCAGCAGCGTTTCCTGAGTAACTGTAACAACGCCAGCGATTGGCTGCCTCCCTGCCCAATGCGCTTGAGATGACCTCTCAGTATAGGGGAGTGGATATTATATAGGGCAGTCGCCAAGTCACAATGCGACGTTGCCAGACGCTCAACTTCCGCAGCCGATTAGTGAGCATGGGCAAGTCTTGCTACAACTTTCACCCAGGTAAATGACCTTCAAATAATTGTTAGTTTCATGTCCTGGTATTCTTATAATGTAATTTCCGGATATCCTGTATACATAGGCTATTCACAGAAAAGTGAGCATTGAAGCCCTTTCGTTTGGAATAATAGTCAGTAAATATATTTCATTGTAGCCTTAGGCGTTAAATTTCGAGTCCGGTGATTTATATACCTATTATAATTATTATATAGATAGCAATATTTATTTTACAAAGTGGCGGAAGGATAAAAAATGGCTAAAAGGAATAAACCAACTAGGGCCTCAAAAATGTTCACTTTACCACGAACAGCACGTTCTAAAGCGGCTCTCAGGGTTGCTTTAGAACGTGTTCGTGAGAGCCGTGCCTTTCATTGCAGCGAAATTAAAAGAGGAATTATACCGTATACCGGAGTATGGCAAGGTCGATACCGGAGGCGTTTTATAACTGGAGGTATAGGCTGTTCACAGTATAAAGTGAGCACTTTTTAAGGCCCTCCCAACAGGCATTACCTTTATATATATATAATTGCAACCCAAGGCATTAAATTTTGAGGGTGGTGAAATGTTTACTCTGTGTTTATTGATCATATTGCATTGATCATATTAATAATCACAGCAGGAAGATGGAAATTACATGAAAGGAAAATTTTTGAAGGGTTTTAAAAAAAGTGCTCACTTTACCGTGAACAGCGTGTATAAGGTTAGCAGGGAAGATATCGCAAGCGGAAATGGCTACCCTGCCACATGGTGCCCGGGTGCATGGAGGCGGGCAAGGCGTGGCAGCGGAAGGCAACAGTCAGCCATCGCGCCGTTACACCCCCCTCACCCTCCGTGGCACAAACCCGGCGCCTCGTCGAGTTAATTCCTCGGCAGTTAATAAGCTGGGTAGCTGAGCGGGTGGGCAGGACGGCCCCCTGGCTAATGAGGAATTAACTGCGGCATCTGATACACCGCCCATTAAGTCTACCCCGGTCCCTTCTCCCCGATACACCGTCAACAGCACCAGAGCTATCACGAGCAAGCTGATCACAAACTTCTAAACGCCATTCATGATCAAATGGGCACTTTTGAAACCAACCTTATAAAGATGTCACTGCTCCTACCTGCATATAATTTAACGGGTGCACTTAGTGACATGCGCCCAGTAAAGTTGGTCACGATGGAGAGAAAGTAGTTCCATAAAACTACGTCGAATAAAAAGAATCAGGTAACCAGTTGTGACAACTTAAATTATTTATTCCGCTTTCTGTTCTTTTGAATGTTTCAAAGTGTAAAAATGAGCAGATATGAAAACATATTTACTTTTCAAATAATTTCAAAATGCCACTGGACCGATGTATGAGTAACATTATGAGGCCCATGACAGTGTTAAATTTACATAAACCGTATGACTACACAGCGTGCATACAAGTAGATCTTCAGCAGGGCTTTCAAAGTGCTCATTTTACCGTGAACAGCCTCAGAATACTTACAAAAGGTTTTTTTTTTATTTTTACAAAAACAATTGAAATCTAGTTGTCAAAAAGTTTTAGTGCCATTGCACGTTATAAGCTTCTACATTTTGCAAGTGTTGGTATTACCGAAATAATTTTTCCGTAGTTCTGCAAATCCTTTTTTTTTTTTTTTTTGCATAAGTACAAATGTAATATGTTTACAAATCAATTTGTTATATAGGCTGTTCACGGTAAAATGAGCACTTTTGAAAGCCCTACTTAAGATCTACTTGAATACACATTGTGTATTATTCCTTCTTATGTAAAATTAACATTGCCATGGGCCTCATCACTTTATTCATGCGTCGGTCAAATGAAGCTGTGAAATTATTAAGAAAGTTAATACTTCACTAATCTGCTCATTTTTACACTTCGATGCATTAGAAAACAGAAAGCGAAAGAAATAATTCGGAGTTATCACAAATGGTTAACTAAGACTTTTTATTCGACGTTAAGATATGAAACTACTTTCCAGCCATCGTTACCAACTTTAATGGGCGCATGTCACTCAGTGCGCCAGTTAAACTATATGCAAGAAGGGGCAGCGACTTTTTTCTGAGGTTCATTTCTAAAGTGCTCACTTTATCGTGAACAACCTTTAAAAGTAAGTAGGCCTACTAGCATTTGTATTATTACGAGAAATGTTCAGTTCGGTTTACGTTTTACAGGAGTACTCACTTACTCGCAGATACGATTAGATATAAATTTCTTTACTCTTGAAGACAAAACTAAGATTTTTTTAAATATAGTTTTACTGTTTCTCTGGACTTTATGGTAGCCGAAGCAAAACATTACTACCCGTCAACACTACAGTTCGTAAGAATAAAACTGTTCTTCTTGACAATTTCTCCAGTGAACACATGGGGCCGCGGTGGTGTAGTGGTTAGACTACTCTCCTCACACCACGGCGATTGACGGCGGGGTCACTCAGGTACTGACTCGTGGGAATTGTGCCGGAAGGTGCAGCTGGTCTCTGGGGGTTTTCTCGGGGATCTCCTGTTTCCCCCGCACTTGCATTCCGGCGCTGTTCCACACTGAGAAAACGGCTTTGTTGAATCAAACAAGATTGGTTTGGTGCAAACGAATTTTTTTTTCTATAGGGGAAATTAAATATTTTGTTGCTGTAACCAAATTATTTAATTGTTTTCATATGGTTGCGCTAGACTGTAAGATTTGGTTGGTGCAACTAACGATTTTTTTGGCCAAAAGTACATTAAAAAGTTTGGGAGGATATATAAATGTCACAAGTTCGACCGAGAGTTTCGAACCTAGATCACGTGTGTCCGAGCGTTACGCCTACGCCCAACACAGAGATTTTGTTTATTCAAACATATATTTTGTTAGACGAAAAAAAGTAATTTTATTGTTTTCCCAATTTTGTTTCCTCAATAATATATTTTGTTAGGGCAACTAAATATATAGTTGGCCCTATACAAACAAATATTTTGTTCGATTTTCTCTCAGTGCATACTCACCTCAATCACCCTCATCGGCTCCTAAGCCATCACTGGTAGGCGCGACCCAAATCTTTTCACTCACTCACTTATTAAAATATTATTATTTAAAAAACGAAGACACTGCAAAATGCTATCGAAAATGAATGTACCTAAATAACACCATAGCAGCGTACTAGAGCTACTAGAAATAATGTAAGACTACATGATCGGTAAAAATACCTCATTACTTAAAATATTTGCTTAAAAATTTTAGTGTACGTTCAGAAAATTCCGGCGGACCGTTTAAAGTATTGTTGATAAAAGGTGCACATACATCCTTATAAAATTATATGTACTACTGACTTAATTATTGATTTTTCTACTAACCGAAACAAAATTGCGTGATTACTCTGTACTGATCAATTGATGTCTCAATAATTCTCGCCACTGTTTGTGCAAAAAGGAATTTTTCACAGAATGTTCCCTCGAATATTTGCTTGCGTTTCATTTACGCTGGCGACATTCACTGTAAACTGCTCAAGAAAATTAAGAAGTCTTTCACTTAAGCATCTTGCCGGGGTGCGAAAAGGATTTCCGGCAGAAAATAATTTATGAGAGAAGTCACTTTAAGTGTGGGCGCCTTCCGTGTTGCAGCAATACGCATGGCGAGTATACCGGAACTAGTGTCCAGGCAGGATATACAACAACCGTCCGTCATCCGTCCGTCCGTCACGTGACCAACAGCGTTAATTCTATCCGTCCTTCCATAATAACCTTGGCAAGCTTGAACTCTTGACGGACGGACGGACGGATGAAATTACAGGCTTCTAAAGTTGCACGTTTTGTAACCCGTACAATCAGAGTTATTTAGAAGGCTGCGTAGTGTGTGCAGTGTTTTGTAACCCGTACAATCAGAGTTATTTAGAAGGCTGCGTAGTGTGTGCAGTGTTTTGTAACCCGTACAATCAGAGTTATTTAGAAGGCTGCGTAGTGTGTGCAGTGTTTTGTAACCCGTACAATCAGAGTTATTTAGAAGGCTGCGTAGTGTGTGCAGTGTTTTGTAACCCGTACAATCAGAGTTATTTAGAAGGCTGCGTAGTGTGTGCAGTGTTTTGTAACCCGTACAATCAGAGTTATTTAGAAGGCTGCGTAGTGTGTGCAGTGTTTTGTTTTTGCCGTATTTGGTCCCTTCTTTGCAATAGTAAAAGTAATAAAGTCATGCTTCATATGCTATTTAAGTTTATTTATTTTTTAACATAAATTAATTTTCGTAACGTACGCGCATGCGCATTTTGGGTGCTAAAAAACGCAATACCGCCAAAAATATTCAATTTTAATGGAGAATTATTTTTCTTTGCAAACAGTATTGTCTGTATTAGTTGGCAGCAATGAACTGGTGATGGACGTACGAAGACTGGTTGTAAATCGCTCGGCTGGGAGACGGACGGACGGACGGATGACTGACGGACGCGACGGGCTGTTGAAAATCCTGCCTAAGATTCCAGTCTGCAGTTCAGTTGTGAATGAAGCAGCTTTGATTGGCCATTTGCTTGTTGCGACGCGTGGGTGCCGAACTAGCGTTCACTTCTAGCTGCAACCTGTGATCTCTGCAGGCGAGTACACGGTAGCTTAAGTGCGTTGGGCAGGAAAAACGTTTTATTTTATATTTCTACCGCATATCAAGTATTCAACTTGTAGACAATATCTGTGACTATTTTTCCCTCAGATAAAAAAATGTTTATTTTCGGTTGGTTTTTGCAAAGTGGAATGTCAAAGTCAAAGTAACTTATTACTGTTTTTGCAATGTATAAATAAAGTAAACTAAACTGTTTGGAGACAACTTAACAAGGTCAACTGAAATGTGGTATCGTCTTCGCGCCATTTTGGAAGTTATTTATAAACAATCACGTTTTGAATTACTATTTTAACTTGGTCCAAAAATAAGAAATTGCAGACGTAACTACAGTAAATTTGCCTGAGAAATGATGAATAACTCGAGGTCGGAGTTACTTTTTAGAATTATAGACAAGCTAAAAGTGAATCGACTATATTCTATAAGTGCATACCCCATTCGGAGGCTAGTTATCGTCACGTAGGGCCTTCAGTATATGAAATAAAACATTTTTGTTATATCAAAACAAGTACAGATCTCAAGGTGTGTAACAGAATATTACCAATGGCTTTGCAAGAGAGTTGGACAATTTGGTTTAATAAAGTGGCAGATTGGGCGTATCAAGTTATAACAGTGCCAATCTATAGTGATGGCCGAAATATACTACCAGTTTAAAATTGTAGCAACGTGATAATTGCCTCACGTTACAGAGTTATTTGTGAAGTGGTGTTGTGTAAATTTATTATTTTAAAATTAAAATAATAAAATATGATAATGTTATTAGTTGGGCGCCTTGAATATAACAATAACGGAACCATTTTTACCACTAAACCACACATGAAATCATAGTATAAGACATTTGTAATCGATATCTGTATTAATTGAACGTTCTGAAAAATAGTTATCCAATTATTAAAATTGAAATATCTTATTATAATACTGACATGGCACACTCAAATAAGGATATCAGTGTACTCAGAAATATCAGACACATTCAAAATCATGATAACAATGAAATAGGTACTAATCAAGCTACGTTTAATACGAAAGCAAATTGCAACATATAATAACACTAACAATACAAAATAATAACACTAACAATACAAAATAATACCTTTTCAAATCAAATCTTATACTAAAATAGGTACAGGACCCTGCTGTCTGGAATATAGTGTGATTGAATTTGTATTTACTAGAGAAACCATACCATTAGGCTAGCTCACAAATATTACATGACTGACACAGCAGTGTAGATTTCATAATGTTACTATGCATTAGAATTCGGATCAATGTTTGTATTTAAAATATTCAAATTTTGAATACTTCAGCTAACGTTCAGTCGGGAGCACATGAGATTTTTACACTTAGGTCTCTGGTCTTGCAATTGTCCAGAAAAACTTTTGAATATTACATTAATCGATTTGAAATGTTGTAAGAATTATGAGAATTTTAGATTTCACTGTAAGCCTCTGAGAATGCTCAAATCAAAGTATTTAATGAAACAATTTTAATATTTAGTAGCTTGGAAGGATAGGCCTCGACGAATTAATTCGACAGCAGGACTTGACTGGCAAACAGCTGATTTTACTTGAAACTATACATCAGTGGAGATGGCTGTTGGTACTCTGACGACATGGGAGTTGAGAAGTCCTTGTTTATGTCGTAGTACCCTTCAAACTCTGCATACAAATGTAGAGTATCGCGCCTCTGCGACACCGGGATGGCATCTCGTCTCGATCCATCACTACCTTCATATTCAACGTTCGCCAGCTTTCTTGCTGAAAATTCTCTTTTAACGAACTGTTTCTGACACATTGTTCGTGTGATAATAATCTTCCTTGTCTGTAGATCACAGATTTGCATGAAGTTACTGCATGACCTTGATATAGGCCGTTCACGATAAAGTGAGCACTTTTGAAAGCCCTGCTTAAGATCTACTTGCATGCACATTGTGTATTCTTCCGCCTTATATAAGATTAACATTTTCATGGGCCTCATCACTTTATTCATACGTCGGTCAAGTGAAACTCTGAAATTATTAGAAAAGTAAATATCTAACAAATCTGCACATTTTTATTCTTCGATTAATAAAAAAAATATTAAAGCTAAGTAAATAATTTACGTTAAGACACATAGTAATCTAGCACTTTTTATTCGACTTTAAGATACGGAACTACTTCCCATCCATCGTTACCAACTTTACTGAGCGCATGTCACTCAGGGCGCCCGTTAAAATATCTGCAGCTAGGGGTAGTAAACTTTTTCTAACGCTGTTTTCAGAAGTGCTCATTTTATTTATCGTGAACAGCCTTTAGTAAAATTCAATATGAAGGAAAACTTTATATCTGTAAGTCCATGACTGTTATAGACATAGCTGAATGAAATAAAAATTTGGTCAAAATTCATAAATTACTCATGTAGAATTTTACAGATAATTAATTGGCTGACTTCAACTTGTTTGAGTATAAAATAAACATTAATTTTATACTCGACACATACGGAAATTATTATGCTTAAAATACGTTAAACCATAACATTGAATAATTTCCAAAGATAATCTGCCATCAAATTAAGCAATAAAATTTTGAAACGATTTTGGGTAACCTCTAGTAAGAATACTCCTTACATCGGCAGATTTTTAATTTCTCCGTAACGACATCAAAAGGAGTTTATGCCATGGACGAATTTAGTGGAGAGCTTGCAGAAACATCCACACACCGCAATTAATATGTTGCATATATGCCTATGCGATATCAACATATTTATAGAAGGGCATGACCTCGTCGTAATGGTTACACTACCTGCAACTGCTAGGACCTGCCATTTTCAACACTGATGTTAATGATTGAAAACGTACTTGAGGAAGGTGATTGGACAATATAGTCTAAATGACCTTGCTTCTATGAACACCCAAGAAAACCAATTGGAATGACCAGACCATTTAGATGGGAAACTTCCGGAAAATATCCCGTCGTGATAAAAATGCATACTATAATACAACTTTATTAGGATGAGGTAAGTTTTAGTTATCTTCTAGTCATTTCTACGACGTGTTAGGTTTTTTTTTGAACAAGCTGACCTAAATATTGCCATAGGCCTTAATTGTGAACATTCGTAGGAAATGGTTTCTGCAATATGACATGATTATTTGAACAGCTGAAAACAGCAACCAACGCATTTGACAGTTATAAAAGTAGACGTCACATGGCAGTGTTTATGTTTACGTGTAGCGGAAGGATACGTAATAAGTAATCAAACGTAGAAATTTAGGAGGGCTTCAGAAAAGGCCGAAGTAATCGTGAATCAACTATATTTGGCAACGCTGTAAATTTCCAGAGATGCATAGTTGTAGTTTCAAAATTAGTGTCCCTAAAAACCTGAAATAAGCTACACCGTAAAAAAAAATCCTTAATTTTACGGAAAAGTGCTGGTGAAAATTTATCCATATGTGTCCGTAAAAACTCCGTAAAATTACGGACACACCGATTTAAAAAATGGACTTTCCGTAAAATTTTGCGGAACCTCTCCGTTAATTCCCTAGTTAGTTTTGTGTACACTTCTAGTTTAAATCATTTTTAATATCTATCTTATTTCAATTTTCATTATGTGAGTGTTATACTGTGTATAAAAAAGATATTTAAAAAAAAATTAAAATATTTTATACTTAAGCAAAATTTGAGCCCAAGTCAGGAAGTTTCAAGCTCACGGCCCTAACCATTTACCTACAACTCTCACATGGTGCGTCTGGTATAACTTTTGTATATCTATTTTAGTCTCATAATCAACTTTTTTTTAGTTTGCATATACGTTAGTGTATTTTAAGCGTTGCTAAGTGTTACAGGCGGCTATTGCTATCTACTTTTTAATGTTTGAAAGAACAGATCTTAGCGACATGGATAACCTTAACTGACGCAGTATCGATAATTTTCTGGTTACAATAGCGAAGAGAACTTCGTGTAGACTCGCGATTATTCGTGCCCGAAACCCGAAGTTATACAAAATACGGAGATTTTCCTCATTTCTATTTACGCGCTTAACTCCATTTTTCGTCATTGCGGATTGCGTTTCCGTATATTTACTGTGCATCTTCGTAAAAATTTCCGTAAATATACGGAACATATTAACAGTGCAAGAACCAGTAATTCACCGTGGCAGATGAGATCAAGCCTTAAGTACAGATACCTATAACGGGATATTAAAGGCTGTTCACGGTAAACTGAGTACTTTTGAAAGCCCTTCTTAAGATCTACTTGTATGCATATTGTGTATTCATCCACCTTATGTAAAATTAACATTGCCATGGGCCTATCACTTTATTCATGCGTCGGTCAAGTGAAATTGTAAAATTATTAGCAAAGCTATATTAATACAAATTTGCTCATTACACTTAGACGCATTGAAAAAATATCCTAGAAAGTATAAGAAATCATTTCAGTGTTCATAAATTTAAACCTAATATTTTTTATTCTATGCTAAGACATGGAACTACTTTCCCTCAGTGCTCGCCAACTTTATCGGGCGCATGTCAGTCAGTCTGCCAGTTAAAATATACGAAGGTAGGGGCAGTGACGTTTTCAAACTTTGATTTCAAAAGTGCTCAGTTTACCACGAACAGCCTTTGACCTGCGAGCCAGGCTATATAGTCTATTTGCGATTTCTTCACACTTTTTGATTCAGACATTTGAAAAATCACCCCATGTATGACGTGCTTGAATAGTTTCCTAAAAATACCGTGCTAGTTTTAGGGGCGTGGAGGTTCTACATCACCTGGGATTAATTGATGGATTATCTATTTTATTGATTGGATTAGTCTTTAATCCGATTTTAATACGATCAAAATTCTTAATCCGATAAAAATTGCTTAATCCGATTAAAAATTGCTTAATATAGTCTTAATCCGATCAACAATGGAACGGATTAAATCTATTGAATGATTAAATGTATTAAAGGGTTAAATTTGAGAGGGTTAATTTTGTTGTTGTACTTCTTTCTTTTTTGGTGGGGGGAGGGGGTAGTAGGAGCTCTAGCACGTCCTCAGCCTTGGAGCTCTGGCAGTCGATGACCAGTGTTGTGGTATGCAATATCTTATATAGGTGTGGAGTGAGTGCAAGAGTGGGTTAAATACATATTTTTTCTAATCTTTCTAATATTGAGGTGTTTGGAGGAGTGTTGGTGGTAGAAAGGCGATTTTTACGAATATATTTAACACGTGAGATATATTCAGAGTGTTCTACGTATGAATAAATTACATGCATCGAATCGCAAATTTTCAAACGACTACGTGAATAATAATAAGTGCAATTACGTGAGCCTTAAATGTGAGTCTCGAGCTTAGAAATATAATTTACACGAGAGAGAATTTTATCTACGTGAATAGCATCTGATGTCGACAAGTGCAAACTCACTAAACGAAGTCCAGCTGGACAGTATGAATAAATAAAGATTTCTAAACTCCTATTTAAATTTTAAACAGACACAGTAGTGTAATAGAAATACACGTACTCTACTTAACACCTCTCGCACATACCTTGAGTATTTTTAAAAACACGTTCGTTTGATGTGGAGTCCAGCGTAGCAATTACCTCGTCTTATAAGATGTGTGTGTGGAGAGCCTGGTTATATACGGGTAGTGAAGCCGATAGACAAACGAGTTGAAATTTAAAAGAAAAACTCTGCATTCATCATACAACAGACAACGAAACAATAATTTTTTAACAAAAGTTTCACTATTTCCAGAATAATTCTCTTTTAATACAAATTATTTCCGTCGATGCGTAGGGACGCTCGGATGACACGAAGTACTTAAGCCCGCAAAGCATAATCGTGCAACATTTTATAGAGACACACTATAAATTTTCGTTAAATCTGTGAAATTCATGTCATTTGGTAACAAAAAAGGCGAGTTGTTAATGAAAAAGGTATTTTGTTTACCAAAAACATAAATAAATTACTTATTACAAACCCAGTATATCGATCTGGTGAGGTAACCCCCTAGCGTAAGCTCATCGGCCCACCAAGTGTGTAGAGGTGTGGTGTTTATGAAGGAGCTGACAAGTAGTGCGTCCGTCTCCTCCAAGCATACATGAGCGACTGAAGATGGCACCAAGTGAGATAGCAGAGTTCACTTCGCTCCCTGCACTCCCCACCCCCCTCGCCGGAGTGCGATCCCGGGCGAGCGTCAAATGTTTTCGGTAATTTCTCAAGATGGCATCAACTGCAGGCATCACCTGCCTGCAAGCCCCTCCCACCCAAACCACTCATCTCTACCCTGTACCTCTCAGAACTGGTCTGACTCCACGATGCCAGCCACCCCCCCCCCCTCCTCAGCGAGGTCCTGGAGTCAGTCACCCTGACTGCCTACGAATGTCAATTGTCACAACTGATTCAATATGTCGTCATCTGCCTACTTGCGAACGTGCTAAAGAACACGTTCCCTCTCTTTACATCTAACCAAAAATATTCCAACAGCAAAAATGTCTTTCCATGTAACACAAAATGCATATATTTGAATTTATTTAACATTTTAAGAGATTCCGATGTAATTCTAATGAAATTCTATGAATGCAGGTGGAAATCATGTTTTTCGAAGTTGGAAAATAGCGATTTCTATGTTATTCGTACTTTTTTACTAACAGGAAAATATATTGGTATTATTACATAACTTGAGTTGAATTTTATTTAAAAACTAGTTTAAATATATTATGTTTATCTTCTTCTCCTGACATCACCATGTTGATTCTTGAACTGGAACTCTTGTAATCTGTGTATATGTAAAATGAAATATTTAAAAAAATATTTGCTGGACTGTGTTTGCTGGTTTCTGTTGGAGGCAGTCCTAGATTGTAGGCAAGGAGGGACAGAGGTCTTTGCTACCTAACTCTGTGAAGGTATTCTAGCTCGCTTTCAATATTTCCCTTGGGATGTCATAAATGTTTGTTAGCACACCGTTGTGTCCTGCTCCAACTTTAAAGTTGAATAACTAGAGTGTACCACGGTCCTCTCAAGGTACTAACCTGTTGCCTCATTCCTTTGCGAAACTTCATTCATTCAGCTATGGTTGATTTTCTCCGTAATTTGTTTATAATTTCCCCTCAGCTCTTCAAAGTCTATGCAAGTATTGTAAGTTAAGGAAAGTACATTTTCGTCTTCATGAAGCAAGCAAAAAGTTATCCTGAATTTTTAAATACAAGTCATTAGCTTACCAATACTGATAGACATCTATTCATAGCTTTGTTACTACATCACAACTTTAAATGATATACAATCATTTTTTACTGTTGCCTTCTGAAAAACATCACAACATAAAATCATTACTTCATGGTAAATAAAAACCTTAAATGAAATACAAACGTTGTTTAGCTCTAACTTCTTACAAACATTGTTTAGCTCTAACTTCTTACAAACATTGTTTAGCTCCAACTTCTTACAAACATTACACGCCGAAATTGTTAGAATTTATTACATAAAAAATTATGAAAAAAATATATAATATTTTTTTTGTTCATTGTGCTAACATTTGCATGTACAAGGCAAACAGTCTTTTTTTAAACGAAAAAAACTCCATCTTATGTCATTAAAACTGTAAAAAATATTTATCGTACCATATCCTGATAAAACTTCAAAAATATTAATTTACTCTATGAGTTACATGTACAAGTCAAACAGGTTTTTTTAACCAAAAAACTCCCTCTTACATCATTAAAACCGAAAAAATATTAATCGCACTATAACCTAGTATAACTTAAAAAAAAATCATTTACTCTATCAGTTACATGTACAAGCCTAACTTATTAACCAAAAAACTCCATCTTGCATAATTAAAACTGTAAAAATATTCATTGTATAATATCCTGGTGCAATTTCAAAAATATTAATTTACTCTAACAGTTGCATGTATAAGCCAAAGGTGTTTTTTAAATATAAAAAAACTCCCCTGTTCACCATTGCTATGTCAAAAGGTGTTTAGAATGAAAAAATTTGCATCATTATATGATTGAAATAATAATAATAAAGTTTAATAATAAACATTCCATCATGAATGATTTTTCTTTAAAAATCGTTACACCCAAATGATTTTTTTTAAATCATTAAAACTGAATGAATTCTCATTGAAATTGTTACACCTGAATGGAATTTTTATCAAACAGAATGATCAGTGTTTAAATTGTCAAACATTTTAATGGATTTTGTTAAACTTAAATAAAAATTGTTACAACTGAATGATTTTTCTTTGAAAATCGTTAGACCTGAATGCAATTTATTTAAAATCATAACAAATCAAAGACTTTTCTTTATAAATCGTTAGAACTTTATATTTTTAACCATTAAACTATAAAAACTTTTCACCATATTACAAGTAAAAAAAATCATTACAATATTTTAATAATGAAAAAATTTGTGTAATTATACTGTGGATGGAATCATTCATTACTTAAAATGTGAATTTTAAATATAATATACATCTAGTGTTAAGACCTAAGCTTAATTTGTGTTTCTTAACTGGAATAACAACTATTGGTGATGGAGGTAAGGAGATGGGCTATAAATTATTTCTTTTGGCAACGGACTGAATATAGGCGGAGGCGGAGAAATAAATTTGTCTTGCTGTGTTTCAGGTCACAATATTTCAATACATGTCTGACTTGGAGCAGGTGATACAACAAAATTAAAATTTAAAAATTAGTCTAATTCCTGCAACAAATTATCATTGGTAAATACAGTTTTCGGAAAAATGTTTAGAGATGGAGACCTTACATCTAACAGTTTACAACAGGAGCAAATCTTGAGTGTTGGCAGTCGTTGCTCACCTGTTTTTCTTCTTCTTAAGTCTAAATCTCCAAACTCTGTAGGTGGAAGCACCGAGGCGGACGGTGCTACAAACTTGGGAAATGTGGACGCAGTAGCTGATGGTGCTGTGGCCACTCTCTTAGACATATACACCGTAGCAGACGATGCTGCAAACTTGGAAGATGTGGACGCAGTAGCTGATGGTGCTGTGGACACTCTCTTAGACATTGGCATCGTGGCGGACGATGCTGCAAACTTGGAAGATGTAGATGCTGTAGCTGATGGTGCTGTGGACACTCTAGTACATGGTAATAAGGATGCCATCACTGGTTGCAATGTGAAGGTAAACTCCTCCTCCTCTTCGAAAGGAGTTAAGAAACTGCTTACTAAATTATCCGAACCGTTGATTAGTCTATTGAAATACTCCGAATCAAAATCATTAAGCTCTTTGTTAAAATCTTGTGAAGATAAGCCAAGAAAATAGTCTTCATATGACGGTGTCATCGCAAAGCAAACCGAACTGACAAACAACTGGAAATAACGGAAAGGTCGTAGAGGCTGAAGCCCTATTTATAAAAATTTCAAATTTCCAGGTCAAACCTTCGAGAAGCATGATTTCTCCCCTCCAACCAGAAGTGCGAAGTTCAAACACAAATTCCCCTCTCTTCCCACACCATCGACTTTCAAATATATTCAAACCAGCATCCTCAACCTCGGAGATAAACCTCTCTTCTGAGTTCTTGTGCAAAGAAATGAATAACATTAATTTATCAGTAAAATAACTAATAAATCATAACAAATAAATAAGGTGTTTTTAATAATCCACCAAAAACGATTAGCAATGTAATAGAGATCAATGTATTTAATAAATTGTTATATAATTTATAGGAAAAAAAGTAATATTATCCACAAAAAACCTGTTACAATCCCTTTTAACCTTACCTAAGATTGCTATAATATTTTAAAGGATTTTTTTTCTTATTTGTAATATATCTCATCTAAATCAAGAGATGTGATGTGATTCAATTTTAGAAAATATGTTCCCGTTTTTCTTAATTAGTATAATGAAAATCATATTTACGTCAAACATAGGGGAGAGTGGCTTATATCGTACCACTTTTTACATTTACAGTTTTATCTGTCTAAATTAAAAAATACAAGTATGACTATTTATGGGTACATATATGTGGGTTACATTTTAAAATATAGCATCGGGGAAGAAATAAAGAACTTCTAGTAACAGGCTGCAACTGGTTCGATATAAGAAACTGGTGTCCTAAATCGTACCCCCTATATCCTAAATTGTATCATGCCATTATAAATTAAACCAAATGAGAGAACAAACAATAGAGCATGTAATAAGACACTGGATTATTGCAGTATTTAAATACTAATAAAATTTGATTATTTTTCTACAGTAAATAAAAGAAATATTCAATTATTTATAGGCTACCCAAACAAAATGTTTCAGTTCTGACTTAACACCCGCACAACTCTCATGAACCCAGGATGGATACACTAAACACTAAACCATATCTTCCACAAATGATTCTTCATATACAGAACAATACCAGTTGTCGCGTTGTAAGACACTTTCTACGTCGATCGGAATATCACTCTGGAATGAAGTGGACGACTGGTGTAAATTGTGATCTAGGCCTTGATTTCTTCCTGCAGATGTAGAATGTATCTTTGTTGTAGGCCTAGGTCCATTAGTCTTTCTCTTTTAAATACTGGGCTGTGATAATTGTAGGTCATATGGCATGTCCTTCGCGATTTTAATTTTTAACACTCGCTTTTGCCTGTGCCACTAGAAATGCCTTTGCCAACTCCAAATAGTTTCTGTATGGACTGCTTGTCAAAACACGTGCCCGTTGGGCTTTTGCCAGCCTACATCTTTTGTTGGGTCTAGGAATCGGTGAAAGTGATTCAATAGACACACTGAGATTACAAGAAGTGGTTTATGTTACATTAGGATCAGTTGCTTCACTTGGTTTTTCAATCAAAACGACATTGTTTTTATCTTAGTTAGGTGACTCATTAGTGGCATCATCTGTGGACCTTGAAGATGCTCACAGATCAGCATCTTCATTGACTGGTGTAGGATCATATGTTTGCTTTAGGTACTCGGCTGAACGTTTGACTCTGACATACATGTGCAACACACCATTGTCATGTTTTCACTTCTTTCTCCACTAGAGACTGAACCCACCTTTCTTAGCTTAAACCTTTTGACATTTGTTTTAACAGTACTAACGCCTTTTTCATCCACATTATATAGGCGGGTCGCATCGATCTTGTTTTCATAAATTACTTTCTTTAATACGTCGAAAAATTCGCCAACATGTTCCCTATTGAACCCTCTTACTTGAGCCATGTATGTTGCTTCTGGTCAACGTAATATCAACTCTTTATGACGAACTCGGAAAGCGTAAAACCATTTTTTACCGGCCATTTGAATATCTCGATTAAAGTTATGTGGAATGTGTTGTGCTCTGCTATCTGGTATGCCAGATTACGTACAATGTTAATCGTAACTCAAAGAAATAGGTCTTCCAATTTTAAAATATGTTCTACAAGTTGATATCCTATTTCAAATTGCAAGGTAGTAGTCCATCCAAGCACCTCATACTGTCATCAGCAATTACGTTTTACAGTCCAAGTGGCGCTGTAGCGTTTGTTTTTGGAATGCAATACTCGCAGTAGCACTCGTTGAACCCCATGTCCCCATTTCTGTACGCTGCTAGAACCCTTTCCATGTCTGATTCACTCCAGGCACCATATTTTCTTTTCGCCATTCTATAACACAGAATTAACACATGTGTTACTATTGATTATTTAAAATTTACTTAATTGATGCAAATAAATTGCAAATATAGAGCTTCAAATAATATGATATCCCAATTCATACCGTTACGAATTAGGGATGTACGATTTAGGCAACTGCGCACAACTTCACTCTTTATCTAATTTCTTACCTAAAACAGGTGCCTTGCTACAAAGTGACCAGCCGTTACGTTCAATATTACTAACACCACAATGCTAACTTCATGAAATCTAATAAAACTTACCTTGAAGTACTGTATTATCTTACATATTGAGTAGAAAAACTACATCAGCAAACACTCAGACAATATAACTGTAATAAAAATGCAACATGTGCTTACACTGACTAGCTATTTTCACGGACTGCTCAATACATCTAGTATTTCAAGTATTCACCTTGAGAGCACTCCACTAGTCCTGTTTTATAGAAAACCAGTGGTGGTACGATTTATGTGGTGGTACGATTGTGGCAACTTTCCTCTATACTGATATTTTTTCCACTAATGTATCCGAACATGTTTCCAATTTGGTTAAAATTCTATTTTATAAGATATTTCCATCGAATTTTTTTCTTTTGATACAGGTTAGTATGGCGGAGTAAAAACTTTTTTTGTAAATATTTGTTCATTTTTATATAAGTCTTGTGTTTTTTTGTAATTTCTGTATATTTTCCTGCGTAATGGAGCTTGCAATGTGAATATTAATTTTATATCCAGTAGAGGATAAAATATTTTTGCTCAAGAGATTTCAAACAGCTAGAAAGACATTTTGACCTTGTTAGTCTCGATGGTTGAAAAACCGTTGACCTGAAATGCCCTCCCCTCCAGGGACAGGGATGTCCTTGGTCGTTTCCTTCATGAAAAGGTAGGCGCCTGGGTTTGCTCCAGGATATAATAAAACGAGATTGCGTTCTGCAGGGGTTTGTTGGACTGCCAACCTCTAAAATATCAGTTTATATAGTTGGTAGTATTGGGAAAACGTTGAAAAAAATGGCCACACTTCTAAGACCTCAGATCTCTAAACATAACAGTATTTCGGTACATTGGCAAATGCTCTGCTTCTAAAATTTCGAAGACAGTATAAATTACAAAGTTAATAACATTTAATCGGAAATATTTCATGAGATTGATTCAAGGTTAAACATCTATAAAATTGAACATATCTACATTTTTCACGTACACGAACAAATTTATATAAGTTTAATGAAAGGGATTAGTTTTTTATTATCTTTATGTTTACATGATTACAATCATATCTAACAATGACTCGAACCCAGCTTATATCAACCAAGCCTTATGCGGGATGGTATATTATATTGCTAGTTATGAAAAAGTGGTTAGACTGCTCCTATGCAAAAAATTTTCCCTCTCTGAGGAGAAAATATTTTTCTTACTAAAACACAATCACCTTTAATAAGGAATAAGGTAAATAAATTTTAAGAAATGGACTCATTTTACATCATATTTATTTACAAAATATATACAAAAACAGGATGGTTCAAAATTTATCTACCACATTTTAACACTGGAACAACATTTAAGCAAGTAGATAAATTTTGCTCCAAACATATGCAAATTAAGCATACTTTTTTCAACACAATCAAGTTCAAGACGTCCCAAAACACTATCAAGTAGAATTTACTACAAACATTAGCATGTGAAACAAACACAAGTCGTTTTTTAAAAAAAAAGGTTGCTAAAACTATTTCTTTCCGAAACAAAGTCGAAATGGTTTGCTTCAACGTGCTAATAACTTGCTAATATTCGCTTTAGATTTAGATTTCTGTATACACGAGCATGTGATTTCGTTGTCCTACTGATTCATCTTCACAGACAAGTGGATTACATACAAGCAAATACTTTTTATAGTAAATTGCACTTATCCTAAATAATGTAATATAACTCAACTAATATCCACAGGTGATTTGGGAGGAGAATCATCAGAGTCTGTTTTACCCCAGTCAGTCCTCATTGCCCAACTTAACATTAATTTTGAGTTTTCCTCTGCAGAGAAAAATGTTGAATAAGATCCATATGTTTTACGTAAATGTTTGAACGAAGGGCAATTATATTCTTTTTAAATATGTGTTACTTTCCCATTATATACACTTTCGAAAACGTGTTTTTGCTCAACTCCACCTACATATATTTCATATGTATTTAGGTAATTTTCAAATAGTTACAACGTTCTCATACTCTGTATACCCACTCTCCCATTTCAAACCATGGTGATGGTTAGTAACCCATATATTGGTTTTCTTGTATTTACGAGTTAGGTATTTCCATTCAAACAGTGATTTGAAGCTTAATTCAATTGTTTGTTCTTCCATATGAGTGATAGCTAATTATTTAATGATATTTTTTTTTTCTGCAGACTCAAATTCTTGTACATTCCGAAACATCTCGTCCCAGCCATGGTTCGTCGCATACTGACTCAATTAATTATTTTCACCAGCATATCTCTTACATTGTAACTCGCTAATCTGTTGTGAATTATAAGAGCATAAGCTTGCGTATTTGCTGGAAATAGTGTATTTGCAATAATTTCTATTCGTGAATCAATCACGCTATTTGCAATTCTGTTGTCTTGCTTGCTGACAGCAAACACAAATAATGTTCCTCTGGTTTAAAAAAATTCCGGTTCTAGGATTGGGGAATTGATTTTGTTACATTATGTTTCCTGAAACTTTGCTGTGTTCCCCATTGGCAAAGTTCATATTTAAATCCACATAGGGGTAAGCTTGACTGTTTGGATATAGTTTAATATTTTTCATATCACAATTATAGAGTACTGATCGATCCACTTTTAAATTGTTTTGTCGATTTGTTTGAAAACAAATGGCAACATATCTCGGTTTTTCCGACGAAAAACTTGATTTCACATTACAAATGACTTATTGGGATGTTGGCAGCATTCGAAAATCTCTAAAGTCCACTATCTGAATGGAATGTCTAGATTCTTCCCTTTACCGATATTTTTTTAAAATTTTACAGTTTCACGAGTGTTAATTTCAATATGTGGCACTAACCATTCCCTACTGCTTGATTCAGATGTTACACCTTCCTCATTATTGGTTGTATCATATTTAGCATTTAAATGTGTATTGCCGACTAGAATAACTAATTCTTGTTTAGCATTTGATATGACGTGTTTGTAGTCTTCAGCAAAGCCTAAAACCATACTTAACGATATAATAACTTCGTATTTTCCACCTGGGTTTATTTGTAGTGAGTAATCACTAGCATTGTTCCACCCAGCCATAAGCCCTGTATAAATATCGTTTACAGTTCCTGAGAGACAGTTCTTTATAGTGGAAGTAATTCCAATGTTTCTTGTTGGATCGATTTCCACTCCATTTAGCAAATATACAATTCTGTCGATTAAACAAAATATTCCATTTCTTATTATTTTTGTAGTTGCTGGATTACATGCATAGGCTGTCTTTTTGATTGTTCCTCTAAACCTTAAACTTTATTTCGACAGTAATGTGTAAACATCATGATTTTGTATTGAAATCCATATTTCCCAAGGAAATGTGTACAGACTTGCTCGGAATGGTTCATATACATGTGTTTCTGTATTGGTGATTGCATTTTCAAAGATGATAGGCTCTTCGACATTAAGTTTGTCTTCCATTTCTATTAACAGTATATCCTAATTCTTTTAAATACAATTCGTTGCTTCGTGTTAACTTCAAGGGTATCTTATTTGAAGTAATTTTTTTATGTTGGTGTATGTCTTTTTATACTTCCTGCATTCGGGATACGTTCTTTACTCATATAGTTCTTAAAATAACCACCTACTTTACGTCCGAATTTACTATTGTACACATCACCCATTATAATTATAATGCACAATGGAATGCAGGTGTTTATATACATATTTTAAAATGTAAACGAATGGTAACTTCATTGTTTCTAAAATTAATAAGTTGACCATCTTGATGGACAATTGTAACAACTATTTCATCAACGCGATTCACTATTACTGGAAGATATATCAGTGTATTCTGTTTTTCAATTATTTTATATCCTGGAGCTACAGCACATATGAATTCATATATTATATTTGTCAGTTTTTCATTCTAATATGAACAGCCTACAATATTAACATTTATATGACATACATTTACCGACAATATACTAACCAGTTTTGATGATTCATGTAATTGATTAGCTGGATATACTCTCCATTCATAACCCAACATATTTGCAATTTAATTGTCTTCCAAGAAATCGACATTGATGTTACTATACATTGCACTTTTTAATGTATTTGGATTTCCACGTTATTAGAAATGTACATCTTCATATAATGCCGCTTTAATGAATGTTTCAAGGTCATCCAACTCACGAGATCCTACCGGTATCACAATCTTGTATGTTTTTTCACCAATATTAGCCGTAAATAATTGGATATGCCATTCTCCATCTAGCTCTAATGCAGGGAAATATACTGCATGCAATTGCGACGAATAATCGCTTAATATCAATGTAATTGATATAGTACTAATATGTTTTACTATTACAATTACTTACATACCCTCTTTATGTTTTTAATTAGTGCAACCCAGTGAGTTCCTTAATTTTGTTTCGAATCTAAATTCACAATCATACATTCACGAATATTTGGTTTCTCTGGTAAATCGTCTCATATACACACCTCAAAAATATTGAATATCCAGTTTCTTTACAAATACATTAATATCCTTGTTTGTTAATGCACATTTTGGAAGACTAATTAAGACTTTCTGCATTTTTTTTAAGTTTGGAGTTTTTTCATCATTATCAAACTTTATAGGGTTTCAAATACATTCTTTTACCTTTTGATTTTACTGGTCTACTAATTGGCGAAACCACTCCGAGGATTGACCCAAGAGCTATTAATGCTGGAAATAGGAAATGGAATGATCCCTCCTTTAATTGTTTTTCGTTTTTGTTTTGCATATTAAGCCCATGCCTCTCTTCACCTTCAAGCGCAAATCTTTATCAACAACCCAAGCACCTAGCTTTTCGCCTGTAGATGTAGATGAATACTTCCTTATATTTGCTGCTTTATCGGCTAGAATTGTGACTGCTATATGTCTGTCTTTTAAATTGTTTCTTCGATCGTAAACTATATTGTTTATTTTACAAGCATTATCCAAAGGGTTTATTCCTTGATCGATCCGGACCAAACGTCTTGCAAGTTTAGCAGCTGGTCCACAATAATTGTATTTTGGTAAATGTAATTCAAATGGTAATTTATTAATCATATTAATCAATGTATCAATACACCATGTTCTTTTTTAGTACATTTAATATGATACATTGTTTTCAACTGAACAGTTGCCTATTTATAGACCTACATTTATATTTTTACATTAGCACATTACATAATACTGTGTAGTTGTGTAGAAATACAGGTTATAAAACAAAATGTACATCTGCTGGTAACTGTAAATACCAAAGAAAATGTAATTGACCATAAATATGGTATTCTTCAAACATCAAATATATGTTGTATAATTAACTGTCCTTCACATGGAAAAACTTGTGTTATTGTGTCCCTGTTGGAACATCCAAATGGACTTAGATTTGATAACATATGTATTTTCTAAAACAATACAAGAGAAATATCAACGATTAGCGACCATTTTATCATTAACTGAAGGAATGCGATATTTCTCTTCTACAAATAAAGAAGATATAGTGCCTCCGAATGAAGTATTACCCAATTCTGTATTTATTTTTGATGATGTTTGGTGTGCGCTGCATGGTGAAATACAGCAATACTTTTATCCATCTCAAAGTTACGCACTATAACGAAACATAATTTATGTGATAATGCAAATATGGTAATTGTGTTTAAAATTGATAGTATGAATCTTCAACATAATTACATTGATCCTGTTTTGGGCGATATGACATTTACAACGTTTAAAGATATGTGCTTTGACTGTTGAAAAGAAAAAATATGTTTTTTTGGTGATTATACCAACACTTCCCCTATATAAAGGCATATATAGATCTGGTTTTGACAGTTTTTTACTTCCAGGTGAAGAACAATGAGTATTTCAAATTTTGGAAATAGTGGTATAAAAAATGCAATCATTATAATAGCTGTTTGATCATAAATCGCAATGGAAATTGTGATTTAAATGGACATATATTACATAATATGGTCATGGCTGTGAATGATAGTGGAGTGGTAATTAAATGTTACGTGGAAGACTATTATGCTAAACATATTTAAATCGCAATCAAAGAATATTCAAGAGAAATTAATAAAGTTAGTTGATTTGAATTACAATGTTTATAAAAACACGAGTGTAATTGCAAACATTGTAAGCTATATTAGCACTGATTTGCAGAGTAATGAATTTAGAATAGAAGAACGTTTAAATTGATTTAGTAAGGATTTTAACGACATGACAAACATAGTTTTTGCTACACAACTTACAGAAATTCAAGAAAATTTAAAAGTTGTAATTAATGAAGTGGTAAATGCTACTATTACAAAACAACTTGAAACACGAATGGAACAAATAACACAATATATAAGAGATGAATTGATTAATAAAAGATATGAGAAAACAAAATAATGATTTGGAAACACAAATAAATTTTTTTTATTAATGATTTTAAAGTTAAAACTTCAACAAAATTAGATGTTGTTTTAAGTAAAATTGATAAGATTGAAAAAGCACAAAATATTCGATCTATTACAACAGTTAGAAAAGCAATGACTTAATTCATATGTAAATAGATTGAATTTTATGCACCTTAATCAAACATGTCTGCCTGTTATCGGATTCACATAATGTTATATGTGCTGTGAAAGAGAAATATTTGCAAGCCAAATGAGCCTGTATGGAACAGGATGTTTTAAGAGAAGAAATATATAAACCTGTTACCAGTAGAATGGATATATTGCATTATGTGTTGAATAAACCTAAAGAAGCAGCTTTGGAAATTAAAATGGAAAAATGAAGCTTTAACTAAAAAAAACCAATCCATTTCTCATTTAACACAATGTTATTAAGCTTTAAAACTATCTATGTTTAAGCAGGTTTATGTTTATGCTTATGTATAAGCAGGTTGCTGGTTATTGATACAAAAACATTTGATTCCTGGGAGATTCAGTAATTAAATTTTTGCCTAAGAATAAAATCAAAATAGGTGATTACGTAACTGATGTTAGTGAAATATAATTTGAATTATTGTTTAAAAACATTCCAAATGGATATTCTGACACCGATTTGTAGAAATATAAAGAACTTATTCATCGAACGAATGTAAATATTCATTCAGGAGAAGAAAACCATCCGAAAATATATTTAATAGGAGACATAGTTGGAAGTGGAATATATAAAGATGAAATTAACAACCTTTTTTCACCTGTATTTCGGAATAATCCTAATGAATTGGCTGATAGATTAAAACTTCTCATTGCTTCGATAGAATCTGGGAATAATTCACATACAAACGAAATTGCTTCTACTATTGAAGAGTTAATGGAAGATGGTTATGTTACAAATGAAGTTTGCTAAGATTGCTCAAGAGCTTCATGCTCCTGAAAGGATAAGATATCCTAGAAGAAGAGTTATAACTCATGGTTTAATGATTTTTTTTTCAAACCATTTTGTGTGAGATGGCATTGCTTTCAGAATACAAGGGATACAAGTATATTTTAACAATAATAGATGTTTATTCGAAATATGGTTTGGGTATACCTTTGAAAAACAAAACTGGGAAACAGGTTACCGATGCAATGAAGATCGTTTTGAAAGAGAGAAAGCCCAATTTGCTCCAAACTGACAGAGGAACTGAATTTTTTCTACACCTTTCCCCAAACTAATGACTGAATATAGTATTAATCAGTGTGCAACATATTCAGAGCTTAAAGCTAGTGTTGTGGAATGCAACAACAAATAATTTAAGCAGTTTATATATATAAATATTTCAGGTCGACGGGGACTTACAAATGGGTTGATGTTTTGCCTGAAATAGTTAAATGTTATAATTCCAAATATCATAGAACTATTAAGATGGTTCCCAAAGAAGTTACAGACAATAGTTTAATGAAAACTATTTATAATAATTATATAGTAATCGATGAAAGAAAACCAAAGTTCAAAGTTGGCGAATTTATACATATATCGAAGCAGAAAGTGATCTTTGAGAAAAACTTTATGGTGAATTGGTCTTTTGAAATATCAAAAATTATTTACATTAGACAAACACATCCCAGAATGTATTGCATTATAATTTTATATGGAGAATCAATAAAAGGTGGATTCTACAACCATGAATTGCAAAAAGTCAATTCTCCAAATTAATATTTGGTTGATGAAATCATTAAAAGGGAGAAAGATATGTCCATGTTTCTTTGGAGAGGATTCTCAAAAGCACACTACTCCTGGGTTAAGAAGCTAGATCTTAAAGGATTGAAATACAATATTTGTAAATTGTTATTATTTTTAATAAAATATTTTTAATTATATTTATGTGTTATTTGAATTAATAAACCTCTGGAAGGGGATTGGCTGCATAATTTATTGTGTAATCAATTATTTTCTATTGAATTATCATTGTATTGGATTAGCATTTGAGCAATAACCCTTGTAATTAAATCCTTTTAATTGTGCTGTTATTCACATTTAGGTGATGATTGATTGTGCTTGTTATGCATTGTAATTCAGTGTATTTGGGCAGTAATCCATTGCAATAGTTTCCTTTTAAATGCAACATATTTGATTGATTTGATTTTACACTTAAGACGCGATTTATTTAATTCGTCATTTTAATTTCCTGGAATTCAAATATTTTTTCACTAAATTTTAACTTACAGGCATTTGGGATGCGATTCCATTTTAATGGTATTTAGAATGAATTTTTAGTGTGATATATTTCTTGGAATTTAGATATTGCTTCCTGGGATTAGATTTCTATAGTTTTTTTTTATTTATTTGTGATGCAATTCGTTGATCGTTAGTTGGAATACTTTTCTAGGTTTCATAATTGTTTATGATAGATTATATTTCTTAGCTTATAACTATACAGTTCTTGGTAATTGGTTAGTTTTAAGAGAACAAAATAACATTCGCCATGTTAAAAAACTTTTTGATGGTGTAACACTAATTAAAAATTTTTGATTGTGTGTCCTAGAACATATTTTTTGATGGTATAGAAGTTTGGCAGTGTAGATATTCATAAATTTTTACAGTGTCGAGTAATTCACATTGTTTTAAAGTTTTTTCTCTCGCAAAAGTAATGTTTAAAGTGGACTTAAATTTAAATGTAATATCGTAAATATAGTCCGCTTGATTTTTACAAAACGCAAAAGCTTTGCGCTGGCAAAAATAAGCGAGGCCAGACAGGCCGCAAAGCAGTGTTTAGTGGCCGTGAGCTTCAGCCTGGGCAATGCGCATTGTGGAGTGAAGTTTGGTGGTGCGGCGTACATGATTTTTACTCAACATAGAATAATAAACTTTAGTGAGATTATATTTTCCTGTATGATAGTAAAGACGAATTTTTAGTGTCGCAGAAATACGTGAAATACGTATTTTTGTCTGCTAGACGAATAAATATACGCAGGATTGAAACTTAGACAACTTTTCCAATATGTTTGTTTAACGTATGTTTTCAATGGTTGAAAATAAAGTTTAACTTGAGTATTTGCTTACAACATAATAGTTAACATTTGAATAAAAAGGTATGTTTGAAAACCGGTGTTCTTACAATGTTTAAAATCTTAGCGAGTTAAAATTATATCTTATATCTGTGTTGATAAGAAAATTAATCAGTGATTATTTTTTTAAGTTGTTGGTAAATGGGATAAAGTTTGCTACAAACGTTATAAAGTTTAAGGTGTGTTGTAATTTTACAGGATTAAACTTAAATTTTTACTTTAACCATTTTATATTTTTAATCTAATTTATTGTGTCAACATTTGGAACATATTTCTTACAGATGAGGACCAATAACATTTTATTGGTGGTATTTCTGAAATTTTATTTAGCTGGTAATGCACCAGCTGTTGCCTCCCGAAATATAGGGGGATGTTTCAGTGTCCGAGCATAACACTTGGTAGTGGAGAAGGTAAATAGCCCAGGTCAGTTCAAAATCGACAGCTATCTCCCTAGGGAAACAGCCCCTTTGCCCTTGAAGCAAACTCTGTTCATAACCGGGGAAGCGCTCTGGGGGAGAAGGGCCAGCAAGTCAAAGCAGGGGAGCTACACTAGAAAAGATTTTTTCTGAATAGTGTAGGGGGAGGGGTATATAACCTTGTTCTTGGAGATGAACTCGCTTTTCGCATAAAGACAGCTTCCTGGGTAGGGGTGGGAGGGATGGCCTGGGTTCTTGACCTTGGGGTAAGTTTCTCTGGATAAGGGGTTCAGGGTAGGGTGGCAGAGGGTGTCAGTTCCCATTGTGCATGCAAGTAGGCAGATTATGCCATCTTGAATCAGTTGCGACAATTGCCATTCGCAGGCAGTCTGGGTGACTGACCCCCAGGACCTTGCTGAGGAGGGGTGGTAGGGTTGGCTGACATCATGGAGTCGGGCTGGTTCTGAAGGGTGCAGGATAGGGGTGGGTGGGGTGTGAGGGGGTGACAGGCAGGTCTCCTCCAATCGGAATGCAACTAATCAGTTGATGCTATTTTAAGAAATTAGCAAAAAAATTGACGATCGCGGGCAGCCCGAGGTCGCACTTTGGCGAGGGGCAAGGAGAGGGTGAATGGAGTGAAGTGAGCTCAGCTATCTCCCTCGGTGACATCTTAAATCGTTTATGTATGCTTGGAGGGGATGGAAGTACTACTTGCCAGTTCCTTCATAAATACCACACCTCTACACACTTGGTGGCCCGACAAGCTTACAATAGGGGGTTACCTCACAAGCGAGCATCGCACCTATCTTCATCTCTAGTGATAGCCGCGATTTTCGTAGTATTTTATTGGGGAAATATAAATTCTCGTGTGTTAACTTTTTTTAGGATCGATATACTGTGTTTGTGATAAGTAATTGATTTCTGTGTTCGGTAGACGAAAATACAGTTTGCATTAACAACTCGCGTTTTTTGTTACCAAGTGATGTGAATTTCACAGATTTTCCGGATTTTTGTAGTACGTTTCTAATAAGTGTTGCATGATTACGCTTTGTGGGCACTTCTTCACGTCATCCGAGTGTCCCTATGCTTCGATGGGAATAATTTGTGTTAAAAAAGAATTATGCTGAAAATAGTGAAACTTTAGTTAAAAAATTATCGTTTCGTTGTCTGTTGTAGAATGAATGCAGAGTTTTTCTCTTAAATTTCAACTCATTTGTCTATTGGCTAGACTACACGTATGTAATCAGGCTCCCCACACACACAGCTTATAAGACGAGGTAATTGCTATGCTGGGCTCCACACCAAACAGATGTGTTTTAAAAAATACTCAAGGTATGTGTGAGAGGCATTAAGTAGAGTACATGCATTTCTATTAAGCTATTGTGTCTGTTTAAAATTTAAATGGGAGTTTGGAAATCTTTATTTATTCATACTGACTAGCTGGACTTCGTTTAGTGAGTTTGTACTTGTCGACATCAGATGTTATTCACATAGTTAAAATTATCTCTCTTGAAAATTATATTTCTTAGCTCGAGACCCACGTTACGTTTAAGACTCACGTAAGACATTTGAAAATTTGCGATTCGATGCATGTAGTTAATTCATACATAGAAAACTCTGATTTTCCTGCATCTGTTTAATACATTCGTAAAAATCGCCTATTTACCACCAACATCCCTCCAAACACCTCAACATTAGAACAAATTTGAAAAAATTAACCTTAGCCCACTCTTTTACTCAACTCTACACCTATATGACATTGAAACCCATCACTCTGGTCATTGACTGCCAGAGCTCCAAGGGTGAGGATGTGCCAGAGCTCCTGTTACCCCCCTCCCCCAAAAAGAAAGAAAGAAGTACAATAGCAACAAAAAAATTAACACTTTCAAATTCTACCCTTTCAATAAATTTTAACCTTTCAATTTTTGATCGGATTAAGAAATTTTGAATCGGAATTAGATCGGATTAAGAATTTTTGTTCGGATATAAATCGGATTAAGGATCAATCCAATCAATCAAACCGATAATCCATCAATTAATCCAAATTAATCCCAGGTGAAGTAGAACCGGCATGCCCTTGCTACTAGTGTTCCACAAACATTTTATTCTATGTTAACATCAAAGCACCTTATTTATTTATAAATTGAAATTTTCCTTGTATTATATTTATAAATTGTAGTATTTTATATTTATAATAAGAATGAATAAAAGCAGGGTGAAAGAAGGTGTGTTGGTAATTGGCAATTAGCTGTTCGCGGATACCTGAACGAGTCGTCGCCGCAACACTGGAGCAGCTGGTGACCAGGCTCTTCATCACTGGCCTCCAAGAAGCCCGGATCTTACCTAGTGCGATTTCTTTCCATGCGGGTACATAAAGGATCAAGTGTTTCGTCCACCATTGCCGGCTAACATTGACGACTTCACAACGAGAATCACGGATGCCATCCAAACCGTAACACCGGACATGCTGACAAGAGTGAGGATGAGTTTGAATATCGCGTAGATGTCGTTCGGGCCACTCGTGGTGGTCACATTGAATATTTACAACGATATAGTAAACAAACTTGACGATTCCACGGTTCATTTTATTGGCCAACCAAGGTTGTAGGTTGTTTGGTTTTGATATGATATACCTTCAAAGTTGAGGTGTTATTTTATACTCACCCTGTATTATCACACAGAGTGCGCACAAATGTGGTACGCTATCCCTTTGGTGTGATTCTCTAGACTCGGTTAAGCTTTGCTTGCGCCAGCAGGGCTTCAGAAAAGTTGTAGGTAACCGCGAATGGACTATATAGATTGCAGAGACAGCGGCGGTTGTTAGATGTTAATGACTGTTCACGATAATGTGCGCACTTTTGAAATGAACCTTATAAAAATGTCACTGACCCTGTCTGCATATATTTTAACGGGCGTACCCCGAGACATGCGTCCAGTAAAGTTGGTAACACGGGATGCAAAGTAGTTCTATATCTTAACGTCGAATAAAAAGTGTAAGGTAACGATTTGGGATAACTTAAATTATTTCTTTCTGTTTCTGTCGTTTTTTTTTAATGCTTCGACCAGTAAAAATGATTATATTTGTAAAATTCTTACTTTTCTAATAATTTCAGTTTCATTTGACCGACGCATGAATAAAGTGACGAGGCCCATGGCTATGTTAAGTTTATATAAGGCGGATGAATACACAACGTGCATACAAGCAGTGTTTTCAAAACAGCTAATTTTTCCGTGAACAGCCTATGCCTGGCTGGGTCTGCAGTCTGACGTAGCCCGGGGGCGAAGGAAGATGAGCGTACTTCTCTTCACCAATCACAACACGTATGTGGCGTGACGGATGCGAAATGAGTGGTGTTGTTGGAGTAGCTGCGGATGTAATGGTATGTGTTTATGAAGCCCTGCTCGGCTGATCAGCGTAGGAAGCCCCGTCTGCTGTAAACATGGCGGCGTTCGCCCTCCGCTAACGAGGAACAATGCACTGCGTTTATAGTAACATTCCAGTCCGGTTTGAACTCAAAGTGAGTTGGAGAATTCTGATTGACCCTTTGACTTACACCTTCATTTTTCGTCCCGGACGTTAGATTTTTGATCTGACATGTACTTACGAATTGTTATACGACGGAACATATGAAACGAATTTCTATTGGCCTATAGCTCCGACAGCAACCAATAAGAAAATGTTGGTGTTCCAGCAGCAACCAATACCAACAACCAGAAAAAGCACGCGGTCTGTATTGATGCTACCTTCTTATCCTGTAGCTGAGTGGTTAGCCTGCTCGCCTCCCATTTAGGGCGATCCGGGTTCAATCGCCGGCCGGTTGACTCCGGATTTTCGCACGTGGGAATCGTCCCGATCGTTTTCTCGGGGATCTCCCGCTTGCCCCGCCCCTTCATTCCGACGCTGCTCCACACTCACCTCAGTCACCCTCCTCGGCTCTGAAGACATTGATGTTAAGAGCCGCCCAAATTTCTCAACTCAACGCCAAATATGACTTTACCTATTTTGGAGCATTTCTTACGTGATCCAATATACTCGAGATAATACTTTAATGGGTTAAGACTTTGCCTTAAGGAGGATTCCCACCCGCCATCTTGGATTTATCTGTCTTTCTCCGAAGCTTCAATTTCATAAGGTGTATTTACATTTCCCGCACGACATATCCTAAACAACAGCTTCCCAAACTTTATCGAACTGCCACAGCTTCGCTACATTTATTCATTTTTAGCCGGTAACTGTCAAAGCGAAACGAGAGGTTATTTCTTGCTCTGTGCTCTGTCGTCCCAAAAAAAAATATTATACAAAACTGTATTACCAGAGTATAGCAAAAAAGAAAAAAAAATGCACGAATCCAATTGAACTGAAGTAGGACTGGAGTGAGATTATCCTGTCCAGTCGCCAAGGCGGACTGACCGGTGGACTCCGGATCGAAAGTTTACTCTAAACAGAGCTGTTAGGGATGAACAGAGACGAAGAGAAAAATATACAAGACGCAATTTTGAAACAAGATTTCTTAACCTGTTTGCATGTGGTTAAGTTGGCTGATCATGTGCAGCGAGGAAATAGAGCAGAGAAACGCGAGGCCAGAGAGAGAGAGAGAGAGAGTGGTGAGAGGGGGAGGGGGGGGGGGGGGGTAAAACATTTGCTGGATATTTGCATAAATTACTACCAAAACAGTAACAACTTTCAACTTTTCATAAGTCGTTAGTTTTCTAGCTCAGCCAGTCGCCAATAGACTGCCCTACTTACAATTGTCAATCCATTTTCAATCCGCATTCAGTCTTGTTATATGCTATTCACGGTAAAGCCCTCTCATTTGGAATAACAGTCAATAAATATATTTTATTATAACTTTAGAGTCAGGTGAAATATATGCCTACACTGTGTCTATTTCAAACGTGCCCACTTTACTGAGAACAGCCTATAACTAGGGATGGGAAAATTCCGCGAGTTCAATGACCTGTAGGCTATGCTCTATAGTGCTGTGTACACTCGAGCCTCAGATATGTGTACATTGACTGCTTCACTAGAGAGTAGCCAGCTTTTCTCCACACCTGGCAGTACGAGATTCGCTACTTGTTTCCTTGCAAGCGTGCTATTGGTCCAGAGTCGTCCAGAGCATGTCTAATAAACTGATTAAGGAATGTATTTAACTCGTTTTTCCATTCTGCAACATTATTTCTATAATTTTCTGTAGTGTCATACCTGTTTATGGCTATAATTCAAAATGACCATTTCTTGACTTAAACATGTTTTCAATAACACCGCTGAATTAACATCCATGCGTCGGTCAAGGGACACAGTGAAATTATTATAAAAATAAATAAAGATTTGGTAAACCATACAGTTGTATCCTTTAAGAAACAAAAAGAAAGATAAATTACACTAGTACTCGCACATGTTTACCGAACACTTTAATTCAACGTTATAACATGGAACTACTTGGTTTCCGTGGTTGCCAACTTTACTGGGCGCAAGCCAATCAGTGAGCCCGTTAAAACATGTGCAGTTTGATTTAAAATCTCTCCAATGGCCGTTGAGAGATTATAGGTTAGAAGAAGTGTAAAAATATTTTTAAGTAGGCCTACTTATCTAGATAAATATTGTTTTAACTTCCAACACAAACCACGTTGTTAGTGTTAGTGCTTTTCGCTGTCAAGCATTAAGACTGTATTGTTTTTATCTTGTGAGTGTACAGTGAAACTACCGTATAATGAACATAAAACTTTATTTTTGACATCCGACATCATATTTCGCAAATAAACCTACCCAAAAAAAAAACGGGTTAATTTACGAAAAGCTTCGTGAGATTATTACCAAAATATTTGTTTCCTCTCGGTATTTTTATTTGTATTGACTATGAATTAAATACTGTATTTAACGGAAAAGAAAGAACTATTTAAATTTTTTGTAAAACTTGTAAGTTAAACAGAAGTCGTAAATGTTTGTAAATTAAGTCCGATTTCGTCGACAGTATGTGGCTTTGAAATAGAACCGTTTCCTGTATTTCTTGTGCGAGCACTGGATTTTCTACCTGTGGATAGGGAAAGGTGTTTTCGCGAAAAGATATCGAGACCAGTTGTACTACAAAACACTTGTGTTCATATGCACTCTCGTCGTTGGATAATTATTAATGTCACGTGCCTCAAGTGCCTGTCCGCTAATCATGGACGTTTGGTATCGGATTACTTTATCACGATTAGCCCATTCAGATAAGAACATATCTTCTCATGTTGTCACGCGGCCAATAACCAAAGGAAGTTTTGGTTATAGATATAGGATATTGAAGTCTAGCATGGCAAATAAATATTTTCGCGATACACACCTGTGTCTACGTATAGGTCGTAGGACACCAAATACCACAATGCAGTTGACGAACAAAAAATGAAAATTGCATTACTATGCCAATTTCTTATCAGTAGATTTGTTTATTATAAGTTATCTAATTAATAAGCGTATTTCTCCTAACAACATGACACTCACTTAACCAATATTGATGAAATGCCGTGGTTGAGGTTTTAATAAAATCCGTTTATTTTTAATAAAATTAATTTTTTAAATCCATAAGTTAGATTATATTGAATTTCGTCAAATAAGTAATTAACATTAACGAAATAAGAAAATTTTTATCATTAAGGAATTTCAGTTAATCTGTAAAGAAAATCAAGTTTGCTGAGAATTGTTTGCTAAAGACTTGATTTGTATTTGTATATTTAAGGCGTTATCTTGAACCCATAATGACTATATATTAATGGTTATACATTTTTTCGAAATATAAAGTATAAAACCCGGCAATAAATACGTTATAGTTACGAAGATAGTTCTATTATAATATAGGCCTGCAAAATCGATACAAATTGACAGGAATTTTTTTCGCGTAAATCTATTACGTATGGACAGACACATCCAATTTTTGGCGAAAATATTTCAGGACCAGTTGTGTTTCATAACAATCTACACAAAAAAGTCACTATCGAGGCATTTATTTAAACATTTACGTTGTAATAAAATTAATAATGTTGCGACAAAGTAAATAAAGTTTACCATTTACAAAATCCTATATTACTATAATGCAATTATACTGCTGAAGTGGCACTGTTAACAAATCCTCAAGTAATGTTCCCGCAACCATTACGCTAAAAATAACAGGAAGAACAAAATATATTGCTACCGTGACATTAAAGAAATTTCCAACCAACACAAGGTTACATTGTCTTGGCGTTGCAAAGTGGCGAACAGATCTGAACAGCGATAACCTTGTCAAATGAAAGCATCGTATTTTAATTTTAGAACATAACATGAGAACTAAATGTAGCTTAGTCCAGCTCTCAAGCCTTGCAAAGCAGTTTATGTGTGCCAAATTGTGCATATATTTCCAGAACATAAAGTATTTCCACATGACGAAAGAGAACTGCTGTTTGTTGTTACATTCTATTCAAAACCCACAGTATGAAACATACATACATATATATATGTTAAGGTAGAACAGTTGTAAGGCGTCGGGCTCCGTGGAGTATGTCAAGTACTCAGGGCACGTGTTCAATATACTGTACTTCATTTATTTTACTTCAAATAACTGCACTTCATTTATTTTACAATGCAATGTTTATTGAAAGCAAAAAAATGCAAGGGAAGATTTAACACAAGTGTTAACATCATTGCAACACAACATTTGTTTTGCCGCAACATAAACACCACCTCAGCCCTTTAAGGAGCATGCACGTACCCTATATACACGCGCATGCGTTTACATGAATATTTCTTTCCTCTTGAATATAAAGCTATCACATTTTTATTGTTTTACTATTTCGTTGGACGCTATCGCAAAAAAAAATTGTAACTGGCTAAACTTTCAATTCGCAAGTATATTGAAATGCTCCTTTTAATAATTTCTCAAATGAACACGATGGATTGTAAAACGTGTCACATCTGTAGAAACACATTAATTGGTACACAGTCAAAGCACGACATCATTGGTCGACGGCCAGCCAATAATAAACGTCGCAGAGTGGACTTAAAGCAAGTGCGGTGAAGCCAGGACCAATAGGACAATGATGAGTGCAAATACACAGGCCAACACAACTTGTATAGGTTTAGTAGAGAATACAGGCAGCTCACTTCAACCTCGTGCTCAGTGCCATTACATTAGTGTCGTCCTCGAAGGGTTAGTGTTGCCAGAACAGTTATTAGTGTCGTCCTCGAAGGGTTAGTGTTGCCAGAACAGTTATTAGTTAGGGTTGTCACAAAAAGTGTCGTCACAAAAGTGCTTAACATTTTCTAAGCAATAACTTAATTCTGATTGACCAGTAAAGTAAGAAAATGTCTTCCCACAAAGATACGCCGCCAATAAGCAAAATTAAACTGCTGGTCCGCCCGTAGTATTAGCATGTGCGGTATTCTTATCTCGAAATTCGGGTGGCTCTAATCATGGATAGTGAAAGTAGGTATATAACACTTGACTGAAACATTTTGCGACCACATGCACATTGAAGAGATTTCCACTGACGTGATACATCCGGATTCATTCTACAGATTTTATAAGTTTGGTTCGTCGAGGAATACGGATTTCTGACAAAACTGCCTTGCAAAAAGTGTAGCGCCATTAATTTTTATCATAAAAAAACCAGTGCAATTGGGAAACATAATTTTCAGTAGTAGTTTTTAGATTAGTGGTCATAAATAACGATACGTTCTTTATTCCAGTAACACGTATCCTACATTCCTACCTATTATAGATTCTTATCTCCTTCCACCTGGGTCTTTTTTCCTTCAGGCAAAGATACCTAACAAGTAATTTTCAAGTGAGTTCATTTTTTTTTTTTTTTTTGGAAAACGCGATAACATTTATTAGTAATGTGCCCTTACAACAGTCGTCTAGGAGAAAATCTAGTGTAAAAAACCATTGCAAGACTTCTATTAATACATCTAGGGTCTAATGTATTAATTTGTATCTTCAAATATTTTGGTATAAAATTTAACTACATGTGATTTTAATGAGAAATTTTTTTTTGTCTCCGCCTCATAGAGTTTTAAAAGATACAGAGTTAGTTTATTTTTTATTGCAAGCAAATGGGTTTAAAATCATTTCTGTAAATTGAATTGATGTGAAGTCACCAGAAACCTTTCTAGTATTAAATTAGTGATCTCCTATCTAATTAATTTGGGCTGAAACGGCTCCTCTTGTCATAAAATGAATACAAAACGAACACCGCGAGATACTTAGGGGAAAAGCGAACGTATAACTAGAAAGTTTCCAAGAAAACTAATTTAAAAAAATACGTTTTTATTCTTGGAAAAAGTGCATTAAGTAAACTACATATCTTAAGTATAGTTGCTTCAAACAAACAAGCTCGTATTTATGGTTATTACGATTGAAATGATTATCGATGTGTGCTACACTACCGTGAAACTTAAGCATTTCAACACATGTTTCTAGCCTTTATTTGTATTATGACTGAAATTCCAAATTCGAAAATAATTTTCAGGCGGTATATGAACGCAGCTGTATTAGGTTACCTACATTCACGAAAAAGGTTTACACATTCTTTTATAACCTCTCTTAAGGGATGCTAATCACATCTGAAACTGTTGTTTCAAAGACGTAAGTGCTGTCCTAAGGTTAAACGAAATACCGCGTAAACACGCTGCCGTGTTGGTTTATTTTATTCATCTGATCGAAATTTCTAATTTGGTTTTTCTGTTTACTAATTAACAATGTTTAATAAAGTTTTTTTGACGACACGTCGGTACTTATTTTTCAACTGATGCAATTAATATTTTTTTTCATGAGTCGATCATTTGATCTAATTCTTACCATTGAGGAGAATGGTGTACGAAAGTCGTGTATTTTCCTTAATTTTGGTCAGATAATTTTTCACAATTTTTGGCACTACAAGATATAAAGAATAATTTCGAACATCTTCTTACATTGATATATATTCATTACCATTACTACTATCGGAGCACTGATGGAAGATAAGAAAGAATATCTTATTTCTCATCTTTCATAAGCGCTCACAGAATAATAAATGCAGTGAATATTTAACTACACAAGAAGTTGTTAAAAATAATTATTTACGTCTTGTCGTGCCAAAAATTTCGATAAACCCTCTGAAAAACAAGTTATAACGAGAATCGGGTAAATATACTGTTTTAGTGCACCATTGGTCTTAAGTGGACAAAACAAACAGTTAAAGACATCAATTAGTATAATATACTATACACTCAATACGACTTTTAAGAGTACATGGATAGGAGTTTTATTTTTCGTGTTCGAGACACAGCTGTACGGTCGACAAGACACACGGCGCCCAGCGCCACATCGCCCTTACGCACAAGACGCTAAACCTTCGCGCAGTAGTTCAGTCATAACGCTGCACTGTGCGAATAATATCTGCAAGAGTAGGACTTTATTACACGAGGTGAAAGCCCACAGATATAATTACAACTGTATGGTTTTACTTTACACGTATCTCTTAACCGTTTGAGGGCGACACAACTCTATTGGCACTGAGCACGAGGTTGAAGTGAGCTGCCTGTATTCGCTACTAAACCTATACAAGTTGTGTTGGCCTGCGTATTTGCACTCATCATAGTCCTATTGGTCCTGGCTTCACCGCACTTGCTTTTATTGAACCCTGCGACGTTTATTATTGGCTGGCTGTCGACCAATAATGTCGCGCTTTGACTGTGAACCAGTCAATGTGTTGCGACAGATGTAACACGTTTTACAATCCATCGTGTTCATTTGAGACATTTTTAAAAGGAGCATTTTTATATAAGTACTTACAATTTGAAAGGTTAGCCAGTTGCAATTTTTTCTTAGATTCCGATACTGTCCAGCGAAATAGTAAAATTATTAAAGTGTTAGTTTTTTATTCATGACAAAAGAAAATTCTCATGTAAACACATCCCCGTGTATACACGTGCGAACTCAAAGAGTTAAGGAAAATGCACAGGCAAGCTCTAAAGACGTGAATTTTTTTTATAATTTTTAAGAAGATTTTTTTCTTTGAAAACACTGAATATTATACATTAAAAATGAAACCAAACGGGCTTCGATAATCGGATTTTATCTTCTCCGGCAAAAGATCGTATTATATACGCGCAAACAACGAAAGTACAGAACATATGACCGGACTAAAAAAATTTAAGAGACGAAACAACATTCCATTCATTGTCGCCAACTTTACTACGGAGGATAATAACGTCTATCGTGTCCGCTGGAAAAATAAACAAGAAGGGAATTTTTGCTCCTAGAGGTTAGTTTGAAACGTTTTCAACGAATCGTGAGTCACACAAGTCCAAATATTTTGAAATTTGCAAATTCTTTCTGAAGGAATAAAAAAAAAAGTTACTGATTTTACTAGTGAGTGAGTAGTGAGTGAAGAGATTTGGACGGCTCTTAATATCGAGGTCTTGAGAGCTGATGAGGGTGAAGTGAGGTGAATATGTAGCAGCGCAGGAATGAAAGGGAGGGGGAAATGGGAGATCCCCGAGAAAACACGCCCACCAACGGCATTGTCCTGCACGATTCCCGTATGCGGAAATTGAACCCGGATCACCTTGGTGGGAGTCGAGCAGACTAACCGCTCAGCCACCGTGGCCCCCGAAGTTACTAGTCATTACGTTTTTAATAAAACCCCAAGGCATATTATGCTAGCACAATATATCTTCACTGTTAGCTAGGAACATTACTATAATTACTCCAGTTGAAGTTCAAATCTGGGGTCCGGGAGGTTACTAGTCATTACGTTTTTAATAAAACCCCAAGGCATATTATGCTAGCACAATATATCTTCACTGTTAGCTAGGAACATTACTATAATTACTCCAGTTGAAGTTCAAATCTGGGCTCCTGGAGGTTCTGGGTTCGAATCCTACGTAAGAGATGGGTGTTAGTTTAAGTTGGGTTATAGGTTAGTTTATTATTCATCTCTTGATAAGCCCTTTCCCATCCAGTCCAATTCAATACAATTTTTTGAAGAAAATTTCTAAAGATGACAAATTTTGTCATTCTTTACTAATTAGACTCAGATCAGTCGGCAGAGCAAAAGATCCACGAAGTGGTACAGACCACTGCATGCATATTATAAGAATATCGCAGTGAACTTACAGATATTCACCTGCAAAATGAACACAAAGCTATAACTTGTGACTGGAAAGTTTCGCGAATTCATTTTAGGACAAGCTAGATGTCAAACACGTGTACATTTATGTCATGTTTGGAGTTGGAGCACAGTTTATTAGACACGCCCAACTGAACTCTGAGCCAATAACAGATATGTAAGTAAACATATATCGTATCCCGCGTGACCTTACCTGAGGTCAAACTGACTGCACTCTGGGGGAGCAGCCAATAAACAGAAAGCTGAGACTTGAATATACACAGGACAGTGGAGTCTATCCTACAGGTAGTTTAAAACGCGAAGTTTCCCTGTTCCTTGCTCCAAAACCCCAAACAAGGTATAAAATAGTTCATACCTCGCGAGACAAGTAAAAACCCGGTGATACATTGAGTATTCGCTATATATAAAATAAAAATTTAGCCATTCACCATAAGTGCTTCAAAGAACTATGTCGATTTTTAAAAAAAGCACATACATTCGTGGAATAAATAAAATCACACTCCAAATCTGAATCAGTGAGAATTTCCCTGTTTTAATCAGTCAAAATACTGACTGATGAATTTTACTTATGAATCAGTGAAAAAAAAAAAAAAAAAAAAAAAAGCCATATTTCCTTCACTTATCGATTCAGTGACATTTTCCACTGATTCATCAGTCATTTTTTCCACTGTTTTCTCAGTGGTTTATTTTTTGACTGATGGATCAGTTAAACAGCGTGTAAAAATGGTCGTTAAACAACGTGTATCAAGTTAAATAGCAACGAATAAACTAATAAAACCAATACAAAATAGTTTCTAAAATGTGTTTCCTATTTCAAAACACCATTTTACGAAGCAATATGAACATTCAGCCTTTCTTTCAGTTTTTACGTCTTTCATTTCTTGTTCATGTAATCATCTCAGCGCTCTGTTTGAAGGTTTAAATTGCATATAATGTGATCACGAGAAGGCATTACGATTCGTTTTAACAATCCTAACGGTGTCAATTAAACCAAAAATGAAAAGTAAGAGCATGAGATTTAAATCTTCACGGTTTGCGGCAAAGCTATAAGACATATATTTTCCTCTAATTAATTTAACTTGGCACGGTAGCGCATGTGATAAGGTAACAGCCAAAAACTTAAACAGAGAGGGTATTTGAGTTCGATCCCAGCCTCCTACTTTTTTTTTTACTTTTTAAAATTACGGTAAGTTGCGCACAATAAATAGTAAACTGTCATAAATATGTTTATTTTGCTTAATTATTTGGCTAAATTCAATAAAAGCAATATTTAATTCGCCACTGCAGTAAGCTGTCACTGATTCAATCAGTGTAATAATTTCACATCAGTAATTCAATCAGTGAAATTTTTTCACTGAAACCATCAGTAATTTTCCTCTGATTCTAAGTGGAGCCATTTTCACTCATTCGAGTAGTCGAATTTCACTGGGAATTAGTGGTTTTCCACTGATTCGAATTTAGAGTGCAATGGCATGATGTTATGCATGCGACCAGGAAGTAAAATATGTAGGACATTTTCAATGCCAGTACATAGGGGCGCTGGTTTTTCGCGAAAATATTCGACGACTGGTTCCACTCCAAAAACACTTCAAGCTCACGTCCACTTTCATGATTTTGGTGATTTAAACTGTGACGCGTTGAAGGTGGCAGGCCGCGAATCACAGGAGTTATTAATAAAGACTGACTGGCCCAGCCGGGTAAGCTCAATCGTCTAGTAAAAACGTACGACCAATAACAAAAGGAAATTGGCGATGGAGCACTCTGTCGTTATTGAAGTTTAGTTCGCGCCTGGATGTTTTCGCGAGAAATGGGCGGGCCTTATCACTACGCAGTCGAATATAAACAGCAACACTCCTGAGACCTGTCTGTAGTAGGCGCCTGCACTTGCAAACAAACATTCATGAAACCCTAACGCGGCAGAAATGCATTTTGAATACTAACTGTAAGAAAATGATCGTCAACATAGTACAATCCTCATTCAGACATTAAAGGGATATGAAATGGCCTCTCTCTCTCTCTCTCTCTCTCTCTCTCTCTCTCTCTCTCTCTCTCTCTCTCATTGCACGAATTTCTTAAAAATAAAATCAAGAACGAATTTGAACTTCTCGATTTTATTACTGGCTTAGATTTATGTATCTAAAAATAGATTTGAAAGCTTCTACGACCTTATGATACAGATATTTAGACATTGTAAAGAAAAACTAGTAGGAGCTAACAAGAAGATGTAAAATGGTTAAAATTATAAATGTGCCTTTGTTTGTAAAGTTTTAGATGATAAACTACTATAAATTTAAAAAAATAATAATTTTTTCCGTGCTGTTTGTGTGGTTTCCATACCTCAATATCCAAAAAAACCGGCCGACAATTTTTTAAATACAATTTTTCATCAACTGCCGATCTATGTGACAGCTATGTTAATTGAAATAATGAAAAAAAAAAATTTGGACAGCAGTGGTGCAGTGGCTAGCTCACCCGCCTCCCACCAAGGCGATCCGGGCCCGATTCCCGGCCGGCCCGCTCTTGGATCCTCGCATGGAGGAATCGTGCTGGACGATGCCGCTTGCCGGCGGGCTCCCTCGGGGTACCCACGCCTCCCCCGTCCCTACATCCCAGCGCCGCCCCATCCTAGGGCCTCACCTCATGTCATGTTCAGGGATGGCGGGAACCTACGGGTCCCAGCCGAAAAACCCGTCACTCGGAGAGTGTTGCCTCGCCCTGGGTCCATCCCCCATACGCATATATTATTTATAAAAAAATAATTTTTAATAAAGTAAACGTCCTCGAAATTTATTTAATCTATATTGATTTATATCTTATATTTTGGAAATACTCGAACGACTAGACATTTATATATTCCAGAGTCCGTAACACCAATCAAAATTAAGTTTCTCTACGTTACCAATAGCAGCACTTCATAATTCTAAAAAAAAAATATTTTAAACAACGAATGACATCTTCCTGTGGCGAGTGAACTTGCCTAACTGGACACATTCTCTTGCAGTTGTCAGACCAAGCGATGCCACCAATAAATTCATTGTTTTACATTTGTACGAAATACCACCAAACTTTCATACATTACTTATAGGAACTCTTTCCTCACTTAAAATTTAGATTGCATAGTTTTACATTACGGTATTACGAAATCACTAGTTTAGTGTTTTTTGGTAGTGCAAAAAAATTATCGATAGTATTTTCAGAAAATTTAACAAGGGTGATTGGAAGTTCATGTCTCAATTCATTATAAAGCATGCTTAGCAAAATTTCTTTTCAAAAAGTTATGGACTGTTACAAATTCAAAATATGCAATAATTCCCTTATTTTAAGCCATTTTTAAAGGTTCAGAAAAATCATACTATGATTTTAAATATTCCTTGAAATAACTCATAGTATGCTATTTCATTGCGAAATGTATCTCTTCGGCGAGTGAGTTGTTTTTTATCGTTTTTGAATCCAAACAATTCTAACAATTCTGATTTTGACATGTTATTATGCATAAATTATGCTGTTTAAATTTTTTTAAAGCGAAGATATTGTATCTACTTATAAATTATGTCTATAAAGTTCAATACCATCTCATACGAATAAAAACGTAATGTACTGTTTAGGTTTTGGCATATCCTTAATGCCATTTGTGCAGCGGAAAAGTATTTTATCACCTCGTATAAGTCAATAATTAATAATGTATCTGTAGGCCTACATCACTAACTACACACAATGCAAATCAGATAATTGGAAGAACAGGTACCTTAATTTAAATTTTCTAGTTCTTTTTCGAACAAAAGTTTATGCTATAAGTACTTTCTAGAAAAGAACACATTTTATATTTAAAATTATATTTTTTAATTTATTAACTTGAAGAAAAGCAAATGTGATAATTATATAATCGAATTTCTTCATTGCAATGTAAAAAAGTTCTAACTTTTAGTGAGAAATTGTTTGTAATTTTAAAAATGTTTATAAAAGTACAAAAAATTCTCTTGCATAATTAATTGTTCGTAAAACTACAAAAGCCGTGTTTGTAATATACCTCAAAAAATGTTTGAACTATATGAACCCGTATCCACGAACTCAAGCAACATATCGGACAATCAACAACGTAAAACCGTACGATAGCTGTTTGTGCAACAACTAGGATTGATGTAAAATGTAGCTGCGTGCAAAAATAAATATATTGAAAGGCTTATCAACGCAAATCACTTAAAACAATTCATATAATCATATTAAAACAATTTTTTTTAAAGGTAACGCTTTTACACATTTACTATTCATGACGATATTCCACGTCTAAAAAAAAAAAAAAAAAAAAAAAAAAACGTACTTATTAACTGAATAGCTTCACTAATATTTTGTATCTGTTTACTGCTGACTTCAGTACAAAAACACTCATGGGTTACATAGGTCAAGGAGGTTTATTAGTTAAGGGTATGGGACGATAAGGCAAGGGACGTAGGTTTAAGGCCCTTAAGGCCCTGTGCTGACGAGGTGTAACTTTTTTTCTTTGTAAACTGTATTTTGAAACAATTTTGTTTATTATTCTCTGTTATTAAATGCTCACCCTTGTTTTCTAGACGAAAAATAATAATTTTAAGTCCACTTTTTAATAGTGTAAATTGTGTTACTTCCCATCATTTGCAATATTACAAATAGGGCCTATACGTTTTGCAGACTTTACAAGAAAACTGTTTGTAATTCTATAAATAAGGTTTCCAAGGATTTTTCATGTAAAATTACAAAAGAATTTTACACTCTGTGGTTGTGTATCAAATTCTGTCATAAGCCGTACATAGGGCAGCCTGTTTCCCACGAAAATGTTCACACGCAAGCTAGAGTTCTACGTTCGACGCGCATACTTGCTCATTTCGTCTGGTTATTGGCCCCGTGTCTTTGTGAGGAGGCGTTTTACAATCAGACTGGGACAATCACAACCTTATTATATTCTATACTGAACGTACGTGATTCGTGGGCAGACCCGTCACACGTGTGACATTTACCATCATTCAGTCACGAAAGAGTATGAACTTAATTGTTCTTCATACATAGTGGCACTGGAACAACTCTTGAACTGAGGGGCCAATGTTGAGACCAGGGTCAAAGAAACTACAGACGACATTTTGAAAATAATGCTTGAAATTGAGAGTGGAAAAGGAAATTTCATTCGGGAAGTTCTCCCTCTGTACAAACTTTTAATTCTAATAATAAAAATTGTATAGTTTGAGTTTTAATATTAATCTTTTTAAAGCATACGAAGATTGTCTGCTGCAGTAAGACTGACATAGCTGCACAATTTACTGACGAACCAAGGACATACCAGTAAATTGGGGAGGGGGGTACACATCCTATATATTCCTCACCCATAATATTTGCAGGGTTACGAGGTTATCTAGCGGGGGCCACGGTGGCTGAGCGGCTAGCGTACTCGTCTTCCACCAAGGCGATCCGGGTTCAATCCCCGGGCCACTCCGGACCTTCGCATGTGGGAATCGTGCTGGACGATGCCATAGGTCGGCGGGTCTTCTCGGGGATCTCCAGTTTCCCCCGCCCCTTCATTCCGGCCTCCATTCCCTGCTCGTGCATCCTTGAAGTACAACAAGTTGCGGAGTCCTGATATTACATAGAGTTAACTGCTGTACACGAAGTGATATTAATTTATTTTCCCCCGAGCTAAATCAGCAGGTAATTGTGTCAATCAGTTAGGGTATTTGTCGAGACTCGTGCTTGCAGGATCGTGCCGGCTGATGGAGGGGAGGGGGGGGGGAATCCTGGAAGGTAAGTCCCCGGAGGAAGAAATAATAGTTCATCAATCCGAGATCGATACGGCCGGGACGGGACGTGAACAGATGCGCGAGCTTAAGCCGAGCAACAGACGGCATCGCTGCACGGTGATCGGTTACCCGCGGACTGGGAAACCGCACAAGAGACCTCGCGACGATCGGATCACGTTTCCAATCAGGCCGTGGGCGGGCGAGATTACAGACGCCCCGTCGGCCAATCACAACACGCAATGACACTTTGACCTGCTTGAGACCCCGCGAGCCGCTCCAACCCTCCAATCACAGCCGTGCCGGCATCACGCGCCGAGTTCTAGTCCTCTTTTATTTATCGTGTAAAAGAAATGATTGTTTCGGTTCGCTAACATGGAAGTAAAATGTTACCCCCCTTACCCCCTTCCCAGTACCACCTATATACGCAACTCATGGTTGCGGGGTGGGGGGGATGGGGAGAATAAATCACTCAGGAAATCGTCTGTGCCTAGTAATTTCATCCGCGCCTCGTGTTGATTGAAAACTCCACTCTCGGGCTGGTTTCGCGCAACTGGTGTAGCGTTTCAGGCATAGTGAGTTGACGAGCAGAGGGGGGGGGGGGGGGGGTGGGATGGAAAGGAGTTTCAAAAGTAATTAATTATTAGACGCGGCGTGTTTCATGCTCTTCAGCGACGTTTACTGAAATTGCCCTCTGACAGGCCGCAGCGCAGTTGTATACTCCGGCCAGGCTGGACCGCGTCTTCCATAACTCCGGCTGCAACGAGGCTTGTAATCCGAGTTGTGCTTCGTCCTTCGCGGCTGCCGCTAAACAAGAAGGAGTTGCCCCGAATTTGTTCCGGATCGGGCGTGCGAAAATTATCTCTATACACTGCGATCCCTTCCTATAGGCTGCTCACGGTAAACTGGGCACTATTGAAACCCCTGCTTAAGATCTACTTGCGTTGTGTATTCTTCCGCCGTGTGTAACATTAACGTCGCCGTGGGACTGCTTGCTCGATTTATTCACTCGGCGGTCAAATGGAACTGCGATTTTATTAGCAAAGTGAATATTTTCCAAATTTGCCAATTCTTTAACATAGTCAGGTCTGCATGTATTTACTATAATTGAAGACAGGAACGTCTATTCTGTTGATTTCTGTATTCTTACTTAGCATTCTTCTATTGGTCCACACCACACAGGGCGTGCTTACTGAGCTCCAGAACGTTCATCATTGGCTGGTCAACAGCAACTGGGGTCACAGAACTGATTATGCTCCAATCAAATGTCTCTTGCTGTGTGAAAGTTTTACAGCCAATCGTGTCCTTTTATAAGGGTATAACAAAAAATACGTTTTCTGCAGGAAAACTATGTCTGCTGGGTTGTATTTTTCTTGTAAGATCCTGTGAAATACTAGCGATACAATGGCTCTATAAGCATGCGAGTTTAATTTTCAAAGACGAAGGAAACTAGAGTTGCTCGAACTTAGCTCGAGCGTAGTCCAGAATGTGTTAAAAACCAAGAAAAGAAAAAGAAATAGGTCTAAATTTCAGTATTCACAAATGTTTACCTCGAACTTTTAATTCGACGATCAGACAGGTGTTTACGACCACGCCTAAAATCATTTTAACATGTAAAGCCGTACTCTTTCAGTGTGCAGGTGCCAGTACAAGGCAGCGGACAAGGTTTCCATGCGCGCTTGAAGCCGAGAAGGCGCGAGCAATAAGGGTGACAAGACCGCATGCATCAAGGGCCCCATCGCTTCTACGCGCGAAGCTCTGGACTGCATGGTGTCTAGTGTTTTTCTGCATGTAACTATGGGACTTGAGGCGTGCCGGTGCCAGCACAAGGCAGCGGACAAGGTTTCCATGCGCGCTTGAAGCCGAGAAGGCGCGAGCAATAAGGGTGACAAGACCGCATGCATCAAGGGCCCCATCGCTTCTACGCGCGAAGCTCTGGACTGCATGGTGTCTAGTGTTTTTCTGCATGTAACTATGGGACTTGAGGCGGTGACCCTATCTTTGTATTGGTGGCAAGTCTGAAGCAAAGCTCAGTACGGGTCCCTATATTGGTTCCGCATTTTTCAGGCGCGTATGGGCTATTCACGTTAAAATTAGCACTTTTGATAGCCCTGCTTAAGCTCTACTTGTGCGCATATTGTGTATTCTTCCGCCTCATGTAAAATTAGCATGCGTCGGTCAAGTGCAACTGGGAAATGATATAAAAGAAAATGTTTTGCAAATCTGCTCATTTTGACACTTCGATGCATTAAAAGACAGAAAATTTTATTATATAATTTAAGTTATCACAAATGATTACCTAACACTTTTTATTCGACGTTAAGATATGGGACTACTTTCCATTCATTGTTACCAACTTTACTGGGTGCATGTCGCTCAGTTCGCTCGTTACAATATATACATGTAAGGATAGTGACTTTTTCTAAGGTGGATTTCAAAAGTGCTCACTTTTTTGTGAACACTTTTTTATATTTTGAAACAATGTAGTGTGAAAAGCCGTTATTAGCTATATTGAAGTGCTCAGAGATAGCATTTATAATTTTCGTGATGGTTTTAGAGAATTATTCGTCCCTCATCTGAAGTATGATTTTTTATCCTATAGCACCTTGAATGTAGGACAATCGTAACTTAAGAAATGGAGGTTTTGCAATTTTTTGTCGAAGGGAGGATAATATCACTTGATAATGGAAAACTGTTGAAATATTCTATTTATTTTTACTATATGTACAGCATTTTAGAAAACACAGTATTTAATTATCAAACATTAACCTTTTTGTAAACATGCACGTGTTTAAAAAACTGAAGGGCTCACTTGTATAGTGGATTACAGTTGTAATACTGCGAAATCTCTTGCTGACATAGTATTTAAAAAAATCTGAAAACAAACGCCCAATTCTCTTACTTTAATTTACCGTATGTACGACATTTTGAGTTACCATCGTGTTGCATTCAGGGCGCGATGTATAATGGAAACATATAGGAACACGGATTTAGAGCAGACTGCAATGCAGCTTCATCGACTGGTAGGAGTACTCTGGAGCGCAGAGGAAAGTTTTTAATTCCACTCTAAATTGGAATCAGTAAATATCTACTGATTGCCAGATAAAATTACTACGTTCTGAATCAGTAGAAAAAAATGTCACTAATCCATCAGTTATGAGAAATCCACAATTCAAACAGTAGAAAATAAGTTATTTATGGTTGGTTAATAAATCAGCTGCGAGGTAGAAATACAGAGCATTTCTACGAGTAGACAAGAAACTTTAGCGATTTAAATGACCTGCAGGCTATACTCCACTGTCCTATGTATTCCCGTGTCCCAGCTTACCGCTCATTGGCTGCTGCCTCAGTGTGTAGCCAATTTTACCTCGAACCAAGTAGCATGAGATTCGGTGCTAGTTTCATTGCAGGTCTGCTATTGGCTCAGAGTTAACTTGGGCGTGTCTAATAGACTTTGATCCAATTGCATAGCCTACATATGCTTGACATCTAGCTTGTCCTAAAACTAATTTGCGAAATTTTCGAGTGATGCCTACCTATGAAAAATAAGGTATAAGTATTATCTATTTTGACGCAAAACAAAAATATTGTCTATACAAAAAGATCTGTGAAGCCTATGCACTATAAAAAAAAACTGGTTTTGTACTTTTACAACAAAAGTCCTTGGAATTCCAGTTGCCAAGAAATTCTTTTATAAACCTACAAAAAAATTCCTTGTAAAAACGGCAAAACATATATTTCTAATAATACAAATGATAGCCTTGTATTGCAGCTTACAGTGCCTATTGAAAAGTGTACATAATATTATTTTACCTTCTAGAAAACAAATGTGATGAATTAATAAAAGAGAATATATTTTTTAAAAGACATAGAGATATTTCAAAATATAATTTATATTAAAAAAATACACCACTCATTGCCAACGTGGGGACTAGATCACATGCTCGTTATATTATTAGCCTGAATCCTTAACCACCAGATCAACTTGACTTACATTCTTAGATCTTATCTTTATATTAAGATAATTCCAAGTACTTAAAAAATGTTGAGGAAGTTATCTGATTAAGAAGAATACATTTACCGGTACTCTATTACATTTGAAGAAGAGTTCCGTGTAGCTAGGAAAAACATTAACAGTTAATGAGTAATACGATCACGTTCGATTGAAACTGTCGTTTTATTATGATTGAGTTCTTTGCGTTATTTAAACTCGCAACACATTCGTTTCTGTACGCAACTACCCTTTACATCACCCATAGTTTTTGCACAACAGCTATATAAGATTTTACGTTATTGAATGTCCACTATTTTGCTGAAGCTCGTGGAAACGGGTCAGTATAGAACAAACATTTGATGAGTTCAACTACAAACACGGCCCTTGTAGTTTTACAAGACAAATCTTAGTATTGTTACAAGCATTTGTAATATTACAATTTCTCAGTAAATATTACAACATTTTTTACAGTGTGTGGTTGGGATAGAACCTCCGCCACAAAAAGTAAAGAATGCCCTAGAACCACTGTTGACGTCATTGGTATTGGGGGGGGAGGGGGGGATGGCGTGTACCGGCCCGTGTAGCAGCTGAGTGACAGCTCATGTCGCGCCGAACATCCATTGTTTGACCTCTCACCCCCAGGCCAGGGATCGCCGCATTGTGCACAGTGGATGGCGATTCTGTGTCGACACCCCCTCCCCCTGCACGTGACCACTCTCCAGGGACACGTGGGTTGTAACCTGCTACTGCGGCGGCCACGTCGAAGATAAACATGGCCTCCCATCCGAGACAAACAGCAGCGCGTCACTTCGCCCGCTCGGATTAATTACTACACACGACAATGCGTCCCGAGCGTCGGAGGTTTCAGCGGGAGAGCCCTCAAACATGCTCATTAACGAAAATAAATATGTGATTATATAATATTTCGCTTTGGAAAACGCCATTACAGAGGATGGCACTGAAAACATGCACGAAAATCTGCCAAGTATAGGTGTTGGAAACATATAATTAAAACATAACAATAATACCACGAGTAATTCAGCAGGGTGAGTAACAAACAAACGAGCAACGGAAACAAGACAATATAGCAAGTTCACCCCAAATATCTTCCGAAACCGCTGAAGGTATCGTATACGTAAATGGCACTACTTGACTCATAAGATACCGTGTATATCCGTTCCGAGATGTAATTAGGTACTCAGATATCGATATCAATGTTGTTTTCTTATGGGAATATACCCATTTCCTCCCACAGTATGGCATGTTATTGAGCGGCGAGTTCAATGAGTGCTTATTTTGAAAATACGACGAGCACTTTTTGAGATATAAGAGGGTGTTCATGTGTGTATGAATTTGACTGTATCTGTGGAGGGTTGGGTTGCCACATCTGCTGTGAGAGGTCCAGACGAGTGTTCCTTCACAAGTAGGCTACTGCATGCCCTAGTAATACAGTAACACAAGCACCGAGCGCATGCGTAAACTCTCTTGTCGATGTTGTTGTTGATGTCACAGACAAATCAAACGTGTTGTTATGGCGTGGACGAGCCGTAATTATACAGCCTGCCTGAACGCGCCATTCCATGTGTAACTGTGGCCGAGTCCGAATTGGCCAATCTCGTTATTCCGTTATTTTGTAAATTCGTGATTTGGTAGGTATCAATTCGGACGTTGTCGACAGTCATTTGTTTAACACTCGTGGCAACACATTAAATTCATTAACAGTGCAAAATATTTTAATCTAAATTGAATGCTTAAAACAGACGCAATATTTCTGCAATCATCACTGGAGTACTACGAACACGTTAATAAATTAGAAAATAATTAATGATGCAATAATGACTTTTAAATTTTTTTGCAGTAATATATATACACACACACACACACACACACACACATATATATATATATATATATATATATACACACACACACAGGATGATTACCGATTAGACCGACAAACTCCGGGAGGTGATTCTTCATGAAAAACGAAAACATATGTGACACTTGATATTCCCTTAATATTCGGTTTAGGTATAAAGTGTCACATATGTTTTCCTTTTACTTTTTCATGAAGAATAATCTCCCGAAGTTTGTCGGTCTAATCGGGAGTCATTCTGTATACAAAGCACAACACTTACTTGCTTTTTAAAACAAGCCTAGTATATTTTGTATACAGTTATTTGTTTCTAAAGTAATTTTATCTACGCATTCGTGCATGGGTTTTTGAAATAAAAACAAACACGGTGCTGATTTGGTCATTTTGTATTTTTGCTAACATTCGCTAGATACTAAATACGAAATACGAAATTATCAAATAGTCATCTTTTTTTGTATGCAAAATCGGGTCATGTGATAATTTTGCAATTCGGACAAGGCCATGTGACGAGGACATGGGGCAGCGGGAATATGCCAACAGACCGCCGCGCCATTGGCCAAACACGGCTCGACGAGGAACGAAGGCTCGGCGGCGTGGCATAGGCCAGCTGGACGTCTGGACGCCTCGACGCCAACCAGGGAAGACGCTCCAGAGGACCAGAAGGATGCCGACGTTCCGCCCGCCGTAGTCAGTCTACTGTTGCGGCGCGATGTGGCCAGTCGTGTTGCGTCGAACTAGTTCATTCCAAAGAGCTAGCTCACTCGCTCTCGCTCTTGGTGGAGAGTCGTTCATATGAGTCGTTCAATAGAGTCGTCTCGTTTACGAGTCAGTCGGGTATCAGAGAGTCGAGAGTATAGATGTGCAGAGTGGCTGGCATCACTGCGCTGATGTAAAGACAGTTTCAGGCATTGCAATTATTATCGTAACATTATTGTTGTTTTTGAATTCCTAAAAAATGTTAAATGTAGCATAGTTATTATGCATATTAATTTTAACATTATTACTAGAGTGAAAAAAATTCTTGGTGAATTGAAATTTATAGAATACACGAGAGCGTGCCGTGAACGATGTCTATTTAATCTTCCCAGACTATTTTGATGTCGCGATATTAGAAAAATAATTAATGAAAATATTTTGAAAACCTCGCACTTATTATGCTTGAGTGTGTTTGTCCACGCTTAGAAATACATGGTCACATTTATGTTATTCCTATCTCCGGTTTTACAGCTTGCGTGCTCGTGAAAAGAGGATATAGGTCCTTTGAACGCGATTGTTGAAAAGCTACACAAGCAGTTTTGTTATCCCTCGCGAGCTAACGCGCTGTCGCCTATGGGCTGACTGAGCGGAGCGAATGGCAGAGCCGTAGCTCTCATCATTCATGAATGATTCGTCTCTCTAAAGAAGAGCGACTCCCGAGTCGCACTCGACAGCAAGTCATTCGTTTTGAATGACTCGCTGTCGAGAGCGACCCATCACTAGTGGCCAAGCCTTTGGCTTGGTGATAACATGAAACCACCAGCAAAAACATAGAGAGGGCGAGGTCGCAAAGGCGAGGCGCAGCCGAGCATCGAGGACGAAGCCGAGGTAGTTATCACAACAGATCCGACAATGACACAGCCTCCATATTTAAGGAGCGTCGAGCGGCCGACTCAAGGCCTTACGCCGCTGACGAGGAAGATGAACCAACTCAGGCGATTCGAGCCGCCGTAAATGCAGAGTCTTCAGCCTACGGCATCACTGCATGGTAAAGCCGTTCTAAAGGCTGCTCACGATAAAATGAGCACTTTTTAAATCAACCTTAGAAAAAAGTCACTGGCCCTACCTGCATATATTTTAACAAGAGCACTGAGTGACATGCACCCAGTAAAGTTGCCAATGAAGGATGGAATGTAGTGCCATATCTTAAAGTCGACTAAAAAGTGTTAGGTAACTGATAACTTACATTATTTCTTTCGCTTTCTGTGTTTTTTTAATGAATAGAAGTGTTAAAATGAGCATATTTATAAAAGTTTTACTTTTCTGATAATTTAACAGTTTCATTTGACCGACGCATGAATAAAGCGATGAGGCCCATGGCAATGTTGATTTTACATAATGCGGAAGAAGACTCAACGTGCACACAAGTAGATCTTAAGCAGGGCTTTCAAAAATGCTCATTTTACCGTGAACAGCCTATAGTAGGATGCGACGTAAGAACTCTTAATTAGATTCCGCGGCCGTTGGTATCATTGCTAAATATGTATCATATAGAAGCTCGTAGAGTCAGTCAACTTATACTACGCTCCCCCGGCGCAATGTAAAGAATTGATTAATGTAGCATTTTGCACGAATCGTAATGTATCAGATAAATATGATTTCAAATATACGACTTAGAATTGACGCAATGTGTTACTACCTGTCTACGTCTCCCAAACAGCTTGTTCGGTAAAGGCCATAAGCCAAAACCATAACACTACAACCAGCCTTCGGCATCGTGCATGGCGGGAAAGATCGGTCCAGTAAATAACCGCCGCAATGGCGGCTTCATTAGGGTAACGTAAATGTAAAAATCATCTGCGCCTCCGAGATGTTGCCAGTTAATGTAATCTGTGCAAAACCCGTATGGGAATTATAACGTTTCAAACCGTGGAAGGAATGTACCTTTATACAATTTTATAGTAGCACTTAACCATCAGTTACTAACCCCAATACGTATAGATCTAAGCATTAAATAATACATTAAATATAAATGTAAAAAGTCTTAGAATTATAACAATGTGTTAAATTTAATGTTCATAGCTTCATTACAGTCAATACACTGAGTAATTGTGTCTGTTTCACATTCCAAACCAATGAAACATCTGCCAGCGGATGAAGCAACCAACCCTATCTCAACTATCGTCAAGTGGAAGTAGGGGAAACGGCACCACCTTAAGGGCAAGTGCGTTTTTTATTATTGTACAAAAAAATCTAATCATTTAGTCAAAAAGCTTCTATATTTTTCCATTCATTTCAAGTTCAATTGTTAGATTCTTTAGCGTATTATGAGATTTTTATTTTTAAACATATTTGTCGAAGACTGCATTTGACGGCATTGCCTCAGTATATGGGGAAATGCCGCCATTGTTCCGGGTAACACCGCACTATTCAAAAGAGTAGGAATATCCTCCCTATAAACACTTCAAGACACTGTAAATATCTCACCCTTCCAAACCATTCAAGTTTACAGTTTCCATATCCAAAAGAGTGTGCTCTACCTAAAAACACAATATGATGTTGAAAATATTATATTCCCTTAGAATTACCCAAGGCTATATATATATATATAACTGATATCGCTATCCCAGTGATTAATTAAATATCGGAACAGACATAGACGGTGTCTTGTGAGGCCCATAGTGCTGTTTCCGAATTGGAAATCAAAATTTCGATACGTTTAGCTGTTCTTAAGATATCTGGGGTTCAACATCTTAGCAGGACAACTCCATACAAATACGCGCCAAAATAAACAACACAGGCCTATTAGAAAAACTTAAAATCCTTCTACTATTCTGGTATATCCACGCGAGCGTTTTTGCGAATCTATCACGCCCGCACATTTGCAAGAGCAAGGGTCGATCGCTTGAAAAATAATACTGCAAACTCTTAGTTAAATTCAGTTTTTAAATATAACATGAGTTAAGATATTTTGTAAAAATACAGCTATTAGTGAATTCCTAAAAGAAGAATTTCACCAGAAATGATATTTCGTGTCTGCAGTGCATTAACTAAGAGTAACAAATAATACAGCAGTAAAATACTGGAGCTAAAAAGTGATGTATTATTCTGCTGATAAATATTACATATTTCCAAGCAAATTTAAATTGATGGGGTTGCTTCTGTATCCTGGAGTGCCGAGGAAAATAGGTCTTTATTTGCGTTTCAAAGGATTTTGCTAAAAGTTACTTATTGTAGAGTCCGAGTTTTTGTGGCAATTTAAAATGCGTAACATGTGTATCGCAAATAATACACATGCCAATAAATATTTTCAATTAATTAATTAAAGTATTCTTATAATTTCTCCAAGTCAGTGGGCTTAGACTGGTTCTAATTTTTTTTTACAATAACTACAAAAAATAATCTCGACAATATCACACAGTAAATTACTAGTCACTTACTATCTACAATTAATAAATTCAATCAATACAATTTATAATCACCTCAAAGAAGTTAGTGTACTCAAATAACTAAAATCACTTTCAATAAGAAATGTGTCAAGATATATTTAATTATTTGACAAATTATGAATCCGTCTTTGACAGTCTCACTATATACGATAAAATCCGCGTTACACATTCGTACAGTCCCACTTGAATTAAGTCCAGATCGCACCAGTCCGGAATACTGTAGAGATTTCCGGGCGCCCTCATGCACAGCAGCCCGTCTTCGAGTGCCACACCCTCTCGTCCATTCTCACCGCAGAAACACTCGTATTGTAGTGGCGTTCTTTCCATCGGCAAGGTAAGCAATGCTTATCCTCTACATATTGGAGATGTCTGACATTTATAGTTTCAGCCTTAACTTTAAATCCAAGCGCGTTTAATATTGAAGTTTCCCGTTTCCGATTCGAGAAACAGAGTTTTCGTAACTCCCGTACTGTACACGCACAGTGCTGCTATCTTGTATTCATCTTCACAAACGGGAGCGACTAGCGATGAATCGAACTCGCAAGCGAGTCACCCTGCCACGTTCCTTCGGCGGGGTAAGCAGTCGTTCTGTTTGCGTCCTCCAGTCCTACATTTTCCTTGGAAAGTGGATGAAAGTATACGGGAGAACAGGAGTTTTCTTATAATTTGTACTATGCTCTATAAATAATATTCAGTTTAATTATTATTACATTCATTTCGTTTCTGTTTTTAATAACTAATGTTAGGTTTCATAAAACGGCAAATACATGTGGAGGGTAAGCAAAGTTGGAAGTTGCGTTTGTTAGCAGAGATTGAAAATGGAACCACAGCCCGGCACTAGCAAATGTTATCTAGATCACTAACATATGTGGGGCTATTATATTGCTTACCCTGTAAAGAAAGCTCACTACATACCACTGACGTCTCGCAACTTCCGTTGCCATCCGTTTTCCCCGCTGATGTCCCACGATGCACCAGACTTAATCTGATAACCACAATACAGCCAGATAGCTTCCGCAAATACTCCCGAATCTCCAGCTGCGGCGGTATTTGTATTGTAGGGCCATAACCCAGAAACTTCTCCAACTGCCACGTTGCGTCATGGGATAACATTACCAGAACATTATTGTTCATATTTCCAAGCCGTCGACTCCTTCGGCAGGGGAGAGGAAGGAGGGGGGCTGTGACGCCAACGAGGTTGACTGTCAATTACTCCCCCGGCCGCCGGAGCAGCGAGCGTATCTGCCTGGGGTGAGAGGAGGATCGAGGTTGGTCACCCCCCCTTCACCACCCCACGTCACTGAGCCCGCCTCCAGTGCGCGAGTCAGTGGGTAACAGTATTTTGTTCAGGAGAAGGTGGGTCTTGTGCTACAATCACGTCTTCACCTTTGAGTTCACGTTCATAGTTTTATCTGTGCCGCTACCAATGAGACGTTACTCGCATAGAGAGAACATCGAATACAGCGTGTTCCGACATGCCATGGCTTAGAAAGTGAATAACAAATCGATACTGAGGAGTTGAGAACCCGATGTAATGAAGAGGTCATATCACATTTACTCTTACAATACATTGTTTAAGCTCATTATTCGCCAGTTTGTCTTCGGTTAAATTGCAACAAATAAAATATGGTTATCGGAAGATACTATAAGAATTCGAACAGGATCGTGTATTTATGTGTATATATTAGACTGTTTATTTAAGGGCTAAATAAATACACCTAAATTAGCTTCTCATTGCCAATTGTTTCCTTATTATATAACTTCTGGTGTTGATAGGTGATCATAATGAATCATTTTGATGTACGCAGTTACGGTTATCATACTAAAACACTATGTCTTAGATTAAGATGGCCACAATCGACCATACTCTCTCAGGATATCTCCATCTCCTCGGCAATCGCACAATTTCAACACGTCTTCTTGGCATAAAATTTTCAAGGTCAGGTATTAATCAGTCTTTTTTTTTTTATATATGTTCATGTAGTGTGCACGGGGACTAATTGTGTCAGTTATAATATTTGATAAGTTAAACAGCAAGATAACAACGAAGACTGTTTGGCTGAATGAGGTCTTTGCGTTCCAGGTTAAAGTTCAGACGGTGAAAGTGAGTTTATTACTTGTACAGTCATCGCCTCGGGGAACAGACTTGCGTGCGTACAATACACGGAGTAGCATAACCGCTACGAGACAGCGACGAAAGCTGAGGGCATGAAAGGCCCTTTGTTGTTGGCGAGGCAACTAGTTTACCCGGACTCACAACAGATACAATGGTCACCAGCAGAGACACCTCGAAGGCGAGGAAAAAAGGGAAGATGGCGCGGAGGAAATTAGAACGATGACTTTGCTGGCCACGCAAAACCACGTAGGGGGGTAAAAAAAAAAGGGAGGATTGAGGGGTGTAGAGGTATAAGGACAAAGTCACGCAGGTAGGGTAGGAGCTACGAGGGGGAGGGGGATGGAGAGACAGTGCCGAAATTTCACACATTCTTTCTCCACGGCCGCCTGCGAGTTGAAAGTGTGGCAGTGCGCGTATCTGGATGAAAAAAAGGGGGGGGGGGGGGGTTAGCGCATTGTGCAGCTGTGTCTGTTATGTCGGGCGCCCTGCAGAATATGGCTTGATTCGTCACGGGCGAAGCGAGCGCCCCTGCTGGGCGACAACTAATAGCATTTACACCCTTCCACAAAGACACCGACTGTAGGGGATGGCCACCGCGGGGTGTGGAAGGGTCCAAGAAACTCACCCCTCCACCCCACCCCTCCCCAGTCATCATGTAAATACATTTATTTTCTAATAACACAGCCGAGCTAATATTGTCCCTCTCCCCCATGTAAACTGCGGGGATAATGATAATGTACAACCCCTAGATATACTACCCCCGGCCGGTCCATTGACGCGAGGGGGTGAGATGGTGCGGGGTAAAGGGGGAACAACAAACGGCCCCGCTCAGCAGCCCATGACCACCGTGGGGAGACCTTTTTAAAAGGCGCGCGTATCTCACCCCCTCGCACCCTCCTGCCACCGCCTTCTATATTGTGTCCTCCATCTTGCACGCTCCGCTGCCCAGATTGTGGCGCGGTCCACGAGGGGTGAGATTCCACCCCATGACCGCATGTTGGGGATGCTGACGCCCGCTGAGGGTGTGAGTGAGACTGTGTGTGATATGTGGGGCGTGAATTACACCCCGGAGGTTAGGACCGCGTCAGGCGGCGTTAACAAACTGTGTAAAACCCCCGAACACTGAGTCTTCTGTGGGCCTCGCTTTGATAGCCACCTGGCTTCGCGTAACCAGGGTTGGTTTCTACGAGTGATGAATAGTTCCCGTGACTTACAGGACATGACGTAGTTCCATTTCCGCGACGGGATCTGACAGCAAGGCCGCAAACAGTACGACGAGATTCACTCTTTCAAACCAGTGAGATTTGTATCTTTGACTTCATGAATCTGAGCAAGAGGCGCGACGGCAAATCGAAACGCGCATAAAAAATTTAAAGTATGTAATAATTCTTTCCCACTGGTATGTGTGTATATTCCCAAGGGAATAATTCAAGAACGTAACTCACTTGTGATTATGATTCAATTATCTGTCGCTTCTAACATGGAAAAAGGAATAATGAAACATGGTGGGTTACTCAGCGATCAGTTGAAAAATAATTTTTCTTTGACATCCGGCAGACCTACATTGTTCCTGTACAATACCGCTTACAATGAAACTTCAAGTTATGAATATCAGAAATGAACATGAGAAACAGAATAGCCAAATATAATCAAAATGACTGAGTTGTTCCATCTCTGGAAAATAACGAAGCATTGCTGTTCCAATTTCTACTGCTGTCGACCGTTCAGAAGAAATTAATGTTTATACGCTAATAGGAGTCTCGACTATAGAAGAGCTCATACAATATCATGAATGTGATCGTATAAATTAAAGATTGAATTTCAGAAAAATTGAGACTTTTCTTATTTTACTTGTCTCCTACTTAAAATCTTGCTTATTGTGAAACGATTTACTCCCCATTTGTTTGAATAAATCTTCAAAGTGTAGATATTAAACGTTTTCTGCATAATTTCGTGCCAAAGCACAAGTTTATTATTGACGTGACATCGTCTTACAACTCAGCCCCATATGTTCACAAAGTGAGCGTCACGAAATGCTGCTCTCGGGTTCGTGGCAATTACTCGTTGAGAATGAGCAGTTAAATGTAAATGTACGATAGTATAGGTCGGTCCTTTGGCTACATTCTTCACGTGCAATAGTATAGTTCTGACGTCATCAGGCCGCGGTGGGAGCCGCGCTGATAACTTCTGATTTCGAGTAGTTTAGTAAGCTGAAGACTACTGTAGCGACCAGACGGCTCACCTGATCGGAGAAATTATGGTGTCAGTTTGTGCATAAAAATAAAGAGCAACTAAAAACATGACCAAGAATCATAAATAATAAACACACATAGTAACTTTCTAAATAATTATCATTTTATTTTCAGATAACAAACCAAAATAGTTAAAAATCACGAGTTAGGCAAAATATGCAGTAATGAGATTAACAATATGAATATTGTTCAACAAGACAGAGTTAATACTGAAAAGACGACTGAGCTACCCCAATCCATTCCGGAGTTATATAACGAAGAAGTTGACAATTCTGCGCAACAGCTAAATGCGGGCGTGGCGATTGCGTCATCACCACATGCCACATCACGTGACGAGACTAAGACTAAACTACAACGACACAATCAGCGCCAACGCAAAAAGCGCCACCCGTAGACGTCGCGTAAAAATACCTACGGTCGTGTAGACGATACAGCACATCCATTTTGTTTCTAGGAAACACAACAAACTCACAACAGTGATATTTTTATACGGCACAAGAATGCTATGTGTGTACTTCCTCAAGACATGTAGATGTAACCATTCAAGGATAATAGACAAGGTTTACATTTTTAGACGGTAAAATCTAAGTCTTTTGACGCGAATACGTCTTTAAATTTGCGAACATAATGGCAGGCAATCCAGAAAATTCGATGATAACAAAATCGGAGGATAGAGTTTGGCATTGCAGCTCCGAATCTAACGTCTACATCCAAAATTCAATCACATCACTCGATTGCCGAAGGATCAAAGAATATGTTACATTGAGTGAGGACATCGATCGCGGAGTTTGTTTCGCCACGTCTCATCATTTCCGCGTAGTATAACTTTGGACTAGGAGAAGCTACACTCTCGTTTTAAGTTTCAATCGACATCTCTCGTTAAGATCAATCGATTGCGTGTATAAAAACATTTGTGAGGCGTTGTTATGGTGAAATTGTACGAGTTTAATGTAAAATAAACTGAACACAATGTCGGCCTATATCGTCAAAAAAAAAACAAAGTCGAAATATAGAAATCGTATACGGTTGGAAAGAGCATCTCAAAATCAATCCAATGATACGCATAAAACCCCATATGATCGAGTGAAGCGGTGCCGGGAACGTAAAATAAACATCAATGCATCCGAGCGCGTCAACGTAGACGTATTCACGCAAAACAAACGGCCGTGTCCCCAACACAGCCACACCAGATTTTTACCCTTGTGGCTGTTGCTCTCACCAAGGCGAACCAGGTTCATTTCCCGGCGGGATCGCTCCCGGATTTTACCCTTGTGGCTGTTGCTCTCACCAAGGCGAACCAGGTTCATTTCCCGGCGGGATCGCTCCCGGATTTTCGTATGTGGGAATCGTGTCGGACGATTCCGCTAGTCGACGGGTTTTCTCGGGATCTCCCCTTTCCCCGGCCCTCTCATTCCAGCGCTACTCCATAACCACCTCGCTTCACCCCTCATCGGCTCTCAAGGCCATGTGAAGAGCCACTCAAATCTCTTCACTTACATTAAAACATTAAAAAATATGTCATGTTACCCGCCAAAAACAATTTCAGCTTCTCTTATTTCATTTCTGCCCACGGTTTCATTTAGTTCGTTCGTGTCACGCAAAAACCGTAAAAGTATGGCTTTGTTGAGTAATGATTGATAGAGACGGTCGCTTATTGCGGTACAATGAGATTTATTGTCATGTTTCAATGTAATAAAATCATGTGTGCAATTATATGCCCGTTACTCGCAGTGTTCGGTACGTAGGGGTAACTTTTGCACGCATTTATATGAGTCTATTCACCGTATCATAAGTGGGTAGCATGATGTCACTTCGATTAATTTCTCGCGTGCCATAATTATGGTGCGGTGTGTCATAATATCAATGTTTCGTGCGGTAATTTCAAAATCCGTACCATAATAGCATCTGCATCTCCCCAGCTTTCCAATAAGCTATCGTAGTTTCGTGTCGGCCCAATATATAGCCAAAAATTATTAAATGTACCGTAACTATACCATAATTTTAACATTCCCATTGCAACTGCAGGTCGAGATGTGCTAGTGAGCGCGTGCCGGAGTTCCCAGACAACACTGCACCATATGTACTATTTCGTACAATTACCTGCTTCACCAATAGTGGCTTAACCCGCGGTTTCGAGGGCCCGTCCCCTGATTTTATTAATATTAAACTACATAAACAGTTTTGTATGTTTCCCAGAATAATTTGTTGTAAACGTACAATATTTCAGCTGTAAGTAATTAGAATATCTTTGGCATCCAGTTTGAAAAGAATTGCTTGTAACAAGAACACAATTATTTTTGCTGTGTACACAGCCACATTATAATTTCCAGAAAAGTATTCCATGTAAAAGAGAATTCAACAGCTTACTCACACACCTGTAGTTTTGCTTCGGCTATTCGTAGGGACACCTGTTTTCCGCGAAACATTTGCACGCAGGCTATACCTCAATACACAGAAAAAGAAGTCTAAAATTCTTGCGACACAAAATAATTACTATTGAGACATTTACTCAAACGTTTATGCTGTAGTAAAATTAATAATGTGACCAAGTTAATAATGTTAACCGTTTACAAAGTCTTGTACTACTATATTGCAAATAAACTGCTTAAGTGTTAATGCTAACAAAGCTTCTAAGTAATATTGCCGGAACCAAATGTTGTATTACGCTAAGAATAACAGGAAGAGCAGAATATATGTGTTACTACGACATCGAAGTAAAGTCCAACCAATATCAGTTTACACTTAACTTGACATTGTAAAATGGCTTATACTAGTGAACAGTGATAACCTCGTAAAATGAAACCACTCTATTTAAATGTTAAAGCTTAGAACGATAGCTAAATGTAGCTTATATCAGCTTGCAAAGCGATTTACGTGCACCGAATATGCATACATTTCTCGAACATAAAGTGTTTCCATATAACGAGGGTGTATTGAAGTTGGTCATATAGGCCTGCGTTGTATAGAATAGCCTACTAACGACTTGAAACATTGTCAGACTTGTTAAAAAAAAGAGCCACTGGTAGGACAGGACGTTGGGTTTCGTCAAATTGTGATAGTCATGCATACAAGGTGTGGGTTCGTTTCTCTCCACTGCCTTGATTTTTTCCTTCATTAGGTAATAAATCTTAATGTGACAATAAGTGTACTTCATTTATGTTAATCGGAAAGTTGTTGTAGAGAAAATGAAAACCAAGAATATTATACATAAATTCGATACAAAATTTGCTTTGCGGCAGCAGAAACACTACCATAATATTGACAGTGGAGCAAGGAGGTGACATTGCTACAAAAGAACTTAATATTACATTTACATCAACCCCTCAACGTATTACTCCGAGCGTACTCGTTCACGTAAGACATGTTGCAGAATAGGTAAAGTCATGGTCGGTGTTGTACAGGGTAACAAGCTAGCACCAATACAAACAGCGCACTTTTCCTGTATATTGGTATTGGCTGCTACTGAAACACCAACATTTTATTTTGGTTGCTGCCGGAGATATGGGCCAATAGAAATTATTTTCATGGATTCCATCGCATACGTAGGTTGCTAACAAAGAATTCGTAAGTACACGCCAGATCAAAAATCTCGCCTTTCGCAACAACTGGGATGAACAATTCATGTGTAAGTTAAGGGGATAATGGCATTACAGTAGATTACACTATCAGCGACGTTGTTACTATCGGCTCACAGTTAACAAAAAAATTACTGTAATACTTTTTACACAATATTAGACTTACATCTTTTTATACTAGTTGCACGCGCGCTGACAGCTTCCGTTCATTGGCCATTGTCGCGTGAGTTCTTTTTATACTAGTTGCACGCGCGCTGACAGCTTCCGTTCATTGGCCATTGTCGCGTGAGTTCTTTTTATACTAGTTGCACGCGCGCTGACAGCTTCCGTTCATTGGCCATTGTCGCGTGAGTTCTTTTTATACTAGTTGCACGCGCGCTGACAGCTTCCGTTCATTGGCCATTGTCGCGTGAGTTCTTTTTATACTAGTTGCACGCGCGCTGACAGCTTCCGTTCATTGGCCATTGTCGCGTGAGTTCTTTTTATACTAGTTGCACGCGCGCTGACAGCTTCCGTTCATTGGCCACTGTCGCGTGAGTTCTTTTTATACTAGTTGCACGCGCGCTGACAGCTTCCGTTCATTGGCCATTGTCGCGTGAGTTCTTTTTATACTAGTTGCACGCGCGCTGACAGCTTCCGTTCATTGGCCATTGTCGCGTGAGTTCTTTTTATACTAGTTGCACGCGCGCTGACAGCTTCCGTTCATTGGCCATTGTCGCGTGAGTTCTTTTTATACTAGTTGCACGCGCGCTGACAGCTTCCGTTCATTGGCCACTGTCGCGTGAGTTCTTTTTATACTAGTTGCACGCGCGCTGACAGCTTCCGTTCATTGGCCACTGTCGCGTGAGTTCTTTTTATACTAGTTGCACGCGCGCTGACAGCTTCCGTTCATTGGCCATTGTCGCGTGAGTTCTTTTTATACTAGTTGCACGCGCGCTGACAGCTTCCGTTCATTGGCCATTGTCGCGTGAGTTCTTTTTATACTAGTTGCACGCGCGCTGACAGCTTCCGTTCATTGGCCATTGTCGCGTGAGTTCTTTTTATACTAGTTGCACGCGCGCTGACAGCTTCCGTTCATTGGCCATTGTCGCGTGAGTTCTTTTTATACTAGTTGCACGCGCGCTGACAGCTTCCGTTCATTGGCCATTGTCGCGTGAGTTCTTTTTATACTAGTTGCACGCGCGCTGACAGCTTCCGTTCATTGGCCATTGTCGCGTGAGTTCTTTTTATACTAGTTGCACGCGCGCTGACAGCTTCCGTTCATTGGCCATTGTCGCGTGAGTTCTTTTTATACTAGTTGCACGCGCGCTGACAGCTTCCGTTCATTGGCCATTGTCGCGTGAGTTCTTTTTTTGCCTAACAGATACTGATTATCCAAGTAAGTTAACCAGAGTTAAAGTCGCTTGGACCATAAATATCTGTGATTTGCGGACGGAGTCCTAAGACGCGTGGCAATATCACCCGATCACAAGAGAGAATGTGACCTAATTTGTTTAGGAGTACGCTGAGGGAAATATTTTGTTGCGAATACCCAATAAATTTGTTTAAAAAGTACTTGTTTACAGCCAACAATATTTTGTTCACCCAACTAACCTCCTCTAGCACCAAACATCCCCATGCGTTCCTTTGAACAAAGTATATCGTCAAAAATATCTAATTTGTTTCACATTTCGCGAAAAAAAACCTCACGACCAGTTGCACTTCATAACACGTTAGCTCCGATCCGTCTTCGTGATTGGAGGAACTAGGTGTTGCATATCTCTTGTGTCTGCCCGTGACTCACAGACGTACAGCATCGGAGTAACCTAATTCTGATTGGCCAGTCAAGTGGGAGAATGCATTCTCATAGAGACACGCGGCCAATAAGCAAAGTAAAACTGCTAGTATGTCCGTAGGATATTGAAATATAGCATGCGCGGAAACCTTTCCGCGAAATTCGGGTGTCCCTACGTATAGGCAAGAACAGCGACCTGTGTTCCGCGAAAATATTTATGCACAGAGTAGATTTCAACATCCTTCGTGCAGGTTTCCAAATTTGCTTTGGCTATCGGCTGCGTGTCTGTGTGAGAAGACATTTTCTACTCGACTGGGCCTATCAGAAAAAAAGTTACCCTTATATTGGACTCCGTGATTGGCTGGCAGACGCATAAGACGCGTGCGAGTTAACATCATCCAACCGCGATATTGGTTCTGAACTAACGTGTTTTGGAGTACATGTAGTCGTGGATTTTTCCCGCAAAAAGTGGCCCTACCTGTAGTTATACAGTACTCATGACTATTTTACAAGCACGTTCGACTGACTGGTTTTGTTACCATAGCCATTATAATTAATACGGTGGCGTGATATAAATGTTTCGTTTCAAGTGAATGACGTATTTGTTTACCTGAAACAATCTTATTGTAGGGGCAACGGAAGCAGCTTGGTCCAGGGCTGGCGTTTGTTTGGTTAGCTGTAGGTTCGGGTTCTTTGAATGTCTTCGTCCGAAAATACGACTCGAGAGTTTGTTTGTAATTTTTGTGGCAATTAAGATATCAATAGTGTTTGTTTGTGCATTTATTGATGCTTCATAATGCCATTAACATATATGTATATACACACAAACCTTATGCTTACGGTAGAAGTCACGTTAGCCGAGGATCGTAAGCGTAAGATTCGGGTGCAAAAGTTTCTGGTTGTTTGAAACCCGGCCATGCTCTCGACAATATTTTATCAAAACCGAAACAGTTTAATGTACGCAGAGCCACACAAATCTTTAGCTGTACCAACAAAATGTTACAGCCGACCTCCCGTGGAGCAGTCGGTTGGTGAGCTGCTGGTTTGCGGTGCGGGAGGCACTGGGTTCGAATCCCAGCTAAGGCACGGGTGTTACTTTAGGTTAGGTTATAAGCTCGTTTGTAAGCTGTCCCTTGATAATTCTTCAGACATAACATCAGCAATCCTTAATAAGCACATTCCAGTTCCAAAAAAAATGTATATATATATATATATATATATATATATATATATATATATATATATATATATATATATATATATATTACAAGTTTGTGGCAACCAAGCATGAAGTACAAAGTAATTTGGTTTCAGCAAAAACATTTTTACTTCCCTCTAGACAAATAATTAATTCCATTGCGCCAAACAAACTTTTATTTTTCAACAAAACCTTTTTGTTAGTATACAACTAGTTCTGGAATTTTTTCCCCGATAAATAGATGTCTCTTTTTATTGGCCACGTGGTTTTGTTAGAAGACAATGCGGTTTTTTAAGTGGACCAATATGAATTAGGATACTCCGATATCAAACGTTTGTGATTCGCGAACAGCGTCAAGATGTGTAGTAACCATAATTGTCCATTCGCGAAAGTGGATCGTAGGTGAAGTGTTTATAAACAAAACACAGTAGATCTTTTCGCCTATAAAGAACGCCTGCAACTTCGCTAAAAACATGTAGCTTGCGTACATATTACATAATTCCACAATAAATTTAGCAATACACTACAGTGTCTTTTTTAAAAAGTTTTGTTACATGTTACCGATCTGCATCGCCTTCCTTTGCCACACGCCGCTGGAGCGAAGAAACTGCGTGAGATCAGAGTGTCGGCGTAATAAGAGATCCGCGATTTACAAAAGCAAGCCGCTGCCTCGTGCCGCCGCGATTAGCCTATCCTGACTCGCGCGCTTCTGACCTTCAGTGGATTGAATTCCTGAGGTTATCTTTGAAATAATGTTTCTGTTATCGTCCTAGCGTCTCTCAGTGAGACTTGGGGAGCGGGGAACCTTCTATATTGGGCCAGCGAGTCTACTGAAGCCACGACGGACCTCCGAGCCGGCAGTCTAGAGTTCGCAGGGTTGTGCGACATTAACTGCCAGGTGTGAGAAGAGAGAGTCGAGTGGCGGCGAGAGTGAAGTCTACGACTGCGAGCATAGCTACAGTGAAGGGTGAAACTGACTGGATCTTTGAGTGAGACTAAACGAATAAATGTTCCTCTCGAGCCCTCACTAACAATACATCATATCATTATAAGCAATAACATAATCTCGTATATTGATGTTGCCCGACACACAAAGACATCAATATTACAGATACACAAAAGAAAAAATAAACTGAAAGGACAACATATACACTATACAACACCTACACAAACAACATTACACTAACACCAACACAACACAGACACACGACGGACATCTCACAAAACGACGACAACCGTCGGCCCCTCTGTCTCCGGAGAGGATGGCGGGGTGAGGGTTCAAGGATGGAGGCAGGGGGATTTTAAATTTGAGGTTTTTAAATTATAACGTAAACTTTTTCTTTACGATTATAGTAAAATATAATTTTAAGCCTCTGTAATTTTAAAATATAACTTGTTTTTAATTTTTATAACGTGACGAATTTTGCGTGTCGACTATTTTCCAAATTTATTTTTAATTCTAGTAACTAAGACCAGTTATGGCCTTCAGCTGGGTACTGGTGCCAGTTTAATATGTTCTGCTCTGTTCTGTAAGACATTTGGAATGATTACTATATACGGACTGATTATGTGTAAATAATGAGTTCGAATTAAGTGACTGTAACCAAAATATAGACGTTGAGGACTTTAAGATGGACATTTAATATTGCGCTCTGTATAGAATAACAAGAGTTACAGTGGAGATAGATAATTTAGTGTCGTAAATGACAACCGTGTGAATAAAATAAAAACCAAATGTAATTTTGCTATTTTTATTAAGACCTCCTTCCCTCACGATCTTGTATACTCTCTTCTGGCGTCATGCTACAGTAAGTCGGTTGAAAATATTTTCGCGATTTACAGCCATCTCTAATCACGGTTTAACAGAAAATATTGTAATTTGTTGGCCATATTTCACGCGTAATTTCCACAAAGTTAATAGTTCATAAGGACAAAGGACTTCTGTCTGTGTAGAATTGTTAGTGGTATAGTATTACGATGTCGAAGTGAATGTATAAGGCCGGAAACATTAATAAGGGGCCTGCCTAGGAAAACATGATCTGTAAAATCAGTGTTTGCACCACATCAGCACTGCTCACACACACACTTCCTTGCTTTTCCGCCAAAGATGTATTCTGTCACATGTGTTATTTTATTTCATTTACACGTAGGGAGACCCGATTTTCGCGAGGAAAAAAAAATCGTGACTCTATTTCAAAACACTTCAGCTTAGATCCACTTTCGTGATTGGATGATTCCCGTTTTACGTGTCTTGGGTGTCTGCCCGCGAATAACAGACGTACAGTAATTATGATTGGCCAGTCAAGTAGGGAAATGTCTTCTCACTAAGGAATGCAGCCACTAGGAAAAAAAACCACTACTATACCTATAGTGCATTAAAATTGAGCGTGCGTGAAAATTTTTTTCCGCGAAATTCGTGCGTCCCTAGTAATACATATTGCTGTGTTAAAATTGTTATCCAGTCAGTAGTTTATATTTCTTGTATCTTCAGGGGTTTGGTTTAGATTTCCCTTGTTTCATTACTGTATTTGTGTCTGTTTCAGTTCGTTCCTGACTAGTCAATTTGATGTAAACGACAAAAAAATTTTATTTAAGAAGGCTGTCATATTGCGCTCGTTTCTGTTTCATTGTAGCATTATCTTTATGTCATGTATTTGTAGTACTGCTCAATTAATAAAGAACATTAAGAATCAATCAAAATCTACCAGTGTTTTCACGTACACGTGAATCTCCATAAATAAATGTTCTGGCAAGACGAGTTTTTTCAGGTTAGGTTAAAAAAATTTTAAAATATAGGTACCAATTTTAAATGTTTATCCTAATAAATGTATCCGAAGAGAAAAACAATAGCTATAATGTATTTACGGTCACTTCGCAATTCTCTGAAGCCCTGCTAAAGTTCTACTTCCAGGATATTCCTCCGCCTCGTGCAAAATAAGCCTAACTAAGTGTAGAAAATGACACAAAAGGAGAACACCCCGAATTCGTGCGCACTCAGCTGTAATTATAGTTTGCGTGAGAACTATTCCGTACTAGGAGCTACCAAACACGCGTGTCTTATTACTGTTTTATTCGCATTTGTTACAAATGATATGTAATAATTTATAAATTAATATTAGCAAAGCCACAATTTATCAAATAATGAGATAATTTTATAACAGTAGAGGTACAAAACGCTTGTGATACATAGCATATGTAGGAAATAACTAAACACGTCATACAGGGGGTGATTTTTCAGAGCGAATAGACTATAGTGAAAAACCGTCCAGGTAATATAACATTTTGAGCAGTTTCTGTGTATTTTCCTTAAGAAAAGGTGAAAAATTTGTGAAGTGGCGTCCGTAACCGTAGTTCAATCCAATGGATTAAATCACGTCTCATAATTTTCGTACTGGCCCAGACTTAATTAGTTATTAATTCAACTTCACGGTAATGCACAGCGCACTCTTGATATTGCCCAGCACAATGCGTGGTCTCAATGCTGGAGTCACGTAGTCCCGACAAATACCGCACGAGATGACAAAAACTACAACCACGACACGACAATTATATCTTCAGAATGGCTACAGCTATTTCACGGTAAACTGGGCACTTTTGAAAGCCCTGCTTAATATCTACTTGCATGCACGTAGTGATTTGTTATCTGTGAGCCGTCAGTAACTTATGTTGCTGTTAATGTAACACACTGTTAAGTTTTATGTTAAGGTAACATTGAAATAATAACATAACAACATAATGTCATTTCTGTAACTTACTGTCAACTTTAAGATGGTGTTTATGTAGCGGTAAAACAAATTTTGTGTTGAACTGATGTCAATATTTGTGTTAAAAGTTCTCTTGCATTTTTTTTTTTGCTTTAAAAAACATTCCAATTGAAAATAAAAATAGAAGTATTATTTTGTCACATAAATAAATATTACCAAAGAAAAGAATAGAGATTTGAGGTGTATAGAACCCGCGCAGTGAGTGCTTAAGGGGAATGGTCCACGAAAACCGTATATTTATATAATTTTTGTCACAACTTGTTTCACAGAGGATTTATCGAAATTTTGGCTCGACAAGACGTAAATAACGGTTTTGAACACCTCACATCGTTACGTATTCATTCCGTTCCTAGATCTCGGAGCACTAATTGAAGGTAAAAAAAATAATATTATTTTCTTCCATCAGTGCTCCGAGAATAATGAAGTCTGCGAACATATTGGCCCAAACTTGCATTTGTAATATTTCATATGATAGCCTTGTATTACAACTTACATCATTGAAAAGTGTAAATAGATTTTTGTTCTAGAAAACAAATATGATGAATTAATAACAAAGAGTAATATATATTTCGAAATCTAATTTACGAAAAGAATATTTTACACTTGGCCAGTGTGGGGACTAGAACCCTCGCCCTTTGTCTAATTAGCCTGCACCCTTAACCACAAGACCAGCTTGACTATCGAACTTAACACTTATTTTTCTAGTAAATACAGCAGCACGTGCCTACAAAATAATACGACTTTGTTTGATTAAGGAAAAGATGATTGTTTCATTTTGAGAGTTGTGTTTTTGAGTTGAGATATTTGGGTGACTCTCAACAACGAGGTCGTGAGAGTCGAGTCGGAGAATGGAGCAGAGCCGGAGTGCAAGGGCGGGGGAAGTGAGAGATCCCAGAGAAAACCCGCCCGGTACGATTCCCACTTGCGAAAATCCGGGAGTGACCCGGCCGGGGATTGAACCAGGTTCACCTTGATGGGAGGCGAGCCCTGTTGTCTTGCGTTATTCTTGTGAATCTATATAACTGATATACTGTTTGTTCAATTGTAGTAGTCATGATAGAATTGAACACCCTGGATGGCTGTACTGCTAAGTAGGGCTAATGAAATAAATTTAAAAAAAAAAGTCTAACCATTCAGCCAGCGGCCCCGACATATTTTGGATAATATGTTGTGGGGTTAAGGGGTTAAGTGCGATAGAAGTTTCTAACTCATGTATTGTATAGAAGTAGTGCCACATGTGAAGTTGCACACATGGAAATGTTTAGCGTCGCTGTTGTACCAAGTTGGAAAACTCCCTACGTATTTGTCTTCCCTGAGAAAATGTGGCAACATTACCACATATGTACGGCAAAAAAACCTTCAAAACACGCTCTTTCTTACTATACTTGGTTTATACACATATCTGGCCAATGAGTCAAAGATTCCGGTTTTCCAGGTTTGTAGTTTTGAAACAACTCGTCGCAAAAATGCAGAAGAATTTTACAGTGTGAATGTGAGCGCGAGGTTGTGTGTGTGGGCTCACGTTGAGGATCGAACCCAGGACCACGGCAGAGTCGAGAGGGGGTGGAATTCAGAGGAGGTGAATGGGGGTTGGGGCGGTGTTTAACCTAGCGTAACTGTGGCGGGATGCCTGGTCGACCCAGACTAATGCAATCTTTATGTCTGGCAGTAAAGTGCGAGCCCCCAACCCCCTCTCTCTCTCTCACACACACACACACGCCCACATTCACCCTCCACAACAAACCAGGGGGTTGGCTCCGCTTTATTTCAGCCCACACACACACACACACACGCACGCACGTGAACACGGCCCATACAACCCACCCCTACTAGCCGCGGTGGTTTTTGATGATGCTGCTCTCCACTGTATTAAATTACACTTGGCCCCTGCTCACCCCCACCCCCACAGCCCTCCATCACGACAATTGTTTTATTGCGGTGATATGTGTGCCGTGATGAAACTGCTACGACCCCCCTCTGAACCCCCTCGACACCCCTACACTACCCCCGGTGGAATTATTCGCCGCGCGCTTTCCGGTGCGTGGCAAATATGAAGAGCTAGCACTTCTCCGGCCGATACGCTTCGCCTACCCCGTCAAATGTGGCTTTCGCGTGCAAATAATGACATGGAAAAAATTCGCATTAATATAAAAAAATATGTGACTTTTCGTAACGGAAATACACCAATATATTATTGCGTTAAAAATGGCCTGCAAACCATATATACTGGGTTAATACAATCTCTCGGTCAGTTAAAAGAAATATTTATGTAGTATTTAACTTTTGTTTTAACTTACTGATCTGTTTATGACAAAGGGAATATATGAAATATTTAATTATAATTAGATACACTGAAAATAATTTATCGTGTCTAAATTTGCTCTATTTAGACTGTTTGCACTCTTAACCCAGATCGCTGCTATCGATCAGTGGAATACTAATACGTAATGGAATAGAGTGCGTATGCCATCCGCTTAGTAAGCAAGTTCCATATGCATAGTTTATAAAGCCAGGTTTTAGTAAAACTTTAACTTAATTACTATGCTTACAATATCAACTAACATTTCTAAATATTCGTATAAATTAAAGTTGTATGAAAAGGTAATATCTTAAGAGAAATTTCAACTCCAACTCGACTACAACTTAACTTTTGATATGGCGCCAGTGCTCTTGCGTCAGGTGCTAATTCCAGTTAAGCCAATTTTCTTTCCTTCTGCGAAATATTGAGCTAAAATATATCGCAGACTTTCACAGCCGTTGTCACCATCTACTGAACTTCATACTTTGAACTGCATTTACAATTCTTGTCTGTCCGACGTGGCGGCAAATATTCCCGCTGCCATAATCAGCGAAACAACACATGGCCACTTGGGTGTCGTTTAACAGAAGTAAGCTCACAGTGGAAAGGAAACGAGATTTCTCATCGAAAAGTTTGGCACAGGGAAAATTCATGGTACGTCGCATTAAAGGCGTAATGTTCTTTACGGCATGTTCTGTTTAAAAACCTTTTTTATCGTAAATCATCCTCTCAATATCTTCTTTTTCCCCCTTGTAATATTTTGTATTCCATCTCCCACAGTATGAGTCTGTTATATCGGTATCATTACTCTATCGTTACAATCTCAGGCACCAATATCTCTTCTTATTTTATTCTTGTTAAAATCTCATTATCGTGCATTTAATGCGGTCTTTTTTACTATCTCATAAAATACTTAATTTAAAATTCACCATGGGTTCCAAAGTGTCTAGTAAAATATATATATATATTTTTTTTACGCACTTTCTGAATTAAACCTTAGAAAAATCACTTCATGTATTACTTACCTGGTTGTATTTTATATAAGTCATTACAAACGTTTTATGCCTGTGTTTACTCGAAAACACATTATTTTTTATTAGATTGAACTATCGCATATGTTTTATTAATAAATTAATAATATTTCATTCATATTTAATATGAATAAAACAACGAGAAAATAGGTGTATTGGTATTGTTTAGCATGTAACAATTCTTTGCGAAATTAACGGACCTCGGTTAATGCGTAAAACGAAAGAAAAAAAAATTAAATTTAAAAATTAAAACTTTCATGAAATGTTAAGAAAAACTAATTTAGCTGAATTGCTGTCAAAATTTCATTTTTTTACTAGCTCTTTAACTTAGACACTGTGACTTATATTATCGTCTTTTCTTCGCACTCTTATTATTTATTATTTAATTCCGTGACATGATAATTTTGTTATTTTCTTCGCACAGTTATTATTTGTTATTCCATTGCGCACTTTCATTGATGATAAGCTTTAACATGTATAGTATTTATATTATGATAATTGTGATGGCAGAAAAGTTAATTAATTACACTACGTGCGTGTAACACACGGTAACATTCTGTTTATTGTCGTGTTTTTTTTCTTTTCTTGACACTGTTAATTGTTCAAATGTCTTACGTTCAAATATTTTAAGAATATTAATCAGCTATTTGCAACATAATATTTGAATGCAGAATTTTTAAAGATTTATTTTTAGTAATTTTAAATTGATATGTATAGATGTAGACAGTTTTAATAGATGGCAGTATTGCGCAAAACGTAATGTTAAGAGGGATTATTGAAAGTGATATAGGACGTCAGACACGTGTATACTGAAGTTGACTTTGTAATTGGATCGCAGTTTATTAGACACGCCCTGGACGACTCTGATCCAATAGCAGACTTGCAGGGAAACAAGTAGCGTGGAGTAACACTGGCTAATCCATGGGGCCGCAGCCAATGACAAACATCTGAGACTCGAGTACACACGTGACTGTAGCGTCTAGCCTACAGGTCATTGAACTCGCAAACTTTTCCTATCCCTAGCTATAGGTTTAAGTCCTTTCTTCATGTGCAAATTTAAAATCAGACTTTGTTGAAAAGTTTAATAGTTTTGTAACACTGATGGAGACACATTGGATCATGAAGATTTTGCTGATCCAGCTTTATGGTAAAAAATGTAAAAGCGTGAGTTTACGTGAGCCCTTAATACAGCTAGTTCTTAGGACCAGCGGAGTGCGCTTAGCGCAATTGAAGAGGACCTGAAGCAATATCAGCTGAGAAGTTTGTTTTCATAACTAAGTGTTTGCTGTTATATAGCATTGAATCTTCTATCATGGTGTACGACCCTCGTGTTCCAGAATAACTGCGAGGCAGCTTTCACAGCTAAGTAACGCCTTAGTTTAGTCGCATATGACAGCAGTTTTTATTTTATTCCTTATAAGTTTGTTTTCAAAACTCTGACTAAGCGATGGCTTACTGGACTTTCCTGAATTTATGACCACACTTCCATCAGAAGCGGATATCTAATGAACCTGTCAAATGCAATTATGAACTGAGCTAAAGCCGAGACATTTGACTGTAATTTTACTGATTATTTGAACTGAACTAAAGTGTGAGAGAGATTTTTCTATAGATATAGACCTGAATTGTTTTAAGTTTACTTTACAACGCTGCCAAATGACAACTATATCACTAAATTTCTCTTTGGAGCTTTTAGTAACATTATGCTGCATATTTTCTCGTAACCTAACACAGTCTATATGTTTTGCCCGAAAATTGTATTAGTAATAATTAACTGTTTCTCCACCAGTGTATGTGTTTTTGGTTTGGAAGTTTTCAACTCTTTATTTCCAGTCATTCTCAAAGTGCTTTTCCTGCGTTCTATTGTGAGTGGAATATGTCTTACAGATTGTTCAAAGCTAGTGCCGATGATTTTTATGTTAGTTTCACACCTACACTATTTGATTCATCGTCCATGTAATTACATTCAGGCCGTTGATGCTATGGATTCTCTCAAACCCATACTCTACACTTTATACACAAAGTCAGTGTAGTTAGAAAAACAACGACAACCTATTCCAAATCCTATGTCTTGTTTATTCAAACCCCACCACCAGTTTTACACTAGACATGTCAACACATATTTCTCGAAGTCCTTTCAATCCGTATTACATGGTACTATAGGCTATTTACTGTAATGTGAGCACTTTGAAAACCCTCTCTTTTGAACAACAGTCAATAAATATATTTTATTCTAGTCTTAGACTTTAACTTTTCAGTGCGGTGGAATATACACATTATGTTTATTACTTGCGTGGCAATATTTATTTTAAAATTTGGTTAAATAATAATATGTGGCCGAAAGAAAAGTTACTAGGGTCTCAAAAGTGCTCACTTTACGGTGAACAGCCTTTAGCTCATTGTACTGAGCAATGTTCATTATGCAGGTCGACTGTCAACCCCTGAAGTGCCAGGTTGACTGTACCGCGCTCTTACGGCATTTGAAATGCCGAAGAATATGACATGCATTGCTCATTTGCATAATAATATTATAAAAATTCCTGTCGTTAATTTTGCTGTCAATAAGTTCTCCCTTAAGATCCAGAAGAAAAGGCATGAACTATGTTAGTAAGAGTTTTGTTTTCAAAGGTATTTCAATTTTCCTGATCAACCAGGCAGCCCATAATTTGGAAACGTCGCCACTCACTGTGTGGTTCGCGGGTAATCAGTTGACAAGTGCCAAGACGTAATTCAATCAATAATGAAACATAAACTACCCTACAGTGTTATGAAATGCTGGTATAGAAATATTTTCGGGAAATATCACTTCCCCTGCCAGTGGCATGCAGTGAGCTTTCTTTACAGGGTTAAGCAATATAATAACCCCGCATAGTTAAGTGTTTCAGATAACATTTGCTAGTGCCGGGCTGTGGTTCCATTTTCAATCTCTGCTAACAAACGCAACTTCCAACTTTGCTTACCCTCCACATGTATCTGCCGTTTTACAATAACCTAACATTAGTTATGAAAATGGAAATGAAATGAATGTAATAGTAATTAAACTAAACATTATTTAGAGAGCATGTTACAAATTATAAGAAAACTCCTGTTCTCCCGAACACATTCATCCACTTTCCAAGGAAAATGTAGGACTGGAGGATGCAAACGGAACGACTGCTTACCCTGCCGAAGGAACGTGGCAGGGTGACTCGTTTGCGAGTTAGATTCATCGCTAGTCGCTCCCGTTGGTGGAAATTAATACTAGAGAGCAGCACTATGCGTGTACAGTACGGGAGTTACGAAAACTCTGTTTCTCGAATCGGAAACTGGAATCTCAGATTTAAATGTGTTTAAATAACTACAAAGGGTCAAACATTTCCCATGTGTACAGGTTAAGCATTGCTAACCTTTCGTCCATGTGTACAGGATAAGCATTGCTAAGCTTGCGTCCATGTGTACAGGATAAGCATTGCTAAGCTTGCGTCCATGTGTACAGGATAAGCATTGCTAAGCTTGCGTCCATGTGTACAGGATAAGCATTGCTAACCTTGCGTCTATGGAATGAACGCCACTGGGCCCTACTCATCTGCTGACTGTTGGATTATCTGTGTACCGTGAGGCGATGTTGACTTCTACTGCAGTGATCTCCAAACCAAACATTGGTTTGCCGTAGGGAGTTGGTGTAAAGAGGGTGTGGGGTGTTTGCAGCAGTAGGTATACACGTTGTAAAAGGGAGGGCGCGTGGGGTTAGCAGTTCACAACAACGCCTCTGAATCCCTTGTCACGGTGTGTCAATCTCACCCAGTCTCCCCTTCACAGGCGGCGACGTCTATAGCTCCATCAGCGACCGTGTACACTGGGGGACACTGAAACTGAGCTCATGATGCTGGTCGCCCAGCAAGGGAAAAGACAAACACTAATGGTATAGTAGACGTGGTAAAAGAACATATTTTACATTAGGCAGGGACGTGTATTGACATTAATGGCGATATTGCAGAGCGTGAAATTTTCGTTTATCATCTAACGGAAGACTGTGATGAAAGTTATGAATGTAACGGAACATAAAGTGAATTATTTTAAAGATATACTCCCTTAATTTTTACTTGTACCAAGGTTCGAAAACTTTCATTCATATGTTCTAAAATTCAGTTGACCTCTAGTGAGCGGGAAGATTGTCACACAATTTCGACAGTAATGAAAAGAACGAGGTAAAGGTGCCAAGTAAAAATAAATAAATAATTTGTGTTTATTTTTAAGTTAAAATATATTTGTGTTTATAAAAATCGATTGTAAATGTGACTGTATAAATCCAGTTAGAGTAAGAGAAGTGAATTTTAGTTGCCCAGATCACCACCGGAGAAAGGGTTTGTTCAATTAATCAAATGTTGTTTGGTGCATTCAAATAAATTTTTAGTATAGGGATAATGAAATATTTTGTTGTTGAAACAAAATTATTTTGTTGTTCTCATTTGGTTGTCAGAAACTGTAAGCTTTGGTTGGTGCAACTAAAGATTTGCTTGCCTTTACGCGCATTACACAGTTTGAGTTTAATATAAAAAAAATGAAAGCCCAAACGAGATTCGAACCTATACCAGATGCGCCCAAGGGCTACTACCGAGCAACCTCAGTGACTATGACGAAGTAACCTCAGTGACTATGACCGAGCAACCTCAGTGACTATGACGAAGTAACCTCAGTGACTATGACCGAGCAACCTCAGTGACTATGACGAAGTAACCTCAGTGACTATGACCGAGTAACCTCAGTGACTATGACCGAGTAACCTCAGTGACTATGACGAAGTAACCTCAGTGACTATGACCGAGCAACCTCAGTGACTATGACGAAGTAACCTCAGTGACTATGACGAAGTAACCTCAGTGACTATGACGAAGTAACCTCAGTGACTATGACCGAGTAACCTCAGTGACTATGACCGAGTAACCTCAGTGACTATGACCGAGTAACCTCAGTGACTATGACGAAGTAACCTCAGTGACTATGACCGAGCAACCTCAGTGACTATGACGAAGTAACCTCAGTGACTATGACCGAGCAACCTCAGTGACTATGACGAAGTAACCTCAGTGACTATGACCGAGTAATCTCAGTGACTATGACATATGAAATTAGAAAGTTTTAAAAAGATATTATAATACCAGACAACGTGCGTAAAAATATTTCAAGTTTAACAGCATCTGACTTAAGACCCTATACAACACTCCGTCAGTCGATTTAACTGACGAATTAGTGAAAAGTCAGTTTTCCTTCACTTATTGGTTCAAAGACATTTTACAATTATTCAGTAGCCATTTCATTAGCTGTTTGTTAGTGATTTGATGTTTGACTTGGTGGATCAGTTAAACAAAACAATCAAATTAAATAACAGCACAAAACTAATCAAATTCATAAATATTAATATTTTGTATGTGGATATCGTCTTTTATAAAACCACTTTACGAGGCGACATGAATATTCAGTTCTGAATTTCGTTTACAACTCTTTCATTTCGTTTTCACGTTATCATCACAGCGCTCTGTTTGACCGTTAAAGTTGCATTGTATTTGCTAAAGTTCATACGTACTATTTGTATAAACAATTCTAACCTTATCAATTGAAATAAAAACGAAAAGAAAAAGACATGCAAATTAAAGCTACGTTTTCTTTGACAAATAAATTTAAAACTCATAGTAAAAATTTTCTCAAAGTCAGGTGGGCTTAACCAGTTTCGTTAAGGAATGGAGGTCTTAATTAAATATTAGAGTTAATTATAATTTCCTAATTTATTAAAGATAAATATAATGAAAATACTTTCATCTCAATATATCACAATAAATTGATATCTCTTGGTATTTAATAAATTTCAATCAGGACCATTTATATTTGCCTCAAAGAAATTACTGTAATTAAATAACTAAACTGAGTAATAATATACAGTGTATCAAACCCTAATAAGTTATCTGTCCATATTTGACAATTCCAATATTTACAATTAAGTCCGTTTCAAATGTTCATACAGTCCCACCTCAGTTTAGTTCAGATCACACCAGTCGACAATGTTCTATAGTTTACAATTTTTTCTCGAGTTTTTGTTTTCAAGGTCATTGGAGACAAGGTCACTGGCATCTATCATGGTGGTCGGAGTCATCGATGTAATGTTTTATTCGATATTAATTTTTTGGGATTTTTCTAGAATTTTTTGGCTTCAAGTTTCATCAAGGTAAAGGACGGAGTTCAAGGTCAACGGTAAAAAACGGTTCCCAAAATATTTCCAAGGGGTCATTTTTGCCAATAAGGGGATCGTTCTTTGCAAATTATGGGATCAGTGCTTGTTGAGGGAAAACGGGAAATTTTTTTAGCTTAAAAAGGGAAATTTTAAAGGAAAAATAATAGTGGATTTCAAGGGGAAAGGGGAATTTTGAGAGAAAATGGCCACCGGACGACCCACTCAAACTAAAATGAATCTACAAATCAATGCTGTTTGTGGTCCACTGCATACGATGGCTGAAGAAACATATATCCTATTACTCATAAGTTAAAATATGAGCAGTAACTAAATTTTACTTGCAAAAAAACGCTTTCACAAGTTGCATATAAATCAACTATACATTAGACACGAAATGGTTAGTAGATTTAGACTGTTCACGGCAAAGTGAGCACTTTTGCGTCCCTAGTTACTTTTCACTTTCACCCATTTCTGATCCTTTAACCAACTTTCAAAAACTTTTGCCATGTAAGTTGTAAACACAGAGGTTATATTCCACCGCACTCGGAAGTTAACGTCTAAGGCTGAAATAAAATATATTTATTGACTGTTATTCCAAATGAGAGAGTTTTCTAAAGAGCTCAATTTACCGTGAGTAGCCTATAATACATGATCACTTCCTTTTAATAGCTAAATACTTTTTTTTAAACAATGATAATTTTGTGTTACATTGCGATAATGAGGGTACATCTGAAACAGGGATATTTCATAACCTACATTCTCTCCTCCCATCCCTGTCTCAGTCTGCTGTTAATTTGTTTCAAGAGGTATTTAAACTGTTAGAAAGGAGAGGAACGGATGCATGAAAACCGTTCCAAGGTTTTCTTGTAAACTGCATGGCAATGGCACCACGTAGAAATGGAGAGAAAGGCGTTAGGTATCTATCACTTCTGCACAGACATGTTAGTTCCAGTTGTACGCTGGATTGTGTTGGATATATTTCCAAACACAGACGCAAGAAACATTCGGTAAGTTTGATGCACAAGACCCTTTCTGTATAAGAGTCGACGAGTTAAACCTTTCAAAGCACATGTGAAAGTGTGATACAATTTGTAGCATACAAAAAAATTCAGTTAGAATTATATTAAATAAACAGATTTTACCATTATTTCGTAGTGTCAAGATTGCAAAATGTTTATATACATTTCTGAAAAAACTTAACGGGCAGCGATTGACGGTATACGCGCTTACTATGCGAATTATGGTTACCTACTGTTTTTGTATGTTTTTATGGGCTTGTGCGTCAAAAACTGAACAACTGAATTCTTTGCAAACCTCTGGTTTAAATATCGTAAGTTGAATTAAGTGTAAAATTCGGTTCAAATACGGTGAATAGTACATGCATGTTGCCGTGAAAATTACAAAAATTCTCTTATTGTACTAGAGTATGATAAATATGTCTTATATAAGGAAGGCGCAGTCAAATGTTGCAGTAATAACGTATTAATATAGATAAGTGTACGCTATTCTTCCGTCTTATCAGGTGGTCTGGTCCAGGGTTACAGGACCAGTCTATATATGAAACCGTCTGAGTTTTAAATGCTGCTCGAAAAGAGGCAAATACTAGATTTATTGCACTTGAAAAATATACGTAATCTATGTCGAATAATAATATAAAACATTAGTGCATCGATCAGGAAATGTTCGTATCAACTTCGAAACTAAGATTCCATTAATGGGGAATTCAGTCGTAGTTTGAATAAAATGAATTTTATTTGTATTACGTAGTATTTTTACAGCATAATTTACAAAGTTTAGTACGCATGTTAAATTTAACAGGGATTCGACAAAATTTGGACGTTACTGATATCATTGTAATACAAATATGCTTCCAAGAAAAATAAACATTTTACGTGGAACATTCCTATTGCACTATTTGACTTCGAATTTCTTGAATACATTACCTGGATTAGCTGTTTCTATAATTAATTTCGAACCAGTTTCATCCGTAATTTCTGCCGTAAGCATTGAGATGTTTAAATGAAAAATTTATACAAATTGTGTCATAGATAAGTAGGGACACCCAATTTTCGTGAAATGATTTCACGACCAGTTGTATTAAATAGAGATTTAGCTCAGATCCACTTTTGTGATTGGCTGATCTAGATGTTACGCGTCTCGTGTCTGTCCACTAACCAGAGACGTACAGTATCGGAATAACTTAATTCTTATTGGCCAGTCAACTAACTAGGATAATGTCTTCTGACAGACACACGCTGCCAATAAGCAAAAGGAAACTGCTGGCACGTACGTAGGGTATTGAATCCTAGCACGTGCGGGAATTCTTTCGCGAAATTCGGATGTCCCTGTAGACACGTTGTATATCCGATATTGATTGAATTAATTGAGGCCTGCCGTTTTAAAGTATTTTATCCGTTTTTTACGGATTTTTAATTCTATATATATATATATATATATATATATATATATATATATATATATATATATATATATATATACACTGTTCACATACTACACTAGCAGCTCCCTCGGTCGTTTTAAATTAGATCAGTTTAACATTCAGTCAGTTTAACATTAGGTCAGTTTAACATTCAGCCAATTTATACACCTATCCATCGCTCAACCCCTCTGAAATATCAGGTGATCGAGAGCATTTAAAGATACGCTTCTTGTGCATTATGTGGGTCTTATACGTATCTTGTCTGTGTTGCCGCGCCGAATATTTTTAAAACGAAAACTATGTCACTGATCAGAGAAAGAGAAACTCCTCCTTATATTTCTGAATATTTTAAAACCTGTCGAAGTGGGGATATGACGCTGCCCCTACTGGCTCAACTGGGCTAAAAGTGGGTGTCTGTGAAAATGTCCGGTCAGTTCAACATTCGGTCAGTTGATGCACCTCCAGCTTCAGCAGGCGTCGGTCGCCTTTCCCTCGACTTTTCCGAGAACTTGCGGTCTTCTCCAGATGTGGATTATTCGCCTCGGAGGTCGCTGAGTGGAGGTCACCCCCCCCCCCCCCGCAGCTCTTCTAGGAACCCGAACCGCTGGGAAAAAGAGGAACGATTTGACACATCGTTCCTCGGCGGAGTTCCCAGCACTGTTCAAGCAAGACGGAAGGTTGCATTTCACGGCCCTCCGCTTCTTACAAACACTCCCAGCCGTCTTTCTCCGCAGCTTGCACCGCCTCTCTCTCTCTCTCTCTCTCTCTCTCTCTCTCTCTCTCTCTCTCTCTCTCTCTCTCTCTCTCTCTCTCTCTCCTGGATGACTATGCAAGGCGCCAACTCAGTCAGAGAATCGTCTTTCCTAAATAATTTTTCGCCAGTAAAAACTTTTATTTTTATTTTTCAAGGTCGCGTCCGGTCGTAAGCAAGCATCGCGGCGGCAATGGAAAACTTGGCGTGTTTGTTCTGTTTCCTCAGAACTTATTGTGGTGACCATATGGTTTCAACCCTTTCAGACCTTCTTTAGCTACAGGTTTCAGGTGTTGCAAACAATCTCTCGTTTGAATTGCGTTGCAGTGTGTTTGAAATCCATGTATTTTTAGCGAACCATTGAACGTGTCCTCATGATACCAACCTACGAAAAGAAAACACACTTCAGACGAGGTAACTATAATACTCTCAATACGTCATGTATAGAGACCTGCAAAATTTGCGTTATTATTTCAGGGCATTTTAAATTTAAAACCTGGGTTCCTCTGCAATGCGTTTGTTATTGGACTATTCTTTATCTGATACGCCCCTGGTACCTCTGCGCCAATAAATGAACACTTCACAATCGTGTGGCCCAATCACCTAAAGTAAAATCAGAACGGGAGTGACTTAACATCTCGGAAGCAGCCAATAAAGAAACGACGACCACTCGAGTATATGAAGTACTGTGCATTTTAACTTGGTGCCAAAAAATAACGCGAATTTTGCAGGCCCCTAGTCATGTACATTATAAATACTATTCCAGAGCCCTCCAAAATGTCTACAAATGGCTTTTTCACACTGTTGCAGCTCATAATATACTGGTTGGAAACATGCGAAACTATTATAGGGACCTGCACTGTCCCTTGTTACTGATTTTCCACCAATAAAATGATAGGACCACCGCTTAAAGTCCCGTAGGCACACGCAGCACAACGGAAACACTGCGCGCAAGTTCAGCGACTAGCGCGTAGAAGCGAAGGTATATCAGCCGCGCGTGTCAATGTAGTCCTTATCGCTACCACGCTTACTTGCCCCAAACGCATTAAAAACCTCCAAGTAGGCGGCGCCCGTAAGTCGTCACAACACTTGTTTCGTTGTCACAGCCAATGAGCTGTAGGCTCTATGTTCAGCTACAGTATTATGAACCAATTATGACCAACACCAGTAAGACGGTATGCAAATAATTTACATACAGGAAAGATGATGTGTCCTTGAGTTTCTCAGTGTGCAGCAAAGACCAAAAATTACCTGCATGTGCGTAATGTACACAACTATGTACACTGGGTCTGAATGGGTTAATACAGCAATCTGTTTGGAAAAGGTACACCATTGTCGCTATAGATTAATACGCGGTTTAAATGACGTTTATAATTGACTGGCCGTCGACCAATGTAAATACTTTCTGAGGACAGGAATGAAGGTTTATATATTATTGCCAATTTATAAATTTGGTTATTGAAACATACCTACATGTGTTCGTTGAGAAATGTCAGATTCATCAAAAGTCACTGTTAGTATAGTCCACTGTTAGTACAGTCCACTGTTAGTACAGTCCACTGTTAGTATAGTCCACTGTTAGTATAGTCCACTGTTAGTATAGTCCACTGTTAGTATAGTCCACTGTTAGTACAGTCCACTGTTAGTACAGTCCACTGTTAGTATAGTCCACTGTTAGTACAATCCACTGTTAGTACAGTCCACTGTTAGTATAGACCACTGTTAGTACAGTCCACTGTTAGTATAGTCCACTGTTAGTATAGTCCACTGTTAGTACAGTCCACTGTTAGTATAGTCCACTGTTAGTATAGTCCAATGTTAGTATAATCCACTGTTAGTATAGACCACTGTTAGTATAGTCCACTGTTAGTACAGTCCACTGTTAGTATAGTCCACTGTTAGTATAGTCCACTGTTAGTATAGTCCACTGTTAGTATAGACCACTGTTAGTATAGTCCACTGTTAGTACAGTCTACTGTTAGTACAGTCCACTGTTAGTATAGTCCACTGTTAGTACAGTCCACTGTTAGTATAGTCCACTGTTAGTATAGTCCACTGTTAGTATAGACCACTGTTAGTATAGTCCACTGTTAGTACAGTCCACTGTTAGTATAGACCACTGTTAGTACAGTCCACTGTTAGTATAGTCCACTGTTAGTATAGTCCACTGTTAGTACAGTCCACTGTTAGTATAGTCCACTGTTAGTATAGTCCACTGTTAGTATAGTCCACTGTTAGTATAGTCCACTGTTAGTACAGTCCACTGTTAGTATAGTCCACTGTTAGTACAGTCCACTGTTAGTATAGTCCACTGTTAGTACAGTCCACTGTTAGTATAGACCACTGTTAGTATAGTCCACTGTTAGTATAGTCCACTGTTAGTACAGTCCACTGTTAGTATAGTCCACTGTTAGTATAGTCCACTGTTAGTATAGTCCACTGTTAGTATAGTCCACTGTTAGTACAGTCCACTGTTAGTATAGTCCACTGTTAGTATAGTCCACTGTTAGTATAGTCCACTGTTAGTATAGACCACTGTTAGTATAGTCCACTGTTAGTACAGTCTACTGTTAGTACAGTCCACTGTTAGTATAGACCACTGTTAGTATAGTCCACTGTTAGTACAGTCCACTGTTAGTATAGTCCACTGTTAGTATAGTCCACTGTTAGTATAGTCCACTGTTAGTACAGTCCACTGTTAACGTGTTGCGACTGATGTAACACGTTTTATAATCCATCTTGTTCATTTGAGAAATTATTAAAAATATAATTTTTGCATACTTACAAATTTAAAAGTTATACAGTTGCGATTCTTTCTTAGATTCCGATACTGTCCAGCGAAATAGTAAAACTATGAAAGTGTTAGTTAAATATTCAAGAGATAAGAAATTTTCATTTAAACACATTGCCGTGTATATACGTGCAAACTCCTCAAAGGGTTAAAGTGTACATAGGCCATTTTTTTTAAGTACTGTGATATGGGCGACAGTAACACGTGCACCCAGCGTCCCATCGCTCTTATGCGCAAGGCGCTGAACCAACGTGCAGTGCTTCCTTTGTCATGCTTTCTCGTAAAAATAAGACGTGTAAGAGTGGGACTTTATTACACGGAATGAAAGACAGCAGATGTAACTACGCCTATGCTGTTTTATTTTTCTCCTAACCTTTAAGAAAACTTGTCAAGCAAGCTGGAAATATGAAATGTTTTGCCATTTTCATAATTTTCCTCTCTCTTGACTCTCCTAATACGATAAAAAAAAACACCGCACGGGCTTGGATAATTAGTAGACCTGAATAATTCTTGGGACAAGCTAGAATTCAAAATACGTGCTTTACATAACTTTAGCCATTGGTCCACACGGTGTTTGGCATCTCCTGGAGAAGCCGGGACCAATTGTCGCCTTCTGTGACAGCAGACAACCAATGTGCAGTTGACATCAGCACATTTGTACATTAGGTTGTAGATTCTATCCTACATGTCATTGAAATCGCGAATTTTTTAGGTGTCTAATAATTGTTAGGGACACCCGATTTTCGCGAAAAGATTTCACGACCAGTTGTATTTCATAACACTTTAGCTCAGATGCACTTTCTTGGTTGGATGGTTTAAGTGTTACACGTCTCAGGTGTTTGCTCGCGAATCACAGATGCACACTGTAGGGGTAACCTATTTCTGATTGGTCAGCCAAGTAGAAAAATGTTTCCTCACAAAGACACGCCACCAATAAACAAAAGAAAAGCGCTGATATACCAGAAGCGTATTGAAATATGACATGCACGGAAATCTTTTCGCGAAATTTATGTGTCCCTAGTAATTGGTTTTGAACTTTTCTGACAAAAAGTCGTATTGCCAGGATATTTATATTCTGAGATACGCGTAAACGCCTAAATAATGACTGTACGGAATATATACCCGGACAACAGTCTACAACAGGTATCCTGTGGAAAGTTCCGACCCTCCAGTGTTGGTTTGACGAGCGTGATTCAATCACTGTTGGTTGGCGTGCGTCCTGCAGGACTTCAAAACGGACGTCAACACTTGGTTCGACTGTACTGGAGAGATATTAGGGGCTCTTAACATAGGCGCGAAGCGAGGTGAGTATGGAGCAGCGTCGGAATTCAAGGGCGGGGGGAACGGGAGAGCCCGGAGAAAACTCCGACAACCATAGTCATCGTCCGACATGATTCGCAGGTGCGAAAATACGGGAGCGATCCCGCCAGGTATCGAACCTGGCTCACCTTGATGGGTGGCGAGTGTTCTAGCCACTACTCCACCGCGGCCTTACATATACTATTTTATTTCTGAAATATCTTGCTTCTTTATTCTCATTTACTCATAAAAATATGTCAAAATGGTATGTAATATTTAGTATTTCATTTTTTTTATTGTGTCTTCGTGTTTTGTGTTATATTATTGACAAATCCTGTGCAGTAAGTACTGACAAAATAAGGGCGCAAATAAAATAAAATGTTACCTGCTAATAAATCAATTCTTCACTGAAATCAAGTAGATTTCTAGTAGTGTGAGATTGGTTGAACATAAGACGAGTGTACTTATTGTGAACCCCACATTTTTATAAACGTTCTGTGTAGTAATTGTGAATCGCAATGTTAACAATTCGTGGGAGTTACAAGTCATTATAAAGCTTGGCCATATTTTGATTACTCTTTTTAGGACATTTCTTATAAGTCTTAGGGGGGGGGGGTCAAAGTGGCCTTGAAAAAAATGGCGGCCATTAATACCCGTTAACTGTAAAAATGTAAAAAAATTGAATGTGTTAATGTAAGTTAAGAATAAGAAGAGTTAGAAGAAAACTTTTCAAGTAAAAAATGCTGGGCATGCCAAATCTACCATTTTGTTGCAAATGTGCTTGGAATGATAAAAGTAATGGTTAACGAAATAATTGCAATAAAAGTAGTAGTTGTTCATATTTACCATTGCATCTTCTATGAAAATCTTGTTGAAACACAGGAACCTACGGTATGTAGCAATTTAAATAACATACATTGATTCATAAAAAGCAATTAAATAATACCCATAAAATAATTTGTTTGTAATTTAAAAATTAGCATCAAAATCTAAACACAGCTAAGGTATGTGTAACAGATAAATTTTTTCTCAAGCACATTTGCAGAGAATGGTATAGTTTAACGATCTCCTAGAGCAGCTACTTGAATGACAACACATTTTTGCATCCACACTTGACCATTTCTTGACAAGCAGCAGAATGTTGGTCCATACTGGAAGAAATCTGTCAGATTCTTTCTTCCGTCCATGTCGACAAGAATCTGGAGGTTGAATTGCAGCCCTATGCGCACAAGCCCAGATACTCGCTTGTTAAACAGAATGCTTACATTGATGCAGAAGAGCATTTTGTGTAGGGGGTAGGTTTTCTGGATTTTGTCTTTTGTGACAGAATATTATTTTCCTTGCACTATTTATGGTGTCCTCATCATGAACTCCATATATGCTGATAAAGAATTGTTCGATAGATTTTAATTTTGGTATGTTCCAATCAGTGCTAGTAAACGGATTATCCATCATGTGCACCATGGTTTCTGTTACAGACTCTGGACTATTCTTCCAAGAATTATATGCAATTCTTTTAGACCTGCCTCTCATAGAAGAGGTCGAGTCCCATCCAGTGAGAGCATACCACAAAGGCAGGGCGCTGCTTCTAAGTGGTCCGAGGGTTGCTGTGTTTATTTGGACATCAATTAGGCTAACCTTTTGTTTTTTCCTCTGCCAAAACTAATAAACAGTTCGTAGTCTTCAGCAATGTATGTGAAAGTTTTGAAATGGTGTACTAAAATAGCAACCACATTGGAGTCTACAGTTCGGACGAGTATTGTCCTTGTGCCTTCTTTAATGGCATGAATCAAGTGTAGCACTATTCTAGTGTCAGCTTCTTCGTGATCGCACGTTTCTGACATGTTATTCTCAGACCCAACATGGCAAACAGTATCTTTTGCAGTGATGTAAAAATCACTTTGTATGTCAAGAAGGTTAGAAGTAGATTCTTCACTCAGATATTTAAATAGTTCCTGCTGGTTTTGCGAGTCACGTAAATAATTAGACCAATCTTTGGAGAGCCTAACATTTGGACCTAACTTCAACCTCGTCTCATATTTAATGGAAAATTCAAAATAAGAATCCCACACTATGTGTAGTACTTGTGTCATTCTTAACTCAGCTATAATTTGCCTCAGAAAACACATTTGAAAATAGTCTTGAAATGTTTGTGATCCTACTGTCGGCAAAAGAGAATGGATCAGGGCGCCGCCATCCCAAATGACTGCATGGTAATATGAAGGTACAACTGAAATTACATCTAAATCATGGTCAATGTTGTCCACTGCTGCGACAATAAAGAGGCCATAACGCATTTCTGTGGGACACACTATGCCCTCAATGTTGAACTGTTCTAAAACAGATTCACCCATTTTCCGCTCAAGATACTTAACTCTATTATAGCTCACAGAAAGGCCCAGATGATGTAATTCATTCATAAGATAAGCATTTCTTAACTTTGAGTGAATGAGCAGACCAAAATATATAGGCAATGGAGTTTCATGTGCTTTAGGCATCTGTGTATTGTAGGAAATCAGTCGACAAATGGAGAGAGTACTCTACTCATTCTCAATTTTACTTTCATAAGAAGACCCATATAAGATCAGACCTATTAGCAGTTTCAGATGATCAGGAACAGAATCTTTCTGACAGTCAGCAGAAAACCCATCTTTTTGAAAATCGTAGTTTGACTAACATTTCAAGTTGGCACATTGAAGCTACTTTTGAAATGATATGATATCCTTCACATGGAGATGTTGGCACCAAAGATGTGACTATGTCCTTCATTAGTGCGGAACTTACTAGAATTACTTCATTCCGAAAACCTACTTCCTCCTGTAGAATAAATGAAAGCGTTGTAATATTGCAGATTTCATCCTGGTAAGATTAATTGCTGGCGTACCACTCATTAGAGCCCTTGTGCACATTTCTTCGTACAGTACCTTAAGGGGGAAGTATCTTCTCCCAGCTCTAATGTCCACCACAATACCAATGATTCCCTCCAATATCTTACATTGCACATGAGATTGTTGAAAACGACGATTAAAACTAACAAAGCAGTATGTGTGATACTTCCAATTCATTGGCTACAACATCGCCCGAGGAAAGCTGCAATAACACATTATCGTCCTTTAAAAAAGCGCTTTTTCTCTCAGCTGTTCAGTAAGATTCAATTTTTGAAACGAGTGCAGAACATTTTGTCTCTCTCCTGGTTTCATGCGAAAAACGCACACATCTGAAGCTAGTGAAAGTTTGACCCTTCAACTCCTAGTGTCTTCTGAAGCAAGATCTGCACCTCCACTACGCACACTTCCACTTGAACATGGACTAGGAGACTCAGTTTTTCTCTTCTGAAGTCTTCTTGAGCTGCCATTCAAGACGAGTTGGACGAATCTCACGCCTGCAGTTCTTGTGCTATTTACCTTTTTTGGAAATAAGGTTCTTAGCTGTTGCTTCATATAATGGCAATGATACATTAACTGCTACGCAAGCGTTTAGAAATTGTTCCCAGTTGTTAATGAAACTGTTATGTATATCAAAAACCGCTGATTTGTTATCACTGTGGTATCTTTCTGGCAGAGTATACAGAGCTTGCAATCCATCACAGCTACATTATTGAACAGAATAAAAAATAAATTGTAATGTAACCTTTGCACTATTCTTAAATCCAAACTTAGCATATACAATAGCTAGGGGGATTCATTGAGGTGAATGACAAATGAGCGGAGTGAGATACTGACAAATTTCAATCGATTCATAAATACAGTTGACTCATTGTACACAAAATTCTTCTCCTTCTTAACAGTGATACTATGTAGGCAACTCTCCAGTAAAACCGACACAGATGTCAAAAATTATGAACACAATTTACATGCAATGACACTTCACACCCAAAACCTATACGTTTCTCTAATGTTTACATTCAATGTTGGAACACAATTATCTTCAAAATCATTTTAATTTTATTACTGAAGAAATCTGGATAAATAATGTAGCCAATGGTATGCCTTTAATTTGTAACTCGAAAAATTTTCCTGTAGCTCTTGACTTACATGAGACTAACTGATTTTTAAGCACTTTTTATAGCACAAAAAAGCCTCCATTTTTTTTTTTGCAAGACCACTTTGCCCCCCCCCCCCCCTTTTCTCAAAACTTTCTAAGAATACTCTAAAGTTTTATTTTAAGTACATGGCGAAACTTTGCCATGACTTGTAACTCACACCCTATGGGTTCACACTTACTAGTTCAGATGCCTCTTATGTACTTGATCGTGAGCCGACTTTAAGCCTTACACTATATCTCTGCACGCCAATGTACACATGTTACACCCTCAACGTGTTGTTAAGTGTCTCCTGTACCCGACAGAATACAACTACCATGCAGTCTGGGTTAGAAACTAGTCATGTGACGAGATCAGTACCATCTCTCAACAGTAGACGCCATGGCGTGTACAGAGTAACTGAAAATATGTTATACTATGTGTGGGTTTCCAATTTTAACTTAGCAGGAAGTGTACGTTGTTGGAATTTCCTTAAGCGTTAAAATATTTAGTAATTTTTGATATCTTAATTACAACTTGTGTGGCAGTGACATAACAGTCGTTATTGTCGGCAGCAAACTGATTTTTTTTCATTAATGCAATAATAAAAAAATATTAAAAAGTTATATGCATGTGCATGTTTGCTTTGAAGTAGGATTCACTTGAATAATTATGTGTTATAGGCCATGATGTTAGATTAGGAGCAAAAGCAAACAGAGCATGCTTGTTGCAAGTTTTCAGTGGACTTGTGAATTATCAGATTAATTGCGGAATTGAGAAGATATATCTGCAAGTGAGAACTACGCATATTGCATATTCTTAACCCATTGAGGACTGCATAAATATACTGGCACTTGACACAACGTTCAAGTGAGCTGTCTGCATTCTCCACTTCTGTAACACCCGTTGTGTTGCTCTGTGTATTTGCACTTACTATCAACCTATTGGTCCTGATTGCAACGCATTCACTTAATGTACCCTGCAACGTTTATTATAGGCTGGCCATTGGCCAATGAAGTCGCGCTTTGACCGCGTACCAATTAATATGTCGCCACATACAGGTTTTACAATCGATCGTTTTCAATTGAGAAATTATTAACAAGATCAGTTTTATTCAGTGTGGATTAATTTAAAAACAATGAACTTGATACTATAGATTGATACATGAATGAATATCTTGTTAAGTAATGTTTTTAATAATGAATATTTTTTCATTATTTTAATATTGGTTTACTTAATGTACATTCTACAGTGTTGGTATGAGTTTTATTATTTTATATTTTTAACTCCTTAACTAAGACATTAGTTATTCATTCCAGGTGTTGCAAAGGACGATAATTTTTATCTGGCCTGTAATTACGAATTCCTTGTACCAACCTATGCGATAGAATCTATGAAAATAATTTATATTGGCCTATAGCTCCGGCAGCGACCAATAAGAAAATGTTGGCTATTCAGTAGCAGCCAGTACCAGTCTGCAGGAAAAGTACGCTGTTTACATTGGTGGTAGCTTGTTACCCTGTACAACACTGACCATGACTTTACCTATTCTGCAACATGTCTTACGTGAAAGAGTATTCTCGGGATATTACGTTAAGGGGTTAATAGATTGTACATTTGACGTGTTCTGTATCCCCGAATGGAGATCTACGGGACGTTAACACTTTAAGGACTACGCTCGAGTGTAGCTCGAGCAGAAATATTTTGAAAGTTCCTTTAATATTGAAAAGAAAACTATAATTTTCATGCAGTCGTTGTACAGCCTGTGTTTAAAAATATCTTACAAGAACTCTACAGCTCAGTAACAATAACTTTCCTGGCTATAAAAATATTTTAGTTACATCCCCGCAACAGGACAGGTGTGATTGTAAAACATCTTATACAAATAAAGACATTTGATTGGAACAAAATTAACGCAGTGCCTTAGCGACTGATGACCAGCCAATAGTGAACGTTATAGAGCACAGTAGGCGTGTCCATTGTCATGTTGGCCAATAGAGAGGTAGTGAGTGGGAACATAGAGGCCAATAGAACTGGTGTTCCTGCAGTAGTTAGTGGATATAAGTAACTTACTTCTAACTTGTCTTGGTTGTCTTGTAAATGTCTGCTGTCCTCAAAGTGTTAATAAATGAAATATAAACGTAGCTTCTATTATATACGTGCATACTCCTGGAATAGCTAACTCATATATTCAGGCGAGAAGGTGGCGGAGGGATTACTATAGAGACAGCACAGCAGGGGGATGAATCAGCGAGTATTGCAGAGAGAAGGGACAGGATCTTCTTCCAGGAAGACTAGCGGCGCGCCAGGCCGTGAAATACTACGGTGCTGCGCGGGCTTCCTGGAACAGATGTGACTGCATCGCCACGCCGAACCGGTCCAGTTTCCCTCTCAGCCTGGAAACACACTATCCATTCCACCGAGGTCCAGGTACAGTACACTCCGCTGCTGGGAGTTGTAATAGTTCTGTGGGTCAGTCAAGTGCTGGGGCTAAACACCCCTCCACTTCTCTAAAGGTTGTTCACGATCAACCTCAGAAAAAATTCGCTGCCCCTCCCCTGCATGCATATATTTTAACGGGTACACTGAATGGCATGCGCCCAGTAAAGTTGGTAATAATTTGGGGGGGGGGGGGAGTAGATCCACATCTTAACGCCGAATATAAAGTGTTATAAGCTGTTCACGATAAAGTGAGCACTTTTTAAGGCCCTTATAAACTTTTCCTTTGGTCCAATTTCCATCTTCCTGATGCTTTTTATTTAATAAACATTGCATTTGACCAATAAACACAGTGTATACATTTCATCGCCATCAAAATGTAATGCCTGAGGCTGCAATAAGATATATTTACTAGCGGTAAATTCCTGTTGGGCACTTAAATTATTTATTTCGCTTTCATATTTTTTGAATGCATCGAAGTGTAGAAATGACCAAGTTTGTACAATATTTACTTTCCTAATAACTTCACAGTGTCACCTGATCGACGCATGACTAAAGTGGTGAGGCCCATGGTAATGTAAATTTTACGTAAGGCGTGCATACAAGTAGGTCTTAAACAGGGCTTTCAAAAGCGCTCATTTTACCGTGAACAGCCTATAGTCCCGCTTATAGTCCGCTCATGGCTACTTCCAACATTTCTGAGGCCCTGCTGAAGTTCTACTTCCAGCGTATTCCTCCGCCTCGTGCAAAAGAAGCTTAACAAAGTCTAAAAAAACTATACCAAAGGTACAACGTGCCACATTCGTGCGCGCTCCATGTGATAATATTTTGCATAAAAACGGTTTATTATTACGCTTTACTTCATAATAATTACAAATTAAATATTATAATTTATAAACAAAATATAAGTAAAAGTCCTATTTAACCAACAATAAGATACTTATATGTTAACAGAAGTATAAAGCGCTTGTGGCAAGTAGAGTATTAAGAAAATAACCAAACATGTCTTATATGGGGTGATTTTTCAAAGGTTTGATTCAATAAGTGCACAGAAACCCAGAACAGACTACACATAATTTACTGTGCGCGCAAGCTTAGTAGGATGGCGGGCAGCGAACAAAGTGTCTTATTATTTCTTCGTATCAAATATTAATAATTTCAGTTAGAATGACAGTTGAACTTGGGACTGATGTTTTAAGTTATGGGGACACTGAGAAAAGGGTTTTGTTGAATAAAATAAAGTTTGTGGCGCTACCAGATAAATAAATTGTTTGTGAGCGCAACTAAATATTCTATTGTTGAAACCAAACTACTACATGGTTGCTCTTATTTTGATGGTGGTATGGCTAAATAATTGTTTGGCTCTACGTGCATTAAGCAGTTTCGAAACTAAATAGTTCGAACTGCAGCACTACACTCGAGCAAGCTTCAGCTGAAGTGGCTACTGGAGAAATTAGACTTTTTTAAAAATTATATACAACCCAAATACTAGAAGACAAAGTACGTAAATAAATATTTTAATTTCTACAACATTGCATTTTTTAATCTCCTGTAGAACTTGTCTTATTAGGATGTTTATGACTTTATTAAGTATGAACAAATGCACTAGCAAACACTGTTACTATCATAATTGTTACAAAAGTTTCAAACCAACTTTCGAGCTCTTTTTTCGAACGAAGTCAATCAAATGAGTGTCCAATCAAATAATATATAGGCCTAGAGTTGATTCAAATAAATATTTCGTTGACATGCTAATTTATTTTGGTCCAACATAAGGGTTCTGTTTTTTTTCAAGCCTGTATTTTGTTAGACGAACAAAATGAGTTATGTAATCTAAATGTCTAATTGATGTTAAAGAGTAGGTTCGTTGAAAAATCAAATGAAAACAAAAATGTTCGTCACTATAATGCCGTATGACAGTGATAGCAATATCGACGACGTGTGAATTAATGTTGGTGACATGCTCAGAATACGAACATGAGTGTGCCCTGCCTTAAGTTTTATGGACCGAGCACATATAACGAGGCAAAATGCCTGCCCAATAAGTGCATTCTTTGTATCTCAAATGCTGGCTCCCACAATGAGCAACGTTGCGGTCTGGTAAAAGACTAGCCCAGTTTTCGGAGAAAAAGTTCTCAGGTTCGATACTAGGTTAGTTTTTCCAGAAATCCTACAGACGAATTCTGGGATTATTCCTTATTACGGGATCTGGCCGCTCCTTTCCCCAGACATGATTTTCTGAGCCTCGTTTTGTGTATCCCACGAATTCGTTTTCGATGATGCGTTTGGCCACAAACCACGATGTCAAGAGGGAATAACAAAAGACTGTTTCATATACGAACGTCTTACTGAAACAGCAGTGTTCAACACTCAGAACAGAACAGACCAAAGCAGATTTAAAATTTCACTGGTCGCAGTTATGAAAATTAGAATTTAAAACTAATGTTTGTCGAAATATAAAATTTGTCGAGGCATACAATTTATAGTTATGATATTTAAAATTACAGACGGCTAAAAGATAAAAATAAATAAACTACGTTAATTTATAAAACAAAAGTCAAATGTTAAAACTGGTGTCTATTCTTCCATTGTACACCTCATCCTACTCTAATGTCTTGCCTAACCGGAGAATGAGGGCTGGTGTTGTTCGCTTGAGATGTCCGTGTTATGTTGTGATGGTATCTGTGTTGTGTTGTTAATATTCATGATATTATGTTGCTGTGTTAGTGCTGTTACTTCATTATGTGTTTTTGAGGTATTGTGTACAATTATTTACCTGATATTGATATCTCCTTATTGCTGATTCGACATCTATGCCAATAATTGTCGTCTATTTGCTTTATGAAATGATTCTTGAAGTGTCCAAGGGAAAGCATAGTAATTTTTTTTATATATTTCGAATTCAATATTTTTTATACATTATTGTTATTCCATCTATTATCCATGACAAATTTTTATAGTTTTAGATTACAGGTACGATAAAATAAAAATAAAAAGCGAATGAAAAACGACTACGAAGTGAAGCTTAGCTACTTGTTGGGGTTGGGGAAAAGGGGTTAGCAGTTGATAGGCTTGGGCTTGGGAGTTTTTAACACTCAGAGTACAATACCTTTACATACCGCCACACTCCGTCAAACTGGAGTCTGTGTAGGTCATTATACTTCATTCCATAGTGTCTCATTCGTAATATTATAAATATAGATGTGTCAACTGTGGTCATATAATAGATACATTAATTTAATACGTTGTGAAACACTGTCTATTCGAACTGATTTTTTTTTATTAAATTACATTAATTTCTTTGAGGTAATTGTAAATTTTGTTGATTGAATTAACTAATTGTAAACAGCAAGTGATATCAATTTATTGTGAGCATTTGGGCAGAGAAAATTTTGTTTGTTGTTATTGTAAATAAAATTAGGAAAATATAATTAATTATTCTATTTAATTAAGACTTCCATCCCTCAACGTACCTGGTTTAGCCTACTGACTTTAAGAGATTGTAACAATATATTTTCTTCCTTGGAGTCAATGTTGACTTGGTAGCTGGATTGGTAAGGAACGGTTAGGGTTACCACGATTTTTTTAAACATTTTAATTTATGTTAAATTGCACAACAACCATTGAGCATTAACTATAGAAAATATGTTAATTTCTCGCGATAAATAAAAACAATATTCAATACGCCACATGCGGTTGACTGTCACATCTTCGATCAGTGAAATTGTTTCATTGATTGCAACCACTGGTTTTTCGCCGATTCTAAGCGGAGCCATTACCACGGTTCGAGTGGTACAATTTCACTACGAATCAGTGGTGTTTCACTGATTATAATTTAGAGAGTATGTTTTCGGTGCTGCAAGATAAAGGCAAGTCTAAATATTCTGCAATTCTTTCAAATATATTTTAAGTACCGGTAACTTAAAAGTTAATTTTTAATATAAAAAAAAAAGCCTGCCACACCAAAACACTCACGGGCGTATTGAAACCAGCTATGAGTAAGTGTTTATGCAAATAGGCGTATACTAAGCATACCAACGTTTAAAAGAAAAATGGATGATAAATCAACGATTGTATTCTGTGGCCATAGCTTTATCCTTCAATACGTCAAAAGTGCACTGAAACGTAACCAAATTTCCTCGCGATAAACTGCTGTGTCTACGTTAAGTGTTTTAAATGATACTGCGAGACATTACAGTATATGTTTACGTAAAATGAAGTCCCTCGCCGGCCTGGTTACGTCTAGGGCTGTTAGAAATATCGATATATATATTGATAATTATCGATATGATAAGTAATTTATCGAACAATATCTAATGTTAAAAAATATCGGTATATCGATGTTTCGATACTAACGCAATGTTCGGTATCATCGAAATGTTCGGTATTATTAAAATGTTCGGTATTATCCATTAGTTCGGTATTATCAATTACTTCGATATTACCGATTATTGCGGTGTTATCAATAATTTCTGTATTATAGATTATTTCGGTATTATCAATAATTTTTGTATTATCGATGATTTCGGTATACCGAAAATACCAAGTAACTGTTTGGAAAAATATCGATATTAAATTTTTATGATATCGAACAGCCCTAGTTACGTCCAGAGCCAGCAGGCAGGTAGACGTTACACGACATACGTCAGTATCTTATGGTCGCAAGTTCTACTATATTCCAGCTTTTACGGCGGACAATTTATTCGGACGCCGACCATTACCCGGGGTCGTTTTGTCTGGTCGTGTTTCGCTGGCCGGCGGCCTGTTAAGGGCCTGGACGTGTCAAAGTCTTTAGCTGCGCCACTCCGGGCTTTTTACGAGCTGACCCTCGCAGTCTCGCTGCTAGACGAGTAATGAGAAAATCTTCCTCGGCCTCTTCTCTCTACCTCCCCCCCCCCCCCTTCCCATTTCCATCACGGAATGAGGTCTTTTTAAATATCCGCGCGCCGGTTTATTAGCAGCAGCTTAGCGTGCGCTAAAATTACCGCAGTAATTTGATAACCTCCCGGGCCAGCGCCTGCCTTCGGGAATACGTTGTCTGCTTCGTAATGAGAAAAATATTTCTTTTTTCCTGGGTGATTTTCCTTTTTTCTTGCTCCGCTTGGGTGAAGATTGCTTCTAAACACTTCTCTGTGTACAATGCCTAAACGCGAAGAACGAAGGACGCGAAAGAAAAACTGCGTCGCCGACCAAGCTGCCCATGTAGTTCACTCCACTGCCGCTACCTGCTCCCGGAGCCACCTACCACCGCTACCATTGTTACTGTTACTCAGGTTGGCAAGATCTGTGTGCAAGATCTGTGTGGAACCTTTCTCGGAATATGCGTGTGTGTGTTCATGTGGGTGGTGGGGGGAAGAGGGGTAAGCCTGGTACTGGAAAAAGCGCCCCCTTCCAAAACCTAGCCTTGAAATTAATTATGCCAATGCTCAGATGCACGCTGTTATAAATTAACTTTACAGCCAATTCATACCTGAAACGTGCTACCTGTGTCGCTAAATAATGAGTTATGATTAGGTAGAACACAACAGTATAAGATGGGGTTTATTGAACACATGGTTTATATAATATTTTCGTGACTATTGATCGTGGGAGCTTAAATGGAATACCAAGATGTTAGTTAATTATGTTAAGTATTATTTACCGCACCCCACTACTATCGCACTCTAATAGTAAAGTTCCCACCTTGTTGATGTTGCCGGAGGCTGATTCTAGGAGACGGTTAACGACAGTCGGACATACCCATCTTCAGTGTCTTCAAGTTCCAATGGCCCGATCACAAAAGATACCGCTCCCAGTGTTACGCACGGGGCCACGGTGACTGAGCGGTTAGCCTGCTCGCCTCCCACCAAGGCAATCCGGGTTCAATCGCCGGCCGGGTCACTACGGATTTTCGCATGTGGAAATCGTGCCGGGTAATGCCGTTGGTCGGCGGGTTTTCTCGGAGATCTTCCGTTTTCCCACCGCCCCCCACCATTCCGGCGCCACTCCATATTCACTTCAATCGCCCTCGTCGGCTCTCAAGACCTCGATTGTTAAGAGCTGCCCAGATCTCTCCACTCAAAGTTCACTTTAAGGAAAAATGAAAATTATTAGCGGGGACTTTTTTTGTTGCATATTAACGTGCCGGTCATATTTTGTATGGCTGGGGACTGATTTTCACATTAGTTCCCTAAACTTTATCCTAAATGTAACCTACATCCAAGAAGTAGGTTATGTGTATTGTAACACTTCCAAATGGCTCATACCACACTAGACACTACAATATATTGAACAACGTTCATTACTGTGCAGTTCAAAATTACAACACTACTTTTGACACAATTAACTAATCTTAGGTAGGCCTAGTTACTCAAATGCGTATGAGAAAGAGCGATATGTTTTTAAATAGTTAAATTAATCTAATTCGTTAATCATGCAAGTTTGAATATTTTCAACGGCTTTTAACAGAACATGACTAGAAGTGTATATTAAATGTAGACATCTGAAGAATTCTCGGATTCATTTTGGGACAAGGTAGAATTTAAAATATGCTTGTTTATACAACATTAGCCATTGGTCACCGCGGTGTTTGACACCTCCGAGAGAACGCTGGCCCAACCGTTGCCTTACTCTGTGACAGCAGACAACCAATGCGCAGTTGACCTCGACAAATTTGTACATTAGATTGTAGAGTATATCCTAGGCCTTCTCAATTGTCAGGCCGCAGACAGATTTCTGCTGGCCCTATATTACAATGTCAAAACAGAGGGTAAAACCAGTATGAAAAATTCTAAGGAAAATACTTAAATGTTAATTCAGTCGGCCGAGTTAACCCGGCTTGTAGCTTACCTGGATGTATTTACAATCTAAAAATGCTTTTGTTAACCATTTTTTTTTCGTATCAACAAGACGTCGTTATGAACGTACCCTTGTAAACCGCGCTTGCACTCGGTGTGCCTTCATGAGCAGCGCTTGGCGTGATCTTGTGAACCGCACTCAAGATGGCTGTCCCGTTATCGACACGTATGGCGACTGGCTTGGATGCGAGAAGCTTTCAGTTTCACGGCAGCAGTGACAGTGGCAGCGGCAATGGCAGTGGCAGAAGCAGTGACAGTGGCAGTGGCAGTGGCAGTGGCAGCGGCAGTAGCAGTGACAGTAGCAGTGGCAGCGACAGTGGCAGTGGCAGTGACAGTGGCAGCGGCAGTGGCAGTGGCAGTGACAGTGGCAGTGGCAGTGACAGTGGCAGCTCAGTGGCAGTGACAGTGGCAGTGACAGTGGCAGTGGCAGTGACAGTGGCAGTGGCAGTGGCAGTGGCAGCTCAGTGGCAGTGACAGTGGCAGTGACAGTGGCAGTGGCAGTGGCAGCGGCAGTGGCAGTGAAAGTGGCTGCGGCAGTGGCAGTGGCAGTGATAGTGGTAGTGGCAGTGGCAGTGATAGTGGCAGCGGCAGTGGCAGTGACAGTGACAGTGACAGTGGCAGTGGCAGCGGCAGTGACAGTGGCAGCTCAGTGGCAGTGACAGTGGCAGTGACAGTGGCAGTGACAGTGGCTGCGGCAGTGGCAGTGGCAGTGACAGTGGCAGTGGCAGCGGCAGTGACAGTGGCAGTGACAGTGGCAGTGACAGTGGCAGTGACAGTGGCAGTGGCAGTGACAGTGGCAGCGGCAGTGGCAGTGGCAGCTCAGTGGCAGTGACAGTGGCAGTGGCAGTGACAGTGGCAGCGGCAGTGGCAGCGGCAGTGGCAGTGGCAGTGAAAGTGGCTGCGGCAGTGGCAGTGGCAGTTGCAGTGGCAGCGGCAGTGGCAGTGGCAGTAATAGTGGTAGTGGCAGTGGCAGTGATAGTGGCAGCGGCAGTGGCATTGGCAGTGGCAGTGGCAGTGACAGTGGCAGTGGCAGCGGCAGTGACAGTGGCAGTGACAGTGGCAGTGACAGTGACAGTGACAGTGGCAGCTGCAGTGGCAGTGACAGTGGCAGCGGCAGTGGCAGTGGCAGTGAAAGTGGCTGCGGCAGTGGCAGTGGCAGTTGCAGTGGCAGCGGCAGTGGCAGTGGCAGTGATAGTGGTAGTGGCAGTGGCAGTGGCAGAGACAGTGGCAGTGGCAGTGATAGTGACAGTGGCAGTGGCAGTGACAGTGGCAGTGGCAGCGGTAGTGGCAGTGGCAGTGGCAGCGGTAGTGGCAGTGGCAGTGGCAGTGGCAGTGGTAGTGGCAGCGGCAGTGGCAGCGACAGTGGCAGCGACAGTGGTAGTGGCAGCGGCAGTGGTAGTGGCAGTGGCAGTGGCAACTGCAGCGGCAGTGACAGTGGCAGTGGCAGTGGCAGTGACAGTGGCAATGGCAGTGGTAGTGGCAGTGGCTGTGGCAACGGCAGGGGCAGTGACAGTGGCAGTGGCAGTGGCAGTGGCTGTGGCAGTGACAGTGGCAGTGGCAGTGGTAGTGGCAGTGGCTGTGGCAACGGCAGGGGCAGTGACAGTGGCAGTGGCTGTGGCAGTGGCTGTGGCAGTGGCAGTGGCAGCGGCAGTGGCAGTGGCAGTTGAAGCTTCAAAGCGTGTGCATGTTACAGTATTACGTATATGATTTTGCTGGTAGAAAAGTAGTACAAGCATTTATTTCATATTGAAGTGCAGAATCATGTCTTGTAGTAAATATAGGAAAGTGAACACAGAAAACAGACAGTTCAAGCCAGAGTGGACGGACAATTTTTGTTTTTTCATGGTGGGTCTAAATAAACCAATGTGCTTAATTTGCAATAAAGTGGTATCAGTTGTCAGGGTATGTAACTTAAAACGACACTACGAGAGTAAGCACAAGGAGTTTCACAGTAAGTTTCCATGTGATTCTTCTTTAAGACAAAGAAAAATCAATAGCATGCTATTATCATACATATAGGGAAGGTTAATGATACGTGGGGGAAACTCAGCTCAAGTTAAATGAACAGAATCTTTTTTAAGAGTTTCTTGTATTCAGTGCAAAAACATGATTCCTTTGACTCATGCTGAAGTTGTGAAAGAGTGCATGCTTCAGTCTGTTAAAGTTATGGAAGGAGAGGGAACTGTAAAAAAAAATACCAGAAATTTCCTTTTTCAAGCGACACTGCCACCCGACGTTGTAATGGACTTGCCAATAACATAAATTGTCAGTTAGTATCTGAAAATCCACAAAGCAGCTGTGTTTCCCCGGCTGCTGATGAGTCTACCGTTATTTCAGATATAGCTCATTTGTATGTTTTTGTCCGATTTTTTAATGGAGAGAGATTTGTGAAAGAATTTTTAGGACTCATACCACTATATGGGAGAACCACAGGAGAAATTATATTTAATGAAATTTCAAAAAATTTTGCCTCGAAAAGTGTAAGCACTGTAAATATTGTATCTGTAGTAACAGATGGAGCACCAGCGATGTCGAGTGAAAAAGAAGGGCTAGTTGGAAAACTGAAACAAATTAACATTTGTATAATTCCTTATCACTGCATTATCCATAATACTGTGCCCTGTGCTAAATTGAGTAAGGATTTCTTCCCCTTCCTTACTGAAATGGTAAAACTAGTAAACTTTTTGAGGTCAAGATCAGCTCTTACGCATAGGAACCTCAAACAATTGTTAAATGATCTTGATTCTGAATTCAAAGATGTGTTTCTCTATGAGAATGTTAGGTGGCTAAGCAAAGATGTGCTTCTCTATGACAATATTAGGTGGCTAAGCAAAGGCCAAATGCTAAAAAGTGTTTGGAGTTTGAGAGAAGAAATTGTTCTTTTCCTAGAACTGATGGACACATCTGAAATGAGGGATCATTTCTCAAATTTATTACGAGATCCAAATAATCTCGCAAGGCTTTCTTTTCTTGTTGACATTTTGTCACACCTCAATAATTTGAACCTAAGTTTGCAAGGTAAATATAAAACTATGTGTGAGTTGTCAGAATCTGTCTTGAGTTTCAAGAAAAAAAAAGGTTTCTTTATTCAGAATTCTCTGAGTGGTAATCTTGATTTTTTCCTTCACTGAAAGAATTTGTAGAAAATGAAGAAGAGCCTGTTGATAGAAAGGAAATAAAAGAAGAAGTGACTAGCTACTTGAATAATCATAAATCTGAGTTCCAATCAAGATTCTTGAAAGTTGAAGAGAAAAACATTGTTTTTCAATTTCTTCAGAGGCCTTTAACTACAGACATCACACCACAGCTAATTTATGAACTTAAAGATTGGTTTTCAATTGATGAAGTGAGGCTGAAGATAGCAATGTGTGATTTCTCTGTACAGCTAAGTGTGAATGAAATCTTCAAGACATCCACCGACGACATAAACTTCTGGATTGAACTAAGTAAAATGAACAAGTTCCCATACATCACAGAAATAGCAATCATAATACTCACAACGTTAGGATCAACATGGATCTGTGAGAGCACATTCAGTGGAATGACTACCATCAAATGCAAGAACAGAAGCAATCTCAAGGACGACACTCTTGAAAACCTAATACGGATTTCTCGCACCAGTTATGGCCCTCAGTACGCGAAACTTATGAAGAACAGAACCAACCACTTTTCACACTAAATTCCTTGTCAGGTTGGTTAACATGCAATTGTATTTTTTTTTGTCACGTGTATTTCCAGGTGCTTGGAACACGATGATCAAGATGTAATAATTTGACTTTTAACTCTGATAGTTGTGTATTTTTGTTTGTTAAAAATTAAAATAAGGTTCATTTAAATAATTTAATATTTGGCACCTATAGATATATTTGGCCCCCGAGTAGGGCCTAACCTAGATAATTATAAATTAATGCAAGTGGCCCGAAAGTAAATTTAATTGAGAAGGCCTGGTCTAGCCTGTAGGTCATTGAACTCGCGAATTTTTCAGGTCTCTAATTATATGAAACACAATAAATGTAAACTAAAAATCTCTCAGAAAAATTATTAAAGCCTAATAACTTCAGAAGTACAAAGTATTCAGATTATTGGTTCAATTCTTTTTAAAGTTCAATAGTATGTATTTTTTAAGCTTAAAAATAAAGTTTGTTGGCGAGCCAACGAAAATTTTTTCACGTCCATTTTTATAGAGTATTTTCTGTCTGCCAGTGTAATATCGAGTTACCAGCGTCCCAAGGACATGTCCTTTCCTACGTTATAGAGTACGAAGTTCATCGACTTCATTTGGAGGATCTGCACATTGAGTTCTGCCAGCCCAGCATTACGTTGCCATGCAGTATATACAGAGACAGAGCCCCTTCTGCTAACTTCAGTAACTTCTTAAAATTTCTTGAAGAAATTCTTAAAGCCATTTACACAGCCAATCTAGAAATTATTCTCTGTGGAGACTTTAACATTGATTATTTAAAAGAAAGCAACCAAAGAACTGAGCTCGATAGTCTACTCAGTACCTTAAACCGTAAATACATACTAAACTTTGCTACCAGAATACAGACAGACAGCAATTGATAGCATTTCCATTGATAGTAGTGCAGTTGCAGAGTGCCACTGTCTCCCAATAATAAATGACATCAGATCATGATGCACAAATATTAATTATGCCTTCCATAAAAATGCCCTTCAAAAGCATTTCTTACAAGAAAATGCGAAATTTTTCGCTGGAAAATGTTTTACAATTCAAAAGTGATCTCAGCAGGGAGCAATGGTCAACATTGTATACTTGTACCGAAGCAAATGAAAAATTTGACTCATTTCTTAACAAAGTTCTCCATTATTTTAAAAAATATTTCCCATCCCGACTGACCCATAGTAATACAAATTCAAAGAAAAATTTATGGCTCACCAAAGGAATAAAATTTTCCTGCGAAAACAAAAGAAAACTTTTCAAGGCTGCCAGAACCAGCAGCAATCCTGACACGATGAATCACTACAGCAAATACTGCAAGATTCTGAGTAAGGTAAAAAATATATATATATATATATATATATATATATATATATATATATATATATATATATATATATTATTCTGTAAGCTCATTAAGAATTCTCAAAACAAAATAAAAGCTACATGGAATATTGTAAAAAAACACAACAGGAAGAACAACAGAGTTATGTTCAGTTTTAAACCTTAAAGTAAATTACTGCATATCCTCAGACCCTAAATTAGTCCCAGATACATTTAATTCATACTACTTAAATGTCGTAGAAAACATGATTAGAAAAACATTAAACTAGGTATAAACCAAATTCCTACACTACAGGGTACAGAATAACCTGCTATATCTTTTACAATCACAACTCCAAAATAAGTAGAGAAAACAATAAATTCTTTGCTTCCAAAATTATCTTGTCGCTATGATGTGACATTAGCTGTAGGTTATTAAAACACTGCGCTTTTGAATTCAGTGTTCCATTAGTCCATATTTGTAATGATATCTTTAATACAGGATTGTTTCCAGGCAGACTCAAATGGGCTATGGTAACATCATTCTTCAAGAATGGAGACAAAACCGAAGTAAACAATTATAGACCCATCTCACTTCTTACATCCTTTTCAAAAGTAATTGGAAAACTAATTTACAGGAGGTTGCTGCAACATTTTGAGAATCACAAAATTTTATCAAATTTCCGGTTTGACTTTAGGAAAAATACGTCAACAAATGATGCAATTTTCAAACTAACAAATAGCATTCTTAATGCACTTGATAAAAAAGACGCCATCTAATGGTATATTTTGCGACCTCACTAGAGCATTTGACTGTGTAAATCACAACATACTTATAGAAAAATTTAAGTTTTATGGAGTCTCAGGTACACCAAATAAACTAATAAGTTCATACCTTTCAAACAGACAACAAGTGCGGATCAAAGGAAAAACTACTTCATTCTACTCTGAACCAGGAAAAATCAAGCACGGGGTCCCACAAGGATCAATATGAGGCCCCCTACTCTTCCTAGTTTATATAAATGACCTTCCATGTGCCTTAACTCCAGAAACTACTCCAATTTAATCTGCAGATGATACTAGCATCTTAGTCTCTGGAGACTCAGTAAATTATCTTACACAAAAAAAAACTGACACAACATTTACAGAGCTAAATGAATGGTTTAATGCAAACAAATTAAATCTCAATCTAGATAAAACATATCTCATGAATTTCCTCACAAAGAACAGAAAAAACATTAATTCATATGAAAGCAGTAACAGAGACAAAATTAATGAAACCGCAGTGATTAAGTTTCTTGGCTTAAAAGTAGACAATTTACTTAACTGGAAATCTCACATTGAGTATATTTTACCTAAACTAAGTAAGGGTCTGTTTCGTTCTGCGGGGCGTTGCAGAGGTCTTGAACAAAAATAGTATATTTTGCATATTTTCATTCCATAATGTGTTATGGTATATTTTTTTGGGGTAATTCCACTGACAGAAAAAAAGTGTTTCTCATGCAAAGCTGTAAGAATAATCAATGGCAAAAGAAAGTCAGAATCATGTAGGCCTCTTTTCAAGAGCTCAGATATTTTAACATTTACATTTGAGTACATGTTTTCAGTACTTATATTCATGTCAAAAAACAGTCATTTATTTCAGAAAAATGAGTCCTTTCATAAGCGTGACACTAGCATAAAAAAACATACGTGGCTTCAGCTAACTTAAAACTTGTCCAGAAAGGGCCATCCTACCTTGGTACCCAATTTTTCAATAAGTTACCACACACCTTCAAGAAATTTGCTTCTCTAACCAAAAACTTTTTAAAAAATAGGTGAAAGAATTTTTTTATTAAACGTGCATTTTGTAGTGTAGTGGAATATCTAAACTAGAAAAATGATGAAATATATGTATAACACGTCATCGTACGCATTTCATGTTCTGGTTTTTCTCGTTTCCTTTTTCTGCTGCTTCAGCAAAACGACGACGTCCCACAGCGAAGATAGTCAAATTATAAAGAACAAATATGATGCGTGTACGTGTAATCTGACATATATGTGTGTGTTTACTATGTCCAGTGTATACATTTTGTTATTGAAATTTGATTTGTCCAATATCTTTGTACAGCTATGTACTGAAAAAAGATCTTATGGATGCAATAAAACAAACAAAAACAGAATTGTGTTGCAGTTCCTTTGATATGATCGTACTCATTCCTGATTGGCTGTGATACTCTTTGGAAACGGGTCTTGTGTCTGATTTATAGAGACGCTATCTTTTGAATAGAAGATAGACTCCAAAGCTTTATAAATAAGTGAGTACAGTCCGTGGTTTCATTGGCCACTGCACTTTAGCCAACGTCATTTTCATGCTTTATCTTCTTAAAAGAGATTGGCCATTCCACCATTGAACTAATATTACTGGCACAAGAGTTCTCCAGAGATATCTCCGGCCAATGACTGGAGTCGGTCAAACGCACAGTAACTTGCAGTTCAGCTTGTTCTCAAACAAGAACGCAAATTTTGCAGGCCTCTACTGAGGCTGTGTCCGAACTCAGGTATATACTTGCGTACTTTCATCCTTGCGTACTTCACATACCCTTGGCACCAATCTTGATGAATTCGGACAGGCAGTCTTGTTGGCTTCGGTACCAGATATTAGCCAGCTAACCACCTGAAATGTTCATGTATTCCGACTAATATATTGATCATTGCAGAAGGTTTTAGGGGTTAAATAAAGTATTAAATAATATTTTAAATTTGATTTACATTAACATTTATTGTCTTGCATTATTGTATATAAGTACAATTTGGATTTCTTTTTTTATCTTAGCTTCTGTAGGTTAGGAACACAGGCCTAACACGAATTTATTGCTTAGGCCTTTTTTTAAGGTGAAACTTGCGATACTTATTTATTCAGTTCAAAATTCTATGTCTACGAAGTAGTAATGTTGCCCTATTAAACTTTAAATCAAATAATCATGTCGGAAATCAATTGTAACCTACAAATTACTTCTCGAAATGGCGGCACATATCCCGCAAGTATGCGAGATGTATGCAACTTCATTTACTTGTATACTTGCATACTTCACTTGCAGTTATGATAGCACTTACTACGTCACTTCCGAGGACAGGTACGCGCAAGTACGTAGCCTACTTCAGGCGAATTCGGACACAGCCTGATTGGCTACTGCGTTCTAGGAAAGGTTCCTTATTGGCTGGGCTGTGGGCTGGAGAGTCGGTTAGCAGAACGTGTTGATTAGCGTTACGCCATGTTCGAGGAGTAAACGACCGTTTCATCTGTGCGTATTTGTTTACTGCGTGAGAATGTTGCATGGCCGGCACGCGCACTCTACCTGGCGTCCGGGAAATTGTGTAACGGCGAGGTAAGTGCTGGTGTTGTTAAGGGCGTCAGCGCAGCGTGACGCACGTAACGGACGCGCCTTACAAAACTACGTATTAATTAGCGCCGACTCCTTCCTTGCACGCTATGCCAAGTGCTGCCCCTGTCAGCGAGCAAGGGAATCTCGTCGCCCAGGCAAGTCTTCCAACTCCGCACTCATTACTGCAATACCAAGTGCGATATAAGCTATTCACGGTAAAGTGGTCCTTTTTAAAACACCCCCCTCCCTACCCTCATTGGGGATAACCGTCAAAAAAAGGAACTTCATTTTAGTTTTGGACGTTAACTTCCGAGTGTGGTAGAATATAAACACTATGTTAATTACTTACATGGCAATATTTATTTAAGAAGCTGGTTAAAGGATGAAAATGGCTTAAATGAAACAGTAATTTGTTCACTTTACCGTGAACATCATATAAAATAAACTACTGCGCGTTTTACCCAGTCTGAGATACTTACTGGCAAAAGATTTTCTTGCATAATAATTGAACTTACATAAAATTTTAGTTATCCAATTTTTCTTCTAAATTTGATCTTACCATTAATAAGATTAATATTTTACGATATAATATGATATTATATTTTAATAATTGATAGTGGGGCCGCGGTGACGTAGTGGTTAGACTACTCGCCTTCCTCATATGCGAACCGGGTTCGATTCACCATTTCGAATGTGTGCGAATCGTGCCTTACAGTGTCGCTGGTCGGCGGGTTTCCTTGGAGATCTCCCTTCCCCCCCCCCCGCCCTTCCATTCCGGCGCTACTCCATACTCACCTCGTTTCACCCTCATCAGCTCCCAAGACGTCGCTGTTAAGAGCCCGCCAAATCAGTTCAGTCACTCACTTGTGGACTCGATCTCACCACGCATGTGTTTCTGCAATTGGCCGGACTATGTAGAAGAGAGGAGAGCCTGCGTGTCACTGGACCTATATCGCATGACTAGAGACCTGAAGAATGCGCGGAGTTATTTTGGGACAAGCTAACATTCAAAACATGTGTGTTTACATAACACTAGCCATTGGTCCACGCGGTGTTTGACACCTCCTGGAGAAGGCTGGCCCAATCGTCGCCTTCCTCTGTGGCAGCAGACAACCCATTTATAGACCTAAAAAATTCGCGAGTTCAATGACCTGCAGGCTAAACTCGCCAGTCTTACGTACGCATGTGCCGATATTGGTTTTCTGCTGTCACAGTGGAAGGCGACGATTCGGCCACCGCTCTCCAGGAAGTGTCAAACACTGTGTGGACCAATGGCTAATTTTATATAAACACACATGTTTTGAATGTTATCTTATACCAAAATGAATCCGCGAATCCTTCAGGTCTCTACGGCAATTCACATTTGACCCCGGAAAATTTGTACATAAGACTGTAGAGTCTAGCCTGCAGATCATTGAACTCACGAATTTTTCAGGTATCTATTAATTTATAATCAATATTAATAAAACCAGAAATAAAATAGGTATGTAGGTAATGGCTAGTAATAAATAGTTCTCATGCAAATTATCTTTAAAACGAGTGTGCACGAATGCGGTGCGTTGTCCCTTCGGCGTAATTGTCTAGACTTAGTAATGCTTTGTTTGCATGAGGCGGAGGAAATAGTCTGAAAGTAGAATTTTTGCAGGGTTTCAGAAACGTTGGTAAAGGCTATTCACGATAAAGTGAACCCTTTAGGAATGAACCTTGAAAAAAGTCACTGCCCTTGCATGCATATATTTTAATGGGCACGCACTGAGTGACATTCGCTCGTTAAAGTTGGTAACGATGGATGGAAAGTAGTCCCATATCTCAAAGTCGAATAAAAAGTGTTAGATAACCATTTGTGATAACTTTCATTTATTTCTATCGCTTTCTGTTCGCTTTAACACATCGAAGTGTAAAAATGAGCAGTTTGTAAAGTATTTACTTTCTCAATAATTCCATAGTTTCATGTTACCGGCGCATGACTAAAGTGATGAGGCTCATGACGACGTTAATTTTTAGAGACAGGGGATTTTCGCGAAAAGAAATTTTTCAAGACTAGGTGTACTCCAAAACACTTTTGTTCGTATGCATTTCTTTGGTTGAATGATTTTTAATGTCACGTGCCTCAAGTGTCTACCCGCGAATCATAGACGTCAAGTATCAGAGTACTTTGGTACGATTGGCCCAGTCAAATAAGAACATATTTTCTCACGTAGACACGTGGCCAATAACCAAAGGAAGCTGTGGTTGTGAACGTATGATGTTGAAGTCTAGTATGGCCATAAATATTTTCGCGAAAAACACCTGTCACTATTAATTTTACGTAAGGCGGAGGAGTATACAACGTGTATACAAAGTAGATCTTAAGCAGGTCTTTCAAAAGTGTTCATTTTACCGTGAACAGCGTACAGCGACCGCGAATGGACTTGAGAAAACCGGACGAAGTGAGTTCTCATACGGCGTGATGCAGAAGCGTGTGAAACCAGGCCAGGTGCGACACGGGGGTGAGAGATACGCCCCACACGAGGATAGCGAAGAAACGACCTGCGCCTAATTCACCCCCCCCCCCTCCGCGAACCGTGTTCGGGAGAAGGCGGGTGTAATCCTTGTGCGGGGTCCAGGGTTGTAAATTACCTCTATAAACATGGTGGGGCCTCATTTGTACAGCGTAATTAATATTTGTAGGGCGCACGGCGTGATGGATGTCCGGGGGTAGTGGTTGTGCCTGGCAGCCCTCGGGGGTGGTTTTACATAGGGGTGGCTCGGCCCGCCTCTGCTGCCACAGACGAGGGTTTTCACCTTGTGGTGCGCGACCCACCGACACTACAGATGTGTGGGTCATACTATACAGCATTCATCCATTCCACATATGTGCAGTAGTTTAAACCATCCAATCACGGAAGTGGGTTTGACTTTAAGTGTGTTGAAATACCACTTGAAAATAGTTCTTTTCGGGGAAATCAGGTGGCCCTATTTACGGCACATTCAGCGATGCCACTGTTATTTTATTGGCGGAAAGTCTGTAGGAAGGTTCAACGCAGAGCACTTGAGTAGTTGTGTTTGGCGACATAATTCATTCAAAATGGTGGCCATGCAGTTCAACTCCCCCCTCTTCCTACCCTACCGCTTCACATGCAGTTGCATGTGTAATTGTTAAAGACCTGAAAAATTCGCGAGTTCAATGTAACTACTTTCTCCTACCCCACCCCCCTGTGTGACTCCCGGAGATTTCAGGGGGTGTTTTGGCGGGCGTCATGGGGTGGCTGGCCGCCAGGATGGGCTTGCAGCGACCGGTGGTTAGTTAGGAAGGGTACTTATATATTATTTGCGTAATCACATAGCAAGTACACATATTGTTCCTTCGAGCGTTAGAGGCAGACTGAAGAGGATTGAGGCGAAAATGCATGTAGGTATTGTCTGGTCGGCAGCTGGATGAGAGTGAGGAGGTTATGGATGAGGGGTGTGAGGGGGAATGTAATTGCATAGTATAGGATGTGTAAATAGATTATCGAATTGCGAAATGAATAAATAATGATATTAATTAATTCGATTATTTATTAATTTCTAGACATTTTGGGGTACTGTGAAATGGTGTTTCTAATGTGTGTGATGTCTTTAAAGCACTCAATATCCCTCGTCTAAAGTGTGTGTTCTTTATGTAGAAGAGCACATTCAACGCACGTTTAATAGTTTCGTTTCGTTCAAAAACTATGCAACGCAGTTCAAGTGCAATGTACGCAGGCCCTATTTTGTAACATGGTATAATATTTTGCTAGAATTTACTTACCTTAAGAACACAAATGGATATTAGAGTCTATCCACGGTTTCCTCTCACTTTTTTCAGTCGAAGTTTTGAAAAATTATCCCATATATAACTTTTTGGTTGTTTCCTAAATATGTCATGTATCACAAGGGTTTTATACTGCTGTTGACATTAACACAGAGGGGCCTACCTTAATTTTACGTTCAATTTAACTTTTAATTTTATTTTATCTATAAATAGTAATATTTCGTTTATAATTATTATGAACAAAAACAGAGAGAACACATGTGTGTTGGCAGTGGCTAGTAAGAAACAGTTCCTACGCAAAATTGTATTACACTAAGTGCGAAAAAGAATGTGGTGCATTGTCTTGGGCATTTGCAGAAAGTGTAGAAAGTTGTTCAGGAAAGACAGTCTTGAAGTCAGATATTGTTTTCCCAAGAAAAGTCAACTTCGTGGTTTGATTCGTTGGTTGAAAACTAACACTGTTTTTATTATTCATCCATGTATTTAATTATATGAAAAAAATTAGAGAGCAACAACATACATTTGTTCACTACATCGAAATTTTGACATTATTTCGTTACTTTTAAATACATTCTTGGTTAAATCTTTGCGGGCCGTTATCGAAACAGTGTACAGTGGATCGGTTTTGGTAGGCTCCAAACTCAAGGTCTTGAGAGCCGATGGGGGTGAAGCGAGGTGAGTATGGAACAGCGCCGGAATTCAAGGGTGGGGGAAACAGGAGACCCCTGAGAAAATCCACCCTCCAGCGGCATCGCCCGCCAGGATTCCATGGACATCCAGGTTGTAAGTGTAATTCCACTTGCAGAGATTTTAACACAATTATCCACTTTCTCTAATCATGACACAAGTACCTAACTTCGTATATAGGTTGGCAATGCTGACTAAAAGGTGATAACCTTTATAAAAGTTCACGTTAGTTAGGCATACATTTATATTTATTTCTGTGTATGAAATTATTACAATATGACCGAACATTTGCTTTGCTAAGGTAACATCATTTTTTTTTAAATAGACCTAAAAGTTCATTGTCTTAAAACGGCTTTATTATAAATTTAGAATTTTAACAAATTAATAACATGGCATTGGAACTGAAATTATAACTAACATCTTAACTCACTGTGTCGCAAAGCAAATTATTTCTTGCTCCAATTCAGCTTTTGTTAAGGATAAGGGCATTATTATTTTTTCAGTTTGTGCTGTTGTAATTACCACATTAGACCCTCTTCATGATGTGCCAAATAGAATTAAATATTAATAAAGAGACAGATATAAATATCTCTAAAATCTTGGCGATAATTACCACATGTTTATATCTGAGAAATTTGTTTCGTCCTGTCACGTGCCTTTTGTAAGCGTTATTTCTGTGCTCTCGCCTATACGTCAGAACTGACGCCACGTAATTAACGCAGGAAATTAATCACTCCGTGTGCTGATGAAGAGAACCCTTGTATAAAGCCACCAAGGAAGTAAAAGGGTGCGGGGAAACTAGAAGACGACCAGATTCTTGTTCACACTTAGGTATAGTAAGGGGCCGCGGTGATGCAACGGCTAGAGCGTTCGCCTCTCACCAAGGGCTTCGTTCGATTTCCGGCCGGGTCGCTTCCGGATTTTCGCACGTGGGAATCATGCTAGATGATGCCGCTGATAGGTGTGATTTCTCGGGGATCTCCCGTTTCCGGTGCTGTTCCATACTTCGCTTCACTTTCACCAGGTCCCAAGATCCCAACGTTAAGAACACCATAAAACATTATATATATATATATGTGTGTGTGTGTGTGTGTGCGTGTGTTTGAAATACATTTCCCAGAGAATTAATTTTTGGCGAATAATATCTTTACACTCTGAATGATAAATAAACACAGATCCATTGCCTTATATTTCTCTTCAAAGTGCGTATTCGCATCTAAGGAATTACGTTAGAAGGCGGTGGTTCATCTGCCCGTCCGTCGAAAGTTAAAGTTTAATAAATACTTGACGGATGGTCGGATAGAAAAGAAAGTTGCTTTGAACTTGGTTGGAGATCACGTGACCGCATGACGAACGGACGACTTACGTAAGCGACGGACTATTGTGAGTCCAGCCTAAAATTAAAATTTAAACTATACTAAAAAAAATGGTACATTTGTAAAAATGTTTTAACGAGGCAGTATTCTCTGAGAATGTTATGTTGAATACATCTTTTTTCGCTTGTAAGGGAGGCCACATTAACCTGTATCTTCTTGTGTTGCAAACAAAAAATTTTGTCGCGTATTGTACTTAAAATGATAAAGAATTTATTTCGTTATCACAGCCAATATGCTACAGGCTTTGTGTTTGACGTCAGTGATATGAACCAGTTAGAATGCAGAGCATTAGCAGTGGTTTAGGAATCAGTTATATATATACACATATATATTTAATTAAGCTGTTACATGCTGCAAAGCTGAATATTTAACAATATGCGCACACCTAACTAGAATGAAACCCTGAACATAATTACATCCGAATTCTTAATGTTTAGTATCATACGGAATGTTCATGGTATTACGCATTTCACAAGTAAAATTATAACGTTAGGCCAAAAAAATATATTTGTAACGCTGCCTTGAAAAAAAATTACGTGTCTGAATATTCGAGGTTAGACTTGAACCTAACATGGCTGCCACAGAGGGCGCGAGAGTGAGCAGCGAGTGAACATCGTCGTTTACTCTCTCTCTCTCTCGCTCTCTCCCACTGTGGGACAGCAGAGAGACTCTGTGACGTCAAGAGTGTGCGAGAGAGTACTCTCTCGGTGAACTGGGACACGGCCTTAAAGTAACTACAGACTGTTCACGGTAAAGTGAGTATTTTTGAGACCCTAGCTACGTTTTTCCTATCAGTCATTTTTTATCGTTTAACCACAGTTTAAAATAAATATTGCCACGAAAGTAATAAACACATCGTGTATATTCCACCGCACTCGGAAGTTAACAAATAAATATAAAATAAAATATGTTTATGGACTATTATTCGAAATGAGAGGGTTTTCAAAAGTGCTCACTTTACCGTGGATAGCATGTGTTTGTTCTCAAGACCTCGATGTTAAGAGCCGTCCGAATATCTCCACGTATACGGTGCGCTGTCCCTTCGCTGTAATTGTCTAGACTCGGTTATGTTATGTTTGCATGAGGCTGGGGAATGTCTTGGAAGTATAACTTGAGCAGGGCTTCAGACAATTGGAAATAACCGTGAATGTAGTACAGCAGAGGGAGGCAGTTTAGAGGCGGCGCCGGGGAAGAAAAGTCACTGGCAGCACGCGAGATACTGCGGAGTGTGAGAGAGTGAAGAGATTTGGACGACTCTTAACAGTGAGGTCTTGAGAGCCAGTGAGGGCGATCGAGGTGAATATGGAGCAGCGCCGGAATGAAAATGTGGTGGAAACGGGAGATCCCCGAGAAAACACGCCGACCAACGGCATCGTTCGGCACGATTCCCACATGGCGAAAATCCGACGACCCGGCTGGGGATTGAATCCGGTTCGCCTCGGTAGCAGGCGGGCGGACTAACCGCTCGGCCTCGTGAGAAATACGGACGCGGTTGTGTTGCTCTGCAGAGAATCGCAACAGACACCGCCCCGCTGAGAAACCGCGATGTCAGAGGCACGCCATTCGCGCATCCATCAGTCCCTACACCCCTTGGCCTAGTACGTAGCACGTACTAGTCAGTACAGATGACCAATTGTATGGCCGCACCACACAGTCTCACACGTGACTACAGATACGTGCACTTCGCAAAGAAATGTGTTATTTTATACTTGTACCATATTCAGTCAGCACTACTTGTTTCTCGCGAAAATATTTATGTACATGATAGATTTCAACATGGTACGAGCACACTTGCAAATATCTAGAGACACGGAGATTATGTGGATTCATTCGGCCACAAGCTAGCCTTCATAATTCTTTGCGCACTTGAGCATTAGTTAGTAGTTCATTGGCTGTTGCTCCAGTTTTACACCAGACTTGGTATCACGGGAGTCGGGTCTTGTTTTCCTTGCAGGTTTATTATTATTGGTTGAAAGTCGTTCTGGACGTTTTTAACGAACTATGCACCAATGGAAGCACATACACTTATGTACTCGTGAATGAAGTTTAACTTGTCTTCAGACGAATCCGCGAAATTTCTGGGACTCTACAAATATATTCTCACTATTGGTAAGGACTGGAAAAATTCGCGAATTAATTTTAGGGGAAGTTAGATGTCAAACAGATGTGCATTTATGTCATGATTGCAATTGGATCACAGCTTAACCATGTGAACTCTGAGCCTATAACAGACATGTAAGAATACAAGCACCGAATCCCGTGCCACCTGGTCTGAGGTAAAACTCACTACACACTGGAGCAGCAGCCAACGAACAGAAAGATGACGCTCGAAAATACATATGGCAGTGCAGTCCAAGCCCACAGGACGTTCAAAACACGACAAGTTCCGGTGCAGAATTTTCTAAAAAAAAGTTAAACAGTTGGTATGTGTACAGATTATGATTTATCGTGGGAAATATTGACTGTTTGCTAGGATTCAACATACTATACACATGCCCGACAATTTTCTTTCCATATTCACTGCCATGCATGTATGAAGCTACTACCCCATCTTACTGGGCGAATGAGGATTCTGATACTAAAAGGCAGAACGTTCGTGATTGGTCTGCAAACACCAGAGTCGAGACCTTGTTCGTCCAACCATGAAATAATAAACTAGTTAGAGTGTTCTAGAATATGTGTTAGCTCCAAAAATGCTCGCAATTTTCGATAAACTCAAAGTATGCGGTACAAGTATAAAATAAATTTTCTCGCGGCAAACGCTTTTAAATTCTATATCGAAGGCACTACCAGTACTTCACGACACAAACGCCTCATTCTTCCGAAAACACACATGTGCCTCCTCTATTTTTTGTAAGTGGCCAATTTCGTTTCGGAACGCAGCCTGCTTGCAAGCCGCGCCCCGCCGTAAATCTTGCTTGTGGACGTCTGGCGCAGGGTTAAAATGTTGTGCTTGGCCAGGGTGTTTTCTAACAAGAAGCTTTATTGGAGCTGTAAAGTGGAAATTTTCGCAGCTGTAAAGGCAAAGCGGGCAACCCTCGACAGGTGGCGGCCACTTTTCGCTCGCTCGCCTGGTTTCTACCTGGCCTGTTGTAAATTTTCCTTTTACCGGCTCTTCTGGCATTTCCTTGATATAGTCTACGAGAAGTTAACAGGGTCTGTCTTCTCTGGTAGAAACAGGCTCGTCTGGCAGTCGGTGCGAATTTGTAAAGATAAGAAAATTTCTCTAGTTGATGATGTGAATTAGTGAAGCAATTTGGGCTGCTCTTAACATCGAGGTCTTGAGAGCCGATGAGGGTTGAAGCGAGGAATGTAGGGGAGGGGGAAACGGTAGACCTCCGAGAAAACCCGGCGACCAGCGGCATCGTCCGGCACGATTCCCACATGCGAAAATCCGGGAGCGATCGCGCCGGTAGTCGAACCCGGTTCGCCTTGGTGGGAGGCGAGTAGTCTAACCACTAAGCCACCGCGCCGCCATGATGATGTGTAGGCTAGACCCCGCAGTCCTGCGTAAAACGAGTCTCGGATGTTCGTCCATTGACTGGCAGCTTAGTGAGTAGAGACGTTCGAATTCCGCGTTATCGTTCGGTGATAGGACAGACCGCACTGCCTTATAAACAAGCGAGCACGGTCTGTGGTTTCTCTGGCTACTGTACTTAATCAACGTTACATATCTGCTTGATATTTTTAAAAGCGATTGGCCACTCCACCGCTGAACTGATGTCATTGGCTCAAGAGTTCTCCGAGGCACATCAGATAAATATTTTTGGCCAATAGCTGAAGTCGGTCAAACGCACAGTATCTTGGCGGTCGTTGTAAGACAGTGAATGATGTCATCCACACCTGAGAGACGTACCTTATTGGTAGCGCCGTGAGTATTTCGCGGATTGAGCTGGCAGTAAGCTAGGTTGGGCAGTTCTCTAGCCGCTCGAGATATCATCGTTTGCTTATGGTTAGCACCTTGAGGACTATACTCCAATGTAGTTCGGGCATAACTTGTCTGAATATTTCATTCCAAATAAAAAAAACAAAACTGTTCCGGGTATACTCACATGAATTCCCTATTTCATAAAGATTTTGAACATAAACCAATGCAACATCAACAACGAACTTCGAAAATGAACGACAAATTTTTGTATGTTTACCGAAATCAACCCGATGGGATGCACATCTTGCTACATACTAAAGAACATTTGGTTGGAAAACGGTAAACTAGGCACTCCGTTGGTTAGCAGCCGGCCAATACGGAGAGACTGGTGGCGTTTTGACCAGTATAATGGTTTTACGTGACAATACGGATCAATAGAATATGGTGTCCCTGCAGCAGTATGGATATTGCGACTAACGTCTAGCTTGTCTTTATTGCTGCTAAAAGTGTGCCGACCCCAAAGTGTAAGACACCTGAAAAATTCGTGAATTCAATGACCTGTAGACTAGACTCTTCTTATGCACACATATGCAGAAATCAACTGCGTATTGGTTGTCCGCTGTATCAGTGGAAGACAACGATTGGACCAGCGTTCTCCAGGAAGTGTCAAACACCGTGTGGGCCAATGGCTGAAGTTATATAAACACACGTGTTTTGCATTCTAGCTTGTTCCCAAATGAATCCGCGCATTCTTCAGGTCTCTGCTTATGGTTGTTGTGATCAAGTGAGGCCTCTGTACAGGACTGTTAAACACTCACTCACACTACTGATTCCTGCTTATTACTGGCTCACGGTTAAACGGGGCGTGTCTAAACAACTGTCGTCCAATAACAACAGTAGGAGAGAAGAACAAGTGTTTGGTGTTTACCCCGCCTCCGAATGAATTCGCGAAATACTCGGGTCTCTACTTATTGGTAGAGACACATATTTTATCGCGAAAATATTTCATGATTAGTTGTGCTCGAAAACACTTTACTTCACATCCACTTTCGGGGTTGGATGAATTTAACTGTCTTACATCTTAGGCATCTGCCCACGAATCACGAACGTGCAGTTTCAGGTAACTTACTTCTGATTGGCTCAGTCGGGTAAAGGCAGCCGTCTCATAAAAACACGCGGCCAATAACGAAAGAAAAAGTGCGACATTGCACTCAGGCTATTGAAGTCTAATTAGCAACTAAATCTCTTCGTGGAGAAAATTGATGGGCCATTACTGGGCAGCGTTTGTCGTTAAACCGCTTGTACGTATGACGTCCCAAATAAACGACATTGTGACTGAGAGATTTAAACCGTATTTGCATGGACGTTTGTTCTACATACATTATTGATAGAGCCGCCTGTTTCTCGCAAAAAAAAAAAAAAAATTGACGCGGAGGCTAGACTTCAATATACTATGTGCACACTTGCAGTATTTACTTGGCTATTGGCCGCTTGTCTTTGATGATAGTCTGTTACATAGGTAAGCCAATCTGAATTAAGTTTCTTCAACACTGACCGTCCGTCATTCACCGGCAGGCAGATGAGACGCGTAACAATTCGAATGTGCTGAACTAAAGTGTTTTGGAAAACAACTTGTCCTGAAATCTTTTCGCAAGCATTCACGTGACCCTAATTATTGTAAATCACAATTTATACAACAAGCACTACAATCCTGTAGAGTCAATATCAAGGAAACAAGGAAGGAATGCCGTGCTACAAACTAGTGATGGGATAATCGCTTGTCAAATAATCAATTATTCGATTACTTAATTATAATCGATTCTTCGATTATTTAAAACAATTCGATTATTCACGATTTTCAGTTGTTTATACTTAAACAAAACAAAACATTGCCGATACCTACATGTTTCATATTTATTGAAAAGATAAAATATAGTTTTAAAACAACAAATTTTCAAAATAGCACACATTTTTAAAAATAAACAGAAACATTTTTGTAGAGAGTATAGTTTTAAACAATCGTATATAAATATACAGTATTTGCCCTCAACTTTTTATGCATGGATTAGAACAAGACAATCGATTATTTTTACCGATTATTTATGATTAAAAAATTAATCGTAACCGATTCATTCGAATTACAAAATTATGCGAATATCCCATCACTACTACAAACCTTTCATACCTATGGCATGGGTGAAGCCCATAACTACTGACTCTTGAATATGTAGAACACTTGTCAAAACATAAACATTTTCCTTCTTGTAGTGCTGATAAAACGAAGTAAGTTTTGATAACTAACGTTACCAGTTACGAAAGTTGCGGCTTTGCTGTTTGTGAGAACATACAAATAAAATAAAAACTCACACGTTTACCTGTCTGTTGCCAAATGTGTCTGCAAATGATACATCAGCACAAGCCTAGTTTTATTTATAAAAATAAATGGAGACACGAAATTTAGCCAGCGGTACGTAAAAATTTGTTAAAACACAGTCTCAATTTAAAAAATTAATCATGCTATTAAAATTTTCAACTATTAAATAATATAATTAGTATTTATCACTAGTGTGATTTTAGTATTGTATTTACAGTTTTGTAATTTTTTCCACTGCCAAAATTTTTAACACTTCGGGTGCAGTCTACGTGAAATCACGTCGTCTGAATGTAACTGAGTTGTGCGCAGTTTGCCGTGATATTCCAACATCTGCAATCTTTACAGACACGGACGAGAAAATATTACTTCGCCTGCACTTTACATAAGTTTCTATGTAAATTGATATTACGTCAGCTACACTCAAAGTGTAAATTACTGAAATGAGCAGGATGGAGTGTGCATTATTTTACATTGGAAAAGAGAATTGATTGTGACACTTTCAACTCGGCATTACATTGGCTAAGAGCCAGCCATTATTGAAAGTTGTTCAGTATATGAACCAATAGGACGGTTGTTAACGGGAATCTAGGGAACAGCAGAACTGGTGGTCATGCAGTCACGAATGTAGTGTTAAAGAATTCCATTAATAAAAAAATTGCGATTTCAATATCTGTGCGGTTCGAGTATTTACTAGAATTTTTACTTGGGCGTAGAAGTTTTATTGCTTTAAAATTGCCTAAGTTCGGCAATTTAGCACCGAAACTTGGGTAGATATTAGGTCCTATTTAATACTCCCATTGGCTAATCTCAATTCTGGTCTGCCATTTTCTGCGATTATGTTACGTCCAAGAAAACATTTTTTTTATGTGTGTATCTGATATAGTGTTCTGCCAGCTTCACAATATCATTTCTGGCCAATGTGATTACATGCAAAGACTATAGTTGTTACAACAACTTGCATCTATAGTGCATTTTTTTTCTTCAAAAATCTACTGGTATATGAGTTGCGTTTGGTTACTGTTGAAGCTCGTGATCAGTAGCAATAATCGCGAATTGTTTGTGAGCAACGCAGCTTAAGATAATTATGAAGCGGTGGCCTGGACATGTAAAGTGTTCCTACTGGGGCGATATATTAGCACATTTAAACGTGTAATGGTTGTCTGCAGACATGAGAGCGCGTAATAAAACGAACAAAATCGTAAGACGCGTCATTTTTATTAAGAATATTCTTTGCGATGCCTTTGGGGTACGAGAATCAGATAAAGGAATATTACTGCGTCCTTCACACTGGAAAATAACAGCTCTCATGGTTTGTTCGTGCGAAGTGGTGTATCTTACATGGCAGAAGGTAGCGCAAACTGCAGGCAACCTGTAATTCACTGTAGCACATTAGCTACCTGTTACTTACCTCGCCGCCTGAAATTTCGCTCAGTTTACTAGTTAACGATTTCAAAACCGAGATACAAATTAGTTTGTTGTGGTCTTTTTGGTCTTCACTTAAACTGGCAAAATTACTGCTCAATACTAGTTTGCCGACGTCACCTCAAAAGCAAATAACCGACATTTTGCACTTCTAGAAAGTTTTCAATTGGGACAATTAAATGCCACAGTTAGGGATAGGAGAATTTCGCCAGTTCAATTACTTGTAGGCTAGACTCCTCAGTACGCTCCATACTGGAGCCTCAGCTGTGTGTTCATTGGCTCTTGTCCCATACCTGGCAGTTATGGGATTCGCAAGGTGTTTCCTGGCAAGTCTGCTATTGGCTCAGCGGCGTGCAGGACGGGTCTAATAAACTGTGATCCAATTGCGAAGGTAACTTCACTATATATGTGTTTGACATCTATCTTGTCCCGGAATGAATTAGCCAAGTTTTCCTATATCTAGCTACAGTATAAGGGAAACTTTAGTGTCTCTGTAAAATTAGTTGGAAATAGAGAGTGGGCGAAGAGATTTGGGCGGCTCGTAACAGCGAGGCGTTGAGAGGCGATATGGTGACTGAGGTGAGTATGGAGCAACGCCTGAATGAAAGGGCGGGAGAAATGGAAGATCTCCGAGAAAATCCGCAGACCAGCGGCATCGTCCGACACGACGTCCATATGGGGATATCCGGAAGTGGCCTGAGGATATAGAGTTTCCTTAATTAATGGTTCCTACTTCAGCAGACGAAACAAACATTTTGAGAATGCTTAGAAACTATTCCTCGAACATCAACTAACATACATGCCGTGAAGAGTCTTACATGTGTAGGGAAAGGACCTGTAGACTCGGCTCCACGGCCCTATGTGATTTCTGTTTAACGACTTCCGTCTCAGTTCACGATAAAGTGAGCACTTTTGATATCAACCTTAGAAAAATGTCACTGTCCCCACCTGCATATATTTTAACGGGCGCCCTGAGTGACATGCGCCCAGTAAAGTTGTTAACGATGGATGGGAAGTAGTTCCGTATCTTAACGTCGAATAAAGTGATAGCTAACAATTTCTGATAATTTAGTTTATTTATTTCGCTTTTTTTTAATCCATCGAATCGTAAAAATGAGCAGATTTGTAACATATTTACTTGAATAATAATTTCCCCCTTTCACTTGGCCGTCGCATGAATTAAGTGTAGGGATAGGAAAAAATTGGGATTTCAATGACCTGTAGGCTAGACTCCACAGTCCTGTGTCCACTCGAGCATAGCCTCAGATGTTTGTTCATTGGCTGCTGCCCCATAGAGCAGCCAGTTTTACTTACACCTGGCAGTATGGCACTCGCTTCCTGTTTCCGTGTACGTCTGCTATTGGCTCAGAGTCGTTCAGGGTGTGTCTAATAAACTATGAACCAACGGCAAAGTCAACTCCAGTGTGCACATGTTTGACGTCTAGCTTGGCCTGAAATGAACTCGCGAAATGTTCATATCCCTACCTATATGTGTGCAGAGCTCAATGTGTTAATACACAGATCGGGTTTTGATGAGCTTAAAACGAATAACGTTTGAATTCGGTGCCCATAAATTCATGTGTTACACTCTTTTAATAGGCAGAGGTAGTGATATTTCGCGAAAATATTTGGAGACAAGATACAGTTCAAAGCCCTGTAGTGTCGCAGCTTTCTTGATTGGCCGAATCATGTTTTGGTCGTGTTCACTGTTTGCGCACGAATCACGAAGGTTAAGTGTTAAAGTTACGGAATCCTGAGTGGCTCAGTCAAGTGCGGAAACTGCATCAGCAGCCAACGAAGCTTTAACCACGGCTGAGATGTATACATAGTATTGAATTATACTGTGTGCTCAAATTATTTCGCGAAAAAATCACAGGCCCTACTTATAGGTTATTTACGGTAACGTGAGTACTTTTGAAAGCCATCTCATTTGGAATAATAGTAAATACATATATTATAATTTAAGCTTAGACGTTAACTTAAGAGTGCGGTGGAATTAACGCACTGTTTTTATTACTTATGTCTAAGGCCTGAACAAATTCGCTAATTCATTTTAGGACAAGTTAAATTTCCAACACATGTACATTTCTCTCATGTTCGCAGCTGGATTACAGTTTCTTAGACACGCCTACGTGAACTCTGAGCCAATAACAGACTTGTAAGTAAACAAGCACAGAATCCCGTGTCAGCTGGTCTGAGGTAAAACTGGCTACACAATGGAGCAGCAGCCAATGAACAGAAAGCTGAGGCTAGGAAATATATAGGACAGTGAAGTCACTTGTTGATTGGCTGCCGACACAGGCAGAACTCACTTTCCAGTTCGGCCCGGAGATACAGAATGGAGCTGCTAGAGAGATTACTATTTGTTATTGGTTCTAACCATTGCGTGTCATTTCATGGCGTCTTAATTGGTATAAGTAGGGACATGCAAAATTCGCGTTATTATTTGGCATCAGACTGAACTTCATAGTATTATATGCACTAGAGATGGCGTCGTTTATCCATTGGCTGCTGCCTGGATGTGAGGACACTCCCTCTCTGACTGAACTACACGTGATTGGGACACACATATTGTGAAGTGTTCCTTTATTGGCGCAGAGTCACCCAGGGCGTGTCACACAAAGTATGGTTCAATAACAAAAGTATTGCCAAGGTACATGTGTTTCAAGTTTAACATATCCTCAAATAATAACGCAAATTTTGAAGGCATCTAGGTATAAGCCATTCACGGTAAACTGGTCACTTTTGGAAGTCCTCTCGATTGGAATAATATTCAACAAATATATTTTATTTTAGTCTTAAACTCTAACTTACGGGTGCGTGCGGTAGAATATACACACTCTGTTTGTTACTTACATAGTAATATTTATTTTAAAATATTGCTGTCGGATAAAAAAAGGCTGAAAGGAAAATATAACTAATATAAGTGCTCACTTAACTGTGAACTGCCTGTACCGAATTAAACGTGAAATTATAGGTCCCTACCGTAATGCAAGGACGGTTGTTTCTCACGAAAAGATTTCAAGACCAGTTATACTCCACAACACTTTTTTTCTTATGCGCTTTCGTGATTGGATGGTTTTAAACGTCACGTGCCTCAATTGTCCGTCCACGAAATATGGACGTTAAGTATCGGAGTACTTAACTACGATTGGCCCAGTCAAAAAAAAACATGCCTTCACACGTAGACACACGGCCAATAACCAAAGGAAGTCGTGGTCGTAGACATAGGATATTGAAGTATAGCAAGGCCATACGCATTTTTGCTACAAACTCCTGTCCTGTCGTTGAAATGGCAAAATGCTCTTGTGCCTGGTTTTGCAGAGTGCCTATGTTTTCTGATTGTGACGACAGCATGAGAAAGAAAGAAAGGAAGGGAGGGTGTTAGGAACACGTGCCTAGCTGGGTCAGGTAGGCTGGGGTGTTGTCTTGGAGGTAAATGATGTTTGTGATGGTGTGCTGTGCCACGGGGGGTCGAGTCTTTGTAGGAGGCCGCCCGCCGCCTCACAGACACCTGTTACCTGCAACCCCCACCCTCCCAGCCAGATTGTATCTCCTAGCGGCTTTCCTACCCCCGCCCCGGGACACACTTCTACCTGCGGCCGGCCTCATCACAAGCCAGCGCCCTGCCTGCCGCTGTGAAATATGGCGCGATACTCTCTCACTCAACACGACGAAGCTGCCACTAGGGCTGTTTGATATCATACAAATGTAATATCGATATTTTTCCGAACAGTTACTCGTTATTTTCGGTGTATCTATAATACCGAAAATCTGTATAAAATCGATAATACCGAAAATTTCGATAATATCGAAAACTTTGATAATATCGAAACATCGATATACCGATGTTTCAAAGTTACATATCGTTCGATAAATTATTTTTCATATCGATAATTATCGATATAATCGAACAGCCCTAGAATCCAACGCCTACGCTGTACATGGACTGCGGCGGAGCAGTGGATAGAGCTGAGTTGAGTTGGGTTGAAAGATTAGGGCGGCTCTTAACTACGAGGTCTTGAGAGCCGAGGAGGGCGAAACTAGGTGATAGTGGTGCAGTTCCGAGAAAACCCGCCGACCAACAGCATAGTCCAGCACGATTCGCACATGCGAAAATCTGGGCGCTCCCTGGCTGGAGATTGAACCCAGGTCGCCTTCGTGGGAGGCGAGCAATCTATACACTCAGCGGTTAGCCCGGCATACGCGGTGCCAGGTCGGAGACGGAAAAGCAACGTTCTCTGGATGATCCACATATCGCGACTAACAATACGATGTAAATGTACGTGGCGTCGTCTGATCGGGTGTACAACTACGGTGCGTGCACGACCTTGAGGTTGCTATGCGCATACCCGAGGCACAGGGTGGGGGCCCGTGACGACTGGTGGCAATTTGGGACGTGAATGATAATTTACGGGCAGCATGTGTCGGGTCTCCTATGTGCTATCACTAGGACCGCGAGTATTTCGCGGATTAAGTTGGCAGCAAGCTAGGCTGGACAGCCCTCTATACACTCGAGACACTACCGTTTGCTTATTGGTTGCTGTGATCAAGTGAGGCCTCTGTACAGGACTGTCAAACACTCACTCACACTACTGCTTCCTGCTTATTACTGGCTCACAGTTAAACGGGGCGTGTCTAAACAACTGTCGTCCAATCACAACAGTAGAAGAGAAGAACAAGGGTTTGGAGTCTACCTCGCCTCCGAATGAATTCGCGAAATACTCGTGGCTCTAGCCATAGAGTTTATTTCGGCGACAAACGAAATATGTCGTCTAGATCTGTCGATTTACGTAACAAAATAATATATATATAGGCGATATCAATTTCATAAGATGTACTTTCCTTGGTTCCCATATTCAAGTGAAATCTACGGTGGCGTGTGATGAATTGTTGCAAGGTAAGCCGGCATTAGGTGTGTGCTGTACCTTGTTGCTTGCTAGTTTACACTTCCACCAGTACAATGTAGCTGGGCAGCTGACGCCACAGGTCTCTTGTGCCTGCTATCTTGGGAGTGGTCGAAATACATTCATTTCCACTAGGCTCAATAGTGGTTAATGGCTAGAGTCACGAGTATTTCGCGAATTCAGTTGGAGGCGAGGTAGACTCCAAACACTTGTTCTTCTCTCCTACTGTTGTGATTGGACGACAGTTGTTTAGACACGCCCCGTTTAACTGCGAGCCAGTCATAAGCATGAAGCAGTAGTGTGAGTGAGTGTTTGACAGTCCTGTACAGAGGCCTCACTTGAGCACAGCAATCAATAATGTCTCGAGTGTATAGAGGGCTGTCCAGCCTAGCTTGCTGCCAACTCAACCCGCGAAATACTCGGGGCTCTGTTAGTTGATTTTGCTGCGTGCACTGAGAGTGTACAGCAGTGAGCAAGCAACAGCTTACCTTGCAAAAGTTCGACACACGCCACTGGAGCCGCCAATAACAGCCGCACCTCAATGTTCTTCTTTCAAAGTTTGCTATCAAAAAGCGTTCGATTAACCGTGGACGAGAGGATGGGAAGGAGGGGGTGGGGGATAGCTAAGGCCCTCGGGAGGTGAAATACGTCTCGCACTGGCCGACGAGATGAACAGGGGCATTGTAACCTCAGTGCAGCTTCTCGCTTCTGGCCGCACAACTCGTCACGACTGCTCCTTGGCAGCTTCATCAAGATATCGCCCCTCCACCACGGCATATCGCGCCTTCCTCGGACGCCAAATTAAATATCCGCCTGAGAGATGCCGCCATTTCTTTCACAAGCGAATGTCGGCAAACCACAGCTCAGCACTAGATTCGTCACGTACACTTTTAATTGCGGAATTACGAGACGGTTGACGTTTTATCACTTCCAACATGAGCCCCGGCTATTCACGGCAAAACGAGCCCTTTTCAAAGCCCTCTCATTTGGAACAGCATGTATTACATTTACACCTGAGATGCAAACTTCCGAGTGCAGTGGAATATATACACTGTTTGTTATAGGCTGTTCACGGTAAAATGAGCACTTTCGAAACCCCGGATTACGATCTACTCGTGTGCACGATGTGTATTCTTTCGCCTTATGCAAAACTAACATTGTAATGGGCCTCATCACTTTATTCATATGTCGGTCAAGTAAAACATGTGAAATTATTAGGAAAGTAAATATTTTACAAATCTGCTAATTTTTACACTTCGATGCTAAAAAAAAAAAAAAAAACAGAATTCAAAAGAAATAATTTAACTTATCACAAATGGTTAACTAACACGTTTATCCGACGTTACGATATGGAACTACTTTCCCTCCATCGTTACCAACTATACTGGGCGAATGTCATGAAGGGCGCCCGTAAAAATATATGCCGGCCGGGGCAGTGACTTTTTTCTAAGGTTCGTTTCAAAAGTGCTCACTTGATCGTGAACAGTGTTTACTTACATTGCAATATTTATTCAAACAGTGGTTAAAGCATAACAAATGGCTCAAATCAAAGGAGAAATTTATCTAGGGTATCAACATTTCTCACTTCCCCGTGAACAGTCTATACCACACAGGTCACGACATACTAACACTTTGAAACTTCCTGGAACTGAAGACAAGGCTTAAGTGAACTGCGTATACACTCTCTACTACAGCAAGAACAGTAATGTTGGTCTCTGTCAGTCCACTTACCATCGACCTGCTGGTCCTATCTACACTGGACACGCTTATAGTATATTCTCCAACGTTTATCGCGCCAATTAATGTGTCGCGACAGATGTAACACGTTTAGAAATCATCGCGTTTAGTTGAAAAAATTAAATAAAACGAACAATTTCGTTCACACGAAGTTTAAATTTTCATTAGTTGTAATTTTTTACTTACTTAGATTCCAGTGAAACAGTGAGACTACAGAAGTGTTTGTATTCTTCAAGAGCCATTTCCATATAAGCATAGCCGCAAGTATTTAGGCTACACCAGAGATAGTACCAGCTTGGAGTTAAGTGTTCGTAAATCCAACACAGTCATTTTGAACAACGTTGAGGGAATCATTACTCTTTGGCGTACTAGGTACTGAATTTTCTGCACTGGAATTAGCAGCATTGTTTACACGGTATACCATGGCAACTTAGGTTTTATAATATCTACGGCTATCATACATGAGAATTTCCTTAATTTAACACATTTCAAGTTTCCACCTTTATTATAATTATTCAATTTATTCGCAATTACACAATTCGATACGCTTAGCCCCAGTATGAGCGCCAGATAAATGTTCTCCCGTGGCGGTACAACATCACAAAGACCCCGTAACTGAGACGAGTATTGAATAATTAAATTGATAAGTGTACTTGCTGAATTTGTAATTTGCTGCAAGACTAGCTTTAGGTCCGTGAATGATAATGCCAGAGTAGGAATGATAGTTGTGGAACCAATATTGGAAGTTATTATGTATTTACAGAATGTTGCAGGAACTCGAACTGTGAAATTCACTTTACCGAAAAATAACCACCAAAAACAAACTTATATAACTTACAAGTTTTCTGAGACGACATCTTGTGTTTAATATACATAGCAGCTTTTCACCATAATTCTTTATATTCGAGTACAGATTTTAACCATAATTATTGATATTCGAATAAAACAGACACAATTATTCTTCATAACTGCTTCGGTATTAATAAACAAAATTCAACAGACCAACTCACTGATTTTCAGTGATTTATTTTTTGACTGGTGGATCAGTTAAATAGCATGTAAAACGGCCGTCAATAAACGTGTAAACATGACCGTTAAACAACGTGTACCAAGTGAAATTAAAACACATAAACTATTAAAACCAATACAAAATACTTCCTAAAATGTATTTCGCATTTCAAAACATCATTTTAAGAGGTAACACGAACATTTAGTCTTTCATTCCGTATTTACGTGTTTCATTTCGTTGACTTAATGTAATCATCACAGCGCCCTGTTTGAAAGTTCAAACTGCATGTCATGTGGCGAAGAAAGTACACATTATACTATTTGAATTAACAATCCTAACGGTACCAGTAGTATAAAAATGCCGATTCAAGCACAGCCCCAAGTTATCAGAAAAACAAAGGTAAATTAAAGGCTCGAATCATCAGAAAACCATCAGAAAAAATTATTCTTAATTTTCTGATCCAAAACATCAAATGACGATTCGGGCACAAAAGCAAAAAAGTGGATCAAAAAGTTGCGTTTGGGAGCAGTTGCAAAAAAGTGGCTCAAAAAGTTGTGTTTGGTCAGATCGTAGTCTTTAGAAAAAAAGTTGCGTTAAACTTTATGTTTGAGTGCATCTGCAAAAATTTTCAGATTTTCAGTGAAAAAGTTTTAAATGATGTTAATCGTGGCGGTATAAGTTTTGTATATGATGGAATGGTGGATTGTGGTGCTAAACAAATGCATTCTATTAGGTTTTTTAAAGAGTAAATGATCGTCGTCGTATAATTAGACATCAGTTGTTTTTATTTGTGCCCATATCTCTATAAAGTTTTAATGGTTATCCAATCATGAAAACACAATTATCGCTCTGACTTCGGCAATGTGCTACAACATAGTCTAATTAAAAATTGATGTACACATCTCCAAATTCGACATATTAAAATAGCCGAAACATTGAATTATTTTTCTAAATCTTTCATTGCACTTTCTATAGAAATATTATTCATCTTTATCACATGAAACCTTAATAGTTTTTAAACTATTAAAGTTATTATATATAGAATATGACTACTTCCAACTCGAAAAATATCTATGGTTTCATCTCTAATACCACTGTTCTTTCGGACAAATCAAAGTTAATTAACTTACCTTTTTCATCCTTAATTTCAACTATTATTTCATTAACTTGATTTTTTTGCACTGGCAAAAATAATGGATAAGCTGGTTCGTAATAGATCATGTCGCCAAATCCAAATGTTGTTCTTGGTTTAAAAGTGGTAATTATGTTAACTTCTCTATGATTGTATTCATCATGTTTTAATATCATACCATTTACTATATTACAGTGTATATTTATTGTTTCAAATGGAGAAATTTTTGAATTTTTTCTCCATAATGGTCCACGTTTGCTTTCAGAGTTTTATTTTCTACGAAACCTAAAAGTTTTACTATTGAACCCCTTTTTCCAAGCTGTAATTTAAGCGTACATTTGACTTTCACTCTGTTTGTTATTTTATCTAGCCCGAAAGATATATCATTTCCTTTCCTATCCATTGAATCTACACTAAATGAAAAAATCATTTTTATAGTTTTTTCAAGATCTTTTAAGCTCTATTGGCCAACTGGAATTTCAACTGCTGATTCCATATCATTCTGGCCCACAAAATATATCGTATTTTTCCCAGAGATAATGTCTTACGTTAGATAAGTAGTATAGAACTGAACTAAAGCCAATGAGTGCCCCTCTATCTCTAAAGGGTAATGTAGTCTTTTCTTCAACACTGATTTTTTATCTGTTAGTTTGAATACTTTACTCATTTATTATATTATTTTAAAAAAAATCTATTAATAAATGAGCCAGAAACATGTAGACTGGGATATTGAAATAAGAATACCAGACAAGACTCTATCGACAAAATGCCATGGAGAACTATTACCTAATAATATTAGATGTTTGATAGTGGGTCCTAGTAACTGTGGCAAAACTACACTTATGATAGGTAATTTTATATATGCTCAAAGATGGTTGGACTTTGGTACTCTCTATGTGTGTCCAAAAAGTCTGGACCAACCAAAATATATCAATTTAAAGAAATATATAGATGTAGCATCAAAATTATTTAATGAACCGATAGCATACTTCTTTCCATCAAATGAAGAAATGGTTGATGTAAATGAATGTCATAAAGAGTCTGTAATTGTTTTCGATGATATTATACTTGAAAATAAAAATATGGTGGATACAAAGATATTGATTGTTTCTATTTAGCCCAGGCATACTTAAAAGTACCTAAGCGGCTTATAAAACACAATGCCAGTTTTCTTTGCATATTCAGACAAGACGATACAATTCTTAAACATAGTCATAGTGATTTTGTTGGTGGTGATATGTGGTTTGATCAATTTAGGGAGACTTGTTCAAAATGTTGGAATAATGAATATAGTTTTGTTACAATAGATATGACTCGTAAGTAAAATAATGGTAAGTACCATAATAAAATTAAAGACTTTTTAAATTCTTAGATTATAAGTAAGTTTTGTTTTTAATGTAAGTGTTGCCATTAAAAACTAACATAATCTGATCTTTTTAAATGTATTATATACCATAACTATTTCAATAAACACAATTTTACCTTCGGGTACATCGTGGGCTTTTGGTATTTTAAAATATACCATGTCATCAGGATATACTTCAAATGTTTTAAATGTCATTTTTTTCCCATTGATGGTATAAGTTGATAACACTTTTATATTTTTCTGGTTTTATTATTATTTCAACCATAGTTCCATCTCTCATAAAAAAAATATTCTATTTGATTACTACCCAAGTAAAATACTTTTTCTTTTGAACTGTATTTTCCAACTAAATGAATAATGTTAATTCTGTTTTTCTAATGGTACTCTAAATTGACAGCATCCATTGGTGCAATGGGATCTCCCACATGTCTTAGTCTTTGTTTTTCAAAATCTTTATTATTATCTACTTCCAAGTAAGTAAGGTAGGCTTTATCCAATGATCTTTTGTTTCTTGTCAGTGTGGCTATAAAGTCGTTGAACTGTGTGTAGGAAACAAAATCATTAGGATTGATCTTCTCAATAGTTGTATCAGTGTCCATGTGTTCTTTAATTTGATCTTCAATCCAAGAGCTCATTAATGTATTTCCACATATATCCATTGTTTATTAATAGTGACATAATTTTTGGAAAATTTCCAATTGCATACCCAGTGTGTACCAGAGTTTGTTGAAACACCTAGATTAACAATCCCACATTCATTATCGAGTGGCGTGTTAAGTAGCTCATCGATCATAAATACACCCCGAAAATTTTTAATGTTTAATTTTTTAACAATTTTATCAATATCAAAGATACTGAGTTGAGTTACTTTTTTTTTTAACATTCTTATCCCACTTAACTTTCTTCAATCCCTTGCCGCATTCCTCCATAGCTAAATTGTGTCTGCGACGTTCTTCCAATTCTTGGTTTTTCTTCTTAGCATTAATTACTGATGTAGCAATAGATGATTCACCACCAGCTAATGCTCCTAGAGCTCCCAATGCTGCGAAAATTAAGGGTAAAAATCCACCCTAGTGAACTGTCAGACCATTTCCAGTTTTAATATCTTTGGACATCTTCTTAAGTTGTGGAACTGAAATTGTGATAGTTATCTCTTTGCCCTCCTTTAATTTCTAGTTTTTACGTTCCAGTTGGTCTTTCGCTAGGAAAGAATCAATATTCAAACCCTTCAACTCCTTGTTAGGATTTTCATTTATTAAAACAAATATTTTATCATTTCATTTTAATTCCCCAGCCAAGCTTACATTTAATATGCATCACAGATCCAGTAACACCAGCCTACAATCTCTTATTGAGATCAGCATCTGAACTTAACAATCTTTTGAATGCTTTCTTTTCTAGTTCTTTGTCAGCTACATGTCTTTCAACTAGTGGATTAATGGGTTTATCACCATGCTCAATTCTCTCTTTTAGTCTAGTATCTGGATCTAAGTACTGATAACCGGGTGCATTCAACCCAAAAGGTAGCGGATTTATTATGTCATTGAGTAACCCTTTCCCGTGATACTCCGGCTCCCAAAAAGTATGTGGTATTTTGTTTAACACTCGTATCAGATATGGTATACCTTTTGTATTATTCACAACAAAGTCACTGAACTTGCTGTTGAGCATATTCATTATTCCAACTTTTTCATTGTAATAGTTATAATTTCCAGCATTCTCTTTGCCATAAATAACGAGAAGTCGATCAATAAGCAACCTAACATCATCCATCCATATGTATTCTTTGGTATAGTCTGTATATTTCTTTATAGCTTACCCCTTTTTAGGTGAGGGATGTTTCTTTTTGATCGAATCGTAAATAGTTTTAACAGTAATTATCCATTTATTCCCATTACTCGATTTTGGCATTCCAAAGTTTGGATAATTGGTTTGAAAAACTGTGTTTGTATCTGCTAGGATACAACTATAGTGTTCATAGTCGGTTGCAGTGTAGTCACTTTCTGTTACTTTCTTACTAGTTAGTAATTTCATCAAACAATCAGTTCCAGTGTATGTTCGGACTTTTACAGTAAATTTGTCATTGTTGAATGTTACTTCGCTATCACCAATACACAATCTACCTTTATCAGCCTTTAGTCCAAAAACCGTGGCTTTGCAGTCAATTAAGAAATCGATCATTTTCTTATCAATAAATGTTGTTTTGTAATTAGTTAACTGTGAGATATCAGGTTTCAAATGCCTCAATGCTTCCTCATAGCATTTATCGTCATCATCATAGCGTTCATCATTAATTCGTTTAACGCCATTGTCATAGTGTTCATCGCCATCGTCAATGCATTTAATGTCATCGTCAATGCATTTAATGTCATCGTCATAGCATTCATCGGTGTCTGTTTTACCAAACAGTTTTCTCATAATAGACATTTCTGTTGGTGTCTGTGGGTAGTCTAAATTCTTAACAGTAAATGGAACAAGTTCATTTATTAAATTCTTATTCTCATTTGTTACGTGTCCAATTTTTTGTCCCAAATCTTCTATCACATCTATCAATGGTTGATCGTGTTTTTTATTTTTATTATATTCATCTTAGCGAAATTTTCTAAAAGTTTTAAACTTTTCAATTAGATGTCTTCTCTCTATATATTCTTTTCTATATTGTTTACAATTTTTATTGTCTCATTTATTATATAAATACATAAAATGAACAATGATAACTTAAATGTATACTGTCTCAAATGTATGAAAAATACACTAAGTTCATATGAACTAACAATAATAACAAAGTAAGAATTAAATGTGTTTGTAGATGTTTTGTTACCAATAACTCGATATTCACTGGTGGGATCATAAAAAACGATATTGTAAATGAAATTCATAAACGAGTGCGAAAAAACTTCTCCAGAAGAACTGTTCTATCTTTTGGCATCGATGATCTTTGGCAAACTGATTTAGTTGAGATGAATTGCGGATCTTTAAAAGGTATATACAGAATTAACAAAGGGTTTAAATATATGTTAAGTGTGATATATGTTTTTTTTTCAAATATTCATGGGCAATACCAATCAAAGATAAAACTGGTGAAAATGTTATGTTAGTATTTAAAACAATTTCGAATGATCACAAACCCATGAATTTACAAACAGGCAAAGGAAAAGAGTTTTACAATAAATCATTTAAGGCATTGATGGCTGATAACAACATAACACACTATTCAACATACAATGAAAAGAAAGCTAGTGTTGTAGAAAGATTTAATAGAACATTGAAGGAGAAAAAGTGGAAGATATTTTCTATGTAGGGAAACTATAAATGGGTGGCTATATTACCTAAATTAATAAGTGAGTACAATAACACTGTTCACAGTACAATCTGAATGAAACCCACCAATGTAAATGAATAGAATGAAAGTTCTATTCTAATCAACATGTATGGAATAGAAAGAAAAATGGTTAAACCAAAGTTTGTAATCGGAAATAAAGTTCCTATATGTAAAAGTAAAAGTTTGTTTGAAAAAGGATATACACCAAATTGGTCCACTGAAGTATTTGAGGTGTGTGAAGTATTGCACACAAACCCCACGACACATAGGATAAAAGATTTAAAAATTGAACTTATAAAAGGTAATTTTTATCAGCTAGAGCTACTGAAGACCAAATATGACAAAAACCACTTAGTGGAAAAAGTTTTGCAAATAAAAGGAAATAAGCTGCTAATTAAATGGTTAGGTTTTGATAGTAGTAAAAATTCTTGGTTGATAAGAAAAGAGTAGTTATTTAAGAAATAATTCTTCTATATAATAAATGGATCAACAAAAAATTAAAAGTTATGAGTGTCAGTTGTTTCTGCAAAACGATCAAACAAAAAATAATTTGAATGAATAAAACAAGAGTATTGAGTTTGGTATTCCTTTTGACGATGCATTTTCACATTCAAATGAAGCTTATGTATATCAATAGTATAAGCTAACTAAAAGATGCAGATAATGAAAAAACTTCAACTATTGATATTTGTGTTAATTTCTTCCTATTCCAGTTCTCAAGAATAGAGATCTCTAAACATGGTTGTATAATCGAAAGTATTGACAATACTTTCAACACTTCAACAATGATACATACATTGCTAGGTTCGGAATCAGAATCAGCATACTTCCAAATGTCCGGAATATAACTAGGTAAATATATTAGGAAAGATAAACGCAAAGAAATTACCTATCCATTAAGATATTTGTTTGGATTTATGAGAGATTGTTATGAAATATTCTGGTAAGGTGGGTACAAGATCACATTCATTCAAAATTCTAATGATGATGCTTCTTTTTACAGAAGACCCCCAAAGAAAACAGATTGATCTGATGATGAAGACAATAGACGAGATGCTGCTAAAATTGTTATTGAGAAAATGGAAATTCTGTGGCCAATTGTTGAATACGATTTTATTTATGGAGACGAAATTAAAGCAAAATTATACAAACACCCCAAAATTCCAATTTGTTTTAATTATTGGCAATGTCTTGGAAAACCAGTACCTACTAATGCAAACTCATCCCAGTTTGATATAAAAGATCAGTTCAATAAGATCCAATTCGATATTCCAGACTTTATCATTGTTGGTTTTCAGGAAAACAGAAAAGAAGATCCTGGACAATTCACCACGGTTCAATGTTTGACTCTTGTTTTGATAAAAAATATTTCTATGAAGAATGGACAGAATGAAGCATTTCCTAAAGAGAATTGGAATTTAAACATTGATGATAAAATTTTCGATAAGATGAATATTGCTTACAATGATTTTAGAAATTCAAAGACTAAACTAGATAATTCTTATCATAATAATGAACTTTGCTTCAACTCTGCGTCATTTATTGGGAGAAGACCATTGTACGTTATTGATTGTTCTTACAGAAAAACCACTATTGTAAAAGATCGAACTAATCTGAAACTTACAGTTGATATTAATAAACCAATATCGGCTTCAACTATTTGTAATGTGGTACTAGCGAGCAAAGAAACCTAATTTATGATATTAAAAGTGAAAGAATCACAGAAGTCTGATAGTGTGCAAACATGTATGGTTATTAGGTTTTAATGGATGGTTATCAATTAAAAACATTTTCTGTTATATAATAGTGCTATAAGAGTATTTTAAATGGGATCTGAAATAGAAACCATCTGAGGTTGTGCATTCTTACGGTGGATGACTCGAGTCACCCACCTTATTTGCGACAATGGCTTCTTGTACTTCTTCATTACATTCACTCGCATCGCCTTTTTCAGATCGGCATACTCAAGTATCTTCGCAACATCCTTCGCTTTGAACTACGGATTATTCTCTTAGGCGATAACATCTTTAGCCATTGTAATCTTATTATTAAAGTCATCCAGTAGCGGTTTGTAATTTTACTCTAACTTTTATTCGCCGTATTTGTGTATAGACAGTACCACTTCTTTTGTCACCCACTTCTTAAACTGTCTAGTCTTGTCCATTTGGAAGCCAATATTAACGAATACAGACCAGATTTGTTGATGAAAACCATGTGTGGTTGGAAAAGGGAGTCTGTGCAATAGACTCTCTTTGTATATGCAAGTTTTGAAGGATTTCTCTATCATCGTCTTCAACATTTAGTACGACTGCCTGTTTTGTATTCGCATACTTGAGTATGTTTGCAAAGTCTTTAGCCTTGAACCACGGATTGCCTACTTCATTGATAATCACATACACATTTTTACCACCATAGATAAGCTTGTTGTTTAAAATGTCGATGAGCAATTGCATTTTGTTATACATATGCTTTCCTTTAAGCTCACACACGACTCGTGAACGATATCAGAGGTAAGGCGACTCATGCTTCGTGATGGCCAACTGCTCTTAAATAGTATCACTCTTTTTTCAATTTTGTAGTGACACCGTGGTAGTGTATTAGTGCCATCTTTATGAATAAATCTTTTATCATCTTTGGGACTCAATGCTTTTTTTCTGATCTCAATCATAATAGAGTTCATGTTTCTTACTTCCAATAAGATTCATACTTTTGTACAACACTTTTTTTTACCAAACAAACACTTTCTGTAGTCACCAAAACTTATCTCATTTCTGACTACAATGGTTTTCACACCCTTTGCTCTTTTCTTTACACCACCTTCCACATTTATTACATACATTTTAGATTTCAATCCAATAAATTCTTCCATTATTTTTCCATTACATTCATCTTTCATTTTTCCAATAATCTTTTTGTTAACTAATTGTATATCATATGGATTATCTTTTTTATAGTCAGAAATATCAAAATGATCGACCATTTCTTTTGTGTCACTGTAGAAGTCTGGTGTTTTTATATACTAGCTGTATGAATCAGTATCTTGATAACACATTTCAATATCTTCCCCATACTTTGGTTTCATTATGTTATAGTGAAAATCATACATTAAGACTTTCGATAGATCAAGTATACTCATTCCAACATAAATGGGTTTGTTAAAGCACAGTTTTGTTTTAATCTAATGAACTGCAATCAAAGAGTTAGAAAATATAGTTCTATCTTTAAAGTTTGGCGTAGCCACTAGTTTATACATTTGCTTAGAACTTGTGCATAACCGTATATCCACTCTGTTTCTAATATTCTCCATTGTTTTTCCAAAAAACGGAATTGTTCATTAGCTTGTAGAAAACTTTTTCAAAGTCATTTGTAGACTTTGTTAGCATATTTGTGTTTAGATCAATATAGGACTTGAGCCAATCTGATTGATCAAACTCCAGAACTCTATGGATCTTTTTCAACTGCATTCCAAGAGATAGATATTGCTTAAGATTTACATAGTGTAATACATATTTTTCTTTACCATTAAGATTAGTCAAGATTTTGGGATTTTTTTAACCTTCCGGTATTTTATTCTCTGGTGCCAATGGTAGATCTTTGTGGAGATCGTGTAGTTCATGTGGGTATTCCTAATCAACTTCCAATATATAACCTTTGCTAGATTTATCTCATATTTTTGTTACATCTATATTTGTATTTCTCCACTTAAACCCACCATAGGGTAAATACTGGCTCATAGCCCATCCATATAAGTTATTGGCATCCAGATATGTAAGATAAAAGATTTCCTTTGTACTATCATAAGCATTCATGTATTTATTATTTGCTTTAGCATATCACTTACAACAATGTGAAATTCCACCATGAACACCTTTTTCTATCATCAAGATCATGTCGTAATCTGTTAATAATTCTAGTTCTATCTTAGTGTGTTTGAGCACAGCATCCCAAGCTGATCCTGTGGTTGTGAAATACCATGCTGGATCTAGCTTATATGTTTTGAGACACGCATCTCTAAAATAGAGTTCTGAGTACTCTCTTAGAAATTTTATGTTGAATTTTTCCCACACCTTTCTCGAAATTCGTAATCTTTGTCTGTAATGCCGCATTTATTGAGTTTGTTGTAAAATGCATCTTTTGAAGGATGTGATGTCTCACAAAATTTTTCAGCACTATCCATGTAGTCATATGTGTAATCACCTTTTCTTGTAACAAAGTCAAGAGGTTCATTGGAAAAATGCTTATACGTTTTTCGGAATTGGCTTCTGGAAAGGTTGCTAGAGAGTTTATCGATACTACTAGCTATACATTTCAATGAGTCAATAAATCTAAGATTTACACTTTCACAGACATATTTCGTAAAAGAAATATATTTTTCTTCGTTGTTGGGAATTAGATAAATTTTATTTTCATCGATGCCAAGATCTCTTATGAATAAATGAGTGTCATTACCAAATAGATTGTGTATAAACACTGGGACAAAACATAGATTTCTATACGATAAGTTACAATCTCTGTGTGCAGCTCCCCTAAATTTCCCCGTAAGATGATCATGATCTCTCACAGAATCACCATTCAAAGACTTTTCACATATATGACAATGGGTAGCTGTATCATAAACAATTTGCTCTTTCTGAGTTAGTGGGAGCATTGGTTTTTAATTTGTGTATATATCACCAATAGACTTTGCTTCTTCCATTAGCATTTTAAAGAATACTCTAGATGCATCAGATCCTTCATAAGTTACTGGTGGTTTATAGTATCCATGTTCGTATTTTACATAGTAACAGAAGCTAATAGGCTCGTGTTTTTAGTATGGTTTCGTGTAGGAATCGTCGGGGTTTGGTTGGCAAGTTTCAATTTTAGTCAACAAACATTCAATATCAGCATATATCACAAACGGAACTCTCGAAGAATGGTTTTGGTTTTTAAATCTTAATATTTCATTTTTTCCTTTAGATGGTAGTTCAACTCTAACGCCGTCGTGATCGCGGCAGTCTTGTTCGTGATCTCTTAGCTTACTTACAGAGTAGAAATGTTGCAAACATCTATCACATATATATATCTTGTGACCATTATTTGATACTTGTGATGCAATAAGTCTCGAAAGACTTTTTATCCAGCAGTAATGGTGTTCTCTTCATCTTTGATATAGAGTATCTTAATGTGCTTATCTGTCTTATTTCTTGTTATTTTTATTGGGTAGATTATATATTTATTATCACCATCTTTTTTTTCGTATGCATTTAAATTAATAGAAATTCCACTTCTCTTCTTAAAGGTTGGTATGCTATCCAATTTCATTGGAAATTCCAAACCCTTAAGTGCATAACAAAACTCATGTTCGTAAGCTATGTATTTATTCACTCTTTGGGTGTTTCTATGTACTTTGTGCAATGCAGATAGAACAGACCACAAAAAACATTTTTGATCATTGTTCTTAATATTAATTACCACCTGCTTAGCTTTGATTTTTTCTGAGACATCTATATAAGAACTCCCCTTGAATGGTACATATTTATTTATTAGCACTTCTGGTTTAAATATTTTTTTAAGTACCCACTGAGATCCCTTTGCTTCGAAAGCCCCATCTCAGCTATGATTTTCGATATACTGTAGGCATAATACTCTTCCAGATTAGTCGATTTCAGTATAATTTCGTTCTTTGTTTTAAAGGAGCTTTCTACATATTCAATATTCCCAACAATTCCCCTTTTGTACTCAGTGAAGAGTTTCATGTTCACTTTGAGTGATTTAAAATGTTTACTAATTAGTCCCATGACAGTTTCTTTTACATCGTTTAGGAAATGATTTGGATTTTTGTATGCATTCACATTCTTTACAGCATAAGTATTGATTCTACTTGATATAATGTTTCGATTTCTTCTACACTGAATCTGAGTGTGTATTTATGAATTTTACTTCTCAAGTGACTTCTTATGAGACACAGTTTGTAATAGTGACTACACGCTTCACATTTCACTTCTTTCTCTCTTGGGAACTTCTTTTTTGATATTAAGTGTTTTGATATTTTAAAAATTTCCCATGCATTTGTTGGTTCATGTGATTAATTATGTATTGGTGCAAGACCTTTGTGCAATCTACTTCTAAGATGACTTATTATGAGAGATGGTTTGTAAAAGTGATTACAAATTTCACACTTGACATACTTCTCTTCAGATTTCTTCTTCTTTCTTTTCACATAAACATCTTTCTTAAATTTATATTCTTTCCAAACATTACCAGTTGTGTTAGCCTTTTTCAGTTCCATGTTCGTCATCATATTAGACATCAGTTGATTTTTATTTGTGCTCATTTATTATATAAAATATTTTAATTTTTTAATTTTCGCATTTTTTAAGCCACTTTTTTTGCAACTGCACCCAAACGCATCTTTTTGCGCGTATTTTTGCAGATGCACTCAAACACAACGTTTAACACAACTTTTTTCTAATGACTATGATTTGACCAAACGCAACTTTCAGAGCCACTTTTTTGCAACTGCTCCCAAACGCAACTTTTTGAACCACTATTTTGCAGTTGTGCCCGAATCGTCATTTGATGTTTTGGATCAGAAAATTAAGAGTAATTTTTTCTGATGGTTTTTTGATGGCTCGAGCATTTACCGTTGTTTTTCTGATAACTGGGGGCTGTGCTCGAATCGGCATTTTTATACTACTGGAACCAATCAAACCAAAAACGAAAAGTAAGGGCATACCATTTAAAACCATACCACATATTCCTCCTTGTTACAAACTTGGGCTGGTAGCTCAGATGGTAAGGTAACGGTATGAAAGTGAATTAGAACAAGTCTGTGAATTTAATTCCGACCAGCTGAAGAAAATTTTTTAATTTTTTTAAAACAACCTTAAATTTCGCAATGTTAATAGTTAACTATCGTAATTATGTTTATTTCTCGCAATTATATAGCTAAATTCAATAAAAACAATAGGCTAATTAGCTGCTGCAGTTGGACGTCACTTATTCAATCAGTGAAATTTATTTCAGTGGAACAATCAGTGGGAAACCACTGATTATAAGTGGGGCTAATTTCACTGATTCGGGTAGTTGAGTTTCACTGATTCGAATTTAGAGTGTTAGAAGTGAGTTCGGACTGAGGGAGATGCGAGGCGGCTCAGGCGAACACCATCCGCGGACTTGCAAACACTGGCCACAGAATGCTCTAGCGTACAGAGGTGGAACACGTGAGCTCCAGCCACACGTGCCAGCAAAGCGGCGGCGTCAATGGCCATCCGTATGTCGGAGCGCCATCCGCCAATCAGCGCCTGGTAACCTGCTCGCCTTCCGGCAGCCCAGACAATAGAAAACGTTCCGTAAAATGCAGTAGCCAATCAGACACAATGCCTCGTCCCAGAGCCTAGCGCTGCCAATCAGAGAATGGGTACGCACACATATGAGTACTTAATTTTCAGGACAGGAAAATCTCGTGTTTTAAGGCCATATTTCATGATCATTTTTTATTTAATTATCTGAAATGTATTTATATAATTCCATCATAAACGTTTTCAAAATATAGCACCAATAAGTCGATAATTTCGTAAAATGGGAGCCCAAATTTCTACGCATCTAAATAACTGCCAACTAAATCACATGGTATGTGATCTTTAGCATATAAACACCACGTCAATTAAGTATAAAGGATATTTAACAATGGGTACTCGGTTACTGATGTCGCGAATATCTTTTAAAATAGGCATTGATTTTATATGCCAACACATTCTTATTCGTCTATGATCAACTACAAATATTGATATTATTTTCTCTAGGGCGAGAAAAGTGTGTTGGGAAATCATCAAAACATTTTTAAAACAGCACTTCCACTACTTTTCCAATTTAATTTCCCCCTACTACATGAAAACTCTGTGCTTCTAGTATCAGTCGAAGCGGCGTGGTATTTTCCTTCTCTCTCGTGTGCATTAACTGACATCTGTGAAGAGCCTAGCGGGGATGTAGCCTGCTTGAAGACAAGGTAGCAGTTACCTTAATGAATGACCACGGAAATGAGATTGCTCTCTCTCTCTCTCTCTCTCTCTCTCTCTCTCTCTCTCTCTCTCTCTCTCTCTCGCATTAGTGTGGCGCAGCTCAGGCTTAACCACACGGAAGATAAAAGAAGAAGCTGAGAGACGATGAGCAAACAGCTAGTTGTTATTCGCGAAACCTCTCATCAGCCAGCGAAGGAGAAGTGTATGTGAGTCCATTTCAGACCAGCTTTCTGATCCCACAAAAAAAAAAAAAAAAAAAAAAAAAAAGTTAGGGGCACCTGTTTTTCTTGAAAAGTTTTAAGGACAAGTTGTGTTCCAAAAACACTTTAGTTCATAACCACTTTGGTGATCGGATTATTTGAATCGTCACGGGTCTTATCTGTCTGCCCGCGAATCACGGACTGTGAGTATTGGAGAAACTTAATTCTGATTGGTTCACAACAGACTGTTTTCACACAAATAAAAGCGGCGAATAGTCAATGGAAGACTGCAAGTGTGGGCACAGGATATTGAAGTCTAGCATCCACGTAAAACTTTTCGAGCTAGTAAAAGAAGTAAAAGATATTAATTTTTAACTCAGCACTTTTAGAAGTGACCTTGCAATGACACTGCCCTCGCTTGCGTACAGGATACACACACTAACTGGCAAGCTCCCAGTAAATTTGGGGACATACCTTAACGTTGAATGAAAAGTGTTAGATAAATTAATGTGAATAATGTTAAAATTAATTTTTATTTATGAGTTTTATTAACGTAAGGGTAATATATTAACTCTTTAAATAACTTTACAGATTCATTTAACCGATGCATGAGTATAGCGATCAGTCTCATGGCAGTGTTAATTTTACGTAATTATAGCGGAAGAATACACAATATGCATACAAGTAGATACTAAGCAGTGCTTCCAAATGTGCTCAGTATACTGTGGACAGACTATAGTGAAATGTTCCCGACAGATAATATTTCAAGAACAATCTTATTTTACGCAGAGGTACAGTCGAGTTTTAGCAAGTTTTTTCAATAAAATATGTGTACGGGTAAACATTTTTCTTTCGTCGTTTTTGCTATTTGTGTGTTTTAATTTCTCTGGATCAAAGAGTGAGTGAAGAGATCGGCCCGGCCGATTGGTGGCGTGTCTTTGTGAGAAAACATTTTACTTCTTGGCTAGCCAATCAGAATTAGGTTACGCCTACAGTGTGAGTCTGCGATTCGCCAGCAGATACCAGAGGCGTGTAATATGTAAACCATCCCACACGCGAAAATCCGGAGTGGGATCGAACCCGGTTCTATTTGGTGGCAGGCGAGCACTCTAACTGCTCAGTCACTGTGACCCTTTTGGGCCAATAGGAATTGTGTAACGTCCAAGCCATTAAGAGGGCTTCTCACCAAAATATTCATTCTTTTGCAGTTGCATGAATCATTGTTCAGATTTTAGGCATTACTTTTAAAAATTTTAGATAACATAGTTTCTACATCATAACTAGAGATGATGGAAAATCGTGAAAATGTTTTGAGCCAACATAACTTTTATACCACTCTTACTAGTTTATCCTTTCATGATTGGATGAACAAGGTTTTGACTCGACTAAGTTATTTGCAGACCAATCACGAACGTTCAGCCTTATAGTATCATAATCCTCATTGGCCCAGTGAAATGGGGTGGTAACTTCATACATGCATGCCAGCCAATTAGGAAAGGAAACTGTCAGACATGTGTACAGTACGTTGAATCCTAGCAAGCAGTCAACTTTTCCCGCTATAAACCACCATCTCTAGTCATAACGTAACAAAATCACAATTTTTGTGGGTATTTTAACGTGAAAATAAAAATAGTGATATCATTTACAGAAAATTTAAGGTTACGTCTATCTTAAAAAAAAACCTATTTTACAAAAAATAATAGACTACTACTAATTAAAAATTTGCAATAATTTCCTCATATTGAGCAATTATTAGACATTTTTAGAGACCTGCATATTTCGCGTTAATTTTTTGGGGACACGTTAAAATGTAAACACATCTACCTTTGCAATGAATTTGTCATTGAACCTTACTTTATCTGCGCCAATAAAATGAACACTTCAAAATTGTGTGCCCAATCACTTGCAGTTCAGTTAGAGAAACCATAACAGCGAGCTGGACCGGAATGTCTCAAACTGTCATAGCAATGTGCAAAGAGCATCAGAAAATGTAGGTCCTGCAAAACATCAGGACATTCCTGGATAATTACAACAAACTACAAGCAGACTCCGACCCCTAGTGAAGAGTTGACTGGGCTACGAGGAAGGACATCGGGACAGTCTATAATTGTCAAGGGGCGAGGTCAGCTGCTAGACCTGGTGAGGCGACGTCCTACCTCGGGGCGGCGAGGCCAGAATGTGGGTCCCTTCTTTATCATGCTCTCTCTCTCTCTCTCTATAACCTAATTAACATTCCTTACCATACTTTCTTCCTTTGGACTCGTGCCTTAAATTCTATGTAACAATTTTATAACTGCTGGAGATGGAAAATAAATACTTTATTTAAGGCATCTTCTTCTTAGCTTACACTTCTACAAAATATAATCATTCCTTTTTCATGTTCTTATTATGAGTGGAGTCAGGTCATAACAAAATGAGCTACGTGTAGCTGCTCCGAGGTCATCCATCGGCTGCGTCACAGGCTCATTCCAATGTTATTGCCAAGATTCGATGACGAAGTAATTTTCTCCCACCAAGGCACAAAAATCGGGATCGACTAGGATCGCCTGATCTAGAACGAGTGAATCACAAGTATTTTCTTTCACACGCACACGTTATAACTTGAGCTAGTGATCTTTCACTAAAAAATATGAGTACACAGTAGACGTCAATACTATATGCACCCATCAGCAGTCTGTATATTGCCATTGGTTGCTGTCTGCTTGAGAAGGCGTTTTCATATTTGACAGCGCCACTCAGAATTCGAGAACATCGGCTGGCTCCTGCGTGATTCGTGTGCAAAAAATGTAACACGTATCAGAAAGTATCACAGCGTTTTGAAAAATAACTTGTATTGAAATCTTTTCGCGAAATTTCACTACCCAACGCACTCGTTCATTACGTATACGAACTTCAAGCGTCACCGATGTCTCACGTGAAATGCGGCCCTATGCAGGAGTGACGTCATTAGCGTGCTCTCTCCTACCTCTCGGCGATTGAGTCGATAAGGGCGACTCCACCATGCACATCAAGTGTGCCATCGCCACTAAGTGCAAGGCTCTGAACTGTTTTCGTCGTGCTATAGGACTTTCAGCGATGACTCCGTGATTTGATTGATGGATAGTCTGCGGGAAGGTTCGCTGCAAGGCTCTTGAGTATTTCTGTGTGTATCTTACTAGTATATTTTGAGATACAGCACTCCGGAAGAAACCATTTTACTTACCCCGAAATGCTCTGAAGTAGCGTTTCTAATGTGCGTGACATCTTGAAGTGTACATTGTTCTCGTATATCGGCACGCTGGACGCAAGTTGATTAGTCTAGTGGGAGAACAGCGTATTTCAAACACACTGCCACACTGTTACAGCGATAAGAAGGTTCCTATGTACGGGAACGTTTTACGTGAAATCATTGTTTGCGTCTAAACGCCTGTCTCGGTAAACAAATGTTCTCGAAATACGAAGTTTTGCCAGAAAGGATTAAAAAAAAAAAAAAAACCTACCGTCTATGGTGCTATCTTTTTTACTTTTATCATATTAAATGTTTTAACTGAGAAAAAAGATAATGAAAATGGTCAAATATCGCATTTTTAATGCTTGCCTGTGGTTTCTTTAAGCGGCAAGAGAAAAGTACGATTATACGCAGGTAGTTTGATCTGTGTACTTTCATCGTGTGTAATAAAACCCCAGTGTTACAGATCTAGTTTACTCAGTACAGCGTTAGGACGGAAACACTGCACGCCTTGCGCGTAGGAGCGATGAGGCATTAGAAGTGCGTGTTAGTGTCACCCGTATCGCTCCCTCGCTTCTTGACCTTGGACACGCAGCTAACCTAGTCCCCTTAAAGAGGCGGAAAGAATGGCCTCGTCGGCGCAAACAGCCAGGAGTTGGTGCGAGAGCAGGCGGCAGGCGTCGTGGTTTTTGGCGGTTCGCCCCACGGTGGGGTGGAGGAGGGGGGAGGGGTGTACATCGCAGCTCGTTATGATGAGACGCCTGTGTTGGCGGGTCCGGGGAACATGGGAGAAGGATGTTATTGGTGAGGGGGAGCGGGGGAGAAACGACCGTCAAGAATCACGCAACGTGGTAATCAAGGAGAACTGCTTCTTCCCCTAATAACGTCTACCATTTTCCCCGGGGCTCTACCCACGTCCCGCCAAAAATAAAGATTTGTTAACGAAAAACCCACGGAGGGAAGCGAGGCATGTGTGCAACAACACCAGCTACCAGCGAATACACTCCCCCCCCCCCCCCACCCCCAAATCTCCAGCCCCAAAAACCGGCAGCGTGTTTAGCAGTCCGTTTCGAATCTGTAATGAGGCCAATTGAGGCGCGGGTTTGGAAAAAACGAGCGGGTGGCCAGCGCCTCCTGTGGAGGAAGCCACGGCGCTAAACAAGTCTAATGGTGGCTTGATCATACGTTACGGTTTGGCGGGAGAATTACAAACCCTCTTGTCCGGGGCTGATACTCTTCGGCTCCCCGTCGACAAACAACTTCTCGTTCTCGGGGGTTGTCCGTGCAGCGAGAGAAACATATCACGCGCAACCAGCTTGCCGTCACCACAGGGTTGGTTCCATCTGCCAAGCGCTTGAGGGGTTTTGAAATACGTGGGAGCGCTAGGGGAAGACCCAGGCAAGCGCATCAACTATCTCTTCGCTCTTACGCGCAACGCAATGACCTGGCGCGCAGTCTTGCCGTCCATTACGTGCCTCTATGAGACTTTCAGCGGAGATCCTCCTACCATCTAATAACGCAGAAAAAAAAAATAAAGGATCGATGTACGTACCTATTACTTTTTTAATGTTTTGTATAGCAATATTTATACCTAGAAGTGACCGTGAAAATCTAGCCATTTTCACTATCACAAGAACATGCTTTAGAGAGAAATGGAGAAACTGAAAAAGCATTCAGACGTGTAACGTTTCTTAAATGCTTAGAGATGATGGTTTATCGCGGGAAAAGTTGACTGTTTACTAGGATTCGACATACTATACACATAACCTACAGGTTTATTTCTATATAGGCTGTTATGCATGTATGAATTTACTACTTCTTTTCACTGGACCAATGAGAATTCTGATAGTATAACAGAACGTTCCTAACTGGTCTGCAGACAATGTTTAGAAGCGTTGCTATACAAAGTTGGGAACTTTCCTATGCATTTGACTGTTTCCTGAGCAAATGTAGGAACGCTACAATGAATGTATAGGGGGAAACATTACTATTCATGCTTTCTCATTATGCATATACACTGGTATGGTATGGTAAATTTCCGAATAATTTCTTAAAGTGTAAATATTATTTCGGAGTCCTCCAATATAGTTAAAAACGGCTTTTCCGGACTGTCGTATCTTAAAACATACTAGCCGGACACGAGCCAAATTACGATAGGAGCCTGTATTGAACTTTGCTACAGACATTTCATCAATAAAATTATGGAGTCACCACCGAAAGTCCCATATGAACACGCAGAGCTACGAGAACGCTGCACGCCAGTTTAGAGACCTGCTCGTAGAGGCGATGGTGCTGTTGTAGCTGCGTGCCAGTGCAGCCCTTATAGCTCCCTCACTTTTCGGCCAAAAATGGAGAGAAACGATGATGGCAGGCGGACCGCTTAAATTTACGGAGGTTAGGCACTGGAAAATTTCGAGAATTCATTTTAGGACAAGCTATATGTCAAACATACGCACATTGGATCACTGTTCATTAAACACGCCCAGGTGAACTCTGAGCCAATAGCAGACCTGCAAGGAAACAAGTAGCGAGTGCCTTACTGCCAGGTATGAAGTAACACTGGCTACTCTGTGGGGCAGCAGCCAATGAACAAACATCTGAGGCTCGAGTGGACACGGGACTGTGGAGTCTATCCAACAGGTTATTGAACTCGCGAATTTTTCCTATCCCTACCAATGGCTAATGTTATATAAACACACATATTTAGAATTTTAGCTTATCCCAAAATGAATCCACGAATTCTTCCGGTCTCTAGCTAAAAGTCGTTTAAATCGCAAAATGTTCCTGTCCTTAATATTGGCTACTAAGAAGGAGTTCTTAAACACAGTAATATTTCACTGAGTTTCGTTACTTCATTTTTAAAGTAAATATATCTACATATATCTACAAACCTATTAAGGTTGGATGCACATTTCATTATCAAGTATTTAAAAATTCATGCCTTCTTGTCTGTCCAGTGCACAAATTTGGTGCGTTATCTTATTGGTGTATTTTTCTAGAGGTATGTTTATTGTGGTGAAAGGGTACGTAATGCGTAGAGACCTGCAAAATTCGCGTAATTATTTGGCATCAGGCTAAACTTCACTGTGATGTATATCCTCGAACCGGCGTCTGTTCTCCAGTGGCTGCTGCATAGATGTAAGTCACTCCTTTCTTTACTGGACTGCACGTGATTGAACTACACAATTGTGAAGTGTTCATTTACTGGCGCAGAGTTAGCCAGGGCGTGTCGAATATAGTATAGTCCAAAGACAAACTTATTGCAAATGTACATGTGATTGAAGTTTAACCTGTCCCCAAATAATAACGCGAATTTTGCAGGTCCCTAGTAATGAGTAATATGTATGTATAACTTCAACAGTGGTTCAGCAAAATTGTAAGTAATCACGAATGGGCTACACTGAATTATTACTTCAAGTGATAGGCACACACTTTTAAAATTCAAGTTATCATTTTGGAATCAGTTTTACTTTAATACATATACGTCTGTGAGAGGACCATACACGTGACACGTGACCCGCCCTTGGTAAGTTTGCGCCAATCAGGAGACATCTCATGTTGGTACGAAACATACGACATCTGGAACATCCAACACAGAACTGTCATGTCTAGCGCAATGCTAAATGGTAATGCGTAGACTCAACCGGTTTTCGAGACCATTTGTATTTCAAAACACTTTATCTCAGATCCATTTTCGTGAATAGAAGATTTTCGTGTTACTCTTCTTAGCTGTCTGCCCGCGATTCACAGGACAGTCTTGGAGTTACCTGGGGGGGGGGGGGCCCGCGGTGGCTGAGCGGTTAGCATGCTCGCCTTCCACCAAGGCAAGTCGCGGTCAATCCCCGGCAACGTCATCGAATTTTTGCAAGTGGGAATTGTGCCGGGACGATAGCCGCTGGTCGGCGGGTTTTCTCGGGGATCTCCCGTTTCTCCCGCCCTTCCATTCCGGCGCCGCTCCATACATACCTCAATCACCCTCATCGGCTATCAAGACCTATCTGTTAAGAGCCGGCCAAATCTCTTCACTTACTCACACACTTAACTAACTCGGGGTTACCTAATTCTGATTGGTCAGTCAAGTAAGAAATGTCGTTTCTTTAAGATACGGCGCCCATAAGCAAAAGAAAACGGCTGGTGCGCTCGTAAACTGTAAAAACATCTCTGGTAAACTCCCTAAAATGTGATGGATAGATACCTGAAAAATTTGAGAGTTCAATGACCTGCAGGCTAGACTCTACAGTTCTACGTACAAATTTTCCGATGTCAATTGTCCATTGGTTGTCTGCGGTCACAGTGAAGGGCGATGATTGGGCCAGCCTTCTCCAGGAGGTGTCAAACTCCGTGTGGGCTAATGTTATATAAACACGCATGTTTTGAATTCTATTTTGTCCCAAAATGAATCCGCCAATTCTTCAGGTCTCTAATGATGGAAGTTTTTAATCTGTACACTGTACAGATACAACACCACACACCAAGCTGCAGATACAGGAATTTTTAGCGTCGCTATACAAAGTTGGGAATTTCAATACGCATTTCACTGTTTCCTAACCAAATGTAGGAACGCTGCAATGAATGAATAGGGGAAGACATTTACCATTCCCGCTTTCTCACTGAGCGTATACACTGCCATGGTAAATTTCTGAGTGATTTCTTATAGTGTAGGGTATTGAAATCGATAATATTTGGAGGTACCTGATACAATGTTACTCCTCCGGGAATTGAACAGTAACCTTCACAACTTCACCTGGAAAATCTTGATGAAGTCATTGACCCTACTATTCAATTAGCACCAGTATCCAGTTGAAGGCCATGACTGTTCTTAGTTACTAGAATTTAAAATTAATTTGGATAATAGTCGAGACTTAAAATTTGTCGTGTTATAAAAATTAAAAACAAGTTAAATTTTAAAATTACAGATTCTTAAAATGATATTTTATTATAATATTAAACAAAAAGGTTGTGTTATAATTTTAAAACGTCAAAGTTAAAATTCCCCTGCCTCCATCCTTGAACCCTCACCCCGCCATCCTCTCCGAAGACAGAGGGGCCGACGGTTATTGTCGTTTTGTGAGATATCTGTCGTGTGGTTGATGTCTGTGTCTGTGTTGTGTTGGTGCCAGTGTAATGTCGTTTGTGTAGGGTGTTTTACAGTGTATATGTTGTCCTTTGAGTTTATTTGTTCTTGTGTGTATGTGCAATATTGATGTCTATGTGAGTCGACATCACTATACGAGATTACGTTATTGTTAGCGGCCCCTGTTTTTCGCGAAAAGTTTTCAGGACAAGTGGTGTTCCAACGCACTTTAGTTGAGAACCAATATCGTTATTGGATCATCTGAATCGTTACGGGTCTTATTAGTCTGCCGGCGAATCACGGAGAGCCAGTATGGGAGAAACTTAATTCTGATTGGCTCACTCAAGTAACAGTTTGTCTTCACGTAAAGACAAGTGGCCAATAGCCAAAGGAGGACTGCAAGAGTGCACGTAGGCTATTGAAGTCTAGTATTCGCGTAAATCTTTTCGTGAAAAACAGGTGGCTCTAGTTATTGTTTATAATGATATGTGATGTATTGTTAGTGAGGACTCAAGAGAAACATTAATTAGTTTAGTTTCGAAAATTATACTAATAACAATTATTATATTGGTAGGCATTACTTTGATTAGTGATTACATTTCAATAAGGAAAATAATTCTAGTACCAACTCCCAAGTGAAAATTACTACAGAAATAGATAGGTTAACAATTTTGAAGCTTCATTACGGCGAGTAGTAGCAGAAAAATTTAAGGAGTTCATTGATATGTAGTCTATACTGGGTAGTCCTGTGTACGCTAAAACTTCAGCTGTTCATTAATTGGCTGCTGTCTTGACAAGGCAGCATGGGATTCGGTGCTTGTTTCCATGCTGCTCTGCTACCGGCCCACAGTCGTCCATGGCGTATATAATAAACAATGGGTAGAGACTTGAAAAATCCGGGAGTTCAGTGACCTGCAGGCTAGACGCTACAGTCTTATGTACAAATTTGCCGATGTCAACTGTGCATTGGTTGTCTTCTGTCACAGTGGGAGGCGATGATTAGGCCAGCCTTCTCCAGGAGGCGCCGAACACCGTGTAGGCTAATAGCTAATGTTATATAAACACATATGTTTTGAATTCTAGCTTATCTCAAAATGAATCCGCGAATTCTCCTCGTTTCTAGTGGTCTGTCATGTAACCAGTGAGGCAAGAAATGTGGCAGACATGTGCATAGCACGTTGAAAACTAAAATACTCTCCTATATTTTCGCTATAAATCACCATCTCTAAGTATTGCATTAGCAGCGGAGACATTATATTGTTACTCAACGTAGTCGTTAATTAAGACAGCTGATATATTTGGTTGTGCTGCGCTTTGCAAGAAATTGACGTAGTGCCTAATTTCTTTGAAGTTTATGGCTGTAATTTTACTCAAATTGTATAATATCCCTTACGTCATGCATGAACTTATAATAAAATGATGATTCATAATTAATCAACATTTGAATTTTCGTGCAACGAATTGTCACAAATGAAGCTATTAAATTGAAGCTCAAAGCGGGCTGCAAAACCAGACACAAAACCCATCACAAAAAAAATAAATAAAAAGGAAATATGAACGTACATGTTGGTGATCAAAAAATAAGCCGTTACCCCATTCGAGGCACTCAACATGTATAAAGTCTTCACACTTTAATTTGGTTGGTTGGTATAGACTCTGGTCGTTTATATACAGGCGGCGAGATTCGCTTCTGTTCCTTAAGCGTGAACGCCTAAGAAACTGCGTGATTATAAACATCCGTAACTTACCCCGTGTCCAGTTTCTTTGTGTTCCTTACCTTTGTGAGCACTGCTAGCCCCCTACGCCTTATATTATTGGCTTCTTCACTGATTGTAGGTTTCACTTCTTGCCATACGGTCACAGGTTCCATGACCGAAACAACCATTATTTTGTTTACGATAAGTGAAATTAGTTAGAAACACACACACTCTCTATCTCTCTGTTTGCAATCGCAAAGTATTTTAAACCCGCGGAGAATAAACAAGCAATAACTCTTTACGCTTTAGTTAATATATTCTTGTGAATATTTTATTATAGGCCGTCCACAGTAAAGCGAGCACTTTTGAAGCCCTAGTTACTTTTTTCTTTCAACCAATATGTATCCTTCCACCACTTGTTAATGTAAACCCTGCCTTGTGAGTAATAAACACAGTGCATGCATTCACCATACCCAAAACCAAAAGTCCGAGGCCACAATGAAATGTATTTATTGGTTATTATGTCTGATGAAACAGTTTCAAAAAGTGTTCACTTTACCGTGAACGGCCTATATACCGTATCGGAATTTGTACAGTACATAAGTGCAAACTTCAACGAAGAAGATTTAATTTGTTTCACACTAATACTGAGAAGATACTTAAATTTGGTAGCACTCTTTAAACTCTAAAATCTCTAAGACACAGGACCTCGGTGGCTGAGCGGTTAGACTGCTCGCCTCCCACCAATGCGAACCGGGTTCAGACCCCGGCCGGGTCACTCCGGATTCTCGCAAGGAGGAATCGTGCCGGACGATGCCGCTGTACGATGGGTTTTCTCAGAATCTCTAATTTCCCCGTGCTGCTCCATTCTCACCTCATTTCACCCTCATCAACTCTCAAGACCCCGTTGTTAAGAGATGCCCAAATCTCTCAACTGAACTCTACGGATGTAACAAAGATAAATATTATAGGTCTGAAAATAAGATATTTTACATTTCTTCGGATGCATGAAATTTTTAAATATTTCTGAAAATTTATTACACTCTGCCGAGTTTTTTTATTTGCTTTTCACCTCATGATATTTCATCTTTAAATAGCATAGCTGATAATATTTAAATTGTTATGCTCCATAACATTATTTTATTTAATTTCAACCTAGTTTTCACCTTGACAAAATTCTGAAGAAAAGCCAGTTTATCATTCGAATAAAATTCCGATTAGAGACCTCGCGATTTTTAAATATATTTATGCTTGTGTAAGGTGAAATTATTTGCTGTCTCCACGCATACACAATTCACAAATTGAAGTAATTTGTTAACCTTATGTGGAACAATAAGTAAACACAATAAAATTCGATGTCTTGTAATGTATGATAATCTGGTATTTCTGCCAACCTATTAATTGTAATTTAATTTCCACTGCAAATATATTGTCTGTATTTATTATTTGAATGACAGTTCTATTGGAAGCAGAATTCTTTGATATTTAGTTAATCTATCAGCTTGTAATTTTTTGCAAATGTTTGTTTATTTTATTGTTTATATCTTTAATTGCAGTTTTAGATTTGAGAATGACTACAGATTGAAATATTTTACAAAATGTTAAATTAATGTAATATTTTAATGCAGCTTTTTAAGATAGCAGTGTTTAACAGGTAGTTAAAAAATATATATATTTTATTGTAAACATTGATAGATAGTTGGGAGCATAGTACAATATGTAATATTTAGCATGGACATTTTCGAAAGTGCTTTGCCTGTTCTGATATGGCAAATTCAAACTACAATTGTGTTGAAAAATTATCTTTGTTCTTGGAACTTTTAAGTCGGCATATTGGATCCTGAAGCTCAGCGGTAGTATATTGAACAACTGTTGATTAAAGTGGCTCATATATGCAGCATTCATTAAGGACATTTTTATGCGGTCGATGTGCGAGCAGCGTGAAGGAAGAATGCCAGGAACTACAGTTACAGATAAGTAAAGACTGAAATAAGTTGCAGATGAGAGCAGCCCGATATAACACGATTTCGCAAATCTTGTCTTCAAGAATTCTGCATATCTCTTTATATAATAAAGCCTTCCTTGCAAAATTTGCCTACACTTCCTCCAGAAGTAGAGATCTAGTGCATCTAACTAAATATTCTGTAAATCTGAGTAGCCGAGACAAGAAAAGTTATATACTGATTAATGGAGTAGAACCAAGTGATACTTTTATTGGAAATTTGAATAGAAATTTTTCCTAGTGTGAAAAAGACTATGCTAAGCTGCCAAATGTCAACTGTAATTATAATTATATTCTGGATTAAGCATTTTGAAATTGTGATGCATGTATTTTTTTTCTGAAATTGATTGCTTCTGTTTCTTTACCAAACTTTCAAATGATGCAATAATTAAATACTCCTCAATAATTGGACTTCTTTATTGGTTGGTAGTTTGCTCAGTAGTGGTATATTTTTATTATAATTTTTTGTGTTGATTATTACTTATCTCTTGTTAATGTGGTCATTCTACAAGTTTTACTATTATTCTAACTACGATATACAAGTTACCTACATAAAACTTGGTTCGTTAACTACTACTCCCTAATAATCACACATACCCAATACACACTTGTAATATACATTTCAGTGGAACCCATCCGTGAGGTTTAATTTCACCGTAAACATACACATGTATAATCATTTCAGTGACACCGTACGCGGGGCCTAAAATATCGCAATACTTTTCAGTTTGCATATCTTACGTGGACTTTCGTCTCATATTCAGGCGTTAAAGCGATATTCACATAAATAAGAGACGTTGGTAAACATGATAGCAGATTTGTAAAGAACATGGTTAATTAATAAGCCAATATTTATGTTTTTAAATATCAAGTATACATTTTAAAGTATATGGGCCCATCGTTATTGTAATTATTTCGTTCTTGATAATTAAGTAAATAGCGGTATATTATAAGAAACATACTATTATATAATACGATGGTCTCTGTATGTCCATCCCAATTTTTTTCATTCTTTGTATGATAACCATATTTTATAACACATGGTAACTGTTTTAGGCAAGTGACAATACTAAAAACGCGGTCACGAGCTGGGCCCATAGTTTAGAATAATGGAATTAGGAGAATGATTTATATGAGTTGGGCATAAGGAGCTGGGGGTCCAGAGCCGAGGGACAGTCGTGGTGGGACCTTCGGAAATGTAGTACGTTTTTTTAAATAATAATTATTAGTTATTTTTTATAAGTTTTTTAATTAATTTTTAGTAATTTTTTGGAATTTTTTAAAAGTTTTTTTTTTAGAATTGTTTTGCCTTCAACCCAATCCAAGGTCAAGGTTGAAGGTCAAGGTCATCAACATCTAACATGGCTGATGAGATCGATGGTCGACCTGGCGAGGGTCATTTGTGTCGTCAGCTTAGTCGATCTAACTGGCATTAAAACCTGGACCTCCTACATGTACGTACATTTATAAATAATTGTTTTAAAAAATATATATTTTTTATAAATTTTATTTGGATTTTATAATTTTTCTTTTTTTTGGGGGGAGATTTTTTGGGTTCAAGGTCACGGGTCGAGGTCAAGGGCACCCAGACCCAACATGGCGCTTGAGTGATCGGAATGACAGAGCAGGATGTTGGCTCCGGCTCAGGACATTCAGCCCCTTATGCTCGACTCATCTAAACAATTCTACTGGCATTATTCTACGGTAATTGGGAATCTACCGGTAAACAGAAGTAAACCACATCGCAGTATAATCTGTTCGCTCATGGCCTGCACCATCTGCGCTGTTGAATTTGGCAAACATTATTCTTTCTTAACTGGCGAGCAAATAAATTTCCTTTTCTTATTCACACCCTACAGTTTTGCTATTTCATACGTTTTTTTTCTCGCGTAAATAACGAATGATTAACTTTGCCATTACCGTTGTGTTTTTCTTTTTAACTGATTGTTGGCTTAACTTACATTACTCTTCTGTAAATCATTATGTCCGCACTTGTACTGTACTTGAGAATATATCGTGTTTTAACTAGACATGATTATGTATTGTCTTATAGCGAGGTAGCCAGGACATATAGGAGGACAATGTTAAGTGGAAACATAGAGATCAACACAACTCATATAATATTGTTGTGGTGGAGGATATGAGCAGCTCACTTATACTTCGTTCTTAGTGCCAATGTATATGTTCCCTCCTCAATGGACTAGCTAAATTATTTGGCGCACTTTAACGAGTATATTATAATTGCAATATTAAGTAAAAGTATTCCTTTTGTTCGTTATACCACGTCTGAAAATAATAAGCTACATTAAATTACCGTCCAGGAATTGATGATTGTGTTCACAAATATTAAATTTAAAGTATTGCTGTCATTTATATGGTATATCTACCTGCTGATGGAGGTAATTTATAATTATTGCTTCCAACGAATTTTAAAACTTTTAAAACGATCTTAAATATATTTTCCATTAAAGGATTTTTTTTTAACGTGCTACGCTTAAGTTAAAAAATTATACGAGCGGAATTGGCTAAGTATCAAATTATCAGCACCGCTCACGATACTAAGTTTTATGAATTCATAACGGCTCCAAATCACTAAAAAAAAATTTAAAAAAATAAATAAATTGTACTCTTATGGAAATCAGTTGCAACAGACTAACAAATTAACTCCTTAAACTTACACATTAATTTTACGTTTCAGGTGTTGTAAGAGAAGAAAATTTTGGTGCGCAAATCCTTACGATTTATTTATAACAGGTGACAATTTGGTAGCTTATGGAAGGAGTTCCAGTAGATACATGGCACAAGAAGCCACCAATTATAAAATGTTTGATGTCTCAGCAACAACCAATAGCATTGTGCAGGGAAAGGCACTCTCTCCAAACCTTAGGTACTAACTCCAAACCTTAGGCACGCTCTCCAAACCTTAGGTACTAACTCCAAACCTTAGGTACACAGCAACGACCATTATTTCAACTGTTTGTAACATGTCAGATGTGAACGAATATACCCGGGATAATGTTTTAAGGGGTTAATTGAGAGAATTTAACTAATTTTAATCTGCCATGTACCCAGGCCCCAAAGAGCGAGTTGAGCTTTAGAACATAAAAAAAAAAAAAGGGTGTGGCTGTGTTGGGGACACGGCCGTTTGTTTTACGTCAATACGTCTACATTGACGCGCTCGGACGCCTTGGGCGTTTATGTACGTTCCCGGCACCGCTTCACTCTATCATATGGGGTTTTATGGGTTTCACTGGATTGCTTTTGAGATGCTCTTTCCAACCGTATACGATTTCTGTATTTCGACTTGGATTTTTGACGAGTATAGGCCGAAATTGTGTTAAGTTTTTTTTAATTTTCTACATTAAACTCACACAATTTCTAAATTTCACCACAAAACATGTTTTTTATACACGCAATCGATTGACTTTGACGAGAGCTGTCGAAGGAAACTTCAACGAGTGTTGTAGCGTCTAGTCAAAAGTTATACTACGCGCCATGCTTCGCAGTCCGCACTCAAGGTAACATATTATTTGATCCTTTGGCAATCGAGTTGAGTAATTAAATTTTTAATGTAGACGATAGATTCGGATCTGCAATGCCAAACTGTATCCCCGATTTTGTCATCATATGTTTTTCTGTATTGCCGCCCACTATGGTCACAAATTTAAAGACGTATTCACGTCAAAAATGCACAAAAACTGTTATATATGTTTGATTACAGCATGTACACAATGGATAAATCTAAATTCAATAGGTTCTCAGGCGAAAACGATTAGAGATATGGGTTCTTTGTGGACATAAACAGGTACCACCGCACTTGAAGTTTGTAACCCATTCAGGCCCAGTGTACACAATTATGTACATTACGCACGTGTAGGCAATTTTACGTCTGCACTGCATTCCGAGATACCTAATGACTAGAGCCACAAGTATTTCGCGAATTCAGTCGGAGGCGAGGTAGACTCTAAACACTTGTTCTTCTCTCCTACTGTTGTGATTGGACGACAGTTGTTTAGACACGCCCCGTTTAACTGCGAGCCGGTAATAAGCAGGAAGCAGTAGTGTGAGTGAGTGTTTAACAGTCCTGTACAGAGACCTCACTTGCTCACAGCAACCAATAATGTCTCGAGTGTATAGAGAACTGTCCAGCCTAGCTTGCTCCGCGAAATACTTGGAGCTCTACCAATGACCAATGATCTTACCTGTGGGTAAATGATTCGGAAGCCGCCTTACTGCTCTAGATCACAATTGGTTCATATAACTGTAGCCGAACATATAGCTTACAGCTCATTGGCTGTGACAACGGAACAAGTGTTGTGTCGACTTAAGTGCAGTTCGCACCGCATTTTTTTCTAGTTTGCAACACCTGAAGCCATGTACTTAAGTGGGCCTGAGAGGTTTAAGAAACAATCAGTGGGGGCCTCTACACGTGAGCTTGTGTGGTGACACGCTGGATGTGTAGTCTGTACTCGACTTCCGTCCATGTTCGCTGCAACATGTCCTGTGAGGACAGCTTCCACAATCCTGGCACAGAGGTCTTGAAGGTCTGGCACTTTGGAGGTGCCAACTGTAACCTTGATGTAGCTCCACTAAAACAAATCCAACTGTGTGTTGTCTGGGAAAAAGTCTAATGTTTTTGCAACCAAAAAAAATAATCACTATTCAGGCTATTCTTTAAATGTTTATGTTGTCACACAATTAATAATGTTGGGACAAAGTTAATAAGGTTAAACATTTGCGTAGTCTTATATTATGTACTATGAGGCCTCGCCAGGTCCTTGGACATCCTGTGGTTCAAGTTTAATCCCTAGTAGAGAGCTCAAGTGCTTTGTGCGCCTTCGAGCTCTTCTTCCTAGACCAGCACCGAGGCATGTTACTGATATTTCTGTTCCGATCCCAGGCTATGGGAAATTATTGTATCATGGTGCGCCATGGGAGTTTTCAGCTAAGGTGTAGCTGGCAAGCATAATTTTCGACGAGGGTCGATTCTAAATAAGAAGTTGGTTTGCGGAGTGAGTTATAGTTGCTTTAATTGACTTGAGTATATTCTTGAAGCGCCACAATGCTAATGTAATGATATGAGTGTCATTGTTAGAGACCTGCAAAATTCAAGTTATTATTTGGGGACATGTTAAACCTGAAACACACGTACCTTTGCAATACGTTTGTGATTGGACCATACTTTGTGTGACTCGCCCTGGGTGACTCTGCGCCAATAAAGGAACACTTCACAATATGTGTGCCCCAATCACCTGTAGTTCAGTCAGAGAGGGAGTGTCTTCACATCCATGCAGCAGCCAATGGAGATACGGCGCCGGCTCTAGTGCACACAGTACTGTGAAGTTCAGCCTGATGCCAAATAATAAAGCGAATTTTGCATGTCCCTAGTCTTTGTTAATAAAGTCTGTAAGTAATGTTGCAACCCAAACTTGAAATACGCTAAAAAATAAAGCGAAGAACAAAATATTGTTGGTAGGGCGTCAGTTTCCGTAATGCGAAGGACGTCAAGTACTGAGGGCGCGGGTTCAATTCCCCTCCTATACGTCTCTTTTTTTTCGTTGGTTATATTTACTTTTGTGATAAAAAATTGTACTTAATGAATTTTACATCAGAAATATTTTTTGAAGCAAGGAAAACACAAGAAAAAATTTTAACATCAATTGAACACAAAATTCGTTTTGCCACAACATAAACAACACCTTAATGTTTGCAGAACAGTACGGATGTAGTGGTGTTACAAAAGTACATAATTTTACGTTAACATTAATCGCCTAGTAGTAGGTATATTACATCAACATCTACGTTAGTTACTGACGGCTCACAGATAACAAAAAATTACTGTTGCCGAAAAATTACAGTTTTCTGTGTGGCCTGGAAAAGTTGCATACAGAGCTCGCCGCACATGAATTACACATGGGATGACACGCCGTCGTATTCCATAGCACGAAACTTTAATAGTTCGAGTATTATCCATCGATGTAATTACTTAACATGGAATAGGACGGTGCTCGACTCCAAGGTCACAGAATGGTTTTTACAGGTTGCGCTTATTTTTACGTCACTTAGTGTATGTAGCTAAAAACAATAATACTTTGATGTATGTATCTAGCAAGAATAATACTTTGATGTATGTATCTAGCAAGAATAATACTTTGATGTATGTATCTAGCAAGAATAATACTTTGATGTATGTATCTAGCAAGAATAATACTTTGATATGTGTATCTAGCAAGAATAATACCTTGATGTATGTATCTAGCAAGAATAATACTTTGATGTATGTATCTAGCAAGAATAATACATTGATGTATGTATCTAGCAAGAATAATTAATCTGTGTTTAGTAAGTGTAAAAGTTGGAAGGATTTTAAGATAAATTTAAAAAAAGACAGCATAGAGGCCGGTAATTTAGTAGGCTTATTGCAAAGGAAAGAAATAATTTTCCCCGTTCGCCACGGACGGGTACTCTGAAGGAAATTGATAAAGTAAGGGATGCATGGTTCGTTACTTTCAAACATCTGTTTCAGCAACTTCGCGCTGTTTTCACCCCGTGGCAATTTATTTCCGCTTTCACCCACCACCACCCCTATGCGAAGTTTTATTATTTCGGCGAACTTGCCCTATCATTAATGTCGGCGGCAAAGCGGAATTGACTGCGTATTAATGTAAGATCCATTTGCGGTCAGCCCTCTGGTATTAAACTGTCGTTCCGACTTTTGTAGCAAATAAAGTTATCTAGGGAGTTGTTGGTATAATGTGACCCCTCTTCTCACTTTCCGAGGTCAGTCTTATTGGGTGTATGAAAACAGCGGCCATTACAGGGCGGGAAATGACAGTCGCGAATCTATTATTGTGTCGTTACGGCGAAGGAATGAAGTCGACAGCTGAGATGTGGCCCCACGAAGGCGTCACAGGTGGCTGGTGATGACGTGCTTCGCCGCCAGGTTCGCTGATGGCTCACTGCCACGCCCACTTCCAACCCTCCTCATCCTCCCTCTCTGTAGCGATTTGCGACCTTATGGCGTCCGCCTAACCGCACTTGTTTCCCGCGTCAACGCCTTTACACATTTAGAAACTTTAGCATTTGACTTCAAATCCCCGTTCCTAATGGCGTCCGCCTAACCGCACTTGTTTCCCGCGTCAACGCCTTTACACATTTAGAAACTTTAGCATTTGACTTCACATCCCCGTTCCTTATGGCGTCCGCCTAACCGCACTTGTTTCCCGCGTCAACGCCTTTACACATTTAGAAACTTTAGCATTTGACTTCAAATCCCCGTTCCTAATGGCGTCCGCCTAACCGCACTTGTTTCCCGCGTCAACGCCTTTACACATTTAGAAACTTTAGCATTTGACTTCAAATCCCCGTTCCTAATGGCGTCCGCCTAACCGCACTTGTTTCCCGCGTCAACGCCTTTACACATTTAGAAACTTTAGCATTTGACTTCACATCCCCGTTCCTTATGGCGTCCGCCTAACCGCACTTGTTTCCCGCGTCAACGCCTTTACACATTTAGAAACTTTAGCATTTGACTTCAAATCCCCGTTCCTAATGGCGTCCGCCTAACCGCACTTGTTTCCCGCGTCAACGCCTTTACACATTTAGAAACTTTAGCATTTGACTTCAAATCCCCGTTCCTAATGGCGTCCGCCTAACCGCACTTGTTTCCCGCGTCAACGCCTTTACACATTTAGAAACTTTAGCATTTGACTTCAAATCCCCGTTCCTAATGGCGTCCGCCTAACCGCACTTGTTTCCCGCGTCAACGCCTTTACACATTTAGAAACTTTAGCATTTGACTTCACATCCCCGTTCCTTTTACGAAATCAGCAACACACACGACAAACTTAAATTTCGTATGATTGAAAATAGGTTTTCCAGTCTTCGTAATCTTGTTACGTACACTCTAAAAAAATCGTAAAAAAATTAACCACATTATTGTATGCGAGTTTAAGCCATTCCTGTTAAACTGAGCACTTTTAAAAAACCCTGTTCAAGATATGCGTGTATGTGCATACATTTATGTACTTCCAATGTATGTCAAATTAACATTGTCATAGGCCTCGATGCTTTATTCATTCATCGGTCAAGTGAAACAGTGTAATTATTGGAAAAGTAAATATTATACAGATTCGGTAACTCTTACAAGTATATGGATAAAAACACAAGTCAAAAGAAATAATTTCAGCGTTAAAAAATGTTTACCTAATACTTTTCCATTCTTTGTTAACACGTGAAATCACTTTCCCTTCGTCATTACCAACTTTACTGGGGACATGCCAGTCTATGTGTCCGTTGTATGAAGGGGTAGTGTATTTTTTAAGGTTGATTTTAAAGTGCTTAAAGAACGGTGAACAAGGTCCAAAGGTGTTTTTCAGCCCTGCGTAATTTTTTAATTGCACATGTTTCAATGTATGCCCATTTATAGGGATAGGGAAATTTCGCGAGTTCAATTACCTTTAGGCTAGACTCCTCAGTCCTCTGCATACTGGAGTCTCAGCTGCGTGTTCATTGGCTGTTGCCCCACACCTGGCAGTTATGAGATTCGCAAGGCATTTCCTTACAAGTATGCTATTGACTCAGAGGCGTGCAGGGCGGGTCTAATAAACTGTGATCCAATCGCGAAGGTGACTTCACTGTATATGTGTTTGACGAATATCGTGTCCCGAAATGAATTCGAGAAATTTTCCTATCCCTACCCATTGCTTATATGACTAGGACTAGGAATGGATTGAATTATTTCTATATACGAGATTTTTAAAGAATAGGAATTCAATTAATAGATGCCAGTACGACGAACTGTCATCTCACTGAAAATTTAAAATGTTTATCAAACACGCGAAATGTAAACGTAATGTGATGCTTGTCTGTGCTCAAAATGTGAGGTAAAATAAATAAAACAAGTTATTTCTCGTGATAAAATTAGAATGTTTTGCAGTATTAGTGGCGACATTGATACAGAAACCTACATCGACGTCGTCATTACGCCGGTTACAATAAGGCCACTCACAAGCAGCGGCTCGTAACACAAGTGTGTAATTACTTGAGGCGAACTTTTTGTGTACCGGACCACGACGTTTTAGCAAGGCAGCTTTGAAAATGAGGTGAGTAACGGCATGTACCAGTTATACTCAGTTTCAACTTTTCCGAAGCACCTGCATAAGTTCTGCTTTCAAGATATTCCTCCGCCTCGTGAAAATAAAGCTTAATGAAGTCTAGGAAATCACATCGAATGAACAAGTCACCTCGTTCGTGCGCACACAGTTTAAGTAGGATTCCCATCCGCCATCTTGAATTTATCGATTTTTCACCAAAAGCTTCTATTTCAGAAGGTGCACTGAAATATCCCGCGCCCACATACCCTAAATGACAGCTTCCCAAACTTTATCGAACTGCCACAACTTCTCTGTATTGATTAACTTTTAGCTCAACTGACGAGGCAAAACGCGAGATTATTTCTTGAGGACGATGACAAAGGCGACTATATCAAGAGTATTCAAGAAATACTGACCGCAAACAATGCACTTTGCAGTGCTCTATGCCGTGTCGTTCCAAAAAACGTGATACAAAACTGTATTTTCAGAATATGGAAAAAATTCCATAAATCCAAGATGGCGTGTGAAAATCTGCCTTAATAATATTTTACATGAGAACTATTTCTTAGTAGGCATTACCAACACACCTATTTTTTTCACTGTTTTTATTAATATTAAAATGGTATATAATCATTTATAGTTGAAATATAAGTAAAAGTTCAATTTAATCAAAAATAAGCTACTTTAACGTAAAAAGTAGTAGATATAAAATGCTTGTTATACATGACAAATTTAGAAAATAACCAAACACGTCATACGTGGGGTGAATTTTCAAACGTTCGATTCACTAAGTGTAAAGACACCGCAAATAGTCTATACTGTTCAAGCGTACACTCAGAGCGCTCTGATAGAGTGTGGAGTGTTCTACACCGACAGAAAGGTCACCAAAAAGTTTGTTTGCATAGGTCCAAATATACACATTTTGTTGTTCCAATGGAACGTTTTGTTGAATAAACAAATCTTAAAAAACAACAAAATTACCTGTGTTCCACCTGACCAAATACATGATAAAATATACAACGTCTGTGTTGGGCCGAAGTACTTATGGCTGTCGACCGAATATTTTGTTGATTCAAATGTATACATTTGTTTGGTCACTCATTTTATTGCCTTCGTTCGAAAATATATCTCGAGTGTTTGTTTGCACTTTTGTGACAATTGGTGTTGTAACAGTATTTTTTAGTGGATTTATTGATGCGCAATAATAGTGTAAACATCACAATAAAACAAGTTCAACAGTAAACTGTAAAGTAAAGCTGTATAACTTGATATACTTATTTGCAAACGTTGTCCAGTATTTGAAATTTATTTTATATAAAAACATTTCAACTTCATGTGCAGTGACTTTAGTTGAGATTGCCTGGGCGCAGCTGACCTGGGTTGTAACCCCGGGCGGGCTTCTATTTTTTTTTTCTACATTTACCGAAGCTACATGTAGAACCAAAAAAATATTTCGTTGCACCAAATAAATCTTTGTTTCGGGCAACCAAATGAAAACAACAAAATAATTTGTTTCCAACAACAAAATATTTGATTGTCTCTATACAAACAAGTAATTTGGTTGCACCGAACGAAATGTGTTCGATTCAAGGAAACTGGACCCTAACCCTTCCCCTTGGAAACCTCCATTCCAAGACGAAACTTACCCCATATTTCTCCGCCCCTCCTTTTGCCTCGCAGGCAATGGAGGCATTTCCACATTTCACTATCTAACTAGTTAATTCAGACGCCGAAACACTGGTCACTGAAAGTCACTTTATGTAGATGTGTAATTGAATTTTCTGACATTAATGCGAGGGAGCAAATGCCACCTTGCCACCCTCCCTGCTTGGCATTTTCCGTCAACACTAGTTAGTTTATAATGCTGTGTCATTGAGTCAGACTGTGTCTATGAAAGTCAGACTCATGTAGATCTATTTTCAAGAGCCCAGAGATTTTAGCGTTTTCATGCCAGTACATGTTTTCAGTACTCATATTAGTGTCCAAAACAGTCATTCATTTCAGAAAAATGGGTCCTGTCATAAGCATGACACTAGAATATAAAAAACACTTACACATGGCTTCAGTTAGCGTAAAACTAGTCCAGAAGGGCCATGCTACCTTGGTACCCAACTTTTCAATATATTACTACAACTCCTTCTAGAAATTTGCTTCTCTAACGAAAAACTCTTTAGAAAACAGCGGAAAGAATTTGTTATCCAATGTGCATTTTATAGCGTAGATGAATATCTAATCTACAAAAATTAAGATATTAGAGTATAACATTTCATCGTACACATTTCTTGTTCCGGTTTTTCTCGTTCCCTTTTTCTTCACGTTCAGTAAAACGACGACGTCTTACAGCAAGTTGGAAGGAGATTAGTCACATCATGAAGAAAATATATGATGTGTTTACGTGACATCTGATACATATGTGTGTGTGTGTTTACTATGTCCAGTGTATATACTTTGTATGCTGTAATTTTACTTGTCCAATATCTTTGTACAGCTATGTATTGCAAAAAAAGATTTTCGGATGCAATAAAACAACAAAGCTACGACGGTTATAATCCGTTCAGTCCAGAATTAATTCACGAGCTTAAGTGATGCAATAGTTTAATTTTTTAGGTCTGATTGTACTTGTGTGTGGGCTGCTTCTCACAAACTGTAAAAATTTGTCTGGTAAATTTCCTAAACTGTAATGGAAGTTGTTAACCTATACAGTATGTGGTAATAATACCACAGATGCAGATACAGGAATGTTCAGCGTTGTTACTATACAAAGTCGGAAACTTCCCTAGGCATCTGACTGTTTCCTGAGCAAATGTAGGAACGCTGCAAGCGTATAGACCTACACCGGTCGAATAATTTCGCAGAGTGCAGCCAGTGAACAGCGTGCTGCTGACGTCAGCATTAACCGCTCACAAACGAGATTCGCAGGAACTTCGGCAGATCAGATTACTCGGAGGAAAGGCGTTTGAAAACACCAGCCATTGATTCCTTGTTGCGGCGTCCATAAATCAACCTTCACGTTCAACATGTTATCGACCAGTGGATACGGGGAATGAACTTGTCAATGTGAATTTGGCTGACAAGCAACTCGTCTCGCGCATCCTTGTTATAATTTCGGTTTCGTAGCTTCCAAACTGCATTTGATGCTTCGCAACGGGAAATTCCATTTAATTATGCGTCAGTTACTTCTACACAGGATTGTTCTAAACGCCGGGTAAAAATCGGTCAGGGGTGATTAGTAAGTCATAACGCAAAATGAGAATGAAAATATATTACTTCGTGAATAAAAATATATAACATATGATTTTTTTTTTTAATAGTCACTGTGTTTCAAGAAAACGAAGCATGCCTTGTTAATATTGTACAAAACATTGGAAGTGTGAATAGGAACGAAAGTTCCCACAATATGTGTCACACAGGCATATGTGTTTTCTCTAGGGCCACCTGGCTTATAGCTCGCTTTTGCAAATGTCCATCATCTTTATGTTTATGTACTTAGGCGGCACCGTGCACCAGAACGGCCTGGAAATGCTACCCTGTGCAGATTGTCCTCTAATCCCGCTCCCTGTGTACCCGCCGAATCTTACCTCCAGGCGGATGGGAATAGAACGTAATAAGTACATCATTATACCATTCGTGATATGTCGGCACAGTGGGATGCCGTACGGAAAGAAAAGGGTAAATGTTCAGAATAGTGACTTTTCGGGAAAATAAAAAATTCTTCGCGGAAAGTGGCATAATTCCACTCTACTAATTACACAGAAAGTAGTAGGGAAATGAGAGAGCTGGGATAGGATACATGACCGGGATCCGGGATCTGGGAGCAGTCGGTAATTTTTTTCTTCTAAAAATCGCTCATTTTCACACAAAATCGTATGTTTCAGCATAAAAATGACTTAAATTTTCCCTTTTTTCCTTAAAATTTCCCCGTTTTTCTCATGTTGCAAAAAAGAATCCCCAGAAGAACCATATTCAATTATTTTCTCTAACAGGGATCAGTGACCAGCTCGCTTTGGGGCCAGAAGAGGAGGATTTAGGACTTTTTATTCTCACAATCGCATGTTTTACCCCAAAAAACCTTCGAAATAATTCCTTTTTTCAGGGGCAGGGTCCGCCTCGATATTCGACCACCATTTTGTTTCCAAATTACTCAATTTCGTTCGACTGTTATCAAGGGCTATTATTTTCTCCTGCTCTGTCATTCCGATCACACAACCACCAGCTTGGATCCAGGTGACCTTGACCCTGACCATACACCAAAAAATCCCAAAAAATCATTTAAAAAATTTAATTTAAAAATCTAAAGAAATTTAAAAAAATATATATTAAAAAGTATAAAAATAATTTTTTTAAAAACGTATTCAAAAGATTCCCTGAAATACAAATAAAATTGCAAAAAGTAAAAAAATCTAAAACATATAAGAATATTTCATGTTAACCTCACACTCATCCTACCATCCTAAACCTCTACCCCTACCTTTACATTACAATACTACAAAAACCAAGAAAAATCACAAAAATTGAGAAAAAGTATATAAAAATTGAAATTCCAGCATGTCTGTCATGTCATCATTGCCATCAGACACCAACAATAATATACATGATGACAACCGTCCAGCACATCATCATACTACACCATCTGAATACTACATCAACCAGCAGATAACCAAACCAAACAAAAAAAAACATTCAGGCCAGACCATGTTATTCACTCTAACCCAAGTATACCACATTCATGCTATTAACAATACAGGTGATATCAACCACCATACCTCAGACGTACTGAATAATCACAACAGTCAACTATATTGAGTACCATTTCAGCCAATCTAACTTCACCAGTTACACATATAAACAAACCAATCATTTCTGGGGAAACTCCAAACTTCGCGGTCACTACCCAAAGAAGAAAGCTGCCGTGCCTTGAATCACTGTTTTGGGTATTAACTCCCCCGCTAGCGCTGAGGACTCTGGCTCGGTGCGTAATGTTTGGCTACGCTTGAACAATAATTTTTATTTGCAAGGGGGCTACTCTTGCCCCTTAAATTGTTATTCTACCAAGAGACACTGTCTGGTGAGAAAGCGACTAGGGTAATGCTCTCGGGGATTAGTGTCAGCCTAATGTATTGTGGTCAGCAGAGGTTTTTAAACAGTGTTATACTATTGTCGCGGTTGTCAGCGCCAAGCTGCTTTGACATGTGCCGCCATTCAGGCATTAAGGGGGTAAGAATAGGTTGGGGTACAATTCGCCTGCTACACCTGCAGCACGCCTCTCATACTGCCACTGAAGGCAAGTGTAGATAGGCATCTCGTGTAGTATCGCGACGGGTACCAAGAACACAGAAGATAAATGAACCCGGCTGTCGCCATCCCCCTCGCACATGCATTTTGAAAATTTCAACTCATATTTTGAGCCTTAAAACTGTACATTTGTACAAGTTTCCCTCCCAGTCAAAGAATGCCATATGTGTTTGTGTCTTATTGCACTACAAAGTAAGAATATTTTACATCTAACAGCAATTATTTTAAAATTATATGCGAAAAAATTTCTTGTAACCCTGCAAAGTAAATATAGCGTCTTTGCAAATACACTGATTTATGAAACACAGACAATTGTTTATGAATATTCATGTTTATTACTGTTTATGATAAACTTGAAGTTTACGTTACTCGTAGGTTAAACTCAACATGAGTTTTACACATTCCAATGTAGCGTGTTGTAAAATTTGCTTTAATTAACTGCAGTAGTTGCAGTATAACTAACTTGAATGGTTTCGAAAAAAAGAAATATGAAAATCCTCAAAACTATAATGTGAGAGCAGGTCCTACCGAGAGTGAATGCACTGTCTTATTTACGCGCGATGAAAGTCCACAGGTAAACTACGCTCTTAAGTCGTACTTTTCTTTACTGCTTAAGGAATATGCATAGGTAAGCTTTGAGAGGGAGATATTTAACAATTTTCACCATTTATTTCTCCATGAATACCCTTAATATGATAACAGTAAAAAAGTAGACACATGGATTTTTTTTGACATTTTTTGGCAAAAAATTGTATTTCCGAGATATTAATTTAAGTTTACCAAGTTCGCGCAAACAACGATTTCACAGAAAATTTTCTAGTGCATAATACCCAGTGTACACAATTGTGTACACTACTGTGCACATTTAGATAATTTTTTGCCTGTACAGCACACTGCGAAGCTCAATGATCAGTGGGTAGCCTACCATTTCTCGTTATAAGACAGCACCAAGCTAGAAGCCACTGTCCTGTACACTCTCTAGCAGAAATCACTTGTTCATTGGCTGCCGCCTTAGGTAACACTCACTTTCTTGTTTGACTCGACCACATGGAATGAAGCTACCAGAAAGCTGAATATTTGCTATTGGTCCTGATAGGGCGTTTTGGTGTATCGGCGAACCAATGACACATGTGAAAATAGCATATCGTTATACACGGCCTGGTTGTGCACCACCTGTCACAATACCTGTGAAGAAGGGCACTGTCGAGTTTGGCAAACTAAGAAACCTTGACAGCCAGAGGGAGTGGAATGTCTAAACTGTCATAGCAATGTGCAAAGAACACCAGAAAATGTAGGTCCAGCTAACATCAGGACATTCCTGGGTAATTATAACAATCGACAAACAGACTCCGCATCTAGTGCACAATGGGAGCCAATCACAATCCACACACATGAAGGGGCGCGAAGGGTGGACTGGGCTACGAGGAAGGACATCGGGACAGTCTGCGATTGTCAAAGGGCGACGTCAGCTGCTAAGCCTGGTGCGACGAAATCCTACCTCGGGGCGGCGAGGCCAGAATGTGAGTCCCTTCTTTATCATGCTCTCTCTATAACCTTATTAACATTACTTACCATACTTTCTTCCTTTGGACTCATGTCTTAAATTCTATGTAACAATTTTATACTTGCTGAAGATGGAAAGTAAATACTATATTTTTTTAAATTTCTCTAAGGAACCTTCTTTTTAGCTTACCCTTCTACAAAATACTATAATTCCTTTTTCATGTTCTTAATATGAGTGGAGTCAGATCATAACAATATACTTGTAGACCCTTTGCCTTGAAACTGAACTAAAATGAGAAATGATATTGTAGCTGCTAACATATATACGACCTATTTATATGTCACAAATTATTAAAACATTTGTATAATCTATTAACGGTTACGGCTTCACTAGTCTGTGGCTTGAACTGCGTTTGAAATACACGTTTTCTACGAAACTATTTAACATGCTCCCAATGTGCAGATCTACGGAAAGAACACGCGTTTCAGACAAAGGCTGCTGGGCGATTCAAGTATGCGTCAGATACATACAAAACTACTCAGGGGCCCTGCGGTCAACCTTCCTACAGGCATTCCAAGAATAAAGTGCCAAGGTCACCCCTGAAAGACCCATAGGTACCCGCCGCAGCACAACGGGAACATTGCACACCAGTTCAGAGCCCTGCGCTTAGCGGCGATAGCGCTCTTGAGCAAGGCAGAGTTTCATTGCTTCAGTAATAAACTATATTCTGAAAAGTAAGCGTGTCAAATGTTGTATGAAGCAAAATAACGGTGGTGAATGGAAAAGCACAGAAAACAAATGTCGTTCCTTATAACGGTCGATACATGTGCCACAGTTATTTTTTGTCTTGAATTTCAGTAAACGTGTACAGAGCGAGAAATGTTAATTCGCTGCCAACTTAACAAAAAAGCTGCTTGGCAGCGTATACTGTCATATACTCGTATGCAGTTGATGACATTAATTTTTTTTTTCAAACGTTGATTTGAAAAGTGCTCGCTTTATCGTGAACAGTCTTCAGTTTTAGAGGGTGGAGTGTCTTCTCCATAGGTTGATCTCAAGAGAGTTCAATTAACCTTGATCCGCGGTGGCTGTACGCCCGTCAGCGATGGACCACACGGGCGGCACACAATGACCAACATGCCACCCCCATCCCCCAACCTCAGCCACCATAGTCACGCCTCCCACAATGTTTAAATACCATGTAAAATTGAATTTTATTTCCAATAACCCTTTTGAGGGCGTGATGTCCCGCTTCGTTAAGGGCGGGAGATGACTCGGCATCCTTGCCGAGCGGTCCGGCAGAGGCTTTTGTTGAACGCTCCTGTGAGATGCTGCGAGGAGGCACGGCTGACTCGCAGCAAGAGTGGCGCATGCCCCTCATCTCGGGAGACGCTTGTCTCTCCGCTACACGGCGAGGTTGTGACTGTCGCTTGCTTACAACTATCCTGAACCCCTGCTCAAGTTCTAATTCCAGGATATCCCTCCGCCTCATGCAAACAAAGGGACAACGCACCTTATACGAACTCACTCAGTTCAATAAAATTGTACATAAGAACTATTTCTTACTAGACACGGATATTTGCGAGTTAATTGAACAAGTTACACTTTGTCCTCATAAACCACGATCTTTCGCTTCTATCGGATCACTGTTTGTTACACACGCCACACGACTTTCGACCAATAACAAACCTGTAGGAAAAACAAGGACCGAGTCCCGTGCTACCTGGTATGTTATTAAACTGTAGCAACAGCCAATGAACAACTACCTGAGTCTACACAAAGAACTGAGGAGTGTAGCTTGTTGCCAAGTGAAATTTATAGGTCTTTAGGAATTACCAATGTACCTGTTTCTTATTTTTTAATTCATATTAATTGTAATTTAACTATAATAATTTATATATTAATATAAATAAAAGTTAAATTTTTACCAAAAATTAGGAACTTCTATCTTAACACAAGTATATAACGCTTGTGATACAACTAAAGGCTGTTCACGATAAAGTGAGCACTTTTGAAATGAACCTTAGAAAAAAATCACTGCTCCTACCTGCATTTATTTTACCGGGTGTATTGAGTGACGTTCGCCCAGTAAAGTTGGTAACGATGAAGGGAGAGTAGTTCCATGTCTTACTGTCGAATTAAAAGTGTTAGAAAACCATTTGTGATAATTGAAATTATTTTTCTCGCTTTCTGTTTTCTATTAATTTGTCAAAGTGTAAAAATTAGCATATTTGTAAAATATTTACTTTTATAATAATTTCAGTTTCACTTGACCAACGCATGAATACAGTGATGAGGCCCATGGCAGTGTTAATCATACACAACGTGGAAGAATACAGAATGGACACACAAGTAGATCTTAAGCAGGACTTTCAAAAGTACTCAGTTTACCGTGAACCGTCTATACCCTGCGTTTTTGTACACACTAAAAAAAAATGCATAGGCCTACATATCTTTCTGTATGGTTAAGAAAATCATTTCTTTGATGCTTTTTTGTTTACAGCAGCACAGTGTCGTTTTCAATTCAAAGAGAAGGTCACAGAAACATAAGTTTACTGCTAATAAATGTTTTCTTTATACGTTTTTATTTTATGACAGTAGTACCTTTCCTTGAGGAAATAAATACACATTATTTGAGCTTATTTTATTCACAGTAAAGAAATATTACTTTGTACCACAGGTAACGGTTTAAAGGTTTCCTGTCTTACATTGCAGTTCAGTACGTGACTGTTGTCCTAACTCAAACGTTCATAAACTGATAAGTATATTTTGCAACTATGAAACTGCAGCTGAGCTAACTTATATTCCTCCTGCAGACGTTCAGTGACGTTCTAAAGTTCGGTGATTCTCCAAGCCACTGATCTCAATTCTTCCCCCCAAACGGCGCCATTGTATTCTAAGACCATGTTACTACCTCACATAACATGCAGATCAAAAGTGATCCGAACTCGAAGAGACAAAAGTGTCGTGTGATACAGGACGTGTGTTTGAATCTCGGAGCCACCCTAGTTTTTATGCGAGTATTATTTTGAAATGTTTGTTACTCCTCTCTTATTTACAAATTACGTTTATTTGTCAGAGCACAGTGAAATTAAACTTACCACAGATGTGTCTGCTGAACTACTGTAATCGCAATGGAAGGTTATCAGAGTCATTACTATAAAGATCAAACAAAAATTACGTTTGTGGCAAGGCTACTTTGCAGTGGTTCGTATTTAAACAAATTCTTCTTTGCGGTAACAAATTATATGTTGCAGCAAAGAAAGCGTTTTTACAGTGCGAAGAAAAGAAGAAAATACAAGTTTAGAATAATACCCTTAGAAAAGGGTTTTGTTGAATAAAACAAAGTTTGTTTGGCACAATCAAATTAATTGTTTTTATAAGGGAACTAAATATTTATTTCTGAAACTAAATTACATTGTCGTTCATATTTGGTTGCCTCAAACTATAACATTTGGTTGGTGCAACTAAAGATTTACTTTACATTAAATAATTTCGGTTAATATTTAAAAAAATAGTGAATGTCCGAGCTCTGATATCAGCGCCCGAGCACGACACTCTAGCAGCTTCAGTTGAAGTCAACACTGGTGAAACGAGAAACGATTCAAATATTAGACAACATACGTAAATATACACTTCAAGTTTTACAGCTGTACTTTTAAGTTTCCCCTTGTTTCATTGGGATTTGCGTACCATTACTAAACAACAATATGTCCGCATTTACGAACGCTGTTACTATACGAATTGTTGCAAACATTACAAACAGACTCTCGAGCTATATTTGAGAACGAAGGAATTCAACAAGCTAATTTGTTAAAAGTACGTATTTTTATCTTCAACAAATAATTTTAGATGAACAATTCACTTTTGTTGTTTTTCGAGTTTTGTTTCCTAAACGAAATATTTTGCCAGGTTTATAAATATATATTTGTCTTCACACAAACAGGTATCTTGATGAGTGAGAACAAGCCTTTCTCTCATTGCGTCAGCTATTCGCAGACATAATGGGCGTTTTGAATCTATCTCGCCAGTTATTTTCGCCGAATACGTAGTTTTCGTATGATTTATGAACACAGGTGAAGGAATTATTCCACTAGTAATACAGTGCACAACTGTGCAAACATGCCACATAACTAGATACCTGCAAAATTCGCGTTATTATTTCGGAACATGTTAAACCTGAAACACATGTACCTTGGCAATACGTTTGTTATTGGACCATACTTTGTATGACACGCCCTGGGTGACTCTGCGCCAATAAAGGAACACTTCACAATATGTGTGCCCCAATCACGTGTAGTTCAGTCAGAAAGGGAGTGTCTTCACATCCAAGCAGCAGCCAATGGAGAAACGACTCCGGCTCTAGTGCATACAGTACTGTGAAGTTCAGCCTGATGCCAAATAATAAAGCAAATTTTGCATGTCCCTCCTGCACGTATCGATAAAACGGAATTGTGCACAGACACCAAACTAACAGCAATTAAAATAATGAATATCTGAATACTTGAAACCCAAACACACAAATCAACCATATGATCGCTTTTATTAGGAAGGATATTCTTAGGACTGATATTTTTCTTATTTTTACAAAACATTAAAAAAAATATTTTACGTATTTTTATACTGTTTGACTAAACCATTTTTTTCTTTGTTTGTTTGTAATTGTTAAATGATTGAGTCTTTATGGATACGTGAGAAATTAATTAAAGGCTCTTAAAAGAATAAAATAATAAAAATATTTTGAGAAAAATAGAACAAGCGGTTAGCAAATATAATTACGGTCGGTATTATTTTTTCTATATATTTTAGTTTTACTGCAAATTTCTTGCTACGTTTTTTTTGTTTATATTTGTTACTTTTAGTTGAGTTTTCGAATTTTATATCTCTCGGACACAAATATTTATATCACTAAAATACTCTAAATTTTGTATTCTTTTCTTTGCGTGTTATTCTGTGCTGTTATTTTGATTGAAAATACGTTTCTCACTTTGTACTGTTGCTTTTTATTTTCCCCGGCGTTCTATTTCGCAGTCAGCGCAGGCCACGAAGCAGTCCATTTATAATTCCGACTGCAGAGAGATATCAATCGCATCGCCCTCTCGCTCGCGGGATTCACAGATGTTACGACGAGTTTGAAAGCCATGAATAGCATCGTCAGCAGAGTCTCTCTCGGGGAGAACGTCAGATTAGATCATCACAGGGGAAGCGGGAGAAAGAAACGGAACATTGAAAAGGGACCATCTTTTGTGTAATAGAATCCGGGAGATGCTTGTTGACCAAAGTGACACCCGGGGCCACGCCACAGGACTAATATTTACGAATAATACGGTGTACACACTGACACAAAATACCGGGACAGATGGTATGTACAGTCTATTCGTGGTTTCTTCGCACTTTTTTAATAAAACATTCGGAAAATCACCCCATATGTGAGACGCGTGGTTGCTTCCTAAATATGCCATACATCACAAGCAATTTATTCTTGCTGTGTTAACATAAATTTACAGTATTTTTGGTTATTGAACTTTGATTTATATCTTATCTGAAAATATGAAAACTTTATTTATACTTAAAATGAATAAAAACTGGGAGAAAATAGGTTTGTTGGTAATATCTAGTAACAAATAGTTCTTATACAAAATATTATTACATCGAGTGCACACGATTGCGGTGCGCCGTCCCTTCAATGCAATTTTCTAGACTCTGTATGAGGTGGAGGAATATTCTGAAAGTAGTACTCAAGCAGGACTTCGGAAACTAGCCACATGCATGCGTGTTCACACACACACACACACACACACACACACACACACACACACTTGCAGACATTCGACATTATTACATTCCCGCCGATTTTGCTGTTTTTTGCGTTACAGTTTTCTCGTGTCATGATTTTAGTTTTTCATGTCACAAAAATATCGCACGGGAAACCAAAAGTCTTTGTCTTAATTATTTTAAAAATGCTATGAGTTAAACTTACATAATAAATATTGAGCTGCAGCGAAATATAAAATTAGGCGGAAATTCCTTTAAATAAAAAATAAATGCCACGTATTTTCACTGTTTAATTAAGCACATGCCTGGACGAAATTTACGACGTTCTTTTTGAGCCTCATTTATCGCTTTCCTACAAATGAGTGCATTTATTTTCTAAATCTTTGTTATTGCCAGAGACCAGAAGAATTCGCGGATTCATTTTGGGACAAGCTAGCATTAAAAACACACATCCGTTTAGATAACTCAAGCCATTGGTCCATACGATGTTTGACAGCTCCTGGAGAACGTTCTCCAATTATCGCCATCCACTGCGACAGCAAACAACCATTGTGCTGTTGATATCAGCATAGCCTATTTGTACATAACACTGTACAGTCTAGCTTGCAGGTAATTGAACACCCGAATTATTCAGGTCTCTAGTTATTGCTAAAATTATACTGGAATACACGGCATTTTGATATGTTTACTTTGTATGATATTGCATTTTCACTCAGTTATTGCAATTCCTTAACCCTTTGAGGAGTATGCACGTATATATTCGGGGATAGCTTTAAATGGAAAATTCTTCGCTCTTCAAGAAAAACTCACACATTTATAGTTTTGCTGTTTCGATGGAGTTTATCGGAATCCAAGTAATAAATTACAATTAGCAAACATTGCAATTTGTGAGATTAAAACTTTTCTTTTTAATAATTTCTCAAATGCACACGTTGGATTGTAAAACTTGTTACCTCTGTCGCGACACGGTAATTGGCACACAGCCAACACGGCGACTTCATTGGCGATGGCCAGCCAATTATAAACGTCGCAAAGTATAGTAAGCGTGTGCGGTGTAGACAGGACCAACAGCATGAAAGTAAGTATAAATATAGAAACCAATACAAGAGATATTGTTGCAGTGGAGAATATAGGCAGCTCACTTCAATCCTGTCCTTAGTGTCAGCAAGGATGTGCCGTCCTCAAAGGGTAGAAATTTTTTTTCGCCATATGTATAACCGCGCTCATGTGTTATTACGGGTCTTACCAAAAGACTGCCATCTATTTATGATCCGTGAATCACCAGGGTGCAATTTAATAAATACAGGACGAATCAGTCTGCAGGTTGTCGTACATTGAAGAAAAGGTACTTTCGTAGAAACAGTTCGTGCCCAGTCACGGGTTACAAACGACACTCTAGGTAAATGACATTTTCCGAAGTGAGATCTACAATTGTATAATGTGTTCGTCGTTGCTTCCAACTTTTCTGAAGACATTCCTAGGTTTTACTGTTGGTGCTACTCAGCTTGTCCAAACGCCTCATAACTAGGGATAGGAAAAATTCGCGAGTTCAATGACCTGTAGGATAGACTCCACAGTCCTGTGTCCACTCGAGCCTCAGATGTCTGTTCATTGGCTGCTGCCCCATAGAGCAGTCAGTATTACTATACACCTGGCAGTATGACACTCGCTACTTGTTTCCTTGCAAGTCTGTTATTGGCTCAGAGTCGTCCAGGACGTGTCTAATAATCTGCGATCCAATTGCAAAGTCAACTTCAGTGTACACGTGTTTGACGTCTATCTTGTCCTGAAATGAGCTCGAGAAATGTTCCTATCCCTACTCATAACGCCACATGTAGGCCTAAAACCAACGTAGGCAAGTCTGAAAAAAAAACCACAGAGGGAAATTAACGCTCCGTATACGTGTGCTGAATAGATAATTCAACTGTATAAATGCCAAGAAAAAAGCGTTTTCGTAATTAAAATCTTGGAAACAGAACTATATGACAGTAATAGATTAACTAACAGTAGTTTAAAAAAATTAAATATTAATTTACCTAACCATCAAATAATATGTTTCTCTCTTTGTTACTAATTCACTATGCTTATGAAATAAACAATATAATTTATAGACAATAGGTATGTGTAAATTTGTAACACAAAAAAAGAATGCACGTTTATGTAAACCAATGAATAAAAAGATTGCGTTACATTATTTATCTAGAAACACCAAAACATGATGTACATTGAGTGATTCTTGAAATGTTTTTATTCGGAAGGTGTAGAGGTATTGTGGATGAACTATATAAAAGGTAGTTATTATTTGTATTGGACGATTAAAGCTGGCAGATGCTCTCGTTGGCTACACGTGAGGGTTAGGGCGGATAAGTGCAGTGGCGATGGCCTCGTGTCATTAGCGCAGCCGAGTGCTGCCTATCGGGCACACCTCTTCCGGCCCTCTGTTTCCGGCACCCGGAGTTCACTTAACTCCGGCGTCTGGCTCCGGGCCTGCGCACCTTGCACTAGGCTCACCACCGCTGGCCCTCGCCACATTCAACACTCGGGCTGTGTTCTATTTCTGTGCTATGTGCCCTTGATCACTTGCCCTTCATCCCTTCCCGATTCACGAGCCCCTTGTTTCCTTCATCAGATACATTCCTTGAATCATTCGGACGCCTGTGTACATTTCCACCTCGAGTTTTATTCTGTCAAATTTGCCTCTACGCGAGTTTATTTTGTTTTTGTGACGTTTGCAAGTGTTTTCCGCGGCCACGCAGAGTTGTAAACACCAAACAAACACAATCAAATGAAGTATTTCAAACAGTCGCGAATCGAAAATGATCTAGGGCTCGAGAAGAGTAAGTTGCTCGTGCCCTTGGCTGAAGGGTGCATAATGTGCCCTTGGTGTGAATTCGGACAGCGGCAATGTGACGTCACATCTGGGATGCACTTTTCAAGGGCACGAAGCCTCGGTGGTATCGTTTCCCACAAGATATAGTCTTTTCGCGATTTCTACACACTTTTTGAGTCAAACCTTTGAAAAACAACCCCATGAATGACAAACTCGGTTGTTTCCCAAATATGCCTGCAAGTATCACAGGTGTTTTACACTTGTGTCAAAAAGAAACTACCTTATTTTTGGTTAAGTTGGTCTTAGACTTCTATTTTATCTATAAATTTGAATATTTCATTTACAATTAATATGAATTAAAACAGGGAGAAAATTGGTGTGTTGGTAATGCCTGGTAAGAAATAGTTCTTATGCGGAATTGTATTACACTTAGTGCTCACAAATACGTGCGCTGTTCCTATGGGTGTAATTTTCTAGACACTGTTAAGCTTTGTTTGCATGAGGCGGAGGAATACCCTGGAAGTAGAACTTTAGCAGGGCTTCAGAAACGTGTGAAGTAACTGTGAGCGGATTACAGTTGTAATTCGCCAGTTTTGACGAGAACTTATTTGCAGGCGCTAATGCAGATCCTGAAACTTTCTTGTAGGGTTAGTTATAATCCTGATCTTAAATAGGTTTCTCTCGTAAAAGTATTAAAAAAATACCGTGTGTTCTATGAATTTGGAAAAGTTTTAATAACAAAATTCATCGATTAGTTTTGTCCCTTGCAAAAAAAAAGGGGGGGGGGGGTTGTATGCCACTGAAAATGGTAGCAGATAGTGTGTGTTGTCTAGGCAACACTTTTTTCTGCAAGGAAAATACCAGAACAATGCTATTGTTTCCGCAAGAATTTACCCTCAGACTTTGTCGTGGGAAGAAGAGAGAGAAAAGAAAAAAAATAAAATCAAAAGTTTCGCTGGGAAGGGGGCGGGAGGAGTCCCTGGTCGCCCGGAGAGTGTTAAAAACTCTCTTTAAACTTTCGTTCTGATGTAATAATGTAATATGCGGCCTCCTCTTCCCACCCACTATTTTTCATTCGGCCGCCCCCCCTCCCTCTTCCCCTATCACGTGACACCGGTTAACTTTTATAAGCATTCTTGTCGGGATGAAAAGCTCCTGATCTTAACACGAAAAGAAACTCTAACTACGTGGGGGCTACATGGGCTCAAGTACATCTTTTGTGCGCCTTTCAGGAAGGGAATTTCCATCGCGATGCGATGCCACTTGGTAGTAACATTTCAGCTCGTCTTTGTGTGGAGCAATATTACCCTCCCTCCCTCCCTCCCTCTACTGAGAAGAAAATAATCATCAGACGAGTGACAACTGAACAAACAGGATTCAGGGCAGCAGCATGCAAACTTCTGTTCCACCGACAGGATGTTCTGTTAGTTTATTACAGTCCTGCTTGTTGCAGGAACAATACAGGTATTGTTCGAGTTGTTCTCTCGAAGCAACGATCTGTTCTGTTAGAGGAACGGAATAATCTGCTGTATGAAGTATGTTCACATTTGCAGAAACAATCACTAGGGACATGTGTTTTTCGCGAAAAAATTTCAAGACCAGTTGTATTCCAAAACACTTTTGTTCATATGCACTTTCGTGGTTGGATGAATTTTAATGTCACGTGCCTCAAGTGTCTGTGCCCGAATCATGGACGTTCAGTATCGGAGTTCTTATTTATGACTGGCATAGTCAAATAATAACACGTCTTCCCTCGTAGTCATGCGGCCAATAACAAAAGGAAGTTGTGGTCGTAGACATAGGATATTGAAGTCTAGCATGGCCATAAATATTTTCGCGAAATATACTTCTCTCTAACAATAACAAACACAACAGCATATAGTTCCGTTACAGTTACTGTCTAAGTTGCGATAATATTACGACAATACCTACACCCGAACTGATTGCTGTCGCTAAATTAACAGTCTAGACGGGTTGTGGGGACAGACATTTGGTTCCTAAAACAATATTGTTTTTCTCAGTGCATGAGCAACTACGGATAAGCGGGTTTTATTTTCGACGTAAGCAAGTAAGCCATACGCCGCCGCACAATTGAAAACTTCAGCATTTGACTTAACGTATCAACATCACGTATGCTTACCATAAGTTGTTTCCTGTGGAGCATGGCACAGTGAATTGGCGGAAATTAAGACTCTGAACGTGGTACACGTTTACTGGCAATTAGGACAATTTATAAGTGGGACACCTATATTCACGACTATCAGTTGTATTGGTCCCTGTGTTCCCCTTTAAAAACAGTCCTGTTAGCTCGCATAGGGCATAATACCGAATAAACATACTATACTTAGAGACCTGCGAAATTTGCGTTATTATTTGACGCCAGGCTAAACTTCTCAGAGATTTATATACTCGAGCCGGCGTCGGTTCTCCATTGACAGCTGTATAGATGCGAAGTCACTCCTTTTTTTGACTAGACTGCACGTGATTGGACTGCACAATTGTGTAGTGTTCATTTACTGGTGCAGAGTTACACAGGGTCTGTCAACTAAAATATGGTCTAATGACAAACTTATTCGAAAGGTAAATATGTTTGAAGTTTAACAAGTTCCCTAACAATAACGCGAATTTTTTAGGTCTCTACACATATGACATTTCAATATGAAACGTACGGTATATTTAAAAATTGAAGCATGTAAATAGATAAACGGGTAATATATAATGAATTGTATAGTAATATTCACATTTGTACGAAGACTGCAAAATTTATTTTCAATTGTCTGAACTCTGATTTGATGCTTGCAAGCACAGTGACGAAATGGCGTGGCGGTGTCTTTGATATGTGAGTCTGATTGGCCTATGCTTGCTGCCGAAGGTTCCCTATTGGCTGGACTGCTGACTTGCGAGTAGGTTACCACGCGCTGACTGGTGAACGGCGCTACAATTTCTTGCTGGCCAGTGACGCCATTTTGCTGGAGCGTGCGGCTGAGGGTCGCGGTATAAGTTTCTGTTCCACCTCTTACGTAGGCTGTTCACGGTAAAATGAGCACTTCTGAAATAAACTGTAGAAAAGAGTCACTGTTACCACCTACATATATTTTAACTGGTGCACTGAGTAACACGCGCCCAGCAAAGTTGGTAACGTTGGAAGGAAAGTAGTCCCATATCTTAACGTCGAATAAAAAGTATTAGGATAACCATTTGTAATAAATTAAATTACTTCTTTTGCTTTGTGTTTTTTTATGCAGCGAAGTATTCAAATGAACAGATTTGTAAAATATTAACTTTTCTAATAATCTCACAGTTTCACTCGACCGACGTATGAATAGAGACGCGAAGAATTCGTGGATTAATTTTGGGACAAGCTAGAATTTAAAACACGTGCGTTTATATAACTAAAGCCACTGGTCCACGCGGTATTTGACACCTCCTGGAGGACGTTGGCTTAATTGGCCCCATTCCTTGTAACAGCAGACAACCACTGCGCAGTTTATCGGCAAATTTGTACAAATGACTGTATATTCTAGCCTGCAGGTAATTGAACTCGCGAATTTTTCAGATCTCTACGCATAAACAAAGTGATAAGGACCACGACAGTGTTAAATTTACATGCGGCATCGAAATATACAGCGGGTATGCAAGTAGATCCTCAGCAGGGCTATTAAAAGTATTCATTTTTTCGTGAACAGCCTTATATATCAGTAGGGAGCTGCACAATTGGCGTTATTATTTGGCCTCAGCCTAAACTTCACAGTACTGTATATACTCGAGCCGAAGTCGTTTCGTCATCTGCTACTGCCTAAATGTGAAGTCACTCCATTTCCGACTGAACTACACGTGATTGGAGCACACTACTGTGGAGGCTTCATTTATTGGCGCACAGTCACTCCATTTCCGACTGAACTACACGTGATTGGAGCACACGACTCTGAAGTCTCCATTTATTGGCGCACAGTCACTCCGGGCGTGTCAAATAAATTACTGTTCATTGGCAAACGTATTGCAAATGTACGTATATTTAAATTTAACGTGTCACCAAATAATAACGCGAATTTTGCAGGTCTCTATATATTAGTGTAAGTACTCAGAGGTTGTATTACGTGGCAGTGAAGTTCACGGAAACAATGAGCGATGCAATTAAAATTACGTCGCCAATATCTTCAAAAGAATTCGGACTTCATGAAGTTAAACAAAATTCCTTGCGACTATTTTGACAGCACATTGGGCTCACGAAATTCCCACATGGTCAAGGAAGGAAATTTTTGGAAATTGATCTGCGGACAAACTAGACTTTAATTTAGCCTGCCTGTACGTTTGAGCCACTCTTGTGGCTGTCTCGTAGTTTACCAAACACGCCGTGGATGACTCTGGGCCAGTGGTAGATCTACATGACGACAAATATCGAATCCCGTGCTACCTTGTCAAGGGAAAAATTGGCCACTCACAATGGCAGCGGTCAGTGAATGAACAGCTGACTCTCTAGTGCACATACATAAGACTGCCAAGTATAGCATGCACATCACTCAACACGCGAACATTTCCTGTCTCTCAATCACTAACATTCACTACAGAGTTCAAATAGTTTGGAAGTACGTGAATATATAGCGCTAAGTGTCAAATATTATGGAATTCTTGAAAATGGCGTATCAAAAAATGCGCACCATATTTATAGGGACTGGAAAATTAAGCGAATTCATTTTATGACAAGCTACTCTTTGAACACATGTGTACTTCTGTTATGTCTGCAGTTGGATAACAGTTTATTACTAGAGCTAGTGATACGAGTAAACGGTAGACTTCAACAGTAGTTTGTCTATTGCCATATGTTGCTGTATACTTGAGAAGGCGTTTTCATATTTAGCCAGGCCACTCTGAATTCGCCAACATCGGCACAGCTACTATGTGATTCGTGTGCAGACAATTAACACGTGTCAAAAAGTAATTAAGCCAATCCAACGACCCTACAGTGCTTTGAAATATGACTAGTGTTGAAATATTTTCGCGAAATTGCACTACCTCTATCTAGCAGACGCGTTCAGGTGAACTATGAGTCACCTGTGAGGAAACAAACATCCAATATCGTGTCATGTGGTCTAAGTATAAAGTAAAGAGATTTGGGCGACTCTTAACAGCGATGTCTTGAGAGCCGATTAGGGTGGTTGAGGTGAGTATGGAGCGGCGACGGAATGAAAGGGCGGGGGAAACAGGGGATCCCCGAGAAAAAAACCCACCGACCAGCGGCATCGTCCGGCACGATTCCCACATGCGAAAATCTGGGAGTGACCCGGTCGGGGATTGAACCCGGTTCGCCTTGGTGGAAGCTGAGCATGATAACCGCTAAGCTACCGTGGCTACACACTGAGGTAGCAGTCATTGAACAGAAAGCTGAGGTTCGAAAATACATAGAGCAGTGCAGTGTAGCCTAAAGGACATTCGTTTAAACGCGAAATTTCCCTGTCGCTACATATTCTATTAACGTTGCGTCGTTTAGATTGTTGATCATTATTACAATCGGCACGAAATATTTCTGCGATTGCCCTCTGTCTGTAGAAGTGCCACGCAAGTTGGAAGATGTTGGCAAAGTGTGAGATGACCAATGGTTGGCTACACGACGCCTCCCTCGCCAACAGGTGACTTCGCTTCGCCGTCGGGTCGGTAGTTCGACATGCGTAGTCTTCAGCAGCGTCATCGCAAGCCGCCGGTTATGACGTAGAGGCCTTTTTATCTCCCGCGGGAGCCACACATTGTCGCCTTTGTGAGCGTCGAAATTACGTCCTTTACAAATTTACCTCTGCCCCCGCCGTGCACAAAGAACCTTGTTAAGATCGCCTTAATGAGATTATCAGACTACCAAACTACCTTCCCACCGTGCCTAATTGAAATCTCGCTCGACCTGGTAAATACTCTCTCCCCGCGCACTTGTTCTACCTTTTTTTTTTTCTCTAACTCCCTCCTGGGAAAGTTCTGTAGCCAAAATATTACTTGGGAAGCTTTTCAATCGTAATAACTCCTTTAAAACGTTTACATTTGCAGAAGGCACGGCGGTTGATTCAAGCTAGCACGGACCAATGCTTAAAGTTAGATTGCAATCAGAAGAGACTCGTGAAATTACTTTACCTTCTTTATTACTACTTCGTCAGTGTGAATTGTTGAATTGGCTTTCCCCTCGCACCTTCCACCTTTTATTCATATAAAATCTTCGGAATACTCTTCTTTATCGTTTTCAATCACAAGTAACTATCGTTTTACATCTTGCAACGAAATAATTTCGTGCCTCCAACGGTACTTACATACTTTTAACTCCCCTTTTCTCATCAGAACCAATGAACGATTATATCTTTCACAAGAACGCTGTTTTCGAACCTAAGCAATAGTCCATGGAACCCCTTTCCTTGAAGCTGTTTTTTTCTGGACTACAGTGGATACTCTAAGTTCACTTTTGTTGAAACATCCCCCGGTGTTGGGCACTGCGGATAAAAATGTTAAATTGGAATGTAAATTCACTTCATCTTCTTCTTCAGATCTTCTGCTCAAGATACGGCTGTGTGTGGTCCATCGAAGTGTCAGAAAGGAAACGATAAGCCGCTGCCGTATTTCGTTACGAATATTTTGTACAGTATGTTCGAGGTACCTTCTCACGTTTCGAATCAAACCCTTGAAAAATCATCCCATGTACAATGTATTTGCTTTTCCCTAAATATGTAATGTACAGTGACTTGCAAAACTCTCGTTATTTGGGAGCCGCAGACTAGACTCCAAGAAGCTGCAGGTTCGTGTGACTTCCACCATTAGCCTATACAACTTGTGTGGCACTCACATCGCAAGGACGCTTCTAGCCTGTTGTAGAGCCTCGACGGTTGAGCGACCAATCTTCCAGTAAAGCGGTCACACAGGTAAATGACATCTTATAGTTGCCAGTAGCCAATTAAATCACGAACTGCGTTCAAGCAGCTATAGAACAGTGAAGTCTAGCATGTCACCAAACAATAACGCGAATGTTGCCTGTCTCTATTTATTCATCATAAACGTTTTATACGTCTGTTAACATATAGATATCTTACTTTCGGCTGAATGGATTTTACTTATATGTTCTCTATAAATTATAAAATGTGATATATAATTAACATTAAAAAAAAAAAAAAACAGAGCGAAAATAGGTGTGTTGCTAACGCCTAGTAAGAAAAGACAAGTGAATTTCGCGAAAAGAATTCAAAAACCAGTTGTACTCCAAAACACTTTTTTTCATATGCACTTTCGTGGTTGGATGATATTTAATGTCACGTGCCTCAAGTGTCTGTCCGCGAATCATGGACATTCGGTATTGGAGTACTTTACTGAGATTGGCCCAGTCAAATGGGAGCATGTCTTCTCACGTAGACACGCAGCCAATAATCAAAAGGAAGATGTGTTTGTGGATGTAAGATATTAAAGTCTAGCACGGCCATAAATATCTTCGCGAAATACACCCGTCCTTAGTAGTAAGTAATAGTTCTTATGTAAAATATTAAATTGAGTGCGCACGAATGCGGCGCGTTGTACTTTTCGAGAGATTTGCTAGACTGACTTAACCTTTGTTTGCTTGATGCGGAGGAATATCCTGGAAGTAGAACTTTGGCAGAGCTGCAGAAAAGTTGGAAGTGGTCATAAATGGACCATAACATTCAATCAATAGAGCAGGTGCAAATTAATGACTCTGGTCTAAAATCCTTGTAAATTTTAACCATTTCAGACACTTTAATTTACGGTTTCAGGTGATGCAAACAATAAATCATATGATCCGTGCTGTACTTAAGTCGACGCAACACTTGTTTCGCTGTCACAGCTGTAGGCTATATGTTCGGCTACAATTATATGAACCAATTACGACCTAGACCTGTAAGACAGGCAAGATCACTGGTCGTTGAAATTCGCAGACCAGAAATCACCTAAGCGTGTTTAATGTCTACAACTGTGTCCACTGGTTCAGAATGGGTCAAGGGAAATTATTTTATTACTAACTGAAATATTCATTTTACGAACACTTTCGGCGCTAGCACGTATACTCTAGTTGGTTACGGTTTAGAATTTTCGTTAGAAAGCAGGGTACAAACACAGTAGTAAAATGAACTTTATCTCACGGCTTTTTATTGTTAGTACTGGAATAAACGATTTTACGAAAACGGTGTATAAGTAGGGATAGGGACATTTCGCGAGTCATTTAAGGACATGATAGACGTCAAACATGTGTACACTTAAGTCAACTTCGCAATTGGATCACAGTTTATTAGACACGCCCTGTACTACTCTGAGCCAATAGCAGACTTGCAAGGAAACTAGTAGCAAGTGCCATAATGCAAAAAGTGGGGTAACTCTGGCTACTCTATGGGACAGCAGCCAATCAACAATCATCTGAGGCTCGAGTATACACATGACTGTAGCGTCTAGCCTCCAGGTCATTGAACTTTCGAATTTTTCCTATCCCTACAAATGTGTTTATTTTCAAACATATTACTTATGATCATTAACCGAGCAGTCGAGATCACTATTACCGACTATCAGTAGCACAGTTGGTCAACATGTCAGTGAAAAGTATTAGGCCCTACTTTTTTATAAGTGAAGAAAGACGGATGTATTTTCTCTGAATTTCCAGATAAAGTGTTTGAAAATAACAGTTTGGTAGGTCGCTCGTTTTTCATTGATTGGAAAAGGTATATTTTAAATTATTCAGGCTTGTAGCGTATTTTCCATTTAAGATTATACTTATTTCATTCGCTACATCTGGTGTAGCTGATCCATCAGTCCAAAAGCAGCTACCTGAAATACAGGAATTGAAATGGTTGATGAATCAGCGGAAACATCACTGAATCAATAAATGAAGGTAAACATATCTTCTTTTTTCACTAATTAGTGAGTTAAATTAACTGAAGTGTCCGCTCAATAAATGTGGTGTTTTTAACTGAGTTGAACAGTGAAATTGTCGCTTATTCAGAGTCAAGAGTGGATGCCGAAGACCGGGTCTAGGGGTTGGAAAGTTGTACATGTGGCCTGTTTTACAAAATACACGTGTTCTAATCCCAAACAAACAAAAAATAATTTTAAAATATATATATTTTTTTTACTTTTTACATTTTCAATTACTTTACTACATATGTTGTTCCGTTGGTCTCGCTGTTCGTGTTATTTATTACTGACAACATGTAGTTAATAAATTATCCAGTTAGCACGTGACCCGCTTGTACGTCATGTCTCGTGCGAGCTGTTTTCGCGTCTCGGAAACGCAATGATGCAAAAACAATAAGCGATATACAGTTTTTTTATATGCGGGGAAAGATTATGCTACTTGTGAGTGAGTGAAGAGATCTGGGAGGCTCTTAACAGCGAGATCTTGGGAGCCGATGAGGGCGATTGAAGTGAATATGGAGCGATGCCGGAATGAAGGGTCGGGGGAAACGGGAGATCCCCGAGAAGACCCGTCGACCGACGGCATCGTCCAGTACGATTCCCCCTTGCGAGGGTCCGGTGACCCGGCCGGGGATTGAGCCCGGATCGCCTTGGTAAGAGGCAAGCGTGCTAGTGGCTCAGCCACCGCGGTCCCGTAAATATACGGACATTGGTAACAGTATACTAGGAAGCAGTGAGCGTTGACACCTCTGTTTACTGTCGGCGCCCATGTTCGTGTTGCATTTCAAGGTCACTAGACGTGGAAATGGTTATTGTTTATATTGGCATAAAATAGTACTCAGCCTTCAGACACTACTGCTGATGTAATTTCTACTAAACAAGAAATACACGTGAAAACCTTTCAATAATAGCATGTCGATGATCACAGTTTTACCTTGCTTGAAAAAATAAAAACACTTTAAAGTTACTCGCCTGTGGAGATGAGATAGTTTGCATTGAAAAATAATTATGTCAGCTATCTCAAATTTATTCTGAAATGCTAACATTCAAAATAATTCTTGAAAAAGTAACTGAGAGCTCCAGCTTAGTTGCAGGGTGTCGGGTGTTAAGTGGTGAATAACTCTCCAAGAGTTCGAGCAACGGCACAAATAGCTTGTAATTATATAGTTAGGGACAGGATAATTTATATTTTTAAAAAATCTGTAGGCTAGCTGGACTCCACTATCTTACGTATTTTTAATGCCAAAGCTTTATGTTCATTGGCTGCTGTCCCAATGTACCTATTACAGCCAATTGTGCCGCAGATCAGGTGACACAGGATTCGGTGCTAGTTTCATTGCAGGTCTGCTATTGGCTCAGAGTTTACTTGGGTGTGTCTAATTATCTGTTATAGAATTGCAAACACGACAGAAATGTACGTGTGTTTGACATTTAGCTTGTCCTTAAATGAACTTGCGGAATTTTTCCACTGTCTAGCGGTACTTTTCAAATATTCTCACTGATTTCCTTATACCTGCATTGTATCTTCCAAACCCGAATTTAACTACGAAACTCAAATTATGGATAGCTGATAACACGATAAAAAAACTATACTTTCAATCTGCCAGAAGTAACTTCTTGCCATAAGAAAATGAATTTCTCTGCAACCGAAGCCAATGACAAAAGCTCTAAGTGACTATGTGCCACAAAAATTGAAACGTTGAGCTCCCGAAGCCTTGAGAGCAAATTTATTTAAATTAATCAAAAACTAATTTCATAAACAAATTCATTTTTCGGAAGTGCAAAGCTACAGGAAACAATTTGTATATCTATGATACCATGCAAAACACATGTGTGATAGGTGGATACAATGAAATGTTTGCTGATTTTTCATATGTGGTTTTTTAATATATTTTATACTAAGCACATTTCAAAACTAATTACGGCCATATTATTCAACTTACATTATTTAATTTCGTTGTTAATGATTTAGTTTATTTTATTTGTCTTCCACAGCTAGAAGCAATTTTTATATTTTAACATATTTTACAAAAAATACGGAGGAAGGGGGTTTCCGTTTGCTGCAAATTATACCTCATATAGGCACATCTACAAAGTGTTTGTTCAAAAAATGTGTCTACTGCCAAACGTCCTTACGGCACCCCTCAGCTTGAAGTTACACTGTAAACAAATTATACCTCATATAGGCACATCTACAAAGTGTTTGTTCAAAAAATGTGTCTACTGCCAAACGTCCTTACGGCACCCCTCAGCTTGAAGTTACACTGTAAACAAATTATACCTCATATAGGCATATCTACAAAGTGTTTGTTCAAAAAATGTGTCTACTGCCAAACGTCCTTACGGCACCCTTCAGCTTGAAGTTACACTGTAAACAAATTTCTGGTAAACTTCCTGAACTGTTATGGCAGTTTCTAATATATCCAGTGTATGGAAATAGTACTACGCTCCAGGCTGAAAATATGGGAATATTTAGCATCGCTACTATACAAAGTTGGCAACTTCCCTACGCATTTGACTCTTTCCAGAGCAATTGTAGGAACGTTACCATGTATGTATGGGAAAATATTTTACCATTCGCGCCTTGTCACTGTACGTATATGTACGTACATTGAAGTGGAAAATTTTCAGAAATTTCTTAGAGTGCACTGTGTGCCTTTGAAGGACGGAAGCGAGTTCGCCATACTGAGACGATTGCCTCAAAAGGATTCTCTCCTCAACCCATGAGACGTATTTCCATCTTGAAGAATGCACGTGTGTTTCTCGAGGGTTGAGCGTCCAATCGCTAGGGACTGGAAAAATATCTCGAATTCATTTCAGAATAAGATAGACCTGAAACACATGTGTATTTCTGTTGCGTTTTCAATTTGATAGCACGAAGATAAGCACGCGCAGTGTGAACTCCGAGCCAATTGTAGACTGGCAAGGAAACAAGCAACGAATCCCGTGTCACCTGGTCTGGAGGTAAACCTATCTACACACTGGAGCAGCAGCCAATCAACAGGAAGCTGAGGCACGAAAATACATAGGACCGTCAAGTCTAGCCTACAGATCGTTTAAAACGCGGACTTTCCCTGCCCCAACCAATTACACATTTACCAGTTCTTCATAGATGAAAAAAGTCTCTCAACAAACAAAAAAATAGCATGAGAAGAATAATTGAAAGGGAGTAAATTCTCTCTATTATTCACTGTCTATAGCAAGAGGTGCTATCATTGCGTGCTAAGCCCCTGTCACTGTGTCAAATTTTTCCGTCAAACTGCTTGCAATAAGTCTAGTCAAATAAAGTTGGACAGTTATGACGTCATCGAAACATCATAAAGCCACCATATTTTCATGAGAACGTTGGATGGCTTCAGTTTCCATTAAAAATTTGAATACTGGACCGGTTCTAAAATTTCTTTGATATCTGACGGTCTCAGCTAATCAGAATCGTGTGCACGACAATAATGGACGTCAAGAAACTTTAAAATAACGAACAATTATTGCTTAAAACGAAGTAAGTTGTGAAAATAATTGTTTTACGTAGAAGCTATCTAGGCATGAATCCTATTGTAAGTGAATATTGCACACAATAGGTAGAGACCTGAATAATTCGCGGATTCCTTCTTTGGGACCAGCTAGAATTCAAAACATTTGTGATTATATAACGTTGGCCATTGATCCACACGGTTCTTGACTCCTCCTGGAGAAGGCTGGCCCAATCGCCGCCTTCCACTGTAACAGCAGACAACCAATATCGGCACATGCGTACATAAGACTGGATAGTCTAGCCTGCAGGTCATTGAACTCGCGAATTTTCAGGTCTCTAATAATAGGTATTACGAACTCAAGATACGTTGAATTTCATTGTGTAGGAAACATCTCTGATAAATAAAATTTGTATTTAGTATGAAAGCGAAAATAAATTACAACATTCCTTACGTGTATTCCTGTAATGGACTGCATGGAAAAAAAAAAGCAATATCTCACTATGAAAACAATTATTAAATAATAATTTAGATTATATTCTCCCAGCAAAAAAACTTAACAGTATGACATATTTTCAAACACATTCAAGATTATTTGATAAAATTTGTTGGAAGGAAATAATTGATGGCCGTATTTTGTCTTCAAATGTTATTTTCAAATATAGTTGAAGCCGAATATGCGACCGTGTGACAGGGGCTTAACAAAAGGGCACCAAGCATATTGGTTAGTGACACTGTCATAGCTCATTCTCCTGTCCGACTCGCCTACACTTAATTAAACCACCCTAATGCTTAATATGAGCTACATGGAGAACCATGACGTGTCTGATTAGTGCAGGTCCAGTGACATGTGTGAAACTAACATGTCATTATATGGCACCTAGCGTGTTACCAGATTGAAACGCGAAAGAGGTAGGGTCCCTATTTATAGCTTTAAAAAAATAACTTTTCGCCGGTGTTTATTGTGCCTAGAGACCTGCAAAATTCGTGTTATTATTTGGCATCAGGCTAAACTTCACTGCGATGTATATCCTCGAACAGGCGTCGGTTCCCCATTGGTTGCTGCATAGATGTAAGTCACTCCTTTCTTTGCTGGAGTTAGCCAGGGCGTGTCTAATATAGTATAGTCCAATGACAAACTTATTACAAATGTACATAACGCGAATTTTGCAGGTCCCTAATAATGCACTCTATCCCTGTGGATTGTTTCTACTGCTTAAATCACTTGCTTGCAATTTCGCTGTTCCGTTCTGTCGGTAGTTTTCTTGTGGTGTCTATGTCAGTTTTCCCAATCCTTCAGTAAATTAGTGTTACTATTTACAACGAGCTGAGGAAACACTGGTAATATTTGCTTAATCCCATTAATACCACGGAACATGGGCACAATAGTAACCTTATTTCTTTCCTTCATGCATAGGCGTGTCGATCCCAACTCTGCCTCAAACCTACGACTCCTTAGGGTGTACAAGGGGAAAAATATTTAAAATAGGGACTTTTAAAAATGACCCCATAATTGTAATGGTTTAATGTATATATATCTATGCTAATATTATAAAGAGGTAATGTGATTTGTTTATTTGTTTATATGTCGCGGGTAATCTCGGAAAGCACACTGTCGATTGTTATAATTATTTCACATTCCTCCAGATTGTCTTAGGCTATGGTTATTTAAAAGAAAACATTTCTTGGGAAATTTCAAAATTTTTAAATCAAGTCGCAGAAAAATGAGCAGAATATATATATATATATATATATATATATATATATATATATATATATATATATATATATATTCGACGGTAGTCCATAATTTTACACGTTTGACACTGGGGGGAAAAATTATGTACTCGAATCATCACATCCAACAGGGTTGATACGGAACGTCTATATGTGCGCGTAAAGAGGTTTACATTTAATTGGTTTTTACACTTTGCTTATGTCACAGCTTCACTTCTCTTGTTCGCTCAGAACTCACCATAGCTGTATTAACGAATGTCTGTTATTGGTCCGCTGTGCTGGAGGCTGTGATCAGCTTCACGTGCTTAACACTAGACATATGTTCTTGGGGTCTGATGTTTCAAGTTCATCATACTCAGTGACGTATTTTATAGTTGGGCGGTTTTATGTGGCTAAACTATATCTTTTAAAGGACAGACATTTTATTTCGTTTTTCGCTGACCTAAACAAGAATGATATTTTGTAGGTAGGCGTATGCCATTTATAATCTGAGTCAATATTCATAAATCATTGCCCGTGTGGTAAACAGGCATCGTGTTGAAAAAGTTAGAAATACGTATTTATGTGGTTAACATGTTTTCAGGTAAAGATACAAAGATTTACTCTGAGTGATGAACTGTTTGAAATTACCATTTCCAGTTCGAAAAATTTCTAAACGGGGAGTTCCAAAAGTGTGCGCTTTTTTCACAACGAAATAGACCGAGAAATACATACACTATTGTTTCAAAACAGATATTACGATCACAAATGCAGAGCTCTCAGGAAGAAAAATTCCTGTTTTATTAAGACATCAAATCGTTCTTTAATAAAAGGTCTCATAGCTATACGGTGTCCTTTGATTACATGTTGTATGACGTCCTTCTATAGCTTGTTGTATGGTGTCGTTATATTGTTTGTGATATGGTATCGTTATATTGCTTGTTGTATGTTGTAATTTTGCTGATTGTACGGTGTCCTTCTATTGCTTGTCGTATGGTGTCCTTCTATAGCTTGTTGTATAGTGTCCTTCTATAGCTTGTTGTATGGTGTCCCCTCTATTGCTTGTTGTATGGTGTCCCCTCTATTGCTTGTTGTATGGTGTCCCCTCTGTTGCTTGTTGTATGGTGTCCTTCTATAGCTTGTTGTATGGTGTCCCATCTATTGCTTGTTGTATGGTGTCCTTCTATTGCTTGTTGTATGGTATCCTTCCATTGCTTGTTGTACGGTGTCCTTCTATAGCTTATTCCGTAGAGATGATGGTTAATAGCGGGAAAAGTTGTCGGTTCGCTAGGATTCAACGTACTGTACACATGTCCGACAGTTTCCTTTCCTTATTGGCTGCCATGCATGTATGAAGCTACTACTCCATTTCATTGAACCAATGAGTATTCTGATACTACAAGGCAGAACGTCCGTTATTGGTCTGCAAACAACTTAGCGGAGTCGAAACCTTGTTCATCCAATCATGAAAGCAAATACTTGTTAGAGTGTTATAGAAGATATGTTGGCTCAAAAAATTTTCGCGATTTTCCATCATCTCTAGAAGCTGTCCTGTTTTATTTCTTGCGTTATTTTTTATCTTGTCATTTGCAACTATACATCTTTCTTCCAGTATTTGGCAGGTGTTTATCCCATTGTTGTTTTCTTGTTACAATAATTTGTTAATCCCCATGATATTAAAATTCTGACGTTCATTCTCGATCCTAGCTTGAGCTCTCCTCTTCTTCCCGCAATTCGTGCGAGAATATTTATTTAAACCGTCGGTATTTCATTTTTATCTTTTTGAAAAACCCGACGAGCCGAAAAGAAATCTAGTATGACGATGACATGGCCCGCCATATTCTCAACGCACCATAAAAGTCACCTCCCGGGGTTTTTTTTTTTTTTTTTTTCCTCTCGATCCTTTTGCCGTCTCTTTTACTCTCTCGTGAACGAAAAACAAGTCGCGGCAGATTTCGAAAATAACCTCCTGCCTTTTGCCATCCCACCCTTCCCCCCCCCCCGACCATTTTCCCTCCAAAACACTTCCTGTGATTTATCAGCGGGCGAAAGTACGAACGCGCGGTACCCAAATACCGCGAATAGTAATAATACATCCGGAACTCGTAAAAGTTGTGAAGCCAAAGAAAGGAGGAGCAAAGGGGACAAAGAAGATTCGCCCCCCCCCATCCTCCCCCTTCTCTAGCCAGGGGTTAAGCGGGGAAAACAAGGGGGGGGGGGGAGTTTTCCGAAATTCAATTGGATGAGCGTGGCTGATGGATGACGCCATTTTGAGTCAATGTTGCGTGAAATTTTTGCTGTACTCGCTGTAAGGTTGGTGGGAAGGGCGCATTCGATAAAAATAGGTGGGATGGGTTTTTTGGGGGGGGGGGGGAGGGAGGGGGGAGAATTAAATTACCGCTCGTGATGCGTTTCCCACCTCGGCCTACCGCGCATGCTCAAGTGAGCCGCCATACTGGCGTCTGTATTCTCATCCGTCCACGGCAAGTAATTCTATTCGCCGTTTCGTAAATCCTTCCAGTCAATAACTTCATTTGCTCCAACAAACAGGTTTCTGTGTCTGTAAATGTGCTTCTGTCCAAGTAATACTAGATATTGTTGGCTGTTGATATTTCTCTGACCAGATATTGATGCTTTCTTCCTTACAGGGGCGTGGCCGGAAATTATTTTAAGGGGAAGGAAAGCAGATGCAAACTTATAATCGCCTGCCTTGCTCTTTTTTTGGCAGATTACAAATGTAAGGTCTCAACAACAAATTGTTTTAAATTACTTCGTTTCGATGACAAATGGTGAGAAAAATCTACCAAGGTTTTCAGTAATTGAAATTGCAGGAAGTCACTACTATGTAGGCCTATGCCCTACATCTCAATCCACATAACATTGGTAAGATATTGTGTGTAGCAAAGTTCAATACAGGCTCTAGTTTGGCTCGTGTCCGGCTAGTATGTTTTAACATACGGCAGTCTGTAAAAGCTGTTTTTAACTATATTGGAGGACTCCTAAATAATATTTACAGCATGCTTGGTAACTTCAAAGTAAGTAAGTAAATGCTACAAGTAAAGTCTGGGGTGTGATGTATTTTCGTAGGTAAACATACTGGGTGCAAAACTAATAGTTTCGTTCAAAAACCGGGGATTTCAAAACTCTGCTTGCGGTTTAAGCTACAGGGCAGGCGGTACATTCTGGTCTACTACACAAGCACAACAAGCATATTTTTGGCTGTTACTGTACACTGTGAGGTTCGATGACTAGTGATCTTATAGGCTGATCACTGTAAAGTGAGCACTTTTGATGCCCTAGTTACATTTTATTTTCAGCCACAATCCTTTAACTACCTTTTAAAATAGATATTGCCATTCAAGTAATAAGCACAGTGTGTATATTCCACAGCACTTGGAAGTTAACTTCTAAAGTTAAAATTAAAAATATTTATTGAACTATTATTACATATTAGACGACTTTCAAAAATGCTCACTTTACCGTGAATAGACTATACCTGCAGGTAACTAATTCGTAAGCCGTGCTACTGGTCAACATTATTATTGGTTTAAACTACATTTTCAGCAAGGCTTAAAAACATACTACTACGTTCACTTATTCTTTTCCAAACACTACTGGAGCTACTCTGGTCAGTTCTAACTGGGTAGGGATCTTTATCAAACGTTTATTTGAAAAACCACGTGAACGAACACTTTGTAACCATTAACCAGTTATTTTTCCAACTGAATAAAACAATGGGAATAAAAAACGTTAAGTAAAATGACACCTGTTTTAATAACAGGTAAAATGTGACTTCATAACGGATTACTAGAGACGTGCAAAATTATCGGTATTTTTTTCGGTGACGTAGTGGACTCCACTGCCTTCTAAACAAGTGAGCGCAGTTTGAGGTTTCATTGGCCGCTGCTCTGTAATCAACGTCACGTGTTTGCTTGACCCACCGCTGAATTTATATTATTGGCTCAAGAGTTCTCCGAGGCTTGCCAGCCATAATTTTACCCAATGGCTGTAGTTGCTTAAACGCTCAATAAATTGAAGTTCTGTTTGTCCTTAAACAATAACGCGAATTTTGCAGGTGTCTACGAGTTACATTCAGCAGAACTTTAGTTTGCAAATACTCAAATATATTGGCATCAACCATTCATGTCGAAGAGGTGTTGACAATTCCACAAATCATATTCGTCACAAGACGGGCTCTCAAATAACTGGGCACTGCTGTGTACAGTATCCGTCATAAGTATCACTCATCTGCAAAATGTCCAGGACCGTGGACACCGTCCTTGCTTTACGTAGATATATTCCTCGCACCTAATTCCTGAAAACAAGGAATTTGGGCAGTTTACTTTTTTTTTACAACAATGAACTCAGCGTCGTTTGCATAGCATAATACATCGATATTGTTTTGCCAATTTCTACAACTTTTCAGTAGGTTTATTTCTTTACCGTATCAACGAGTATCAGGTCGAACAATTGCGGGATAATCGTCATTATGTATAAGCACATAAGATAGCTTTCCTTCTCAAGAGAATTCAGTTTTCATACCATCTTGCACAGAACTCAAGGCTGCAAGATGACGGATTCGTATTACATAACTGCTATTACGAAATTTTCTCTCAAGTATGTGTATTTTAAAACAAAGTATGTAAGTTTACCATATTCACAGAGCCTAATTTCAGCTGCCCCAGTAGAAAAGATTGCTCTTGATTTGAGTTCAAAATGTCTCAATTTTCCAAAAACATGTCCCCTACGACAAATGTTATCGAAGTTTCTCTCGTGTTGGATTAGAGTAGCAAATCTTGCACTCCTTATCACGTAATTACGTACCCAGTCTCAATTACTGTCATTAGCATGTGTAATTTTTCCACTCTCACGAAGTTACAACATTTTCTGCCGTTATATATGGCGAAGCATCCTTAACTGGTTTCCTTGCTGATTAATTCATAAAAAAAATTTTCTTAACACCATATCACACAACTTTGATGTAGCTGCAAAGATTTTTCTCTAACAGCTTTCGGTGATGATTTATTGATAAATAACCTGATATTAAAGTTCAAAGGTTACAACTATTAATACACATTAATCTACATAATTACTGCTTGCAACTTGTTCAACTACTTCATGAATTACCATGCAAAAAAATAAGTTTAAAAATAAACTCTAGTATGACGAAGGAGAATGTCTTATTTCGCTAACAAAGTTCCCCTTTGCCAAGCCTTGGCTTGGTAGCTCGGACGGTAAGGTAATGGCGTAGAAACATATGCTGTAGGTTCACATCCTAGACAACGCAAAATGCTTTCTTCATTTTTTTTTAATTAACTTAAACAGTACAATATAGTGAGTCCCTATCGAAAATATTTTTTTTCTCTTATTGATTAGCCTGAATTCAATACGAGCAATATTTAATTCTCAGCACGCAGTTCGCTATAATTTGTTCAGTCAGCGAAATTATTTCACTGAAACAAGCAGTTGTTCTCCACCTGTTCTAAGTGACGACAATTTCACTGATTCGAGCAGTCGAATTTCACTGCGAATCGATGGTTTTCCACTTATTCGAATGTAGTTTACTCAGCCAGGAGGCGAAACAAAGTTCTGTATTCGTGGTTGTTCTACCTTTAACAGTTAAATCAATTGAACTAACTTAAAAAAAATGTAATTTGTTTTATGCTATAATGTGAGGGTTTTTCGGTTTTATTGATGACGTACCTCGATTAAGCGTAACTAAGAAATTTCACTTAAAACTTCGTGCCACTGACTAAGAAGTTTCAGTCATCTTGGCCCTCCCTAAGGAGAAATCCTACATACGCCACTGTCACAGACCTTCGCGTTTTGGACGAACATTGTCAAAGTTAAAAGAAGAACTCTTCACATCCGTATACAGGAAACTGCCGTTCTTACGGTGTTTACACATTTCTCTTCGTGCATCTAAAAATAGCACAAATCACATTTAGCACATTCTGAACTACGCTCGAGCTAAGTTCGAGCAACGCCAGTTTAAACATTTTTTCGTCCTTGAAAATAAAACTCGAATGGTTATACAGCCATTTTTCCGCTAGTATTTCACAGGATCTTACCAGAACAATACAACGCAGCAGTTATAGTTTCACTGCAAACATTGCATATTTTTATTACACCTTTATAAAATAACACTATTTAATGTAAAACTTTTACACAGTGAGAGACATTTGATTGGAGCATAATCAGCTGTGCGACCCCCAGTGGCATATGACCAGCCAATGATGAACGTTGTAGAGCATAGTAAGCACATTCAGTGTGGTGTGGACCAATAAAGGAGTGGTGATTGGGAATACAGAAAATACCGAAATAGACATTCCTGCAGTGGTGTATACAGGTGATTCACTTCTAATTTGTCTTCAATTATAGTAAATATGAGCAGACTTGAATGTGTTAACACATAGCTAGGGATAGGAAAATTCCACGAGTTCAATTACCTTTAGGCTAGACTCCTCAGTCCTCTGCATATCCACACCTGGCAGTTATGAGATCCGCGAGGTATTTCCTTACAAGTATGCTATTGGCTCAGAGGCGTGCAGGACGGGTCTAATAAACTGTGATCCAATCGCGAAGGTGACTTCACTGTACATGTGTGTTTGACGTATATCTTGTCCCGAAATGAATTCGCGAAATTTTCCTATCCCTACAGGTAGCAATACTTCAGACACGCCATTCTGTACCATTGCCTGAAACTGAAATCACCCACGCGTTGCAACAGTAACTATAAATAGTTTGTTCACATCAATTACGAACAAGCCAACCTTGCAGTAGGTAAGTCATTCGTTTGTAAGGATGAAATATTTTTGACGTGTGTCCAAAGCCCGCTTTGTGACTAAAATTTTTCACCTTTTTTTACTTCTCGCTTGCATAACAGCGAAACTCTCGAAGGACGAAATGAAACTTTGAATTTCGTAATCCCATTTCAGAAACACAAATAGAGTGAATATGGATATAAATATTTACCTTACGGTTACGTAAATCAACACCAGTTGTGTCAGATTCAACGGAGTGTCCATAAGTCTAAGAATGAGTATCGCCCTTTTAACAGTGCTTCTCCGTAATTTCGCTGGAATTTTTTTTTTCAACGGTGTTGCTACAACCCGAAGTGGAGAGTGTACTCTATCTATAAACGAGACCAGTGTACACTTGTCATGATTTCTTCCGACCCCGCTGATGGTGACAAGGTACTTGGAGGTATTTAGAGTACTTTTGGTTTATTCATGATTTTCTGTAAGGAAATTATTATTGGAATGTATTCGAAACCAAGCTGCAACGTCTTGGTACTCCAAAGTTTTGAGCCGCACAGGGGACTTTCTGGAACCGCCATTCTTGCCGCGTACCGCCTAAGCTCATTATGTCGTTGAACATCCTGACAAAAACGAGAACAATGTTCAGAATTTTTAAATTGCGAGTGCAATTACTCCGTCAGTTGATGGAATTTCCCACAGTTGAATGGCCCTTCACTCTCAGTAATTCGAATCAGAGGGAAACCATTGATTCACAGTGAAATTCAACTACTCTAATCAGTGAAAATGACTCCACTTATAATCAGTGGAAAGCATTGACTGTTTCAGTGAAAAGATTTCAATGACTGAATTAGTAACGTGAAACAATTTAACTGATTGAATAAATGACGGCCGATTGCGGTAACGAATTAAATATTGCTTTTATTGAATGTAGGCAACGAATTACGTTTATAAAGATATTTACGATAATTTACTATTTATATTGTGCAATTTACAGTAATTAAAAAAAAGGAGAAAAAGTTTCGCAGGTGGCTGAGATTTAAATCGCTCACCCTCCGACTCTAGGCCGTTGCCTTGCTAGCTGAGCCACCACACCAAGATGGAATTTAGGGAGGAAAATATATGTGTTATAGTTCTGCTGTGAAATCGTGTAGTTTGATGTTGTATGCTCATACTTTTCGTGTTTGGTTTGATTGGTATCGTTAGGATTGTTAAAACTAATAGTATACATGAGTGCACTCTCTTCACCACATTAAATGCAGTTCAAACCTCCAAACAGAGCGCTGTGACGATTACATGGAATCTAAATTAAAGACGTAAAAAGCGAATGAAAGGCTGGTGTTCATATTACCTCTTAAATTGGCGTTTTTTAAGACGACACACATTTTAGAAAGTTTAGTTTTAGTTTTATTCGTTTATTCGTCGTTACTTTACTTGATACACGTCGTTTAACGGCCATTTAAACGATGTTCGACGGCCTTTGTTACACGCAGTTTAATTGATACATCAGTCAAAAATAATTAGAGACGGAGCAAGTTGCTCAGATGTTTCACTGGTCCAGCAGTCAAAAAATAAACCACTGAGAAAACAGTGGGAAAAAATGACTGACGAATCAGTGGGAAATGTCACTGAATCAATCAGTGGAGTATATATGGCATTTTTTTTCACTGGTTCATCAGTTAAATTCACTAAGTGACTGTTTTATTGGTCAGATATGTTTGACTGATTGAAACAGTGAAATTTTCACTGATTCAGATTTAGAGTGTTCTACAGCTTGTTTGGGCGACCTTTTCTACATGTCTTCACGTTATTTTGTATCTTGCCATTTTAACTGAACTTCCATCATCCAGTATTTGTTGGCAGGGGTTTTTTCTATTATTTTGTGTTTTTCTAGAGAGATTATCGACATCAAAATCTGGTTCCTACAACCTTTTTTGTTTCATTGACATAAGTATAGGCGTACACTGAGAAAAAATATGTTTAGGAACCAAATTTCTGTAGTAGTAACCCATACATAATGTTATTATAGGAACAGCAATCAGATCCGTTGTAGGTACCATGTAAATATTGTTAAAGGCTATTCACGATAAAGTGAGCAGTTTTGAAATCAACCTTATAAAAAAGTCACTGCCCCTACATGCATATATTTTAACGGGCGCTCTGAGTGACATGCGCCCAGTAACGTTGGTAACAATGAAGGGACTGTAGTTCCATGATTAACGTCGAATTAAAAGTGTTAGGTAAACGTTTGTAATAACTCAAATGATTTATTTCACTTTCAGCCTTTCTTAATGCATCTAAGTGCAAGAACACTGCAAATTGGTAAACTACTTAATTTTCTAATAATTTAACAGTTTCACTTGTCCGAAGCATAAATAAAGTGATGAGGTCATGGCAGTGTTAATTTTACACGAGGCGGAATAATACACAACGTGCATACAAATAGATCTTTAGCAGGTCTATCAAAAGTGCTCACTTTACCATGAACAGACTTGAACGTAGGTACTAATAGCAACAGAGCTGTATGTCAAGGCCATGTTTGTGATTGTGTCTACAACTATGTATATAGATCCTACAGCTGAGCTCGTTGTTCCTCCTCTACGGGGCAGATGGTTTCCACGACAGAACAACTCCAACAATATCTGAATTGTCCCCGCAACAAACAGAACTTCAATAAGCTAGCGGAACATTCTGTTGCTGCCACCCAAAACAGGACTTTTCTGTTGCCGCACCTCTGCTGATTTTTTTTTTTTTTTTTTTCGGTATACTCAGTCGCTGATTGGTTACATACGTTACTGCGGCGCGGGTCTTGTATCTGGCTGTTTCCGCCGTGTTGCGTACGGATTCCTATTGGTTAGTCTGTCGTCAGGCAAGCTGGTCCTCGTCTGCTGAATGGCGGATGAGCCCGCACCGTCTTGTAAAGCAGCCGTTTGAGTAAATGTTTGTTGGAAGGCAGCTATGTCAAAGTTCGCAATGTCAGGTTGAATGGAATATGTGTTTATGTGTGTTCGATGTCTAAACTACTGTCTGGATTCTCTACATATGTACTGCACGTACTTGGCTAAGAGAAATTGTAGTCATGAAAGAAAATGGGATGGCAGCACACGGCGTACTGATAAGGTCCCCTGTTTGTCGTGAAAAGAGTTGCTAAGGCTAGACTCCAATGTCATATGCCTTACGTGCAGTTTTCCTTTGGTTATTGGCCACGTGTCTTTGTTTGGCGACAGTTCCTTACCTGACTGGGCCAATCACAATTAAGTAACTCCGACACTCAGTGTTCGTGATTCGCGGTAGACACTCTCAATGAGTTCCATTTCAAATCATCGAATCACAAAAGCGGATCTGAGCTCTAGTGTTTTGGAGTACTAGTAAAAAAAAAACAGGCGATCTCACATATTGGCCATATCAGCGTTCCAAGACACGAACCCGGATCTTCCACAGGAATTTGTTTTCGACGTAGATACGTCGGATTTCAGAGCGTAGTAATCAAAAATGGTTTTTGAAACTGAAATCAGATTAACCCTTCAGCTAACATAATAAAATCTTTGCAATTTTTCGTAGACATCTCGATTGCAACGAAACTCTTACAAGACACATTAACAAACGCCTCACCGAGATAATATTGTCTAACTATCTTAAATGTTTGTGCAATAAGGAGATCGGCATATGGATCGTGATGTATCCCGTCATTCAGTACTATGTGCGTTTGTGTATACTCGTGTACACACACACACACACACGCACACAGAGTATATACACATAGCTCCCTCCAAAAGTTCTTCCTATGCGGTACTGGATGTCATGACATGATTGTTTACGTTCGTGACAATACCCCGAAACAGAGTAGCTACTTAATCCTTACTTACTTACTAATCCTCAATGCGTACCCATTGTAGACAATCCTCAACATGTTGCACAGAATAGAATATATTTGACCGGCACTGTACACTGCGGAGCGCAGTGTCCAATGATCTGCCCTGAGAGAAACTGATTCCTAAACCATGCTACTGCGCGACGACATGATTGGTTCGTATCACTGATTACTAAACATGAAGCCTACAGCTCGGGCCTATTGGTTTTGACAGAAAAACAGCCTCTTTGTGCAGCACTAATCAAAACATTTCTTACCTATTTGCAACATCTGACATAATATACATGCTGCATCTAAATTCCACCGGCAAACTTCGGCGGCAGGTTAACCCTCTGAAGAGTATTCACGTATATAGATACTCGGGATTACGTTTATATGGACTTTTCTTGGCTCTTGAACTCACACTTTTACAGTGTTACTGTTTCGCAGGACTTTATCGCAATCGAAGTAAAAAATGTCAACTAGTCAACATCTCAGTTCGTAAGAATAAAACTGTTCTTTTAAATCATTTCTCAGATTGTGTGCTTTGAAAGAGAAATATTGTGGTTTTAACGGCGTTGTCGGTGTTTTCTATGTATCTGCCATTTTACAGAATTAAACTGTTATTTTGAATATACATATTGATTAGCAATAACTGTGTTTGACGTTTCCTCATTATTTGATCTGTTAACTTGCAGACCACAAAAGTTTTGTGGGCGTAAATCCACCTTTCTTATTGAATCATCGCAATATCGAGTATGTAAAATTATCACTGATCTATCTGTTACTATAAATAACAGTTTAAATCTGCAGTGTCTCGTTGCATTGTAAAATGGCGGCTACTAGTTAACATCGATAACCTCGTGCATTGAAACCACTATTTTTATCTTTTAAAGCACGGAATCCGAACTAAACTAAATATTGATTGACTTTCGAACTTTGCAAAGACATGTACTTACATTAACCAAATATATATAACTAGTTTTATACTGCTTCAATTAGTAGATTTCTTTTAACTGATGAGTTAGTAAAATTTTTTCTACAGATTCCGGATGGAGCAGTTTCAACAGACAATCAGTAAAAAATAACTGTTTCCGATTTAGAGTGTACGACCTATGGTCTAAAGTGAATACAAAGGTTGGTACAGATCTTTGAACTTGGACCTGAATCACTTGTTTATTGCAAATATTATAAATAATATTAAAGACGGAACACTGATTGTCCGGATAACGATTAACTGAACGAAGATATTCTAACACCACAACACTTGTCGCTGTCATAAAAATATTTAATGTAAATAATCACGGTAACTGCCCCTATTTCACACTAACCGCCATGTTGCGGTAGTATATTTGGCATATAAAAGATGGATTATAAATCACCATGTGACAACTAACAAAACTGTTACCTTGTGTAAATACCCTAAGCCTCACCGTTTTCGAGTAATTCATGTTTTACTTTCAAAGTAATATTTACCGATACCTGGTGGGTGGGGCATGCACAATACCCAATCATGTACTGTTGCGGCAATTAAATGGAGGTGTAGATTTCATAGAGAGGTACACCACAGTGGCACTGTAATAAACTGTTTCTTCAGTTACAACATCAATAATGTGTATCTCCCTTAGAATTCATTTCAGTTCACAGGTCGTATATGTTGTCAACTTACTTTTTTCGTAATTAACCTGCAGCCGAAGTAGGTAAGGGCGGATTTATATACACCCTGTATTAGTGTGGGAATGAAATGGTTAAGAATACAGAATAGTTAGTAAGACAGAGGTGAAACAACAGCTTATACAGCGAATTACAGTAACACGCGCCAGCAAAATGGCGTCACCAGGCAGCTACTGTCGGAACGCTGTTCGCCAATCAGCGCCTGGTATCCTACGAGTCAGCAAGCAGTTAGCTAATAGGGAATCCTTTGCAGCACGCAATAGCCAATCAGACACAAGGCCCGCTCCAAGGGCCTCGCGTTGAGAGAAAGTCGAACAAAATATTTGTTTTTATAAGGCCAAATATATATTTAGTTGCCCTAATAAAATATATTGCTGAGCAAACAAAATTTGAAAAGCAACATATTTCCTTTTGATCCTCTATTAAAATATATGTTTGAATAAACTAAATCTCTGCGTTGGGCCAAAATAATTTGACTGTCAACTAAATATTTTATTGAATCAAATGTATATTGGGCAACTCATTTGACTGCCTTCGTTCGAAAATACAGCTCGATAGTTTGTTTTTATTTTTGTGATAATTAGGACAGTCACCGTGTTTGCCAGTGCATCTATTGATTTTTAACAATTGTATAAACATATTAATAAAACAATGCAACAAGAAACTGACAAGTAAAACTGTAAAACTTGAAATATTTGTTCATTGTACAGTACGTGTAGCCAACGAAATCTAACAGTTTGGGGCAACCAAATCTTACAGTTTGGGGCAACCAAATCTAACAGTTTGGGGCAACCAAATCTTACAGTTTGGGGCAACCAAATCTTACAGTTTGGGGCAACCAAATCTTACAGTTTGGGGCAACCAAATCTAACAGTTTGGGGCAACCCAATGAGAACAACAAAATAATTCGGTTTCAGCAACAAAATATTTCATAACCCCTATACAAATAATTAACTTACTCTGCTAAAAATTTCTGTATATTTACGAAATGTTTTACAGATGTGTATAGTGTATATACGGAGAGGCAATCCGTAATGACGAAAAACGGAGTTAAATCCGTAAATACAAAATACGGGAAGTCTCCGTATTCCTTTTGGCTTCGAGTTACGGGGACGAACAATGCCAATTCCACACGAAGCTTTCTTCGCCACTGTAACAAGAAAATGATCGTTTCTGCGGCAGTTAAGGTTATCCACGCGACTATGAGCTATTCTTTCAAACAATAAAAAATAGCATCATACGTCTGTAACATTTGGCAACACTAAAAATACACTAAATTTAATAGAAACAGAATATTTGTCTTTGTCTTTTGAATACAAATATAAGAGTTACACCACAATTTTCAAGTGAGTGTTGGTGTTATTGTCAGAGAACACTGAAGTTTGGTTCTTCGACTTTGACAGTAAAACCAGTTCACCAAATGTTCATATCGTTTTGTCCCCCCATGTAAGAATTGTGTAGATATTTTATGGAGTATTTTGTTATTGATTATATTGTGTGTTTGTGACAATAATTTTATTTATAATTTTAAACAAATGGTTAGAGCCGTGGACTGGTAATTTTTTGACTTGGGTTCAAACCTCACTTAAGTACAAAATATTTTAACTTATTTAATATCATTTTTTTTACACACTGTAGAACACCCACATAACGAAAATTGAAAACATTTTCATTATTTCTTTTTATTTTAAACGGAAAGTACAGAACACTAACTTGGAAATTAACGGAGAGGTTCCGTGAAATTTACGGAAAGTCCATTTCTGAAAATCAGTGTGTCCGTAATTTTAACGGAGAGTTTACGTACACGTCTGGATACATTTTTACCAGCACTTTTCCTCTAAAATGAAGGAAATTTTTTTAACAGTGTGGTTACACCAAACAAATCTTGTTTCATTTTCTCGGTGTATATTTGTCTGCGAGGCCCAGTGTCTAATGTGCTTCCCTTCGGGGTGACTGACTCCTAAAACGTGCTACCACTCTACATCATGACTTGTTCATATCACTCGTCCCCGGACACAAAAGACTGCAGATTATTGCCTCTGGTAACCGAACTATTTCTTTTCCAGAACAAGTAAAGCACGCGGCGAAACATTCATGATTTCCAACACCGCAAATTATAAATTAATATGGGATTGAAAGGTTAAAGTGAGCTTAAAAATGCACGAGAAAATATTCCCCAAAAATATTTATGTTAAGAGTAATTTGTTTCCCACGTTGGCCTACAGTTACCGCAAGCCGAAGCTCTTATGGCACTTCGTTCTAAACTGTGCACGCCTCATAGAATCGTAAATTTAACCCGTAGCGGGCATATTCCTCCCTACAACGCGATAAATCATCCACGAAAAAGGAGAATATTTAGATGGGGTGGGGGGGGGGCACGTATTGCCAGCAAAGCAGCCTCCGCCCCGTACACATATTTTTTTTTTTATCTTTTTATCTTTTTGAAAAACCCGACGAGCCGAAAAGAAATCTAGTATGACGATGACATGGCCCGCCATATTCTCAACGCACCATAAAAGTCACCTCCCGGGGTTTTTTTTTTTTTTTTTCCTCTCGATCCTTTTGCCGTCTCTTTTACTCTCTCGTGAACGAAAAACAAGTCGCGGCAGATTTCGAAAATAACCTCCTGCCTTTTGCCATCCCACCCTTCCCCCCCCCCGACCATTTTCCCTCCAAAACACTTCCTGTGATTTATCAGCGGGCGAAAGTACGAACGCGCGGTACCCAAATACCGCGAATAGTAATAATACATCCGGAACTCGTAAAAGTTGTGAAGCCAAAGAAAGGAGGAGCAAAGGGGACAAAGAAGATTCGCCCCCCCCCCCATCCTCCCCCTTCTCTAGCCAGGGGTTAAGCGGGGAAAACAAGGGGGGGGGGGGGGAGTTTTCCGAAATTCAATTGGATGAGCGTGGCTGATGGATGACGCCATTTTGAGTCAATGTTGCGTGAAATTTTTGCTGTACTCGCTGTAAGGTTGGTGGGAAGGGCGCATTCGATAAAAATAGGTGGGATGGGTTTTTTGGGGGGGGGGGGAGGGAGGGGGGGAGAATTAAATTACCGCTCGTGATGCGTTTCCCACCTCGGCCTACCGCGCATGCTCAAGTGAGCCGCCATACTGGCGTCTGTATTCTCATCCGTCCACGGCAAGTAATTCTATTCGCCGTTTCGTAAATCCTTCCAGTCAATAACTTCATTTGCTCCAACAAACAGGTTTCTGTGTCTGTAAATGTGCTTCTGTCCAAGTAATACTAGATATTGTTGGCTGTTGATATTTCTCTGACCAGATATTGATGCTTTCTTCCTTACAGGGGCGTGGCCGGAAATTATTTTAAGGGGAAGGAAAGCAGATGCAAACTTATAATCGCCTGCCTTGCTCTTTTTTTGGCAGATTACAAATGTAAGGTCTCAACAACAAATTGTTTTAAATTACTTCGTTTCGATGACAAATGGTGAGAAAAATCTACCAAGGTTTTCAGTAATTGAAATTGCAGGAAGTCACTACTATGTAGGCCTATGCCCTACATCTCAATCCACATAACATTGGTAAGATATTGTGTGTAGCAAAGTTCAATACAGGCTCTAGTTTGGCTCGTGTCCGGCTAGTATGTTTTAACATACGGCAGTCTGTAAAAGCTGTTTTTAACTATATTGGAGGACTCCTAAATAATATTTACAGCATGCTTGGTAACTTCAAAGTAAGTAAGTAAATGCTACAAGTAAAGTCTGGGGTGTGATGTATTTTCGTAGGTAAACATACTGGGTGCAAAACTAATAGTTTCGTTCAAAAACCGGGGATTTCAAAACTCTGCTTGCGGTTTAAGCTACAGGCAGGCGGTACATTCTGGTCTACTACACAAGCACAACAAGCATATTTTTGGCTGTTACTGTACACTGTGAGGTTCGATGACTAGTGATCTTATAGGCTGATCACTGTAAAGTGAGCACTTTTGATGCCCTAGTTACATTTTATTTTCAGCCACAATCCTTTAACTACCTTTTAAAATAGATATTGCCATTCAAGTAATAAGCACAGTGTGTATATTCCACAGCACTTGGAAGTTAACTTCTAAAGTTAAAATTAAAAATATTTATTGAACTATTATTACATATTAGACGACTTTCAAAAATGCTCACTTTACCGTGAATAGACTATACCTGCAGGTAACTAATTCGTAAGCCGTGCTACTGGTCAACATTATTATTGGTTTAAACTACATTTTCAGCAAGGCTTAAAAACATACTACTACGTTCACTTATTCTTTTCCAAACACTACTGGAGCTACTCTGGTCAGTTCTAACTGGGTAGGGATCTTTATCAAACGTTTATTTGAAAAACCACGTGAACGAACACTTTGTAACCATTAACCAGTTATTTTTCCAACTGAATAAAACAATGGGAATAAAAAACGTTAAGTAAAATGACACCTGTTTTAATAACAGGTAAAATGTGACTTCATAACGGATTACTAGAGACGTGCAAAATTATCGGTATTTTTTTCGGTGACGTAGTGGACTCCACTGCCTTCTAAACAAGTGAGCGCAGTTTGAGGTTTCATTGGCCGCTGCTCTGTAATCAACGTCACGTGTTTGCTTGACCCACCGCTGAATTTATATTATTGGCTCAAGAGTTCTCCGAGGCTTGCCAGCCATAATTTTACCCAATGGCTGTAGTTGCTTAAACGCTCAATAAATTGAAGTTCTGTTTGTCCTTAAACAATAACGCGAATTTTGCAGGTGTCTACGAGTTACATTCAGCAGAACTTTAGTTTGCAAATACTCAAAAATATTTTATTTCACTGTGTAAACGAGTGAAACTTGTTTGCGAAAACTATATTTTAAACAAACTGGTTTAAATATGTTAATGAATTAATGTTATACTTTGAGACCAAAATATTCCTCAAAATCTTTCAATACACAATAACGTCATCTGCGAAAAATATATTTATTTAAGGCTGCAATATAAGAAATTTTACACAAGCGTTACAACTATGTGACTGTCAGGTTATTTATGAACCCGTGAGTCAAGTAAAGAGAATTTTTTTTGTTACAGAGATGATAAATTCGTGGTGATTTATATATACTTAGGAAAGAAGAAGAGAATGATAAGAATTGTGCATGCTCTGAATAATAATGCAGGACACTGCGTTTCGTGTGGACAACGAAAATAATTTTCATCTATTACAAAAACCTGCATTAAAAAAAATTTCTTTCTGAAATGCAGTTTTAACGTTCTTGGTTGAAGAAACATACGAACATTAAAATTCTTACTGTGGTTTTCTTTTTGCATTTCAAAATATTGGTCGTACTTAAAATTTGTTTTCGCGTAGAACAATTAACTCTTAACGACGTGTGACGCAGTTTTTACCTTTTCCTTCCGCACAATGTCCAATTAAAATAAATTATTTGCATTCAAGTCTGTTAAATAAATTTTGGATATTCCTAACACAAGTTCGTGTGAAACACAATTCACTTTTTAAAAACTGTGTAATTTTTCATAAAATATATGTGGCAGTAGAGTTTCCACCTACATCAGTGTATAATTTTACACCAGCCATTTTCATGTGTTTATAATTTTGTGTCTAAGTAAAGATTCTATTAAAACAGATAAAATAATCAAGCTGCTGCGCTAGGATTAATACAGTCTGTTGTGTCAAATAACACGCAATATAAGAGAGAAAAGACATTTTAAATTTTTGTGTAATTTTACACTCTTGCAGGTAAAAAGCTTTTCCAAAAACTGCACTCGCGAATTACGCGATATACGACGATTTATTTACACTTATGAATTTAATTATATGCTGCGGCCTTGGACTGTCCACTCACCTGTGTTAAATTTATATGCTATAATCTTTACATATTAATGTATTTATCGTGGAAAATCACTTCCACTGCTAACGACATGACGACAAACTCTTCAGGCAAAGAGGACGCCATTATTTCTCCTGCTGGAACTATTGATGAGTGTTCCGGCTTTCAGACCTCTGTTGGCGTTCCTTAAGATGGCGGAAAAGCGTGGGAGCTCTAAGGGCGACCGAGACATGCGCTTCAACACTCTCATCGCCTCTACGCTCAGTACACTGAACTGGCGTGCAGTCTTGCCGCCGATAACGTGCCTCTATGAGACTTGAGGCCACGGTGGCTGAGCGGTTAGCACGCTCGCCTTCCACCAAGGCGAACCGGGTTCAATCCCCGGCCGGGTCACCGGATTTGTGGGAATCGTGCCGGACGATGCCGTTGGTCGGCGGGTTTTCCCGGGGATCTCCCGTTTACTCCGCCCTTTCATTCTGGCGCTGCTCCATACCTCATTCACCCTCATCGGCTCTCAATATCTCGCTGTTAAGAGCCGCTGAAATCTCTTCAATCAATCTATGAGACTTTCAGAGGTGTAATAATAAAAATTAAGGTTTGACGCACGTCTCTATTCCTTTTCTAGTGTGTTGTACCGGAATGTTCGTACCTAAAAATTAAGGTTTGACGCACGTCTCTATTCCTTTTCTAGTGTGTTGTACCGGAATGTTCGTACCTAAAAATGAAGGTTTGACACACGTCTCTATTCCTTTTCTAGTGTGTTGTACCGGAATGTTCGTACCTAAAAATGAAGGTTTGACGCACGTCTCTATTCCTTTTCTAGTGTGTTGTACCGGAATGTTCGTACCTAAAAATGAAGGTTTGACGCACGTCTCTATTCCTTTTCTAGTGTGTTGTACCGGAATGTTCGTACCTAAAAATGAAGGTTTGACGCACGTCTCTATTCCTTTTCTAGTGTGTTGTACCGGAATGTTCGTACCTAAAAATTAAGGTTTGACGCACGTCTATATTCCTTTTCTAGTGTGTTGTACCGGAATGTTCGTACCTAAAAATTAAGGTTTGACGCACGTCTCTATTCCTTTTCTAGTGTGTTGTACCGGAATGTTCGTACCTAAAAATGAAGGTTTGACGCACGTCTCTATTCCTTTTCTAGTGTGTTGTACCGGAATGTTCGTACCTAAAAATGGTCATGAAAACAACAGTTTGAGCCGTTTTCACTATCACAAAAACATGCTTTAGAGAGAGACAGAGACACATAACGTTTCTTGAATGACACGTTGGAAGGGTTTTTGATAAAACGTTTTCTGCTGGAGCTCTGCACATCACCTTACCCAGGAGACCTGCCACATTATTAGTGTCCTGTTATTCAGTAAGCTCATCGCTGTCAGTAGAAAAAGGAAAGTAGCCGTTGATTCAGCATGTCTATTTATTCTCCACGCCGGCCGAAACAAGTTTGTTAATCGGATGTGACAGCCTGCATAACAGCTTCCCCTAATCAGTTTCAACGCTGCTTCAATGAGGGAATAGCATACTGGTCCATTATTTATGCAACGCCCCAATCACACTGTCAAATGGTTTCGTCAAATTTCTTCCAGTAAGTTTGGGCAAATAATGTTTGACAGCTGTGACGTCATAGAAACGTCATAAAACCCTCCATATTTGGCTGAAAAAATTGGATGGCTTCAATTCCCATTGAAAACCAATTTGAAAATGGAACCGGTTCTAAAATTTTTTTGTAGTTTGACGAGCTCAGCCAACTAGAATCGTGCACGACGCAAATGGCTGTTTCCTACGTCACGAAACTTTAAAATACGAAACAACTGCTGGAAACGAATTAAGATTATTAATTTATGTAGAAGCTGTGAGAACATGAAAGTTATTTTAAGTGAATAATGCACATACTGTTAAGAACTCAGAGGCATAACATTTCATTGTGCAGGAAAAATGACTGATAAATTAAATTTGAATTTAGTAAAGAAGTGAAAATAAATCACAACACTCGTGACATTTCTTCCTGTAACAATATAACAGTATCTCACTTTGAAAATAATTTCCAAATAAAAATTTATTTTAAAACCTGCCAGTGAAAAAAGTTTGACAGTATGACACATTTTCAGACACATTCAAGATAATTTCATAAAATTTGTTGGAAGGAAAAATTTGATGGGCGTATTTCGTCTTAGAACTTTATTGTCAAATATGTATATATTTGAAGGTGGAAATTCGACAGTGAGAGAGGGGCACTCCGACTGCTGCCGACGTAATATATACTGAGATGCGTGAAGTTCGCGGTGATATTTAGACATCCGCATTTTATACACACTCTGGCGAGGAAATATTACTTCGCCTGCACTTTACTTAAGGTTCTATGCTAAGTAATATTACGTCAGCTACAGTGTAAATTGCTGTAATTAACACGATGGATTGTACATTATTTTACATAGGAAAGGAGAATTGATTGTGACATTTTCAACTCGGCAGTGTATTGGCAGAGCCAGCCAGTAATGAAAGTTGTTTACTGTATGGACCAATAGGACGGTTGTAAACGGGAATATAGTGAACCAGTAGAACTGGTGGTCATGCAGTCAATTCTAGCTTGTCCTGGATACCAACAAATCTGTACCGCACTCAAAGTGTTGACCCATTCAGACGGAGTGTACACAATTGTGAACAGTACGCACGTGTAGGTAATCTTTGGTCTACAGCTCACTGCGAAGTTCAATGACCAATGATTAGGGAAACTTGGATTTCACGAAAAGATTTCATCACTTGCTATGTTTCAACAAGCTACGGGCGTGCCACCAATTTTCTTTTGCATATTGGCGGCGTGTCTTTGTGAGAAGACATTTTCTTACTTCATTGGCCAATCAGAAATAGGTAACACCGAGAGTGCACGTTTGTGATTCGTGGGCAGACACGGTGCGTAACGCGGAAATGACCCAATCACGAAATTGGATCTGAGCTAAAGTTAGGGATAGGAACATTTCGCGAGTACATTTCAGGACAAGATAGACGTCAAACACGTGTACACTGAAGTTGACTTTGCAATTGGATCGCAGTTTATTAGACACGACCTGGACGACTCTGAGCCAATAGCAGACTTGCAAGGAAACAAGTAGCGAGTGCCATACTGCCAGGTGTGTAGTAACACTGCTCTATGGGGCAGCAGCCAATGAACAAACATGTGAGGTTCGAGTATACATATAACTGTGGAGTCTATCCTACAGGTCATTGAACTCGCGAATTTTTCCTATCCCTAGCTAAAGTGTTACGAAACACAACTGGTCATTAAATCTTCACGCGAAAGTCGGGTGTCCCAACCAATGATCTTGCCTGTGGGTAAATGATACGCAAGCCACCTTACCACTGGTCTAGGTCATAACTAGTGCATATTACTGGAGCCGAACATATAGCCTACATCTCCTTGGCTGTGACAACGAAACAAGTGTTGTGTAAACTTATGTACAGCTCGCATAATAATCTTTTTTGGCTGCCAGACCTGAAACTGTAAATTAAAGCGGGTGTGGAAGAGGTAAGGAGAGCTTGTCTCACAGCGGCTGAGACACAGCTAGCTAAGCGCCAGGCGGCGCCTCAAGTATCGCAGGCTCGGCGCTGACATGGAGGTGTCTGAGGCGGCACGGCGGCGCTAACAAAGGCTGGGAACCTCTGGGCTAGTCCTTCATTACCGGCCTTTGTACACCACACTTAGGGAAACTGTGTGCAGAAGCCCCCCACCCACGTGGCGCGTTCCTTCTTACCATTTGCTCTCTTAGAAACTACATACACCTCTCTTACCACTTCTAGCTGCTGCAATGCTAACTACACACTACATCTGTACTAGTAAGAATTTCACTTTTTAAATCAGTTAACAATGCCTGACATGTTCATCAATCATTTCGCTATATTTAACTGATGAATAAGTGAAAAACATGTCAGTTAGTTTTCCTTCGATTATTGATTTAGTGAAATTTGTAACTGATTGATCATCCATTTAATTCAATGTTTTTCAATGATATGTTTTCTGACTGAAGGACCAGTTAAACAAGATGTATCAAATAAAATAGCTGCACTTTAACTTATAAAACTTATCTACACACTGTGCATGGTTTCAAAGCGTAACATATTCCTTCATGACCTCGCGAAATTTTTGATCTCAAACATATCAATGATAATGTAGAATAAATAGAAAATCGCGAAATTTTTTTGAGCCAGCATATCTAACTATTTTATTCTTTCGTGATTGGACGAATAAGTTTTTAACTTGCTACGTTGTTTGCATACCAATCACGAACGTTCTGCTCTATGGTAACAGAATCCTCATTGGCCCAGTGAAATGAGGTAGTATCCTCATACATACTTCACAGACAATAAAGAAAGAAAATTGTCGGGCATACGTATAGCATATTCATTCCTAGCAAACGGTCAACTTTCTTTGCGACAAACCATCGTCTCTATTGATGACGATGATGATGAAGATGATGACGATCTGATGTTGATGATGATAATGATGACCCGAAAATGCTCATGAAACGCAGACCCGGAAATTAGCTTTTCAAATTAGCTTTTCTCGAGTTACACTCGAGCAGAGTATACAAAGTTTTAATCGCGTCACAGTTTATTTAGACACGAACGGCATCGCATCCATGCTATAGGGGCAGGAATATTTCACATTTTAAACGACTTGCAGGCTGAACCCGCCGATGAGATTAAAACGAGGTGATAATGGAAGGGAGTTGAAATGGAAGTGCGAGGGAAACGGGAGATTCTCGAGAACACCCGCCAATCAGCGGTATAGTCCCAGGACAATTCCCACTTACAAAAAAAAAGTGAGTGGCCCAGCCGGGGATAGACACCGAGTTGAGCAGCGTAATCTACAACACTGGTCAAATGGAACAATTCTGTGCAATTTATACGAGCGTGTGAACAGGAAACGAATCGGCTAAACAGTCTACACTTTTCAAGACGTATCTGAATATACAGAAAATAAATAGGGAAATTTTCGAGGTTTTTTTTTAAATTATATACAAATTTCAATATGTATTGTATTTTCAGTTTATAGCGAATTATCAAATAAATATTTATCTCCATAAATAAAAATGTATGTTTATATATGTATATATATATATATATATAATATATATATATATATATATATATATATATATATATATATAGAGAGAGAGAGAGAGAGAGGAGAGAGAGAGAGAGAGAGAGAGGGACCTGCAAAATTCGCGTTATTAATTTGCATCAGGCTAAACTTCACTATGATGTATATCCTCGAACCGGCGTCGGTTCTCCAGTGGCTGCTGCATAGATGTAAGTCACTCCTTTCTTTACTGGACTGCACGTGATTGGACTGCACAATTGCGAAATGTTCATTTACTGGCGCAGAGTTAGCCAGGGCGTGTCAAACATAATATAGTCAAATGATAAACTTATTGCTTGCAAATGTACATGTGATTGAAGATTGACCTGTCCCCAAATAATAACGCGAATATATATACACACACACACACACGCGCACCCGCACACATACGTACTGGGGCGTATTTTGATCACGGGTATAAAAATATTACAAAGTTCGTAACTGCAACCAATTACTTACTGTTTTTAGACGACAACTTAGAACGTATATGACACTATTTTTGCTCAATTCACGCAGTAAATCTCTTAGTTTCCATTAGTTTCAAAGCGATCGAAGGCTGACAAGTGTGGTTTTTGCTACTTCCTGAAGATTGCAGTGAAGGTCCATGTGAAGTGAATACACCGTGTTGTAGGGACGGCGTATCTCTCTGTGTTGTAGGAACGGCGTATCTCTCCGTGTTGTAGGAACGGCGTATCTCTCCGTGTTGTAGGAACGGCGCATCTCTTCGTGTTGTAGGAACGGCGCATCTCTTCGTGTTGTAGGAACGGCGTATCTCTTCGTGTTGTAGGAACGGCGTATCTCTTCGTGTTGTAGGAACGGCGTATCTCTCCGTGTGGTAGGAACGGCGTATCTCTCCGTGTTGTAGGAACGGCGTATCTCTCCGTGTTGTAGAAACGGCGCATCTCTTCGTGTTGTAGGAACGGCGCATCTCTCCGTGTTGTAGGAACGGCGTATCTCTTCGTGTTGTAGGAACGGCGTATCTCTCAGTGTTGTAGGAATGGCGTTTCTTTCCGCGTGACCTCGGTGTTCTTCGCCGCCAAACGCGAAGATATGTGTAGGGGCGCGTGTTTCTCGTTGGCAAATTCAACGGTTTGTTGTATTGTATATTCGCAGTGTCTTCACAAGTTTTGAGTTCTGTACCAACGCAATTTCGAGAGACCTGAAAATTTCGCGAGTTCAATTACTTGCAGGCTAGACTCTATAGTCTTATGTACAAATTTGCTGAAGTGAAATCTGAATTGGTTGTCTGCTGTCATAGTGGAAGGAGACGATTGGGCCAGCCTTCTCCAGGAGGTGTCAAACACCGTGTAGACCAATGGCTAATGTTATATAAACATACATGTTTTGAATTTTAGCTTGTCCCAAAATGAATCCGCGAATTCTTCAGGTCTCTAGTTATTTCTAGAGATGATGGAAAATCGCGAACATGTTTTGAATCAACATATCTTTTATACCACTCTAACTAGTTTATCCTTTCATGATTGTATGAACAATGCTTTGACTCGGCTAAGTTGTTTGCAGGCCAATCACGAACGTTCAGCCTTATAGTATCATAATCCTCATTGCCCCAGTGAAACGGGGTAGCATCTTCATACATGCATGACAGCCAATTAGGAAAGGAAACTGTCAGACATGTGTACAGTACGTTGGATCCTAGCAAGCAGTCAACTTTTCCCGCGATAAACCATCATCGCTAGTTATTCCATAAAAAAAAAAAAGAAGCAAAATGCATTGATTCCGGACACTGTTCCGGCATCTGTGGTGGGAAATCCACTGACGAGTTATGGAAAACGAAGTAGTTTATAACATCGGCGGCACCAATCGGTAATGCAGCGATGAGAGTTATCTAGCCGAGGGGCTTCTACGGAACTGGTCGCACAGCACGACTTCGACTTACTATCGATCCTTATCTTCGCGCGTACACCGCAGCCGCCGCCATTAAACGTAAACTGCAAAACCTTCCAAACACATCTCTTTCTCAAAAAAAAAAAAAAAAAAAAAAAAAAAAATTTAGAGGGGATTATTGGCCCATTAAGTGTCTTTAACCGCGGAGATTTAGAATAATAATCACATTGACAGAGAGGGGAAAATATCACGAATTTATCTGAATATCTTTGTACAGCTATGTATTGAAAAAATACCTTACGGATGCAATAAAACCAAACAAAACAAAACCAGCTGGACTTCAATCAGTCTTATATACGTTTACAATAGGCTCACACTGTTTATCAGACACGCCGTGGACGACTCTGAGCCAATAGGAGACCTGCTTGAAAACGAGCACTGAATGCCGTGTTACCTTGTCAAGGATGACACTGGCTACTCACTGAGATGGCAGCAAATGGATGAGAAATTGTGGTTCTAATGTACACAGGACTGCGGGGTCTAATCTTTAGTGTTACCCTTGTTATCAGACATGATGGTTAGAGACCTGCAAAATTCGCGTTATTATTTGAAGACATGTTAAACTTAAAACACTTCTCCTTTGCAATTCGTGTGTCATTTGGACCATTCTTTTTTTGACACGCCCCGGGTAACTCTGAGCCAATAAATGAACTCTTTACAACTGTGTGCCCCAATCACGTGCAGTTCACTCAGAAAGGGCGTGAATTAACATTTATGCAGCAACCAATGGATAAATGACTACGGCTCGAGTATATATAGTACTATGAATTATAGCTTGATACAAAAAAAACGTGAACTTTGCAGGTCCATACTGATGGATTATGGGCGGGGGGGGGGGGGGGGGAGTGGACAGTTTGCTAGGATTCAAGGTACTGTACACATGTCCGACAGTTTTCTTTCCTTATTGGCTGCCATGCATGTATGAACATCCTACATCATTTTACTGAGCCAATGAGGAGTCTGTATAAGGCAGAACGTTAGTGATTGATCTGCAAACAACTTAGCCGAGTCAAAGCCTTGTTTCTCCAATCATCAAAGAATAAACTAGTTAGAGTGTTATAAAATATATGTTGGCTCAAAAAAATTTCATGATTTTTCCACTATCTCTACCTATAAATACAGTTTGTCCACGGTAAAGTAAGCACTTCTGAAAGCTTTGAGTAAGATCTAGTGTACTACTCATTTGGTAACCTTCTGCCATCTGTAAAATTTACGTGTCAATGGACCCAATGACTTAATTCTTACGCCAGTCAAGTGAAAATGGGAAAATAGTTAGAACCTAAATGTATTACTAATATCCTAATTCGTTGTCTAATATGTATTATAAAATATATCACTTGATTACTTGTAAATTTAAACCTTACACTGCCAATATATAGGGAAAGGTGTATTTCACGAAAATATTTATAACCATGTTAGACTTCAATGTCGTATGTCTACGACAACTTTCATTGGTTATTGGCCGCATGACAACGTGAGAAGACATGTTTTTATTTGACTGGGCCAATCGTAATACTCCGATATTGAACGTCCAAGATTCGCAGATAGACACTTGAGGCACGTGACATTAAAAATCAGCCAACCACGAAAGTGCATATGAACAGAAGTGTTTTGGAATACAACTGGTCCCGAAATCTTTTCGCGAAAAACATCAGCGCCTAGCAATATATCGTCACAACTTAACTATTTTACTTAACCCTTACAGGAGTATGCACGCATAAACTTGAGGCTACGTTTATATGGAAATTTCTTAGCCTATGAAGACAATACTAACACTTTCATAAGTTTGACTTTTTCTCTGAACCTTATCCGAACCTTAGTGAAAAATTACAACTTATTCAACATTTCAGTTCGTAAGAATTAAACCGTTCTTTAAAATCATTTCTCAACAGAACACGATGATTTATAAAACCTCTTACTCTGTGGAAGCCAAGTAAATTCGCGACTTCATTAGCCCACGGCCAGTCAACAACAAACGTTGCTGAGTACAATAGGCGTGTCCGGTGAAGTCAGGACCAATATGACGATTGTATGTTGACGTACAGAGACCAACACAACTGACATTGCTGTAAGTGGAGTATATAGGCAGCCCGATTCAACCTTGTTCTCAGTGTCAGTATATATGTGACACCCTTAACCCTTTCATTCCCACATTAATCTATTATGTGTGGTATTACAAGTAAGACAATATTTGATACGTGATGTCCTTATGTTGGTCAAGAACTTGTTTGTCACAAGCAATAAGTTGTGTTTAGTGATTAGTAATATGAACCAGTCATTTTGTACAGCTGTAACACGGTTTAAGAATCTCTGAATCAGTTACTCTCAGGGAAAATCATTCGGCACTGAGCTTCGTAGAGTACAGTGCCAGTCAAACATTACCTTCCTGTGCAATACTTACACAGTTGGCTACAATGGGTATGACATAGGTAAAGGTGTAAAATGTGTTTGATCTTCATTTTATTGCTAGCAGTTGTTTATGAGACTACTAAATATAATTTCCGTAACTAATTATAACGCCTTGAGAGAAGTATCTTACTGTGCACTATTTTCTACAGTGTACAGTGGAGATGATTAAAGTCGTTTCTTGTGCAATGTCTCAGATATAGGATACTGAGACTGAGGGAGTCAAACGTGAATTTTACTGACGGAAAGTTTACAGCATTGTTCTATGAATGGCCCTATATGAGTTTCGCAGATATTCGCCAAGAATATTTCAAGATATAATATAGACTATTCACGGTAAAGTGAACACTCTTGAAAGCCATCTCATTTGGAATAATAGTCGATAAATATATTTTATTGTAGCCTTAAATGTTAACTTTCAAATGCGGTAGAATATAGATACTCTGTTTAATACTTACATGGTAATATTTATTTAGAAAGGTGGTTAAAGGATAACCAATGGCTGAAAAAAAAAGTAACTAGGGCCTCTAAAGTGATCACTTTACCGTGAACAGCCTATAGTCTGAAAATGTCATTTTAGTCCATGCTGAGGAGCTTGAAATTAGTAATTCCAATATATGTTGATGGAGAGTGGAGAGATTTGTGCTGCTCGTTATCATCGAGGTCTTGAGAGCCGATGAGGGTGAAGCGAAATGAGTACGTGGAGGCGCTGGAATGCAAAGGCGGGGGAAACGGGAACTACCCGAGAAAATCTGCCGTCCGGCACGATCATCGCACGCGAAATTCCTAGGGGGGCGAACACAGCCGGAGATCGAACCCGGTTAGTATTGGTGGGAGGTGAGTAGTCTAACCACTACACCACCGCGGCCCCCTGGTATGTTGACAAATTTTATCCTGCCACACTCCGAAGAGTCACTTTGTTGTAGTGTGGAAACTTACTGTGCAAGATTTTTTTTTGTGTTTGAGGCACAGCGATACGGGTGACAATAACGCGCCCACCCAGCGCCTCGTCGCCCTTACGCGCAAGGCACTGGACCGGTTTACAGTACTTCCGTCATTACGCTATACTGCACAGATTGTATCTCTAACAGTGGCACTTTATTACGCGCGATGAAAGCTCGCATGTAACTGCCACTGTACGGTTTAATATTTCTCTTCAGGAAACTCAAAAGGTAAACTTTAAAATTGCAATACCATTTCACTTTTTTTTTTTTTTTTTGGAATCCACTTATTTAAAATAAAAAAACATAACCGTACGGGCTTGGATAACTGGTTTTAATTTTTACTGGCAAAAAGTCGTATTCCGAGCAAACTTATTTGCTGAGATACGCACAAAAAAACTAATGCACAGGAAATATAAACCGGACTACTAACTCTTAAAAACGTGTGTTGCAAACAAGCTACAGCTCATTTCGCGCGCTGCGTGGTATAGCCTACCGCTAACTTACGGCTGCTGGACCCCAAAAAAATCAATAATTTTATATTTGTGCCAAACATATTTCACCTTGCACGCATTGTGTGTGATGACATTTTACTGTAGTAAAAAAATTATACACTTAAATTTTTTTTGAATAATTGATATCAAATACAAAATTCTTCTGTTTTTATGAAGCCATAATACTAAACACTAAGTTGTAAAGTTGAAAAAATTTACAAAGTGAACGAATCCTATGGGTAGAGTTTGTGAATTTTCGCGAAAAAAAAAAAAAATTAATTAATAAAAAAATAAGTACACAGTAGACTTCAATACTATAAGCACCCAACAGCAGTTCGTTTATTGCCATTGGTTGCTGTCTGCTTGAGAAGGCGTCTACATATTTGGCCAGGCCACTCAGAATTCGTCAACATCGGCACATCTCCTACGTGATTCGTGTGCAGACAGTTAACACGTATGGAAAAGTAACTCGGCCAATCAAGACAGGCAAACAATCCTACTGTGTTTTGAAATATAACTTGTCTTTAAATCGTTTCCCGAAATTTCACTACCCCTACCTATGGGCTACCGCATGACGCATATGAAAAACACCAAATAATAAACCATATATATGAAAAAAAATGTTAAATATAAATATATTTTAGCATTTTTAAAACGTTATTTGGTTATTACATATGTATAGAGACCTGAAAAATTTGCGTTATTGTTAGGGAACTCGATAACCTTCAAACATATTTACCTTTCCAATAAGTTTGTCATTGGACCATATTTTAGTTGACAGACCCTGTGTAACTCTGCGCCAGTAAATGAACACTTCACAATTGTGTAATCCAATCACGTGCAGTTTAGTCAAAAAAAAGGAGTGACTTCGCATCTATACAGCAACCAATGGAGAACCGATACCAGCTCGAATATATACAGCACTGAGAAGTTTAGCCTGGCGTCAAATAATAACGCGAATTTCGTAGATCTATACATATATGTCAAGCAGTAACCCATGGCATCACTTTTTGTCGTTTTTTTTTTTTCATCTGCACACCTCAATTAGTATGGCTGTAACAAAACAGAGAATTTTGTATTTGACATCAAATTATTTTAAAAAATATAAATTGTAAAATTTTTTTATTTGAGGAGAACTTCTTCGCACACAGTGCGTGCGAGTCGAACAATGTTTGGTACAATTATAAGATAATTAATATGTTTGCTGTCGAACACCGTTAACCGTTCCATGCCCAGCGTAGACAATTGTCTACACGTTACATTGTCGAGTTATATTTGGTGGATGTTGCGGGTCCCAGTGATCTAGCCTGCTTATCAATATTTCGTCCGCCGTTATACTAAAACAATATAGTCGTGGCAACTTCCCATATTTTAAATAAAACCTTTGAAAACTCGCCCGATGTATGTACGTGTTTGCTTGTTCCCCAAATATGTCATGCATAGGGACCTGCAAAATTGGCGTTATTATTTGGCATCAGGCTAAACTTCATTGTGATGTGTATCGGTTCTCCAGTGGCTGCTGCATAGATGTAAGTCACTCCTTTCTTTACTGGAGTTAGCCAGGGCGTGTCGAATATAGTATAGTCCAATGACGAACTTATTGCAAATGTACATGTGATTGAAGTTTAACCTGTCCCCTAATAAAAACGCGAGTTTTGCAGGTCCCTAGTCATGCATCACGAACTACTTAAAGAAATTTGATGCGTTTTTCACCATCATTTAGAGAGTTGCTTGAGGAAGGTTTACGTATATAATACATTAATATTTAATATAAGGTCAGTAGAGAAATGTCGACGTTTTTCTAATCAAGTCGGAAAAAGCCGCCTTTCGGGTGCTTACATGATACACGCTGACTAAACCATAAGAGATACACCAAATTAATGTACAACAGAATTGTAGATCTCAGGACTACACAGAAGTATGCGACAGCATATGTTTAATCTTTTTAGGATGACTCACAGCAAACATTTTCGTCTTTTAAAATTTGATTAAAAATAGAACGTTTTGAACAACACAGTATTAATCCTTATCAAATTTAACATGTTAGTTAAACCACGTAATTTTAGGAGCTAGCGGTCGAGCGAGCTGATGAGGAAAAAACAATGACCTCACAATGCTCACAGCTCTATTTACGTAAAGTGCACACGCGGCCGGGAAACTTTCTAACTAGGCCTATGTATAGATGTTAACACGAAAGAACCTTTTTTTTTATTAAATCAAATTTTTATCTACAAATTATATTTTATTTGTAATTAATACGAATAAGAACAAGCAGGAAGTAGATGTGTTGGTAATGCCTGGGAACAAACGCACTCTTAAATCTGAATCAGTGAAACTTTCACTGTTTCAATCAGTTAACTGTACCTGACTGATTCAATAGTCACTTCAGTGAATTTAACTGATGAATCAGTGAAAAAACGCCTGTTTTCCTTCACTAATTGATTCGGAGGCATTTTCCACTGATTCATCAGTTATTTTTTTCACTGTTTTTAAGTGATTTTTTTTTTTACTGATGGATCAATTAAACAGCGTGTAAAAATGTAAAAAAAAAAAAAGTTTGTCAAGTGAATTAACAACAAATAAACTAAATAAAACCAATACAAATTAATTTATAAAATGTGTTTTCGTTTTCAAAACACCAATTTTTGATCTGTACTGCACACTGAGAAGCACAATGACCAATGATCTGTGGGAAAATTATTCGCAAACTGTTTTACTAGTCTAGGTCATGATTGGTTCATACAACTGTAGCCGAACATATAGCATACAGCTCATTGGCTGTGACAACAGATCAAATGTTGTGTCGACTTTTATTATGTTCGCAACGTCTGAAACCGTAAATTGAAGTAGATCTGAAAGGGTTGATGTCATCATTGACCATTAAAAAAAAATGGGCATATCAATTCTACAAATCATATTATTCACAATGAAGACGTTCCAAAACACTGGCAACTGATCCCTTGTTTTGTACAGCACTGACCATAAATATCCTTCAAGTGCAACATGAACTCTATCATGCACACGTGGTAACTATGTCACCTTAAATACGGCACATATTTACTGGCATTAAAGACAAGCTGGAAGCAAGCCTCCTGTATTCAGAACTACAGTAATGCCTAGAGACCTGCAGAATTCGCGTTATTATTTATTTGACATCATGCTAAACTTCACAGCACTGTAAAAATTTTCCTGGTGAACTTCCTAAACTGTAATGGAAGTTTTTAACCTATACACTGTGTGGTAATAATACCACACATCAAGCTGCAGATCTAGGAATGTTTAGCATCGCTACTATACATAGTTGGGAACTTCCCTATGAATTTGACTGTTTCCTGAGCAACTGTAGGAATCTACAATGAATGTGTAGGAAAAAAAAAACATTACCACTCCTGCTTTCTTACTAAGCATATAAACTGGTATGGTAAATTTCCGAATAATTTTCTTAGACATACTCGAGCCAGCGTCGTTACTCCATTGGCTGCTACACAGATGTGAAGTCACTCCCTTTCCGACTGTACTACACGTGATTGGACTACACAATTCTGAAGCGTTCTCTTATTGGCGCGCAGTTACCCAGGGCGTGTTGAATAAAGTATGGTCCAGTGACAAACTTATTGCGAAGGTACATGGGTTGGAAGTTTAACGTGTCCACAAAAAATAACGCGAATATTGCAGTTCCCTAGTAATGCCAGATCCCCTGGTGTTTTTGTTTCCCAGTTACCGCGATACAACTATTACACCCTGCATCAGACACTACCTACAACTTACTGTGCAGTTTTCACTATTGGCTGGCCGACAACCAATGGAGTACCGACTTGGCTGAGTCCTAATCATCGTAGCCTTAACCCTTTGAGGAGGATACACGTATATATTCGGGGATAGCTTTATACGGAAATTTCGTTGCTCTGCGAGACAAAACTCACACATTTATAGTTTTACTGTTTCGCTGGAGTTTATCGGAATCGAATTAAAAAATTACAATCAGCAAACATTGCAATTTGTGAGATTAAAACTTTTTGTTTTTATAATTTCTCAAGTGCACACTTTGGATCGTTACCTCTGTCGCGACACGGTAATTGGCACACAGCCAACACGGCGACTTGATTGGCGACGGCCAGCCAATTATAAACGTTGGAAAGTATAGTAAGCGTGCCTGGTGTAGACAGGACCAATAGGATGAAGGTAACTGGAAATATAGAGACCAATACAAGCGATATTGCTGTAGTGGAGAATATAGGCAGATAGAAATTAATCAATATTCAATACAAGTAAATATTTATATTTCAACAAAAATAATATTTTTACTTAATAAATTCGGTTTTCAAAGTGGGCATAAAAGTGTTAAAGCATGCCTGCCGTTTTAACGGATTTTATCCGTTTTTACGGATTTTTAACACTCTGGAAAAATAAAATCCAAACCCAAACTTTTTTTTAAAGCGCTTTGCTCAAAGTGGCTGCTGCGTACATGCGACACTAGCGCCCGCAGCAATGTTTGTCAGTTTTACTGATGCATTATTTGTTTGAAAGATTCTTACAACAGACGTGAATAATTAAGCGAAATATTTTGGACATACGTTTTTGCTTCAATTTTCACATTATTTACATATTTCTGTTCCTGGCTGTATGATGAAAAATCAAAGGCCAAGGCCATGGTTGAAAAAAAAAACCGTTGCCGCAAATAACCGTTTTTACATATGCAATCCAAATTTGGTGACTGTATTTAGCACAATGGTGAGGAAACGAAAATTATTGTATAAGTGTGAGTGGATAAAATAATTACCATGATTTGTACATTCCAAACAAAAACACCTACATGAAATACGTAAACGTCTTTCATATCCACTTTTTTTCTGCAATTAGTAATTTTTTATTACTAGGATAAACAGGATATGACCCAATGATTCCAGGATTTTACAGGATTTTTAAATACAGGAACCAGGCTTTCAGCTCCTGGGCTGGTGGCAAACCTGGGTTAAAGTATTAAAGATGTCAAAGAGATTCCTTAACTATGGGAACCGTTATGGAAGATGTGGAAAACTGCAATGATGTCGTTGTAGGAGGCCGGCGGTTCTTATTGAACAGCGAGTCGTTCACGTGTTGAACCGTTCCTGCGGTAACTGGATCCAGGGTAATTGTTACTGTTCACCTTACAGTGGCGCTCTGACTCGTTCACGAACCATTCCTGCGGTAACTGGATCCAGGGTAATTGTTACTGTTCACCTTACAGTGGCGCTCTGACTCATTCACGAGCCGTTCCTGCGGTAACTGGATCCAGGGTAATTGTTACTGTTCACCTTACAGTGGCGCTCTGACTCGTTCACGAGCCGTTCCTGCGGTAACTGGATCCAGGGTAATTGTTACTGTTCACCTTACAGTGGCGCTCTGACTCGTTCAAAGAGCCGTTCCTGCGGTAACTGGATCCAGGGTAATTGTTACTGTTCACCTTACAGTGGCGCTCTGACTCGTTCACGAGCCGTTCCTGCGGTAACTGGATCCAGGGTAATTGTTACTGTTCACCTTACAGTGGCGCTCTGACTCGTTCACGAGCCGTTCCTGCGGTAACTGGATCCAGGGTAATTGTTACTGTTCACCTTACAGTGACGCTCTGACTCGTTCACGAACCATTCCTGCGGTAACTGGATTCAGGGTAATTGTTACTGTTCACCTTACAGTGGAGCTCTGACTCGTTCACGAGCCGTTGTTCACAAGCTCTCTGGACACTGGCCGCCGCCGTCTGCCCGTTACTGTTGGCGATCA